>CM046875.1:77601747-79019877 GCA_025667525.1 Glebionis coronaria | reverse complement strand
ACCGCTCAATGGTAATAAGGGTTTACAAAGTGAGCTTGTAACCTTTTTTTTTCTAAAATCAATTAAGGCCGAAAGCAGGCTAAATAAGTTAATACTCTACCCGACCCCTAATATTCAGATGACGACATGTGCATCAGCAAGCCAAAAGATAGAATTCATGCACTGATATAATAGAACATAAAATTGACCCGTCAAACTATCAAATGTGTTTCTTTTACTATGTTACTTATTTATGTGAAAAAAGGTTCATATTATGTCATGTTTAAGTCTCCGAAAGTATATCCAAGTAGTTAAACCTCCTTTCTATATAAAAACTCGAGCATTATATTTTCTAGAACTATAAACCCAATAAACCAGTAGGGCTTTCAAGCAAGTGGATAATACCAATTAATTCCGCCACAACCAGCTTTAATAAATCAAAGTGCCTATGTTTTACAAACCTAAATACACTTTATAAAATAAAAGTAAAAATCAACAAAACATAGTCACCTTCAACTGAAACCATATTACTGTATGTGTATGCTAATCCCACTTCCTCTTCCTCCCTTTCCTGTTATATAAATATATCAACCAATCAAATATTCATCATCAGTTTAAGTATGATTATTAATAGCAAAAGAAATTACAGGAAAATTGATTACCGATCCGTAACCTCCTGAGGATGACAAAGTGATAATATTGTCCCCTTCATCCACTTCCTCCTGCGTAAGAATATGAACACAAACAACTCAAATTTCAGATTTAATCCAAAGTCACATCAAAACAGAGCAATAAAAATAAAAACCCCCAAAATTCATGTTCATCTAACTGAAAGCATAACTTTTAAATAAAACCCTTTCTATAACTACGCTAACAAATTACTAAAATACAGACACAGTATACAATCATCCATATCCGCAAACTAAACATATATCGATTAAAAACTTAAAAAAATTTATAAATGAAAAGCTTACATTCATTTTCTGGTTCGTCGGATTTGTTCACCTGAAATCAATAAATAAAAACAATTAATATGTAAAAACTAACAATAAAAGATGTTTCTATTAGTATAACGTGATTAAGTAACAAACTGTTAGAAGTATTTAAAGTGATGGCCAAAGAAGTGAAGTCACATATTATATGACCACCCCTTAGGGGGAGATTGTTAGAAGTATTTAAAGTGATGGTCATATAATATATCGTCACGAAGCTCATGGAAAATGCTATTCAATGGTGTCGAGAGTTCTACGTTATTGTTATGTAAGTAACGAGAATTAGTCCCGAACACACAAATGAGGAAAGCCTTTGTCAAGTTTCCTTCTTAGTATAAAAGGAAACAAACCCCTCATTTGTGTGTGTGCCTTTTCTAATTTTCTAGTGTTTTCCATTCCTTTGTTTGTAGAGAGAGAAACGTATGTGTTTCTCTCACTAGGAATTCACAACCATCTTTGTTTTTATCTTTTTCTTCATGTAATCAAATCTTTCTTTCTTGGTTTAATCTTCATCTTTATTTCTATATCCTATATAGTCGTGTGAATCATTCCAACAAGTGGTATCATTCGCCAAGGGACTCGTATTTAAGCATGTCGTGAGTTTTTGATTGTTTTTTTCCAAAGCATCAAATTTTTTTCGTGTTTGTTAGTGTTCTTAAGTCGTATACCTTCTTTAATTGTGTCGTAGTGATTTGGGTATCTTCGTTTTGGTTAAAACACAAATCTTTTGGATCAAAAGTTACAAACTTTCTTGTTTTTCAACTTTCCGAATTTCTAGCAAGTCATACCATCGGAAAGAACAAGTGAGTGAGGCTTGATCGCAATAACCACAAGGTTCTACTTTGCGATCTAAGGATTCCGATACCTTATTCCGACGAGATATTCCGATCGTTCATTGCGATCGCGGATTCCGACGGTTTTTAAGGAATATTGAGACGTTACTCTGTCCAAACTGTTTTAGCCATATTGCGATCTAAACATTCTGACAGAACAACATTCCGACAGCTCAACATTCCGACAGATCAACATTCCGACAGATCAACATTCTGACAGCTCAACATTCCGACAGATCAACATTTCGACAGATCAACATTCTGACAGATCAACATTCTGACAGATCCAACATTCCGATAGATCGTTCCGATCAACATTCTGATAGATCATTCCGATCATCCTTTCGATAGAATATTCCGATGGAAATTTTGTTTGAGTAATTTTTAGACTTAGCCACCATCTAGACTAGTCCCGACACATAGCTTACACGAATTTTGGCCATTTAAGCTTCAATTTCAAATTTTGGCAATGCGAAAAAAATTTCGACCAAAAATTCAAATTTTCGGACCAAAATTAAAACTTTTAGGCCAAATTTCAAATTTTTTAGGTTTTATTTTTCATTAAAAATTTTATTTTTTCAAACTTTTTCCTACTAGTTATTGGCTATTTCTAACTCGATTTCAAAATTTAGTGTTTGAAAATTTTTCTCGGCTTACCGTTTTGTCGGACTGAGGAATTTTTTGTCGGGCTGGAAAATTTTGGCAAAGTTTGATTTTGTTGACACTCCAAAACATGCTTTCTACGAATTGAGATCCTGTTTTTCACACGACTTCTTCTATGACTTATCAACAAGAGAGTGATGATGCGGGTTTTGAGCATCGTGATAGCCATGTAAGAAAGAAGAGGGATGTTGCCCATCTCCAATCTCAGCTTCTTATAGCACAAAAGGAAGAAGCCGGAATTCCACTTCTAGCTGAAGAGTTTGACCTCATGGCATCTGCAGCAGCATATGATGAGGAAGAAGAGGTGACTCCCGACTCCATCTTGATGACTAATTCGCAGCAATCATCCACATCGGTAGTTCAACCTGACAGAGCTCCTGTGTATGATTCAGACGGTTCCTCTGAGGTACACCCACGTCTCAATGCTAATGAGTTATATAATATGTCTAATCAGGAGGAAGAGTATACTGAGTCACTTGAGCCTTCCACTGAGACACACGGGGTTCAAACGAATAATAGCAATATTATTTCTAATGCACCCAGTGTGGACCTTAGTGGGGATCAAGTAGCCCAACCTACAACCCTTCCTGACGAGACGCATGCGTATTATAAATCATTATTTGATAAGCTTGCCAAGGATGTTGCTCATGCGAATGTGGTTAATAATAAGTTTAGAGCCAAATTGACCACTGAGCTTGCGGGATATAAGGAACGGGAGAAAAGTTTTGAGATTCATCATGTTAAAATCAAGGAACTTGAACAAGCTCATGCTACATCGGTTTATCAAGAAAAATGCACCACTAAGAAATTAAATGCCTTACATTTGAGTAGTGCTAAAAAGATAAGCGAATTGAATGATGAAATCACATCTCTTAACAAACAGCTTTCAACTGAAAAATCTATTATTTTGGATTTAAAAGAAGAACGAAAAAAGTTGAAACATGATTTCAAAATTCGAGAAGATGGGCTTCTTGAGGATTTTTGCAAAGCTCAGGATAGGATTAGGGAATTAGACAACCTTTTGGTAAAACGTGGCCAAACTATGCAGACAATAAATATGCTCGCACCAAAAGTGAATGAGATAAACTACACTCGATACAAATTGGCCTTAGGTTATCCCCTTCCTCCTAATCCAAGATATCTTAAGCAAGTTCAGGCCACTAATGAAACCTTATATAATGGTAGTGTGCTCTTGTCTGATGAGCATGATCCTCCTAGTGTGCATGATTCCGAGGAAACTACTGAACTTGCAGTAGAGACTCGTTTAAGAATGAAAAAGCTTGATAAAGAAGTGACACATGTTTATTATCCGAAAGTTAATCCTCCAACTGTTTTTGTTCGGTCTAAAATGAGTTCTGAAATGCTTTTGCTACCAAGTGAGGAATTGTCTGATGACCCTCCGAAACCGAGTATCACACGTAGGTATCTAAACGAGCTCAAAGATAATTTTGTCATTCTCAAACGGGTTGTTAACGCCAAAATGAATGGAGGAAACTTTACATAACCCGTTCATGTCGAGTTACAAAAAGTGCTTCATACTGAAATCAATCCGATTATTAATCAAGTTGATGCGAGGATAGGCAATCTTGAGAACGCTTTTCTAAAAGAACTAGCCAAATTTGTTGAAGACTTTAAATCTTTGGCGAAGGAGGCTGATGAATCTCATGATAGAATTAAAGTTTTGGAAAGCGACCTTACATGTCTCTCGAAAGCAAGTGACAGTGGTGATTGTGTTAATAGTAACCCCGTTGCGGTAAACATCTCTGTGTCAGACAATGAAACCCTCCAAAATGAGCTTGATCGTACGAAAGAGAAAATGGAGTCTTATGTCATCAAAAAGGACAACGAATTCACCGATCTTTGGAATAAATATGTCAAAAAATGTGATGAATGTAAGGATGAAAAACTTTCATATGATAAAGCTTACAGTGAAATGCAACAAGCAATCGAACAGTTGCAAGCTCAGTTAGGAGGCGAATGTCGTGACAGTGAGCCTTCAACAAATGTTAATCAAAAAGAGTTCAAGATTCTTTAACACCGATATGATTTTCTTCAGAAACATTGTCATTCTCTTGAACTTGCTTTGCAAAACAAAGTTGGAAAAGTTCCTGATGATAGTAATCTACAAGTAAAACTCTCTGAATCATTTCGTGAATTGAATGAAAAGAGTAAGGATATTTCTGATCTGAAAGCTCAGTTGCAAGACAAAGACATCGCGATTGCTGAGTTGAAGAAACTTGTTGGAAAGATGGGTGGAAAAACTGTGGAACCTAAGGTTGTAAAATCAGTTGTTAGACAACCAAATGCGTACAAAGTACCAAAGCCATCTATCTTAGGAAAACCGCCTTCTAATGTTTCTAGGTTACCTCCTAATACCGATGTGCAATCAAGTGTTCCAAAACCAGCCATATCACCCTATGTTCCACCATTTAGAAAACCCATTCTTGCTAAACCCAACCATGTGAATGTACCTTCCACTACTCCTAAGAGTACTCCCAAGCATGTGATTCTTACGCTGATGAGACTGCTTTTATACATAGTCTCATCGTCCAAATAGGGCTTAAAATGCATTAAATATCATCAAAATACCCATATATATGCTTGTGTTTGTTGCTTGTGTATTTTAGGTACGGATATTGAGAAAATGACAAAAGATCACAAGAATCATTCAAAAACGAACACGGGAAACGAAGCCGCACAATGAACCAAGCCCTAATGAAGACTTTCCCAAGATTAACCCTTGAAGATTTGAAGAATTATGAAGAAGGGTCCTCCAATATGGAAGAATTGACACTTTATACCCTTGTATCTTCATAATTACAAGATTGGTCCCTAAAGTTTGTCAAAATTACAAAAAGGGCCCTCCACTTTGAAGAATTGGCAAGTTTAGCCCCTCAACAAAGCTAAATTATCAACCTTGTCCTCCAAAAAGTCAAACACATCATGAAGTCCTTCAAAGTACAAGAAATTACAAGTTTGGTCCTTTGAAAATCCCAAAATTACAAAAAGGACCCTTAACTTTCAATATTTGGCAAGAATGGTCCCTCATCAAACATGACTTGGCAAATTCAGTCCTCCAAAACATCAATTATACAAGTCAAGACCATTATCCATCATCAAAATGCCAAATCAGCCCTTGAAGAATTCAAAAATGGCAAGAATTACCCCTGAATTCACTTTGTAAAAGTTTTTAGGGCAAAAATGCAAAGTTGCAAAAGTTGATAAGGCTGAAATGGGCGTTGATAGCTATTTAAAGTGAAAAGACAAGAGAAGAAGAAAAGGGGGGCTTAAGTTGGCCAGACACCAAACTTACCTTAACCAACCCAAGGCTGCCACCTCACCCCACTCACCACCTCCACCAATCACAACACTCCTTCCTCCATGTCACCATCCACTCACCAGATTAATTACTTAATTAATCTTGGCGCCTTAACACAACATTTAAATAAATCCCACCTTAATCCGGATCAAACAAGGAACTATTCACCAAGAACACATTTGGGGTTTTCTTAATTACTTGTAATTAAACCTTAAAATGGTGCAGATTAGTGATTAATGATCATGTTAACACAACCCAACCTTAATATTGGTCATCACATCATTCACGTGTCCACATGGGACCTCCCCTGCTACACGTTTGAGGAAGAAGACAAGAAGAGCAAATCATCCAACGTCCCACAATTATGCTTACTTTCTAAGCATCATACAAGCCATTTGATCACATTTTCTTGCCAGCTATCACCACAAACAGCCAAGAATTCCTCACAAGACTCCAAGATATTCAAATTTTCCAAGGGCATTTTTGGGACTTCACAACTAGGGTTTATGTTATTTTTCAGCTTCCTTAGTCTCATTGTAGCCTATATAAAGGCATTAGGTCTTAGCATTTACATTTTGCTTTTTCCTTGTTCAAGCACTTGTAAATCCCTTTTTCTGATTTATGAAATTTGTGTTAAGTGTGTTGAAGAAAGACCAAGTGCCATCTTATTTCTGCTTGTTTATGTTCTTAGTTTACTGAATTTGAATCAAAAACCTGTTTTCAAAAGAGGAGTGTGCAAAAGTTTGCACATTTTCTTCATTTTCTTGATATTTTGCTAAGTTCTTGGTCTATCTTGGAATTCTTGGGTTATATGGCTGATCATAGCATCCTAATTGTGTTGATTAAGGTGTGGTGAGGCTTATAACTTGGGGATAATCAAGTGTGGAGGACAAGAGTTGTATCAATCAAGAATTTTTCAAGTTTCTGATTTTATACTTGTGCTTCTAACCTTGTTGATTCTTAGCATGGGTGTTATTGGAAGCTTATACTTGTTCTTGCTAGTACATAAGCTCATAAATTCGTGGGTGTGGATGTACATCCATGAGGTTTGCATACTTAATCCTAAAATCTGCTTAAAATCTTGATTTTTGGTGATATTTGTATGTGGCTTGTGTTCTTGTGAATTTTGTGGCTTAAATCTGCTTGAATCTGTTAATCTTACTTGTTATTGTGTTAATTGATGCTTGGGTGGTCTTAAATCTCACTTTTCCTTTGAAAAATTTGATTTTGAAAAGATAAAGGGGTGTTTGGGATTACCTGTTTGTGATTGCAATTTGGTATTGTGTTGTTAGAAGGTATTGTTTGTGCTTGGTATATGATATATGCCTTGTTGAGAGTGTTTTGCTGCAAGTTTTTGGGTTTGAAGCCTTGAATCAAACAATCTGCTATAAAATCTTTGTTATTGCCTGTTTTAACCTAGGGTTTTGGGAACACTTAGTGTGTATGCATGCTTAGGGCTAAAAGTGGTTTAGACAAAGTCATTGTAACCTGTTTGAAAGATTTGAGGTGTTGAATCTGGCTTAAGTGTCAAATACATCAGCAAAGTGTAAAACTGCATGTGTTAGTGTTCATCAGTAACATTCATTGGCTTGAATCTTGCTTAATTCTTTGAATCATTGCATGAAACCTGTTTAGACTTGCTTATTTGAGTTTAATATAGCTTGTGTATGCATTTGGTTGGATTTGGCTGGCTGATTTGTGCTAAAACTGCTTATCAGTGCTCAACTGCTTATTTGTTCATGTCTGTATCATATCTGGTGATTTATTGATTAAACTGTATCAATTGGGTGTTTGTGATTGTGATATTTTGATTGTTCTTGACTCCATTTGATCCAAAGATCATTTGGGTGCCTTTGTGTAATCTGAATCTCCAAAAAAGTCACTAAAGACAAAAAAGTCTAATAGTCAAGCAGTGGAAAAAGTTTCCACTGCTCAACACTCAAAACTAGCCCTTGCTGGTGTAAAATTGAACTCAGCTTATCAATAAGCTATTTTAGCTTATCCAGACTTGCAACAACTTATTTTTTGTAATAGGTCTTCATTATTTGACCCATTTGAGTAGACTGGAGCTTATCAGACTTTGACTTTGACTTTTTACTAGAAAACCAACTTATTTGACTTTTACATAAGTGCTTATTTGCTTTTTCCAGCTTATTGAGTCAGCTTATTTGAAAACTCTTTGTTGATTTTGCTTAATTAAGTCATTTAGAAGCTATAGAAACTTAAATCAGCACTTGGGGTGGCCTAGAACTCAAAAACGACTATTTTGTCGTTTTCTGTAGATTGCTTGTTGCATTTTCAAGCTTATTCCTTGGGCTTATTTCAAATTTCTTTGGTCAGAGTCTGTGCAATTCCTTGGTCACGTAATTGATAGCAAAGGAGTTCGTGTGGATCCTGCCAAGGTCGAAGCGATCAGGGAATGGTCGGCACCGACAACGCCGACTGAAGTTCGACAATTCCTTGGTTTAGCTGGGTATTATCGGAGATTCATTGAAGGATTTTCGTTGATTGCGAAGCCATTGACAAAGCTTACCGAGAAGAATAGGGTGTATGAATGGGGAGATGAGGAAGAATTCGCTTTCAAAACGCTCAAGGACAAGTTATGTTCCGCACCGATATTGTCATTACCTGAAGGAACCGAAGACTTTGTAGTGTATTGTGACGCATCTCGTAAGGGTTATGGAGCTGTGTTGATGCAGCGCGAGAAGGTGATCGCTTACGCGTCGAGACAACTGAGGAAGAATGAGGAGAACTACACGACGCACGATTTGGAATTAGGAGCGGTAGTCTTTGCGTTGAAATTGTGGAGACATTATTTGTATGGGACGAAGTGTGTTGTATTCACTGACCACAAGAGTTTGCAGCACATTTTAGGTCAAAAGGAGTTGAACATGCGACAGAGACGATGGGTAGAATTACTGAGTGACTATGACTGTGAAATTCGCTACCATCCTGGCAAGGCGAATGTTGTAGCGGATGCACTTAGTAGGAAGGATCGAGAGAAACCTTTGAGAGTCAGAGCATTGGTGATGACTAAGAGTGTTGATTTAACCGAAACTATACTGAAGGCTCAAGAGAGGGGATTAATGAAAGAGAATGTTGATGCTGAGAACTTGGGAAGAATGTTGAAACCTCTTTTTGTGATTAGGTCAGACGGACTGAGATATTTCGAGAATCGGATTTGGTTACCGTTGTGTCCATCCGAGGAAGGAAAGCCTGGAGTACGAGATTTGGTTATGAACGAGTCTCATAAGTCGAAGTACTCGATACATCCTGGATCGGATAAAATGTATCATGATCTGAAGAAAGTTTATTGGTGGCCGAATATGAAGGCGGATATTGCTCGTTACGTTAGTAAGTGTTTGACTTGCGCGAAGGTTAAAGCAGAACATAAGAAGCCGTCTGGGTTGTTGGTACAACCAGAGATCCCAGAATGGAAATGGGAGAAAATCGCTATGGATTTCGTGACGGGTTTACCCAGAACTCCTAGTGGATGTGATATGATTTGGGTAATAGTGGATAGATTGACGAAATCTGCTCATTTCTTACCTATGAAGAAGACAGACAGTATGGAAAAGCTGGCCAGTGTGTACGTGAAGGAGATCGTTTGCAGACATGGAGTACCGTTATCGATCATTTCGGATCGCGATAGTAGATTTACTTCGGAATTTTGGAAATCGCTTCAACGTGCGATGGGCACTGAATTGAATTTAAGTACGGCTTATCACCCGGAGACTGACGGCCAGAGTGAACGAACTATTCAGACGATGGAGGACATGCTCCGAGCATGCGTGATTGATTTTGGAGGAAGTTGGGAACGCCACTTGCCTTTAGTGGAGTTTTCGTATAATAATAGTTACCATGCGAGCATCAAGGCTGCACCATTCGAAGCATTGTATGGAAGGAAGTGTAGGTCGCCTGTGTGTTGGAGTGAAGTAGGAGAAAGTCAATTGACTGGACCCGAAATGGTTTTAGAGACGACCGAGAAGATTGTGCAAATCAAGAACCGACTACTTGCTGCGAGAAGCCGACAGAAGAGTTATGCCGATAACAGAAGAAAACCGTTGGAATTTAAAGTCGGAGATATGGTTATGCTTAAGGTTTCGCCGTGGAAGGGTGTAATTCGTTTTGGGAAGAAAGGAAAGTTGAGTCCGAGGTACATTGGACCTGATGTAGAGGTTTTGTATACCCTTTTAGGAAAAAGAGCAACAAAGTAGTGGTAAGCGTTAAGTGTCGGTTTAGGAAAACCGAGCACTAATGACCCTTAAGAAAGTTCAAGTTCGTTTCCCAAGGAGGCACGCGTGTTGTGTAATGAATTGATTAATGTTTGTGATTTTTATTGAGAAGAAAAGAAAATATAGAAATAAGAAAGAGAAAAGACGGTTACGAAGACGGATCGAGCTAAGACGAAAAGGCGTTCACGTAAAACCGTAAAAAACTACAAAATTAAAATTTTAAAACCTAAAAATTAATTAAAAGCTAAAAGTAGTCTAAAATAATATAAATAAGAATAAAATCCAATAAAAATATTTTAAAACCTTTTATTAATTAAATATTCAATTTTAAATGCTAATTAAAGCCCTAAAATTAAATATAATTAATCAAAATGTCCAAAATATTATTTTATTGAACAAATAACTTACTTATATTATCTAAAGACTAAAAAGTATTTTTGCTAATTTTTTAAAAAACTAATTTTCTATTTTTAAATCACTAAAAACTATTTTAAAACTAAAATAATTATAAAAAATAATAAAATAATGCTAAAAATAATTTACCAACTTTAAATAATCCTAAAAGGAATTATATTTTAAACAAAAACACCAACTTTATATTAATTAAAAGGAATTACAAGAAAATTTGCTAAAAATTCTGGAACAAGAAAAATACAACCACAAACGGTTGTATTTATACTACAATGGAACTATCTAGAATACTTAAATAAAATATTACAAGAAAATTGAACCCTAAACCCTAATGGATGGAAAATCCGAATTTGCCCTCTTGGTCTTCTCTTGAAACTTTGGTCAAAATCGTCTCATGTGATTGCCAGCCTTGAAAAGTTGATCATAGATGTTGAAAATCCCTTGGAGGCCAAGTAGAAGAATCCTGGTCGCTAAAATGGTTGGGTGTAAGGTTTGGGTGAAAGTGACGCAGCAGGGGAAGGTCCCACAAGACACATGGGTGTGTCTTGTGGTGATTAGGGGTGTGGGTTTTGGTGAGGGAAGGGTTAATTAACAATCTGGAAAAACTGAAATAAAACCCCTTTGAGTTTAATCCAATTGAAACTGGAATTAATTAGGGTTTAAGGGGGATTAAGAGGGATTTTAATCCATTTTGGGGATAATTGTTTTTAAACTTGGTGTTTAGTGGGAAAAGTGGCAGGTTTGACCTTTTGACCGGCTTAATATTTTAATCCGGGTAATAAACGTGGGTGGGGGTTTGGGCTAAGTGGGATAATTGGGCCAATGGGTAGAAAATTCATTACCAGTCCAAAAACTTAACACCCGTTTGTTTCTTGTTGCAAAACCAGTCCAAATGCAATTGCAAGTTTAGTCCTTTTGTCATATTAGGGATAACTTTTGCATTTTGATCAATTTCCAAGGGCTTTAATTGACATGTCTTCAAACTTTAGGGACCTTTCTTGTACAAATGACTATTGGAGGGTCATTTGTGACAAGTCTTCAAAGATGAGGGACCATAATTGCCAATCTTCAATTCTTCAAGGGTCTTTTTGCAAATATCCAAACTTGGGCCCGGTTCATTGTGCGACTTCGTATCCCGTGTTCGTTTTGATTGATTCTTGTGATCTTTTGCTATTTCCTCAATATCCGTACCTAAAAATACACAAGTAACAAACACGAGCATATATTTGGCAGTTTTAATGATACTTTATGCATTTTAAGCCCGATTTGGACGATGAGACTATGTATAAAAGCAGTCTCATCACTCCCCCATACTAAACCATTGCCGTGCCCTCACGCAATGCTAGAATTAAGTATCATAGCACCTCCAAAATTCATTTTTATTCACTTTATTGAAATGATAAACTAGCTACACTACTACTATTACTACTACTTGCGTTTTAGACATAATGTATGATTTTCATCGCAAAATGGGACGTTTAGGTTCATAGAATAAGGACACGTGAATGCTTCGTTAGAAATAATTTCGTCGTCCTCGATTTTCACTTCAATTCCATGCCAAGCGTGCAACGAGATCATTGTCATTATAAGTTAGTAATGCTAACACTACTCATATGCCCTAATCACGTACTTATTCTCCCATTATTCCTAAGTTGTATCTCTTATATTTTATTTTGTCTTAAATGTTTCACGAGGATATATTGTTGACTTATGCGATAATAGAGATTTAGGTCTAAAAATAGAGTCCTAACGGTGTAACTAAGACCATCAAATCAATAACCCCTCCTAATAGACAACGATGTCAAAAAATTAAGTTGATAAGAAGAATCGATAAACATGGTTTTATAACGGTTTTGAACATGAGACTTATTACCAAGACTTTTATACGCCCCCTAACGGAAGGGCCTTATTATCTTTGGTTTACCTCCATCTTTTATTCAACTTCGCCATGAAGCTTTTATTATGACTTCGGTCTTGCCTTGCCTTTTAGTATCCGCCATCATCGGTGGTTTTATTAGCCAAAGACGTATATCCTCACGCTAAAGCGAATTTTGGATCTTTAAAGCTTCGAAGATTAAGGCTTGATTCACTTTCAATTTTGCATAGATTTTAGGCCTTGTGGGGCTTCAAATTGTTTGCTAGATTTAGGTGAGCACTTGAAATCTTATTATTGGGTGAAGCTTTCGATTATTGGGGTGCCAATACTTCAAAACCGTGACGCTGGCGATACCTTAGTGTCTTCCCAATTTAATTACACGGAGGCTACTAGAAAAGACTAGAAACCCAACAATCCTAACTAAACCGCTAAGTCAATATTTATTAAGCAAAAAATATTTACAAGCGAAGGGAGAATAAGCAAATAACGAGAACACATGAGTTTTTGAAAGAATACGAGTACTCTACGTTTATCATAGTAACTTATAATTAACTCTATCATTTCTCGTCCTCATTTAAGAGACTTAGCCTAATGTGTAGTTAAGGAATCAAAGCTAAGTGCTCAACACGCACGGTCGAGTCAAAAATTACTCTTATTCTCGCCATCGGAAAATCTACATTCGTATCTTCAAACACTTATAAAACATGAGAAAAATTTTAAAATTTGGCCATTTTTAGCCTTATTTTGCAACAAAACGATAAACAAAAAGATAAACTTTGGAAAGCGTGAAGGTTTGGCAAGGCAAGTATCTATTCACCCCCCATACTAAAGTTAAACATTGTCCTCAATGTTTCGAGTCTAGGGGTGCAAACACCCCCATACTAGAGACGTAGTCGAATGCCTAATCTAGCATGAAAAGGGTGTAACCATTAAATTAATAGCCGTTTATGAAGTGTGCTAAAAACCTAAGGTTAGAACATCAAAGGATAGATCATTTGGATATTGAGAAAGTCTTCAAAGCAAACGATCGAGTGCTCCCATAAAACGAACACGAGAGGCTCCAATCGTGAAGATCATGATCTAAAAACCACAATGCACAAACAACCACGGAACAAAGGTTGGAAGGGCAAAAATCCCCTCACATTAAACTAATTAGAAAGCAATAATATGTACATGGATAAGCATGGGTCTCCCCCACGAGGCACCTTGTTTTTGATAACCGAGTCAAAAGCTCGACTCGAATCCCCATAAATGTGATCATTTAGGGATAATCATGGTATGGTCAATTTTTGGTGGGGCTTACATGATAAACAAGGCCCAAAAACAACCGGTATTAAGGACTAAGTCCTTTGATGGTGCAAAATACCGGGATCGAAGATGGCGTTTTCGTTTTCATTGGAAAAACAAATCAACGCCACTTTATCAATAGTCAACAAAAACTCAAAGAGTTTCAAGAAAATAGGAGAGAAGAAATAGAAGGGTGGGACAATGGGTAAGTCAAAACATTGAGCTACTCGAGGTAGACTCGCACCAATCAAATGAAAAGATTTTCCATTTATTGCATCGGTGGAAGACCGAGATTTCCCTTTATAAGCAATTCCAGGATCAAATATCTCGTCCTCGGTGGAGAAAGGGAAGGGAACATAAGGGGGTTCCCCCACACTAAGTCCACACAAAGCATCGTCAAAAGGAGAAGACGAGCTTGTAGTACTCAAAAAACGCGGTGATGACGGAGTTAGAATTGTAGAAAAATATTTTAAATTCAATTCAAAATCTTTTCCTTTTTCACCTTTTACACTCTCCTTGTGAAAACCCGATTTAATTATGTCAAAAATATTTGGTGTATCTAAAGCAATGTTAGTCACACTAAAAATTCTCACATTTTGAAATCTATTTGGTTTAGGTGGTGGTAAGTTTTCAAAACGTTTGTCGACAAAGAAAACTTCCCAATCGGGATCAACACATTCATCATCCGAAGAATAATTCACAATTGGAATCGTAGGCTTAACACTCTTAACCTCCACCGGCGGAGGGGACGGAACTTCATTTTTATCAACAACTCCTAAAACTCTATTTGAAATTCTTTTGCAAATGTTTTTGATGGGATTGACATTGTACAAAGATGTGATAGAATACACATGAGAAAGAGTGGAGTTTTGGGTTGCATTAATGACGAGTTCTTCCTCATTGAAACGAAGAGTGATTTTTCTTGCATGCACATCGATAAGTGCTCTCGCGGTATCCAAAAAATGATCGACCTAAAATTAGCGGAACTTTAGGATCGATGGGAATGTCAACAACAATAAAGTCTACAGGATAGTAGAACTTTCCAACTTTCACAAAGACGTCCTCGGCAACTCCACAAGCTAGAATCGTAGAATGATCGGCCATCTCGATTGACATTCTTGAAGGAGTGAGATTGGGAAGATTGAGCGATTTAAAAATCTCAAGAGGCATCAAATTAATACTAGCACCAAGATCGGCCAAGGCGTAGCATTCTTCCATGTCTTGTATAGCACATGGGATTAAAAACTTTCCAGGATCACCGACTTTTTGAGGTATGCGGCTTAGAAAAACCGAAGAACAACTAGACGATTTTTGCAATTTCCCTTTGTTATTCAACATGCTTTTGAAGTTCGCGGCAAATCGAGGCATCATGACTAAGGCGTCAGCAAAACTTATATTAAAATGCAAGTCACGAAACATTTTCATAAAAAGTTCAAATTGATAATTATTTCGTTCTTGTGCCTTTTCCTTGTCTCGTCTTGAAGGGTAAGGTAAAGGTGGTGTGGGTTGGGGCATAGTAGGCAAAGGCCTTGGAATCTCGGGTTCCATGATTAGTGTTGGTTCAACCGTAGGTGTGGTTTGAGCGGTACTTCGTGGGCTTGGAATTTGCTCCTTTTCTACCAACACCTCGGGTTCTTTCTCTTTTTCCTTCTCCATAGAAGTACTTGGACGAGAAATGGGTTCTTTGAAAGTTTTACCACTACGAGTAGTAATAACCTTCAACTCTCCTTTCGGGTTCACGATGGTATCACTAGGAAGGCCACCCAAAGAAGAGGGTTTACACATGATAGCTTCAAACATTTTTCCCATTCGGTCTTCAAACTTAGATTGCCTAGCATCCGCTTTTAACAATTCTTGCTTAATCTCATGTTGTCCTTGCTCCATTTTTTGTTGATTTTGTTGGAGACGTTGAACATTTCCTTCCATTTTATTATCATGAGTTTTAAGTTCATTAGCAAGTTCGTTTTAAGCTCGTTTTTCAACTCGGATCTTAAGCTAACCATTTCACGTTGCATATTATCAAACTTAGCATCGCTTGCCTTTGCATAATTCAAAAACTCTCCTTGAAGATTTTTGGTGTGATCATTTTGAAAACCTTGAGTGGTAGTTTGAAAATCACGGTTTTGGTTTTGATTTGAAATTTGCCCATTTCCACTTTGATAATTACCCTTGTTGTAATTCCTTTGATTGCCTTGATAATTACCACCTTGGTTGTTGTTTCGATAGTTATTAGCATTTTGATTTGGTGGAGCTTGATTTTGGCGGGAACCTTGACCGATTTGGTTATAAGTTCCCGTGGCTACATAAGCACTCGAAGTGTTACCATCCGCGGTAATGCACTCGGAAAGATCATGAGCTCCACCACACGACAAACAACTCTTAGAAACCGCTTTAACCGAAGCGGAATTCGAAGCTTCTTGAGCTTTCCAATGGGACATAAGGGTTGAAAACCTATCGAAAAACTGATTCTCCTCATTTGCTTCATCTTGCAAGGCATTGATACTGCGAGACGATGATGAGCCCATTTTGGCAACACTCGGTGTGTTACGAGGGCTATAAACCTTAGACCTATTCTCAATTATGACCAAAGCTTCTTCAACCGTTTTACACAAAAAATTACCACCCGCGGCGACATTCAAATAATCTCTTTCATGATCGTTAAGTCCATTGTAAAACGTGTCTATTTGGTGCAAGTCGGAAAAACCGTGATAAGGACATTCATGTAACATCTCCTTAAACCTATTCCAAGCCGTAGAAAAACTTTCATTTGATTCTTGTGAAAATTTAGAAATCTCATTTTTCAAATGCGTAGTCTTAGAGGGCGGAAAAAATTGGTTCACAAATTTTGAAACGAGATCCTTCCACGTCAATATAGAATTGGGTGGCTCTTTCTCTAACCAAATTTTAGCGGGCCCCGCTAAGGAATACGAAAAAAGCATCATCTTAATCGAGTCATTCGAGACATCCTTAAATTTGCACGTGGCGGTAAGTCGATTGAATTGGCGGATATGGTTGTGGGGATTGTCCTTCTCATCACCACGGAATTTGTTGTTTTGGATCATCGACAACAAACCCGTTTTCACCTCAAAATTCTCCGCAAGGATAGCGGGAATCACAATAGCTTCTCCATAACCCTCGGTGGGTGCTTGAAGTAACTCCATCATAGTTCGATTCGCCATGGTAGGTGCTTCTCGTACAATGGGTTCGTCAATAGGAGACTCCTCACTAGAATGAGTTGGAGTGGGAGTTTTGTTCTTTCGTCTACGTGCACGTTTTGCTTGATTACGAGTTAGCATAAACGTCACGTACAACGAGAAGGCGAGCAAAGAAGATTCTTTTTGGTATTTTATATTTTTCAATTTTTTTTGTGGTTTTTGATGGTATTAACTTTTTTGGAAATTGGTGAAATGTATTAAGTAGACAAAAATCTACAAATCTCCTCCTTAATCAAATCTCTTGATTAAAGAAGCCTCAAGGAATGAAAACGATCACGTGAAGTGAACACCTTCGATGACTTTAGAACGATGGTGGAACACCAAATCGTTCAAGAGGGTTTAATCAATAGAAACCAAGAAAATATATATGATATTTAGTAATACTTTGGGCGGCAAAACCTTCGATTCACTCTCAAAATCAAATACGCACAAGCAAGCGGAGGAAACGAGGCAGCGCGAAGAACTTAAGAGCCTTTTTCCTTTAGGTCGTGAAATACAACCGCCTTATACCCACCTTATAGTTTGTATTATAAAAATCAAGCTTCACGAAAGTATTTATCTATTTTTGCCTTTTTCTTTGGTTTGAGATTCGAATACAATGATCGAGTGATGAAATCCCGAATCAAGGTTGTGATTTCTCACGTATTTGGAGTACTTGTAAATTTATTGTTCTACGTATACAATATAGTAATAGTATTCACACAAAAACCGAAAAATGATAATACGTATTAGTAGAGTGCTACTAATACAAATACTATTTATGGCTATATAAAAAAACAACAATGTTCAATCAAAACACAACACGCCTCCCCGGCAGCGGCGCCAAAAATTGATGTAGAGGTTTTGTATACCCTTTTAGGAAAAAGAGCAACAAAGTAGTGGTAAGCGTTAAGTGTCGGTTTAGGAAAACCGAGCACTAATGACCCTTAAGAAAGTTCAAGTTCGTTTCCCAAGGAGGCACGTGTGTTGTGTAATGAATTGATTAATGTTTGTGATTTTTATTGAGAAGAAAAGAAAATATAGAAATAAGAAAGAGAAAAGACGGTTACGAAGACGGATCGAGCTAAGACGAAAAGGCGTTCACGTAAAACCGTAAAAAACTACAAAATTAAAATTTTAAAACCTAAAAATTAATTAAAAGCTAAAAGTAGTCTAAAATAATATAAATAAGAATAAAATTCCAATAAAAATATTTTAAAACCTTTTATTAATTAAATATTCAATTTTAAATGCTAATTAAAGCCCTAAAATTAAATATAATTAATCAAAATGTCCAAAATATTATTTTATTGAACAAATAACTTACTTATATTATCTAAAGACTAAAAAGTATTTTTCCTAATTTTTTAAAAACTAATTTTCTATTTTTAAATCACTAAAAACTATTTTAAAACTAAAATAATTATAAAAAAATAATAAAATAATGCTAAAAATAATTTACCAATTTTAAAAATCCTATTTTACTCTAATGAACAGTAGAAAAATGAAAAAGTTTGAAAAATATTAAATTTACCACTAAAAGACAAAAACAGTTTAAATTAAAACCCTAATTAACTTAAATTAATTCTAAAAAATAATAAAAAGGTGAACAGTGAAAACTTTTAAAACCAAAAATCTTAAAATATTATTCTAAGTCTAGGAAAAATGTTTAAACTGAAAAATAAATATTTTTGGCACTAAATGCCAAAAACAAAAATAATAAAAGTATTTAAAATAGCTATTTAATCTAATAAATACTAAATGAACAGTAATAAAAATTCTATTTAAACAGAAAAATCAAAAATAAAATAAGAAAAATCTTGAAACAAAAATCAGGTCCTAACTCTAATTTTCAAGCACTAGAGACAAAAAATCAAACTTTCTGAAAGTGACACTTTGCTGGTTTTGTCCTTTAGCTTTAGCAGTACTAACCAATACACTAGCAGGGGTAACCTTTTTCCCACTGCTAGTGTAAAAATAATGTCTGTGGATGTTTAAGCTTAGGAAAGCTATTTGGATTTGGTTTCTTTAGACAGCAAGGCACCCCCACACCAATTGGGTTTTGGGGAGTCTGAGTAAACACAAAAAACACAAAGTCACTTAGCAAAATCAAGCTCAAATAGCACCCAAGGTTTCTGATCTAGCTTGCACTTGACTGATGAACAATTGACCAATATCACTTGCACAAATACGAATTTCAATGGCTCTAATCTTGCATATAAATCAATAACATGGCATAAAACTGATTACAAGCCCTCAAATGTCCTATCATCTAATAATGATCAAAAGTTGAAGGCACAAAATTCACTAAACAGACAAGAAAATACACTTCTGATTTTTGACCACTTAAACCAATTTTTATGCATGCAAATGTATTTAAAAGCCTATCAAATTGAAAACCAAACTAACATGTAACATATAACTGACCTAAGGAGTGTGTTTAACAAGTTTTAAGCCAATATTAAAATCATTCAACCCTACTTAAGCCTTAATCCAAACACCCCTTAAAATCTGAACATGAAGTTTTTACAAACCAAATCACATCAGATCTTAACCAAACTGATTCTAAATGCTACTAACATGCATATTAGGCACAAAAAAGCATAATCAAACCAAATCAACAGTCACTTAAACACTTTTCACAACTTTCATACCCAATCATATAAAACTGAAAACCAAAAATGGAAACAAGGGACTACCTTGTTGGGCCTACATCCAGGCCCAACAATGGCTGCTAGCCATCTCCAATCAGGTCCGGACCTAAGCAGAACCTCTTGGACAACAAGCAAGCAATGAAACCTGCCAAGAAAAATGAACAACACACAAATACTAACTTTCTGATTTTTCTTTCTCTTTTTAAAACCTTTTCACAAATCAGTAAACTTAACCAAATATTTTTCTTTCAAATCACCTTAACCTAATAACTTAAACTCCTTAAAATCCAAATCTTCAATCAAATTTTCACCAAAAATTTCCCTTTTTCAGAAACCCTTTTTTCTGAAAATTCAAACACAAAATGTTTGAATAAATGTTAAATGGAACTCAGTCTTAGCTTTCAATCACACAGCAACTTTAAATAATCCTAAAAGGAATTATATTTTAAACAAAAACACCAACTTTATATTAATTAAAAGGAATTACAAGAAAATTTGCTAAAAATTCTGGAACAAGAAAAATACAACCACAAACGGTTGTCTTTATACTACAATGGAACTATCTAGAATACTTAAATAAAATATTACAAGAAAATTGAACCCTAAACCCTAATGGATGGAAAATCCGAATTTGCCCTCTTGGTCTTCTCTTGAAACTTTGGTCAAAATCGTCTCATGTGATTGCCAGCCTTGAAAAGTTGATCATAGACGTTGAAAATCCCTTGGAGGCCAAGTAGAAGAATCCTGGTCGCTAAAATGGTCAGGTGTAAGGTTTGGGTGAAAGTGACGCAGCAGGGGAAGGTCCCACAAGACACATGGGTGTGTCTTGTGGTGATTAGGGGTGTGGGTTTTGGTGAGGGAAGGGTTAATTAACAATCTAGAAAAACTAAAATAAACCCCTTTGAATTTAATCCAATTGAAACTGGAATTAGTTAGGGTTTAAGGGGGATTAAGAGGGATTTTAATCCATTTTAGGGATAATTGTTTTTAAACTTGGTGTTTAGTGGGAAAAGTGGCAAGTTTGACCTTTTGACCGACTTAATATTTTAATCCGGGTAATAAACGTGGGTGGGGGTTTGGGCTAAGTGGGATAATTGGGCCAATGGGTAGAAAATTCATTACCAGTCCAAAAACTTAACACCCGTTTGTTTCTTGTTGCAAAACCAGTCCACATGCAATTGCAAGTTTAGTCCTTCTGTCATATTAGGGCTAACTTTTGCATTTTGATCAATTTCCAAGGGCTTTAATTGACATGTCTTCAAACTTTAGGGACCTTTCTTGTACAAATGACTATTGGAGGGTCATTTGTGACAAGTCTTCAAAGATGAGGGACCATAATTGCCAATCTTCAATTCTTCAAGGGTCTTTTTGCAAATTTCCAAACTTGGGCCCGGTTCATTGTGCGACTTCGTTTCCCGTGTTCGTTTTTGATTGATTCTTGTGATCTTTTGCTATTTCCTCAATATCCGTACCTAAAAATACACAAGTAACAAACACGAGCATATATTTGGCAGTTTTAATGATATTTTATGCATTTTAAGCCCGATTTGGACGATGAGACTATGTATAAAAGCAGTCTCATCAGGACCATTTAAGATCGTTAAACGAATTGGACCAGTAGCGTATAAATTAGAGTTGCCGAGCGAGCTTAGTGCTATTCACGACACGTTCCACGTATCGAACTTGAAGAAGAGTTTGGCGGATAAGGAATTGGTGATTCCTTTGGACGAGATTCAACTGGACGACAAAATGCATTTTGTGGAAGAACCCGTGGAAATTATGGACCGAGAGGTCAAGAGGCTGAAGCGTAGTATAATTCCCATTGTGAAGGTCCGATGGAATTCTAGGCGTGGACCGGAATACACTTGGGAACGTGAGGACTTTTTCAAGGAAAGGTATCCTCATCTTTTCCAGCGGCACGAAATGTGAGTATAAGAAGAGGCGAGCGCCGAGACGTCGCTCTCTTTAAGGAGGGGTGGATGTGATACCCTAGAACCGAGGTCACTAACATTACCCTAAATTACGCTTATTTTTGAAATTTTTAATAAATTTTAATTGCTATATATTTTAGTATTTTGGTTGAAACCGATGTTCGAGGTTATAATTTTGACGATTGACGATTTAAGAAGGAAGATGACGAATACGATCCCGATGGATGCCCAAATTTCTATAATTATTGACGTTTTATCGATATTGTAATTTTTCGAGAATTTTACTTACGGTTCGTGTTAAGTCGAGTCGGGTGAGTTTTATTGCTTTCCGGGTACATTTAAAGTGTCCTAAAAGTATTTGGAGTGTTTGGGATGATTCCCGACTCCCGTAAAATTTTCTAAAATGACAAGTGAGTCAATCCCGTAAAGTTTTAGAGTCGTTTTTACTTAAGGCCAAAAGAAAGCTTAAATTGCACATTTGGTCCCTCCCATTTCACAAAAAGGGAACAAACACTCACACACATAACATTTCAAAGAAAAAAAATCAAACCCACCCTTTGTGCTCTCTCTAGGCCGACGGCCAAACACACCACCACCACCACCACTTCAATTTTTTTTGGGTTTTGATTAATTCCAATCAAAGACCACCTTCTAAAATCCTTTAGTAAGTGTTAATCCATGGTTATTTCAAACATGCATTAACAAAAATTCTTCCAAAAATTAAAGATTTTTCAAAAGTCCATTTGGATGTTAATTGGGCATTTGCATGTTTAATTCATGTTAGAATGATGCTAGAATACCAAACAAATCAACCAAAATCAATTTGGTTGATGGGTTTTGATCACCCAAACCCCACGGCTCAAAGGGGGGTGTTTGGGGATCATGGTGATCAATGTTTTGATGTTTGATTTTGTGTTTAATCTTATGTTTACATGTTTTTAGATGGGTATATTCACTTGCATGTATGTTTTTATGATTTGGGTTTTATGAGGATGTTGATCAATAGGGGATTAGGACTGAAAATGATGTTTGGTTATGATTAGGAGTACTTAGGATGATGTCTAATGTTGGTAAATGGGTTTGAAAACGAGCGTTGGTATGATTTTGGTATAGGTAATTTTAGGCAGAAAGTTTAAGGTGTTTTCATAAAAATTATTTTTAAAACAGGTCTTGTGAGTAGGATAGAGTTGTAGAGCATCTTCTTAGCTTCGATTTGGTATAAGATAGAGCTTACGACTCCTAACGAGTCAAAAGTTACGACGTTTTGAAATTCGTGTACCGGGAGATGAAAACCGTCATAATCCGAAATTATGCTTGGTTTTAGGTCAAATCCCAGGGACTATAGGTTTAGTTTGGTAAATGGTCAAGGGTTGAATTTTGGTCTCAAACCTGCACATTTGAGTCTATTATAAGACTTAGGTGTCAAATGGGTCAATGGAGTATTTTAAACGGGTCAAATGAGTCCGACTTGGTCAAAGTACAATTTCAGTCCGAAAAACGTAGTTTTGCAAAAGTGTTGAGTAACGGGTCGTAGAAGTGAAAACTTTTGTTGGGATTAAATATGTGTTTTCTACAGGTCTTAAAGTATTTTTGAGAATTTTCTCAAATTTTATAAAAAGGGTTAAGTATAGTAAAACAGTCCGTACTTTTGGTAAGTATCGGCGAAAATGAGTAAAAATGAATAACGTTAATAATAAGGACAAATGGTATAAAACGAGTAACACTTGTCGTTTTGTTTTGGCGTGAGTTGTAATTATCACAAGTGACTAATATGTATGTATTTTATACAGTACCGTAAGGTTTATAAAATGAGATTACTCATTACGCGTTATTTGGTTTGATAGGTGTTGATTTACCCGGGCATCCGTATCATCGTAAGTGACCGTTACTCGAACTATCGACTACTTGTTATATAAGGTGTGAATTTATAGCCTCGCTTATTATTATTACAAACTGTTTTACCCGCGAGGGAAATGCATGCTAGTTTTCAAAATGAACATATGTCATGAATGATTGTTGGACCCGAATGTTGCCTTTGAAATTGTGTTGAGTACCTAGTTGCAAAAGGCCCTAAATTCATGAACTATTAACTATTGTTTAGTCCTAGCGTGGATTAGAAATAGCCGCTTATACAAAGTGATAGTACTATGGGGTTGACTACCCTATCCGAGACGAGGGCTAGTACGTTGATACCCCTTGCGGACGGATAATTTGTGATAAGAGATAAGGTATAATTGCAACTGATGCCTTAGTAGGGGCACTGGTTTCATCTGAATCACGCCGGTAATTATTACGCGGGTGATTGAGTTAACGGTTTAGTGTCATGAGCTTAAACACAATTGTCAGTATCTTGAATATAGATTGTTTGATCGACAAGTCTATGAATGATCGTGAATGGCTTTTATTTCACATATGTTCAAAATGAATTGTAAAACCTATGAATTCCACTCAACGTTTTTGTTGACCAAATTTAGCATGTGTTTCAGGTAACCTCTGAAGTGTAGCATGGAGCGTGCATTGGATGGATGTTGTGTGTATGGCTTGGAGTCTGCTTGTTTTTCCGCCCAGTATTCCTTAAACATTTTTAACTTTGATGTCATGTTGTTGTGAAAACTGTAACTTTTGGGGTTGAGATTCATGGGGACCGAAAACGCAAAACTCTGTTGTATCATTTGGGGTTGGAAAACCGTAGACATGTAACTTTTCAACAATTTTTAATTTAAGTTTAAATTTGACGTCTCTTTGGAGTCGTTCGATATATCTTGTGTGCAATGATAACTGCCTAGCACCCAAATGTTGTAGTTCCGCTGCGCATAGCATTTGGTGGGGTGTTAGAGATTGGTAATCAGAGCCATGAGTTATAGAGAACTAGGTCGTTTTGAAAATTCCTAAACTATAACTTTTGGTGTCGTAAGAAATTGTCCAAGCGCACACAACTATCCTGCATGGCTCCGGTAAGGTTTATTTTTGTATTCATGGCATTTGACGTATACTTTTAAGTTGAAGTATATATGTGGGTATTTATTACGTAGATATGGAAATTACTATATGTAAACGTTGAAATTATACGTGGAATACCCGACACCGTAATTCTTGTATTACTCATGCATGAGCATCATATTATCGCATTTTGGGCATGTGTACCACCTTTGCATTGCATTTGCATGCATGTATTTATAAATATTGTATAGTTATCTTACGTACCCTCCAAAATTCTCTGTTATTGCAGGAATGGCCGAGGTACCGCCTAATGGTAATGGAGACGATTATGTCGTAGGTCACAAAGGGGGACCGTTTCCTCCGAACCCGCCGGATAATGACAATGGATGGATTGCTCCAGAAGAAGCAATAGAGCCGGGAAATGACAGTGACAAAAGTGACGTGGACAACTTCAGTATCAGTAGTGATGGTAGTGAGGGTTCTGAGGAAGAGCCCGAGGAACCGGTGGATGATGGAATTCCCGAGAATGCTGTCGGTCAGACCGAACCTGATTTATTTCAATCTCCAAATTCGCCAAAGGGTTATGAAGTGCCTCCGACCGATCGATATGAGCAGCAACCCTTTCGTCGCCCGATGGACAATTGTAAGGACTACCTGAAGACAGTGCCAGGGTTTGTTCGAGTAAGTAATGGGAGTGGTGCAGAATCCAACAATTCATCTAAATCACAATCTATTCATGAGAATATCGCGAGGGTCTACTTTCCGAGACCAAGACACTACTAGGATCCCGAAGGTCGTTTGAGGAGGATGGATAGGTTGATGTATGAGCGGTTTGTGGTAGAGACCAGGGTAATTAAGAGGTTTGATAAGAATGAGAGGGAACACCAAAGATTATTGGCAAGAACTTCGAGAATTGAGTATGATAGAAATGCAAACAAGAGTGATATCAACAGTCTAAGATCGATGATCGCGAACTTGAGCGCCAGTCTTGATCGAGTTAGGGAAGATCAAGCGAGATTGTATAGGATACAGAGTTGGGAGCATCGAGTGAGAGCGTCCTTGCCCCCAGATTGGAGATTTGTGGACGACTTGGAAATGGAAGCTAACGACTTCATGATCCAGCCACCTGCCAGAGGTGCTTGTATCACTGTGGGAAATCATGTAGTGGTTGAGTGTGGGTCTACGTCAGGGACGAGGAAGGCGACTGAATGTGGGCCGAATGACAAAGGAAAGAGGAAGATGGATGAAGTGGACGAGGAAGATAGCGATGAGGAACCCGAGGAAGGTGATGATGAACCGCCATCCAAGAGGCCGTGTGGATCACCACATGCCTAGTTGCTTGTCTTATATTTTATCTTTGATCGTTGTAATAGAACTGTTTTAGACTTTTGTATGATGGCATTGTGACGAAAAACTTGAGGACTTAAGTTTTATGGTGAATGGTTGTAGTGGAAATACTTGTCACAATTTTGGTTGATTATCAATACAATCCACGTTTACCTTTCATGATCTGTGATATGTCTTTAATTTGATCTTTTGTGATGTGAATTGATGAATATTAGTAACTCTGTAGCGATGTGTCGTTGTATTTATATTATGTCTTGAAAGAGAAATCCATCTTAATCTTGATGTGTATACTTACATTGTTTTTCTATTTTCCCTGTCTTTGCAGAGAGGTGTATTTGATAACGCACCATGCCTCCAAAACTAACCGCCGACCGTGTGAACACGATGATTCAGGAAGCCATTGCGAATGCGCTAGAAGCAGATCGAGCAGGGAGGAACCCAGACCAGGGCAGAAATGCGGGGAGACAGCAAGCCCCAAGAGAGTGTACTTACTCTAGTTTCATAAAATGTGGTCCCACGCAATTTCGTGGAACTGGTGGAGCTCTAGAACTCAGGAGATGGTTAGAAAAGGTCGAAAGTACTTTCGAGATTAGTGGTTGTTCAGAAGCGAACAAGGTCAAGTTTACGGCTGCTACTTTTCTTGACGATGCATTGAGTTGGTGGAACACCCAAGTAGCCACTGTTGGGTTAGCAGTAGCGAATGCAAGAACATGGACTGCTACTAAAGCTCTTTTGACCAAGAAGTTCTGTCCTGAAGAGGAGTTAGGTCAATTGGAAGATGAGTTGAGGCACCTGACTTTGAAAAACAATGATATCACTGCTTACACCAGGAGGTTTAATGAACTAAGCCTTTTGTGTCCAGACACCTTTGCCGATGATAACAAGAAGATGAAACAGTACATCAAAGGTCTATCCAGTAATATCAAGGGTGAGACGACTTCGTCTAAACCTAGGTCATTTGATGAAGCGGTCCAGATGGCTCACGCGTTGATGGATGTCAAACTCCAAGACAAGAAGAACTTCATTGCTGAAGGAAATAAGAGGAAGTGGGAGGCGCCACAGAGCAATCAATCCCAGGGTCAAAGCCGAGGTGGAAACCGAAACAACAATGGTCAGAACCGCAATCAGCAGTTCAACCAGCGAAGGAATGAAGGGATGAGAGCTGTGACAAACCCCAGAGGAGCGAAGGTGAATCCCCACTGTGGTCGATGCAACTTGTACCATGTAGGGAGTTGCCCGCCTGCATGCGGCAAATGTGGAAAAGCGGGTCACAGGATGTCTGATTGCCGAACAAAAGGGGTAGCCATTGGGGCGAATGCTACGAGAGTGATGGGTTGTTTTGGATGTGGAGAAAGATGCCATAAGCAAGGAAATTGCCCGAAGGCAGGAAACAAGCAAGGAGGTAACAATGCTGCTGCCGTATATTAAGTAGGGACGGCTGATAAACCACCGGGTCCTAACGTGGTTACCGGTACGTTTTTGCTAGACGCTTGTTATGCTATTATTTTGTTTGATTCTGGTTCCGACAAGAGTTTCGTAGATGTTAAATTTAGTCGTCATATCGATAGAAAACCGGTATTGTTAGCGACTAGTTATAACGTGGAGTTAGCCGATGGGAAGATCGTTAGTACGAATTCTATACTGAAAGGGTGTACCTTGAAGTTAGGAAATTACGTTTTTAAAATCGACTTGATGCCTATAGAGCTAGGATCGTTTGATGTGATCGTGGGAATGGATTGGCTGATGGCGCACAGTGCCGTGATCGTCTGTGGAGAGAGATTAGTTCAGATCTCGTTGAGGAATAAAGTCTTGACTGTGAAGGGAGACGAATGCACTTCTCGTTTGAAAGTGATTTCTTGTTTGAAGATGATGAAGTATGTAGAAAATGGATGCGATGTGTTTTTGGCACAAGTTTCGAGTGATGGTGATTTAGAGGCGAGGATTGAAGAGGTACCCGTAATCTGCGAATATCCGGAAGTTTTTCCAGACGAGTTGCCGGGTTTACCACCCACCCGTGAGGTCGAGTTTCCAATCGATTTGGTGCCGGGAGCTGCGCCGGTTGCGCGTGCACTCTATCGATTAGCACCATCCGAGTTAAAGGAGTTATCGGATCAACTGAAGGAGTTGATGGACAAGGGATTTATTAGGCCGAGCTCATCACCATGGGGAGCGCCAGTGTTGTTTATGAAGAAGAAAGATGGGTCATTTCGGATGTGTATTGACTATAGAGAACTCAACAAGCTGACGGTTAAGAATCGGTATCCATTGCCGAGGATTGACGATTTGTTTGATCAACTGCAAGGTTCCTGTGTATACTCAAAGATCGACTTGAGATCAGGGTATCATCAACTGCGTGTGAGAGAGGAGGATATTCCTGTAACCGCCTTTCGTACGCGGTATGGACACTTCGAATTTCGAGTAATGCCGTTTGGGTTGACAAACGCGCCTGCTGTATTCATGGACCTTATGAATCGCGTATGCAAGCCGTATCTAGATAAGTTTGTCATTGTTTTTATTGATGATATTCTTATTTATTCTAAGAGTAAGGAGGAGCACGAGAAGCACCTGAGAAAGATATTGGATCTGCTGAAGAGAGAGAAGCTGTATGCGAAGTTCTCGAAGTGTGAGTTTTGGTTAGAGTCTGTGCAATTCCTTGGTCACGTAATTGATAGCAAAGGAGTTCGTGTGGATCCTGCCAAGGTCGAAGCGATCAGGGAATGGTCGACACCGACAACGCCGACTGAAGTTCGACAATTCCTTGGTTTAGCTGGGTATTATCGGAGATTCATTGAAGGATTTTCGTTGATTGAGAAGCCATTGACAAAGCTTACCAAGAAGAATAGGGTGTATGAATGGGGAGATGAGGAAGAATTCGCTTTCAAAACGCTCAAGGACAAGTTATGTTCCGCACCGATATTGTCATTACCTAAAGGAACCGAAGACTTTGTAGTGTATTGTGACGCATCTCGTAAGGGTTATGGAGCTGTGTTGATGCAGCGCGAGAAGGTGATCGCTTACGCGTCGAGACAACTGAGGAAGAATGAGGAGAACTACACGACGCACGATTTGGAATTAGGAGCGGTAGTCTTTGCGTTGAAATTGTGGAGACATTATTTGTATGGGACGAAGTGTGTTGTATTCACTGACCACAAGAGTTTGCAGCACATTTTAGATCAAAAGGAGTTGAACATGCGACAGAGACGATGGGTAGAATTACTGAGTGACTATGACTGTGAAATTCGCTACCATCCTGGCAAGGCGAATGTTGTAGCGGATGCACTTAGTAGGAAGGATCGAGAGAAACCTTTGAGAGTCAGAGCATTGGTAATGACTGAGAGTGTTGATTTAACCGAAACTAAGCTGAAGGCTCAAGAGAGGGGATTAATGAAAGAGAATGTTGATGCTGAGAACTTGGGAAGAATGTTGAAACCTCTTTTTGTGATTAGGTCAGACGGACTGAGATATTTCGAGAATCGGATTTGGTTACCGTTGTGTCCATCCGAGGAAGGAAAGCCTGGAGTACGAGATTTGGTTATGAACGAGTCTCATAAGTCGAAGTACTCGATACATCCTGGATCGGATAAAATGTATCATGATCTGAAGAAAGTTTATTGGTGGCCGAATATGAAGGCGGATATTGCTCGTTACGTTAGTAAGTGTTTGACTTGCGCGAAGGTTAAAGCAGAACATAAGAAGCCGTCTGGGTTGTTGGTACAACCAGAGATCCCAGAATGGAAATGGGAGAAAATCGCTATGGATTTCGTGACGGGTTTACCCAGAACTCCTAGTGGATGTGATATGATTTGGGTAATAGTGGATAGATTGACGAAATCTGCTCATTTCTTACCTATGAAGAAGACGGACAGTATGGAAAAGCTGGCCAGTGTGTACGTGAAGGAGATCGTTTGCAGACATGGAGTACCGTTATCGATCATTTCGGATCGCGATAGTAGATTTACTTTGGAATTTTGGAAATCGCTTCAACGTGCGATGGGCACTGAATTGAATTTAAGTACGGCTTATCACCCGGAGACTGACGGCCAGAGTGAACGAACTATTCAGACGATGGAGGATATGCTCCGAGCATGCGTGATTGATTTTGGAGGAATTTGGGAACGCCACTTGCCTTTAGTGAAGTTTTCGTATAATAATAGTTACCATGCGAGCATCAAGGCTGCACCGTTCGAAGCATTGTATGGAAGGAAGTGTAGGTCGCCTGTGTGTTGGAGTGAAGTAGGAGAAAGTCAATTGACTAGACCCGAAATGGTTTTAGAGACGACCGAGAAGATTGTGCAAATCAAGAACCGACTACTTGCTGCGAGAAGCCGACAGAAGAGTTATGCCGATAACAGAAGAAAACCGTTGGAATTTGAAGTCGGAGATATGGTTATGCTTAAGGTTTCGCCGTGGAAGGGTGTAATTCGTTTTGGGAAGAAAGGAAAGTTGAGTCCGAGGTACATTGGACCATTTAAGATCGTTAAATGAATTGGACCAGTAGCGTATAAATTAGAGTTGCCGAGCGAGCTTAGTGCTATTCACGACACGTTCCACGTATCGAACTTGAAGAAGAGTTTGGCGGATAAGGAATTGGTGATTCCATTGGACGAGATTCAACTGGACGACAAAATGCATTTTGTGGAAGAACCCGTGGAAATTATGGACCGAGAGGTCAAGAGGCTGAAGCGTAGTAGAATCCCTATTATGAAGGTCCGATGGAATTCTAGGCGTGGACCGGAATACACTTGGGAACGTGAGGACTTTTTCAAGGAAAGGTATCCTCATCTTTTCTAGCGGCACGAAATGTGAGTATAAGAAGAGGCGAGCGCCGGGACGTCGCTCTCTTTAAGGAGGGGTGGATGTGATACCCTAGAACCGAGGTCACTAACATTACCCTAAATTACGCTTATTTTTGAAATTTTTAATAAATTTTAATTGCTATATATTTTAGTATTTTGGTTGAAACCGATGTTCGAGGTTATAATTTTGACGATTGACGATTTAAGAAGGACGATGACGAATACGATCCCGATGGATGCCCAAATTTCTATAATTATTGACGTTTTATCGATATTGTAATTTTTCGAGAATTTTACTTACGGTTCGTGTTAAGTCGAGTCGGGTGAGTTTTATCGCTTTCCGGGTACATTTAAAGTGTCCTAAAAGTATTTTGGAGTGTTTGGGATGATTCCCGACTCCTGTAAAATTTTCTAAAATGACTAGTGAGTCAATCCCGTAAAGTTTTAGAGTCGTTTTTACTTAAGGCCAAAAGAAAGCTTAAATTGCACATTTGGTCCCTCCCATTTCACAAAAAGGGAACAAACACTCACACACATAACATTTCAAAGAAAAAAAAAATCAAACCCACCCTTTGTGCTCTCTCTAGGCCGACGGCCAAACACACCACCACCACCACCACTTCAATTTTTTTTGGGTTTTGATTAATTCCAATCAAAGACCACCTTCTAAAATCCTTTAGTAAGTGTTAATCCATGGTTATTTCAAACATGCATTAACAAAAATTCTTCCAAAAATTAAAGATTTTTCAAAAGTCCATTTGGATGTTAATTGAGCATTTGCATGTTTAATTCATGTTAGAATGATGCTAGAATACCAAACAAATCAACCAAAATCAATTTGGTTGATGGGTTTTGATCACCCAAACCCCACGGCTCAAAGGGGGGTGTTTGGGGATCATGGTGATCAATGTTTTGATGTTTGATTTTGTGTTTAATCTTATGTTTACATGTTTTTAGATGGGTATATTCACTTGCATGTATGTTTTTATGATTTGGGTTTTATGAGGATGTTGATCAATAGGGGATTAGGACTGAAAATGATGTTTGGTTATGATTAGGAGTACTTAGGATGATGTCTAATGTTGGTAAATGGGTTTGAAAACGAGCGTTGGTATGATTTTGGTATAGGTAATTTTAGGCAGAAAGTTTAAGGTGTTTTTGTAAAAATTATTTTTAAAACAGGTCTTGTGAGTAGGATAGAGTTGTAGAGCATCTTCTTAGCTTCGATTTGGTATAAGATAGAGCTTACGAATCCTAACGAGTCAAAAGTTACGACGTTTTGAAATTCGTGTACCGGGAGATGAAAACCGTCATAATCTGAAATTATGCTTGGTTTTAGGTCAAATCCCGGGGACTATAGATTTAGTTTGGTAAATGGTCAAGGGTTGAATTTTGGTCTCAAACCTGCACATTTGAGTCTATTATAAGACTTAGGTGTCAAATGGGTCAATGGAGTATTTTAAACGGGTCAAATGAGTCCGACTTGGTCAAAGTACAATTTCAGTCCGAAAAACGTAGTTTTGGAAAAGTGTTGAGTAACGGGTCGTAGAAGTGAAAACTTTTGTTGGGATTAAATATGTGTTTTCTACAGGTCTTAAAGTATTTTTGAGAATTTTCTCAAATTTTATAAAAAGGGTTAAGTATAGTAAAACAGTCCGTACTTTTGGTAAGTATCGGCGAAAATGAGTAAAAATGAATAACGTTAATAATAAGGACAAATGGTATAAAACGAGTAACACTTGTCGTTTTGTTTTGGCGTGAGTTGTAATTGTCACAAGTGACTAATATGTATGTATTTTATACAGTACCATAAGGTTTATAAAATGAGATTACTCATTACGCGTTATTTGGTTTGATAGGTGTTGATTTACCCGGGCATCCGTATCATCGTCAGTGACCGTCACTCGAACTATCGACTACTTGTTATATAAGGTGTGAATTTATAGCCTCGCTTATTATTATTTCAAACTGTTTTACCCGCGAGGGAAATGCATGCTAGTTTTCAAAATGAACATATGTCATGAATGATTGTTGGACCCGAATGTTGCCTTTGAAATTGTGTTGAGTACCTAGTTGCAAAAGGCCCTAAATTCATGAACTATTAACTATTGTTTAGTCCTAGCGTGGATTAGAAATAACCGCTTATACAAAGTGATAGTACTATGGGGTTGACTACCCTATCCGAGACGAGGGCTAGTACGTTGATACCCCCTGCGGACGGATAATTTGTGATATGAGATAAGGTATAATTTCAACTGATGCCTTAGTAGGGGCACTGGTTTCATCTGAATCACGCCGGTAATTATTACGCGGGTGATTGAGTTAACGGTTTAGTGTCATGAGCTTAAACACAATTGTCAGTATCTTGAATATAGATTGTTTGATCGACAAGTCTATGAATGATCGTGAATGGTTTTTATTTCACATATGTTCAAAATGAATTGTAAAACCTATGAATTCCACTCAACGTTTTCGTTGACCAAATTTAGCATGTGTTTCAGGTAACCGCTGAAGTGTAGCATGGAGCGTGCATTGGATGGATGTTGTGTGTATGGCTTGGAGTCTGCTTGTTTTTCCGCCCAGTATTCCTTAAACATTTTTAACTTTGATGTCATGTTGTTGTGAAAACTGTAACTTTTGGGGTTGAGATTCATGGGGACCGAAAACGCAAAACTCTGTTGTATCATTTGGGGTTGGAAAACCGTAGACATGTAACTTTTCAACAATTTTTAATTTAAGTTTAAATTTGACGTCTCTTTGGAGTCGTTCGATATATCTTGTGTGCAATGATAACTGCCTAGCACCCAAATGTTGTAGTTCCGCTGTGCATAGCATTTGGTGGGGTGTTAGAGATTGGTAATCAGAGCCATGAGTTATAGAGAACTAGGTCGTTTTGAAAATTCCTAAACTATAACTTTTGGTGTCGTAAGAAATTGTCCAAGCGCACACAACTATCCTGCATGGCTCCGGTAAGGTTTATTTTTGTATTCATGGCATTTGACGTATACTTTTAAGTTGAAGTATATATGTGGGTATTTATTACGTAGATATGGAAATTACTATATGTAAACGTTGAAATTATACGTGGAATACCCGACACCGTAATTCTTGTATTACTCATGCATGAGCATCATATTATCGCATTTTGGGCATGTGTACCACCTTTGCATTGCATTTGCATGCATGTATTTATAAATATTGTATAGTTATCTTACGTACCCTCCAAAATTCTCTGTTATTGCAGGAATGGCCGAGGTATCGCCTAATGGTAATGGAGACGATTATGTCGTAGGTCACGAAGGGGGACCGTTTCCTCCGAACCCGCCAGATAATGACAATGGATGGATCGCTCCAGAAGAAGCAATAGAGCCGGGAAATGACAGTGACAAAAGTGACGTGGACAACTTCAGTATCAGTAGTGATGGTAGTGAGGGTTCTGAGGAAGAGCCCGAGGAACCGGTGGATGATGGAATTCCCGAGAATGCTGTCGGTCAGACCGAACCTGATTTATTTCAATCTCCAAATTCGCCAAAGGGTTATGAAGTGCCTCCGACCGATCGATATGAGCAGCAACCCTTTCGTCGCCCGATGGACAATTGTAAGGACTACCTGAAGACAGTGCCATGGTTTGTTCGAGTAAGTAATGGGAGTGGTGCAGAATCCAGCAATTCATCTAAATCACAATCTATTCATGAGAATATCGCGAGGGTCTACTTTCCGAGACCAAGACACTACTGGGATTCCGAAGGTCGTTTGAGGAGGATGGATAGGTTGATGTATGAGCGGTTTGTGGTAGAGACCAGGGTAATTAAGAGGTTTGATAAGAATGAGAGGGAACACCAAAGATTATTGGCAAGAACTTCGAGAATTGAGTATGATGGAAATGCAAACAAGAGTGATATCAACAGTCTAAGATCGATGATCGCGAACTTGAGCGCCAGTCTTGATCGAGTTAGGGAAGATCAAGCGAGATTGTATAGGATGCAGAGTTGGGAGCATCGAGTGAGAGCGTCCTTGCCCCCAGATTGGAGATTTGTGGACGACTTGGAAATGGAAGCTAACGACTTCATGATCCAGCCACCTGCCAGAGGTGCTTGTATCACTGTGGGAAATCATGTAGTGGTTGAGTGTGGGTCTACGTCAGGGACGAGGAAGGCGACTGAATGTGGGCCGAACGACAAAGGAAAGAGGAAGATGGATGAAGTGGACGAGGAAGATAGCGATGAGGAACCCGAGGAAGGTGATGATGAACCGCCATCCAAGAGGCCGTGTGGATCACCACATGCCTAGTTGCTTGTCTTGTATTTTATCTTTGATCGTTGTAATAGAACTGTTTTAGACTTTTGTATGATGGCATTGTGACGAAAAACTTGAGGACTTAAGTTTTATGGTGAATGGTTGTAGTGGAAATACTTGTCACAATTTTGGTTGATTATCAATACAATCCACGTTTACCTTTCATGATCTGTGATATGTCTTTAATTTGATCTTTTGTGATGTGAATTGATGAATATTAGTAACTCTGTAGCGATGTGTCGTTGTATTTATATTATGTCTTGAAAGAGAAATCCATCTTAATCTTGATGTGTATACTTACATTGTTTTTCTATTTTCCCTGTCTTTGCAGAGAGGTGTATTTGATAACGCACCATGCCTCCAAAACTAACCGCCGACCGTGTGAACACGATGATTCAGGAAGCCATTGCGAATGCGCTAGAAGCAGATCGAGCAGGGAGGAACCCAGACCAGGGCAGAAATGCGGGGAGACAGCAAGCCCCAAGAGAGTGTACTTACTCTAGTTTCATAAAATGTGGTCCCACGCAATTTCGTGGAACTGGTGGAGCTCTAGAACTCAGGAGATGGTTAGAAAAGGTCGAAAGTACTTTCGAGATTAGTGGTTGTTCAGAAGCGAACAAGGTCAAGTTTGCGGCTGCTACTTTTCTTGACGATGCATTGAGTTGGTGGAACACCCAAGTAGCCACTGTTGGGTTAGCAGTAGCGAATGCAAGAACATGGACTGCTACTAAAGCTCTTTTGACCAAGAAGTTCTGTCCTGAAGAGGAGTTAGGTCAATTAGAAGATGAGTTGAGGCACCTGACTTTGAAAAACAATGATATCACTGCTTACACCAGGAGGTTTAATGAACTAAGCCTTTTGTGTCTAGACACCTTTGCCGATGATAACAAGAAGATGAAACAGTACATCAAAGGTCTATCCAGTAATATCAAGGGTGAGACGACTTCGTCTAAACCTGGGTCGTTTGATGAAGCGGTCCAGATGGCTCACGCGTTGATGGATGTCAAACTCCAAGACAAGAAGAACTTCATTGCTGAAGGAAATAAGAGGAAGTAGGAGGCGGCGCAGAGCAATCAATCCCAGGGTCAAAGCCGAGGTGGAAACCGAAACAACAATGGTCAGAACCGCAATCAGTAGTTCAACCAGCGAAGGAATGAAGGGATGAGAGCTGTGACAAACCCTAGAGGAGCGAAGGTGAATCCCCACTGTGGTCGATGCAACTTGTACCATGTAGGGAGTTGCCCGCCTGCATGCGGAAAATTTGGAAAAGCGGGTCACAGGATGTCTGATTACCGAACAAAGGGGGTAGCCACTAGGGCGAATGCTACGAGAGTGATGGGTTGTTTTGGATGTGGAGAAAGAGGCCATAAGCAAGGAAATTGCCCGAAGGCAGGAAACAAGCAAGGAGGTAACAATGCTGCTGCCGTGTATCAAGTAGGGACGGCTGATAAACCACCGGGTCCTAACGTGGTTACCGGTACGTTTTTGCTAGACGCTTGTTATGCTAGTATTTTGTTTGATTCTGGTTCCGACAAGAGTTTCGTAGATGTTAAATTTAGTCGTCATATCGATAGAAAACCGGTATTGTTAGCGACTAGTTATAACGTGGAGTTAGCCGATGGGAAGATCGTTAGTACAAATTCTATACTGAAAGGGTGTACCTTGAAGTTAGGAAATTACGCTTTTAAAATCGACTTGATGCCTATAGAGCTAGGATCGTTTGATGTGATCGTGGGAATGGATTGGCTGATGGCGCACAGTGCTGTGATCGTTTGTGGAGAGAGATTAGTTCAGATCCCGTTGAGGAATAAAGTCTTGACTGTGAAGGGAGACGAATGCACTTCTCGTTTGAAAGTGATTTCTTGTTTGAAGATGATGAAGTATGTAGAAAATGGATGCGATGTGTTTTTGGCACAAGTTTCGAGTGATGGTGATTTAGAGGCGAGGATTGAAGAGGTACCCGTAATCTGCGAATATCCGGAAGTTTTTCCAGACGAGTTGTCGGGTTTACCACCCACCCGTGAGGTCGAGTTTCGAATCGATTTGGTGCCGGGAGCTGCGCCGGTTGCGCGTGCACCCTATCGATTAGCACCATCCGAGTTAAAGGAGTTATCGGATCAACTGAAGGAGTTGATGGACAAGGGATTTATTAGGCCGAGCTCATCACCATGGGGAGCGCCAGTGTTGTTTGTGAAGAAGAAAGATGGGTCATTTCGGATGTGTATTGACTATAGAGAACTCAACAAGCTGACGGTTAAGAATCGGTATCCATTGCCGAGGATTGACGATTTGTTTGATCAACTGCAAGGTTCCTGTGTATACTCAAAGATCAACTTGAGATCAGGGTATCATCAACTGCGTGTGAGAGAGGAGGATATTCCTGTAACCGCCTTTCGTACGCGGTATGGACACTTCGAATTTCGAGTAATGCCGTTTGGGTTGACAAACGCGCCTGCTGTATTCATGGACCTTATGAATCGCGTATGCAAGCCGTATCTAGATAAGTTTGTCATTGTTTTTATTGATGATAGTCTTATTTACTCTAAGAGTAAGGAGGAGCACGAGAAGCACCTGAGAAAGATATTGGATCTGCTGAAGAGAGAGAAGCTGTATGCGAAGTTCTCGAAGTGTGAGTTTTGGTTAGAGTCTGTGCAATTCCTTGGTCACGTAATTGATAGCAAAGGAGTTCGCGTGGATCCTGCCAAGGTCGAAGCGATCAGGGAATGGTCGGCACCGACAACGCCGACTGAAGTTCGACAATTCCTTGGTTTAGCAGGGTATTATCGGAGATTCATTGAAGGATTTTCGTTGATTGCGAAGCCATTGACAAAGCTTACCGAGAAGAATAGGGTGTATGAATGGGGAGATGAGGAAGAATTCGCTTTCAAAACGCTCAAGGACAAGTTATGTTCGGCACCGATATTGTCATTACCTGAAGGAACCGAAGACTTTGTAGTGTATTGTGACGCATTCGTAAGGGTTATGGAGCTATGTTGATGCAGCGCGAGAAGGTGATCGCTTACGCGTCGAGACAACTGAGGAAGAATGAGGAGAACTACACGACGCACGATTTGGAATTAGGAGCGGTAGTCTTTGCGTTGAAATTGTGGAGACATTATTTGTATGGGACGAAGTGTGTTGTATTCACTGACCACAAGAGTTTGCAGCACATTTTAGATCAAAAGGAGTTGAACATGCGACAGAGACGATGGGTAGAATTACTGAGTGACTATGACTGTGAAATTCGCTACCATCCTAGCAAGGCGAATGTTGTAGCGGATGCACTTAGCAGGAAGGATCGAGAGAAACCTTTGAGAGTCAGAGCATTGGTAATGACTGAGAGTGTTGATTTAACCGAAACTATACTGAAGGCTCAAGAGAGGGGATTAATGAAAGAGAATGTTGATGTTGAGAACTTGGGAAGAATGTTGAAACCTCTTTTTGTGATTAGGTCAGACGGACTGAGATATTTCGAGAATCGGATTTGGTTACCGTTGTGTCCATCCGAGGAAGGAAAGCCTGGAGTACGAGATTTGGTTATGAACGAGTCTCATAAGTCGAAGTACTCGATACATCCTGGATCGGATAAAATGTATCATTATCTGAAGAAAGTTTATTGGTGGCCGAATATGAAGGCGGATATTGCTCGTTACGTTAGTAAGTGTTTGACTTGCGCGAAGGTTAAAGCAGAACATAAGAAGCCGTCTGGGTTGTTGGTACAACCAGAGATCCCAGAATGGAAATGGGAGAAAATCGCTATGGATTTCGTGACGGGTTTACCCAGAACTCCTAGTGGATGTGATATGATTTAGGTAATAGTGGATAGATTGATGAAATCTGCTCATTTCTTACCTATGAAGAAGACGGACAGTATGGAAAAGCTGGCCAGTGTGTACATGAAGGAGATCGTTTGCAGACATGGAGTACCGTTATCGATCATTTCGGATCGCGATAGTAGATTTACTTCGGAATTTTGGAAATCGCTTCAATGTGCGATGGGCACTGAATTGAATTTAAGTACGGCTTATCACCCGGAGACTGACGGCCAGAGTGAACGAACTATTCAGACGATGGAGGACATGCTCCGAGCATGCGTGATTGATTTTGGAGGAAGTTGGGAACACCACTTGCCTTTAGTGTAGTTTTCGTATAATAATAGTTACCATGCGAGCATCAAGGCTGCACCGTTCGAAGCATTGTATGGAAGGAAGTGTAGGTCGCCTGTGTGTTGGAGTGAAGTAGGAGAAAGTCAATTGACTGGACCCGAAATGGTTTTAGAGACGACCGAGAAGATTGTGCAAATCAAGAACCGACTACTTGCTGCGAGAAGCCGACAGAAGAGTTATGCCGATAACAGAAGAAAACCGTTGGAATTTGAAGTCGGATATATGGTTATGCTTAAGGTTTCGCCGTGGAAGGGTGTAATTCGTTTTGGGAAGAAAGGAAAGTTGAGTCCGAGGTACATTGAACCATTTAAGATCGTTAAACGAATTGGACCAGTAGCGTATAAATTAGAGTTGCCGAGCGAGCTTAGTGCTATTCACGACACGTTCCACGTATCGAACTTGAAGAAGAGTTTGGCGGATAAGGAATTGGTGATTCCTTTGGACGAGATTCAACTGGACGACAAAATGCATTTTGTGGAAGAACCCGTGGAAATTATGGACCAGAGGTCAAGAGGCTGAAGCGTAGTAGAATTCCCATTGTGAAGGTCGGATGGAATTCTAGGCGTGGACCGGAATACACTTGGGAACGTGAGGACTTTTTCAAGGAAAGGTATCCTCATCTTTTCCAGCGGCACGAAATGTGAGTATAAGAAGAGGCGAGCGCCGGGACGTCGCTCTCTTTAAGGAGGGGTGGATGTGATACCCTAGAACCGAGGTCACTAACATTACCCTAAATTACGCTTATTTTTGAAATTTTTAATAAATTTTAATTGCTATATATTTTAGTATTTTGGTTGAAACCGATGTTCGAGGTTATAATTTTGACGATTGACGATTTAAGAAGGACGATGACGAATACGATCCCGATGGATGCCCAAATTTCTATAATTATTGACGTTTTATCGATATTGTAATTTTTCGAGAATTTTACTTACGGTTCGTGTTAAGTCGAGTCGGGTGAGTTTTATTGCTTTCCGGGTACATTTAAAGTGTCCTAAAAGTATTTTGGAGTGTTTGGGATGATTCCCGACTCCCGTAAAATTTTCTAAAATGACTAGTGAGTCAATCCCGTAAAGTTTTAGAGTCGTTTTTACTTAAGGCCAAAAGAAAGCTTAAATTGCACATTTGGTCCCTCCCCTTTCACAAAAAGGGAACAAACACTCACACACATAACATTTCAAAGAAAAAAAAATCAAACCCACCCTTTGTGCTCTCTCTAGGCCGACGGCCAAACACACCACCACCACCACCACTTCAATTTTTTTTGGGTTTTGATTAATTCCAATCAAAGACCACCTTCTAAAATCCTTTAGTAAGTGTTAATCCATGGTTATTTCAAACATGCATTAACAAAAATTCTTCCAAAAATTAAAGATTTTTCAAAAGTCCATTTGGATGTTAATTGGGCATTTGCATGTTTAATTCATGTTAGAATGATGCTAGAACACCAAACAAATCAACCAAAATCAATTTGGACGGCTCAAAGGGGGGTGTTTGGGGATCATGGTGATCAATGTTTTGATGTTTGATTTTGTGTTTAATCTTATGTTTACATGTTTTTAGATGGGTATATTCACTTGCATGTATGTTTTTATGATTTGAGTTTTATGAGGATGTTGATCAATAGGGGATTAGGACTGAAAATGATGTTTGGTTATGATTAGGAGTACTTAGGATGATGTCTAATGTTGGTAAATGAGTTTGAAAACGAGCGTTGTTATGATTTTGGTATAGGTAATTTTAGGCAGAAAGTTTAAGGTGTTTTCGTAAAAATTATTTTTAAAACAAGTCTTGTGAGTAGGATAGAGTTGTAGAGCATCTTCTTAGCTTCGATTTGGTATAAGATAGAGCTTACGACTCCTAACGAGTCAAAAGTTACGACGTTTTGAAATTCGTGTACCGGGAGATGAAAACCGTCATAATCCTAAATTATGCTTGGTTTTAGGTCAAATCCCGGGGACTATAGGTTTAGTTTGGTAAATGGTCAAGGGTTGAATTTTGGTCTCAAACCTGCACATTTGAGTCTATTATAAGACTTAGGTGTCAAATGGGTCAATGGAGTATTTTAAACGGGTCAAATGAGTCCGACTTGGTCAAAGTACAATTTCAGTCCGAAAAACGTAGTTTTAGAAAAGTGTTGAGTAACGGGTCGTAGAAGTGAAAACTTTTGTTGGGATTAAATATGTGTTTTCTACAGGTCTTAAAGTATTTTTGAGAATTTTCTCAAATTTTATAAAAAGGGTTAAGTATAGTAAAACAGTCCGTACTTTTGGTAAGTATCGGGGAAAATGAGTAAAAATGAATAACGTTAATAATAAGGACAAATGGTATAAAACGAGTAACACTTGTCGTTTTGTTTTGGCGTGAGTTGTAATTGTCACAAGTGACTAATATGTATGTATTTTATACAGTACCATAAGGTTTATAAAATGAGATTACTCATTACGCGTTATTTGGTTTGATAGGTGTTGATTTACCCGGGCATCCGTATCGTCGTCAGTGACCGTCACTCGAACTATCGACTACTTGTTATATAAGGTGTGAATTTATAGCCTCGCTTATTATTATTTCAAACTGTTTTACCCGCGAGGGAAATGCATGCTAGTTTTCAAAATGAACATATGTCATGAGTGATTGTTGGACCCGAATGTTGCCTTTGAAATTGTGTTGAGTACCTAGTTGCAAAAGGCCCTAAATTCATGAACTATTAACTATTGTTTAGTCCTAGCGTGGATTAGAAATAGCCGCTTATAAAAAGTGATAGTACTATGGGGTTGACTACCCTATCCGAGACGAGGGCTAGTACGTTGATACCCCCTGCGGCCGGATAATTTGTGATAAGAGATAAGGTATAATTGCAACTGATGCCTTAGTAGGGGCACTGGTTTCATCTGAATCACGCCGGTAATTATTACGCGGGTGATTGAGTTAACGGTTTAGTGTCATGAGCTTAAACACAATTGTCAGTATCTTGAATATAGATTGTTTGATCGACAAGTCTATGAATGATCGTGAATGGTTTTTATTTCACATATGTTCAAAATGAATTGTAAAACCTATGAATTCCACTCAACGTTTTCGTTGACCAAATTTAGCATGTGTTTCAGGTAACCGCTGAAGTGTAGCATGGAGCGTGCATTGGATGGATGTTGTGTGTATGGCTTGAAGTCTGCTTGTTTTTCCGCCCAGTATTCCTTAAACATTTTTAACTTTGATGTCATGTTGTTGTGAAAACTGTAACTTTTGGGGTTGAGATTCATGGGGACCGAAAACGCAAAACTCTGTTGTATCATTTGGGGTTGGAAAACCGTAGACATGTAACTTTTCAACAATTTTTAATTTAAGTTTAAATTTGACGTCTCTTTGGAGTCGTTTGATATATCTTGTGTGCAATGATAACTGCCTAGCACCCAAATGTTGTAGTTCCGCTGCGCATAGCATTTGGTGGGGTGTTAGAATTGGCTTATAGCTTAATGGGCCAAAAAGCCCATTAATAATAAGCTGTTTGGTATAAGCTAGCTTATTTCACACTTTCAGCTTTTGGGCCTTTGGAAAAAGTTGTTTAAAATCAAATTTTGAGTCAACCAGTGATTTTTGGGCTTATTTTGAACACTTTTTATTATTGGGCCCAAATTTGGCCCAATAAGGTACTGTTTTGGGTTTAGCCCATTTTCTAGGCCCATTAAGGGTATTTAGGTAATTTCACTTTCATTTTTGAGTTATTTAGGTTAAATTAAGCTAGTTTGCAAGTTTTTAGAATTTTTTATGATTTTTTGATTTTTAATAATATTTTAATATTATTTTATTGTTAAAAATTAAAAGTCTGATTTTCTAAGTTTTTATATTTTTCCTAGGTTCTAAACACTTAATTAGGAATTTTGCAACTTTCCAAATATTTTTAGATTCTTTTAATTATTTTCTAGAATTAATTTAATTTTTAATTGATTTTAGTAGTTTTTAATTGTTTAAAAATAGTTTTTAGTGATTTTAAAATTTGGAAAAAAACTTTTTAGCTTAATTAGGGTATTTTTGAGGTTTACAAACTCTAAGATCTTGTTTGGGACTTTTTAATAATTAATTTTGATTTTTAGGGCTTTAATTAGCATTAAAAAGTCATTATCTAATTAATTAAAAGGTCTTAGCAAGTTTGGATTTTTTTGTAAACTCTTAGAATATTATTGTGTATTTTTGGTAATTTTTAGGAATTTTTAGGGTAAAATTTTAAATTTGGTACTTTTTACGATTTTACGTGTATACCTTTTTCGACTTAGTTTAATCCGTCTTCGTAACCGTCTTTCTCTTCTAATCTCATTTCTATTTCTCTTTCTCAAAAATATAATCACAAAGATAATCATTTCAACACACACACACACTAAGCCTCCTTGAGAACGAACTCATTTTAGGGTCATTAATACACGGTTTTCCTAAATCGTCGTGCTTACCCTATTTTTGCCATCCTTTTCCTAAAGGGGTAATTTTACAACTATCATTTTGGCGCCGCTGCCGAGGAGGCGTGTTGTGTTTTGATCGGAATTGTTATTTTTATATACTAACCATAAATAGTATTTGTATTAGTAGCACTCTACTAATACGTATTATCGGTTTTCGGTTTTTGTGTGAATACTATTACTATAGTGTATACGTAGAACAATAAATTCACAAGTACTCCAAATACGTGAGAAATCACAACCTTGACTTGGGAGGTCATTACCCAATCATTGTATTCGAATCTCAAACCAAAGAAAAAGGCAAAAATAGATAAATACTTTCGTGAAGCTCAATCTTGAAAAATAAAAACTATAAGGTGGGTATAAGGCGGATATTATAAAATATATCCTAAGGAAAAAGGCTCTTAAGTGCTTCGCGCCGCCTTTTTTCCCCGCTTGCTTGTGAGTATTTGATTTTGAGAGCTAATCGAGGGTTTTGCCGCCCAAAGTATTACTAAGTATCATATATATTTTCTTGGTTTCCATTGATTAAACCCTCTTGAACGTTTTGGTGTTCCACCAACGTTCTAAAGTCATCGAAGGCGTTCACTTCACGTGATCGTTTTCATTCCTTGAGGCTTCTTTAATCAAGAGATTTGATTAAGGAGGAGATTTGTAGAATTTTGTCTACTTAATACATTCACCAAATCCAAAAAGGTTAATACAATCAAAAACCACAAAAAATTGAAAAATACAAAACACCAAAAAGAATCTTCTTTGCTCGTCCCCTTGTTGTACGTGACGTTTATGCTAACTCGTAATCAAGCAAGACGTGCACGTAAACGAAAGAACAAAACTCCCACTCCCAATCTTTCTAGTGAGGAGTCTCCTATTGACGAACCCATTGTAAGAGAAGCACCAACCATGGCGAATCGAACTATGATGGAGTTACTTCAAGCACCCACCGAGGGTTATGGAGAGGCTATTGTGATTCCCGCTATCCTTGCGGAGAATTTTGAGGTGAAAACGGGTTTGTTGTCGATGATCCAAAACAACAAATTCCATGGTGATGAGAAGGACAATCCACACAACCATATCCGCCAATTCAATCGTCTTACCGCCACTTGCAAGTTCAAGGATGTCTCGAATGACTCGATTAAGATGATGCTTTTTCCGTATTCCTTAGCGGGGCCCGCTAAAATTTGGTTAGAGAAAGAGCCACCCAATTCTATATTGACGTGGAAGGATCTCGTGTCTAAGTTTGTGAACCAATTTTTTCCGCCCTCTAAGACTACGCACTTGAAAAACGAGATTTCAAAGTTTTCACAAGAATTTAATGAAAGTTTTTCAACGGCTTGGAATAGGTTTAAGGAAATGTTACATGAATGTCCTCATCACGGTTTTTCCGACTTGCATCAAATTGGCACGTTTTACAATGGACTTAACGATCATGAAAGGGATTATTTGAATGCCGCCGCGGGTGGTAATTTTTTGTGCAAAACGGTTGAGGAAGCTTAGGTGATAACTGAGAATAGATCTAAGGTGTATAGTCCTCGTAGCACGTCTAGTGTTCGTAAGGCTTCGTCTTCGGCTTCACCTTCTTTGTCTACTGCCATTGATGCTTGCCAAATTGAGGCGAACTTGGAAAACAAGATTTTTGATAAGCTAAAAGGACCTTTGATTGAGTTTAAAGTTGGTGAACAAAGTGCTCCCGCTACGGCTAAAGCGGTTGAGGTTTCTTGCATGTATTGTGGTGGAGGTCATGATTTCTCCAAGTGCATTACCAACGGTGGTAACACTTCGAGTGCCTTCGCGGCCACGGGAAATTACAACCAAAACGGTCAAGTTTCTCGCTCTAATCAATTGACTCCACCGGGTTTTGGTTCAAATTAAAATGCTAACAATAACTATCACAACAATCAAGTTGGTTTCAAAAACAATTTCAACAAGGGAAATTATGGTAATCAAGGGGCTAATAATCAAGTTTCAAACAAAAATCAAAATGATTTTCAAAACAACAACAAGGGTTTGCAAACATTGAAAAATCTTCCAAGTGAGTTTGTTGAATACGCTAGTGGGAATGATGCTAGGTTTGACAATATTCAAAGAGAAATCATTAGCCTAAGATCCGAGTTTAAGAACGACTTGAAGAAAGAGTTGAAAAATGAGTTAGCTAATGAACTTAAAATCCACACCAACAAAATGGAAGGAAATGTCACTAGGTTACAACAAAACCAAAAAAAAAATGGAACAAGGGCAACATGAGATTAACAAGAAATGATTAAAGCCAAGAAGAGGCAATCCGTGTTTGAAGATAAAATCTCGTCTATGTTTGAGGCAATAATGTGTAAACCGTCTTCGAGTGGTCTTCCTAGCAACACCGTATCCAACCCTAAGGGTGAGATGAAAGTGATTACCACACGTAGTGGTAAGACACTTAAGGAACCGACTCCTCAACCAATTGCTCCTACGGAGGAAGCAATTGAGGAAGAACCCGAGGTGGTGGTCCAAAAGGAGCATGTCCCAATCCCACGAAGTACCGCTCATGCCACACCTACGGTTGACCCATTACCATCATTGGAACCCGAGATTTTAAAGGCTATGCCTACTATGCCTCAACCCACACCACCTTTGCCCTATCCATCGAGACTTAGGAAGGAGAAACGTCAAGAGCGCGACAATTATCAATTTGAGGTTTTTATGAAAATGTTTCGTGATTTGCACTTTAATGTGAGTTTCGCCGATGCTTTGGTCATGATGCCTCGATTTGCCGCTAACTTTAAGAGTATGTTGAACAACAAGGAGAAATTGCACCAATTGTCTAGTTGTTCGTCGGTTTATCTTAATCGCATACCTCAAAAAGTCGGTGACCCCGATAAATTCTTGATTCCTTGTGCAATCCAAGATATGGAGGAATGCTTCGCCTTGGCCGATCTTGGTGCTAGCATTAACTTGATCCCACTTGCAATCTTCAAGTCGCTCAATCTTCCTAATCTTACTCCTTCACTAATGTCTATCGAGTTGGCCGACCATTCCACGATCCCCGCATGTGGTTTGGCGGAAGACGTTTTTGTGAAAGTGGGGAAGTTCTACTATCCCGTAGACTTTATCGTTGTTGATATCCCCACGGATCCTCAAGTTACTCTTATTTTAGGTCGTTCGTTTTTAGATACGTCTATGGCTTTGATCGATGTTCATGCTAGAAAGATCACCTTACGTTTCAACGATGAGGAACTTGTTATAAACGCAACTCAAAACTCTCAAATTTCTCATGTTTATTCCGTTGCAACCATAAACCTCGTTGATATGATCGACGTGGTTTGCGAGGAATTTTCACAAGAAGTTCTAGGTTTTGGTGATGAAGAAACTAGTGGCAATCCCACTATGTTAGATTCAATTCTTGATAATTCGACACCAACCTTCACTCCATTTGAAGGTGGTGGTTTTACGTTGGAAGAATTCGATGTTCCACGTACTTGTAACGAAGACCTCGACAACGATGAGGACTTCTCGATTATCAAGGATTTTCTTAACGATTTCCCATTTCCTCCACCCGAGGAGGTTATGAGTATCGAGCCCAAATCTTCACTTGAGGAACCACCTATCCTTGAGTTGAAAGATTACCTCCTCATCTCGAATATGTCTATTTGGAGGAGGACGACAAGTTGCCGGTTATTATTGAGAAGGAACTTTCGAATGATGGAAAAACCGCACTTGTCGATGTTCTAAAGGATCACAAAGGGACAATTGCGTGGAAGTTATCCGACATTAAGGGGATCGATCCCAAGTTTTGTACCCACAAAATCTTAATGGAGGAGGATTACAAGCCCGCAATCCAAAGTCAAAGGAGGGTGAACCCCAAAATTCACAATGTTATCAAAAAGGAGGTCCTTAAACTCCTTGACGCGGGAATGATTTACCCTATTTCCGATAGCCCTTGGGTGAGTCCTATTCATTGTGTCCCTAAAAAGGGAGGGATGACCGTTGTGCCAAACGATGCCAACGAGTTGATTCCCACTAGACTCGTGACCGGATGGAGAGTGTGCATTGACTATCGTAAGTTGAATGAAGCCACTCGAAAAGACCATTTTCCCTTGTCCTTCATGGACCAAATGTTGGAGCGTCTTGCGGGAAACGATTTCTATTGCTTTTTAGATGGTTTTTCCGGTTACTTCCAAATTCCCATCGATCCTCGTGATCAAGAAAAAACTACGTTTACGTGTCCATATGGAACGTTTGCCTATCGTAGAATGCCATTCGGACTTTGCAATGCACCGGGAACCTTTCAAAGGTGCATGATGGCTATTTTTCATGACATGATCGAGAAGACGATGGAAGTCTTCATGGATGACTTTTCCGTGTTTGGTAGTTCGTTCACTTCGTGTTTGTCGAACCTTGAGAGAATGTTGAAACGTTGTGAGGAGACCAACCTTGTGCTCAATTGGGAAAAGTGTCATTTTATGGTTAAGAGTGGAATCGTCTTAGGGCACAAGGTCTCGAAAGCGGGGATTGAGGTAGATCAAGCTAAGGTAGACGTCATCGCCAAATTACCTCATCCCAAAACCGTTAAGGGAGTTAGGAGTTTCCTAGGCCACGCGGGCTTTTATCGTCGATTCATCAAGGATTTTTCAAAGATCTCTCGACCCATTACACATCTTCTTGAAAAAGAGGCACGTTTTGTCTTTGACGAAGATTGTGTACGAGCCTTTGAAATCCTTAAGAGGAAACTTACCGAAGCTCCCATTCTTGTTGCTCCCAATTAGAACCTCCCCTTTGAGCTCATGTGTGATGCTAGTGATTACGCTATTGGGGCCGTTTTGGGGCAACGTCATGATAAGCACTTCTTGCCTATTCACTATGCTAGCAAGACGATGACCGAGGCTCAACTAAAATACACTAGAACGGAAAAGGAGTTCCTTGCCGTGGTGTATGCATTTGAGAAGTTCCGACCTTATCTCGTCTTAGCTAAATGCATAGTGTATACGGACCATTCGGCTATCAAGTATCTTATGGCAAAGCAAGATGCTAAGCCTAGATTACTTCGTTGGAATCTCCTCCTTCAAGAATTTGATCACACCATCGTTGACAAAAAAGGAGCCGAGAATCTAGCGGCCGATCATCTCTCTCGTTTGGAAGATCCTCACCAAAGTGTTTACGAGCCCAAGGAAATCTCCGAAACATTTCTGCTTGAAACACTTGGTGTAGTGAATTCTAAGCTTGATTCTTCCACCCCATGGTTTGCGGATTTTGCAAATTACCATGCGGGTAACTTCATCATCAAGGGTATGACGACTCAAGAAAAACGAAAATTCTTTCGTGACGTCAAGTTCTACTTTTGGAACGACCCTTACTTGTTTCGAACTTGTGCAGATCAAATCATCCGACGTTGTGTATTTGGCACCGAAGCTTCTAACATCCTTAGAGCTTGCCATGAAGGACCCACGGGTGGTCACCATGGTGCTAATCTTACGGCTAAGAAGGTGTTTGATGCCGGCTTCTTTTGGCCTACTATTTACCGAGATTCACAAGATCTTGTGAAGTCGTGTGATTCATGCCAACGACAAGGAAAAGCCTCACAAAAATATGAAATGCCACAAAATATCATCCAAGTGTGTGAGATCTTTGACGTTTGGGGTATAGACTTTATGGGGCCGTTCCCATCATCTCGTGGTAACAAGTACATTCTTGTTGCGGTTGACTACCTATCTAAGTGGGTGGAAGCTAAGGCTTTGCCCACCAATGATGCTCGTGTGGTAGTCAAGTTCTTGAAAAGCTTGTTTTCTCGGTTTGGAACCCCTCGTACGATCATAAGCGATTGATAGGTGTGTAAATACCCATCTTTTCTACCACTTAATTACAATAATAACCGGACGAAAACGTGTATTTTATGTCTTTTATGTCGGAATTATGCGTGGTTTGTGTTTTTGTTGTGATTTAGGACGAAAAGGTGAAAAGTGGAGAAAACACGGGAATTCACGGGCATTTACGGACTTTTATTGAATAAAAAGATGAAAGACGAAGTCAAGAAGTCAAGAGTGCAAAAAGAACGGAAGTCCACGACCAATTCTGAAGATTTATCGAAGAAAAAGTCAAAAGACGGAAGTTTATCAAAAGCCGAAGAATTCAAGTCTATTTTATTGAAGAATTTAAAGACGAGTTCAAAGAAATCCCGAAGCCTAAAGTCCTTAAAGTCCAAGTTTAATGAAGATTAAAAGAAAGAAGGACTAATGATGCAATTAATGAAGATTAAAAGAAGGAGGGACCTAATCTTGTAATTAAGAGAAAAGGAAAGAGGGGAGGAAGCTTCCTTAATCCTCCCCTATATATAGAGATTAGTTGTAATCTTTTCATTTTGTTGGCTAAGTGTGACAATTAGCTCTTCCACCATTTACTTATCTTGTCATTTAATTTCTTGTCAAATTTAAATACCTTGTCTTGCACCTTAAATTCATTTAATTTCAAGTAAGTTTTCATTTAATTATTGTCAATCTTTACTTTATCTTGTCAATCTCTTATCTACCTTTCTTAATCTTTGATTTATGTGTTTATGTTTATGTTCATGTTCATGCTTTTATTTTGATCCAAATGGTTTCTTGATTATTGTGGTTAAAGTTGTTTGATTTATTGATTTTAATTGTTGTTTATGTTTACTGTTGTTCCGTTCATAGTTTGATTGAATCTTTGTGTTGATTTTTGATTAATCTGTGATTAGATCGTCTTTATCTTGATTCCCTTGTTCTTCGGGAAAGTTTGTTGTGTTTCTGATCTTTCCAGGAAAACTTCCGAACCAAGAAGGAGAGAAGGCTTCATTCGGAACTCCAAAGTTCCGAGTCAAGGGTTTCATCCGGAAGATTTTAGGCTCAGCAAAACTTCCGAGTCAAGCTTGTTCATCCGGAACATTCAAAGTTCCGGACGAAGGATAACTTCCGACTCAAGAGTCATTCATTCGGAACTCAAAAGTTCCGAACCAGAAAAGTTTCATTCGGAACTCAAAAGTTCCGGATCAAGCAATTCATTCGGAACTCCAAAAGTTCCGGATCAGTGATCGTTCATTCGGAAGTTTCCAAAGTTCCGAACCAAGAGCTGTTCATTCGAAACTTAAAAGTTCCGAACAAACTTCCGAATCAAGGGGCAAGTTCCGGATCAGGGAGTGTTCATTCAGAAGTTTTAAACTTCCGAATCAAGGAGGCTTCATTCGGAATCTTCCGAATCAAGGGTTGATCAAAAGTTCCGAATCAAGGCAAATTTTAGAAGTTCCGAATCAGTAAAGTTCCGAACGAAGGATTGTTTTGGATAAGTGACATATTCAGATCAATTTGTTCCGGATCAAGGATTTTGGTAATATTCCGAGCAAAGAAGAATCATTCCAATCGAAGGTGACATTCCGGACGAGTGATTGTTCCAAACGAAGGATAATTCCGAATGAGCTGTATTCAGGTTCTTATTAGCTTTTGTCTTTGATTTTTATTTTAAAGCTTTATTTTTCCCGCCTTTATTTTAATTGCACCTTAAGTTTATTTGTCTTAGCTTTATTTAGTCTTGCCTTAGTTTAAGTTTTAGTCGCGTTTTAAGATTGCCTTAGATAGATTTAAGTTTGCGTCATTTACTTTAGTGCCCTTTAATTTCAGTCACGTTTTTAAATACATGCACCTTTATTTTAATTAGACTTAGATTTACTTTAAGAGCACTTTTACTTTAATTGTTCTGCACCCTTTATTTTAAACACTACAACGACACATCTTTGTTTCACCAAAATAAGATTGAGTCACACATAGAATACCTAGATCAATTCGATTAGACCAACACAACGAACTTTAATTTTACCTTTTATACGGGCAAAAGCCTTGTATCAAATGGCGCCGCTGCCGGCTCTTTTCGTAAAGATTAACGGTTTTCTGTGAGAGACGCGTTGCTTTTTGGGATCCGTTCACTTGTGAGCGTTATTTTTCTTGCCTAAAAAAATTCAAATAATCATAAAAATTAAAAATTGATAAAAAACCATAAAAATTAAAAATCTCAAAAATCCAAAAAGATTTTATCTTTCTTGTGTATATATATTGTCTTTGTGTTTGGTTTTGTTTTCTTTTGCATTTTCAGGTGTATGGGTACTAGATCTTCTAATTATCAAGAGCCCGAGCCTCAAGAAGATTTAGATATGGCAGGTGTTAACAACAACAACATTCCACCGCACCTCAATAATAATAATAATAACAACAATGTTCTCCCACAACCCGATCTTCGGACCATGGAGGAACTTTGTCAACCAACCATGTTTGGACGAGGAGGACCGATTGCGCCGATGCAAATCAACGCTCCTGAGTTTTCGTTGAAGCACCACATGATTCAGCAAGTGCAAACAAACCCATTCCGTGGATTGCCTGATGATGATGCCAACAAACACCTCGACAAGTTCATTACAATTACCCAAAGCATGAAGTTGCCTGGTGCCACAATGGATGTTCTTCGCCTACAACTCTTCCCACATACTCTATCACATCATGCCGAGAAATGGTTTGATCGTCTCCCGAAGAATTCTATTCACACTTGGGATGACATGACTCAACGCTTTTTGTCGCGCTACTTTCCACCATCCATGGTCACAAGCCTTCGCAATCAGATCACCAGTTTCATGCAAGACCCTGATGAATCTCTTTTTGACGCTTGGGAGAGATATAATGTCTTGATCGATAGATGTCCAAACCACAACATGCTACCTGTGACCTTAATCGATACTTTCTACAACGGTTTGACTTTTTGAGATCGTGATACGATTAATGCAGCCGCCGGTGGCACATTCATGAAAAGGAGACCCGAGGAGTGTAGAGAGTTAATTGAGAACATGACTACTCATCACAAGAACTGGGATTCCTCTGCTTCTTCTAGGAACATCCCGAGAGTCAATGTTTCTTCTACCTCAGCAAACCCTGAGATGACCGAACTCACACGCATGATGGCCGAAATGAGCAAAAGTATTACGCTTCTCGCTTCAAACCAACAACAACAACGAGTTAAAGCGGTTGCTAATCCTTGTGAAACATGTGGCGGTCCTCACCCATACACCGATTGTCCTTCGACACAAGGAAATCCGGAAAATGTGTATGCTGCTTACGGTAATTATTCACCGGAAAATTACCAAGCTAGACAACAAGGGGATAGAAATCTGCTGAGCTACCGTTCCAACAACTACCTTTCACCCGGTTTTTCTCCTCAAAACCAAAACCCCACCAACAACTACAATAGAAGCAACCAAATCCCACCAAGAGCTTCTAACCCTTATCAACCACCCACCCAACACACCCCACCCATTAATCCCGATGTTGAAGCCACAATGAGAACCCAAGGTGAGCAAATCAAGAATCTATAGAGCCAAATAATCAATTTGAAAGGAGATATCCTGAAGCAAGGTAATGACATTAGAACCGAGGTTCGTGATAATATTCAATCCTCCTTTAGCACTCAAACGACTGAATTAAAGAATCTGTTGGCTAGTTTCTTGCCCGAAGCTCAACCTTCTTCTTCGGGTTCTCTACCTTCAAACACCGTCACTAATCCGCGAGCCAATGTGAGTGCTATAACTACGCGTAGTGGAATTACCATTGTCAATCCACCTATCCCACCACCATCATCTACACCTCCTCCACCACCATGTATCCCTACTCCTCCTACACCTAGTATTAGTGCACCATTACCATCTCCGCCTCGTAATGACGATGTCTCTCGGAAGGACCCTTCAACATCACAACCTTCACCGACTACACCTTCACCTTCCACCTATAAACCTAGAATCCCATACCCTTCTCGCATAGGCAAGACCAACGAGCTAACCAAGAATGACTGTCAAGTATCGAAATATGTGGATATGCTATCTCACATGACCATCAACATTAGCCTTGTTGAAGCACTTTGCCACATGCCAAAATTTGTCAAAGCATTCAAGGAATTGCTTAGCAAGAAGGAGAAACTGATTGAACAAGCCAACACACGCTTAAATGAAAACTGCTCAGCAGTTATTCTTAAAGAATTACCGGAAAAGCTTGGAGATCCCGGTCGTTTCGTGTTGCCTTGCGTGTTCAACAAAACTGAAGAATTTACTGCCCTTGCTGATCTCGGGGCTAGTATTAATCTTATGCCTTTGAGTGTTTGGAAAACACTATCATTACCCGACCTCATTCCAACAAAGATGACTCTCGAACTTGCAAATCGCACTCTCGCTTACCCCGTTGGTATAGCCGAAGATGTGTTTATCAAAGTTGGCACATTTACTTTCCCGGTCGATTTTGTCGTAGTTGATTATGAAATGGACCCTCGTATTCCTTTAATACTTGGTCGGCCATTCTTGAGAATCAGACGAGCTTTAGTAGATGTGGCCGAAGGTGAGTTAATCTTACGAGTCGGGGATGATTCAAAAGTTTTTAAAATGGGGAAGCTTACAGGCAAATCTTTTGGACGAGAATTAGTGAATATGATTAATGTGCTCGATGACTTTACCGTCTATGACAATCCTCTATTCGAGTCTTCCACTGATAATCCACTCTTTGAAGATAATGTGGATGATTCTCGCTCTACTTTGGACGCTTCTCCCATTTATGATTCTCCACCGGTCTTTGATGCTTATGATGATGATGATTCTAGCTCAGATTCGGATAATTTTGATTGTACTTCCGAGTATCCCGCGATGCCCACTTTCGATGATTTTGATGAGGCTGATACTCTTCGAGCGATTCTTCACATGATAAAGATCCTCCGCCATCACTCGATCCTACTTTGGACGATTACTCATTTGAGGAAGACTTCTCTGAATTTCTCAACACATACTTCCCTCATGAGAGTGATGCTCCTCCTTATGACTTTGAAGATTATCATCTTGATCCTACTTTGGATTTGAAGCACATTCTGTCAAAGGAGAAGAAACCGGTCGACACCGAAATCCGTTGCACATCTGATTTGACACCTCTTTGTCCCCCTTCTGAGGACGAGGTTGTGCTTCTTTGCGGATCTTCTTCACACTCAGCTGAGCCTGAGTGCTATTTTCCCCTAAAGGAAAAGGTGTTCGACCCCAGTATTGAAGTCTTTAAGCCATCTCAGTATCCACCTGATGAAATAAAAGGAAAAATCTTTGGAAATCTTGAAGATATGCTTGCACCACTTCACACTTGCTTCCACCGTGCTCCATCGCTGCTTAAGGGAACCTTGCCTACTCTTCTTTGGCTTGCCTTGTTCGCCTTAATCTTGTGCTTATTGATGGATGAAAACTATGTCTTTGATCCTGGTGGATATGTTTCATGCTTTTTCCATTGATGATCAAGGTCGAGTCAGGCTCACGACTCGGTTAACAAAAACAAGCGCTTCTTGGGAGGCAACCCATGTATCTATCTTTTCGCTTTCTTTACCATAAGTGTAGGGGGGACCCTTTGGTTTGCTATTTCCTCTCCTCACTTCTTAATCAGGGATTCGAGCTTCAATGATCCACTCTTGATGATTCTTGACGACCCGTGATTCCGTGTTCTACTTCTTCCCGGTTCTATCCTAAACTCTTTTCGATTCACTATTTTATATTTTCTCAATAATAAAATAGGAATCTCTTTAGTTGTCTTTTCCTTATCGAAATTTAAACAACGTACACAATGTCCTAAGTGTAGGGGAGTTTACTCCCACATGCTTAAACATTGAGGACAATGTTTATCTTAAGTGTAGGGGGGACTTCTATCGAAGTTAAGTGGTCTTTTCCTTGTATTTGTCCTCATTTTAACCGGAAAATCAATTTTTCGACATTTTTCAAAATTTTTGATCTATTTTGGCCTATTAGTTTTTACCTTTGTATAGTTATTTTCTTTCCTTATTTGAATAAATGTTTAATAAGTGGTTTTAATTTTCAACGTTGTGAATCTTTTGACTCAATCCGAGTTTACTCTAGCTAGTATCCTTAACGTGTTTAAGTCAAGTTTTGCTAGGCTATTATGTAGGGAGCTTTAAAACGCGAAAGTCTTAACTCTCACGGGGTAAGAACAAGAACTTTTCGCAAGTTCCTATAATTGATCCTAGAGAGTCGTTTATCAAGGGAACTTTAAAACGCGATTTCTAAACTTGAAAAAGTCTAAGAATTTGCAAGATCCTATAGGCGACTCGAAAACCCAAAACTTTGATTTAATAGGCTAAGCATCCACGAGTCTCATTCTTTGAGATTTTAAACTGTGGAGAACGAGAGATGATAGAGCCAATTATAAGTTCGGTATTCTTTCGTGAATCTATGTGAGTTAATTATGAGCCTATTCTCCCCTCGCTTGCTAATAATTTATCTGCTAATAAATAAGGTTGTACGATTTGAAAAGTTACTTAGCTTCTAGCCCAAGATCGTTTAAAAGTTGCTCGGTATGGATTAGAGTTCATAGCCAAGGCATAACTTATTGAAGCGGGACGCGAAGATTGGCGAGTCCGAAAAGGCCCTAACAAGGCATGAGGGCTATATTTTGTTGCTAAAGATCCAAAGTGATGTGAAGAATCATTTATCGAAAATCAATATGAAGGATCGAGACACACGACGAAAAGCAAATACTCCCCAAAAGTCATGGAGAAGTGTATCCGAAAAGACCCTAACAAGGTATGAAGATAAATAGATCCAAGTCATAAAAGGAGGCGGATCGTTGTATATCAAAGTCCAAATAAAGATTGGAGAAAAATGAAGAAGTCGTGGTCCAAGTATGAATCTCTCAAAACTTCAAGTGAAGAAATTCCTATTATGAAGAGAAGACCATAATTTCATGAACGTCTCTCAAGGTTTGAAGTATGAAGTCGCTGCCAAATATCGGTCCGAGAAAGGTCTCAAATCGCGAAGCGAGTTATGCCAAGATATGAACTTTATGAGGTCCCGAGAAGCAGTTTTAAAAGATTTTGTCCTTTAGCTAACTATTGATTAAATCGTTCACTTTATTTTCGGACTAATAAACTATCGAAATAAGTCAAAAATGCATCCTCGTGATCATTCAAGACAACAATAAAATATAAGAGATACACCTAGGAATAAGGGAGTCTAAGTGAGTAATTGGCCCACATGAGTTCGTGTTAGTCTACTAACTTATAATAACAATGATCTCGTTTTTAAGCTTGGTTTGGAGAAAGTGAAAACTTGAGGATGATGATTATTCATGACACTTCCAAAACCCAAGGTATGCTTTTGATTTCTTTATTTTGTATGTTTTTAATTTCTTATTTCTTGAATAAAGGCCAACGTGGATTGATTATGATGAAAAGTTTAATCTTGCTTTGTAAATAATGCATTGCATGAGGACATTGCAATGGTCAAGTGTAGGGGATTTGATAGGTGTGTAAACACCCATCTTTTCTACCACTTAATTACAATAATAACCGGACCAAAACGTGTATTTTATGTCTTTTATGTCGGAATTATGCGTGGTTTGTGTTTTTGTTGTGATTTAGGACGAAAAGGTGAAAAGTGGAGAAAACACGGGATTCACGGGCATTTACGGACTTTTATTGAAGAAAAAGATGAAAAACCTAAGTCAAGAAGTCAAGAGTGCAAAAAGAACGGAAGTCCACGACCAATTCTGAAGATTTATCGAAGAAAAAGTCAAAAGACGGAAGTTTATCAAAAGCCGAAGAATTCAAGTCTATTTTATTGAAGAATTTAAAGACGAGTTCAAAGAAATCCCGAAGCCTAAAGTCCTTAAAGTCCAAGTTTAATGAAGATTAAAAGAAAGAAGGACTAATGATGCAATTAATGAAGATTAAAAGAAGGAGGGACCTAATCTTGTAATTAAGAGAAAAGGAAAGAGGGGAGGAAGCTTCCTTAATCCTCCCCTATATATAGAGATTAGTTGTAATCTTTTCATTTTGTTGGCTAAGTGTGACAATTAGCTCTTCCACCATTTACTTATCTTGTCATTTAATTTCTTGTCAAATTTAAATACCTTGTCTTGCACCTTAAATTCATTTAATTTCAAGTAAGTTTTCATTTAATTAGTATCAATCTTTACTTTATCTTGTCAATCTCTTATCTACCTTTCTTAATCTTTGATTTATGTGTTTATGTTTATGTTCATGTTCATGCTTTTATTTTGATCCAAATGGTTTCTTGATTATTGTGGTTAAAGTTGTTTGATTTATTGATTTTAATTGTTGTTTATGTTTACTGTTGTTCCGTTCATAGTTTGATTGAATCTTTGTGTTGATTTTTGATTAATCTGTGATTAGATCGTCTTTACCTTGATTCCCTTGTTCTTCGGGAAAGTTTGTTGTGTTTCTGATCTTTCCAGGAAAACTTCCGAACCAAGAAGGAGAGAAGGCTTCATTCGGAACTCCAAAGTTCCGAGTCAAGGGTTTCATCCGGAAGATTTTAGGCTCAGCAAAACTTCCGAGTCAAGCTTGTTCATCCGGAACATTCAAAGTTCCGGACGAACGATAACTTCCGACTCAAGAGTCATTCATTCGGAACTCAAAAGTTCCGAACCAGAAAAGTTTCATTCGGAACTCAAAAGTTCCGGATCAAGCAATTCATTCGGAACTCCAAAAGTTCCGGATCAGTGATCGTTCATTCGGAAGTTTCCAAAGTTCCGAACCAAGAGCTGTTCATTCGGAACTTAAAAGTTCCGAACAAACTTCCGAATCAAGGGGCAAGTTCCGGATCAGGGAGTGTTCATCCGGAAGTTTTAAACTTCCGAATCAAGGAGGCTTCATTCGGAATCTTCCGAATCAAGGGTTGATCAAAAGTTCCGAATCAAGGCAAATTTTAGAAGTTCCGAATCAGTAAAGTTCCGAACGAAGGATTGTTTTGGATAAGTAACATATTCAGATCAATTTGTTCCGGATCAAGGATTTTGGTAATATTCCGAGCATAGAAGAATCATTCCAATCGAAGGTGACACTCCGGACGAGTGATTGTTCCAAACGAAGGATAATTCCGAATGAGCTGTATTCAGGTTCTTATTAGCTTTTGTCTTTGATTTTTATTTTAAAGCTTTATTTTTCCCGCCTTTATTTTAATTGCACCTTAAGTTTATTTGTCTTAGGTTTATTTAGTCTTGCCTTAGTTTAAATTTTAGTCGCGTTTTAAGATTGCCTTAGATAGATTTAAGTTTGCGTCATTTACTTTAGTGCCCTTTAATTTCAGTCACGTTTTTAAATACCTACACCTTTATTTTAATTAGACTTAGATTTACTTTAAGAGCACTTTTACTTTAATTGTCCTGCACCCTTTATTTTAAACACTACAACGACACATCTTTGTTTCACCAAAATAAGATTGAGTCACACATAGAAAACCTAGATCAATTCGATTAGACCAACACAACGAACTTTAATTTAATCTTTTATACGGGCAAAAGCCTTGTATCAGCGATCGTGGAACCTATTTTTGTAACGACCAATTCAAAAGGGTCCTAAGGAAATATGGGGTTACACATCGGCTTTCTACGACTTATCACCCACAAACGAGTGGGCAAGTCGAGGTTTCAAACCGAGCGCTGAAGAGGATCTTGGAGAGATCCGTTGGGGAAAACCGACAATCTTGGTCGGATAAGTTGGACGATGCTTTATGGGCCTTTAGGACAGCTCATAAGACGCCAATTGGGTGCACTCCCTATAAGCTTGTGTATGGAAAGAATTGTCATTTGCCTATCGAGTTAGAACACAAGGCTTATTGGGCCCTAAAGCATTGTAATGATGATATGGAGACCGCGGGAAAGCACCGGAAAATGCAATTGAATGAATTGGATGAATTAAGGGATATTGCTTATGAAAATTCATTGATTTACAAATAAAAAACTAAAAAGTTGCATGATTCTAAAATTAAAAACCGGGTTTTTAACTTTGGGGATCATGTTGGGTCAAAAAGTTGATGTGGCAGAAACTCAAAATCAAAGAAAACATGAAGACATTTCTGTCAAGCGTTGTCAAGAGTAAATCAGACGTTGACAAGAGTGACTTAAGCGTTGACAGAAGTCAAACGCAGTCAACAAGGTCAAACGCTGATGGATGTTTACAGATTGATGGAGAATTCTATTTGGGGAATATATTGAGTATATTATTTATGATATACACAATATATAGTTTATCTAAATAGAATATTTAGATGTTTATTTGATATTATCTCTTGTAGATTCTATTCCTTCCACTATAAAAGGAACAAGGGTCTTAGGTTTTATATATTCAATTCATTCACAATGTAAACCTAAAGTGTGTGTCGACTAGACGTGGGATTCAATGTATACACGTCTAGTGGTTGTTAATTATTAATATAGTTAACAATCCTTTTGTTTTAATTCATATTCGTGCCTAAACACCTTGTTAATGTGTCGTGTTCTAATTCCGCTTTGATTGTATAATCATATGAACATGATGCATTCCTAGTTGCTTAAAAGATCCGGAAACCAAGGTTTCCACAATTGGTATCAGAGCTTGTTGAGGAACTTTTGATCTTAAAGAACACCAGAACCCTAAAATCACCAAAACCCTAATTTTCTCAGAAACCCTAACAACATCATGTCTGAAGCAATAACCTCCTCCTCCTCAGCCTTACCAAACATCAAGATTCCCATGCTTGATGCAACCAACTTTGACTTATGGAAGTTCAACTTTGAACAATATCTGGGGATCTATGACTACACACTATGGGAGATTATTGAATATGGAAACAGTTTCAATAAAGCTCAAAAGATTCTTAATGCCATTGCTCAAAGAACAGCTGTTGCTGGATGTCCTAAAGAGGATAAGAAAGAAAAACCTGGAGATGGTAGAGCTGTGGCTGCTGATGACATTGCAAAGAAAAGGGTTGACATGAAAGCCCTAAATATTCTGAAAGTCTCTTTGGGACAAGAAAACTAGCATAAATATAGAGGCTATGAATCTGCTAAGGATCTTTGGGAAGCTCTTGAAGTTGCATATGGTGGCAATGCAGACACTAAGGAGGAAAAGAAAAAGCAACTTCTGCATGATTATGCTGTCTTCAAAGCTCAACCCAATGAGAAACTGAGTAGTGTGAGAAGCAGATTGCTTGACATTACAAGCAAGTTGTCCTTCATGGGGACACAAGTTGGTGATGTTGACATCAATGCTACCTTTCTTAAAAGTCTTGGTGAGGCATGGAAGATTGAGGCAAGATCTATTCTTGCCAACAATACTTACAAGAGCTCCTCGTTTGATGACATCTACAACAAACTAAGACTGTTGGAAGATGAAACTCTTTTAGAGCATGGAAGCAAATCTACCACCAGCAACATGGCCTTCTTCTCTCATAGTAAAGGTCAATTCAATCAGAAGGACTCTTATATGCATCCAGTTACTGGATCATCATATGTCAGCGCTGGAACAAGTCCTGTCAACGTCTCCTATTCAGACGCTGACACATTCAAGAATGACTCCCCAAGAGTTAAACCTGCTGGTTTGGATTTGGATACTGTTTGTGCTTACATTGCTTCTTTGCCCAATGGTTCAGTGATTACATATGAGGACTTTGAGCAGATAAGTGATGAGCACTTGGAAGAGATGGACATCAAGTGGAACATGGCTCTTGCTAGTATAAGAGCAAATAGGTGGAACAGAAGGTTTAAAAAGAAGATGACCTTCAATGCTAAAGACACAGCTGGATTTGATAAATCCAAAGTTGAATGCCACAACTGTCATCGTATGGGGTACTTCATGAGGGAATGCAGATCTCCTAGAAGATCTGATGCTGGTAAACCCTCAAGTCAGGTTGTTAAAGCTCAGGATTCCAAAGCTATGGTTGCAGTTCAAGGAATTGATGGTACAGGATGGGATTGGAGCTATCTGGCAAAGAATGTTGAAGAGGATAAAGCTTTGGTTGCTGATATTGAAGAAGAAGAGCATGTTGAATATGCTCTCATGGCACACTCCTCCTCTTCATCTGATAATGAGGTATATGATGATGCTTTTTGTAGCAAAGGTTGTAGGTTAAATACTAAAAGACTTAACAAAGAGGTGTTAAAACTAAAAGATGATATGAGTACTGAAAGATGTAAATTGTCTAATTACCAACTAGCTCTTACTGAAACTGAGAAAACCGTTTATGAATACAAGAAAATGGAATTTGACTTAAAAGATAAGATCAATATCTTAAAACATGAGTTAGAGGGTAGTATGGATATTAGAAACATCATGGAAAGGGTTAATGGTGAATTACAGGCTAAGTTGGATGAGGCCATTAAGAATAAAGATAATGTTTGCCTCAAAATTCAAAGATTTGATAGAGCCACCCAAACCCTAGGAGACTGTGTGGCCAAACAAAGGGATCCTAAGGACATGATTGGGATTGGGATGAATGATTACTCTTTGGTTCCACCACCAGCTGGTGACTTCTATGGTGTCCAACAAAGGGACTTATCTTGGACTGGTTTGCCAGAGCTCCAAGAGGAGGAATTCATTCCTCCACAAAGAGTTGTCACTCCAGTTGAAGAGTATCAACAAAAACTGACTGACCTAAATGAGTGGAAGAAGGCTAACCCTACTTTATTTGTCAAGGGTGGCTTGCTATGTGAAAGTCCTAATGAGTCACCACCCATTAAGGTTACTAACCCTATCACTGGTAAAGCTGTTGACTTAGGCTCAAACACTGTTAGAAGACCTACCATTAAATATGCAGAGATGTATAGGAATACTAGGTCTCCCAAGAGCTAGGTTAGCAATCATGGAACAGGCTTCTTCTCTTCTAGACCTAAGGTTGTGTCTAGAAAAGCTTGTTACACTTGTGGTAGCTTTTCACACTTGGCATACAAGGGTGTCAACGCTCCCAAAGCCAGCGCTGACAGGAACAATTTCAGCGCTGACAGGAACAAAGTCAACGTTGTTAGGAAGTCAAACGTTGTCAGACCCAAACCTTGTGTGCAGCAAAGTCCACAAGTGATTAGACCTGCCCCATTCTTTACTAGAGGGTCTAACACTCATGGACAAAGACCATTTCAAAAGACAAACACCTGGTCAAATAGGCAATGGGTTTCTGTAGCAAACCCTAGGTTCAACGCTGACAAGAGTAATTTCAGCGTTGACAGGACAAATTCTAACGCTGACAGAAACGTGACCAGACCTAAATATTTGCAGCCACAAGGTAAGGGGTCCAAAGCTTCTTCATGCTTAACATGGAGACCCAAGAAAGATAAAAACCCTAATGATAATGGGATTTCAATGACTTGCAATAGATTTAATTACATTTCAAAGGTCATTACAAAACCTATTGGGGTTAACTGGGTATTTCATCCTAAAAAGGATGAAAATGGGGTTGTTGTGAGAACTAAGTCTGTTCTTATTGAACAACCAGATGAATCCAAGTCTTTTGAGACTTGGGTTCCCAAAGAAAACTAATTTGTTTTCTTTATGTGCAGGGCATTCAAAGACAGATCAATGATTATGGATATTGGGATAGTGGATGCTCAAGGCACATGACAGGGAAGGAAGACTATCTGACGAATTTCACTCCTATTAAAGATGGTGATAAGGTATACTTTGGAGGTGGATATGGAACTATCACAGGCAAAGGAACCCTTCTCACCAATAATCTACGTTTTGAGAACGTCTTCCTGGTAAAAGAACTTGATTACAACTTGTTTAGTGTATCACAGGTTTGTGATAAAAAAAATAAAGTTCTTTTTACGGATACTGAGTGTTTGGTGTTAAGCAAGGATTTTAAGATCCCTGATGAGAAATATATTGAGTATAGAACACCTAGGCATAAGGACATATATAATGTGAATTTAAATGGGATTAAAATGAATACCAATATGTCTTGTTTTTATGCTAAGGCCTCAGTAGATGAGAGTAATTTGTGGCACAGGAGACTAGGGCACATAAATTTTAAAAATATAAATAGACTTGTGAGGCTTGGTTTAGTTGATGGTTTGCCTGAGAAGGCCTTCCACAATGACCACTCTTGTGTTGCATGTCTTAAAGGCAAGCAGCACAAGGTCTCATTCAAGTCCAAACAGGTGCATACTAGTTCCAGACCTCTTCATATGCTTCACATGGACCTCTTTGGTCCAACAAATATAGAAAGCTTGAATGGTAAGTCATATTGCTTTGTTATCACAGATTACTTTTCTAGATTTACTTGGATATTCTTTCTAGCTATGAAGAGTGACACAGTTGATATTCTAATTGATTTTATCACTCAGATTGAGAAAAGGTCTGGCAATGAGGTTAAAATGCTTAGGAGTGATAATGGTGGAGAATTTAGGAATAAGAAGTTAGATGATTTCTGTGCCAGGAAAGGAATTACTAGACAATTTAGTATTGCTAGAACCTCACAACAAAATGGGGTTGCTGAGAGGAAAAATAGAACCCTAATTGAAGCAGCCAGAACAATGTTGGCTGATGCTCACTTTCCTATAGCTTTTTGGGCTGAGGCTGTTAATACAGCTTGCTATGTGCAAAATAGAGCATTGGTTAACAAAATTCAGAACAAAACACCTTATGAGTTACTTTGGGGAAGAAAACCTAATATTGGTTTTCTCAGACCTTTTGGTTGTCATGTAGTAGTTTTGGATACTAGTGATGCCTTAGGGAAATTTAGTGCAAAAGGTGATGAGGGTTACTTCATGGGGTATTCAGTCCAGAGCAAGGGTTATAGGGTTTATCTTAAAGAGGACAAACGTATTGTTGAAAGAGTACATGTTAGGTTTTTAGAGAATAAACCTAGTGATCCTGAAAGTGGTCCTAATTGGTTGTTTGATTTGGAACCCTTATCTAGAACTTTAAATTATATGCCTGTCACTAATCCAGACATTGTGAAGGTAACTTCAAATGTTGTGGAGGAACAAGTTGTTAATGTTTCAGGTACACAGGTTAATGAGAGGGTTGGATCACAAGCAGAAAAGGCATCTCCTATATCAGAATATGTCACTATTCCCATTTGGACAGATGCTTTTGCTGCTGCTGCTGCTGCTGGACAAGATAATGGTGGTTTCCATGTACCACCAGATACAAACATGCATGGTCCTTCAGGCGCTGACAAAGGCAAATCTAGCGCTGACAAGACCAATTCAGACGTTGATGGCTCAGACGTTGACAACAACAGTTCAAGCGTTGTTAGCCCAAGCGCTGACAAACAAGGTTCAGGCGTTGACAACAATTCTGCCCTTCTTTTCTCTTCAAATTTTGAACAAGGTGAACCTTCCAATATTTATGAAGAGGTTCATCCTCATGTTGATGGAAGAGAGTCTGATGAAGAGGACATTAGCAATATGGAGAATGAGGTTGAGGACACCAGACTTTTTGAAGGAGGAGTTCTCACTTCCATAATGAAGAATCACCCCCCTTCCCAGATCATTGGTGATATTATGACTCCAGTTCAGACTAGAAGATCTCATCAAGGTCTTGGTGGGTTTATTGCTAATATACACAAGAAGGTTGATACCCCTCTTGTGCAAGCATGTTTGTTTGCATGTTTTCTGTCACAGGAAGAACCCACAAAAATATTTGATGCTCTCAAAGAACCAAGTTGGGTGGAAGCAGTGCAGGATGAGCTTCACCAATTTGCAATTCAGGATGTTTGGGAGCTGGTTGATTGTCTTAGATATGTCAGACCTATAGGGACAAGATGGGTTCTCAGGAACAAAAGAGATGAAAGAGGCATTGTGGTCAAAAACAAGGCAAGGTTAGTGGCTCAAGGATATATACAAGAGGAGGGGATAAACTATGAGGAAGTCTTTGCACCAGTTGCAAGGATTGAAGCTATAAGGATTTTTCTAGCCTATGCATCCTGCATGGGCTTCACTGTCTATCAAATGGATGTCAAGAGTGCCTTTCTCTATGGCACCATTGTTGAGGAAGTATATGTAATGCAACCTCCTGGTTTTGAGGATCCAGAGCACCCAGATAAAGTGTATAGAGTCAAAAAGGCTATGTATGGCCTTCATCAAGCCCCAAGAGCATGGTATGGTACTTTGCCTACCTATTTGGTGGACAATGGATTCAAGAGGGGCACCATAGATCAGACACTATTTACAAAGAAGAAAGGCAAGGATGTGTTGCTTGTGTAGGTCTATGTTGATGATATCATTTTTGGGTCTACTGATCCAAAGATGAGTGAGGATTTCTCCAAGCTTATGACAGACAAATTCAAGATGAGTGCTATGGGGAGATGAACTTCTTTCTTGGTTTACAAGTTCAGTAGAAAGAAGATGGTATCTTCATCTCCCAGGATAAATATGTTGCTGAGATCTTGAAGAAGTTTGGCTTTTCACCACATGAAAAGAGGGCTACTACTCCTATGGATAGAGAACACCCTTGGGGAAAGATTGGAGATGGGAAAGATGTTGATGTCAGGCACTATAGATCCATGATTGGATTCTTAATGTATCTTACTGCCTCCAGACCTGACATTATGTTTGCTGTGTGTGCTTGTGCACGCCATCAAGTGACTCCCAAAGAATGTCACCTTTATGCTGTGAAGAGGATCTTTAGGTATCTAAGATGCTATCCTAGTCTTGGTTTGTGGTACCCAAAGGATTCACCATTGGAGCTGATTGCATATTCAGACAGTGATTATGGAGGTGATAAATTTGATAGGAAATCCACAACTGGTGGATGTCAGTTTCTTGGGATCAGGTTGATATCTTGGCAATGTAAGAAACAAACAGTGGTGGCTAATTCTACAACTGAAGCAGAGTATGTGGCTGCAGCTGCATGTTGTGGCCAAGTGTTGTGGATTCAGAACCAGCTGTTGGACTATGGGTACAATTTCATGCATACTAAGATATTTGTTGACAATAATAGTACTTTATGCATCATTAAGAATCCTGTACATCATTCTAAAACTAAACACATAGAAATTAGACACCATTTTATAAGAGATTGCTTTGAGAAAGGTTTAATACAACCAGATAGGGTTGACACTGAGGAAAATGTGTCAGATTTATTAACTAAACCTTTTGATGCTGGGAGATTTCAATACTTGGTAACAAGTATTGGAATGGTCAATCTCACATAATATGTGTTTTGGAGTCTTTTTGTAAAAGTATGTACAGGATGATGCATTATTATTGGTCTTATTGATGATTTAGATTTTCCACTATATTTTTCTAACACTGACAAAGGTTGCTTGAACGCTGATAAGTGTTTTTGCAACGTTGTCAGCAGTATAATTGTCTAACGCTGACAAAGCTTTCCTCAACGCTGTTATGTGTTATCGGGGCGTTGTCAGCAACAATGTTAGTTTTGTGGTTTTCAATCTAAATGTGCAGATGGTGTTAGCAGTATACCATTGGATACAGAGTTGCTTATGGATCAATGGAGAAGCATTTGGACAAGTTTTTATTTATGGATGATGGTTGGAATGTTTCATTCCTATCTTGACATAAATTTTTTATGTTCATGCATGCTTTTAGCAAACTTTTGTATCATAGTTTAAGGGGAGGTTTTAGGAACCTTTAGGATGTTTGGGTATCCATATGATACTCTTATCACAATTCTAGATTGTGTCCGCAAGTGAGTATGAGTTAGTTTTACTAAACCATGAGGCACTGTGGCATGCAAAGTTCATATACTATGCATGCTGCCAAGACATTTTTGGCCTAGAATTGGTTGTGGTCTGTTGGGAGACTTGGGAATGATTTTGATATGGGATTTACCTGGGAGTAACAAGGATTTTATAATGTAACTTAGTTGTTAAGAGTTTTGGTTAGCAAGGGACATTAGAGGACAGTTATGTCTATCTTGCTTATGCAAGTGTGCATAACTGGACAGTGCTTGCCGCCCTATAATAATTATCAGCTTTTGGTTATCTTCTCTAGGATAAATTACTTGTTAAGGTCATTTTTCACTTTTTAAAATATTTTTATTTTTGGACGCTGACAAGAATTTTCCAAGCGTTGTTGTGACCAAATTGGACGTTGACATGGCTATAGGCAAACGTTGACAAGATTATAGCCGTTGGGTGTTGATAGGTTATTTTTGACCGTTGACACTCAATGGGACCTACCCAGTTGTTACTTTTTGACATATTTTCAAGCCGTAATTTTAGGAGTTGTTACTTTCATTTAATGCATGAGATAACTTATAACTTTTTCAATATTTTCATGATTGATTTTTGAAAATATTTGCCTATTTTTGGGCCAATCACATGCATTCTTTTTCTCCTATAAATTTGGCTCCTATTTTAAACAGGGTATCTATAATTCTTGTCTAACAATTTTCTCTTATCAACTTCATCTTCTTCACTTAAAATTAACAGCTTTCATCAATGGCACCAAATTGGGGTTCAGATCTCAACACAACATGATTGCATATCTTGTCGCTGATGATACTCTGTTTCCTCAATACACACAAATGGTGGCGTATTTGAACGCATCCCCATTAAGGTATGCTCTTTCTCATGCACCACTCATTCCAGTCACACACATTAAGCAGTTTTGGAACACTGTTAGTTCCTCAACAGTTAATGGAGTGACCACATTGACTTCTATTGTTCATGGGAGACCTTGGGTGGTTACTGAGGCCTTGGTACGCCAAGCCTTGCATCTTGATGATGCTTATGGTATAGCCACCCTTCCCATAAATGAAATAGAACAAGGGCTTAGGGCTTTGGGATATCCTTTTCCTGATGAAGGTACTCTAAATAAGTATCATAAGCAGGAATTTCCCCCAGCCTGGAAGTACCTCATACATGTCCTCCTTCAATGTTTGAGTCCCAAATGCACTGCACACAATGAGATCAATAGATCCATTGCAAGTGCTATTATGTGCATTGCAACAGGGAAAAAATTTAACTATTCTAAAATGATTTTTGAGGGGATGTGTAAAAACAAGGGGACAAAAATGACTTTAGCTTATCCCCGTTTTCTGCAAATGGTTTTTGATGTTCAAGGTTACTGCTCAAGGGATCACAATGATTTTTATAAGATCCCTGAGCAAAAGAAAGCTATTTTTATGAAGATGAACTCACCACCCCATAGAGACCTACCTTTAACCCAAGCCATGCTTGCTGTTATTGCAGCAGCACAACCCCAACCAGACCCCCAACCTCAAATTGACCCTCAACCACAACTTGAACCAATTCCTGAACCTTTACCTTCACCTGAACAAATGCAAATTGACTCAGAATCCTTCAACGCTGACACACTCAATGTTGGCGTTGATGTGCCTATTTCCAACGCTGACACACAACCTTCACAATCCCAAACACCCCTTAACCAACCCACATCTACCCATTCTTCCACACCATCTTCCACACCCCCTGAATATAGGTTGATGAAACACCAAAGGACTACTGGAGTGTTCTCCTATGGTGGTCCTAGCCATGTAGCAGAGAGAACCACCACCACAAGTGTGGTTGGTGACCTGGATGAGGCTGGGACTATTGGTTCTGGCTTAGATGCTGGCCAAGGCAGTCCCACCATCATTAAGTCCTCATCCATGCCCAATGAATCTGACTTGGGAGGTCAAATTCCTATTTTAGAAGAGGGCAGACTGGAACCAATGACTCTTATGGAATTGACGGCAGTCTGCATAAGCTTGCAAAAGCAAAATGCAGACTTAGTACAAGTTGTCAGCTCACAAGGCCTTGAACTCAAGCAATTGAGGGAGAGGATTGTTGTTTTGGAAAGTGATCGTGCTAGGAAGGGTATGGAGGAATCTTCCAAAGGGGAAGAAGATCCAATAAATCTGAGTGATAAGGGCAGCCATGATGGTCAATCAATGGATGTTGCTGAGGCCCTTACAACTTTGAAGAAACAAACAGGTTTTGATACGTCCTTAGTCTCTCCCACCAACTTAAATTTATCATTTACAGCTATGTTGAGAGAGGTTACACAAGGCGCTGAGGGAAGATATTTGAGCGTTGACAAGGAAAATTTGGACGCTGATAGAAGTATTTTGGGCGCTGATAGGACAAATTTGGGCGTTGACAAACCTGCACATGAAGGTGATGTATCCCAGTCATCATCTATCATCAAGGAGGTTTCTACTCAGGTATTATCATCTACCTTACCAACCATTGCACCATCTGATAAGGGTAAGGGTATAATGGTAGAGGAGATTGTTCCAAAGGATGCAGCTCAAGTTGAATTGATAGAAGATTGGCTGCACAAATCATGGAACAAGATGAAAAGGAAAAGTCACCATTTGTTGTGACTTCTGAAGAAGGAAGTGATGGAGCTAGCTCAGACTCAAGTGTGATGATTATAGAACCAGAGGGACTTGAGTATGGTGATGAGTTTGCTAGGGAAAAGTTGAGAGAATTGAAATTGCAGGTTGACTTTGACATGCTAGAGGTGGTTCAAATGTATCATGCTTGGGAAGACAGATGCATGGAGAATCCAGACTTGACCATTTCATATCAAATATGGGGTTTGGAGATTCTTCTTAGAGTTTAGAAGGATTGCCAGGTAATTTTGAAACACAAGGCAAGCAATATTCTCTCAGAGTTGAAAAGGGATAGAAGGGAGCTCTACTTTATGTTGCTCAGATGTCATGGAGTTGGATGGACATATCAGAAGTTGAAGGCTTTTACATTTGATGAGTTGGAAAACAGGGCTTATCCCATTTGGGTGAGAGTGCAGGAAGCAAACACTCTCAGACTTCTTTCAGATGAAAGAAAGGAGGAACTTGCAGAAGAAATGGAACTCAAGAAAGCTATGATTGTTCCCAGGCCAGTGAAGAAGGGAATTTCATTTGAGTTTCCCAAAGATATGGATCCACTATATCCAAGTGAAGCTGTTATCAGAAAGAGCCTCAAGCTCTCACCTTTAGAAGCTTCAGATATGGTGCAAGTGTTACCATTAGATTCCAGGAACCCAATTGTGAGTTATGAAGAAGATGAATGTGGGTTTTGGAAGATTGGCAGATTTGGCAAAGAGGTACACACTTTTACCACTCTCATATCTTTGTTTGCAAGTTGTGATAGAGAAGACTTGGTGGACCTTTGGAGGTTGCTGGAAACCAAGTATGAGGCTGAAGCACCAACTTCAGCTAATGGAATAAAACTTTGGACCACATTCAAAAGAATGTGTGGACCAAAAGATGAGGATCCTGCAATTTGGAAGGATCTTGAAGATGACCTCAGTGGTCTTCAATGGAGGTTATATTCAGCTGCTGGTGTATACCATTTGAGTTCTACAAAGTTTGCTGAGTATTTACTTGTGGATGCTCAGTATTTCATATCCAAGGCTATTTTGGAGAAGATGAAGGACACTCAGCTGGAAATAGATTATTCAAGTGACGTGGAAAAAGATTTGACTAGATTTATTCACTATCAATATGAGAAGGTTTGTAAGATTCCTCCTAGTCCTTAATGTTTATTCAGAAACTTGATCATAAGAGTGGATATCAAGTTTAGGGGAGGATTGTTGGGAATAAATTAAGGCCAGATCACTTGAGCGCTGACAATAACAAAACAAGCGTTGACAAGAACAAAACAAGCGCTGACAGCTCAAGCGTTGACAAGTTAAAGTCAAGCGTTGACACATTGAAGACAAGCACTGATGGAAGATATATTCTACACGTTTATTATATTCTATAATACTTCTAGTAAGGATAGGAACGATAATGTATTTTCTATATTTATCTTTACCTAGAATAGCTGATACGTAGATTATTGTACAAGGCTTCTTATGTTTATAAAAGAAGACCTTTAGGTTAATGTTTGATATAAGTTTCATATAAGTTTTCATTCGTAAACTACTTTCATTGTAAGCAAGTTTGATATTGATAATCAAAGTGAAAGTTTGTTTATATTATTGTGTGTTCTTGTTTAAGTGTTAAATTCCGCATAACACTTAGATTCATAAGCATATACAAAGGTTTCTCTACGTGTATTACTTGATCTAATCTCGTATACACAAAGCTAATCGATCTAAGTTTGGGATCAACAGATCAAGTTTTGCTTTTTAATTCTCGATTGAAAATCTTTTCCGGTAAGTTGAAATCCCGTTGGTCCGGTCCATTCACCGTGACTCAAGTGTTTCCGTATGGGACCATCGAGCTAGCTCAAGATGATGGTCCTAACTTCAAGGTGAATGGACATAGGTTGAAGCACTACTTTGGCGGGGAAGTTCCATCATTGAACTACCTCGACCAAATCACTTTCCCCAATGATAATTAGTATTGAGGGGATCGAGTCGAGCTCAAGACTCGGTAATAAAAAACGAGGTGCCTCGTGGGGGAGTCCCATGCTTATCCTATGTACATATTATCGTTTTATAATGTAGTTAACGTGTGGGGATTTGTGCCCTTCCAACCTTTGTTCCGTGGTTGTTTGTGAATTGTGAACTTTAGATGATCATGATCTTCACGATTGGAGCCTCTCGTGTTCGTTTTATGGGAGCACTCGATCGTTTGCTTTGAAGACTTTCTCAATATCCATGATATATCCTTTTGGTGTTCTAACCTTAGGTTATTAGCACACTTCATAAACGGCTATTAATTTAACGGTTACACCCTTTCCATGCTAGATTAGGCATTCGACTACGTCTCTAGTATGGGGGTGTTTTCACCCCTAGACTCGAAACATTGAGGACAATGTTTAACTTTAGTATGGGGGGGTGAATAGATACTTGCCTTGCCAAACCTTCACGCTTTCCAAAGTTTATCTTTTTGTTTATCGTTTTTGTTGCAAAATAAGGCTAAAAATGGCCAAATTTTAAATTTTTTCTCATGTTTTATAAGTGTTTGAAGACACGAATGTAGGTTTTCCGATGGCGAGAATAAGAGTAATTTTTGACTCGACCGTGCGTGTTGAGCACTTAGCTTTGGTTCCTTAACTACACATTAGGCTAAGTCTCTTAAATGAGGACGAGAAATGATAGGGTTAATTATAAGTTACTATGCTAAACGTAGAGTACTCGTATTCTTTCAAAAACTCATGTGTTCTCGTTGTTTGCTTATTCTCCCTTCGCATGTAAATATTTTTTGCTTAATAAATATTGACTTAGCGGTTTAGTTGGGATTGTTGGGTTTCTAGTATTTTCTAGTAGCTTCCGTGTAATTAAATTGGGGAGACATTAAGGTATCGCCAGCGTCACGGTTTTGAAGTATTGGCACCCGAATAATCAAAAGCTTCACCCAATAATAAGATTTCAAGTGCTCACCTAAATCTATCAAACAATTTGAGCCCCACAAGGCCGAAAAATCTATGCAAAAATTGAAAGTGAATCCAGCCTTAATCTTCGAAGCTTTAAAGATCCAAAATTCGCCTTAGCGTGAGGATATACGTCTTTGGCTAATAAAACTACCGATGAGGTGGATAATAAAAGGCAAGGCAAGACCGAAGTCATAATAAAAGCTTCATGGCGAAGTTGAATAAAAGATGGAGGTAAACCAAAGATAATAAGGCCCTTCCGTTAGGGGGCGTATAAAAGTCTTGGTAATAAGTCTCATGTTCAAAACCGTTATAAAACCGTGTTTATCGATTCTTCTTGTCAACTTAATTTTTTGACATCGTTGTCTATTGGAGGGGTTATTGATTTAATGGTCTTGGTTACACCGTTAGGACTCTATTTTTAGACCTAAATCTCTATTATCGCATAAGGCAAACAATGTATCCTCGTGAAACATTCAAGACAATATAAAATATAAGAGATACAACTTAGGAATAATGGGAGGATAAGTACGTGATTAGGGCATATGAGTAGTGTTAGCATTACTAACTTATAATGACAATGATCTCGTTGCACGCTTGGCATGGAATTGGAGTGAAAATCGAGGACGATGAAATTATTTCTAACGAAGCATTCACGTGTTCTTATTCTATGAACCTAAACGTCCCATTTTGCGATGAAAATCATACATTATGTCTAAAACGCAAGTAGTAGTAGTAATAGTAGTAGAGTAGCTAGTTTATTGTTCAATAAAGTGAATAAAAATGAATTTTGGAGATGCTACGATACTTTATTCTAGCATTGCGTGAGGGCACGGTAATGGTTTAGTATGGGGGAGTGATGAGACTGCTTTAATACATAGTCTCATCGTCCAAATAGGGCTTAAAATGCATTAAATATCATCAAAATACCCATATATATGCTTGTGTTTGTTGTTTGTGTATTTTAGGTACGGATATTGAGAAAATGACAAAAGATCACAAGAATCATTCAAAAACGAACACGGGAAACGAAGCCGCACAATGAACCAAGCCCTAATGAAGACTTTCCCAAGATTAACCCTTGAAGATTTGAAGAATTATGAAGAAGGGTCCTCCAATATGGAAGAATTGACACTTTATACCCTTGTATCTTCATAATTACAAGATTGGTCCCTAAAGTTTGTCAAAATTACAAAAAGGGCCCTCCACTTTGAAGAATTGGCAAGTTTAGCCCCTCAACAAAGCTAAATTATCAACCTTTTCCTCCACAAAGTCAAACACATCATGAAGTCCTTCAAAGTACAAGAAATTACAAGTTTGGTCCTTTGAAAATCCCAAAGTTACAAAAAGGACCCTTAACTTTCAATATTTGGCAAGAATGGTCCCTCATCAAACATGACTTGGCAAATTCAGTCCTCCAAAACATCAATTTTACAAGTCAAGACCATTACCCATCATCAAAATGCCAAATCAGCCCTTGAAGAATTCAAAAATGGCAAGAATTACCCCTGAATTCACTTTGTAAAAGTTTTTGGGGCAAAAATGCAAAGTTGCAAAAGTTGATAAGGCTGAAATGGGCGTTGATAGCTATTTAAAGTGAAAAGACAAGAGAAGAAGAAAAGGGGGGCTTAAGTTGGCCAAACACCAAACTTACCTTAACCAACCCAAGGCTGCCACCTCACCCCACTCACCACCTCCACCAATCACAACACTCCCTTCCTCCATGTCACCATCCACTCACCAGATTAATTACTTAATTAATCTTGGCGCCTTAACACAACATTTAAATAAATCCCACCTTAATCCGGATCAAACAAGGAACTATTCACCAAGAACACATTTGGGGTTTTCTTAATTACTTGTAATTAAACCTTAAAATGGTGCAGATTAGTGATTAATGATCATGTTAACACAACCCAACCTTAATATTGGTCATCACATCATTCATGTGTCCACATGGGACCTCCCCTGCTACACGTTTGAGGAAGAAGACAAGAAGAGCAAATCATCCAACGTCCCACAATTATGCTTACTTTCTAAGCATCATACATGCCCTTTGATCACATTTTCTTGCCAGCTATCACCACAAACAGCCAAGAATTCCTCACAAGACTCCAAGATATTCAAATTTTACAAGGGCATTTTTGGGACTTCACAACTAGGGTTTATGTTATTTTTCAGCTTCCTTAGTCTCATTGTAGCCTATATAAAGGCATTAGGTCTTAGCATTTACGTTTTGCATTTGGTTTTTTCTTGTTCAAGCACTTGTAAATCCCTTTTTCTGATTTATGAAATTTGTGTTAAGTGTGTTGAAGAAAGACCAAGTGCCATCTTATTTCTGCTTGTTTATGTTCTTAGTTTACTGAATTTGAATCAAAAACCTGTTTTCAAAAGAGGAGTGTGCAAAAGTTTGCACATTTTCTTCATTTTCTTGATATTTTGCTAAGTTCTTGGTCTATCTTGGAATTCTTGGGTTATAGGGCTGATCATAGCATCCTAATTGTGTTGATTAAGGTGTGGTGAGGCTTATAACTTGGGGATAATCAAGTATGGAGGACAAGAGTTGCATCAATCAAGAATTTTTCAAGTTTCTGATTTTATACTTGTGCTTCTAACCTTGTTGATTCTTAGTAGGGGTGTTATTGGAAGCTTGTACTTGTTCTTGCTAGTACATAAGCTCATAAATTCGTGGGAGTGGATGTACATCCATGAGGTTTGCATACTTAATCCTAAAATCTGCTTAAAATCTTGATTTTTGGTGATATTTGTATGTGGCTTGTGTTCTTATGAATTTTGTGGCTTAAATCTGCTTGAATCTGTTAATCTTACTTGTTATTGTGTTAATTGATGCTTGGGTGGTCTTAAATCTCACTTTTCCTTTGAAAAATTTGATTTTGAAAAGATAAAGGGGTGTTTAGGATTACCTGTTTGTGATTGAAATTTGGTATTGTGTTGTTAGAAGGTATTGTTTGTGCTTGGTATATGATATATGCCTTGTTGAGAGTGTTTTGCTGCAAGTTTTTGGGTTTGAAGCCTTGAATCAAACAATCTGCTATAAAATCTTTGTTATTGCCTGTTTTGACCTAGGATTTTGGGAACACTTAGTGTGTATGCATGCTTAGGGCTAAAAGTGGTTTAGACAAAGTCATTGTAACCTGTTTGAAAGATTTGAGGTGTTGAATCTGGCTTAAGTGTCAAATACATCAGCAAAGTGTAAAACTGCATGTGTTAGTGTTCATCAATAACATTCATTGGCTTGAATCTTGCTTAATTCTTTGAATCATTGCATGAAACCTGTTTAGACTTGCTGATTTGTGCTAAAACTGCTTATAAGTGCTCAACTGCTTATTTGTTCATGTCTGTATCATATCTGGTGATTTATTGATTAAACTGTATCAATTGGGTGTTTGTGATTGTGATATTTTGATTGTTCTTGACTCCTTTTGATCCAAAGATCATTTGGGTGCCTTTGTGTAATCTGAATCTTCAAAAAAGTCACTAAAGACAAAAAAGTCTAATAGTCAAGCAGTGGAAAAAGTTTCCACTGCTCAACACTCAAAACTAGCCCCTGCTGGTGTAAAATTGAACTCAGCTTATCAATAAGCTATTTTAGCTTATCCAGACTTGCAACAACTTATTTTTTGTAATAGGTCTTTATTATTTGACCCATTTGAGTAGACTGGAGCTTATCAGACTTTGACTTTGACTTTTTACTAGAAAACCAACTTTTTTGACTTTTACATAAGTGCTTATTTGCTTTTTACAGCTTATTGAGTCAGCTTATTTGAAAACTCTTTGTTGATTTTGCTTAATTAAGTCATTTAGAAGCTATAGAAACTTGAATCAGCACTTGGGGTGGCCTAGAACTCAAAAACGACTATTTTGTCGTTTTCTATAGATTGCTTATTGCATTTTCAGGCTTATTCCTTGGGCTTATTTCAAATTTCTTTTTGCAGAAGTCTTATTTATGTCAAAAGAAGCTTGTGTGTCAAATTTTAGCTTATGGAATTGGCTTATAGCCTAATGGGCCAAAAAGCCCATTAAGAATAAGCTGTTTGGTATAAGCTAGCTTATTTCACACTTTCAGCTTTTGGGCCTTTGGAAAAAGTTGTTCAAAATCAAATTTTGAGTCAACCAGTGCTTTTTGGGCTTATTTTGAACACTTTTTATTATTGGGCCCAAATTTGGCCCAATAAGGTACTGTTTTGGGTTTAGCCCATTTTCTAGGCCCATTAAGGGTATTTAGGTAATTTCACTTTCATTTCTGAGTTATTTAGGTTAAAATAAGCTAGTTTGCAAGTTTTTAGAATTTTTTATGATTTTTGGATTTTTAATAATATTTTAATATTATTTTATTGTTAAAAATTAAAAGTATGATTTTCTAAGTTTTTATATTTTTCCTAGGTTCTAAACACTTAATTAGGTATTTTGCAACTTTCCAAATATTTTTAGAGTCTTTTAATTATTTTCTAGAATTAATTTAATTTTTAATTGATTTTAGTAGTTTTTAATTGTTTAAAAATAGTTTTTAGTGATTTTAAAATTTTGAAAAATACTTTTTAGCTTAATTAGGGTATATTTGAGGTTTACAAACTTTAAGATCTTGTTTGGGACTTTTTAATAATTAATTTTGATTTTTAGGGCTTTAATTAACATTAAAAAGTCATTATCTAATTAATTAAAAGGTCTTAGCAAGTTTGGATTTTTTTGTAAACTCTTAGAATATTATTGTGGATTTTTGGTAATTTTTAGGAATTTTTAGGGTAAAATTTTAATTTTGGTACTTTTTACGATTTTACGTGTATAACCTTTTTCGACTTAGTTTAATCCGTCTTCGTAACCGTCTTTCTCTTTTAATCTCATTTCTATCTCTCTTTCTCAAAAATATAATCACAAAGATAATCATTTCAACACACACACACTAAGCCTCCTTGAGAACGAACTCATTTTAGTGTCATTAATACACGGTTTTCCTAAATCGTCGTGCTTACCCTATTTTGCCATCCTTTTCCTAAAGGGGTAATTTTACAACTATCATACGCCCACAAAAGAATCTAAAGGGTCAAATGATGTTGTTCAAACCAACAATCTAGGGACGGGTATGCCAAAAGGGAACATTCAGAAAGTAAACCCAGTGAATTCACCACCTAGTAAACAACCAACTGCTAGAGTTCAACACACTCCTAGTGGTAGTCAACCAAAACCTAGGACCCCTTACCAGCAACCTAGGAATTGGCAACCACCAATGAGTAGTTGTGTATCGAACAAGGTGCCTGAACGAACAGCAAAACCTAGGTACACAAGGACTTTTGAAAATTCCAAACTCCATGTATGCCCCACGTGTAAAAAGGGCATTCACCATGGAAACCATGCTCATTGAATTTTGCAATACCTCTATGAGGTAAACTCTCATGCCTCCTCACAGAGAAAGAATGCAGAATCCCATAAGACAACAAGGAGATTCCCACCCGTCACAAAGAAAAGCAATGACAATAAATCCTCAAGGCGGATCAATGCAGGACCTAGTTTCTCTCCAAAGAAGTCTTCCGCTGTGCAAGAGAACACAACTCCTAGATCTAGTCTTCAGTAGAAACCAACAGGTAGGATCTTCAAGGAAGTCGGTCTTAAGTGGATTCCTATCAAGAAGAGTGATGACACCTGCTCCAGCACTAATGCGAGTGTTCTGAATGTAGAAAATGCATTTGTTACTCCTAACACTAGTATTTGTGCAAATTCTTCTTCTGTCATTGCAGGTACTTCAGCGGATTCTGAATCCATTTCTTCAAAGGTTCCAATTCTTTACATTCGACATCACCTTCTTCTGCTTTACAAAGGTCTATTTTGGATTATTTTCGAAAACATTGAAAATCAAAATACAAAAATATAAAACTTATAAAAACAAAATAAAAAATGTGAAAATCTTTCAAAAATACCAAAAATATTCTTGACATGTCTTTCAGTTTCGATAATATGGACGTGCCTAGAAATGTCGCTCAATAACGACACGGGTGTGTACATAAAGCTCGAATGAAAGTTCAAATGTTTTCAAAACATGCCATTTCCTTTTTCTTTAAATGATTTGCAATTACCTCAGATTGTGACTCGTGCCTCAAAGAAAGGAAAGTTGATCCTGGAAAATAACTTATCCTAATAACGGGTAGAGCAATCTATCTCGGGTTGAGCTTGTCTCAAAACATTGTTTTGAGCTCAACATAATGGCTTATAGTCACATGTCAGACTATAACCCGGTCCCCAAAGAAAGGAAAGTCTTTGACTTATCCTCAACAACGGGAAATTCATTTTTCTCGGTCATGAGCTTATATCAAAACATTCAAAGTTTTAAGCTCATGAACTCAATTTTCTCGGATTTTTGAGCATAATTTTTCAAGGTATTTCAAAACAATGTGCTCATATACTCCCCTATTTAAATAGAATCTCTCTTCGAGGGGGAGTATAATGATTTCATAAACAATTGTTACAAAGTTTCATGACACATTATTCTCTCCATGTTTCATCACTAATTTCACAAAATTTTCAATTTCTTGCAATTTTTGAGGGGGAGAATAGTGATTAAAATGTGTTATCTTGGATAAGATCTTTGATATAAGTGCTTTATCTTCCTAATATGTGCAAAAACCTTCCCTTTTTTGATGCACATATGTAGGGGGAGCGTTTTGGGTGATACAAAAAACCTGCAAGGTGTAAACTCTGATTTCTTCAACACCTTGATTGCTTTTTCAACAGGTTTTTCTGGTTACGATATCTATACCCTTCAACACATTAATTCACGACGGTATTGGTGTCAAAAGGTGGTTAGGTATTCGTCCTATGATCCAACCAGAACCGGAGGGATCTTCCCAGGGACAATCCATTAGAATTTATATGTCCTTAGGAAAGATGGAGTAGTTGAGTGTACGGGAAAAATGCCGACTAATGACTTAAGCTAGCACTGGAACAATCACAACAAGGTGCTAGTTATGACGTCTTGGTAAGCGTTGAAGGGGTTGAAGAATGAAAAAGAAATGTAAGGATAAAGGGTGTAAAGAAAGAAGCCCTCCATAAAACATAGGCAGAAACCGGGTCAATACATCTACTATCAGAATCACGTTGATGATTTCTGGTATTGAAGACAAAGCATCATGGACCCAGTGATGCAATGCACAACCCCTCCCAGCCTACTCAAGCTTCTCTCAAAAGAAGTTTGTTTTATTGTCAAGGAGCTCAACTCATCTCTATCGAATTTCTCACTCCGAGATAGTAGATATTGAAAAGGTGGCAGTCTGCTCCAGCCTCCGATCACCAAATAAACGTACACTTATAGAGTCTAGAGCCAACGAGATTCATCAGAAAATCTCATTAGGACACTTATTCCTTATATCAATTGTTGTTCATCACTAGAACACATGCGATAAATTACAGAATCCTACGCTCTATCCTTGTGATATTGCCAGAACATTCAGAGTGATACTCATTAGTATTCACAGTGATGAATGGAAATCCTTCTAGTGTTAACATCACACAGCACTGTGGTAGGTCATATGTAAGATTCACTTGAATTGAACATATGTTAACTGGAAAGCAACAGTGGTTTGATTCTTAATTGATTCAAACTCGTTCCAGGTCTCGACGCAATATCTTTATGATCTTGCCAGAACATTCAGAGTAATACTTATTAGTACTTATAGTGACGAATGGAAATCCTTCTAGTGTCATCATCAAACAGCACTGCGGTAGGTAACTTGTGAGATTCTATATGAATCAAACTTGTGTCAACTGGAAAGCAACAATGGTTTGATTCTTAATTGATTCAGACTTGTTCCAGGAAATTGAATTGACGACTTAATCAGCAGAATGGAACTGCATGATTCACTCCTTACTATGAGTTATCTTTCGATATATTCAAGTATTGAGAACGGCTACCACAGCCGGAAACACTGTCAAGGAAGTTCTTAGAACTTACCTAATCACAGGTACAGTATTCGTACTGTATAATGGGAAACTGGAGGAATGCAAACGGTGGAGTAACCTCAAGAGTCGTAATTCAAGACCACATGCTCATGTAAATGAAGAAAGCTCAAGAACATCTAAAGACAAACACTTCTGCTACTCTGATGATCAAGGGAGATTGTTTGTCAGCTTTCAACAATACTGCAAAGAATGAGTATGTGGGGAAAGACACAAGATCACAAGATGGCAAAGTGTAAAGATCAAGTCAAGGCAAAGATCAAAGATTCAAGATCAGAATTCATGAAAGGAACTGTGAAAGAACTCTTAAGACAACGAGCTTCAAAGTCTGCAACAACAAAGAAGTGAAGTCACATAATACATGACCACCACTTAGGGGGAGATTGTTAGAAGTATTTAAAGTGATGGTCAAAAAAGTGAAGTCACATATTATATGACCACCCCTTAGGGGGAGATTGTTAGAAGTATTTAAAGTGATGGTCATATAATATATCTTTACGAAGCTCGTGGAAAATGCTATTCAATGGTGTCGAGAGTTCTACGTTATTGTTATGTAAGTAACGGGAATTAGTCCCGAACACACAAATGAGGAAAGCCTTTGTCAAGTTTCCTTCTTAGTATAAAAGGAAACAAACCCCTCATTTGTGTGTGTGCCTTTTCTAATTTTCTAGTGTTTTCCATTCATTTGTTTGTAGAGAGAGAAACGTATGTGTTTCTCTCACTAGGAATTCACAACCATCTTTGTTTTTCTCTTTTCCTTCACTTAATCTAATCTTTCTTTTTTGGTTTAATCTTCATCTTTATTTCTATATCCTATATAGTCGTGTGAATCACTCCAACACAAACCATTGTTGTAGATAGATAGAGATGGCGACGATGATGAGGAAATGAAAGGGGGGATTTGTTAGGGTTTAGGTTATTTTAGGTGGGTTATATTTGGGGATTTTATTGCAATGAGATTAGATCGGATATTCACTTGGATCTGAGAACCAGTGAGATGGAAGGAGTTTATTAGATCTGATAATGTGAGAGAGAGGATCAGTGATTGGTTGTGAGAGAGGGTGAAACGATTTTTTAATTTAGAGTGTGAGATGGGAGTTACAGTAAAATGGGTATCGTGTTAGAATAGATCTACGGTTACAAAATGTGTTTCTCAAAGACCCCATACTTATTTTGAACGGTGGATTTGATTTTTCATTCTCCTTAATGAATAAGGGGGTAATTTGTAGTTAGTTTTTATTACTTGTGATTCATATTTCTTGTAGGTATATTTGATATAAACTTAGATCTAACATTTTAACAAGTAAATGTTTTTGAAAACGTAAATTGTAATCATTAAACTATTCACCCCGTTTGACTTTCCACAAAATTTTATTAATTACCTCATATTTTTAAAGTTTTGCTCTTCACAAATGTGACACCTTATAACTTTATGTATTTTTTTGTCTATCAAAATTTTCACCAATTTTCTTTTAACTTTTGCTCGATAATAATATTTTTAAGTTCTTTTAAAAAAGAAAAATTAAGAGATTATTTCTTGTTAAAAAATAAATTTTTTTGAAATACAAAAGTCCATACTAAGCATTTTACTTTACTAAATAAATGATTTGCGTCTTCGTTATTGATCATGAAATTTTCATCGTCTTATTTGAATTATACAATATGTTAAGCTCAAATTAAGCAACATCGGTTTAGTTTTCACCTGATTGCCTCCACTCACATATCGATTAATTAAAACCATGTTGTTCAGGTACTAAATTAGGGCTGAGAAAAACTAACCAAAATCGAGTCGTGCGAAATCAACTGAAACCAAACTAATCATTTTCGGGTTGGTTTATTTTTTTGTATACTTATGGTATGGGGGAGGTGAGAGTTAGATAGATCATACCGCTACTTGTAAGAAAACTAAAGGGTAAAAAGACTACTTTCAAGTAGACCTCCGGCTATGAGAAGGGAGAAGAAAAGCGATATAACGCCAATACAATTATCAATATTATTAGTTTTTTTAGTAATATGTATATATAATATCTCGAAAGCAAAGCAATGGAAAAGGCCTCAAGGAATTTGAAAAAGATTCCAAAGGATACAAAAGGCGAGCAAACAAGAAACACAAGGTAACCAAACGATCCCCACAAGGACCCAACAAGCATAAAACAAAAATGACAAGATAAAGAAACGAAAACGGTAAACATCTAACCAAGCATGGGTCAAATACGATGAAACATACAAAGTTAAGAGATCACATCGATCCAAAAAGCAAACGAATAAACTCAAAACATGTCAAAAGGAAAAAGAGAGACCAAATGAGCCAACCAAGAAATGTTAACGCATAAGCAAAGGGGTAAAGCATAGAGATAGACCACACAAGGCTAAAAAAGAACAAACATGCAAAGAACAAGAATGTAGAGGATGCAAAACAAGAAAGGCAAGCAAACCACTACGAGGCAAGAGATACATGCAAGCATAAGACATGCCAAAACAGGCAAAGAACAGGATAACAAGGCGCTAATAAGAGCCACCATCAGAACAAGAAACCAACTAACCCTCTAAGCTTACCATATAACTCCTGACTAAAACAAGCATAACACACGAATCAATAAAAAAAGCAAGAAAAATAAAAGCAAACACTATTGAGTAGGTAAACAAAAAAGCAGATAAAACATACACCAAAAAACAACAAAAGAGTTAAAGAAGCACTCCACCAAGAGCAAAAAAATAAGGAAACAAGTAGAACCAACACTAAATCTACCACCTACCCACCTAATCAAATTCTAGATCTCCACTCATTCGTATCAGAGGTCATGTCCACGTACAAAAGAGAAGCCCATTCATTTCGAGTTTTACTCTATCCTCCCACCTAAGTTTTGGTATACCCCTCCTTCTCAAGCTGCTGACTATCAAAACCTCCACTCTCCTAACCGGTGTTGACTGTGGTCTTCTCATGACATGTCTGAACCACCTCAATCGTCCTTCCCTCATCTTGTTGATGATGGTCTCGACTTCAAGTATGGATCTATACACTTCATTAGGGATCATGTTATGCATAGTCTTACCACTAGTCCACCTTATCATTCTTAATGTAACCACTTTTATCCTGTTAGCAAGGAATTTCGTAATAGGCCAACACTCTGACCCATAAAGCATGGCATAACGACTCGCTAAAATTTTCCCTTCAATTTAACGGGACCTTTCTATCACAAAGGAATCGTGAGGCCGTCCTCCACTTCATCCAGACTGCTTTAATACGGTGAGATACATCTTCTTCAATCCTCGATTTCTGCAACATGAGTCAAAGATATTGAGAAGACTCCTTAAGTTGTAAGATCTTATCTCTAATACAAATATCCATGTCTTCGTTGTGGTCAACACGACGTGACTTAAGTCACATATTAGATATTCAGTCTTCTCTCAGTGGACCCTTAAGCCGTTTTCCTCTAGCACTTCTCTCCCGTTCTCTAGTCTGTAATTTAAACCTTTCGCCGATTCTGAGGCTGACACAATATCATTTGCGAAATTACGCACCATGGGCTGTCCTTTTGAATCCCTCCCGATAGCTCATCAAGGATCAAAGTAAGTCGATAAAAGTTAATTGATGATCCCTAGTGGAACCTTACTTCTATAGGGAAAAATTTCGTATTTTCGATAGAGGTCCGTACATGGTATTCGAGCCGTCATACATATCCCTAATAACCGCAATGTATCCCGAATAAAAAAACCAGTTTGCCCTAATTTTATTTTTTTAACAAAACACTTCTTAAATAAGTGGCTATATATTCTATTATCCTATATAATCAAGGTTCTAAAAGGCGCACCTTTGCGGTACCAATGCGTGAGGCGTAACCTCCACATTAAGAAATAAACTTTGGCATTAGCTCTGGGCGTATCATGGGACAAGCGTGAAAAGGCGGGCAAAGAGAGAGTTTTTTTAACTCTTAGGGGCTGTTTGGTTCACAAATTTACAATACATGTATATCAAACTCCATATATTTAGCAGATATGAAACACCATATATTAAAATTCAATGTGATGTTTGGTTGGCTAAAATAGATCACTAATATTACATGATATTGACTGTATATATTGTTAAATTACATAATTTTCCTCTTCTTCTTTAACAGAAAAGATGCATCATTCTCATATCGTACAATAAACAAGAACTAACAAATCAAATCAGATATATCATCCATAATATTTCATCTCAAAATCAGTCACTCCATATCTAACCAGAATTTTTTAAACTCATCAAAAAAAGAAAACCACAACATTAATTTAAATCACATCTACATCTAACTAAACAATCAGCTAACAAAACCCCCAAATCAAGATCTGAACATAACCTCTCTCAGTATTGCACTAAACAACTCTGACTACAACAACCACGACTCACGAGGCTTCAACATACCCATAGATTCCCTGAACTATCTTTGGTGTCGCTGAAATCTCGATCCAATTAAGAAACTCCTATGGCGGAAATCTTGATCCAACTAAATAAGAATAAAAATCGATGATAGAATGGAGATAATTTAAAGAATGTCATGAAGGAACAGTGAGGTGGTTGAGGTTATTTTTGTCTAACGTGATAAAAACGAGATTCCGGATATGGTGTATTACAAATGCTTCACTCATCCAACGAGTTAAAAAAACGGAATATTTGAGGGCCATACGACAAATAAATACTTTACTTTTCACTTACCAAACACAATTTCTTATGGTTTTTAATTGGGAAAATAGACAAATAAGTTACTAAAGTTTGGTTAAATGTTCACCTAAGTTACTAAAGTATTTTTGGTTACAAATCAGTTACTTATGTTTGGGTTACCGGTTATATAAGTTACTCTGTTGGTTGCAACCTTTTGTTACCGGTAACTAAGTGACGTGGCATATAATATTAATGGGTTAAAACATAAAAATGTTACCAAAGTTTGCCAAAATGTTCATCTACGTTACTAAAGTTTGTTTTCTTTACAAATAGGTTACTAAAGTTAAGGTAACAGGTTAAATAAGTTACTCTCTATGTTTTGTTTTAACCCTTGGTATTAGGTAAGTGTCGACGTGAAATTACTTATTTTTTATTCGTTTAAAGAGTAAATTATCTTTTATTTTTAAATTATGCGTATCCTAATAACGCATGATTCAAGAAAAATGACCGTTCCAAACAATATGCTCCTAAGCTATCTTCAAATTCTTTCATTTTACTTTTTCACTAAAACATGATGAGCAACTATACCGATTGGGTTGACGGCAGAAGAAGGGTGTGTGTGTGCCGAATGAATGGGTGACGGTGGTTGTAGTTGTGGATCGGTTACGATGGCCGGAGGTTGTGGTGGCTGGCGAGAGTGACATCAATCTTTTTTCAGTGGTAGCGTTTTTTTCTGTAGATCCGGTGGCGGTGAGAACTGGTGATGGTGATCGTTGTGCTGATGAACGAACATTGAGGAGTCAACAACATTCTTGTTTGAGGTGGGACCCACAAAGTGTTGACGTGGCCATAACAACAGGTTACCAACAGGTTGCCCACCCTCAGTGTAACCTAATTGTAACTTTTTAAACTTTAGTAACTCATATAACTAACCCGTATACTTGAGTAACCTTTTTGTAACCAAAAATACTTTAGTAACTTAGATGAACATTTAAGCAAACTTTAGTAACTTATTTGTATATTTTTCCTTTTTAATTTCAAAACCAATAAAAACCTTCAAATAACACTGAACCAAACAATGCCTTAAGAGATTTTAAAGTATTTAAGATTTTGGCTTGTATCTATTAATACTTTCAATTTATGCTTAGATTTGCTAATGTTTATAACTTATGTAATTACCGATATAAATTTATAAATACATATTGTCGCCTTAAGTCACGCCTTAAAAACGCCGCGTCACTACGTTTTACGCAACAACTTAAAGATTGATCATGTCGCCACGCCTCACCGGCGGAGCTACATAGGTGTCGGGTGTGGCACGGGCTACACCCGTTTTAAGGTCCAGAAGTGCAATTTTTTTAAAACTGCCCTTTTTGGTATATGCAACAACCAATTTTTTTGTTCTATCTTAGTTTCTTACGATGTAGTTTCATTCGGCTTAAATTCTTTTGTGCACCACCCTTTTTAGAATTGGGTCCGCCTCTAGCCTCACGCTATCTATAACCATCCAAAGTTGAGATCAATATACACCCCTAATTTAGTATATACCAAATCAACTAATAATATTCACTCATTTTTTCAAGAACACACTTTCTACCTCTTTTTAAAAACTAAATACCTCTCAAGCGGTAAATCGTCAAGCAACAAAAAATACACCACTGCAACAAGAATTAAATTATCTTTCTATAGAGAGGCACATTCATAAACTTTCAGCGAATTTTTTTTAATGAGAAAATCATATATGATTCGTATCACGAATCAAATATGATTTCAAAAAATCATAAGTGATTTAAAAAAAAATCATATACGATTCGTGATACGAATCATATATGATTTCTATGATTCATGATACGAATCATATATGTTTTTGTCAGAGAAAAATAAAGTTTATAGAAAGTTTATGTATGTACCTCTCGATAAAAAGATGGTTTAATTCTCGTCGCGATAGTATGTTTTGTTTTGCCTAATGATTAACGGTTTTTGAGATACTTAATTTAAAAAATTGATGAATGCAAATTTTTTGTTAGATGAAAAAAACGAATGACCGAAATCAGTGTTGTAAAAAGCGGGCTAGGTGGCGCCTAGGCGCTAGCCGGTGATACTCCGCCTCGATTTATGGCTAGGTGGCCAAGTTAGACGGAAAAGTCAAAAGGCGGTCAAACATCCGCCTAGGCGGTGTTGGGCGGCGTCTAGGCGGAGCTAGGCGGTTAACAAAATCAAAGAAAGTCAACAAAAAGTCAATTTTTTTACAAAAAGTTAAGGGTTTTCATTCTAATATACGGTGCCCATATTTATTTTAACATAACATTTTAAAATAAAAAAATAAACTAATGATTGTAAACACAAAGTAATGAATTTTTCGTATGAAATTGAATTATATGTTCACGTTTAAAGTTTAAAGTAGTTAATTTTTTATGTTTATTTGTTTATTTTGCAACTTCAAACTACGTGACTTTTGAATTATTTAAAATTAGAAGTATTTTGTTATGTTATACGTATTATTTATAATATTTATATGCATAAAATTCCAATCTGTGTAGGCGGTGCCTTCCATCTCGAAGGTGGCCGACCGCCCGATTAATGACTAACGATTTCCGCAACCTTAACTGAAATTGCTTGTTTGGGTCTATGTTAAAAATAGCTTAGGTTAACTTTTGCCTAACCATCAAAATAATATGCGGACCGAAATAAACAAATAATAAGCCCAACTTAAACAACTAAAAGCGGCTTACAACTATTAAATGAAAAAAAAAAACACTCCTTTAATTTGTTAAAACCTAAACTCTGTCTCTTTCGATTCATACATTGCAGCTGCCTAATCTTTTACTTATTTGAGGTTAATGTTTTCTTAAAACAATTTTGCTTATTTATAAATGCTGTTATTCTTGTTGGTTTATGTTAATCTAATATGATCTTCATGCTTAACATGTTATGTATCTCTTTGAATTGGTCTTTTTCCATTAAGTGGTGTGAGTTGTGAGTTATGAGTGTTCCTGTATCCTTTTTGTGGATTTCTGTTAGGTGGTGGAATTGTTTTCTTCGTGTTGCGCTATCCCCATATCATGATCAAAATTGTATTAGACGGTCGCGGGCTAGTTAAACGGCATGATCAAAATAGTACTCTACAAACACAGACTAGTTAATTAAAGGGACATGATCATAATAGTACTGGACGATGACTTTGCTTATAATTAACTATTAGGTTGTTAGTATAATTATTTAACATACGTTTGGGCCTAGTGAAATATGATGGTTGTAACAAATTAAAGAGTCTTTGGAGTATATGATGGACTTTGTAATATTTGATAAAAGATGATATTTGAATGTGATGGCATGTCATGAATTGTTTGATACGTAGTTTAGTAGATTATGCTGATAGTTTGTATTTGTCTTTTTTTTATAGATAATGAAACCTGTTCATAGGGCACATAAAGCACCCAAATTGGCACAAGAAGATGTTATCAGCAGAATGCCGGAGAATGTGATAATTAATATTATGAATTGTCTGCCAATACGAGATGCAATGAGGACTAGTATCTTAGCAAGTAATTGGAGGTTTAGGTGGACTATGCTCACAAGACTTGTATGTGATGAAGAATTCTCCAAGTATTTACAAGGGCCAAACGGTGAAGAATCTTATGATGAGAGGAATATCAGTAGAATTCTTCTTAATCTTAGAGGTCCGATAACAAAGTTTTACCTCTACATACCAAAATACAAAGTATTGGATGTTGTGGATATTAGTCACTGGTGTTTGTTCTTGTCTAATAAAGGAATTAAGGAACTCTCTATTATCAACATGCATCAAACACCACTTATGTTGCTTACCCATCTCTTTTCTTGTCTAGAGTTGAAATATTTGAGGCTCTGTAATTGTTTTTTTCATTCTTCATGTGGTTTTCGTGGTTCTCCAAGGACAACAAATAAATTGCCGACTATGGATGCACGTACGTATCTTAAGAAAATAAAAAAAACGTTTCAGGACCAAGAGGGAAAATATGCCGAGTTTCTTGACGCAGTGAAAGATTTCAAGGGGAAGAGGTTTGGCTAAGCTTTTGTTTCATTGAAGTTGTAAGTGTGCCGAAAGTTGTTATAATTAGCTATAACAGATATGTTTTTTTGTTGTAGAGTTGATACTTCGGCTTTCACGGCAAGGGTGAGGAGAATATTTGAAGGGCACCCCGACCTAATATTGGGTTTCAATAACTTTCTTCCAAAGGAATATGAAATCACCATTGACAAGCCACAAGCTAAGAAGCCTGTGAACTTTATTAAAGCCTTAAAGGTAATTATTAACATGTTATTCTAGAAAAGGTGACACGTTCTGAGCCAAATCTGTTTTCACCCATCACCTAGCCATTTTACCACCTCTATCATCTACCCTGCAGCTTCTTGCCAACTAAAGCGAAAGTGGAAAGATATGTCATACACTATTTACAGAGGGTGTTTTATCTTTTAATTATCAAACCAGTCTTTAATAACTTCTGATCATGGGCTAAGAGCTAATATAGAGTGTAAAAAAGAAAGAACAAGAACAACTATTACGGTAGTTGCTAGGGATTTTTAGCTGCCTATTTTTAGTTTCGCTGCTGATGCAATTGGCTAAAGAGCCCCCATCAAATATATCAAAATAACGATTTTGCCCTTGTGTAACTTTCTTCTTTCGAGCTCAATAAGGACTCTAAGCTTCTCTCCCTGGACTTTCAAATTCAAACCTACCTTCTGGTGTGTTCGGAGCAATTCCCTCTTAGGTTGTTGGTCTTCCAGGATGATTTCTGTCAGAATGAGAATGTTGATTCCCATGTAAAGGTGACACTGGAATAAGAAATTAAACGACCATTCTGTCCGGCCTCCACCAATATTTAGGGCTTAGAAACTTGGTACCCATACAACAAGACTCATAGTTCGAAACTCTACCAGTTGATATTGCTAAATCATATGATATTTCATTCCATGCCTTTTCTAAATCGTTTACTCGTGTTTCTAAGAATTCATTCCACGTGAACTTCCAATGAATTTCTAGAATTAACCAAAATAAGGAGTTAATATTAAGCACTAGCTGGATTTAATGGTTATAATAAAATAAAAACACTAACTAGAATAAATTATACCAGTATATAGGGGTGTAATCGAGTCGAGCCGAGCTCAAGCCTAATAGAGCTTGAGCTTGGCTTGATACTAAAATTTTAGGCTTGAGCTTGACTTGATAGCTTGTCAAGCTTTACTAATCTAGGCTTGAGCTTGGCTTGATGAGGCTTGATAAAAGCTTGAGCTTGGCTTGAAAACCTTAAATGTGTATAAATTTATTTTTTTATAATAAAACTCATCAATAAACATATGTCTAAAATAAAAAAATGAACAAAAATAATTACTAAAAACAAATTTAAATATATTTAACATCAATAAAACCAATAATAAAATCATCGTACAATCTTGGTTTCAAAATGTATTTTGCGCTCCAATACGATTAAGGTCCCAAAGACACGTTGTGTTTAGTATTAAGAAGAGTATAAAAAATATTTATACACATATTGTATTCCACCAAATACCGAGTAAATGCAATAATTAAATTTATAAAAATAAAGAATCATTTCAAATATAAAGAACTAAAATATAAATGTAATCAGAGTTAAAAGTTCTTTTAAAATATATTATTTATTTATGAAATTAACCCTTAAAATTAGGTTAATACTCAAATTAACAATTAGTTGCTTATATAAATTCATCTAAAAACATATTATGACAAAGCTTGATAAGAACTCGAGCCGAGCTATCAAAAGCTTGAGCTTGAGCTTGATATCGTTTCGAGCTATATTTTAGGCTTGAACTTGGGCTTGAGCTTGATAAAAGCTTGGCTTGATCAAGCTAAGCTCGAGCTCAAGCTCGAGTTGCTTGATAAAAGCTTGACTTGATTACACCCCTACCAGTATATATATATATATATATATATATATATATATATATATATATATATATATATATATATATATATATATATATATATATATATATATATATATATATATATTAGTTAACAAGTACCATAAAAAAAATTTGGTGCTGACCAGGTCTTCATTTCGAGAATGACACACACCATGACCCACTTAAATCATCTTCAAGTGTCGCCATTGTCCGCTGAAGATATACCAAGAGACTAAAAACTCGATTATATATATTGTTATATTTAGTTTAGTATTTAATGGACATAATAAGCTAGCTTTTTCTCCAGCTTAAGGTATGAACTGTATTGGACGACGACTTTGCTTAGAACTATAACTAGTAACATTCCTGAGCAAAGACTCCACTTTATACGTTGTTAGTATAATTATTTAACATACGTTTTGGCCTAGTGGAATACAATTGCAGTAACAGAAAGTCTTTGTAATATATGTACTTTGTTAAATTTGTTTAAAGATGATATTTGAATGTGACGGCATGTCATAAATTGTTTGATACGTAATCTCATCAATTTATACTGATAGTTTGTATTTGGCTTTTTTTTATAGATAATGAAATCTCGTCATAGGGCACGTAAAGAATCCAAATTGGCACAAGAGGATGTTATCAGCAGAATGCCGGAGAATGTGATAACTAAGATTATGAATTGTTTGCCAATACGAGATGCAATGAGGACTAGTATCTTAGCAACTAACTGGAGGTTTAGGTGGACTATGCTCACAAAACTCGTATTTGATCAGGATTTCTCAAAGTATTTACAAGGACGAAACAACAAAGAACATTATTATGAAAGGAATATAAGTAGAATTCTTCTTAATCTTAAAGGTCCGATAACGAAGTTTTACCTCTATATACCAGATTATAATGGATTGGATGCTGCGGATATTAGTCAGTGGGTTTTGTTCTTGTCTAATAAGGGAATTAAGGAACTCTCTATAATGAACATGCATCAAACACCACTTATGTTGCCTACCCATCTCTTTTCTTGTCTAGAGTTGAAAGATTTGAGACTCGGTAATTGTTTTTTTCACCTTCCATGTAGTTTTCGTGGTTTCCCAAATCTACTGAAGTTGCACTTGGTTGACGTGAGTTCTGGAAGGGATAAAGTTGGAAAGCTTATAACTCAGTGTCTTGCCCTTGAAGACTTGCGTATTAGTCATGGCAGTTCTTTTAGTACAGTAAAACCCATTGAGATTTCAAAACTAGGAAATCTTAATGTATTATATTTTCCGTTAAGTAAGCTTGACATTAAGCCGCTCACAAGTTCTAGCATGACTCAGTTTGTGGGCTTTTTCCCCAAACTTCAAGAGCTACGTTTGGACTTGAGTATGTGCGAGGTATGCCTGAGTTGAGTAATGGATGTTAAGTTTACAATTTTATGTGGTTTCTGATCATATAAGTGAATTCTGTGTGACCAATTTTTTTTATAGTTCTTGGCAGAAGCTGGTGCTAGAAAGGAAGTCTCTGCCCCTTTTCCTTGCCTCAGGATTCTAGGATTTGGCTCGATAGATTTTTCTAATAATAGTATGCTATCATTCATATATGAAATGATTTTCCTCTCTCCTAATTTGCAGAACCTTGAGATCCAGGTTAGTTGAATACTTACGTACTTTGTTTAATAATCTTGAAAAATATCATAGTTGTGCATCTGAATACCATTTAATCTTGTAGGCAACCAAATATTATGTCCCAACACGTGAAAAGGTAGACTTTGGCACAACAAGGCAGTTGCAGCTTCGGAGAGTGACATTTATAGGCTTAAAAGGTTCAAACAATGAAGTTTGTTTCATAAAGTCTTTACTAGCTTGTTCCCCTTTGCTAGAAAATATTACTATTGGGTTAAACTCATCCTCAATGGTTGATGGTGTCGATGGAAGGTGCAAGTTCGCAGAGAAGTTATTAAAGCTTCATCGAGCCTCCCCTTTTGCTGAAATAGCCCTCTTGTAGTTTTAGCAGTTTGAACTTATATTCTGTTTCGTTTATTATGTATCCTGCACCTCTCTACCCGCTCTGATCGAACCTTTTGTTCGAATTATATAAACGAAAGTTAATTATAGAGGTTAAACATAGCTCTGCCTCTTATAGATCATTTTTGTATCACTTAGACATTTATGCATTTTGAATTTCGACCAGTTTTCATAAGGATCGCTCTTTTGCCGTTAAAAACATGTGTAACGTTTTGCCCGGTTTTCGAAGGTTGTTTTCTCACAAAATCAAGATTTTCGTCTTCTAATTTTGAAATCTTTTCACTTTAAACCAAATTTTTTAATTTTAATTCCATTATTTCTCATTTAAGTGCTATGGGCCTTTCAGACTTCTCATCGCACACCATGTCCTGCAGCAACATCAAGCTGCTCACCTTAATCATCAATATCAACTAAGAAATCACCTTCATCATCTGTCAAGGCATGACCATGTTCTTCTTTAGCAACCAACATCTTTGCTTTGAAATAATTATTATCTTTTACCTTCCCTAGTTGGACAGTTCCTTGAGTAATGACCTTTTTTTCCCACAATTGTAACACTTTGCATCCCCGAGTTGAGATCAACATACACCTTTTTTAAGTATAGACCATATTAAGCAATCACATTCATTCAAATTAACTTTCCATCTTTTTTTAAAAATTAAATAACTCACAAACGGTAAATCGACAAGTGACAAAAAATACATCATTACAACGAGAATTAAATCATCTTTCTATCGAGGGCACATGTATATACTTTCGAAAAACTTTTTTTTCGACTTTTTTTCTTAAGTCACGTATGAGAAAATCATATATGATTCGTGACGAATCATATATGATTCGTGACGAATCATATATGATTCGTGACGAATCATATATGATTCGTGATATGAATCATATATGATTTTCTGAAAATCATATATGTTTCGTGACGAATCATATATGATTCTCTCAGACGTGATTTAAGAAAAAAAGTCAAAAAAAAGTTTATCGAAAGTATATACATGTGCCCCTCGTTAGAAAGATGATTTAATTCTCGTCACGATGGTATGTTTCGTTTTGCGTAACGATTAACGGTTTGTGAGATATTGAATTTTAAAAAAATAGATTTTTGTTGTTAGATAAAAAAATGAGTGATTGTGATTGGTTGACTGAGTATATGCTAAAGAAATGGTTTATGTTGAACTTTTTCCTTGCATCCCCAATATCAATTTCTTGGTCCATATCAGCGCTTTCCAACCTTATTAAACCTTGCCTAACCACCTCATAGGCGGTAGATATAATCTTGCCTCTTGTTAAGTGCAGATGTAATCTTAAGATTGTTGTTGGTTGGTTTGCTGTAATACTTCTTCTGATTATCTGATTAAAATTCAGTGAACTCTGGTTGTGGTTTTAACTTTTCACCAATATATTATTGTCCGAACGTAATGGCACTATACACCACTCATTAGGCAAACATTTACTAAAATACATTCTTTAGAACTAACATGCAAACATTTTTCGGTTATTTTCTCACGAGGATTGTATTTTACAATTTACTCAAAAAGAACTCTAATTTAAAAATTTTGATTTAAAATATTTTTCCAAAATAGTTTAATAATTTTCAAAAATAAATTAAAAATTCACAAATTTTAATATATTTATGTTTTTCTTCGGATTTTTTATAAAGTTAAAAGTAACTAAATGTATTCCTTCCGAAGCAAATAAAAAAATATATTTTTAAATGTTTTTAAACATATATTAAAATAAAAAGTAATTTTTCTAAGTTTAAAAAGTTCAAAATTTTATTACATTTTTCTTCTAAGTCTTATATTTAGAAAAAGCTAATTCTTATTCTTCCAAAAACGTAAATATTTTAAATATTTTAACATTTATTTTTTTAACTTTTTCGTAAAGAAAACTAAACTTTTTTAAGGAAAAAGAACTTTTTTATCGAAAAAAACCGAAACTTTTTTTTTCGAAAACAATGAAACCTTTTTACTAGAAAAATTTTAAATTCATTTTCTTTTAATTAAACTTTTTTTTGAGTAAATTGTACATTCCTCTTGAGAAGATAACGAAAACATGTTTGCATCGTTAGCTCTGAAAGATGTATTGTGGAAACGTTTACTTAACGAGTGATGTATCATGTTAATACTTTCAATCAAAAGACATATTATATGAGACGGTTGAAACCACATAAATATATGGGATGAAATTTCGATTAGGATCACCACCAACGAAACCATAGTTTTTATCGCAAAACTCAATTGTTGATAACCACAATGTTAATAACTGTGATAAAAATCCGGGTAGGACAACCACCACCATCGAAACCATTTTTTTCATTTCAAAACCTCATTGTTGATAATTCGAATGCAAAAACGGTTAGGAAAGCAACCAAAATTTGTAAATTAGCGGATAGCCGGGAATGTACCCAGGAGGTCGTGATGTCCACACAAGAGTATATTAAGAAATTTATTGAGGATGAAGATTTTAGTAGTGGCTCGTGGGTTAGCGCGATAGAGTTTGTGAATTTTAATGGGGGTATTGTGAGTGGGTGTTTAGGCTATGTTAAGAACTTTCTTAACAATGGAAAACTTGAGTAAGTGATTGCAATAATCAAGTCTTGTATTTCGAATGCTTTGGGTGATCTAACGGTAACACTCAAAGACCTTTCGGGGTCTTTTCCTAGTGCACTTCATCACAAAATCCTTGCCATAGAGGATCTTAAAAAGATATTACTGTAAGAGTTGCTTTGATTCTTCTTAATGTCTAGGTGTTTACTCATAAACCATCCATCCATTATCCTAATATTACTAAAAACATCTAGTTAAGGTTTTGAGGAATGATACATTTATTGGAAATGGTAGTGGTGTAAGTGGTAATGTAAGTTGAGTGTAAGTGCTAATGTAAGTTGAGTATCATATGTTTCTTGTTGTTTACTTGTTTTAGGTTGTAGTTGCTTGTTGTTTACTTGTTTTAGGTTGTAGTTTCTTGTTGTTTTGTTGTTTAGAAACTCAATTTTTAGTATAAAAATCTTGAAATTTACCGTATTAAGACATTTATATGTTGATTGCTTTGTTGCTACATAAGGGCTATTTCGATCATTGGTTAGCAACCAAGCTTGAATACCCCCTTATGATCTATCTATATACTCCCCCTCATGTTGAGCATTATCTAAGTCAGATACCCCCTTAAGGCCTTAAGACATTAGCTGCTATATGTATTGATGCTTGGTCAGGTGAACTTCTAGACACAACATTTGATTTGATTATAAGCAGTGATCATTAGAGATCACCAAGGTAAACTAGAAGAAATGGTACAACTTTATAGAAGGTTGACTTAAAAAAGTCAAAACCAAAATACAACCCAAACATAAGCAACATCTGAACTTGCTACAAAAGATGCCAAGACAACGTAGCAATCGTTTTTACATTGATTGTTTAAGATTTTCCAAATCCCTTCTTCATAAATTTGTCCCATGTGGTCACTGATGCAAGTCCTAAGATACAATTTCTTATTGCATGTGGCCTTTTTTCTAGAACAACGGCTTGTTCAACTTTGAAGTTGGACCTCAATTTAGCTTTATAACTATCAGAAGTTGAACCTCAATTTAGCTTTATAACTATTAGAAGTTGAACATGGCTTAACAGGATCATTGATTTGATGCTTTTAAGTTTTGAAGTTCGACTCAATTATTATTATTTTTGCAATCAAGATATGATTCTAGGTTAAAAATCAAATGCAAAAAAGGATTTTCAGAACAACTCAATTTTTTTCAAAAGCCAAGATTGTTCTAATGAAAATTCCTATGACAATAGGTTTAACTTCTTCAATAGCGTACATTCTTTTGTTGCTTGAAAAATCCTTCAAGCTTTTGTATCCTGATTTCAAGATCATCGAAACCCTGAATTCCAGATCTTTTGAATATGCTACAGATCCACAAAAAATTGGGTTTTTTCTTACCCGTGATATGGTTGTTGTTACTAGCGGTTGCATATATGTATGAGGGTAATGCTCTAAATGTGATGGGCTGGACCCATATATCTCACAAATGGACTTTTGCAACCCTGTATCAAATAATTGTTTAGTTACAAACACCCTGTTAATGCAATGATGCCTAAAAACGTTACTTGCATTTTCTGGTCTCGCTTTGTTTTGATTACGACAATATATAAAAACAAGCATTTACGAAAACAACGAAAAACGAATTCTTGAGTTCAAGTATTTTTTCCATTTCAACCATTATCACTTAAGGTATGAATAAACAAATTTTCATCTTAATTAAGTGATCAAAGATTTAAGTTTTCTTAAAACTCACCTTTTATTAAATGTGACAAAGTTTTTTTTATTAAACTTTATTTTTAAGAAAATATTTTATTAAATTAAATATTTGAAAATTTGAATATATTCCATATAGTTTAGGAATATCCTTTGAGGATAACTATTCCACTAGATGTGACTACCCCACTAAAAGACAAAAGGGCGTGGAGTCTACCTCCACGGTTCTTTAAATGCCTATGCGGTTCCTTATCGATATGGAACCGCAGGCATCAATAAGGAACCGCGCCCAGAAAGAGCCGTTGGGCTTTTGTCTTATAAATAGTGGACCATTCTCAGATTTTCTCTTCACCTCTTTTGCACACAAAATTCCAGATTCAAACATACTTCTTAAATCATTTAAATCCTTGGTTATTTGGTTGATTACTACTTGTTTAGAAGTGAATATTTCCCCTCGCATCTCTTCTTCTCCAAGTGAAAAGAGAAGAACACTTTCATCCTTGAAGTGTTGAGTCTACCTCAAGATCTATTGAAGATCAAGTTTTATTCATTCATTTTAGTTGTGTTGTGAAGATCTAAGTAGTTGTGTTATTTGGAAGTTGTGTTGTGACGATCAAAATAGTTGTATCTATTTGGAAGTTGTGTATGTAGTAAGGTTAATACTTAGTCCTTAAAGTATATTGGTGTATATTGGTCCTAGCTAAGATTAGGGCTCGACTTTTAGCTTAGAGTCGGAAATTGGTTTAGCGACGTTGTGTACGGTTTCTCCACCTTAAGGAGTTTGTTGATTAGTGAACTCTCGTGTAAGGAGTACTCGAGGAGTGGAGTAGGGACGAGGAGTGAGCTTCGTTGTCGAACCACTATAAATCCTTGGTGTTTGGTTTGATTTTTCTTTTCCTTATCTCTTTACATTTATTATTCTTTACTTGCACATACTTGTGATTATTAGCTTAGTTGCACTATCCGTTGTTCATATTGTGTATAAGAAAATTTCACATATTTTCTCAAGTCTAAGTTTTTGAAAAGGATTTTTTGAAAACCCATTTTTAACAAGTAAATTTAAGAAACTATTAAACCTCTCCTTCTAGTTTCTACACACCCCTTAACGCGAACCACAACCATAATTCACATCTATCACTACTTCTCTAGTTCCCCAATTTATAGTTCATAAAAGTCCATTATCAGTTTATAAGTGAAAACCATAGTACATTAGATTATATCACGCATTATAAAACATGTGATAAACACACCCAAACAAATAATACTTAATCACTAAGACTTTAGAGCATTCTAGTCATGAACACAGTGTTGGTTGTTGCAACATGACAGGCTGCTAGGAACTAACTCATTAAACCTTACTACCATTTCCTCATTACGCTCACCAGCGTTCTTCAATTACAAAGTATCTTCAACCGCATGAATGCAACCCGTCAGGATGCCCACCTCATTCATCAAGAGGTCATCTGGTTGACCCTCTCATGAATTTCATCAATTAGGACCTGAAGGGCCCCGCGAATCTATGTCATTATGATCCCTTTCCCTACCAAATTGAACAAACAATTGTCTCTTCATGCGAGGCGAGTTTGCATCCCATTCCAATCTATCAGACAGTACCAATCTCCTAGAACCACCATCTGGCTTGCCATTAAATTATTAACTATTTAAGTCTAAGTTTGGGTTTGAAATTATGGTTAGGGTAAGTAATATTTATGGGGTAGAGTTCAATTGATGATATGTTCATGAAACGTCATGAATGTGATGAACAAATTTTCAAATTTGATCCCTGAATTGAAGAGTCGACGGAGTTAAGTGTTGAAATAATCGTGAGTCCTTCAAAGGTCATGCAAAAGACGTCCTTGAAATTGTGTCAGAACATGGACAACCAAGTTTTTTTGTGAGAAAACGATTTCAAGGACACATTTTTCAAAAATGAAAGGAGGCGGTTGAAGTGTCGTTTGGAAAAAAGCTTTCGGGGACGTATTTCGCATGAAACGAAAGCTAAAGGAATTCAAATGCAAACGGTTGGAAATGATGAAAATACCTTCACTTGCATGGCACGTGGGGGAGTTAAGTGGGTTTAAGTTGTGAAAGTTAAAAAATAAGGACTAAGGGTTTTTTTTGTTGCATGAAATGAGAAGTATAGTGGCAAATATCTGGTACCTTTGCACTCAAAGGTCTATATGCCAATTTGGCAAAGTCACGAAATTTGTAGTTTATCCTAAATATATATCGGGTTTTGTTGTTCCCTTGTAATTAGTGCTATACTGAAGAATACTAAGTATAGACCTAACTCATGGTAAAGTAATGCAACAAATACAAGACAATGTAAGGTAAATAACACAAAAGGTTTTCAACTTTTAACTCTTAAATTTGTTAAAGAATTATACCCTATTGCATGTGAAGCTACAATAAGGATTGAATAGACAATGTGTGTTTTGTGATCTCCTCACTAACAAGCTAAACAAATCCTAACGATTTCTAAGCTTGACGATTCTGTCAACAAGAGTTTAGAACTCAAGTGCGTTTGATCGTATTTGGAAGAGAGAACTTTGTTTGTGAATGTCTAAAGCATTTAGTGCACAAAATTGTTTCTCTTCTTTTACAACCATCCTATTTATAGAAGCAAAGGGTAGATACGAGACAAAGAATTACCCATGTGTAATTTGTAACACCCCCAAATTTATACAACTCAATACAGCGGAAGACTAGTTGGTGTTACGGTATAGCACATTACTCACATCATAGACAACGCATAAAAATCGCGTCGTTTATTTATAAAGCATTTCCATTCATAAATATCAAAGTTACATCGGTCCCAAGTCATATTATTTCATACAAAGTTTTTACAAAGTATTTGAATGGAAAATATAGTTTAAGTGCGGGCCATGAATTCTTGTCGTCTTCTCGAGAATTACCTTCAAGTACCTGAGATAAGACATGTTAAAAGAAAAGGTCAGCGATAACGCCGAGTGAATTCATAGAGTTTAGTAAATTCCATCAATATAACTTTGGTGTAAAATTAGTACCAAAAATCAATACGTACAAATCATTGTAATAGGCCGTAAAATAGCCAAAATCATTTTATACAAATCCTTATCGAAAATCATAATATAGGCATTTGCCTTAAAATCAATATACGAGCCAATGTCGTAAAAACATCATACAACATGTCTTATGGCGTTGTATAAAATCAAATAAAAACCGTTATATGAATATGGTTATGAAAACCCAAACACAAACATAATATCAATAGTATGACCCAGTATTGCTAGTCAGGCAATACGTCGTAATTCGGAGCGTCCAGTAATATTTTGGTGATTGGATTATTATAAGCCGCATGACATTGTTACCTTACTAAACCGAAACGGGTAGCTAACCCGATACCAATTTTGCCCATCTAAAGTAGCGTGTCGTCACAAAGGTCACGCTATTGGAAATCTTCTCATACATAAATTCGCTTACCAATCAACGTGGCACGACGGGGATCAACCGTCAAGGCGCGAACTGGGGTGATCGTCCCCAAATAGTACTATTAAATGCATAAGCGTCTACCAACTCCCGGTAGTTCACAATTCATGCTAATGGGACTTTTAGTGACATAACCTAACTTTAATAATCCATTTTATTTCATCTATCGGGTCCATTAATCATTTATCGGGTCATACAATCGGGTCATTCAATCATTCGGGTCCAAAATCAATAAACAAACAATCGGGACAAATGGTGTCCAAACTTTTATAAAAACTAACATGTTATCTCCCTCGCGGGTTTATAAAGCATTTATAAAACATTTAAAAGAGTGCGAGGCTTTGAACTCACGTTGATGTGGGAAGGCGGGTTATCGGCAATTCGGACGTATGGTACGTGCTTCAATCACGGAAACCTAGACAAATAATACTCGGTCTTAGACGTTTGTCCAATGACTTTATAAAAATAACAAGTATGTATACATATGATGATTATATAGATATGATGATCAAGTGGGTTTACATATCCTTATTTACTCATTTTTGTGTTATGTGTCGATAACGTTCATACTAGTTTACTAGTTTTACCCGTTTACGTGTCTTAAGTCCAATAAGCTTATTATAAGTTATTTAACTTATTTTAATCCATTTTGTACCTATATTATCAGTATGTATACTTTCCAAGTTGGGCCTAAATGGGTTAAGCCCAATAGATTCTTTTTACAAGTTTTTATCCTATTTAGTCCATTTATTAGTCCAATATGTTTATTTAACTTGTTAATGTCCGTATGCCCTATAGTTCGGGTTTTATCGGTTTTTACTTGTTATACATGTCTATATATCAGTATATAAGTTTTATAAAGTTTTCATTAGACGGGTCTAACCATCTAAGTTTTATTTAACAAAAACGTTAATTTTACGGCAATAGCCGAAAAAGTCGTAAAAATCATGTTTATAGTTTTATAACTTATAAAACTTAACAAGTTTCCATTTTTATCATTTATATACTTATTACACCTTTTATATATTTATATAAATAAGTTTTATAAGTTAGTGGGTTTTTATTTTACATTTTATATATTAAAATGTGAGTGCTTATATAATAGTATTATTCTTTAATTTCCAAAAATCTGATTTTTAACTTCATCTTCACCAAAACTGCCATATCTTGAGTTCTACATGGAGATAGAAGCTCAAATTTTTATCACATAAACTACATGATATGTGCTACATTTAACTCTTCTATAGCTACTGTTGAATCATCCTTTAAGTATTTTCTAAAAATCGTCCAAAACAGTAACTTCAGATTTATACCCTAAACTTGTTTTGATCATATCTCACTCATTATTTTGATTCCATTGCATGGCCAACTCTCACATGTGTACAAGACATTTAGCTTACTGTAAATGGATCCTACTTCATTATTTCATCAGTTCATAACATGTTTCTTTACTGTTTTATACAGCCATGCAAATTAATCAAGATTTTAACATTGTTTCTTATAGTTTTTCACCTTTTCATCCATGATTATCAACAACAAATCCCCACATAACATTTTTATCATCATATAATCATCATAAATATATACAATAGGAAATAAAATACATGTTTACATAATCAAATTAACAAGAAGTTGAGGAGGACAATCTTTATACCACCAACTTGATGTAGGTTATGAGTTTGGCATGGTTTTTGATGGAGAAACTTGTGCTTAGCCAACACCACCTTCAAGAACTCCAATCTTCATCAACTCCTTGTGGAAAATCAGCCTCATGACACCATGAAAACTCCTCCATGGATGTTATAAGTGGCACCAATCTTCATCTTTTTGAATGGGGATTAACATATGTTAATTATAACATATGTTTATGGTTAAATTTTTGATCAATGATGGTGTTTAGGGGCTGAATTGGGACGGCAAGAATGGAGTTAGAGAGAGGATTGTGTGTGTTTGAAGTGGTTTGCATGGTGAGAAATGAGAATGGTGGTTTGTAGCTAGTTGTTTTTGATGGGAGAAAGCTTACACTTTAAGCTTAAGACAAGTGTTAACTTAGCTAGCAAGTGTGGTGTTGTGTGGCTTATTTAGGCCGGTTTTGAGTGGGGTGGGACAAGTGTCCCACTTGTCTCATCCCACTTATTTACGGGTACTCCTCGATTCTAGTTTCCTCGATTTGCGTGCCCTCGGGTCGTTTTACGAAAAACGTTTTTATAAATTATGAATCGACGTCACAAAACGAATCCAATAAAAATTGTTTCATCAAAAACGGAGTTCGAAAACGTAAATACGTAATCCTAAGGTTTCCGGTTTAGTCGTAAAAGACGTTAAAATAAAATCGTAAGTCCTAATCTCTTTTCGTAAATTTGTGAGTTTATGAACCAACACAAATTTAAAACTCCAAAATAATATTTACGGACAAATTTATTTTTTTTAAATGTCGGACTGTCACCAAAGACGGTGTATGTAAACGTAAGCACGTAACGTTGAATCCTCCGGTTTAGACGTAGTCGATGCTACTCCAAGACGTAAATCCAAATTTCTTCCCAAAAATATGTGAGTTCATATTGTAACATTAAAATAATGTTTTTAAATAATATTCGAGAATAAAATATCGACCATAAATTGACGGATTGTCACAGCATTTACCCCTAAACAGGATCTTTGTCCTCAAAGATCATCTTACTACTCGCTTCTTATAGAGTTAAAGCCATGTGGGTATTTCCTCCACATTCGGTCTTTTCTCACAACTTCAATTCATTATAATACGCGAGTTTCATCAAACATAACTACGGAAATAAGATCAGGCTTAATGTTGACTTACTTTCTCTATCCATGATGTTCACGGGTTTCTGATGAATGCAACTTTTCGCCGATCTAAGCTTTACTAAGAATAATCAGATTTTCACTTGATGGATATTCCATCAAGTTCGATTTACGAAACATAATTTATGCAGTCCTTGAAGTCCTAGGGTAGATCCAGATTATATGCCTTTCAAACAAATCTTTCACATCATCTCAATGGTCCCAAACAACGGGGACTTGTATCCCATGATTTGTCAGATCATGAATTCATTTTTTTCCAAGTTTAAAAATTGTGGCATAACTTCGCTACCCGTTTGGCACTTCAAGGTCTACATTTCACATTCATATAACCTCTTGCCCACTATCGGCAGTTAATAATCAAATCCTAATTTCAACAATCATTTCAGATCTCGGGTTGGGTATTTTGTAAGGTTAGGTTTGCCATTATAGGAAACCTTAAACCTAAGAGACATGTCCAACTCACAATGGGTGTATGTCGGGTGTCTCCATCTCAACTCCTGCTTACAGATGCTCTAATATAGATTCTAACAAGATTCGATCTCAATCCTAATACGACGATTATCAAGGATAATCTCTCCAAAGGAAAACGATTATACGGTCTATTACCAAAGGTCAATCATTCAAACATAAAACAGCACTTCTATTACTCTGTATCGTTACTTTACCTCGTCCCTTCGATTTGGGATGGTACATAGTACTCTCATCAAGGTTCGTTCTCAATGACTTCTGAGCAAATCTCTAGAAATTCGATGCGAAGCGAGGATCTTGATATAGATGATCGATACAGGCATGCTATGTTTACATAACTCTTTTTGCATTTATCATTAACGAGAATGATATTAGCAGATTTGGTCAGTCTGTCGACGATGACCCAAATCGAATCAAATTCAGATGATGACCTTTACAATAGCTAGACGTTTACTAATGTATGAGGCGATGTCTGCCTTCATATTTGCCATTAGTACAACTTCTTTAGACAAAGATACTTTTAGTCATAGATGACTTAAATAGAATACTTATACTTACAAATTCCAACAAAACTATATCTCACAATCTCCATATTTAGGTAACCACAAGTGGCCTTTAAAACATTCAGCGCTATCGGCTTCTCAATTTTAATGGTTCACATTAGCCGCGAACCCCTTTTTATTATCTACAATATCCTTTTTACAATCATCGGCTATATTTCAAATTGTTTGGCAATTTATTTTGCACCTTCATTATTAAGGAACATGTCCTAATTGTTTCTTCATCCTTTTTATATTATATGTCAGTATCTATATTCACTTCTCATGATGATGTAATTATCATGTCCATAATTCACTCAGATATTCTTTCTATATTATACGTCAGTAATTACGTTTACCTTTCTGATGAAATAAATATCACAACCGTATTTATTCAAAATTATTTCTTCATATCTTCTATATTTTAGTTTCGTCTATCATTTTTATCCGTTTTACTCAATCCGTCGTCTAAAGCGTCGATAATTATCATAATTAATTAAATAATTATTAGTTAATTTTTATGAAGCGTAAAAGTTTTAAATTTCTTAGTTCGACCAATTATATAAAATGTTCAAAAATAAATTTGAATTTAATTAACAAGATTTTTGCTGATTTATCGGAAATAATTAATAAGATTCGTAAATGTTTGAAAAATCTTTGTTTATACTTTGGTCAAAAATTTTCTTTAGTTTGAAAAGCGTAAATTATCGTTTCAAATTTCAAGTCATGTTTTATATAGTTTCCTCAATTCCTCTTAAGTTGTCTAAAAGTATACACAAACATTTACCCCTAAACAGAAGTTTAGTTAAATGGTTTGTGTATAAGGGAATAATCCCTTAAAATCCTTTGTTAAAATATTTGTCAAAATATATTTGCACTTTCTTTTTAGTAAAATCCAAAGTCTTAAAAGGGCTCTTAATTTTTGAAGAGTCAATTTATATTCCATTATCTATTAATCACACGGTTAAATCATGTAAAGTATTAAGTCTTTAATCACATGTTAAATATTCGAGGCACCATTTTTAATTGTTCGGCCAATTCAGGGCAATCTATAATTAATTATTAACTCATTGTTATTCTTATAAGCAAATATATAGTCCTGAATGATCGCGAGCATGAATTTATCACATTTCAGCCTACACATGTGATTCACCAAATTTATGAATGCTACATGTGCATTGGTCAATCCAAACGACATCACATGGGACTCATAATGTTCGTTACAAGTACCGGATGTAATGATTGGAATAGATAATCTTCTTCGCAGATGCGAAGTTGATGATAACAATGCCGTGGATCAAATTTTTAAAACATACGCTAGAACCTTGTAAATGATCGAACAAATCTTCCATTTCGAGTTATGGATATCGTTTTCGATTGTCAATTTACTCAGTTCACAGTAATCTATAAATATAAGGAATGATAACACCATAGCTCTTCAGATGACAGGCTTGGTATAATAAAATCTTTCTCCGACAACTTTCTCAGTTGTATGGTAATTCCTTAAATTCAGATGGTGCTGACGTACAGTGCACAAGCCACATGTGCAGCACCGGAAATATAATCAATACCAGTTTCAACTTGCCTTAATGGCGAAAGTTTAGGTAATTCATCAACAAATACTTCCTAAAGTTTCAGATAACCGAAACATCTTTTCATAAATTCATATTAGGTTCTTCTAGATTATAATATCTATGACTAATTCACAACCATTCACGGTATAATTTCAAGTCTAAATGCAGGATAAAATCATCCATCAAGAATTATTTAGATCACTTTTTGATAATCAACATCTTATTATTTAGGGGATTTCTACTCGAGTTCCCATCAATTAAGACAATGTCGTCATGTCATAATCAATCAATCCATTCTACTGGCATTATCAACTTTCCAGTTTCATTGCCGTCGATAAGATGTGAACTTCTCAAAAGACTAATAATAATTCATAATCCCTTCACAAATTCAAGGATATCTGGAGACATAACTACCTTAAAAGAGTAAGGTCAACGCATAATCTACGCGAGAGAATTTCAAATCAGATACAGATGAAAACATTTAACGAACATGAATATATCCCATGTTTTCATAATTTGAGTACGCATTCGAAAGCTCCTCGGATCGTTACCCAGGTCATTCAAATGAAATCAAATCAAAAGAAATGATGAGAACGTCAATACATCTAGTCGGGTATCAACACTCGGTAATCAGATACTTTTCCTAAGAATCTCTCTACGGGAGAATTGGACAAGAATGGAATATCAATTTGTCAAATAAGACAATTTCCACAGATGAGTAAATTAAATTCAGAAGAATAGATGCTACAGGCACATATGTAGGTGTCCCTAACACTATGTCCTCATTTTTCACTTCTTGCAGATCTCATAAATTTTAATCTTTCACAATCTTCAAAGAAAATTTAGTGTTTATTAATCAGTTTTTTTTTTTTTTTTATGGTGACTACTAATCAGTCTTGTATAGTCCATTCCAAATTGTATGTAGGCGCGCAACTATATACAATTTCAAGATCAACGATGCAATACTCAGTTCGTCAAAAAGTCATCATCATGTTTATAATAAAAACATTTTCATGCTTAATTCTTAAATAAGAATCAAAAGTATATTTACAAAGATTTCTTTGTTTATGGAAATAATTAAGTTTCCAAAGATTTTCATAAACATCTTTGTTTTGATATCAGTCACTTATAAATCTCATTTTAAATAATCCTTTCAGTGATGAAAATTCAGTTTTTCTCAATGGATACTGTTTTAACTTTATAAAAACAATGAGTGATCTGCAAAAGAGTGATGGAAAGATGTTCACCAAGAACTAACTTCAATATATATCAGGAAATGAGCTTAGCCAAATAATCATGAGGTTCATGATCTCGATGGCACTCAGGAATACAAAGAGAATAATCTACAACGTAACTCAATTCGAGATGAGTACTTGTTCAATGGTTGCATCACTAATGCGAGCATTAGGATGAAGCAATAAAGGATAGATAACATCGATATGTGTAGAATTTAGCGATCAAAGGTAGTCTTTTCATTAATCACAAACAAGTCAAAATTGTACCGTAACACATTACGTGTCACTATGTCATACAATTTTCAGAACTCATCCTACCAACTGATATCTCAGTTAAGTTAGGGATTTTTAAAAGATACCACAATGAATACTAATCTACAAGAGTCATTAGGTGTCCTGCCTGTCCTGGAAGATCCATCGGTCCCAATTTAGAAGAAGATTTCTTCAATTTATTTATTGGACACTGGGCATCCTCATTAGTGGACAATGGCCTAGGAACAACACTTAACACGAATTAACAATCAATTAAAACCTTATAATTCAATCACAAAACTTAACGACTTCCTCTTAATAATCTCATATTCCATATGGGTTAAATTTTACTTTATTCAAGCTTTAACAAATTTTATACTCAATTCGATCTCCTACTTCATTCTCCAATACTTTCAATCTTATTCTTCGGCCTTGTAAAGGCAATACAATCTCAATATAAATCAACACTTAATTTCCAATCCTATTAGCTCTTACAATAACAATTATCAAATGAGTCATTAATATGAAATGACTTGATCATTCAACTAGACTTCTCGGAAAGGTACTAGTGCATGAGGCTTCTGGGTAATGGTTCCAATAACAGCCTCAAGTGCAACATTCACCCTTTCGATTTCAAATTTAAGAATTGGATGACAATGAATCAGATGACATCTTTCTAGGTGGTAACGTTTTGTCAAACTCCACTCTATAAGGAAAGATCGTCATGACATCGATATCATATTTAATCTCGCCAATTCTTCTTCAATATTACGATCAACTAATATCTACATTCCTACGAGTATCAACCAGTTGTTGGGATCATAAATATCCACAACTTGGTTTAGATCTAGGATAGCTAGAATTCCTACGAGAATAGCTTCGATTAATTACTAGGGGAGTTAGGGTTTCTTGTGACAATCTACGTCGTATAAATACCTCGTATAAATATCAAAATAATCATCAAACAATCATGTAATAAAATTACATCATATATATAATCCAAGTTATATATATATTAAAATAACACTTCTCAGTCTTGGCCTTGTCGGTAACTCGGGAATTCTTCGGCACCGTTATAGTCAAAAGATTTTTAGACATTTTTAGAAAAATGTTTATAGTTAAAAGATTTTGAAATGTTTTATTCAAAACCTTGATTTTAAAAATCTTTCGTTCTCTATAACGAGAGCTCTGGTACCAAACTGTAACACCCCCAAATTTATACAACTCAATACAGCGGAAGACTAGTTGGTGTTACGGGATAGCACATTACTCACATCATAGACAACGCATAAAAATCGCGTCGTTTATTTATAAAGCATTTCCATTCATAAATATCAAAGTTACATCGGTCCCAAGTCATATTATTTCATAAAAAGTTTTTACAAAGTATTTGAATGGAAAATATAGTTTAAGTGCGGGCCATGAATTCTTGTCGTCTTCCCGAGAATTACCTTCAAGTACCTGAGATAAGACATGTTAAAAGAAAAGGTCAGCGATAACGCCGAGTGAATTCATAGAGTTTAGTAAATTCCATCAATATAACTTTGGTGTAAAACTAGTACCAAAAATCAATACGTACAAATCATTGTAATAGGCCGTAAAATAGCCAAAATCATTTTATACAAATCCTTATCGAAAATCATAATATAGGCATTTGCCTTAAAATCAATATACGAGCCAATGTCGTAAAAACATCATACAACATGTCTTATGGCGTTGTATAAAATCAAATAAAAACCGTTATATGAATATGGTTATGAAAACCCAAACACAAACATAATATCAATAGTATGACCCAGTATTGCTAGTCAGGCAATACATCGTAATTCGGAGCGTCCAGTAATATTTTGGTGATTGGATTATTATAAGCCGCATGACATTGTTACCTTACTAAACCAAAACGGGTAGCTAACCCGATACCAATTTTGCCCATCTAAAGTAGCGTGTCGTTACAAAGGTCACGCTATTGGAAATCTTCTCATACATAAATTCGCTTACCAATCAACGTGGCACGACGGGGATCAACCGTCAAGGCGCGAACTGGGGTGATCGTCCCCAAATAGTACTATTAAATGCATAAGCGTCTACCAACTCCCGGTAGTTCACAATTCATGCTAATGGGACTTTTAGTGACATAACCTAACTTTAATAATCCATTTTATTTCATCTATCGGGTCCATTAATCATTTATCGGGTCATACAATCGGGTCATTCAATCATTCGGGTCCAAAATCAATAAACAAACAATCGGGACAAATGGTGTCCAAACTTTTATAAAAACTAACATGTTATCTCCCTCGCGGGTTTATAAAGCATTTATAAAACATTTAAAAGAGTGCGAGGCTATGAACTCATGTTGATGTGGGAAGGCGGGTTATCGGCAATTCGGACGTATGGTACGTGCTTCAATCACGGAAACCTAGACAAATAATACTCGGTCTTAGACGTTTGTCCAATGACTTTATAAAAATAACAAGTATGTATACATATGATGATTATATAGATATGATGATCAAGTGGGTTTACATATCCTTATTTACTCATTTTTGTGTTATGTGTCGATAACGTTCATACTAGTTTACTAGTTTTACCCGTTTACGTGTCTTAAGTCCAATAAGCTTATTATAAGTTATTTAACTTATTTTAATCCATTTTGTACCTATATTATCAGTATGTATACTTTCCAAGTTGGGCCTAAATGGGTTAAGCCCAATAGATTCTTTTTACAAGTTTTTATCCTATTTAGTCCATTTATTAGTCCAATATGTTTATTTAACTTGTTAATGTCCGTATGCCCTATAGTTCGGGTTTTATCGGTTTTTACTTGTTATACATGTCTATATATCAGTATATAAGTTTTATAAAGTTTTCATTAGACGGGTCCAACCATCTAAGTTTTATTTAACAAAAACGTTAATTTTACGGCAATAGCCGAAAAAGTCGTAAAAATCATGTTTATAGTTTTATAACTTATAAAACTTAACAAGTTTCCATTTTTATCATTTATATACTTATTACACCTTTTATATATTTATATAAATAAGTTTTATAAGTTAGTGGGTTTTTATTTTACATTTTATATATTAAAATGTGAGTGCTTATATAATAGTATTATTCTTTAATTTCCAAAAATCTGATTTTTAACTTCATCTTCACCAAAACTGTCATATCTTGAGTTCTACATGGAGATAGAAGCTCAAATTTTTATCACATAAACTAAATGATATGTGCTACATTTAACTCTTCTATAGCTACTGTTGAATCATCCTTTAAGTATTTTCTAAAAATCGTCCAAAACAGTAACTTCAGATTTATACCCTAAACTTGTTTTGATCATATCTCACTCATTATTTTGATTCCATTGCATGGCCAACTCTCACATGTGTACAAGACATTTAGCTTACTGTAAATGGATCCTACTTCATTATTTCATCAGTTCATAACATGTTTCTTTACTGTTTTATACAGCCATGCAAATTAATCAAGATTTTAACCTTGTTTCTTATAGTTTTTCACCTTTTCATCCATGATTATCAACAACAAATCCCCACATAACATTTTTATCATCATATAATCATCATAAATATATACAATAGGAAATAAAATACATGTTTACATAATCAAATTAACAAGAAGTTGAGGAGGACAATCTTTATACCACCAACTTGATGTAGGTTATGAGTTTGGCATGGTTTTTGATGGAGAAACTTGTGCTTAGCCAACACCATCTTCAAGAACTCCAATCTTCATCAACTCCTTGTGGAAAATCAGCCTCATGACACCATGAAAACTCCTCCATGGATGTTATAAGTGGCACCAATCTTCATCTTTTTGAATGGGGATTAACATATGTTAATTATAACATATGTTTATGGTTAAATTTTTTATCAATGATGGTGTTTAGGGGCTGAATTGGGACGGCAAGAATGGAGTTAGAGAGAGGATTGTGTGTGTTTGAAGTTGTTTGCATGGTGAGAAATGAGAATGGTGGTTTGTAGCTAGTTGTTTTTGATGGGAGAAAGCTTACACTTTAAGCTTAAGACAAGTGTTAACTTAGCTAGCAAGTGTGGTGTTGTGTGGCTTATTTAGGCCGGTTTTGAGTGGGGTGGGACAAGTGTCCCACTTGTCTCATCCCACTTATTTACGGGTACTCCTCGATTCTAGTTTCCTCGATTTGCGTGCCCTCGGGTCGTTTTACGAAAAACGTTTTTATAAATTATGAATCGACGTCACAAAACGAATCCAATAAAAATTGTTTCATCAAAAACGGAGTTCGAAAACGTAAATACGTAATCCTAAGGTTTCCGGTTTAGTCGTAAAAGACGTTAAAATAAAATCGTAAGTCCTAATCTCTTTTCGTAAATTTGTGAGTTTATGAACCAACACAAATTTAAAACTCCAAAATAATATTTACGGACAAATTTATTTTTTTGAAATGTCGGACTGTCACCAAAGACGGTGTATGTAAACGTAAGCACGTAACGTTGAATCCTCCGGTTTAGACGTAGTCGTTGCTACTCCAAGACGTAAATCCAAATTTCTTCCCAAAAATATGTGAGTTCATATTGTAACATTAAAATAATGTTTTTAAATAATATTCGAGAATAAAATATCGACCATAAATTGACGGATTGTCACATAATTCTTGTCTTATTGGTACAGTGTACAATCGTGTCTTAGACTATTCTAAGTAATAAGACGTAACTCCTTTTACAAGGTCAGTACCCTATCTATCCCATAAGGGTAAGTCATGCTAATTGTGTGATGTACAACATCTTATCACAATTCAACTTATCCCGCCTTTACTTCAGTCTTTGAGGATGCTTGTTTCTTCAGGGAGATTGTATGGGGTTCAGTGAGTCTATTGCCAGAACTCACTGAACCCATCACCTTCTTCTTTATCTTAGATACAGCATTCATTGAACTTCGCCTCTCGGAATGCTCGAGTCCTTCTTTTAGACTCAGTCTAAGGTCTCGAAGGTAACTCACTGTGTGACTGTTCACTCAGTGACTTCATTACGTTAAAGGGTAATATTTTACTTAGGCTGATTGTTATTCAAATCCATCAGTGGGATCATTAGGCACTGAATTAACCTAACAATCTCCCCCTATTTGGATATAATATATGCCTAAGTAAAGTTGTTATAAGTGAGCAAAGAGGCTTCTTCTCATACAAACTAATCTACTGATGAACAGACTTGTTTCAAAGTACTTTCTTTTATGCATCATTACAAAGACTGATAAGTCTGATACAAGAAAAAAAAACATATGTAAAAACAAAAGATTACAACCCTTCAGGCATCCAGTGCTTCCCTCTTTACCCTTGATGAGCTTAACACCTTTTCTTTGTCACGCCTTCTTGCAATCATCTCCCTGAGCTTTTCAACATACCTCTTATTCTCCTTAGTCTCAACTTGTCCAACCATCACAAGGAAGATTAGGAGACTTTCAGTGGTACATCTCTCAATTTCACTCATCCTTTAAAAAGCTTGGTCTCCAAATACATCAATAAAGAAGATACCCCACTCAAGTTCTTCAATGACCATGTTTTTCAAAAAGGGGACATTCTCAGGAATGGTTCGATTACATTCTAACCCAGGGATTTTAGTCTCAGCTTCGAGCTCAACTCTTTTCATTTTTCATCCATGAGTCTTGGAAGGATCCTGTTCAGCCAAGGGTAGATCTTTAGTGATCCCTAACTGCTCCTTGATCTGATTCAACCTCTCATATCTCTTGCTGAGAGAGTTGAGTATCTTAGGGACACATTTGTTTGTCTTGGTCTTGAAGATCTTACCCATTTCATCCCACTCACTGAGACCGAAGTCACCAAATGAAAACTTCTTCATCACTTCAAAGTTCCTTTCATCATTGCTTCTATAGACAGATACTAAGACTGGTGTGGTGTGAGGAATGATTTGAAGATTTGTGATTGGTTCAGGCTTCCTTCTTTGAATGGTAACTTTGGTGTATTGATCAAACAGATTTTTCAGTTGGGTGGTTCTTTGTTGCTGCTTTTTAATCATCTCATCCTGAATTGCCTTGAGCTCCTCCTCTTGCTTCTGAATGAACTCTTGTCCACCCTTTGCACTTAGTAAGTCATCAGGGTTACCACCCACTTCCTTAACGAACTCAATGGACACTTTGAGAATCTCAGCTCTTGTTGCCTCACTGGTCTTGGCCCTCTCCATCATGTCTAAGTATTCTTGGATTTGATCAAGATTCATCTTCTACATCTTTCCATTTATCTCATAGGGTACCAAGACAATAGCATCAGGGTCAGGCCTTCTTTTCCTTGAAGCTTTTACAAGCTTTTTGGGTGGTGGTGTTCGGGTCTCATCAGTAATTCCTTTGCCCTTGTCTAACTTAGATACTGATGGTTTAGGAATCGGTGGAATGTAATTCAAGGGAGTTGGTGTGGGGATCACTGGCACCTGAGGTTATGGTTGTACCATTTCTTCCTGCTCCCCCTCAGTTTGAGAGGGAGGTTCACTCCATGTTAGCATCATCAGTGGAACATTCTCCCCCTCAAAATTTGTAGGATTAGTCTGACTAATCCCAACTTTTGGTCTCTGTGATGGTCCTGAGGAGGTGGTGGATGACCCCTTGAAAGCCAGAATCATCTCAGTCACCATCGCCTTCATAGACTAAGTGCCAGCCTTGATAATCTTAGCATCCAATTGAATTATTGACTGAGTGTTTTCCATTGTGGCGATTTTAACACCTCCAAATTACATTGCGCAGCAGAAATACACATTTGGGGTGCTAAACACAAACATCGTTACACAAGACACTTTGAACAGTCTCAAAATGATACATTTGTATTATAAAAGGATATAATTTAACCACTGTCTAAAACTTTCGATCCCAAGTAAAACAACTTTTGAAATATCAGAGTAACATTTATGTCCCCCAAAGATTTTATCCAATCAAGAAACAATTTACCAAAGTACATGACCGTACATTATTATTTTTATGATAAAAGGGAAAGAAATCTGTTTTAGACCAATCACCACAAAAGCAACCCGCAATACTTCTCCAGCAAGCTCCGCAATTCATCAACTTCAATCACCAGAAATACATGTTTAAAATCATCAACACAACGGTTGAGCGAGTCTATAGGTTTTCCAAATCATCATTTGAACACAAGAGAAAAATCAATCATAGTCATTTAATAGAATTGTTGATCATACAATCTATTATTCAGGCATTCTGGCTTATAGCAATAGCTATAGAATTGTGTTTAAGCTCATGACACCGACCCGTTATGACCAATCATCCGCCAAAAGGCCGGCATGATAAAAGTGAAACCAGTTTCCCTCTTAAGGTAATTGTTGTAAAATTTACCTTGTCTCTTATTCAAGTTATCCGTCCGAGCAGCGCACTCAGCGTACTAACTCTCGTCTCGGATAGGGGTGTCAACCCCGATAGTACTATCAATTGTTAAAGCGGCTATTTCCAACCCACAAAAGGGAAAGATAATAGTTAACGGCTCATGAATTTAGGTCCTTCTACAACTAGGTACTCAACATAATTCAGACAACATTCGGGTCCAAAGACAACATACGGGTCCAAACAATTATTCATGACTTGTGTTCCATTTATTTTCAAATAGCATGTATCCCCCTCGCGGGATTTAAAATCATTCAAAACAACTTGTACAAAAGCGAGACTATAGACTCACCTTGAGTAATAGCAGTAGTAAGACGACCTCCGACGATTGTTGATGCCCGATAAACACAAAAACCGCAACCTATCAAATAAGGCGCGTTCATTAATAATAAACTCGAGTAAAATCCATACTTAGTAACATCAAACTTAAAATCATAATAGTGAGACAACCCCGAAAGAAAACAATACAAGTGATACTATTACTTCCTTCTATATGTTTACTCTGTTAGTTTATTCTTTCGATAAAAATCTGCCGGTACATACCAAATGTACGAGCTCATTTACCCCACTTAAACACGTCAAATACTTATGATACTAATAAAAGATATCACGTACTATATATAGAAAGACCTGTTAAAAGGCCATCAAAATATTTTACTTTTAAAGTTCCCTGCCCGACACATCTTTGAACTACAAAAACCGGACAGTTTTACGTCACCGACTCATACAACCATTTTGACCATTCTTAAACAATCATGTTTACAATTCCGACACTTGAGTTTGAAAATAGACTCACAACCCTAAGTTTAGAACCTAACATCAGTCCTTGACCATTTTTACAACTCATTATATAGTCCCCAAGATTCGATCCAAATATCGACAACAACTTCGGATTGTGTCGATACTCGTCTCCCGGTACACGAGTAATCAAATCATCATAACTTCTCGCTCGTTTGGAGCTAGAAGCTCTACTTTATATCAAATCGAAGCTAACGAAATTCTCTACAACCTTATGCTATTAGTTTAACCATTTTCAAACAGTTAGGTACCCAAAATTTGCGTTTTTCCTACTGATCTAAAATACCTTTTTAAAAATCATACTAACTCAATTTTTCAACCCATTTTAATCAATCTCATACTCCTAATATCATCCTACTATCATTATAAACAAATCATCTAACCCATAACACCCTTGAATAATCATTCAAAAATTTACCCACTCAAAAATCCAAACATGCAATACTTAAAATATATATATAATAGCACTAACAACAATTATATAACAAGATACTAGATCAAACCACCTTGGATCATCATCAAAATTTAAAAGTTGTTGCATGTTGTAAATTTTTACATCAAAATGATCACCATGAGATTTTATGAGGTGGTCTTATTTTGTTTTTGGATTGATCATAATCGAAATCAAGAAAATTTGATGGATTGGGGGTGTTGGGGTCACGGCTTGAAGAGAAAAGAAAGAGAGATGGGAGAAATTTGGTGGTGATGTATACTATGTGTTGTTAGGTGAAAAAAAAACTATTTATATGGTGAGTGGTGGGATAGTTTCGCCAATTTGTGATAGTTTTGGTCGAAAATGCAATTAAATAGTTTAAAAGGTAGAAAATGTAAATTGTAAATTTTGAAAATATTTACGAGGCACGGGTTTCGTAAAAATACTTTTCAAAAGTTAAAACGCACTCAAAATACGATAATAATATGATCCCGGTGCGACTTAATACGCATTAAAAATTAATAAAACATAAAATCTCGGGCATCCGTCGATATCGTGATCACTAATAATCCTCGCTATTAGTAAAAAGATAAAAATAAGACCTCCAACGTCGGTTTTAAATAAAACCATCAACCGTCATATCATTCAACTCATCAAAAGTATCAAAATTATTCGTAAAATAATATTAAATAATATTAAATAATGACCACGGGTTCGGGTTGTCACATCCTACCCTCCTAAAAGAGAGCGACGTCCTCGGCGCTCGGCCCCTCTTATACTCACATTCCATACTTCTAGAACAAATGAGAACTCTTTTCCTTAAAGAAATCCTCATGCTTCCTTCACGGATTCAGATTCCACACCTAGAATTCTTGTATCCTCACAACATATTTCTTACTATGATTCAATCTCATAAGAACTCTTCACAGTTCTCTTTATGAAAAGCAACTTATCTTCAAGTTGAATTCTTTCCTTGTTGTTCCCAAAACAAATTTCACCCTTCATAACGACACCTTAAGCATAACCATGTTTCCCAATTTCAACTCCATCGATTTCCTTCATTTGCCAACATAACTCTTCTGACAACTCCTTGATACTAATAAACGATCCTTAACCTATACAATCTTATCAAATATTTGCCAACATCGGTTCTAGTTCAGTCATTCAATTCCACCTACATTTCTGCAGTACACCGAAAACCTAACTTATGTTCATAACTCATGATCTTTAACCTTCACAAATTGAAGTTCTTTATGGACCTTCAACAATACAGCCTCATTACTAGCATGACAATTATTGTCGTATAAGAATTTCTAACAACTCCTAAGTCAATCATACACGAACAAGTATATCGTCCAATGTTTGAATCGTCCTTTCACTCTGTCCATCAGTCCCTGTATAACACACAGTACTCAACTTAACTTTTACTTTTACTCAAACCAGAATGTGTCGATTACTTGACTTGTGAGATTCCTTCATCACTAAGTCTCACTCTCTCAACTTAGATATGTTAGGAGTGCTCAATATACCATGTCTCACTTGGCTTTAAAATCCTTTCCATAAGCTTGACAAAATGTTGAAATCACTTACCTTGATATCCTTCTCAAATCAGACTACTAACTTAAAATTTTAATATCCTTTCTATCAAGTCTACACTTCTTGCCATCACTAAAACTCAAACCTTAGAAGCTTTTTCCCTTTTTCTTCCTGATAAGTGCATCAGCTACCACATTCGCCTTTCCCTATCTCGTAGTCATAATCACTCACAGTCGTAACCATCAACATACTCAAGTACCCAAAATATATAACTGGTGATCCTCTACTCATCTCCTTTATCTTCCCAAGAAGTTAATTATGAAGCAAACTCTTATGATCCTTTATTATTACACTCTTGATTCCATACACGTAATATTTCTACAATCTCAAAGCAAACACCACAACTACATAACCCTTACGAAACACATCGCAACAAACTATAAATCCTTCAAATTCTTCCAACAATGACAACATCGATGCAGAACACAACTTACCCTTTAGTGTTCAGAATATAGCTTCCTCATCTGATAAGGATCAGATCTCGAAACTTAAAAATTTAGATGTATAAGTGGGACTCACACATCTAATTCTTCTTAGTCAGCTTAATCAATGGTTCAACAATCAGTGAAAACCTTTCGATAAACCTCCGATTATTCCCAGGTTAGACCAAGGAATTAACATATTTCTGTCGGCGTCGTTGGTACCGACCAATCCTTAATTGTTTCAATATTGGAAAGATCTTCACGAATACCTTTGTTGTCAATCAACTGCCTTAGAAAACGCAAATATTTCAACCAACATTCACATATAGGAAACTTTACATACAATTTCTCTTTTTCCAACCATCCTAAAATTATCCTCATGTTACTTATGTTCCTCCTTTCCTCTTGGATTAAAATAGAATATATCCAATAGATACAATGACTAACCCATCCTAATACAACTCACACACATGATTCACAGGTTCATGAATACGGCAGACACGTTCGTCCATTCCAAAAACATCACTTGAAACTTGAAGTACCCACATCAAGTACGAAAAAAAACAACTATAGGAACATCTTCCTCCATAACTCTCAGTTAATGATAACCATAACTCAAAGCGATCTTTGAGTACACACTGGATCCAGACCAGTTACAAGGATCAAACAAATCATCAATCCTTGGTAATGGATACCGATTCTTGACTGTCAATTTGTTAAGCTCTCGACAATCAATACACATCCGAAACAATTCATCTTTCTTGACCAACAACACAGGTGATCACCATTGTAACAAAAATTAATCTAATACATCCCTTATCCATCAATTCTCGCAGTTGACCGGATAACTCATTCCGCTCTGACGGTGCCAAATGATAAGGCATACAAATACTACTCAACGAAACGAAGAAGCACTACACCTATCGCTTATAACACTCAATCAAAATGAATTCCTCTTCACAAGTCGGCAACAACTCTACAAAAACTTCAAGAAAATCTCAGAATACTCTCGAATCATTAACAAATCTCCCAACTTCTCCTCAACTACCCTATTACTAATTACCTAAGCCAAAAATACATCATATCCCTCTTCCACATACTTCCTTGTTTCCAACCAAGATACTTCTCAAACGAAAAGTTCATTCATCACCTCTCACAGTCAACATTCAGCTTATTAGCAAAATCTAAACCAGCAGCTATCAATTTATGGTGAAGATCGGTTCAATCTCAAGCATCAGCACTACGCATAACTAACCAATTCATACCAAAAATCTACATCTAAAGATTCCAACTCTTTGAGCATCAAGTCGATACTAAACACCTACTTTCCTAAATTCAAGGAACACACTCTTAGTATAGAACTAACACTAGCAACCTTTCCATCGGTTAACTCCACATCATAGTTAATTGTCATTCTTACTAATTCTCCATTGATAAAACAACTGAATCTTTACATTTCTACAGTTTCTACCCGATCTGAAATCAAATAACATATTGACATAAATAACCTCATGTAAGAATATACCATTTACAACGTTCGGACCTTAAGGTTTGTCAGCATCATTCAAACGTAAGCTGGAGCGGCAGCATTCTTATCTTGTCAATTTCCTTTTCTTGGACAATTCCCTTGCTTGTGTCCTTCCTCGCCACATTGAAAACATATCACTACTCCAGGTGTACTAATTTCAGTGACTAATCCTCTTTTCCTACACTTAGCAGCTTTATGACCAGATTGTCCTAACTCTAGTTGCAATTGTGGAAAATTACCTACATGGTATAAAGTACAACAAACACACTTGAGACTTATCTTGTTACTTCCAGCCAAAGTGGGAGCACAAATTTCCTTATTCCTTCCATAGTTTAAATGTTGATTTCGGTTATGTCTCTAATTATTGTTATTACTGTAATCCTTACAATTCTGACCTTGATTTTGGTTGGACTGAGCAGATTCCCACTTTCTCTTACTGTTTTCAACAATGCTATCTTTCCAATCTTACACTTTCACGTCCATTAATTCATGCGTCATCTGAACAGCTTCATTGAAAGATTTAGGTTTTGAAGGAATAGTCTCACCTTTGATATTACTAGGCAATCCTTTAATGTACTGCTTCCTTGTCATACGGTCATTCAGCAAAGCATCAGCACATAACAAACACAGCTCAGAAGATTTCCCAGTATAAGCAGTAATATCATCGTTCCTTAGCACTAGCTGACTCAATTCGTATTCCAACTGTCCTAGTTCCTCCTTAAGGCAAAACCTAGCAGTCAATAGTCCTTTAGTCACGGTCCATGTCCTACCATTAGCCACAACCAATCCTATAGTAGTCACTTGGCTATTCCACCAACTCAGTGCATCATCATGAAGTGTAGCAGCAGCAAATTTCACTTTATTGGCTTCAAAACACCCACTAATCTCAAATGTACTCTCTATCTTCTCAATCTATCTGCGTAATTCTAAAGCACCACCAGTACCACGAAACTGAGTAGGACCACACTTCATATAACAAACATACGTACATTCTCTTGAAACTTGCAGAACAGCAACAACACTCCCATCTGGACCAGCATCGTCGGTATTATTCTCAGCAGGATCATCATTATTCTCAACACAACTAACCCCATCATCTTGATTCCTTGCAGCATGATCAGCTTCATGTGCTCTAACAATAGCTTGTTCGATCATAGTGTTCACAGTAGCAGTTGTTAGCTTTGGCGACATATTTCAAGAAACTTAGTCACGTGGTTATCCACTAATGACAGAAATATGATTCCCTTACTCCTTCTTCCATCATCACAAAAGAAAGAAACATGATAATTATACATATCCAGATAAAAGAAGAATTCTTTATCAGGACATCTCATGAATACTACATGCACGAACAACACAAACTACAATGGTTCGTCAACCAAAACTCAAAAGAGTTAATAAAGACATAGCATAGATCATGAGGGTAATTCAGATTACGTTGAGGATTCAACAGGATAGTGGCAGTGTTTGTCACTACAATCATTTATCGAACAAACTTAAAAGATAATAAGTTCCATCACAATGCCATGACACAAGGTTTAAATAGGTTTTATCATAGAAAGAAAATAAGATACAAAGAAATTCATTACGCGATTAGTTCCTTATACACCAGCTCCTTATCCTCCTTATCATTGTTGTCAGCTTCATCACTCTCGTCTATTTCCCTTTTTTCACTTCAAAGTCGAATTCCTACCATGATGGCAGCTCACTCTCAAAATTCAAATACTTACTCATACATGGCAGATTATTCACAAGGCAAATCTCAGTACGACCTTCAACATTCCTAAGCTTCCAAGCTTGACTCAGAATTGATCTCACATGAGACTCCCACTCACTCATCCTTTCAAAAAGTTACTTACTTCTCTTTAAAACCTTTCAATTTAAACTCACTCATCCATCTTCCAAGTCCTCACAAACTCAATTCTCCACATACCAAATACAAACTTTGAAACAACTTTTCTTTCACATCAACCTTCTAATCACACCAGTTTCAACCACATATCTATCATAAATCAACTAATCAAACTTCCTCATACCCGATACAAGTTGCAAGAAATCAGTTGTAAAATTGTTCAACATCTGGTCTATGATAGGTGTGAAAACACCCATCTTTTCTACCACTTAATTACATTAAAACGGGACCTAAACGTATATTTTATGTCGTAAATGGCGGAATTATGCGTGGTTTGTGTTTTTATTGTGTTTTAGGGTCGAGAAGGTGAAAAGTGGAGAAAACACGGCTTTCACGGGCTTTTATTGAAGAAAAAGACAAAAGACAAAGTTGAAAGATCAAGAGTGGAAAAAGAACGGAAGTCCAAGACCAATTCTGAAGATTTATCGAAGAAGAAGTCAAAAGACGGAAGTTTACTAAAAAGCCGAAGAACTCAGGTTTAAATTATGAAGAAATTACAAGACGAGTTCAAAGAAATCCCGAGACGAAGTCTTAGAAGTCGAAGAATTTGAGAAGACTGAAAGACTGAGGACCAAGATAGAAAGAAAGAGGAAGCCACCAACCACTCCCCTCTCCTATAAATACCACCCTCACAACATGTGAGAGGGTTGGTTAGTTTTAGGATTAGATTAGGAGTAGGTAGTTTCTCTCTCAAAATTTATGCTTTCTCTCTCTAGATTAATTTGTGTTTTAAGCTTTTGTTATTGAATCTTTACTTTTTAATTAAGCTTTTCATTCATCATCTTCTTCCTTTCTAGTTTGATTTGTTCTTATTCATCATTGTTCATGTTCTTGAGTTTTTATGATTTTGATCAAGTGGGTTTTGACTAATTTGGTTATGTTTGTTAGTTTTGATGATTTGTTTTGATTGACTATTGTTAGTTGATGCTTATTGGTTGTTTTGGTTTAATCTTTCATTTGATTTTGATTAATTTAAAGATAAAATTGTCGTTACTGTATGTCCCATGTTCTTCGGGTTCGTTGCATCTGTTTCTGCTTTTCCCAGATCCAAAGAGAAGAAACTTGTTCATTCGGAACTTTAAGAGTTCCGGATCAAGCCTTCATTCGGAAGTCTAAAGTTCCGAGTCAAGGAACCTTCATTCGGAAGTTTGGAAGTTCCGAGTCAAGGAACCTTCATTCGGAAGTTTTGAAGGTCATTCATTCGGAACTTTTAATGTTCCGAATCAAGGTCTTTCATTCGGAACTTTTAATGTTCCGAATCAAGGTCTTTCATTCGGAACTTTTGATGTTCCGGACCAAGGTCTTTCATTCGGAACTTTTGATGTTCCGACCCAATTGCATTCATTCGGAAGTTTTAAACTTCCGAATCAAGGTTCTTTCTATTTTTATTTTTGAGTTTTCTTCTTTTAATGTCAAGTTTTATTCTTCTCGCTTTTTTTCTTTATTTGAATTTTTATTCACTTTTCTTTTAATTTAAGTTTTTATTTGCATCATTTACTTTATGTTAAGTTTTAATTTTACGTACCTTCATTTTTCGTCGTTTACTTTTAAAGTTTTAAATATCGCACTGTTTACATTTTAACTTGTTTTAGTGTTAATTTCTCGTCAATTATTATTTAATCTTACTCATTTATTTTACCAAAACCAAAAATATTTGTTTAACTAAGAACAACTAATCTCACACAATTAACCGGAAATCAATTCGATTAGACACCGAGAACGAACTTTCAATTAGTAAAAATCTTGTTATTAAAATGGCGCCGCTGCCGGCTCTTTTCGTGAAGATCGAAGGTTTTTTGTGAGTGAAGCGTTGGCTTTTGGGATCCGTTCACTTGTGAACGTTATTTTTCTTGTCCAAAATTTTCAAAAAATCCAAAAACATTTGAAAAATCATAAAAAGCATTTCTTTTTCAAAGTTTTGCACCAAAAATATTCTTCTTGCTTATCTATCTTTCTTCATGGATTTTTATGTCCATTGCGTCCGGTGTGGGAAACAATTATCTGGGAACAACTCTTGTCAATGGTGTACATGTGAGCGGTGCGGAAACGATATCGACTACACACAATCCGGATTTTGTCCTTTGTGCAACTCGACTAATTCGTACTTTTTGAACCTACCTCCTGTTCCCCCGTGCATCTATTGTGGAAGCGATTCTCATTGGCATGTTTCGTGCCCGGTTCGATACCCGTATGGTCACGGGCAAGAACCGGGGTACAATTATGACAATGACAATAGCTATCCACAAGACGCACCTGATTTTTCTTCACACCCGGTTTGCAACAACTGTGGGGGTCCTCACGATACCTATTATTGTCAACCAATGAATTATTATGAGCAAAATCCGGATACTCAGTTTTCTTCCCCTATGGATTATTATGAACCAAACCCGGTTTCTAATTATTCCCAACCGATGAACAACTATGAGCCGCAACCTTGCTATAATTCAGGTTTTCAACACTATGAGACCCCACCACACTCACTCGATCATCAACCTCGTCATGGGATGAGTTCCCAAGAACCAATTGTCGATCTTGCTCAGCTTTTCAAGCGCAATCAAAAGAGCTTTTACACACACTGCAAACTTGTATGGAGTCATTTTTACAGCAGCAAGATTAGACGAGTACCCATATCCCTGAGCATATTATTGGCCCTATAAATAATGAGGAGAGTGATGACGATATTGAGGTTATTTTCGACGAGGAGGAATTTCTAAAGCAAAATACTTCACTCCTTAGTGATGACAGCTTTCACATTCCTGAGATCGATGAGTTTCTTGCTATTGATACACCCGTGGAATACACATCCGGGTATGCTGATGTGGATGGAGATATACTTTTTCTAGAGGATTTATTACACGATGACACTACACCTTCTATTCCAGAGGTGGAAAGATGTGAATCTACTGAAAAAGGAACACAGGTGGAAGGTAATTGTTCTCATACTTCTCATATTATATTACCACCTCATCCTCCCACGTACACATCCAAGCGGGTGATGTATCACTTTTACTCCACTCGTTTTACACCAGGAAATGAGGATGAGTGTTTTGATCCGGGAGGTGACATTGATTATGCTATGATTGATAACAATACGGCTTTGCCGTTTGCTCAGCATCCATTGTCTTTGGGGGATGACAATGTGCTTACTATACCCAACCCACCTCCCATGGATCTTGACTTCACATACTATACGTATGTTGAAAGGACCTTTCTCCCTGTCAAGACTTATTCCCCTGCCTCTCCTTTGTCGATGTCAACCGGGAACGAGGACAAGGTCTTTGATCCCGGTATCACATTTGAGGCTTCCCCATGGACCAATTAATTCGGGGACGAGTCAGGCTTGTGACTCGGTCAACAAAAACAAGCGCTTTTTGGGAGGCAACCCAATTATCTATCTATCTTTCCTGTTTTCACCATAAGTGTAGGGGGAGCCCCGTTGGTGTTTCTTGTTCTCTTTCTTATCATATGCAGGGATTAGAGCTTCAAAGACACACTCTTGATGACTTTTGACGAACCGTGACTCCGTGTTCCCTTCTTCCCGGTTCTATCCTAACCTCTTTTCGATTCACTATTTTATATTTCTCAATATTAAAATAGGAATCTCTTTAGTTGTCTCTTCCTTAGCAAGATTTAAACAACGTGCACAATGTCCTAAGTGTAGGGGAGTTTACTCCCACATGCTTAAACATTGAGGACAATGTTTATATTAAGTGTAGGGGGGACTTCTATCGAAGTTAAGTGGTCTTTTCCTTGTATTTGCCCTCATTTTAACCGGAAAATCAATTTTTCGACATTTTTCAAAATTTTTAATCTATTTTGGCCTAGTTATAGTCTCCTTTATTTTTGTTACTTTCTAACATTTTAATAAAAATGGTTTTAGCAAGTTTAGATATCTTAGACATATTAGGCCCGTTGTGAATATTTTGACTCAACCCGAGTTTACTTATCCAAGTTCACTCTAGCTAGTATCCTTAACCATGTAGACCTTAATTGATTTATTAGGCTAAGCATCCACGAGTCTCATTCCTTGAGATTTTAAATTGTGGAGAACGAGAAATGATAGAGTTGGTTACAAGTTTGGTATTCTCTCATTAACTTATGTGAGTTAATTATGATCTTTTTCTCCCATCACTTGCTAATAATTTATCTGCAATAAGTAAGGTCGTACGATTTGAAAGGTTACTTAGCTTCTAGCCCAAGATCGTTTAAAAGTTGCTCGGTAATGATAAGAGTTCATAGCCAAGGCATAACTTATGAAGCGGGGCGCGAAGATTGGCGAGTCCGAAAAGGCCCTAACAAGGCATGAGGATTCCATTTTATTGCTGAAGATCCAAAGTGATGTGAAAAGCATTATTCCCAAAGTCAATATGAAGGATCAAGACTCACGACGAAAAGCAATCAACTCCCATAAAGATGATGGAGAAGTCTATCTGAAAAGACCCTAACAAGGTATGAGGATAAATAGATCCAAGTCCGAAAAGGAGGCGGATCGTTGTATCTCAAAATCCCTAATAGAGATTGAAGAAATAATCATGAAGTCGTGGTCAACAAAGTTGGAGTACCTCTCAAGAGTCTCCAAGTGAAGAAACTCTATGAACGATGAGAAGACCATTATCTCAAGCACGTCTCTCAAGATTTGAAGTTTGAAGTACAAGCCAAATATCGGTCCGAGAAAGGTCTCAAATCGTGAAACGAGTTATGCCAAGATATGAACTTTTTGATATCCCGAGAAGCAGTTTTAAGAGATTTTGTCCTTTAGCTAACTATTGATCAAATCGTCCTACTTTGCTTTCAGCCTAAATAAATTATCGAAATAAGTCAACAATGCATCCTCGTGATCATTCAAGACATCAATAAAATATAAAAGATACCCATAGGAATAAGGGAGTTTAAGTGATTAATTGAACCGCATGAGTAAATGTTTGTTATGCTAACTTGTACTAACAATGATCTTGTTTTTAAGCTTGGCATGGGGAACGTGAAACTTGAGGGTGATAAACATTCATGACACACAAGCCCTAATGTAAGTCTTAGATTTCTTTACATGTTTCTTCCTTGTTGCATCTTGTTATTTTCTATCTTTTTGATTTTCCTTAGTTGTTTAATAAAGGCCAAGGTAGGTTGATTATGATGGAAAGTGTAAACCTTGCTTTATCACTAAGCATTGCATGAGGGCATTGCAATGGTTAAGTGTAGGGGATTTGATAGGTGTGAAAACACCCATCTTTTCTACCACTTAATTACATTAAAATGGGACCTAAACGTATATTTTATGTCGTAAATGGCGGAATTATGCGTGGTTTGTGTTTTTATTGTGTTTTAGGGTCGAGAAGGTGAAAAGTGGAGAAAACACGGCTTTCACGGGCTTTTATTGAAGAAAAAGACAAAAGACGAAGTTGAAAGATCAAGAGTGGAAAAAGAACGGAAGTCCAAGACCAATTCTGAAGATTTATCGAAGAAAAAGTCAAAAGACGGAAGTTTACTAAAAAGCCGAAGAACTCAGGTTTAAATTATGAAGAAATTACAAGACGAGTTCAAAGAAATCCCGAGACGAAGTCTTAGAAGTCAAAGAATTTGAGAAGACTGAAAGACTGAGGACCAAGATAGAAAGAAAGAGGAAGCCACCAACCACTCCCCTCTCCTATAAATACCACCCTCACAACATGTGAGAGGGTTGGTTAGTTTTAGGATTAGATTAGGAGTAGGTAGTTTCTCTCTCAAAATTTATGCTTTCTCTCTCTAGATTAATTTGTGTTTTAAGCTTTTGTTATTGAATCTTTACTTTTTAATTAAGCTTTTCATTCATCATCTTCTTCCTTTCTAGTTTGATTTGTTCTTATTCATCATTGTTCATGTTCTTGAGTTTTTAAGATTTTGATCAAGTGGGTTTTGATTAATTTGGTTATGTTTGTTAGTTTTGATGATTTGTTTTGATTGACTATTGTTAGTTGATGCTTATTGGTTGTTTTGGTTTAATCTTTCATTTGATTTTGATTAATTTAAAGATAAAATTGTCGTTACTGTATGTCCCATGTTCTTCGGGTTCGTTGCATCTGTTTCTGTTTTTTCCAGATCTAAAGAGAAGAAACTTGTTCATTCGGAACTTTAAGAGTTCCGGATCAAGCCTTCATTCGGAAGTCTGAAGTTCCGAGTCAAGGAACCTTCATTCGGAAGTTTGGAAGTTCCGAGTCAAGGAACCTTCATTCGGAAGTTTTGAAGGTCATTCATTCGGAACTTTTAATGTTCCGAATCAAGGTCTTTCATTCGGAACTTTTAATGTTCCGAATCAAGGTCTTTCATTCGGAACTTTTGATGTTCCGGACCAAGGTCTTTCATTCGGAACTTTTGATGTTCCGACCCAATTGCATTCATTCGGAAGTTTTAAACTTCCGAATCAAGGTTCTTTCTATTTTTATTTTTGAGTTTTCTTCTTTTAATGTCAAGTTTTATTCTTCCCGCTTTTTTTCTTTATTTGAATTTTTATTCACTTTTCTTTTAATTTAAGTTTTTATTTGCATCATTTACTTTATGTTAAGTTTTAATTTTACGTACCTTCATTTTTCGTCGTTTACTTTTAAAGTTTTAAATATCGCACTGTTTACATTTTAACTTGTTTTAGTGTTAATTTCTCGTCAATTATTATTTAATCTTACTCATTTATTTTACCAAAACCAAAAATATTTGTTTAACTAAGAACAACTAATCTCACACAATGAACCGGAAATCAATTCGATTAGACACCGAGAACGAACTTTCAATTAGTAAAAATCTTGTTATTAGTCTACTGTCCTAAACCCTCGGCAGTATATAAGGTCATTATTCAAAATTATATACATATGCATTACATAAAGAAAATTACGATAACAAGTACTCAACGTACTTTCAACAACATCAATACATCATCAATACATCATCATAGTATTTAAAATACTCTAAATATCATTTCAGTTTTAAGGGATACATCTATCTATAAAACAATACAAAACAAATAATCTTACCAGAGCCTTGCAGAGAAGTTGCGTGCTTTTGTAAAATATTTTTGACACCAAAGTTATAGGTTAGGACATTTTTCAAAATCGACCTAATTCGCTATAACTAAAAAGCTCTAATACCAATCTTTAACACCCCCAAATTATATTACGCAGCGGAAATACACATTTGGGGTGCTAAACACAATCATCATTACACAAGACACTTTGAACAGTCTCAAAATGATACATTTGAATTATAAAAGGATATAATTTAACCACTGTCTAAAACTTTCGATCCCAAGTAAAATAATTTTTGAAATATCAGAGTAACATTTAGGTCCCCCAAAGATTTTATCCAGTCAAGAAACAATTTACCAAAGTACATGACCGTACATTATTATTTTTATGACAAAAGGGAAAGAAATCTGTTTTAGACCAGTCACCACCAAAGCAACCCGCAATCCTTCTCCAACAAGCTCCGCAATTCATCAACTTCAATCACCTGAAATACATGTTTAAAATCATCAACACAGCGGTTGAGCGAGTCTATAGGTTTTCCAAATCATCATCTGAACACAAGAGAAAAATCAATCATAATCATTTAATAGAGTTGTTGATCATACAATCTATTATTCAGGCATTCTGGCTTATAGCAATAGCTATAGAATTGTGATTAAGCTCATGACACCGACCCGTTATGACCAATCATCCGCCAAAAGGCCGGCATGATAAAAGTGAAACCATTGCCCCTCTTAAGGTAATCTTTGTAAAATTTACCTTGTCTCTTATTCAAGTTATCCTTCCGAGCAGCGCACTCAGCGTACTAACTCTCGTCTTGGATAGGGGTGTCAACCCCGATAGTACTATCAATTGTTTAAGCGGCTATTTCCAACCCACACAAGGGCAAGACAATAGTTAACGGTTCATAAATTTAGGGCCTTCTACAACTAGGTACTCAACACAATTCAGACAACATTCGGGTCCAAACAATTATTCATGACTTGTGTTCCATTTATTTTCAAATAGCATGTATCCCCCTCGTGGGTTTTAAAATAATTCAAAACAAATTGTACAAAAGTGAGGCTATAGACTCACCTTGAGTAATAGTAGTAGTAAGACGACCTCTGACGATTGTTGATGCCCGATAAACACAAAAACCGCAACCTATCAAATAAGGCGCGTTCATTAATAATAAACTCGAGTAAAATCCATACTTAGTAACATCAAACTCAAAATCATAATATTAAGACAACCCCGAAAGAAAACAATACAAGTGATACTATTACTTCCTTCCATATGTTTACTCTATTAGTTTATTCTTTCGATAAAAATCTGTCGGTACCTACCAAATGTACGAGCTCATTTACCCCACTTAAACACGTCAAATACTTATGATACTAATCAAAGATATCACTTACTATATATAGAAAGACCTGTTAAAAGCCCATCAAAAGTTTTTACTTTCAAAGTTGTCTGCCCGACACATCTTTGAACTACAAAAACCGGACAGTTTACGTCACCGACTCATACAACCATTTTGACCATTCTTAAACAATCCCGTTTATAAATCCGACACTTGAGTTTGAAAATAGAATGACAACCCTAAGTTTAGAACCTAACATCATTCCTTGACCATTTTTACAACTCATTCTATGGTCCCCGAGATTCGATCCAAATATCGACAACAACTTCGGATTGTGTCGATACTCGTCTCCCGGTACACGAGTAATCAAATCATCATAACTTCTAGCTCATTTAGAGCTAGAAGCTCTACTTTATATCAAATCGAAGATAACGAAATTCTCTACAACCTTATGCTATTAGTTTAACAATTTTCAAATAGTAAGGTACCCAAAATTTACGTTTTTCCCACTGATCTAAAATACCTTTTTAAAAATCATACTAACTCAATTTTTCAACCCATTTTAATCAATCTCATACTCTTAATATCATCCTACTATCATTATAAACAAATCATCTAACCCATAACACCCTTGAATAATCATTCAAAATTTTACCTACTAAAAAATCCCAACATGCAATACTTAATATATATATATATATATATAATAGCACTAACAACAATTATATAACAAGATACTAGATCAAACCACCTTGGATCATCATCAAAATTTGAAAGTTATTTCATGTTGTAAATTTTTACATCAAAATGATCACCATGAGATTTTATGAGGTGATCTTATTTTGTTTTTGGATTGATCATAATATAAATCAAGGAAATTTGATGGATTAGGGGTGTTGGGGTCACGGCTTGAAGAGAAAAGAAAGAGAGATGGGAGAAATTTGGTGGTGATGTATACCATGTGTTGTTAGGTGAAAAAATAAACTATTTATATGGTGGGTGGAGGGCTAGTTTTGCCAATTTTTGATAGTTTTGGTCCAAAATGAAATTAAATAGTTTAAAAGGTAAAAAATGTAAATTATAAATTTTGAAAATATTTACGAAGCTCGGGTTTCGTAAATATACTTTTCAAAAGTTAATACGCACTCAAAATATGATAATAATATGATCCCAGTGCGACTTAATACGTAATTAAAATTAAAACGTCAAAAAAATATAAACATCGAGACAACAAATAATAAAACATAAAATCTCGGGCATCCGTCGATATCGTGATCACTAATAATCCTCGTTATTAGTAAAAAGATAAAAATAAGACCTCCAACGTCGGTTTTAAATAAAACCATCAACCGTCATATCATTCAACTCATCAAAAGTATCAAAATTATTCGTAAAATAATATTAAATAATATTAAATAATGACCACGAGTTCAGGTTGTCATAGCGATTCTGGTCCTAAGGCGGGGAATATCAACATCCTTCAGCGCCTTGGAGATCTCAGAAAGGTTAGAAGCATTAGCCATATACCCTTGTGCAGCTTTGCTTTTCTGAATTCAGCCTCAGGATCCATATGTACATCTTCATAGATGGCGCCACACCTTGCTTTCACCACTTCCAAATCAAACTTGAGAGAGTCTAACCTAGTGAAGACCTCAGAAAACCTATCTTTTTTAAGCAATTCCAAAAGTTGACCAACCTTGGAAGTGGACTCAGTAGAACGAGAGATCAGTCCATCCAAGGTTGTCTTCAAGGATACATTTCCTTCAACAGTTGGGAGAGCATGATTTAGAAAATTAATGATCTTCTTCTCCTGACTCTTATGGCTACTATTGACTGCACTAATGAACTCCATTTGGTTGTCAACCTGAACTCGCATCTTTTCTTCAGCAATATGAAAACGATCCCCATATGTTCTGAATTCGTCAAGGAGTTCATCAGCCTTGGAAGAAAGGTCTTCTTGGCCTTGAGAGACCTCAGCCTTCAAAGTGGTGTAGACATGGTTGAGGACACCCTTGAGAGTTTCATATAGAACCTTCTCAGTGACAGGCTTGGTGTCATCAAAAGTGGAATCTAGAACCACAGTCTGAGTCCCCAACGATGCGGTGTCAAGTTGTGGCTCATGTGAGGGATTTTTAGTTGCCTCAGGGGAGGGCTCCTTATGTTCGGTTGCCTCAGGGGAGGGATTTGGTTGATCCTCAGGGGAGGGTGGTACGTCCTCGAACAGGGGTGGGGACTGTGGCTTCTGGTCTGATTGAGTAGGGTCCTGAGTGTCAGGTTCATCCCCAGCCTCAATCATATCATCATCGTCACTGAAACCATGGAGTAACTCCTTAGGCTCTTCAAGTAAATTAATAAAGTCTCCATAGTTCAGTGATCCCTTCGGTTTATCTAGCTCCCCTTAAAAAGAAGGTTTGCATTGGTTGTGGTCACTCCCTGCCCCAAATCCTAAGGCTTGGGTTTCGGCCAGCTGATTCTCAGGGGCAGTTTGTAATTGATCAGGGTGGAAGTGAGATCCCTATCAGTGAGGTGTGTTGCCCGTAGGCGTCTACCTGAGTCTTTGGGATCGATTGTTCCCTCAGGCAAAGACTTTTGTTTTAGTGTGCCTTCATCGGGAGTTGTGGAGGTGAGATTCCTATCAGCATGGTGTTTTACCCGTGGGCGTCCCTCTGAGTCTAAGGAATCAAGTTTTGCATCCTCAGGCAAATACTTGTGAGTTAGTATGCCTTCATTGGATATGGCGGAGGTGATGGGCTTATCAACGAGGTGTGTTACCCGTAGGCATCTCCCTTTGTCTTTGGCCTTGGTTTTGTCCTCAGGCAAAGGTTGTGAGTTACGAGTGCCATCATCAGACTGAGTGGAAGGGAGTCCCATAGGAGAAGGTTGTATTTTTACTTCTCCATCAAGATGACCAGTATGTTGTCCCGTCGACCCTGACTGTGATGTATCAGGGCCTCCCGTAAGCTCTTTCCCTTGGGGTATTTGAAGCTTGGTCTGAACAAGGGTGGTCTTTTTAGCCTGGGTATTTTTAGCCTTGGCCTTTTTAGGACGTGCCTCTGAAGCCGTAGGGCCCTGTGCTGTTGGGTTGGTCTTTGGCACAGTCTGTGGCTTCTTGTTCCCCTTCTTTGGTAAGAAGGGAATGGGAGACACGGATGATGCATGACTGATCACCGCAGTCATGTGAGCCGTCAATTCAATGGGGGTGACTTCAGATGGGTTTTTAGAAAAATTTGTAGAACTCAGGATTGGTGTAGAGAAAACAGTAAATTTCTCCTGAGTGAACCCAATAACCTTTCTAAGGCACAAGATATGAACCTTGGGTAAGATACATACTTTTGCCTTGACTCCTTTAGGAGCCTGGTTACGAGATCATTATAAATAATCTCTCATATGTCACTCTTTAGTCCATTAACAAGACTGTATATTAGCATCTGCTGAGTAAAATTAACTTGCTTAGTTGATAAGTAGTTCCCACCGATCACCTGAATCACAAAAGTGACCAGGATCCTCCAAGCCATGGGGAAAGCAGTTTTGATTAATTGGGTTTTAGTCACAAGTAACTCAAGGACCCCGATTTTTGTTAAGCCTTTTTTAACTGACTTAGTGTCAGGATGTGCAACATAATTTCCTTTGTTATAATCGAGTCCGCTGGCTTGACAAAAAGTTTTGAAGTTCAAAATAAATGATGTCTTTCCACTGTTCACAGTGAACTCAATGACACAACCCTTATTTGACTTGGTCCCAGACCCCTGAGAACCTTCAGGCCTTTGGGTAGGTGGGGTTACAACCACAACAGTATACTAGAATTCCCTATAGAATACTGAGGGGGTGTTAGTAAAAGCATCAGCCCAATCACAATTTTTAAGAAATATGTAAATTGTTTTGTAGGCTGATACACTACGAGGGTAACTGAAATTTCTCCCATAGTTATTTCTTGAAAAGTGGACACCCTCATTGATGAGATGCTCAGCCTGAGGGGCGTATTTGATAGCCTTGGATAGTGCCATTTAATATATTTTTTTTGAAACTTTTTAAAAGGACTATGGCACTTTGTGGAAATCAAACCAAGACTTGTTTCTTGTTATAATGCCACACTGGTTCACCAAGTGACTTAATGCAAGCTTTTGAACTCGAGAGGAAGATCAAAAGATATAAACACAAAGTAACTTTGATTGCTTGTATGTATGCTATATAACAATAAAAAAAGTGATCGATGTGATTACCTTTGAAGAAACACTTTTTTTTCTAGAAACAATATTTGAACGCACACACTTTCCTTGAGAGATTATTTTGGCAGAGTGAGTTTGCTAAAATCTTTGTGTGTGTGGTTGTTGATATGTTTGGGTATTTATAGGCTCGGATGTGAAAGAGCATTTATTTGTTATAATTTCTAATTTTGAATTACTTTTCACATCCGCATTTAATGAAATGTACAAGTGGTCCTCTTTTTTCTCGGCTACTGTTTCGTTTCTGCCGTTTTAACGCTTTTTGCAGAGGTGACGTGGGGTCATGTGCAGTTGAAAGGACATTTTTGAGACGGATTTTGTTTGAAAAAGAGCAAGCATTTAATGCTTAGTGGGAAACTTGACATTTGGTGACCCTTTGACTGGTTTATGACAATAATTCAAGGAATATATGTTCCTTATTTAATATTGTGACTCACCAACCTAGGACATTAAGTAACTAAATTCTTAGAGCATTTAGTTACATCATTTAATGTACCTCAGTGTCAAGGGATAAAACTCGGGACGAAGATTAAGAATATACATTATACTGAATACCTTGTCATCAGGGAGCCTGATTAATCAATATTCAGCATACTAAGTTCAGCTTTCAGTCTAGTGAACGTTGGTTCATCCAAAGGTTTAGTGAAAATGTCAGCTAATTGATACTCAGTGGGGATGAAGTGTAATTCAATATCTCCTTTTAGGATGTTGTCCCTGAGAAAGTGATATCTTATGTCTATGTGTTTAGTCCTTGAGTGTAAGACTGGATTGTTGGAAATTGAAATTGCACTGGTGTTGTCACAAAAGATGGGGACTACTTTGTATTCCACATTGTAGTCCCTGAGTTGACTTTTCATCCAAAGGATGTTTGCACAACAACCAGCAGCTGCCACATATTCAGCCTCGGCAGAGGACATGGCAACTGACTGCTGTTTCTTTGCACTCCAACATACTAACTTTCCACCTAGGAATTGACATGCACCTGAGGTACTTTTTCTATCCATATTGCAACCAACATAGTTTGAGTCTGAGTATCCTTTAAGGTCGAAGCCTGAGCAACGAGAATACCATAGACCCAGTGTTAGAGTACCCTTTAGGTACCTGAAGATTCTTTTAACAGCAGTAAGATGTGATTCTTTGGGATCAGCTTGATATCTTACACATAGGATAGTTGAGAACTGAATATTAGGCCTAGTAGCTGTTAGGTACATTAATGATCCAATCATTCCCTTGAATAGTGTTTTATTGACTGGTTTACCAGTGAGATCAGGACCTAAGACGTTAGGGGGAACCATGGGAGTCTTCACTGAAGCACACTCAGAGATGTCATAATTTTTAAGTATTTCTCTAGTGTATTTTTCTTGACAGACTGATATCCCTTTGTCCCCTGTTTGATTTGTAGTCTAAGGAAATATGTTAACTCACCCATCATACTCATTTCAAATTTCTTTGTCATAAGCTTTTCAAACTTTCTACAAAAATCATAGTTAGTGGATCCGAATATGATGTCATCAACATATATTTAAACTAGCAGGACATCCTCCTTGGTTCTGAAGATAAACAAGGTATTGTCTATCTTCCCCCTGACAAACTTATTCATTATCAGGAAGGTAGAGAGAGTTTCATACCAAGCCCTTGGTGCTTGTTTAAGTCCATATAGGGCTTTGTCAAGTTTACAGACATGGTTTGGGAACTCAGAACTCTCAAAACCAGGAGGCTGAGCCACATAAACTTCCTCGGTGATCTTTCCATTTAGGAAGGAAATTTTCACATCCATTTGGAAAAATTTGAAGTTCATGTATGTAGCATAGGCAAGGAAGATCCTGATGGCTTCCATTCTTGCAATAGGGGCAAAGGTCTCTTCATAGTCAATGCCTTCAAGCTGACCACACCCCTGAACAACAAGCCTAGCTTTGTTTTTTTATAACAATTCCATCTTCATCAGTCTTGTTTTTTAACACCCATTTAGTACCAAGAGCTGATTTCCCTTCAGGGAGAGGAACAAGTTTCCAAATCTTGTACCTGGGGAATTGATTGAGTTCTTCTTGCATAGCCTCAACCCACCCTGGATGTGTTAGGGCCTCTGAAATCTTTTTGGGTTAAATTTCAGAGAAAAAGTCTGGAAATAGACATTCATGGGCTGAGGCAGCAGAATGTTTAGCAACCTAATTGCATGTGAGCATCCCCTCAGACACATTACCACTTATATTTACAAGCTCTATGTGTTGTTGTCTAGACCATCTGTCCCGAGGACTTGGATTAGACCTTGTGGATAATTGATGATTATTAGGGAGTGGGGTTTCGGTACATAGTCCTGGATCATCACTTCCCACTGAAGGATTTTCAGTGACTGGTAGGTCATCATTCTCATCAATTGTCCCATCAGTGTCTGCATGGATGAGATAATCAGTTGATTCTTTAGCCTGAGTAGATATAACTTCAGGGACATGTTGACTTATGATCAAAGTATTGATTGACCTATTGTGAGGTGATATACGGAAAGATATATCAGCATCAGTTTGATACTGTATTGAGGGATTATGTTCATACTTGTTAGGAGGATATCTTGATGAGTCATTAATTCTAATCTCTTCCATTGATTAATTTGTGAAGTTAATGGCATCCATGCTTTCATCAAATGTGATATGAAATGATTCCTCAACTTGTTTTCTCCTTGTGTTAAAGACCCTGAAGGCTTTGGAGACAAAAGAATATCTAAGAACTTATCCATCATCAACTTTTGCATCAAATTTACCAAGATAGTCCTTTTGATTGTGAATGAACACAAGACATCCAAACATATGAAAATAGCTGATATCTGGAATCCTTTCCATGAATATTTCATAAGGAGTTTTATCATGTCTTTTGACAATGATACTTCTGTTTTGAGTATAGCAAGCTATTTTTACAACCCAGTCCAGAAGTGTTTTGAAAGATTGGAACCATTTAGCATGGTTCTTGCATCTTCAATGAGAGTTCTATTCTTCGTTTCAGCTACACCATTTTGTTTAGGTGTGTAGAGAGAAGAGAAGTTCTGAGAAATTCCTTTCTTATCACAAAAACTCTCAAGCTCATGTTTCTTGAATTCTGTCGCATTATCAGTTCGTATTTGTTTGACTTTGATGTCATTTTGATTTTTTGCTTGCCTGATGAATGACATAATGAATTCAGGAGCCTGACTTTTCTTTTTAAGAAAGTATACCCATGTGTATCTAGAGTATTCATCAACAATCACAAGAGTATATTTCTCATGATTTATGGACATTAGACTGGCAGGCCCAAATAGGTCCATGTGAAGAAGATGGAGACACTTTCTGAAAGGAAAATTTTGTTTTGGCTTGAAATAAGCTCTCTTGTGTTTACCTTTTTCACAGGCTGAACAAGGTTTGTCTTTTGAGTACACAAGAGAAGGTAAGCCAAGAACTTTGTTTTGTTTTGCAAGTTTGTTTATATCTTTGAAATTGAGGTGTGACAATCTCTTATGCCAAAGCCAATTGACAGAGTCTGAGGCTTTGGCAAAGAAACATGCTCCAGAGGAATTTACAGATGACATGTCAAGGACATAAACGTCATTTCTTCTTGGAGCAGTCAGTGCAATTTCTTTATTAGCATTAAAGATTGTTCCTTGCTTATCATCAAACTGAACGATGTACTTAGCATCACACAATTGACTGATACTGATGAGATTATATTTTAGACTGTTTACAAACACCACTTTTAAGAAAACTATTCCACCACATTTTATTGAACCATATCCCTCAATAACATAAGATGAGTTATCACCATATACTACCTTAGGACCTGGTTGCTCCACGTATTTGTGAGGATAACTTTTGACCCCTGTCATACTTCTTAAACACTCACTGTCTAAGTACCAGACATGCTCCTTAAAGTGTTTCTACACAAATAACGAGGTGGATTAGTTTCTCTTGTGAGCCCACTTTCTAGCAGGATCTTTGGCTCTAGGAGCCTGACGTCTTTCACCTCGTTTGAAGTATTCAAACTCAGCATGATCTGAGGTAGAATGAACGTTGCTTCCACATGTGTTGCAGCTCAGTCCAACTGAGGATTCAATATTTTGAGATGACTTAGCTAGCATGCCTCTTCTAATCATAATTATCCTATTGTGTCCTGAGGTAGTGTGATCATTGCTTCCATAAATTTCACACTCAAGGTAGTATACACAATCATCAGGCCTATGATCAGAGATGCCACAGTGTGTGCAAGGTGGAAAAGGCTTAGCCTTAGATTTCTTGAGTTGTTTCGAGGTGGGCCCATAGTTGTAATGTTGAGCATTATATCTATTAGCATTTCTAATATAAGCCATGTGTACCTCATAATCTACTGTCTTGTGATCTTCACTTTTACACTTCATGCAATAGAGAACTCTAAAGCAGTTATCAGTGGTATGATTTGTGTAGTGACATAATTCACAGGAAGGTTTCTTTGTATTAACCTTCTTGGAAGACTCAGGTTCAGTTTTGTTACTTTTTGATGATTCAGGCTGTGAGGACACAGATGTTTCACCCTGAGCTTTAGAGGTTGAGTTCAGCTTCTCTTCCATGAATAGTTAGAACAATCTACTTAACTCCTATTGATTTACAACAGGAGTGGAGTTGACTGAGTTTGTAAGAGTCCCTGAGGAAGAGATGGGTTTGGTTGTTTTCTCAGTGACAGTTCCTGACTCAGTGTGACTTGATGTCTCTTTTGAGTTAGGCTTTGTTTGTTCAGGATAACCTAATCTAGCTGTTCCTCTAGGTGAGTGTTCTTGATAAGATAATGGAATTAGTTCAGAACATGGACTTGCCCCTTGAAGATTTTTCAAAGGAGGCAGAGGAGTCTGAATGTCCTCAGCAATACTGAGTGGTTCAGTGTTACTGGATTTATTAGGAACATCAGTCTCCTCATTAAGACCAAGTTTTTCATTAACAGCCTGAGATTCAGGTATTAATATCTTTCTAGTATCAAAGTTAGGCAACCCACTCTCAGGATTTGATCTTTTAACCCAGTCTTTTGACTTTGGTATCATTTCATGATCAAACCCTACTGAGGCTGGGAGAAATGCTTTTTCACTCATTTCCTTAGTAAGTGGTTTCTCGGTGAGTTGGTGTGCCCCAAGAATTTTCTTCTTTTGGACAGGAATTTGACTGTTTATACATTGAGAAGCTAAGGTAGAGCTATTAGTCCATTTCTCATTGATGCGCTTTTCTTCCTTAAGTTGTTCTTGAAGAGCACGATTAATTTTAGTAAGTTCAATGTTCTGAAGTTGACAACTTACTGCTTCAAGTTTGGCTTGTTTAAAAATTAATAAATCATCTCTACATTTGTTTAATTCAAAAACAAGTTTATTATATTTTTAAAGAAGATTTAATCTCTGCTCTTTAACAAACGATAAAATCAATATTTATGTACTTAAGGAAACTTTGTGTAACACCCCCAATTTTGGTCATAACAGCGGAAGGGTCATTGGGTGTTACTATCATGGTTCAATCTCATAATCATAGAAAACGGCTCAAAACAAGTCGTTTTAATAAACATCCATTCATTCTTATTTAATAAAAGTACAATTTCATACACGGTCCCAGATGATTCAAAAGTTTACAAACTATTATAAATGGTAAGGCCAAAACATTTCAAATATGCAAGCTTCACAAAACCGCCTTCCTCGAGTGCCTTCAATATGGACCTGAGATAAAACATGCTTAAAAAGTCAGCAAAATTTGCCGAGTGAATCTATAGAGTTTAAATTTAAATAAAGAGAACACAAGTATTCAAAATAACCTTCCATGGTTAATAATTTACCAAAATACCATTATGTTGTACGGACATAATTATCGGTTTCATTACATAAGCCTCGTGACATTGAACGTTAACATATATTATTTCAGCCCAACACACCTAGCCAAGTGCGTATATTTCTCTTATACAATGCATCCGATGTTTCATTACTAGTGCATCATGATGTTGAGTAAAACTACACCTTTAGGAAAAGGATGCAATAAAAAGGGCAAGTGAGCACGACGATTTAGGAAAACCGTGTGTGAATGACCCAATTAAGTTCGTTCTCAAGGAGGCTAGTGTGTTATGTGTGTAATGATTTGGATTAATTTGTGATTATATTTGAGAAAAGAAAAATAGAAAAGGGATTAGAAGAGAATGACGGTTATGAAGACGGATTAAACTAAGTCTAAAAAGGCGTACACGTAAAGTCGTAAAAACCACCAAAATTAAAATTAATTCCTAAAAATTCCTAAAAATCACCAAAAATCCTTAATAATAATCTAAGAGTTTACAAAAAATCAAAACTTGCAAAAACCTTTTAATTAATTAGATAATGACTTTTTAATGCTAATTAAAGCCCTAAAAATCAAAATTAATTATTAAAAAGCCCTAAACAAGATTTTCAAGTTTGTAAACCTCAAAAAATACTCTAATTAAGCTAAAAACTATTTTTCAAAATTTTAAAACCAATTAAAACTATTTTTAAATAATTAAAAACTCCTAAAATCAATTAAATCTTAAATTAATTATAACAAATAATTAAAAGACCTAAAAAATATTTGGAAAGTTGCAAAAATCCTAATTAAGTATTTAGAACCTAGGAAAAATATAAAACCTAGAAAATCAGACTTTTAATTTTTAATAATAAAATAATATTAAAATAATATTAAAAATCCAAAAATTATAAAAAATTCTAAAAACTTGCAAACTAGCTTAATTTAACCTAAATAACTCAGAAATGAAAGTGAAATTACCTAATACCCCTATTGGGCCTAGAAAATGGGCCAAACCCTAAACAGTCCCTTATTGGGCTTAATTAAGGCCCAATAAGAAAAAGTGCTCAAAATAAGCTCAAAAAGCACAGGTTAACTCAAAATTTGATTTTAAACAACTTTTTCCAAAGGCCCAAAAGCTGAAAATGTGAAATAAGCTAACTTATAATAAGCAGCTTATTCTTAATGGGCTTTTTGGCCCATTAAGCCATAAGCTGATGCCATAAGCTAAAATTTAACACACAACCTTCTTTTGACCTAACAAAGACTTCTGTAAAAAGAAATTTCAAATAAGACCACTCAATAAGCCAGAAACAAGTCAACAACTTATTCACAAAACGACAAAATAGTCGTTTTTATGATCTAGACCACCTCAGAAGCTGATTCAAGTTGCAAAATGTTTCTTTTGACAAAACTAAGCTTAAAAACCAAAGAACTTTCAAATAAGCACACTCAATAAGCTGGAAAATCAAATAAGCACTTATCTTAAAAGTCAAACAAGTTGGTTTTCTAGTGAAAAGTCAAAGTCAAAGTCTGATAAGCTCCAGTTCACTTAAATGGGTCAAATAATGAAGATCTATTACAAAAAATAAGTTGTTGCAAGTCAGAATAAGCTAGAATAGCTTATTGATAAGCTGATGATAAAATTGCACTAGCAGGGGCTAGTTTTGGATGTTGAGCAGTGGGAACTTTTCCCACTGCTTGACTATTTTGACTTGTTGTCTTTAGTGACTTTTTCTTGGATTCAGTTTTCACAAAGGCACCCAATTGATCTTTGGATCAAAAGGAGTCAATAACAAGCAAAATAACACAATCACAAACAGCCAATTGATACAGTTTAATCAATTTATCACCAGATATTGCACAGACATGAACAATGAGCAGTTTAGCATTCAAGAGCAGTTTTAGCACAAATCAGCCAACCAAATTCAACCAAATGCACACACAAGCTATAATAAACTCCAATAAGCAAGTCTAAACAGGTTTCATGCACTGGTTCAAAGAATTAAGCAAGATCCAAACTATGAAAGTTACTGATGAACACTACACATGCAGATTTATACTTTTGCTGATGTATTTGACACACAAGCCAATTTCAACACCTCAAATCTTTCAAACAGGTTATGTTAACTTTGTTTAAACTACTTTTATCCCTAAGCATGCATACACACTAAGTGTTCCCAAAATCCTAGGTCAAAACAAGCAGAAACAAGGTCTAGATAGCAGATTGATCAATTCAAGTGTTCAAACCCAATAACTTGCAGCAAAACACTCTCAAACAAAGGTATAACAGATACAAAGCATAAACAACACTTTCCCTTAACACAAAATCAGATTACAAGCATAAATCAGTAGACCCAAACACCCCTTTAACTTTTTCAAATCAAGATTTTCAAAAGCAAAACAAGATTTCAGGCCAACCAAGCATCAATTAACACTCAAACAAGTCTATTAAACAGATTCAAGCAAGAACAAGCCACAAAATTCACAAGAACAACAGTTTCATACAAATATCACCAAAAATCACAATTTATGCAGATTTGGAGATTAAGTAAGCAAACCTCATGGATGTACATCCACACCCACGAATTTTGAGCTTATGTGCTAGCAAGAACAAACACAAGCTTCCACAAAAGCCTGCTAAGATTCAACAAGGGTTAAGCACAATAACATGAAAAATCAGAAACTTGGAAAAATCTTGATTGATGCAAACTTGTTACCCCACACTTGATTATCCCCAAGTTATAAGCCTCATCAAACCTTAACCAACTCAGTTAGGATGCTATGATCAGCCCTATAGCCCAAGAATTCCAAGATTGGAACAAGACTTAGCAAAATATCAAGAAAATGAGGAAAATATGCAAACTTGTGCACACTCCTCTTTTGAAAACAGGTTTTAAACTTCAAAAGCAGTAAACTAAGAACAATAATAAGCAGAATAAAGATGGCACTTGGTCTTTCTTCAAATCACTTAACTCAAATTCATTAAACTGAAAAAGGATTTACAAGTGTTTGAACAAAGGAAAAACCAAAAGCAAACGTCTAATGAAGCACCCTAAGGCCTTTATATAGGCATACAAATGACTAAGGAACAGCTAAAAACTTAAAACCCTAGTGCTTGATCTTCCAAAAATGCCCTTGAGGTCTTTGTCTTCTTCTTGAATCATGTGACTTGTTTTGGAGTTATGTAAGAGCTGGCAAGTGTTAAGTTGATCCAAGGGTGTGTATGAAGCTTAAAAAGTAAGCACAAGTCTCAAACGTTGGATTGCTGGTCTATTTTTGTTTGGACGTGAAGAGTGGGGCAGGGGAGGGTTGGCATTGTCACATGCATGAGAGTGATGGGAGTTTAGGGGTTGGGTTATGATTAGAGGGCCATTAATCATCATTCTGGAAATTATTAGGGCTTAATTACAAGAAATTAAGAAATCCCTAATTGTGTTCTTGAGGTGAATAGTGCCAGGTTTGATTTGTTTTTGTGTTGGATTAAATTTAAATTTGTGTTAATGGCGCCAAGATTAAATTAATCTTAATCCGGCTGAGTGGATTGGTGAGGTGGAAGAGGGGTGAGTTCTGATTGGAGGAGAGAGAGAGTGGGGTGAGGTGGCAATTGGTGGTTGGTCTAGGTGTCTTAGGTTGTCTGGCCCATTATTACCCCTTATCTTTCAGAAACTTGCCACTTTGTAAATATTTAGCCAAAAACTCGTTTCCTTTGTATTTGAAGTTTCAAACTTCACACTTTTGCCCCAAAAAGTTTCATAAAGTAAATTCAGGGGTATTTCTTGCCATTTTTGCATTCTTCAAGGGCTGGTTTGGCATTTTATTCAATGATAATGGTCTTGACTTGTATGATTGTCATCTTGGAGGACTGAAATTGCCAAGTCTTGATATATGAGGGACCATTTTTGCCAATTGTTGAAAGTTGAGGGTCCTTTTTGTAATTTTAGATTTTTCAAAGGACCAAACTTGTCATTTCTTGTACTTTGAAGGACTTCATGATATATTTGTCTTTGTGGATGATATTGGTTGACAATTTAGCTTTGTTGAGGGGCTAAACTTGCCAATTCTTCAAAGTTAAGGGCCCTTTTGGTAATTTTGACAAACTTTAGGGACCAAACTTGTAATTATGAGGATACAAGGGTATAAAGTGTCAATTCTTCATAATTGGAGGACCCTTCTTCATAATTCTTCAAATCTTCAAGGGTTGATCTTGGGAAAGTCTTCACTAGGGCTTGGTTCATTGTGCGGCTTCGTTTCCCGTGTTCGTTTTTGCATGATTCTTGTGATCTTTTGTCATTATCTCAATATCCGTACCTAAAATACACAAGCAACAAACACAAGCATATATTTGGGTATTTTGATGATATTTAATGCATTTTAAGCCCTATTTGGAAGATGAGACTATGTATAAAAGCAGTCTCATCACTCCCCCATACTAAACCATTGCCGTGCCCTCACGCAATGCTAGAATAAAGTATCAAAGCATCTCCAAAATTCATTTTATGACTTTATTTGAATGATAAACTAGCTACATTACTACTATTACTACTACTACATGTGTTATAGACATAATGTATGATTTTCATCGCAAAATGGGACGTTTAGGTTCATAGAATAAGAACACGTGAATGCTTCGTTAGAAATAATTTCATCATCCTCGATTTTCACTCCAACTCCATGCTAAGCGTGCAACGAGATCATTGTCATTATAAGTTAGTAATGCTAACACTACTCATATGCCCTAATCACGTACTTATTCTCCCATTATTCCTAAGTTGTATCTCTTATATTTTATGATGTCTTGAATGTTTCACGAGGATACATTGTTTGACTTATGCGATAATAGAGATTTAGGTCTAAAAATAGAGTCCTAACGGTGTAACTAAGACCATCAAATCAATAACCCTTCCTAATAGACGACGATGTTAAAAAATTAAGTTGACAAGAAGAATCGATAAACACGGTTTTATAACGGTTTTGAATATGAGACTTATTACCAAGACTTTTATACGCCCCCTAACGGAAGGGCCTTATTATCTTTGGTTTACCTCCATCTTTTATTCAACTTCACCATGAAGCTTTTATTATGACTTCGGTCTTGCCTTGCCTTTTATTATCCGCCTCATCGGTGGTTTTATTAGCCAAAGACGTATATCCTCACGCTAAGGCGAATTTTGGATCTTTAAAGCTTCGAAGATTAAGGCTTGATTCACTTTCAATTTTTGCATAGATTTTTCGGCCTTGTGAGGCTTCAAATTGTTTGCTTGATTTAGGTGAGCACTTGAAATCTTATTATTGGGTGAAGCTTTCGATTATTAGGGTGCCAATACTTCAAAACTGTGACGCTGGCGATACCTTAATGTCTTCCCAATTTAATTACACGGAAGCTACTAGAAAAGACTAGAAACCCAACAATCCTAACTAAACCGCTAAGTCAATATTTATTAAGCAAAAAATATTTACATGCGAAGGGAGAATAAGCAAACAACGAGAACACATGAGTTTTTGAAAGAATACGAGTACTCTACGTTTAGCATAGTAACTTATAATTAACCCTATCATTTCTCGTCCTCATTTAAGAGACTTAGCCTAACGTGTAGTTAAGGAATCAAAGCTAAGTGCTCAACACGCACGGTCGAGTCAAAAATTACTCTTATTCTCGCCATCGGAAAATCTACATTCGTGTCTTCAAACACTTATAAATCATGAGAAAAATTTTAAAATTTGGCCATTTTTAGCCTTATTTTGCAACAAAAACGATAAACAAAACGATAAACTTTGGAAAGCGTGAAGGTTTGGCAAGGCAAGTATCTATTCACCCCCCCATACTAAAGTTAAACATTTTCCTCAATGTTTCGAGTCTAGGGGTGCAAACACCCCCATACTAGAGACGTAGTCGAATGCCTAATCTAGCATGGAAAGGGTGTAACCATTAAGTAATAGCCGTTTATGAAGTGTGCTAAAAACCTAAGGTTAGAACATCAAAGGATACATCATGGATATTGAGAAATGTCTCCAAAGCAAACGATCGAGTGCTCCCTTAAAACGAACACGAGAGGCTCCAATCGTGAAGATCATGATCTAAAAACCACATATCACAAACAACCATGGAACAAAGGTTGGAAGGGCACAAATCCCCACACGTAAGCTACATTAGACTAAGAAAGCGATAATATGTACATAGGATAAGCATGGGACTCCCCCACGAGGCTCCTCGTTTTTGATTACCGAGTCATGAGCTCGACTCGATCCCCTCAATACTAATTATCATTGGGGAAGGTGACTTGGTCGAGGTAGTTCAAGGATGGAACTTCCCCACCAAAGTAGTGCTTCAACCTATGTCCATTCACCTTGAAGTTAGGACCATCATCTTGAGCTAGCTCGATGGTCCCATACGGAAACACTTGAGTCACGGTGAATGGACCGGACCAACGGGATTTCAATTTACCGGAAAATATTTTCAATCTTGAATTAAAAAGTAAAACTTGATCTCCAATGTTAAAAACCCGGTTTTTAATTTTTGAATCATGCAACTTTTTAGTTTTCTCTTTGTAAATTAATGAATTTTCATAAGCAATGTCTCTCAATTCATCCAATTCATTTAGTTGCATTTTCCGGTGTTTTCCCGCGGTCTCCATATCATCATTACAATGCTTTAGGGCCCAATAAGCCTTGTGTTCTAACTCGATAGGCAAATGACAATTCTTTCCATACACAAGCTTATAGGGAGTGCACCCAATGGGCGTCTTATAAGCGGTCCTAAAGGCCCATAAAGCATCGTCTAACTTATCCGACCAAGATTGTCGGTTTTCTCCCACGGATCTCTCCAAGATCCTTTTCAATGCTCGGTTTGAAACCTCGACTTGCCCACTCGTTTGTGGGTGATAAGCCGTAGAAAGACGATGTGTAACCCCATATTTCCTTAAGACTCTTTCGAATTGGTCATTACAAAAATGGGTTCCACGATCGCTTATGATCGCACGAGGGGTTCCAAACCTAGCAAACAAACTTTTCAAGAACTTGACTACCACACGAGCATCATTGGTGGGCAAGGCCTTTGCCTCCACCCACTTAGATAGGTAGTCAACCGCAACAAGGATGTACTTATTACCACGAGATGATGGGAACGGCCCCATAAAGTCTATGCCCCAAACGTCAAAGATCTCACATACTTGAATGATATTTTGTGGCATTTCATCTTTTTGTGAAGCTTTTCCTTGTCGTTGGCATGAATCACAAGACTTCACAAGGATTTGTGCATCTCGGTAAATAGTAGGCCAAAAGAAGCCGGCATCAAACACCTTCTTAGCCGTGAGATTAGCACCGTGGTGACCACCCGTGGGCCCCTCATGGCAAGCTCTAAGGATATTAGAAGCTTCGGTGCCAAAAACACAACGTCGGATGATTTGATCCGCACAAGTTCGAAACAAGTAAGGGTCGTTCCAAAAGTAGAACTTGACGTCACGAAAGAATTTTCGTTTTTCTTGAGTCGTCATACCCTTAACGATGAAGTTACCCGCATGGTAATTTGCAAAATCCTCAAACCATGGGGTAGAAGAATCAAGCTTGGAATTCACTAAACCAAGTGTCTCGAGCGGAAATGTTTCGGTGATTTCCTTGGGCTCGTAAACACTTTGGTGAGGATCTTCCAAACGAGAGAGATGATCGGCCGCTAGATTCTCGGCTCCTTTTTTGTCAACGATGGTGTGATCAAATTCTTGAAGGAGGAGAATCCAACGAAGTAATCTCGGCTTTGCATCTTGTTTAGCCATGAGATACTTGATAGCCGAATGGTCCGTATACACTATGCATTTCGTCAAGACGAGATAAGGTCGGAATTTCTCAAATGCATACACCACGGCAAGGAACTCCTTTTCCGTTGTAGTGTATTTAAGTTGAGCCTCGGTCATCGTCTTGCTAGCATAGTGGATAGGTAAGAAGTGCTTTTCATGACGTTGCCCCAAAACGGCCCCAATAGCGTAATCACTTGCATCACACATAAGTTCAAAGGGGAGGTTCCAATTTGGAGCAACAAGAATGGGAGCTTCGGTAAGTTTCCTCTTAAGGATCTCAAAGGCTCGTACACAATCTTCGTCAAAGACAAAACGTGCCTCTTTTTCAAGAAGATGTGTAATGGGTCGAGAAATCTTCGAGAAATCCTTGATGAATCGTCGATAAAAGCCCGCGTGGCCTAGGAAACTCCTAACTCCCTTGACGGTTTTGGGATGAGGTAATTTGGCGATGACGTCTACCTTAGCTTGATCTACCTCAATCCCCGCTTTCGAGACCTTGTGCCCTAAGACGATTCCACTCTTAACCATAAAATGACACTTTTCCCAATTGAGCACAAGGTTGGTTTCCTCACAACGTTTTAACATTCTCTCAAGGTTCGACAAACACGAAGTAAAGGAATCACCAAACACGGAAAAGTCATCCATGAAGACTTTCATCGTCTTCTCGATCATATCATGAAAAATAGCCATCATGCATCGTTGAAAAGTTCCCGGTGCATTGCAAAGTCCGAATGGCATTCTACGATAGGCAAACGTTCCATATGGACACGTAAACGTAGTTTTTTCTTGATCACGAGGATCGATGGGAATTTGGAAGTAACCGGAAAAACCATCTAAAAAGCAATAGAAATCGTTTCCCGCGAGACGCTTCAACATTTGGTCCATGAAGGGCAAGGGAAAATGGTCTTTTCGAGTGGCTTCGTTCAACTTTCGATAGTCAATGCACACTCTCCATCCGGTCACGAGTCTCGTGGGAATCAACTCGTTGGCATCGTTTGGCACAACGGTCATCCCTCCCTTTTTAGGGACACAATGAATAGGACTCACCCAAGGGCTATCGAAAATAGGGTAAATCATTCCCGCGTCAAGGAGTTTAAGGACCTCCTTTTTGATGACGTCGTGAATTTTGGGGTTCACCCTCCTTTGACTTTGGATTGTTGGCTTGAAATCCTCCTCCATTAAGATTTTGTGGGTACAAAACTTGGGATCGATCCCCTTAATGTCGGATAACTTCCACGCAATCGCCCCTTTGTGATCCTTAAGAACATCGACAAGTGCGGTTTTTTCATCATTCGAAAGTTCCTTCACAATAATAACCGGCAACTTGTCGTCCTCCTCCAAATAGACATACTCGAGGTGAGGAGGTAAATCTTTTAACTCGAGGATAGGTGGTTCCTCAAGTGAAGATTTGGGCTCGATACTCATAACCTCCTCGGGTGGAGGAAATGGGAAATCGTTGAGAAAATCCTTGATAATCGAGAAGTCCTCATAGTTGTCGAGGTCTTCGTCACAAGTACGTGGAACATTGCATTCTTCCAACGTAAAACCACCACCTTCGAAAGGAGTGAAGGTTGGTGTCGAATTATCAAGAATTGGATCTAACATAGTGGGATTGCCACTAGTTTCTTCATCACCAAAACCTAGAACTTCTTGTGAAAATTCCTCGCAAACCACGTCGATCATATCAACGAGGTTTATGGTTGCAACGGAATAAACATGAGAAATTTGAGAGTTTTGAGTTGCGTTTATAACAAGTTCCTCGTCGTTGAAACGTAAGGTGATCTTTCTAGCATGCACATCGATCAAAGCCATAGATGTATCTAAAAATGAACGACCTAGAATAAGAGGAACTTGAGGATCCGTGGGGATATCAACAACAATGAAGTCTACGGGATAGTAGAACTTCCCCACTTTCACAAAAACGTCTTCCGCCAAACCACATGCGGGAATTGTGGAATGGTCGGCCAACTCGATAGACATTAGTGAAGGAGTAAGATTAGGAAGATTGAGCGACTTGAAGATTGCAAGTGGCATCAAGTTAATGCTAGCACCAAGATCGGCCAAGGCGAAGCATTCTTCCATGTCTTGGATTGCACAAGGGATCAAAAATTTACCGGGATCACCGACTTTTTGAGGTATGCGATTAAGATAAACCGATGAACAACTAGACAATTGGTGAAATTTCTCCTTATTGTTCAACATACTCTTAAAATTAGCGGCAAATCGAGGCATCATGACCAAGGCATCGGCGAAACTCACATTAAGGTGCAAATCACGAAACATTTTCATAAAAAGCTCAAATTGGTAATTGTCGCGCTCTTGACGTTTCTCCTTCCTAAGTCTCGATGGATAGGGCAAAGGTGGTGTGGGTCGAGGCTTAGTAGGCATAGCCTTTGGAATCTCGGGTTCCAATGATGGTAATGGGTCAACCGTAGGTGTGGCATGAGCGGTACTTCGTGGGATTGGAACATGCTCCTTTTGGACCACCACCTCGGGTTCTTCCTCAATTGCTTCCTCCGTAGGAGCAATTGGTTGAGGAATCGGCTCCTTAAGTGTCTTACCACTACGTGTGGTAATCACTTTCATCTCACCCTTAGGGTTGGATATGGTGTTACTAGGAAGACCACTTGACGACGGTTTACACATTATTGCCTCAAACATAGACGAGATTTTATCTTCAAAATTAGATTGCCTCAATACGGCTTCGGTTTGCCTTTTCTCGGCCTTAAGCATCTCTTGTTTAATCTCATGTTGCCCTTGTTCCATCTTTTGTTGGTTTTGTTGCAACCTAGTGACATTTCCTTCCATCTTGTTGGTGTGGATTTTAAGTTCATTAGCTAACTCATTTTTCAACTCTTTCTTCAAGTCGTTTTTGAACTCGGATCTTAGGCTAATTATTTCTCTTTGAATGTTGTCAAACCTAGCATCATTACCACTAGCATATTCAACAAACTCACTTGGAAGATCTTTCAATGTTTGCAAACTCTTGTTGTTATTTTGAAAATCATTTTTGTTTGAAACTTGATTATTAGCCCCTTGATTCCCATAATTTCCCTTGTTGTAATTGTTCTTAAAACCAACTTGATTGTTGCGATAGTTGTTAGCATTTTGATTTGATCCAAAACCCGGTGGAGTCATTTGATTAGAGCGGGAAACTTGACCGTTTTGGTTGTAATTTCCCGTGGCCGCGAAGGCACTCGAAGTGTTACCACCGTTGGTAATGCACTCGGAGAAATCATGACCTCCACCACAATACATGCAAGAAACCTCAACCGCTTTAACCGTAGCGGGAGCACTTGGTTCACCAACTTTAAACTCAATCAAAAGTCCTTTCAACTTATCAAAAATCTTGTTTTCCAAGTTCGCCTCAATTTGGCAAGCATCGATGGTATTAGACAAAGAAGGTGAAGCCGAAGACGAAGCCTTACGAACACTAGACGTGCTACGAGGACTATACACCTTAGATCTATTTTCAATAATCACCAAAGCTTCCTCAACCGTTTTACACAAAAAATTACCACCCGCGGCGGCATTCAAATAATCCCTTTCATGATCATTAAGTCCATTGTAAAACGTGTCAATTTGATGCAAATCGGAAAAACCGTGATGAGGACATTCATGTAACATTTCCTTAAACCTATTCCAAGCCGTTGAAAAACTTTCATTAAATTCTTGTGAAAACTTTGAAATCTCGTTTTTCAAGTGCGTAGTCTTAGAGGGCGGAAAAAATTGGTTCACAAACTTAGACACGAGATCCTTCCACGTCAATATAGAATTGGGTGGCTCTTTCTCTAACCAAATTTTTGCGGGCCCCGCTAAGGAATACGGAAAAAGCATCATCTTAATCGAGTCGTTGGACACATCCTTAAACTTGCAAGTAGCGGTAAGACGATTGAATTGGCGGATATGGTTGTGAGGATTGTCCTTCTCATCACCACGGAATTTGTTGTTTTGAATCATGGACAACAAACCCGTCTTAACCTCAAAATTCTCCGCAAGGATAGCGGGAATCACAATAGCCTCTCCATAACCCTCGGTGGGTGCTTGAAGTAACTCCATCATAGTTCGATTCGCCATGGTTGGTGCTTCTCTTACAATGGGTTCGTCAATAGGAGACTCCTCACTAGAATTGTTTGGAGTGATGGATTTGTTTTTTCGTTTACGAGCACGTCTTGCTTGATTTCGAGTTAGCATAAACGTCACGTACAACGAGGGGACGAGCAAAGAAGATTCTTTTTGGTGTTTTGTATTTTTTCAATTTTTTTGTGGTTTTTGATTGTATTAACCTTTTTTGGAACTTGGTGAAATGTATTAAGTAGACAATGAGTCCACAAATCTCCTCACTAATCAAATCTCTTGATTAACGAAGCCTCAAAGAATGAAAACGAACACGTGGAGTGAACGCCTTCGATGACTTTAGAACGATGGTGGAACACCAAATCGTTCAAGAGGGTTTAATCAAATTAAAACCAAGAAAATATATATGATATGTAGTAATACTTTGGGCGGCAAAACCCTCGATTCACTCTCACAATCAAATACTCACAAGCAAGCGGGGAAACGAGGCGGCGCGAAGCACTTAAGAGCCTTTTTCCTTAGGATATATTTTATAATATCCGCCTTATACCCACCTTATAGTTTGTATTTTCAAGATTAAGCTTCACGAAAGTATTTATCTATTTTTGCCTTTTTCTTTGGTTTGAGATTCGAATACAATGATTGGGTAATGACCTCCCAAGTCAAGGTTGTGATTGCTCACGTATTTGGAGTACTTGTGTATTTATTGTTCTACGTATACAATATAGTAATAATATTCACACAAAAACCGAAAAACGATAATACGTATTAGTAGAGTGCTACTAATACAAATACTAATTATGGTTAGTATAAAAACAACAATTCCAAATCAAAACACAACACGCCTCCCCGGCAGCGGCGCCAAAATGATGTTGAGTAAAACTACACCTTTAGGAAAAGGATGCAATAAAAAGGGCAAGTGAGCACGACGATTTAGGAAAACCGTGTGTGAATGACCCAATTAAGTTCGTTCTCAAGGAGGCTAGTGTGTTATGTGTGTAATGATTTGGATTAATTTGTGATTATATTTGAGAAAAGAAAAATAGAAAAGGGATTAGAAGAGAATGACGGTTATGAAGACGGATTAAACTAAGTCTAAAAAGGCGTACACGTAAAGTCGTAAAAACCACCAAAATTAAAATTAATTCCTAAAAATTCCTAAAAATCACCAAAAATCCTTAATAATAATCTAAGAGTTTACAAAAAATCAAAACTTGCAAAAACCTTTTAATTAATTAGATAATGACTTTTTAATGCTAATTAAAGCCCTAAAAATCAAAATTAATTATTAAAAAGCCCTAAACAAGATTTTCAAGTTTGTAAACCTCAAAAATACTCTAATTAAGCTAAAAACTATTTTTCAAAATTTTAAAACCAATTAAAACTATTTTTAAATAATTAAAAACTCCTAAAATCAATTAAATCTTAAATTAATTATAACAAATAATTAAAAGACCTAAAAAATATTTGGAAAGTTGCAAAAATCCTAATTAAGTATTTAGAACCTAGGAAAAATATAAAAACCTAGAAAATCAGACTTTTAATTTTTAATAATAAAATAATATTAAAATAATATTAAAAATCCAAAAATTATAAAAAATTCTAAAAACTTGCAAACTAGCTTAATTTAACCTAAATAACTCAGAAATGAAAGTGAAATTACCTAAATACCCCTATTGGGCCTAGAAAATGGGCCAAACCCTAAACAGTCCCTTATTGGGCTTAATTAAGGCCCAATAAGAAAAAGTGCTCAAAATAAGCTCAAAAAGCACAGGTTGACTCAAAATTTGATTTTAAACAACTTTTTCCAAAGGCCCAAAAGCTGAAAATGTGAAATAAGCTAACTTATAATAAGCAGCTTATTCTTAATGGGCTTTTTGGCCATTAAGCCATAAGCTGATGCCATAAGCTAAAATTTAACACACAACCTTCTTTTGACCTAACAAAGACTTCTGTAAAAAGAAATTTCAAATAAGACCACTCAATAAGCCAGAAACAAGTCAACAACTTATTCACAAAACGACAAAATAGTCGTTTTTATGATCTAGACCACCTCAGAAGCTGATTCAAGTTGCAAAATGTTTCTTTTGACAAAACTAAGCTTAAAAACCAAAGAACTTTCAAATAAGCACACTCAATAAGCTGGAAAATCAAATAAGCACTTATCTTAAAAGTTAAACAAGTTGGTTTTCTAGTGAAAAGTCAAAGTCAAAGTCTGATAAGCTCCAGTTCACTTAAATGGGTCAAATAATGAAGATCTATTACAAAAAATAAGTTGTTGCAAGTCAGAATAAGCTAGAATAGCTTATTGATAAGCTGATGATAAAATTGCACTAGCAGGGGCTAGTTTTGGATGTTGAGCAGTGGGAACTTTTCCCACTGCTTGACTATTTTGACTTGTTGTCTTTAGTGACTTTTTCTTGGATTCAGTTTTCACAAAGGCACCCAATTGATCTTTGGATCAAAAGGAGTCAATAACAAGCAAAATAACACAATCACAAACAGCCAATTGATACAGTTTAATCAATTTATCACCAGATATTGCACAGACATGAACAATGAGCAGTTTAGCATTCAAGAGCAGCTTTAGCACAAATCAGCCAACCAAATTCAACCAAATGCACACACAAGCTATAATAAACTCCAATAAGCAAGTCTAAACAGGTTTCATGCACTGGTTCAAAGAATTAAGCAAGATCCAAACTATGAAAGTTACTGATGAACACTACACATGCAGATTTATACTTTTGCTGATGTATTTGACACACAAGCCAATTTCAACACGTCAAATCTTTCAAACAGGTTATGTTAACTTTGTTTAAACCACTTTTATCCCTAAGCATGCATACACACTAAGTGTTCCCAAAATCCTAGGTCAAAACAAGCAGAAACAAGGTCTAGATAGCAGATTGATCAATTCAAGTGTTCAAACCCAATAACTTGCAGCAAAACACTCTCAAACAAAGGTATAACAGATACAAAGCATAAACAACACTTTCCCTTAACACAAAATCAGATTACAAGCATAAATCAGTAGACCCAAACACCCCTTTAACTTTTTCAAATCAAGATTTTCAAAAGCAAAACAAGATTTCAGGCCAACCAAGCATCAATTAACACTCAAACAAGTCTATTAAACAGATTCAAGCAAGAACAAGCCACAAAATTCACAAGAACAACAGTTTCATACAAATATCACCAAAAATCACAATTTATGCAGATTTGGAGATTAAGTAAGCAAACCTCATGGATGTACATCCACACCCACGAATTTTGAGCTTATGTGCTAGCAAGAACAAGCACAAGCTTCCACAAAAGCCTGCTAAGATTCAACAAGGGTTAAGCACAATAACATGAAAAATCAGAAACTTGGAAAAATCTTGATTGATGCAAACTTGTTACCCCACACTTGATTATCCCCAAGTTATAAGCCTCACCACACCTTAACCAACTCAGTTAGGATGCTATGATCAGCCCTATAGCCCAAGAATTCCAAGATTAGAACAAGACTTAGCAAAATATCAAGAAAATGAGGAAAATATGCAAACTTGTGCACACTCCTCTTTTGAAAACAGGTTTTAAACTTCAAAAGCAGTAAACTAAGAACAATAATAAGCAGAATAAAGATGGCACTTGGTCTTTCTTCAAATCACTTAACTCAAATTCATTAAACTGAAAAAGGATTTACAAGTGTTTGAACAAAGGAAAAACCAAAAGCAAACGTCTAATGAAGCACCCTAAGGCCTTTATATAGGCATACAAATGACTAAGGAACAGCTAAAAACTTAAAACCCTAGTGCTTGATCTTCCAAAAATGCCCTTGAGGTCTTTGTCTTCTTCTTGAATCATGTGACTTGTTTTGGAGTTATGTAAGAGCTGGCAAGTGTTAAGTTGATCCAAGGGTGTGTATGAAGCTTAAAAAGTAAGCACAAGTCTCAAACGTTAGATTGCTGGTCTATTTTTGTTTGGACGTGAAGAGTGGGGCAGGGGAGGGTTGGCATTGTCACATGCATGAGAGTGATGGGAGTTTAGGGGTTGGGTTATGATTAGAGGGCCATTAATCATCATTCTGGAAATTATTAGGGCTTAATTACAAGAAATTAAGAAATCCCTAATTGTGTTCTTGAGGTGAATAGTGCCAGGTTTGATTTGTTTTTGTGTTGGATTAAATTTAAATTTGTGTTAATGGCGCCAAGATTAAATTAATCTTAATCCGGCTGAGTGGATTGGTGAGGTGGAAGAGGGGTGAGTTCTGATTGGAGGAGAGAGAGAGTGGGGTGAGGTGGCAATTGGTGGTTGGTCTAGGTGTCTTAGGTTGTCTGGCCCATTATTACCCCTTATCTTTCAGAAACTTGCCACTTTGTAAATATTTAGCCAAAAACTCGTTTCCTTTGTATTTGAAGTTTCAAACTTCACACTTTTGCCCCAAAAAGTTTCATAAAGTAAATTCAGGGGTATTTCTTGCCATTTTTGCATTCTTCAAGGGCTGGTTTGGCATTTTCTTCAATGATAATGGTATTGACTTGTATGATTGTCATCTTGGAGGACTGAAATTGCCAAGTCTTGATATATGAGGGACCATTTTTGCCAATTGTTGAAAGTTGAGGGTCTTTTTTGTAATTTTGGATTTTTCAAAGGACCAAACTTGTCATTTCTTGTACTTTGAAGGACTTCATGATATATTTGTCTTTGTGGATGATATTGGTTGACAATTTAGCTTTGTTGAGGGGCTAAACTTGCCAATTCTTCAAAGTTAAGGGCCCTTTTGGTAATTTTGACAAACTTTAGGGACCAAACTTGTAATTATGAGGATACAATGGTATAAAGTGTCAATTCTTCATAATTGGAGGACCCTTCTTCATAATTCTTCAAATCTTCAAGGGTTGATCTTGGGAAAGTCTTCACTAGGGCTTGGTTCATTGTGCGGCTTCGTTTCCCGTGTTCGTTTTTGCATGATTCTTGTGATCTTTTGTCATTATCTCAATATCCGTACCTAAAATACACAAGCAACAAACACAAGCATATATTTGGGTATTTTGATGATATTTAATGCATTTTAAGCCCTATTTGGAAGATGAGACTATGTATAAAAGCAGTCTCATCACATCACAACACCACGCGAGAGCTAATCGCGACCGGACTGGGCGTCACCCCGATAGATCTATCCATAGCATTAGCGTTACTTCGATTAACAATTCACGATTCATGGGTCCTTTAAGGCTAAAACTAACTTATGCAATAAATTTCATCTAAGCATACAATCATGTTCCTTGTGTTCAATTTTAAAACAAAGAGGGTTTACCACAACTTTTCGTTGCACCCTTTATTTATAATAATTACTTTTCCAATAATAAGGGTTTCCACAACTTCTCGTTGCACCCATACTTTTCCAATAAGTAGAGTTTCCACAACTTATCGTTGTACCCTTTTATTTTAATAAAACAAGCATGTTATCCCCATCGCGGGTTTATAAAACAATTAAACATGTTAAAAGCGAGGCTATAGACTCATCTTAGCCAATAGTGGTAATGAGACGATCGCCGACGATTAGTGATGCCCGTTTAAACACGAAATCGCAACCTACCAAATAAGGCGCGTTCGTTAAAAAAAATCGACTTAAGTATAAATCATACTTAAATAATATAAAAATCAAAATTACAAAACCAAGACAATCCCGAAAAATTTAATAATACAAGTGTTATTACAAAACCCTTTTATTCAACACTATTCTTTTAAACAATCGCACTCTCGATATTGACTCGTCTTAAGACGCCAAGTCAACGCAAGTCAAATTTTCATTTTACTTCCCTCGGACCAGTAGCTAAGTCATTTATATAATGACTTAACACTTGAGTAAATCACCATGTCCAATGGCGAATACTCAACTCACGCCACATAATTATTGAACTACATGTCCAAAATACCAATCAGCATGTACACTCCAAATGTACACACCAATCTACCCTATCTACACTTGTCCTATTTCGACGAAACTTGGTCACAAACTCACATATAATATGAATAAGACTCAGTTTAAATTTCATTCAAAAATATTACTTCTAAGACCTTCTGCCCGACACATCTTCGTGTTGTAAAAACCGGACAGATTTACGTCTTCAACTCGTAAAACTATTTTGACATATTTAAACAACTCCATTTATAAAACCAACTCTCGGGTTGAAAATACACTCATGACCTGAGGTTTAGACTCCAACATCAGTCCTTGAACATTTTTAAAACTCATTCAATAGTCCCCGAGATTCGATCCAAATATCGACAACAATTTTCGGATTGTGCCGATACTCGTCTCCCGATACACAAATACTAAAACTAGCATAACTTTTCGCTCGTAATGAGTTAGAAGCTCATTCAAGCGGCAAAACGAGCGTCTTGAAGATTACTACAACAATATCAAATAATATAAGCCTATCTCAGAACTTAAACCCACGAAATAATCTGTTATAAGCTGCTGTCCCAAAATAGATTTTTAGAAATCATGTCAAATAAATATTTTGACCCATTTCCACCACTTTTATACATCTAATATCATCCTAATATCATTTTAAACAACTCATCTAACCTCAATCACCCTTGAATAATCATTTAAAAATTTACCCACTCAAAAATTCAAACATGCAACCAATTAAAACTTGAATATAATAATATTAACACTTATATACAACATAAAAATAGATCAAACACTACTAGTTCATCAAGAAAAATAAAATTTTGAAAAAGTTAATGCATGTGTATAAAAATCATACCAATATGATGGGTAGCTCAAGATTAAGATGGGTCTTAATTTAGTTTTCTTGGATTCAAGCTTGATTTTAAAAAATCAATGTGTTTATGTGGTGTTTTTGGGCCGTGAGTTTCAAAGGGAGAGAGAGGGATGATGTGAAAAATTTTTAATAAATAAAATAAGATGTGTGTGTTAGTGGAGGCTATTTAAATAGTGGGGTGAGGGTAGTTTTTGCCAATTTGTGATAGTTTTGGTCCAAAATGAGATTAAATAGTTGTAAGGGTATAAAATGTAAATATTAAATTTTGAAAATATTTACGGGACTCGGGTTTCGTAAAAATACTTTTTAAAAGTTAAAACGCTTCTTAAATATAATAATATTACATCGACACGACTTAAAACGTAATTAAATCGGAAACGTCGAAAATATTAAATATCGAGACAATCGATAATAAAACGTAAATTTTTGGGCATCCGTCGGTATCGCGATCATTCGTAGTTCTCGTCATTCGTTAAAACGTAAAATACGAGAAATAAAAATAAATATAATAAAATCATTCATATGATAATTTGAGAATATAATATCGATACTTAATGTATTTCTTGTCGGTTTTCATCGAAACGACATTCTTACGTTAAGTTTCAAACTATAACCTTCTCGGTTAATCGATAATTTAAAATTCTCATCAACATAAACATATATTACTTATTAGTCGAGATTAAAATATCGACCTGATATTGACGGATTGTCACACTTTGTCAATCAGACTCTTCATCCATAGAAAGAAGCATATTTACCTTTCTTATGGTGATGTCAACCCATTCTCCATTCCGAGCATGACTTTTTCCAACAGATAGTTCATCATCAGCTAGAGCCATCAACACTTGATATCTAACTTCTTCATCTTCCGAGGATAGATCTTCATCATCCTAATCAAAGGTTTCAGCTACCAACCCTTTGGCTTTGTTCTGAGGATGTTTTTTAGTCTGAGTATTTGAGGGTCCTGCTTTTAAAAGTGAAAGCTTTGCTTTGACCTTCTTGTATTCAGACCTATAATCCTTCTCAATTTTCTTATTATTCTAAAAACTTTGGTTAGTTGAAGAAGCCTGAATTAGCTTGGGTGTAAACTTAGGTTGAAATTTATCATTCCCCGATGATGAATTTTGACTTTTATATGAGGCCAAAGGAGTTTTTGAAAGACAATATTTTGCAAAATGCCCAGTTTTACCACATCTGTAACCAAGGTTGTCAAGATCGCGAGTTTACACATAAGATCGTATGATTTTACGTTCCCACCTGATAGAATCGTATAAGATCGGTGTAGGATCGCAGCTGAGGTAGGATCGTAAGATCGGTGTAGGATCGCACGTAAGATCGTAACATCACGTGTCGATTCGATTTTACCAAATTAACAAGTTACTAACTTACTCACTTACATACTTACTAACCCATTTCTTTTTTAGACCCAAAAGCGATAAATACGAGTCTGCTAATCTCAGTAACAAGTATTGACGTTTTATTTCCTAATTTTTAAATCAGTAAACATAATTATACTGATTTCTCTAAATCCAAGTTACATTAAACAAATTAAGGTTCTTCTCATGTTCTTGTTGCCTGAAGCAAAAAAAATCTTACAAATAGTTGTTTTTTTACCCTTTTTATAGTTTTAACTATTAACCTTTAAGTATTAATTTGGATAGCTTATTCATATTGATACTAGTGATGTACTAAATTTTAAGACGTATATACGCATGTTATGTAATCACGAATGTGACGACTCAGACTTGACATTTTGTGTTTTACTTTTACTTTGGTATTCCAAATTTAAACTTTGACATTTTCAAACGGATATTATCTATATAAATTTATCTTTGATGATAAGTAGAAGTAAAAAAAGTTTGACTCGTTTATCAATTGTTTACAGAACATGATAAATTGGTAGGATCTTACGATCTCGATCCGATCTTACGATCTCGATCTTGCAAAGATAAAAACGATCCCAGGTGGAATCGCGATCTTGACAGCCTTGTCTGTAACAATCCACTCCCTCAGTGGATTGATTTCCAGCAAATCTAGTTCTTATGATATAATGTTTGGTATTTGCCAATAAGGCGCTTTCATGAATTTCCCTATATAGATCCCTTATGTATTCAGTACTAGATATTTCATCAACCTCATCATCCGAGGTCTCTTGAAAACTTGAACAATTGCATTTGAGTAAAAAGCAGTTGTTATGGGTCCATGATCAACAAGGGTTGGTTTGGCTGAGGTGTCTGTTATCAAGGCCTTCTTAGACTCAGGATACCTTCTATTTATTAGATTATCCTCATAGATAAATCTTCCATAGATATCTGCAAGATCCTGAGTCTTAATGTGATTAGCATTTCTCAATCCTTGAGAGAAGCCAAGCCATTTTTTAGGGAGACTGTTCACAAAACCAACATTGATTTCATGCTTAGACAGTTTCACCCCGTCATTTGATAGCTCATTGAGCAAGGTCTTATATCCTGTGTAAGTCTGAGGAAGAGTTTCAGATGGTTTGGCCCTGAAAGTGTTATATTCTAACTTCAAGTCTATAATTCGATTTTCCTTAGTGTCGGATGGTCCTTCGAAACTATGAACAAGATCTGTCCAAGTCTCTTTGGTTGTCTCACACTCGATGACAGCTTCCATAATATCATCAGGAAGACAAGATATTATGATGCTTTTGAGACGTTGGTCTTGATTAACCAATCTCCTTTCATCGTTAGACCATTGGTTTTCAGGCTTGTCATCACCTGCTGCTGATTTTGGTTTGAATGGACCATTCTTAATATACGTAATGTAATAAGGTTCCATTACCATCAAATAACATAACATTCTTTTCTTCCATTTATTAAATCTTTCAACTTCCAGGTTAGGAGCGTTAACAGAGTAACCTGCTCCCTTTTGTTGACAAGTTCAGGTACATTACTTTCTGCCATAATGGATCAAGGTTTTAAAAAATTTGAGACGGTAGTTAAAAAGTTTTTATAATCCTACCTCTCTGATGCCACTTGTTGGTCCCTTGTAATTAGTGCTATACTTAAGAATACTAAGTATAGACCTAACCCATGGTAAAGTAATGCAACAAACACAAGATAATGTAAGGTAAATAACACAAAAGGTTTTCAACTTTTAACTCTTAAATTTATTAAAGAATTATACCCTATTGTATGTGAAGCTACAATAGGGATTGAATAGACAATGTGTGTTTTGTGATCTCTTCACTAACAAGCTAAACCAATCCTAACGATTGCTAAGCTTGATGATTCTGTCAACAAGAGTTTAGAACTCAAGTGCGTTTGATCGTATTTGGAAGAGAGTACTTTGTTTGGGAATGTCTAAAGCATTTAGTGCACAAACCTGTTTCTCTCCTTTTACAACCATCCTATTTATAGAAGCAAAGGGTAGATATGAGACAAAGAATTGCCCATGTGCAATTCTTGTCTTATTGGTATAGTGTACAATCTTGTCTTAGACTATTCTAAGTAATAAGACGTAACTCCTTTTACAAGGTCAGTACCCTATCTATCCCATAAGGGTAAGTCACACTAATTGTGTGATGTAAAACATCTTACCATAATTAAACTTATCCTGCCTTTACTTTAGTCTTTGAGGATGCGTGTTTCTTCAGGGAGATCGTATGGGGTTCAGTGAGTCTATTGCTACAAGTCGCTGAACCCATCACCTTCTTCTTTGTCTTAGATACATCATTCATTGAACTTCTCCTCTCTGAATGCTCGAGTCTTTCTTTTAGACTCAGTCTAAGGTCTTGAAGGTAACTCACTGAGTGACTGTTCACTCAGTGACTTCATTACGTTAAAGGGTAATGTTTTACTTAGGCTGATTGTTATTCAAATCCATCAGTGGGATCATTAGACACTGAATTAACCTAACAGGTTTACTCTACATGTAATGTTGACCATTTAAACTATTGTAGCTCGATGTGTCTCAAATGTCTACGTTGCTTTTACGATTCTAATGCAAGTAGTGGATTTGGTTTGTAAAGGTCTTCATTAAATAAAATTCAAACGAGCATCATCTAAGGCAATTATACGACAAGGTTATGAGTAGGTGTTAAAGAATAAATTTACTTTATTAGGACATGGTTTTGGTTATATAAGATTATTTACATCATCATTATTTATCATGACACTTATCAATGTATTTTCTGAATTATACAAATGTGTTAGGCTTAACATCGCTCCGGCTCCCACTTGATTGCATCATATCTTATATCCAACAAAAACGCCTCGTTTAAATACTAAACTTGGCTAAGAAAAATCAATCGAAAACCAAGTCGAATCGACAAACCAAGCCGAGCCAATCGACCAAAGCTGAACGATCACTCTCGGTTGGTTTTAATTTTGTATACTTATGGTTTTCGGTTTCGATTTTGCTCGGGTTGATTTCTCTTTAAAACAAAGAAAATGCGCAAAAACTATATATTTGATTCAGTTTGATTATGTGTCAGTTCGATTTCAATTTTGCTTAGCTCAGTTTGCCCGGTTTCTGGTTCCTTTTTTCTCAAAGTTAGTTTATGGTTTGGTTTTTGTCGTTTCAGTTTGATATTCTGATGCTCAACTCTATACCAAACCACACACTTTTGGTTCAACCTAGAATGACGTAGTTTTGGTACCCATACGCTTGTCTTTGATAGTATGTTTATGAAATAGACTAATAGGTTTTAGAGTAAATTACCTCATTCTTCCTTGTGGTTTGCGTTGACCGCATTCGTTCGTCTTTTGACCAAAAAATGCACCATTGATCCTTAAGTAGGAACACGTTATTCATTGTTGGTTCCTCACTCTAAAGGATCTTAATAAACTTCATTAACTATTAACATGTGATATGCACGCGAGGGTCTTTTGGTCCTTTACCCGTGTCTCCCTATTTCATCTTCCCCACCTATCTTTACCAACATCGTAATGAAATGGAATGAAGCAACAATGTGAGAATTTTTAATGGATTTTATATGTGTGTTAGGCCTCAGGATTCATTCAAAAGTTTGTGTTTAGGAATAATGATGGTGACAAAGAGATGGCAGAGGTGGGGTGTTGATACCAAAGTTGGTTGGACCTATTTGACCCGAATTATAGCTGATTCAGATGTGTAAGGCTCTGGCTACTACACCAAGTGAATTATATGTTGGAATCCTGGGCACAAAGCACGGTTAGTCTTATCGTGGGATTGTCTCCATTGATTAGACTTCGGCGTGAGAGTAAGTAATCATTTTGTGATTCATAATCGGTTAAGATTTACTGATTGTGAGAATTGTACCTTGAATGAAACCGAGGGGTTCCTTTTATACCTGATGGAACCTTAGTTGGGTTCTCCGAATCGTGCAACCCAATAAAGGATAATTACCATATACACAAGATCCTTATCTTCTACTTAGGGAGACTGTATATCCCTTTAACTTGCATGAATCATAGTCTTAAGTAGACTATGATTCTGTTTGACCCTAATCGCGTACGGCTAGGGCGCGACCAATCAAAGACTACGTGTGACAATCTTCCATTGGACTTATCGAGCCAATGTCGATGTCTTCGATCTATTCGTGATGGATCATATGCGGGTAGTACCCGTGGGTCAGGCTATATTACCCGACTAGGGACTATACCTCATCATGCCCCCCCCCCCCCTCAGTCTAGTAGTCGCAGGTCGTACAGTGGCCACGAGACAAGGAAAACTAAGTTAGCCGTACTAAAACTATCCCAAGCGCATTCGCAATTTCTGAATTTTACCGCAAAAATACAGGACCTACTTTTTATCCAATTGGTTCACTATCTTGGTAAATGTGAAAAGTGCATGACACCTCATCAACCCCTTCGTCTTTAAGCTGTTAGATCTGCAAGTGTGTGACATGTGTCGTTAATCCAAGAGAGTGAACATTTCAACCCTAGGATATATAAAGATCTAGCCGCTCTGTATTGTGCTTCACATAGTGAAAAACTTAAATCCTTAATTAACGAATTATTTTTAACATTTCGAGCGCGGCAGTTGAAAAAAAACATAGGAACACCGTAACTTCGACTTAATTCTTATTCATTAGGGTGAAGAAACTTTTTGAGATAAACTCAGTACTATCGGCGAAGAACTCCATGAGTTTACGTCAGAATCTTACATACTAGAGGCGCTTCATCTGGAGGTACCAGAGAGACAGCTCAATATTATAAACTTCCCCGAAGGGAAAGTGGGCATGTACACTCGATTTTCGAGTTTCCCAACAATCGTGTTCCGCTATCTTCCTTTATAACGAACATGCTCTTATACTACCAAATATACATATCACAGCTACGCTGCATAGGTGCAGCTAAGATATCAAATTTTGAAATAAATTGTCGGTTATTAGCTATAGAACCTATAGTCAACCTTTTCGCGCTTTCTATTATCCGACCTAGAGTCATGGGTGGATCTCTTTTTCTAAGCGCCCAAGACGCCTCTAGTGCTTTACGAAAAAGCTAGATACTTTGAAGAAATGGAACAAAAATTTCTTCTGGATCGATGATGTTATATTCCCATTAGATGTCGAGTGGCAGACACAAGAGTTTCCGAGTAAGTTCAATGAAGGAGACACAGAAACTTTGATAGTAATCGCATACCCACTAGGCCGTACCCAAAAGCATTTTTGTTTATGATGGGTCTTAGCCGTAACTTCATGATGCGTCACTACCAAATTCCTCAACTTTATGAGAATGGCGGCCGGGGTGGGCGTTAGAATTTGACTTAACCCCTAAGGGTATTTTAGTAATTTGGTCATAAGGGTAGTTTTGTCATTTTGTTAGTACCTTAAGTTTTAAGTTTCGTTTGTTCCTTAGATACTATGTCGGTCGGTTTGTTCACATATATAAGTACTTGTAGCTTTGTATTTGGAACTGAAGAACTAACACAATGTAACACTATAATGAAATAGTAGTTTCTTCCAAACACCCCTTATCTTTTGTTCTTGTTTTAATGTTCTAATATTAGTCTCTTATTCTTGATGTCTGTTAGCTGATGTCTCACTGTTTATCCCCCTATATTCCTAACAATTTGGTATCAAGAGCCACTCGTTCCATTTGAATAAAACTTTAATTGTTTCGGGTTATTGAATCTTTTGAATCGGGTGGGTTCATGCCTTTTGGTTGATTTCAAGAATCAGAGTTTCGATTTTGTGGCTTGCTGGTTTGATCAATTTTAAAATGTTATGGTTGGGTTTTGGATTTGTTTTGGGTTTATTAATTTTGTGATTCAGCTACCTTCTGGTTGATTTCAAGAATCAGTTTCTTGATATCCTTTGAATTTTGTTTTGTGTTTGGTGGTCGCTGCCATGAAACATCTGGTTAGTTGTTCAATCCTTTTGTTGTTTCTTCTCATTTGATAGATAGAAAGTATTTGTTAATTGGGACTTAGGATAACCAGGATTTGTGTTGTGGGGTTTGGGCTAAAGCGTATGTTTCGGTTGATTGTTTTTTTGGGTTAAGGAATAGCCATTAGTTTGAAGACTAGGAGTAATCCGTTATGGTTGAGTCGATCATTTTTTTTTGTTTGAAGACTTTGATTTTGGATTTGGAATAGTCGGTTACGGACTTACGGTGGAGCTTTGGTATTTAAAGATCGATTTGGCAGTTGAAGACTTGGTTGAAGTCATTTGAAGTTTGTTCGATCGTTTGGAATTTGGAATTTTGAATCTTCATTTGTCGGGCGTTTGAAGTTGGTTGTCGGAATTTGATTGTATTTTTTGAAGATCATTTGGGTCGATTTGGTTGTTTGGTTAGCCGAGTTTGAATATGTCTATTAAAACTTGATTGTTCATTTGAAGTCATCTGCGTTTGTTTTGGTTTAGTTTGCTTTTGATCGTTTTCAGGTTCGATCATTTGGATTTGCTTTGGATCATTTTCAGAATCGATCATTTGGATTAGCTTTGGATCATTTTTAGATTCAACCATTTGGATTGGTTTTGGATCATTTTAGGTTCGATCATTTGGCTTTGCTTTGGATCGTTTTCAGATTCGATCATTTGTATTAGCTTTGGATCGTTTTCAGATTCGATCGTTTGTTTGAATTTTACCAGTATTTCTAGCGTTTGGAAACTGGAAATTTGAATTTGAAGATGAATGATTCGTTTGGTTTGAAGTTTCGACCGGAGTTAAAGTATGGTGCTACTAAGGAGCTAAAGTCAAGGTGGATATTTTTAGAGTTGACTTAAGTATTTTAGTAATTTTAGTCATAAGGGTAGTTTAGTAATTAAGTTAGTATCTTAAGTTTTAAGTTTCCTTTGTTCCTTAGATACTATGTAGGTCTGTTTGTTCACTTATATAAGTACTTGTATCTTCGTATTTGGAACTAAATAACCAGCACAATGTAACGCTATAATGAAATAGCAGTTTCTTCCAAACACTCCTTATCTTTCGTTTTGATGTTGTGATCTTAGTCCCTTGTTGCTGATGTTTGCTTGCTGATATGCCATTGTTTATCCCTCTCTATTTCTAACAGTGGGTGATCGTCCTTCTTCCGTCTCACATACTTTGTAAGTATTCGAAATCCTTTTACTAACACTGTTTGTTTGTTTGTCGCATAGATGGATATATTCGTCCTTGTTCATGTTCTCCATCCAAGGAAGGTACGCATGGAACCTTGTCCCCTACAAGATGGAGAAGATCATGTTATTGATTCCATCGTTGGTCGCACTTTTGAGTTAGAAGTGAAAGTGTCTGTATCTTCCCAATCGCAACCATAACAAGGTACACAGCCCCTTCGCAGCGTGGCTGCTGAAGAAGCACAATCCCAACTACCACCCGAGGAAGAGGGTGAGAAGTCTGATTCTATTGATTGGTGATGTTCGTTTGAAAGTCTTAATTTTTATTCAAGATATTACCACACAAATGACTAGAAGCATAAACACGGGCAAGTATACCCTTTCATGTATAGCATAGCTTAATGGTAAAGTCCAGTTCGTTCCATTGGATTTTTGTTATCAAAATATTAAAACAATTACCTCTAGAGTGTCACAAGTTCTTAAGATATACTTAACAATTGGTATTAAAGGGTGCGTTTGGCTAAGGTCATAACCATATGATAGATAGGTAGCAAGGATGAAATATAAGCACATAAACAATGTAAGACAACATACCGATTATTAGTCGTGCATGCAACATCTAATTGATATGACAAGAATCCGGCTAAAGACTTTGTCATACCAACAGCATTAAGATAAGTTTATGCTTGATTTCGATAACTAAGGTAGTACATGAGATTACGCAAGAGTTGGTATATGTTTTAATCCACTAATCGTTACAAAAGTAATTAACAAGATTCATTTATTAGATGACATGAAACTCATCCATTCACATGAGTATTAGTCGATGATCATGGATGAATCCAACATATAACAATTGGTCTTACATAGTAACGCATAATACATGAGTATCCAAACCACACTTATATTCAAGAATCCAGGGAAAAAGTGCGCCGCACAAAACTAATTGTACGCCGCACTTGCCCCAGCAAAGCTAATATTCACATCTAATCATAAGGCTATTGAACCTTAACCAAGTGCACATCACACTACTCCATAATAACAGTAAATAAGATCATTTCAAACATATGTAAATCAAAGTAAAAGATTGACATAATTGAAATAAGAATTATACCACAAGGTTATTTCAATAATTGCTTCCAAAGGATTTATAAGTCTTTGAACTTATTACAAATGGCTAGCAATACTTCTGAGTTTCTTGTTCCAGCGGCAATACCATAAACCAACTAAGGTTTACTAACTCTAGTGACTATGATCAAGGATTTAGAGAAATCCTTGATTATTGTTTCTCCTCAACAATGGAGAGAAGTGAGGAATGAGATATGATTATGCCTTGCCAAGGGTCCTATTTATACTTGAAAATTCGTAGGTTAGAAACCCTGGAAGTATATCAAAGGTTCCCCATTATAGCCATGCATAATTGCACTTAATTGTGTAACTGCAGTGAAATGTGTGCCGCACTTATTCATTTGTGTGCCGTACTTCATCAGGTATAAATGTGCGCCGCACTTGCCAAATTGTGCGCCGCACTTCTTGTTATTCTCCACATTCGGGGTACTTCGAAAGTACGTCGCACTTTACTAAATGTTCGCCGCACTTCTGCTCCTTTTCAGCATAATTTCTTCTCTAGCCCCTTTATTCTTTATTTCTTCATTCTTTTTCTTTATGGTTTCTTTCTTGGTACAATACAAACAATACCTTTGATTAGTATCAATTCAACACATAATTTATTTATTTACATAGCAAACAAGGACAAATGCATCATTACAAACATGTATAAATGAGACGTTATCACATTCCCCCATACTTAACTTCTTTCTTGTCCTCAAGTAAGGAAAAATATATTTTTGATAAGTGTCAAAAGAATAGATAAAGCTAAAAATCGAAAAACAAAGATAAAGCCATAAAACACCTCACGAAGAAGATATTTTTATTTCACACACTCTCCTTATTATGGGTAGATTATCGCTCAATAGCACGTTCATGAAAAGTAAATTACCATAGGCTTGTGCAAGGAACTAAACTAAACCAAATTTTGGCGTAAGCACCAAGTAGAATATCAAAAGAGGTCTTTTTCAAAAAACTTTTATTACCACCGCATGTTTTAAAGAATAATACATCATCTTTTTCATGTTGTTGCTTTTGCGAATAACTTGAAACTTTTCAGGCTTCCTTTTGCCTTTTATTTCCCTTTTTTTACAATAGAACATGCTTTCCCCCATACTTATGATATACTATCATTTCGCAATATGGTTTCCAACAATATAATTATCTGAAAACATCGGCAAAACTTTCAATTTTTTCTCTTTTATTTATTTTGCCTCTTTATCATTTAAAATACATTTTATCATACAAGTATGATCCCACTATGGTCTCGTAAAGATTACCAAGCACAAGTTCTAGAATTAAACTAATCATCGGCACACACAATTTAAAAATGTATGAATGCTTACGGAAAAGATCCTCACAATTATGAATAAAGTTTGTGTAAATAACGTTATCAATTCCGAGTCAAAATAGCTTTAAAATTATAAGAATTATCAATCCTTCGACAAAAACGGTTTTTTATATAAAACTCTATAAAAAATATAAAATTTCGCCTAGAAAGTACGGTGCACAATTTGGAATGTGCGGCGTACTTCTGGGTACAAAAATTTCAGAAAACTAACTTTTCAAAAACAAGCTTTTATTCGATCTTATTTTCACTCAATCACCCCCCCCCCCCCCCCCCCCAATACTTATTATGAGAATTGTCCCTAATTCAAAACATAAGGAAAAAGTAAAAATTAGAGAGAAAATAAGAATAATACTCCCCTTTTATTCCAAGTCGTGAGCAAAGCCGAGATCTTCAATCTTCTCCTAAACTCGCCTTGACTCGCTTATTTTCTGTAAATTAACACAAATAATATATACAAACATATTTCACATACCATAAAAAAATAAAAATCCCACACACAAAGTATTAAGTTGTCCTAAATGCCAACAAAGGCATATTACAAAGCCCAAATAAAATTTTTGTAAATTGTTTCAAATGTGACTAACACAAAAGTTAAACACATACGAGGCTTCACATATCATCTTCGGTTTCATCATTCCTTGGAGCTTGAGATGGGTAAAAGTGTGGTGGATAGGGTGGTGATTGTTAGGTGTAGTAGAATGGCTCGTGGTGATATCCGGGTGGTCCATAAGGTCCACTCATCAAAACATGATATTGTTCCGCCATCCTCTCAAAAGCTGGAGCGTATCGATCCATACTATAGCATTGGCGCTCCATCATAAACCCAAGTTGGTCTTGCCTAACCTCCATCCTTCCCATTCTATCACAAACATCTTGGAGTGATGCACGAGGAGCTCTCGCCATACCTACATGAGGTGCTCTAACAGGCGAGTCTTCTCTCATCAACCTTCCATCCGCTCCAATCAAATCTCTCAAGGTAATTCAGTCAATGGTATCACAAACAATTAGTGGACTAAGACTACTCACAACTTGATCACTTAAAAGCCCCATTCTTCGAGCTAACCTAGTCACAAATTCTCCACACACAATCATACTACCCGCTTGACTACCAGGACCTTTCCTTTTCATCCATTTTGCTATCACCCAAGCCACATTAGCGTATTGCTCACGGTTCTTTTTCCTAAACATGCTCAATAACCACAAATCATTCTTTTGTATTTTATCATATCCCGTGGTTCTTTGGCAAACGGCATAAGCAATCATCTTTTGAAGCACTCTTAAAAGTGGACTAGAAAATCTAGTGTCCGAGCTCCTAGATATGCTCAATGGATCCTCATCCGAGCAAATTGATGCCCAAAATTCATTAGCATTAAAGTCTCCATGATCACGTTCCCCTCCTTGGAAATAAACCTCAAATCCTTCCGCTTTTCGCTCCTCTCTATTATACAACTCCAAGTACTTAGCAAATTCTTTCAAAGTCAAAGAATGTTCCTTTCCACAAAGTCTAAAAGTCAAAATCTTCTTAGTCAACAACGCATCTCCTCCGGCATCTTCATCAAAATTAAAAGTAGAGAAAAACTCGAGAACAAGCTCCGCATAGATTTTATCCCTACAAGTAAAAGCACGAATCCAAGCATCAGATTCAAACAAGACTTCATTACCTCCATCCTCTATCACTACTATCCTTAGCATCTCCCTTATTTGAGCTTTACAACCAAGCTCGTTCAAAACTCCAAAATCTACAATGCTAGGTGCAAAAATTTGTTTTGGCATTAAAATACTGAGAGCATTGTTGTAGATGGTTTTGGTATCATTCGTACATCCAGGACAGTTCAAAAATTGATGATGTGGTGTTCCCATGAGTGCGGCACTTGCCGATTCGGTAGGCCTCCGCTTCTTTCTTCGACTAGACGAGCCGGTTTCGTAATTTCCAGAACCTGGATTCTACAAAATTTTCATCACATACAAACATGTATAAACATTAGATAAGCGTTAGGGGTCAACGGTGATCCTATGATCGTGTTCTGATCATTCTGTTTGTTTTCCAGACGAAAAGTGCGGCGCACAATTTGGAATGTGTGGCGTACTTCCTGGGAAAATTTCATTAAAAGTACGGCGCACAATTTGGAAAGTGCGGCGCACATTCTGGGTTTTTCAGCAAATGTCGGGGTAACACTATTAGCTAACCAAATCCGCAAACTAATTGGTCACAAACTAATAACAATGGCTAGAATCAAACACTAACCCATTCCCAATTCTTTTAATCCATGACATTGCCTCATCTCAAAGGTTTTTCAAAATCCCTCTTTTTTTCAATTTTATCTTACTATAATCTAAATCATTTCTTAATCTAATCCTACATTACTAATTCCTATCTTACTATAATCAAAATCATTTCTTAATCTAATCCTACATTACTAATTCCTAATTGAATTGTAATGTGTTTTCCATTCACTAAGAACCCTAATTGAAAATTAGTCAAAAATTAAAAACTAATTAATTGAAACAAACATGAATTAAATATAAAAATTTACCCTAGACATGATCTCGAATGTGAAATTGGAGCAAAGACTCGAAAATATTTTTGGTGATGATTAAAAATGGTCAGGTGGTTTTTGTGTGTTTTTTTCTTTGTTTCTAATGAGAAAAACGAGATACATACAAAAAAAATCCGCCCAGAAGTGCGGCGCACTTTCTAAAATGTGCGGCGCACAATCTGTGCATCCAGACATGGTTTACTGTATTTTCATTTTTAAAGTATACAAAACACAATTTTAAAAGAAACCTCCAATTTCATTCGAAAGAAAACAAAAAAAACTTAGGGAGAACATTCCCTACTTCTAAGACCATCCTAAAACTTCTAGGACTCTTAGATATCATTTCGTTTTATTTGATTATCTACATACAAAAGGATAAAAATGCATAAAATTAACTAGGAGCCAATGATGCACTCCTCTTTTTTTCCTTTCCTCTTAGTTGTAGCAGATATTCAGAGGTGACATGATATCACTCTCCGTGTAACGTCCCGAGACCTCTCTATTGGTGTCCTTTGTCTCGTAAACTTTTTCGTACCTTTTTCCACATGGATCAACAATGACTATGCCAACATGCCATTCACTATCTCCATCTTTAGCAATATTTTCAAATTCTCGCTTGTTACCCACTTGCCAATCTTTGTATTTCAATGATACGGGAAGTACTTCAGGCATCCCCACAATCTTCTTGTACACATAAATATCAAAGAAAGGGTTATGGTAGCTCCTTTCACTTAGTGAAGCATCAAATAGTTCTTCCGGTTCCGTCCATGGTTGCAAATGTGGACCATAAATCGGCATACCATTTTCATCTCTTTTTGTGGTGGTAGTACTTATCATCTTCATAATCACTATCATCATGTTCTTTTGCTTTTAGCACATTATATGTTTGATGGACAAACCCATCAAAGCTAGTCATGATAGCTTTTCCAACATCTACCTTTGCACCAACGGTGTGCTAAAACTTTCTTCCAACCACTAGTTGAATATCTCGATCAATAGAAATATCGAGAAGCATAAAATCGGCTAGTATTGTGGTTGTCCCTATTTGACATAAAACTCCAAGCAAACGCTCAAATCCCTCTACATAGGAGTGATCAAGCATGTTTATTCGATCAAACCTTGGTTTGACTCTTCCAACATATAACATTTTGAAGATTCCAAGTGGCATGATATTAACATTCGAACCGGTGTCTACCAAAGCATTGTATGTAGTTTTACCTTCCAACCTGATAGGTAGGACAAAATAACCCGTATCTTCTTTTTCTTTCATTACTTTTTTTTTTTCACGGAGCATTTGGATTGCCACATCCTCATATTCCGAGGTTAATCCATCTTCAATCTTCAACTTATCAAGTAAGACTGATAGGTGTGTAAACACCCATCTTTTCTACCACTTAATTACAATAATAACCGGACCAAAACGTGTATTTTATGTCTTTTATGTCGGAATTATGCGTGGTTTGTGTTTTTGTTGTGATTTAGGACGAAAAGGTGAAAAGTGGAGAAAACACGGACATTCACGGGCATTTACGGACTTTTATTGAAGAAAAGGATGAAAGACGAAGTCAAGAAGTCAAGAGTGCAAAAAGAACGGAAGTCCACGACCAATTCTGAAGATTTATCGAAGAAAAAGTCAAAAGACGGAAGTTTACCAAAAGCCGAAGAATTCAAGTCTATTCTATTGAAGAATTTAAAGACGAGTTCGAAGAAATCCCGAAGCCAAAAGTCCCTTAAGTCTAAGTTTAAAGAAGACTAGAAGAAAAGGACTAATGACGCAATTAATGAAGAATTAAGAAGAAAGGGGCTTAATCTTGCAATTAACAAGAAATGAAGGAGGGGAGGAAGCTTCCTTGATCCTCCCCTATAAATAGATTAGGATTGTAGTCATTTCTTTCTTGTTGGCTAAGTGTGACAATTAGCTCTTCCACCATTTAAATACCTTGTCATTTACTTTTATTGTCAAATTTAAATACCTTGTCTTGCACCTTAAATTCATTTAATTTCAAGTAAGTTTTCCTTTAATTATTGTCAATCTTTACTTTATCTTGTCAATCTCTTATCTACCTTTCTTAATCTTTGATTTGTTGTGTTTATGTTTATGTTCATGCTTTTATTTTGATCCAAGTGGTTTTTGATTATTGTGGTAAAAGTTGTTTGATTTCGTGTTTTTAACTGTTTGTTTATGTTTATTTGTTGATTCGTTACTGTTTAGATTAATCCGTTTGTTTGATTTTGATTAATTTGTGGTTATATTTGCTGTTACTGTATCTCCTTGTTCTTCGGGAGTGTTTGCTTTGTTTCTGATCTTTCCAGGAAAAGTTCCGAACCAAGAAGGAGGGAAAGTGCTCATTCGGAACTTCCAAAGTTCCGAATCAAGGTTTCATCCGGAAGTTTTTGGGGTCAGCAAAACTTCCGAGTCAAGCTGTTCATCCGGAACATTCAAAGTTCCGAACGAAGGAAAACTTCCGACTCAAGAACCATTCATTCGGAACTTCCAAAGTTCCGAACCAGAAAAGCTTCATTCGGAACTTAAAAGTTCCGGATCAAGCACTGTTCATTCGGAACTTAAAAGTTCCGGATCAGTGGGTATTCATTCGGAAGTCTCCAAAGTTCCGAACCAAGAGTTGTTCATTCGGAACTTAAAAGTTCCGAATAAACTTCCGAATCAAGGGGCAACTTCCGACTCAAGAGGTGTTCATTCGGAAGTTCTAAACTTCCGACTCAAGGGGCTTCATTCGGAAACTTCTGAATCAAGGGTGACAAAATACTTCCGAATCAAGGCAAGATTTAGAGTTCCGAATAAGTAAAGTTCCGAACGAAGGATTGTTTTGGATAAGTGACATATTCAGATCAATTAGTTCCGGATCAAGGATTTTGGCAATATTCCGAGTGAAGAAGAATCATTTCAACTGAAGGTGACATTCCGGACGAGTGATTGTTCCAAACGAAGGTTTATTCCGAATGAGCTGTATTCAGGTTCTTATTAGCTTTTGTCTTTGATTTTTATTTTCAAGCTTTATTTTTCCCGCCTTTATTTTAATTGTACTTTAAGTTTATTTGCCTTAGCTTAATTTTAGTTTTTCCCTTAGTTTAAGTTTTAGTTGCGTTTAAGTTTGCCTTAGATAGATTTAAGTTTTCGTCATTTACTTTAGTGCCTTTTAATTTCAGTCACGCTTTTAAATACCTGCACCTTTACTTTAATTAGACTTAGATTTACTTTAACCGCACCTTTACTTTTAAGTCTTTGCACATTTAATTAAAAACAACCAAAAATATTCTTTTTCACCAAAAACAAATAGAGTCACATAGAGAGCCTAGATCAATTCGTTAAGATACCGAGAACAACGAACTTTAATTAATTTTTATACGGGGTGTCAAAAGCCTTGTATCAAATGGCGCCGCTGCCGGCTCTTTTCGTTAAGATCAATAGTTTTATGTGAGAGACACGTTGCTTTTGGGATCCGTTCACTTGTGAACGTTACTTTTCTTGCATAAAAAATTCCAAAAACTCATAAAAAACCATAAAAATTAAAAATTTCAAATCCAAAAAGATTTTATTTTTATTGTGTATATATATATTGTCTTTGTGTTTGGTTTTGTTTTCTTGTGCATTTTCAGGTGTATGCGTACTAGATCTTCTAATTATCAAGAGCCCGAGCCTCAAGAAGATTTAGATATGGCAGGTGTTGTCAACAACAACATTCCACCGAACCTCAATAATAATAATAACAACAATGCTCTTCCACAGCCCGATCTTCGGACCATGGAGGAACTTTGTCAACCAACAATGTTTGGACGAGGAGGACCGATTGCGCCGATGCAAATCAACGCTCCTGAGTTTTCGTTGAAGCACCACATGATTCAGCAAGTACAAACAAACCCATTTAGAAGATTGCCTGATGATGATGCCAACAAACACCTCGACAAGTTCATTACAATCACCCAAAGCATGAAGTTGCCTGGGGCCACAATGGATGTACTCCGCCTACAACTCTTCCCACATACTTTATCGCATCATGCCGAGAAATGGTTTGATCGTCTCCCGAAGAATTCTATTCACACTTGGGATGATATGACTCAACGCTTTTTATCGCGCTACTTTCCACCATCCATGGTCACGAGCCTTCGCAATCAGATCAGCGGTTTCATGCAAGATCCCGATGAATCTCTTTTTGACGCTTGGGAGAGATATAATGTCTTGATCGACCGTTGTCCAAACCACAACATGCTTCCCGTCACATTGATTGATACTTTCTACAACGGTTTGACTTTTCGAGATCGTGATACGATCAATGCAGCCGTCGGTGGCACATTCATGAAAAGGAGACCCAAGGAGTGTAGAGAGTTAATTGAGAACATGACTACTCACCATAAGAACTGGGATTCCTCTGCTTCTTCTAGGAACAACCCGAGAGTCAATGTTTCTTCCACCTCAGCAAACCCTGAGATGACCGAACTCACCCGCATGATGGCCGAAATGAGCAAAAGTATTACGCTTCTCGCTTCAAACCAACAACAACAACAAGTTAAAGCGGTTGCTAATCCTTGTGAAACATGTGGCGGTCCTCACTCATACACCGATTGTCCTTCGACACAAGGAAATCCGGAAAATGTGTATGCTGCTTATGGCAATTATTCACCGGAAAATTACCAAGCTAGACAACAAGGGGATAGAAATCTGCTGAGTTACCGTTCCAACAATTACCTTTCACCCGGTTTTTCTCCTCAAAACCAAAACCCCGCCAACAACTACAATAGAAGCAACCAAATCCCACCAAGAGCTTCTAACCCTTATCAACCACCCACCCAACAACACCCACCCATTAATCCCGATGTTGATGCCATCATGAGAACTCAAGGTGAGCAAATCAAGAATCTACAGAGCCAAATAATCAATTTGAAAGGAGATATCCTGAAGCAAGGAAATGACATCAGAACTGAGGTTCGTGATAACCTTCAATCCTCCTTCATCACTCAAACAACTGAATTAAAGAATTTGTTGGCTAGTTTCTTGCCCGAAGCTCAACCTTCTTCTTCTTCGGGTTCTCTACCTTCAAACACCGTCACCAATCCGCGAGCTAATGTGAGTGCTATAACTACGCGTAGTGGAATTACCATTGTCAATCTACCTGACCCACCACCATCATCTACACCTCCTCCGCCACCATATATCCCTACTCCTCCTACACCTAGTGTTAGTACACCATTACCGTCTCCGCCTCGTCATGACGATGTATCTCGGAAGGACCCTTCAACATCACAACCTTCACCTAACCCTTATCAACCTAGAATCCCATACCCTTCTCGCATAGGCAAGACTAATGATCTAACCAAGAATGACTGTCAAGTATCGAAATATGTGGATATGCTATCTAAAATGACCATCAACATTAGCCTTGTTGAAGCACTTTGCCACATGCCGAAATTTGTCAAAGCATTCAACGAATTGCTTAGCAAGAAAGAGAAGCTGATTGAACTCGCCAACACACGATTAAATGAAAACTGCTCTGCAGTCCTTCTTAGAGAACTTCCGGAAAAACTTGGAGATCCCGGTCGTTTTGTGTTGCCTTGCGTGTTCAACAAAACTGAAGAATTTACTGCCCTTGCTGATCTCGGGGCTAGTATTAATTTGATGCCACTGAGTGTTTGGAAAACACTATCATTACCCGACCTCATTCCAACAAAGATGACTCTCGAACTTGCAAATCGCACTCTCGCTTACCCCGTTGGTATAGCCGAAGACGTGTTTATCAAAGTTGGCACATTTACTTTCCCGGTCGATTTTGTCGTAGTTGATTATGAAATGGACCCTCGTATTCCTTTAATACTTGGTCGGCCATTCTTGAGAACCGGACGAGCTTTAGTGGATGTGGCCGAAGGTGAGTTAATCTTACGAGTCGGGGATGATTCAAAAGTTTTTAAAATGGGGAAGCTTACAGGCAAATCCTTTGGAGGCCGAGAATCAGTGAATATGATAAATGTGCTCGATGACTTTACCGTCTATGACAATCCTCTATTCGAGTCTTCCACTGATAATCCACTCTTTGAAGATAATGTGGATGATTCTCACTCTACTTTGGACGCTTCTCCCATTTATGATTCTCAACCGGTCTTTGATGCTTATGATGATGATTCTAGCTCAGATTCAGATGATTTTGATTGTACTTCTGAGTATCCCGAGCTACCCATTTTCGATGATTTTGATGAGGCTGATACTCTCTCGAGCGATTCTTCACTTGATGAAGATCCTCCATCACTCGATCCTACTTTGGACGATTATTCATTTGAGGAAGATTTCTTTGAATTTCTCAACACTTACTTCCCTCATGAGAGTGATGCACCTCCTTTGGACTTTGAAGATTATCGTCTTGATCCTACTTTGGATTTGAAGAGCATTTTTTCAAAGGAGAAGAAACCGGTCGACACCGAAATCCATTGCACGTATGATTTGACACCTCTTTGTCCCCCTTCTGAGGACGAGGTTGTGCTTCTTTGCGGATCTTCTTCACACTCGGCTGAGCCTGAGTGCTATTTTCCCTTGAAGGAAAAGGTGTTCGACCCCGGTATTGAAGTCTTTAAGCCATCTCAGTATCCACCTGATGAAATAAAAGGAAAAATCTTTGGAAATTTTGAAGACATGCTTGCTCCACTTCAACTTTGCTTCTACCGTGCTCCATCGCTGCTTAAGGGAACCCTGCCATTTCTCTTTTGGCTTGCCTTGTTCGCCTTAAGCTCTTGCTTATTGATGGATGAAAACTATGTCTTTGATCCTGGTGGATATGTTTCATGCTTCTTCCGTTGATGATCAAGGTCGAGTCAGGCTCACGACTCGGTTAACAAAAACCAAGCGCTTCTTGGGAGGCAACCCATGCATCTATCTTTTCGCTTTCTTTATCATAAGTGTAGGGGGGACCCTTTGGTTTGTTTTCCTCTCCTCACTTCTTAATCAGGGATTCGAGCTTCAATGATCCACTCTTGATGATTCTTGACGACCCGTGATTTCGTGTTCTACTTCTTCCCGGTTCTATCCTAAACTCTTTTCGATTCACTATTTTATATTTTCTCAATATTAAAATAAGAATCTCTTTAGTTGTCTTTTCCTTAGCGAGATTTAAACAACGTGCACAATGTCCTAAGTGTAGGGGAGTTTACTCCCACATGCTTAAACATTGAGGACAATGTTTATCTTAAGTGTAGGGGGACTTCTATCGAAGTTAAGTGGTCTTTTCCTTGTATTTGTCTTCATTTTAACCGGAAAATCAATTTTTCGACATTTTTCAAAATTTTTGATCTATTTTGGCCTATTAGTTTTTCCCTTTTGTATAGTTATTTTCTTTCTTTGCTAGAATAAATGTTTCATAAGTGGTTTTAGTTTTCAAACGTTGTGAATCTTTTGACTCAATCCGAGTTTACTCTAGCTAGTATCCTTAACGTGTTTAAGTCAAGTTTTGCTAGGCTTTTATATAGGGAACTATAAAACGCGAAAGTCTTAACTCTCACGGCTTAAGAACAAGAACTTTTCGCAAGTTCCTATAATTGATCCTAGAGAGTCGTTTATCAAGGGAACTTTAAAATGCGATTTCTAAACTTGAAAAAGTCTAAGAATTTGCAAGATCCTATAGGCGACCCGAAAACCCAAAACTTTGATTTAATAGGCTAAGTATCCACGAGTCTCATTCCTTGAGATTTTAAACTGTGGAGAACGAGAGATGATAGAGCCAATTATAAGTCTGGTATTCTTTCGTGAATTTATGTGAGTTAATTATAAGCCTATTCTCCCATCGCTTGCTAATAAACTTATCTGCCAATAAATAAGGTTGTACGATTTGAAAGGTTACTTAGCTTCTAGCCCCAGATCGTTTAAAAGTTGCTCGGTATGGATTAGAGTTCATAGCCAAGGCATAACTTATTGAAGCGGGACGCGAAGATTGGCGAGTCCGAAAAGGCCCTAACAAGGCATGAGGGCTATGTTTTGTTGCTAAAGATCCAAAGTGATGTGAAGAATCATTTATCGAAAATCAATATGAAGGATCGAGACACACGACGAAAAGCAAATACTCCCCAAAAGTCATGGAGAAGTGTATCCGAAAAGACCCTAACAAGGTATGAGGATAAATAGATCCAAGTCATAAAAGGAGGCGGATCGTTGTATATCAAAGTCCAAAATAAAGATTGGAGAAAAATGAAGAAGTCGTGGTCCAAGTATGAATCTCTCAAAACTTCAAGTGAAGAAATTCCTATATGAAGAGAAGACCATTATTTCATGAACGTCTCTCGAGATTTAAAGTATGAAGTCGCTGCCAAATATCGGTCCGAGAAAGGTCTCAAATCGCGAAGCAAGTTATGCCAAGATATGAACTTTATGAGGTCCCGAGAAGAAGTTTTAAAAGATTTGGTCCTTTAGCTAACTATTGATTAAATCGTTCACTTTATTTTCAGACTAAATAACTATCGAAATAAGTCAAACAATGCATCCTCGTGATCATTCAAGACAATAATAAAATATAAGAGATACCCCTAGGAATAAGGGAGTCTAAGTGAATAATTGGCCCACATGAGTTCGTGTTAGTCTACTAACTTATAATAACAATGATCTCGTTTTTAAGCTTGGTTTGGAGAAAGTGAAAACTTGAGGATGATGATTATTCATGACAATTTCCAAAACCCAAGGTATGCTTTTGATTTCTTTATTTTGTATGTCTTTAATTTTCTATCTCTTTAATAAAGGCCAACGTGGATTAATTATGATGAAAAGTGTAATCTTGCTTTGTAACTAATGCATTGCATGAGGACATTGCAATGGTCAAGTGTAGGGGATTTGATAGGTGTGTAAACACCCATCTTTTCTACCACTTAATTACAATAATAACCGGACCAAAACGTGTATTTTATGTCTTTTATGTCGGAATTATGCGTGGTTTGTGTTTTTGTTGTGATTTAGGACGAAAAGGTGAAAAGTGGAGAAAACACGGACATTCACGGGCATTTACGGACTTTTATTGAAGAAAAGGATGAAAGACGAAGTCAAGAAGTCAAGAGTGCAAAAAGAACGGAAGTCCACGACCAATTCTGAAGATTTATCGAAGAAAAAGTCAAAAGACGGAAGTTTACCAAAAGCCGAAGAATTCAAGTCTATTCTATTGAAGAATTTAAAGACGAGTTCGAAGAAATCCCGAAGCCAAAAGTCCCTTAAGTCTAAGTTTAAAGAAGACTAGAAGAAAAGGACTAATGACGCAATTAATGAAGAATTAAGAAGAAAGGGGCTTAATCTTGCAATTAACAAGAAATGAAGGAGGGGAGGAAGCTTCCTTGATCCTCCCCTATAAATAGATTAGGATTGTAGTCATTTCTTTCTTGTTGGCTAAGTGTGACAATTAGCTCTTCCACCATTTAAATACCTTGTCATTTACTTTTATTGTCAAATTTAAATACCTTGTCTTGCACCTTAAATTCATTTAATTTCAAGTAAGTTTTCCATTAATTATTGTCAATCTTTACTTTATCTTGTCAATCTCTTATCTACCTTTCTTAATCTTTGATTTGTTGTGTTTATGTTTATGTTCATGCTTTTATTTTGATCCAAGTGGTTTTTGATTATTATGGTAAAAGTTGTTTGATTTCGTGTTTTTAACTGTTTGTTTATGTTTATTTGTTGATTCGTTACTGTTTAGATTAATCCGTTTGTTTGATTTTGATTAATTTGTGGTTATATTTGCTGTTACTGTATCTCCTTGTTCTTCGGGAGTGTTTGCTTTGTTTCTGATCTTTCCAGGAAAAGTTCCGAACCAAGAAGGAGGGAAAGTGCTCATTCGGAACTTCCAAAGTTCCGAATCAAGGTTTCATCCGGAAGTTTTTGGGGTCAGCAAAACTTCCGAGTCAAGCTGTTCATCCGGAACATTCAAAGTTCCGGACGAAGGAAAACTTCCGACTCAAGAACCATTCATTCGGAACTTCCAAAGTTCCGAACCAGAAAAGCTTCATTCGGAACTTAAAAGTTCCGGATCAAGCACTGTTCATTCGGAACTTAAAAGTTCCGGATCAGTGGGTATTCATTCGGAAGTCTCCAAAGTTCCGAACCAAGAGTTGTTCATTCGGAACTTAAAAGTTCCGAATAAACTTCCGAATCAAGGGGCAACTTCCGACTCAAGAGGTGTTCATTCGGAAGTTCTAAACTTCCGAATCAAGGGGCTTCATTCGGAAACTTCCGAATCAAGGGTGACAAAATACTTCCGAATCAAGGCAAGATTTAGAGTTCCGAATAAGTAAAGTTCCGAACGAAGGATTGTTTTGGATAAGTGACATATTCAGATCAATTAGTTCCGGATCAAGGATTTTGGCAATATTCCGAGTGAAGAAGAATCATTTCAACTGAAGGTGACATTCCGGACGAGTGATTGTTCCAAACGAAGGTTTATTCCGAATGAGCTGTATTCAGGTTCTTATTAGCTTTTGTCTTTGATTTTTATTTTCAAGCTTTATTTTTCCCGCCTTTATTTTAATTGTACTTTAAGTTTATTTGCCTTAGCTTAATTTTAGTTTTTCCCTTAGTTTAAGTTTTAGTTGCGTTTAAGTTTGCCTTAGATAGATTTAAGTTTTCGTCATTTACTTTAGTGCCTTTTAATTTCAGTCACGCTTTTAAATACCTGCACCTTTACTTTAATTAGACTTAGATTTACTTTAACCGCACCTTTACTTTTAAGTCTTTGCACATTTAATTAAAAACAACCAAAAATATTCTTTTTCACCAAAAACAAATAGAGTCACATAGAGAGCCTAGATCAATTCGTTAAGATACCGAGAACAACGAACTTTAATTAATTTTTATACGGGGTGTCAAAAGCCTTGTATCAAAGACCCCATCGACAATCATTTTATACTTATCACTGTATTTTAATGTTTCAATGATTGGTCGATTCATGTTTAACAACATTACTCTTTCTTCAACGTCTTCCCTTAATTCTTCCATTGTTAGTTCTTCTCTAGTTAAGGGTTTATTAATGGTGAGAGAATGTCCTTCACCATTATAGTTCAATTTGTAAGCATGAGCGGGCTGTTTTCCTTTGTTTCTTTTGCCTCTCCCCGTATTACAAACAAATCTAGGAGTATCAACTCCCTCGTTTTCAATAGGTGCTAATTCATCAAAGTCGAGATTATCAAGTATCTCGTCAATTTCTTCTAAGTCCAAGCTTTCATGCACTTTTGGCCATAAGGTGAGTATGCCACAAGTGATGTCCATTTGTGCATTGGCTTGTTTTAGGAAAGTTCTCCCAAATATTGCACATGGTTTACAGTCATCTTCTTCCAGATTGACGAAGAAGTCGACGAAAAACAATTCGTCCTTGATCATAACAATGAGCTTCTTATCTATTTCTTTGTCCCCATTACGATGCGTTTTGTAGGTTAACCCAAGCTCCACTACAAGTTCATTGCTAACAAAACCCTTCTCCATTTCCAAGTAGGGGTGGAAATGAGTCGAGATGCTCGTGAAAAGCTCGGGATCGGATCGGTAAAAAGCTCGAACGAGCCGAGCCTAAACGAGCTCGAGCCCGAGCTCGAGCTTAATTTTGAGCTCATTTATTAAACGCACTCGAGCCCGAGCTTTACGTACAAAGCTCGTTTAGGCTCGCGAGCCTAAACGAGCCTAACGTTTTATATACGAGCTCCTTAACGAGCTTAATAACAAGCTTATTAACGAGCTTAATTTATATATATTACTAGCCGAGTTCGACCAACCTTTATTTTTACATTGAAAATTCGTATAAACGAGCCGAGCCCGAGCTTGTCTACAATACCACGATCCGAGCTCGAGCCTAAAGACTAAGGCTCGAAACGAGCCGAGCTCGAGCTCGAGCTCTGTAAAAATTAAACGAGCCGAGCTCGAGCTTTACCGAGCTCGAGCTCGGCTCGGCTCGTTCCCACCCCTATTTCCAAGTCAGCTTGCCCATCATAGGCAAATTTACCTTCCACATGACAAGGCATTGAGTACTTTTCGCTAGGCGTCAAGTCTTCCAAACGATAGAAAGTTAGGACCTTTTCAATCCCACTATCGGCTGTGTCCCTATATTCAGATCCTGTCTATTCTTCATCCAATTCAATCTTATCATTTAGGCTAATATTCTCATCTTATCCCAAGCATATCCTACCCAAGCTAGTGTTTGGATCCATCTTAAAACAACAACACATCAAGAGAAACATTAGTATGTTAGTGCCACAAAATCCAATTGACATTTCATATCCTGTAGTCTTAAGGCAACTCATTAGTTTTGATGAAAATCTCTTTTTATAAGCAAATTATGCGTACTGTTTTTCCAGTTGTGCGGCGCACTTTTGAGATGTGCGGCGCACTTTTGCCCGATACAGAAAAGCCGGCGCACTTTCTGAAATGTGCGGCGCACTTTCTGCAGGAGTTTTTTTGTTCATAACTGTATGACCTATATACCAATCAAACAATGTTATAATACTTTTTTCATAATAATTCCTTAACAAGTAGTCAAAATAAGAAATAGTGACCAAATTTTGTAAGATGTTCTCAAGTATTTTGCAAGAAATATCTATTTTTTCACTTCCGCTTGTTTTCTCATTTTCTTGTATTTTAAAGTTGTTAAAAAATCCAGAAAAATTACCATAAATCATGATAAATATCAAATAAGGCATAACAAAGCAAATTATTATACCAAACAGTAATTTAAAGAGAAAATAAAATTTTGAAACAAAATATTTTTGGTTTTTCTTGAAATGCAATATTAACAAACACATAAGCTCAAAAAGCATACGCACACATAAAGCAATTCTCATGTTTTCAGCAGTAAGTGTTGAGAGTAAAAGGTTTTGGTGGTGTTTTGGGATTGTTTCTACCAACATTTTGCAAATTCGTATCAAATGTGCGGCGCACTTTCTAACTTTTTTGTTAAAAACTTTTTCAGATTGCCAGAAATCTGTACGACGATTTATAATTTTTTTTTACCAAGTATTTCAGAATGTTTCAAAATAAATAACTGATCAATCCCCAGCAGCGGCGCCAAAAACTTGATGTTCGTTTGCAAGTCTTAATTTTTATTCAAGATATTACCACACAAATGACTAGAAACATAAACACGGGCAAGTATACCCTTTCATGTATAGCATAGCTTAATGGTAAAGTCCAGTTCGTTCCACGGGATTGTTGTTATCAAAATATTAAAACAATTACCTCTAGAGTGTCACAAGTTCTAAAGATATACTTAACAATTGGTATTAAAGGGTGCGTTTGGCTAAGGTCATAACCATATGATAGATAGGTAGCAAGGATGAAATATAAGCACATAAACAATGTAAGACAACATACCGATTATTAGTCATGCTTGCAACATCTAATTGATATGACAAGATCCGGCTAAAGACTTTGTCATACCAACAGCATTAAGATAAGTTTATGCTTGATTTCGATAACTAAAGTAGTACATGAGATTATGCAAGAGTTGGTATATGTTTTAATCCACTAATCGTCACAAAAGTGATTAACAAGGTTCATTTATTAGATGACATGAAACTCATCCATTCACATGAGTATTAGTCGATGATCATGGATGAATCCAACATATAACAATGGTCTTACATAGTAACGCATAATACATGAGTATCCAAACCACACTTATATTCAAGAACCCAGGAGAAAAGTGCACCGCACAAAACTAATTGTGCGCCGCACTTTGCCCCAGCAAAGCTAATATTCACATCTAATCATAAGGCTATTGAACCTTAACCAAGTGCACATCACACTACTCCATAATAATAGTAAATAAGATCATTTCAAACATATGTAAATCAAAGTAAAAGATTGACATAATTGAAATAAGAATTATACCACAAGGTTATTTCAATAATTGCTTCCAAAGGATTTATATGTCTTTGAACTTATTACAAATGGCTAGCAATACTTGTGAGTTTCTTGTTCCAGCACCAATACCATAAACCAACTAAGGTTTAATAACTCTAGTGACTATGATCAAGGATTTAGAGAAATCCTTGATTATTGTTTCTCCTCAACAATGGAGAGAAGTGAGGAATGAGATATGATTATGCCTGGCCAAGGGTCCTATTTATACTTGAAAATTCGTAGGTTAGAAATCTTGGAAGTATATCAAAGGTTCCCCATTATAGCCATGCATAATTGCACTTAATTGTGTAACCGCAGTGAAATGTGCGCCGCACTTATTCATTTGTGCGCCGCACTTCATCAGGTATAAATGTGCGCCGACTTGCCAAATTGTGCGCCACACTTCTTGTTATTCTCCACATTCGGGGTACTTCGAAAGTATGCCGCACTTTACTAAATGTGCGCCGCACTTCTGCTCCTTTTCAGCATAATTTCTTCTCTAGCCCCTTTATTCATTATTTCTTTATTCTTTTCCTTTATGGTTTCTTTCTTGGCTACAATACAAACAATACCTTTTATTAGTATCAATTAAACACATAATTTATTTATTTACATAGCAAACAAGGACAAATGCATCATTACAAACATGTATAAATGAGGCGTTATCAATTGGTCTGGAGCTGAAGAAGAAACTGAAGATGAGGATGGTGCACGCTTGTTGCGCAAACAAAGAAGAGAAACCCTTGAACCCAACGCGCCTAAGAAAATAGTGCGACATGATATTAGGGAGTCCTCCTCTGCTCATCCTACCACTGGGGGTAAGTCCCTAGAGATGCTAAGAACATGTGCAATAGAGCCTTAGATTATATACTTGTCCTTTGATCATGCAGCTGAGACTCCCCAGCGATTCCTCTCTAAAGGTAATTACTCACATTTCTTTTTCATACAGATTTCAAATGTTAGTGAATATACGCTAACTTTTAGCTTCTTTTGTTTCCCTCAGCTCGGATGCTGTTGTGCCAACGGAGGTGGCGACCACAACCCCCTGATTACAGTCATTGCTTTAGGGGCTGGGATCGAGACCAAAAGTCCTTTTGTCGAGGTGAACTATCGCCCGGTGATGAAGATCAAGAGCCCAAGACCTTTGTGCCCTAATGGTGCATTTCCGAAAAAGCTGATATGACAAGTGCTGCTGAGTACCAAAGCTTTATTGATCATCTTACCCCACATGGTCGTGCTCTTAGGCTTCAAGAGCTTCTTACTACCAATTTCCTTGATAAGATCAATGTCGTTAATGCCTATCATGTAACCTTTATGGCATATTTAAAGAAGAAATTTGTAGAATAGACACAGCATGCGACAAGTGCCCAAGCCAAGAACAGTGATGAGACTGCTTTTATACATGGTCTCATCGTCCAAAACGGCCTTAAATTGCATAAAATATCATAAAACATGCCAAATATATGCTCGTGTTTGTTACTAGTGTATTTTTAGGTACGGATATTGAGGAATTGGCAAAAGAACACAAGAATCAATCAAAAACGAACACGGGAAATGAAGTCGCACAATGAACCGGGCCCAAGTTTGGAATTTGCAAAATGACCCTTGAAGAATTGAAGATTGGCAAAAATGGCCCCTCATCTTTGAAGAACTTGTCACATTTGACCCTCAATATATCAAATGTACAAGTATAAGCCTTAATGTTTGAAGATTATACAAGATCAGCCCTTGGAAAATCAAGTTATTACAAAAGGAGCCCTTTGGAAAAGTTTTTGGAAAGTTTTGTGCCAGTTTTGACAAGTTTCCAAAGTTGATAAGGCTAAAACCAGCGCTGATAGCTATTTATTACAAAGTGAAAGAAAGTTTATACCTTGGGGACCAATCCTGTCAATACACTAAACCCCCACAACCAACCAGGGAGTGACACGTCAACCCTACCCACCCATTTACCCACCACCCACCCACAAACCGACCCTACCCATTACCCTCACCCGGTTTATTTATTTAACTGGGTCAAACCCCAGTCAAACCCCCATTTTCCCTCTTTAACACACAATTTAAATTGTGTTTAACCCAAAACGCATCAAAACCCACCCCTAATTAACATGAACCCTAGAACACCCCCAGTATCCAATCCACCCAAATCAAGGGGTTATTCCCCCAAACCTTCCAGAACCCTAATCAACGTCCCTCTCATCCAAACCCACATCACCCAACACATTCACATGCATTGTGGGCCCCTCCCCAAGCCTCCCCTGCAACGTCCCTTTCCCTCAAAACTTACACCCAACCAATTTAGCGACCAAGATTGTTCAACTTGGTCCCCAAGGAGTATCCAATGGCTATGATCACACTTCCAAGCTGTCAAACACATGTGATCACCATTTGACCAAGATTCGTCAAGAAGACCAAGGGCAAATTGGAGATTTTCCACATTAGGGTTTAAGCACTTGTATTTTTTAATTTACAGCCTAGAATGTTCTACTTTGTAGTATAAATAGGAGATGGGCATGTCCACTCCTTTCTTGTTCCAGTTTTAGCATAAAAACCTCTTGTAATTCCTTTTTTAATTAGTAAAGTTTGGTGTTTGTTAAAATCATTGTAATTCCTTTTATTTAATTAAAAAGTTTGTGTGTTGAGTCTATGCTATAACTGAGTTCCATTAATTTGATTAAGTTAGTTTGAGTTTATGAAAATTCAAAAAGTTTTGAAAAAGGTGTCTTAATTTCAGAAAACTTGAAAGAGTTAGGAAGTGAAAGTGGACTAACCATTTTGAGTTTTCTGAGTTTAAGTGTTTTTAAAACGTGTTGTTTAAGTTTTGAAAAGATTGGTGAAAGTTTTTTTTTAGAAGAAAAATATAAAACAGATTACATATTTGTGTTTGTGTATGTTCTGCTTTTGAATTTGCAGGTTGGATCATTGTTGATTCAGTTCAGCTCCAACCCGAGTTGGATTGGAGGTGGATTATACATCCACTAGGACCCTGGATTGTGGGGTCCTAAGGTATTCTCTTTTTGCCTTAAATTTCAGAAAAAGTGTATGCTTATATGAGATTTTGTGAAAAGTGTTGATTGTTGGTTTAAGCTGTTGAATTTGAGGTCTATTGTGTTAGTATGCATGTTTAGGAAGTTTGTATTCAGATTGGTGAAGTTTAAGTTGGATTTGTTTTGTAAAAACGTTTTCAAAAATTTTAATAGGGTGTTTGGATATAGGTTTAAGCAGGGCACTTAATCCTTGATTGAGTTTGATTAGGTGTTAGCAGTGTTGTAATAGGTTGAGTAAGGTTGATTACTAGTTAGTAAGTTAGTTTGGAGAGCTTTGATGCAAGTTTGTTGTTAAAAAAATGGAATAGCATAGCTAAAATTGCATCACCTAGTATTCTGCCTGTTTTGTTCCTAATTTGTTCCAAGATCTTGTTTAATCTGCTAAGAGATAGAGTGAATTAGGTTTGTTTTTGGTTTTTATGATACTTGGTAGGGTTGTGTACCAATTTTGGGCTTGTGACAATCACTTGGGTGCAATCTGCTAGCCATAAAAACCACCAGACCTGTTATTTTTGTCACAGCAACATTAAAGTGCTAAGTGTGAGCTTTGTTTTGATTATTTGGAGTGTGCTAAGTGCTTGTTTTCTTGTTATTCTTGACTCCTTGTGCTCAGAAAGAGCACAAGGGTGCCCTCTTGTTCCAAAAATACCAGCAAACATAGCATAAACCAAGACCTCTTGGTTTTCAAGTTTAAGTGTGCACTCACACTTGATTTACAGAAACTTGCCCAGACCTGGGTACCTTTTGATCTTAAAACTTGTTGAATCTTGGTTGAATTTGGATTTGGAATGTTGTTTGTGAGCTTATAAGTGGTACTGATCAAGTTTGTAAAAGCTAAAAAGAAAAAAAAAAAAAATTTCCAAAAAGGACGTGGCCAGGACTCGAACCTGCGCCACTCCTCTCACAACCAAACGTGCTAACCATCCTGCCCTAGGGTCTTTGACTGCTAGGTTTGGTTTGGTTATATATATAAGGAGTATTTGTTTTTGGCTTATATAAATAAGCCGTGAGCTTTTAGGCTTATTTTAGCTTATTTATTAAACTTTTTGAGCTTATTCCATTTTTCCTAGGATTTAAATAGGTTTAGGGATTTTTCTGGCTAAAAGTTTTATTTTTCCATTTATTTAATTATTTTTTAGGATTATTTCTATTTTTATTTTTAGAAAGTCTTTAAAAAATACTGAACAGTGATATAAAAATACAAAAAAATAGTTTTTAGGTTTCTAGTTGTATATTTGAGGTTTACATATAAAAAAGTTTTCAAAAACTTTAATTTTTGATTTTATTTAATTTTAGGGTTTTTATACAACTTTGAAAATTAATATAAAATTCATTAAGAGGTTTTAGAAACTTTTGTTTACATTTTCTTTCTAGTTAGATTATTTAGGATTTTTGAGAATTTTTTAGAATTTATTTGAGGACTTTTAATTTTTTGGATTATTTTATTATTATTTTATTCATTAAAATAAAAAGTTTTATTTTTATTTCTTTTTCATTTTTCCTAGGTTCTTTGTCATTAATTAGGACTATTCCCATTTGTAGAATAATTTTTAGGCTTTTCAATTAATTTTTAGAATTAATTTAAGATTTAATAGTTTTTAATAGTTTTTAGGAGTTTAAAAATAGTTTAATTTGGTTTTAAAATTTTTAAAAATAGTTTTTAGTTTAAATAGGTCAATTTTGAGGTTTACAAATTATAAAATCTTGTTTAGGGCTTTTTAATATTTAAAAGTGATTTTTAGGGCTTTAATTAGCATTAAAAAGTCATTATTAAATTAATTAAAAGGTTTTGGCAAGTTTGAATTTTTTGTAAACTCTTAGAATATTATTTGGGAGTTTTTAGTAATTTTTAGGAATTTTTAGATTAGAATTTTAAATTTTGTGTTTTTCACGTTCTTCGTCGTAACTTTCTAATAGTGTTTTTGCCTTATTTTTCTAATTTTTTCGTCTTCGTCATTTTCTCTTCTTTTCTTCTCATTAATAACCAAAAACATAATCAATCAATTCAATTCACAACGCACTAGCCTCCTCGAGAGAACGATTCCCATCAAGGGTCATAAGTGTTTACGTTTTCCTAAACGTACGCTTAACGCTTACCACTATTTTGTTGCCTCTTTTTCCTAAAAGGGTATACAAAAATTCTACATCATTTTTGGCGCCGCTGCCGGGGAGGCGTGTTGTGTTTTGATTGACAATTGTTGTTTTTATATATTAGCCATAAATATAATTGTATTAATAGCACTCTATTAATACGTATTATCGTTTTTCGGTTTTTGTGTGAATACTATTAGTATATTGTATACGTAAAACAATAAATACACAAGTACTCCAAATACGTGAGCAATCACAACCTTGATTCGGGATTTCATCACTCGATCATTGTATTCGAATCTCAAACCAAAGAAAAAGGCAAAAATAGATAAATACTTTCGTGAAGCTTAATCTTGATAATACAAACTATAAGGTGGGTATAAGGCAGTTGTATTTCACAACCTAAAGGAAAAAGGCTCTTAAGTGCTTCGCGCCGCCTCGTTTCCTCCGCTTGCTTGTGCGTATTTGATTTTGAGAGTGAATCGAGGGTTTTGCCGCCCAAAGTATTATTACATATCATATATATTTTCTTGGTTTCATTTGATTAAACCCTCTTGAACGATTTGGTGTTCCACCATCGTTCTAAAGTCATCGAAGGCGTTCACTCCACGTGATCGTTTTCATTCCTTGAGGCCTTTTTAATCAAGAGATTTGATTAAGTGAGGAGATTTGTGGACTTGTTGTCTACTCAATATATTCACCAATTCCAAAAAAGTTAATACAATCAAAAACCACAAAAAAATTGAAAAAACACAAAATACCAAAAAGAATCTTCTTTGCTCGCCTTCTCGTTGTACGTGACGTTTATGCAAACTCGCTCTAAAGCTAGACGTGCTCGTAAACGAAGAAACAAATCACTCACTCTTTCTAGTGAGGAATCTCCTATTGACGAACCCATTGTACGAGAGGAACCAACCATGGCGAATCGAACTATGATGGAGTTACTTCAAGCACCCACCGAGGGTTATGGAGAAGCTATTGTGATTCCCGCAATCCTTGCGGAGAATTTTGAGGTGAAAACGGGTTTGTTGTCGATGATCCAAAACAACAAATTCCGTGGTGATGAGAAGGACAATCCGCACAACCATATCCGCCAATTTAATCGTCTTACCGCCACGTGCAAATTCAAGGATGTCTCGAATGACTCGATTAAGATGATGCTTTTTCCGTATTCCTTAGCGGGGCCCGCTAAAATTTGGTTAGAGAAAGAGCCACCCAATTCTATATTGACGTGGAAGGATCTCGTTTCGAAGTTTGTGAACCAATTTTTTCCGCCCTCTAAGACTACGCATTTGAAGAATGAGATTTCTAAATTTTCACAAGAATCAAATGAAAGTTTTTCTACGGCTTGGAATAGGTTTAAGGAGATGTTACACGAATGTCCTCATCATGGTTTTTCCGATTTGCACCAAATCGACACGTTTTACAATGGACTTAACGATCATGAAAGAGATTATTTAAATGCCGCCGCGGGTGGTAATTTTTTGTGTAAAACGGTTGAAGAAGCTTTGGTCATAATCGAGAATAGGTCTAAGGTTTATAGCCCTCGTCACACACCGAGTGTTGCCAAAAGGGGCTCATCATCGTCTCAAAGTATCAATGCATTACATGATGAAGCAAATGAAGAAAACCGATTTTTCGATAGATTTGCAAACCTTATGTCCCATTGGAAGGCTCAAGAAGCTTCCAACACCGCTTCGGTTAAAGCGGTTTCTAAAAGTTGTTTGTCGTGTGGGGGAGCTCATGATTTATCCGAGTGCATTACCGCGGATGGTAACACTTCGAATGCTTTTGTAGCCACGGGAACTTATAACCAAATAGGTCAAGGTTCACGTTCAAATCAAGCTCAACCCAATCAAAATGCTAATAATTATCGCAACAACAACAATCAAGGTGGAAATTACCAAGGAAATCAAAGAAACTATAACAAAGGTAATTACCAAAGTGGAAATGGGCAAATTTCAAACCAAAACCAAAACCGTGATTTTCAAACTAATGCCCAAGGTTTTCAAAACGATCACACCAAAAATCTTCAAGGAGAATTTTTGAATTATGCTAAGGCTAATGATGCTAAGTTTGACAACATGCAACGTGAAATGGTTAGCTTAAGATCCGAATTGAAAAATGAGCTTAAAACCGAACTTGCTAATGAACTTAAAACTCATGCTAATAAAATGGAAGGAAATGTCACACGACTCCAACAAAATCAACAAAAAATGGAGCAAGGACAACATGAGATTAAGCAAGAGTTGTTGAAAGCGGATGCTAGGCAATCTAAGTTTGAAGATCGAATGGCTAAAATGTTTGAAGCTATCATGTGTAAGCCCTCTTCTTCGGGTGGTCTTCCTAGTGATACCATCGTGAACCCGAAAGGAGAATTGAAGGTTATTACCACTCGTAGTGGTAAAACTTTCAAAGAACCCACTTCTCGTCCAAGTACTTCTATGGAGAAGGAAAAAGAGAAAGAACCCGAGGTCGTGGTTGAAAAGGAGCACATTGCAAGCCCACGAAGTACCGCTCAAACCACACCTACGGTTGAACCAATACCAATTATGGAACCCGAGATTCCAAGGCCGTTGCCTATGCCTAGTTTGCCCCAACCCACACCACCTTTACCCTACCCATCAAGACGAGACAAGGAAAAGGCACAAGAACGAAATAATTATCAATTTGAACTCTTTATGAAAATGTTTCGTGACTTGCATTTCAATATAAGTTTTGCCGACGCCTTAGTCATGATGCCTCGATTTGCCGCGAACTTCAAAAGTATGTTGAATAACAAAGAGAAATTGCAAAAATCGTCTAGTTGTTCTTCGGTTTTTCTAAGCCGCATACCTCAAAAGGTCGGTGATCCTGGAAAGTTTTTAATCCCATGTGCTATCCAAGACATGGAAGAATGCTACGCCTTGGCCGATCTTGGTGCTAGTATTAATTTGATGCCTCTCGAGATTTTTAAGTCGCTTAATCTTCCAAATCTCACTCCTTCAAGAATGTCAATCGAAATGGCCGATCATTCTACGATTCTAGCTTGTGGAGTTGCCGAGGACGTCTTTGTGAAAGTTGGGAAATTCTATTATCCCGTGGACTTCATTGTTGTTGATATTCCCATCGATCCTAAAGTTCCGTTAATTTTAGGTCGATCTTTTTTGGATACCTCGAGAGCACTTATCGATGTGCATGCAAGAAAAATCACTCTTCGTTTCAATGAGGAAGAACTCGTCATTAATGCAACCCAAAACTCCACTCTTTCTCATGTTTATTCAATCACATCTTTGTACAATGTCAATCCTATCAAAAACATTTGTCAAAGGATTTCCAATAGAGTTTTAGGAGTTGATAAAAATGAAGTTCTGTCCCCTCCGCCGATGGAGGTTAAGAGTGTTAAGCCTATGATTCCAATCTCGAGTGATTCTTCGGATGATGAATACGTTGATCCCGATGGGGAGGTTTTCTTTGTTGACAAAAGATTTGAAAACTTGCCACCACCTAAACCAAAACGCTTTCAAAATGTGAGAATTTTTAGTGTGACTAACATTGTTTTAGATACACCAAATATTTTTGACATAATTAAATCGGGTTTTCACAAGGAGAGTATTAAAGATGAAAAAGGAAAAGATTTTGAATCTAATTTAAAAGATTTTTCTACAATCCTAACTCCGTCATCACCGCGTGTCTTGAGTGCTACAAGCTCGTCTTCTCCTTTTGACGATGCTTTGTGTGGACCTAGTGTGGGGGAAGCCCCATATGTTCCCTCTCCTTTCTCCACCGAGGACGAGATATTTGATCCTGGAATTGCTTTTATAGGGAAATCTCGGTCTTCCACCGATGCAATAAATGGAAAATCTTTTCATTTGATTGGTGCGAGTCTACCTCGAGTAACTCATGTTTTTAGAGACTTACCCATTGTCCCACCCTTCTATTTCTTCTTATCTATTTTCTTGAAACTCTTTGAGTTTGTGTTGACACACGACAAAGTGGCGTTGATTTGTTTTTCCAAAGAAAACGAGAACGCCATCTTTGATCCCGGTATTTTGCATCATCAAAGGACTTAGTCCTTAATACCGGTTGTTTTTGGGCCTTGTTTATCATGTAAGCCCCACCAAAAATTGACCACACCATGATTATCCCTAAATGATCACATTTATGGGGATTCGAGTCGAGCTTTTGACTCGGTTATCAAAAACAAGGTGCCTCATGGGGGAGACCCATGCTTATCCATGTACATATTATTGCTTTCTAATTAGTGTAATGTGAGGGGATTTGTGCCCTTCCAACCTTTGTTCCGTGGTTGTTTGTGCATTGTGTCTTTTAGATCATCATCTTCACGATTGGAGCCTCTCGTGTTCGTTTCATGGGAGCACTCGATCGTTTGCTTTGGAGGCCTTTCCCAATATCCACATATGATATCCTTTTATGTTCTAACCTTAGGTTTTTAGCACACTTCATAAACGGCTATAACTTATTGGTTACACCCTTTCCATGCTAGATTAGGCATTCGACTACGTCTCTAGTATGGGGGTGTTTGCACCCCTAGACTCGAAACATTGAGGACAATGTTTAACTTTAGTATGGGGGAGTGAATAGATACTTGCTTTGCCAAACCTTCACGCTTTCCAAAGTTTATCGTTTTGTTTATCGTTTTGTTGCAAAATAAGGCTAAAAATGGCCAAATTTTAAAATTTTTCTCATGTTTCATAAGTGTTTGATGACACGAATGTAGATTTTCCGATGGCGAGAATAAGAGTAATTTTTGACTCGACCGTGCGTGTTGAGCACTTAGCTTTGATTCCTTAACTACACATTAGGCTAAGTCTCTTAAATGAGGACGAGAAATGATAGAGTTTATTATAAGTTACTATGCTAAACGTAGAGTATTCGTATTCTTTCAAAAACTCATGTGTTCTCGTTGTTTGCTTATTCTCCCTTCGCATGTAAATATTTTTTTTGCTTAATAAATATTGATTTAGCGGTTTAGTTAGGATTGTTGGGTTTCTAGTCTTTTCTAGTAGCTTCCGTGTAATTAAATTGGGAAGACATTAAGGTATCGCCAGCGTCACGGTTTTGAAGTATTGGCACCCTAATAATCGAAAGCTTCACCCAATAATAAGATTTCAAGTGCTCACCTAAATCAAGCAAACAATTTGAAGCCCCACAAGGCCTAAAATCTATGCAAAATTGAAAGTGAATCAAGCCTTAATCTTCGAAGCTTTAAAGATCCAAAATTCGCTTTAGCGTGAGGATATACGTCTTTGGCTAATAAAACCACCGATGATGGCGGATAATAAAAGGCAAGGCAAGACCGAAGTCATAATAAAAGCTTCATGGCGAAGTTGAATAAAAGATGGAGGTAAACCAAAGATAATAAGGCCCTTCCGTTAGGGGGCGTATAAAAGTCTTGGTAATAAGTCTCATGTTCAAAACCGTTATAAAACCGTGTTTATCGATTCTTCTTGTCAACTTAATTTTTTGACATCGTTGTCTATTAGGAGGGGTTATTGATTTGATGGTCTTAGTTACACCGTTAGGACTCTATTTTTAGACCTAAATCTCTATTATCGCATAAGTCAACAATGTATCCTCGTGATCATTAAGACATAATAAAATATAAGAGATACAACTTAGGAATAATGGGAGGATAAGTACGTGATTAGGGCATATGAGTAGTGTTAGCATTACTAACTTATAATGACAATGATCTCGTTGCACGCTTGGCATGGAATTAAGGTGAAAATCGAGGACGATGAAATTATTTCTAACGAAGCATTCACGTGTTCTTATTCTATGAACCTAAACGTCCCATTTTGCGATGAAAATCATACATTATGTCTAAAACACAAGTAGTAGCAATAGTGTAATGTAGCTAGTTATCATTTCAATAAAAGTCATAAAATTAAATTTTGGAGATGCTTTGATACTTTATTCTAGCATTGCGTGAGGGCACGGCAATGGTTTAGTATGGGGGAGTGATGAGACTGCTTTTATACATGGTCTCATCGTCCAAAACGGCCTTAAATTGCATAAAATATCATAAAACATGCCAAATATATGCTCGTGTTTGTTACTAGTGTATTTTTAGGTACGGATATTGAGGAATTGGCAAAAGAACACAAGAATCAATCAAAAACGAACACGGGAAATGAAGTCGCACAATGAACCGGGCCCAAGTTTGGAATTTGCAAAATGACCCTTGAAGAATTGAAGATTGGCAAAAATGGCCCCTCATCTTTGAAGAACTTGTCACATTTGACCCTCAATATATCAAATGTACAAGTATAAGCCTTAATGTTTGAAGATTATACAAGATCAGCCCTTGGAAAATCAAGTTATTACAAAAGGAGCCCTTTGGAAAAGTTTTTGGAAAGTTTTGTGCCAGTTTTGACAAGTTTCCAAAGTTGATAAGGCTAAAACCAGCGCTGATAGCTATTTATTACAAAGTGAAAGAAAGTTTATACCTTGGGGACCAATCCTGTCAATACACTAAACCCCCACAACCAACCAGGGAGTGACACGTCAACCCTACCCACCCATTTACCCACCACCCACCCACAAACCGACCCTACCCATTACCCTCACCCGGTTTATTTATTTAACTGGGTCAAACCCCAGTCAAACCCCCATTTTCCCTCTTTAACACACAATTTAAATTGTGTTTAACCCAAAACGCATCAAAACCCACCCCTAATTAACATGAACCCTAGAACACCCCCAGTATCCAATCCACCCAAATCAAGGGGTTATTCCCCCAAACCTTCCAGAACCCTAATCAACGTCCCTCTCATCCAAACCCACATCACCCAACACATTCACATGCATTGTGGGCCCCTCCCCAAGCCTCCCCTGCAACGTCCCTTTCCCTCAAAACTTACACCCGACCAATTTAGCGACCAAGATTGTTCAACTTGGTCCCCAAGGAGTATCCAATGGCTATGATCACACTTCCAAGCTGTCAAACACATGTGATCACCATTTGACCAAGATTCGTCAAGAAGACCAAGGGCAAATTGGAGATTTTCCACATTAGGGTTTAAGCACTTGTATTTTTTAATTTACAGCCTAGAATGTTCTACTTTGTAGTATAAATAGGAGATGGGCATGTCCACTCCTTTCTTGTTCCAGTTTTAGCATAAAAACCTCTTGTAATTCCTTTTTTAATTAGTAAAGTTTGGTGTTTGTTAAAATCATTGTAATTCCTTTTATTTAATTAAAAAGTTTGTGTGTTGAGTCTATGCTATAACTGAGTTCCATTAATTTGATTAAGTTAGTTTGAGTTTATGAAAATTCAAAAAGTTTTGAAAAAGGTGTCTTAATTTCAGAAAACTTGAAAGAGTTAGGAAGTGAAAGTGGACTAACCATTTTGAGTTTTCTGAGTTTAAGTGTTTTTAAAACGTGTTGTTTAAGTTTTGAAAAGATTGGTGAAAGTTTTTTTTTAGAAGAAAAATATAAAACAGATTACATATTTGTGTTTGTGTATGTTCTGCTTTTGAATTTGCAGGTTGGATCATTGTTGATTCAGTTCAGCTCCAACCCGAGTTGGATTGGAGGTGGATTATACATCCACTAGGACCCTGGATTGTGGGGTCCTAAGGTATTCTCTTTTTGCCTTAAATTTCAGAAAAAGTGTATGCTTATATGAGATTTTGTGAAAAGTGTTGATTGTTGGTTTAAGCTGTTGAATTTGAGGTCTATTGTGTTAGTATGCATGTTTAGGAAGTTTGTATTCAGATTGGTGAAGTTTAAGTTGGATTTGTTTTGTAAAAACGTTTTCAAAAATTTTAATAGGGTGTTTGGATATAGGTTTAAGCAGGGCACTTAATCCTTGATTGAGTTTGATTAGGTGTTAGCAGTGTTGTAATAGGTTGAGTAAGGTTGATTACTAGTTAGTAAGTTAGTTTGGAGAGCTTTGATGCAAGTTTGTTGTTAAAAAAATGGAATAGCATAGCTAAAATTGCATCACCTAGTATTCTGCCTGTTTTGTTCCTAATTTGTTCCAAGATCTTGTTTAATCTGCTAAGAGATAGAGTGAATTAGGTTTGTTTTTGGTTTTTATGATACTTGGTAGGGTTGTGTACCAATTTTGGGCTTGTGACACTCACTTGGGTGCAATCTGCTAGCCATAAAAACCACCAGACCTGTTATTTTTGTCACAGCAACATTAAAGTGCTAAGTGTGAGCTTTGTTTTGATTATTTGGAGTGTGCTAAGTGCTTGTTTTCTTGTTATTCTTGACTCCTTGTGCTCAGAAAGAGCACAAGGGTGCCCTCTTGTTCCAAAAATACCAGCAAACATAGCATAAACCAAGACCTCTTGGTTTTCAAGTTTAAGTGTGCACTCACACTTGATTTACAGAAACTTGCCCAGACCTGGGTACCTTTTGATCTTAAAACTTGTTGAATCTTGGTTGAATTTGGATTTGGAATGTTGTTTGTGAGCTTATAAGTGGTACTGATCAAGTTTGTAAAAGCTAAAAAGAAAAAAAAAAATTCCAAAAAGGACGTGGCCAGGACTCGAACCTGCGCCACTCCTCTCACAACCAAACGTGCTAACCATCCTGCCCTAGGGTCTTTGACTGCTAGGTTTGGTTTGGTTATATATATAAGGAGTATTTGTTTTTGGCTTATATAAATAAGCCGTGAGCTTTTAGGCTTATTTTAGCTTATTTATTAAACTTTTTGAGCTTATTCCATTTTTCCTAGGATTTAAATAGGTTTAGGGATTTTTCTGGCTAAAAGTTTTATTTTTTCATTTATTTAATTATTTTTTAGGATTATTTCTATTTTTATTTTTAGAAAGTCTTTAAAAAATACTGAACAGTGATATAAAAATACAAAAAAATAGTTTTTAGGTTTCTAGTTGTATATTTGAGGTTTACATATAAAAAAGTTTTCAAAAACTTTAATTTTTGATTTTATTTAATTTTAGGGTTTTTATACAACTTTGAAAATTAATATAAAATTCATTAAGAGGTTTTAGAAACTTTTGTTTACATTTTCTTTCTAGTTAGATTATTTAGGATTTTTGAGAATTTTTTAGAATTTATTTGAGGACTTTTAATTTTTTGGATTATTTTATTATTATTTTATTCATTAAAATAAAAAGTTTTATTTTTATTTCTTTTTCATTTTTCCTAGGTTCTTTGTCATTAATTAGGACTATTCCCATTTGTAGAATAATTTTTAGGCTTTTCAATTAATTTTTAGAATTAATTTAAGATTTAATAGTTTTTAATAGTTTTTAGGAGTTTAAAAATAGTTTAATTTGGTTTTAAAATTTTTAAAAATAGTTTTTAGTTTAAATAGGTCAATTTTGAGGTTTACAAATTATAAAATCTTGTTTAGGGCTTTTTAATATTTAAAAGTGATTTTTAGGGCTTTAATTAGCATTAAAAAGTCATTATTAAATTAATTAAAAGGTTTTGGCAAGTTTGAATTTTTTGTAAACTCTTAGAATATTATTTGGGAGTTTTTAGTAATTTTTAGGAATTTTTAGATTAGAATTTTAAATTTTGTGTTTTTCACGTTCTTCGTCGTAACTTTCTAATAGTGTTTTTGCCTTATTTTTCTAATTTTTTCGTCTTCGTCATTTTCTCTTCTTTTCTTCTCATTAATAACCAAAAACATAATCAATCAATTCAATTCACAACGCACTAGCCTCCTCGAGAGAACGATTCCCATCAAGGGTCATAAGTGTTTACGTTTTCCTAAACGTACGCTTAACGCTTACCACTATTTTGTTGCCTCTTTTTCCTAAAAGGGTATACAAAAATTCTACATCAAACGTCATAGACCTTGCTGACAACAATGCCAAGATTGCAGCCTTAAAGATGCAACTGGCCGCAACAAAGGCAAAGGCAGACCTAGAAGCTTCCACTTCTCAAACATTGAGTGAGGACAAGGCCACACTTTTCGCATAATTATCCCAAGAGCGTATCAAATACAACTATTTAGAAGCACATAACAAGTGGGCCATGGGCTACCTCGAGGGTGGTAAGCAAGAGTTGTTTGATAACTTGGATAACATGACTGAGAAAGTTGATAGACAGATTCAGGCTCAGGAAGACAAGCTACTGCAACTAAATGTTAAATTTAATGAAGAGTTGTACCCCCATATTATGTCTACCATAGACGAGCGTCACTGGTTCATAAGCCATGGGCTACAACTAGTTGCCATGGGCGCACTGGAGTCAAACAACGTGCGTACTAGCTTCGTTGCGGTTGTAAATGCAGCCATTGCTCTTGGCAAGACTAAAACCTTGGAAGATGATGCTAACAACGATTTGATCTAGGGCCATCTGTCCAACATCCTTAGGCTATGATGCACAAGCTACTGAGAAGCTCGAGGCTGCCCTTGGAGAGCTTAAGGAAGTGGAACTCCCTGAAATGAGCATGGTAGAGCGTGATCAAGACTGCCCCATAGGTGTAATCATGGCTGGGCTTACTGTGGGTCACCATAGACGTGAAGGTTTTGAGACTTAACCTGATATTTACCTTAAGCGAACATGTCATATCTTCACGTTCCTTTCTTTTCACGTAGATGCAGCGCTCTGACCCCATTCGCGCTAGAAAGAGAAGTACCATTGCAAGAAGTCTTAGACCCGCATGCGAATAGAGTCACGCTGAAGAAGAGGTCTGAGGAAAAAGCTGTTGTGTGGGGATTTGGTGCGGTGTACGAACCTAGGTCTGATGGTGTGGCAGTCAGCGTCCCAACGGTCTCCTTTCATGACACGAAGATTTTCCTAGATATGTAGAAGGCGATGGCGGAGCACACCGAGTCTTCCTTAAAGAATTTCATGAGCAGTCTAAAACGCTCCAAGTCTTTCGATGATCTGTTGTGAACATTTATTTGTGATATCTTGTAACACTTTATGAGACACGGTGTGTGTAAAAAAACAATTATTTTTTGTATGTGGATGTCCGCAACTTATGTAATAGTTTGCCTTAGGATTTTGTTTCGGATGTGTGTGCGTGGCACACTTGCTATATCTAGCTAAGTCATCTTTTACAAGTGTATGCAAGACATTGACTTTGTAATTTCACCTTCATGTGTCGTAGGTTTATAAATATAAAATGTATCTTTTTATATATTTATTTTATGGAGTGATCATGCAATTACATGCGGCATACCATAAACAATGTCTTAGTTGACAAGTGTTTTGTTAAACGCGCATAGTGTGTCTTAGAGAATACCCATCATTTATCATGCGGTATGCATAACGTACTTTAACGTCTTGAAAGTAAGGTGTTTAACAAGGATGCGTAATCCACAGTTGTTGGGGTTGCAACTCTCTTATGTGACGAGTGAATTTTTAGGTTCACTCAATCCTTTATTACACGTAGAAATCATAAGTACATGTACGCCCGTAAGCAAAGAATATTGAAAATTAACTAATGAATTGAAACAATAATTGAATAAAGAAAGGAGGCCACGGAGCTAGCTAGGAATCATGGCGTTTTATTAATACTTGTAAGATTTAAAAATAAAAACTGAATACATTGACATTTATTGGGTGCTGACTACATCATAATGGTGTCCATGCGCAGGTCGTAGCCTTAAAGATAAAACCTCTTGAGGTTGCAGACATTACACGTCCGGCGCAGGTCGCGCCCATCCATGCCACGTAACTTGTATGCGCCTTGACATAAATCCTCCGTAACTTCGTATGGTCCTTCCCACTTTGGTTCGAGCTTCCCCACATCTTTCACGCGTAAACGAAGTCACCTAGTTTGAACGAAACTCCTCGAACCTTGGCATCATTGTAACCTTTCATCTTGGGCTTAGCTTTAGCTTCGCGAGTCGCTGCATTTTCTCGATTTTCTTCGAGAAGGTCTAGATTTACCCGCAAGTTTTTGTCGTTTGTCACGAAATCCACTTCCATGGTGCGGAAGGTTGGCATCCTGATCTCAACTGGGATAACCTCCTCTATTCCGTAGGTCGGAGAGAATGAGGTGTCCTCATTGCTGGTCTTGATCATTGTACGGTGCGCCCACAAGACGTGATGAAGTTCCTCAACCCATTTTTTCTCTTGTCGTCTAGGCGTGCCTTAATCCCCTCTCCAAGGCTTCGAATGTCTCTCTTGACAAGTCCATTAGTATGCGGATGTTTCACAAACGTGAACCACTGTGTGATGTTCAGCTTTTTGCACCAATCCTTGAAGGGTTTATCACGAAAATGTTTCCCGTTATAAGACACTATTTCTCCCAACAATCCGTAGTGACATGCAATGTTGTCCCAAATGAACTACTTTATCTGTTTCCTAGTCAGTGTCGCAACTGCCTTGGCTTCAATCCATTTGGTAAAGTAGTCCATGGCTACAATGAGAAATTTAATCCCTCTTGCTACAACAAGAAAAGGACCGGCTATGTTGATACCCCACTTATATAATGGTCAGGGAGACATAATAGGGGTCAATGGTTATTGAGGACTTCTTGGTACTGGACGGTGTACCTAGCAATCATTACACTTCTAGATGAGTTCTTGCGCATCGTGATGCATAGTTGGCCAATAGTATCCAGGCCGCAAAGCCCTTTCCACGGCTGATCTGGTCCCTGCATGCATACTGCAGGATCCTTCGTGAATATATCTTAGTACGTAGTTTTCTTGGAAAGGTCCTAGGCATCTGAGCCACGATTGTAGGAATGACCGCTTGTATAACCACCTCGTTGCTCATATCGAACTGGTATGACTTCCTTTTTATTACTTTGGCTTGCTTTTCATCATGTGGAAGTGTCCCGTCTATCAAGAATTCTATGATGGGGGTCATCCAAGTTGTTCCTTCTTCTTTCACCTCTAGGAACTTCCCATATGGAGAATTTGTCAAATCCCTTAATCAGTGACTTGGTCTTTTCCATGTAACGAATCATATTGTCTTCCTTGGTCTCATATACCCCCAATATATGATATGCGAGAAAGCGAGAATCCACGTTTGCTTCCAAGTTGCGGACGCCTATGCATGCTTTTATCCGTAATTTAGCGATTATGCCTCATACTCAACCTCGTTGTTCCTTGTTGTGAACTTAAAGGGTAGAGCGTAAGTGAACTCCATTCCTTCTAGGTTTGTGAGGATGAGGCCCGCACCTGGCCCATCAATGCATGAGGATTCTTCCGTAAATAGGATCCACAGATCTTGGAGTATCACTTCTTTCTAAGGCATTGCTTCTAGCTCATCTGGTTTCTCAATGATAATGTCTGCTAGGACATGCCCTTGGACCGTGGTGCGCGGTCTGTTATGCTCCCCAAGAAGTACACTCCACTTTTGTAATCTGTCAGCTACGTCCGGTTTGATATAATCTGCTTGATTGGTTGATCCGTAATCACCACTATGGGATGCGCTTGGAAGTACCGGCGCAACCTTTTTGCATCATATATCAACGCCAAAACCAACTTTTTCATCAAGCTGTAATTAAATTAAGAGCTTTGTAACGCGCACCTGATGAAGTAAACTAGTGTCTGGACTGTGTTTTTATCTCTTCGTGCATGGTAGATAGATATACGACCAATTCTTCTTTTGGTCGCGGTGCGACCACCATGGGCTGTCCTGCTAGGTGTTTCTTGAGCTCGCGAAAGCTTCTTTTGCTTCAATTGTTCATCGAAAAACTCACTTCTTCACGTACTTATTGAGTGTTTTAAAGAAGGAAAGTGATATCTTATCGGATTTGGATAAGAATCGTTTCAATTCTGCTAGCTTCTCGTTGAGAGACTGCACCTCTTTGATGGTTCATGGAGATGGGAGTTGTATCACGACTTTTGTTTTGTCCGAGCATGGTTTATTTCCATTGGGATCTATCATGTAGCCCAAGAACATGCATTTCGTAGCGTAGAAAGTACATTTCTTAGGATTCAGTTTCATGTTGATCTTTCTCAGCGTCTCAAATGTTTCCTTGATGTCTCGAATGAGTTCTTCCTTAGTGTGGCTCTTGATAACCAAGTCGTCGACGTATACCTCTAGGTTACGCCATATTTGGCTATCAAAGGCTTTGTCCACGAGCCGCTGATACGTAGCCCATGTGTTATTTAAGCCGAATGGCATCTTTGTGTAGCAGTACACACCTTGACTTATGTGGAACTCTGTTTTTCCTCATCCTTCTCTGGATCTGATGATATCCTTCGTATGCTTCCAGGAAGCATTTAAAAGGATACCCACATAGGGATTCGACCTTCTGATCATTTTTTAGGAACAGGTAGCAATCTTGGGGGCATCCTTTATTTAGGTCCCTGAAGTCCACGCACATTCTCCAACAACTAGCATTTTTTTACCATGATTGGATTGGGTAGCCAATTATGGTAATAAACTTCTCGCATAATGCCCGCTTTAACCAATTTCTTGACCTCCTCTAGTATAGCTTGGCTACGTTTTGGGGCTTGCCACATTTCTTCTTTTTAACTAGAGGATATCCGTCATGGATTTTTAGTCGATGTTCAGCGATTGACCGAGGTACACCGGTCATGTCCTTTGGTTCCCATGCGAAGATATCAAGGTTTTCTTTTAGGAGAGAGCATCGTGATTTCTTGCTTTGAGAAATTGTGGTGAATCGGCACCTCTAGGTTGCGGTATTGACGCTTGTATTGTGGCAAACGTTGAACTTTCCGCCACAGCTTTGCATTCTGCCTATGGGATATTGTAAATCGTGATACACCTCCTTCCACTAGGAACTTCATCATTCCATGTGTTATGGATGACACGACTCGAATTGACAATATGCCTGGTCTTCTAATGATCTCGTTGTACGAGATGGTGACTGTAACACCATGAAGATCGTACAGGTTGTCGTCGAGTGCTCCGTGTGTCCGAATATTACTAACAGCCGTAGCTGCCCCAGTGGAAAATTTACTTCTCCACTAAAACCTGTTAACGACGGTGTGGCCGACATTAGCTTGCTTTTCATCTCTGGCCATAGCCGTTTGAAGTAATGCTCATAAAGATTTCTATTGAGTAGCCTCCGTCAATGTATATGAGGTGGATGGCGTGACCCCCTATGTTCACTTTGATTGTCAATGGCCCTTCAGCCCGCTGCTTGTGGTTAAAGGAGGGAATGAGATTTCTTTATCTCAAGAAATTTTTTGACTAACCCTTTGCTTGGTTATCCGCTGCCACGATTGCACCATGTAGATGGTTGTGGGTTTATCTTTGGGTTGGTCTTTTTTGTTCTCGTTATTCTTCTTGTCTTTCCTATCGTTTAATTCCTTGATGAGATGTTTGAGCTTGCCTGCTTTCACCATCTCTTAAATCTGCTTCTTGAGTTGCACGCACTCGTCCATTGCATGCCGTTTTTTACCCTGGTATTTACAATACTTGTTACCAACGCGCCTTCTACCAGAATTGTCATTGGTAGTGTTTAGGGGGAATTAGATCCTTCGGCTACAGGTATCTCCCTTTGAGTCATTGAGAAAGGGGGTTGTATTTATTGAACCACACCCTTCTCGCTCTGTTGGCCGTAATAGTCATTATTCCGGTCCGTAGACTGCTTCTTGGGTTGATCATTAGCTCTATAGTTAGACTAGACTTTTATGTTATATGTGGTCGTGGTTTCTCCATATATGAAAGACTTTGTGCGCTCCATCATCTCATCGAAGGTTTTATGAACCTTTCCTTTCAGGCGCTTGATCAGTTCCTGATTTGTGATTCGATTCACAAAACTGGAGATTTTCATGACCTATGGGCACGCCTTGATATGTGTAAATTCATCTTTGAATCGTTCTGTGTACAAGTCCAAAGATTTTCCCTAGCGCTCATTGATTTTGTGGGGCTCTATCGAATTCTTGGCATATTTCTTTCGTTGCATAAAGTTTCTTCTGAAAGCTCTACGCAACTATTCGAAATCATCTATCATTCGCCGAGGTAGTTTGTCAAACCATGTTTGTCACTACCTATCAGTGTGAAATTGAACAAATGGAACCACGTAGGCTCTGGCCATGCTTCAATGTGGGCGGTTGACTTGAAGATCGCTAAGTGATCGTCCGGTCCCCTGTACCATCATAGGTTTTGATGTTCGATTGCATCCTCCTTTTTTTGTTTTCTGTGAATTCAAGTATGTGAGTCGTGAATGCGCCGACTTTCGGGAGACGCCGTGGAAGGGATAAATCTTTATCACTTTACATGTAGCGTTTGTGCCTGGATTTCAAGTATCCTGCATCGTTGTCCTCCTAGTCTGAGGAGTCAAGTCGGATGTATCATCACTCCTACGACATTTGTGATGGGAGGAGTCCGAGTCAGAGCTGGAATGGTCCCTACTAGGGGAGCGTCCATGCCTTCTAGATCAGTTGTGGCGTCCCTTCCTGGATCTGTAGCCACAAGAGTCCGGAGTTAGACTTCTCTTCCAGTGGCACCCACCGAGAGTGGACGCTTGTGCGATGGGTGATTTCGTTCGGTATCTCCGGAGCGCCTCGTTCCCTTGACCAATCAGAATACTCAGAAGCTTGTTGCTCCTCAGTTGGGTCGGCAACGACTCTCTTTATGATTTATTTGGTAACGTGGGGCCTTCTAAGACACTCTTTCATGGTATACCTCCTCCTACGTCTAGGGGAACTGCTACGACGCCCCCTCTCCCGAGAACTTCGCGGTGATCTTTCGAGCTCGATTTCAAAATCGAGGCGTGACCGTAAATATTTCCAGGGTTGTTCCTCATTCTTTCTGTCATGAGGGGAAGAAGAGCTTCGTAGTTTTGAGTTGCGAAGTCCTCAAGGCATATCTCGAGCGCAGGAATAGTTGTGTCACCTTCTGGTTTTACGTCTAACAAACGTCGAGCTTCTTTTTGTGGCGGGGGAAGTACCACCGCCGGTCTTGGAGTTTCCATCGCCATTGTCAGGCACAAGAGTTGTTACGAAGGGCAAATTGGTCACAGGGGTGGTGGCCTAGCTCCAACGTTCCGATTGTTCGGTCCCCCGAGAGTCCCTGAGGCCGATTGAGTAGAGACGATAGTTGTCTCGTTTGGCTGCGTTTTTGCCCATCGGAGTTCATTGGTTGGAATATCTGCCTGTTGTCTTAGTCATAGCAGAGATTAGTGTAGAGTCCCACGGATGGCGCCAACTGGTTGTACCTAGTTGACCCGAATTACAAGTAAATCGGGTGTGTAAGGCTCCGGCTCCTGCACCAAGTGAATTGTATGTTGACGCAATAAGAAAAAGAACCATTAGGCTTACCGTGGGATTGTCTTCCACAATTAGACTCCGGCGTGAGAGTAAGTAATCGGTTATGAGTTGGTGATTGTGAGAATCGTACCTTGAATGGAACTGAGGGGTTCCTTTTATACCTGATGGAACCCTAGTTGGGTTCCTCGAATCGTGCGGCCCAAGAAAAAAAATAATTACCATATACACAAGATTCTTATCTTCTATTTAAGGAGAGTGTATATCCCCATAACTTGGGTAAATCATAATCTTAATTAGACTATGATTCTGTTTCACCCTAAGGGCGCGACCCATTAAAGACCGTGTGCGACAGTCTTTCAAGTCTTTCATTGGGCCTGTCAGGCCAATGTCCATGTTTATAATTCATTCGTGATGGATTCGTGATGGATCAGATGCGGGTAGTACTCGTAGGTCGGGCTATATGGCGTGACTAGGGACCATACGTCATCATGGGGTGCCACCAAGTTGGTAAAAAGCAGGGCCGTCTCGGGAAATTTGGAGGCCCTGTGCAATATTATCTCGAAGACCCTTGAACAACACACCATCAGTAATTTTTATGATATATCTTATGTATATTTGTTTTTTGAGGTGATTTGCACACTTTATAAATTGATTGGCACACTCAAAATGTTTGTGTATGGGTATTTATACCCTTACATTAGTGGAGTAGAAAATTTCAACACACATTTTAAGAGTAAAAATGTCAACTCACAACATTTTGAATGTATCAATAAATTTATAGAGTGTGCAAATCATTTTTTTTAATATAGCTTTTTTTAAATTTATAAGACTTGTAAAAGTTGTTTTTAAATCGTAAAAAATTATTGTAACTAACATGATAACTTTAACCAAAATACAATGAAAACATTGCTTGTTTGAATGATTATAATCTACAGGGGTTGAACTTGTAATTTACTGAAAATAAAACAAAAAAAGTTGGTTTTGTATCATCCTCTCCACCTCGTAACCTCATCTGCACATTACACCATTAAAACTGTTAGTAATTTTTAGTTCTCCTAATCAAATCTTTAATTTTGACCTTGAAAAACGTATTTAGACCTTCATAAAACATCATTTTTGTGTACCTAAACGTCACAAATTAGTTCATACTAACGTTTCAGATCTAAAAATGAGGCCCCTAAAAAGATGGAGGCCCTGTGCCGTCGCACACCTCGCACCTGCGTAAATCCGGCCCTGGTAAAAAGATTAATCTTATAATGTGTGTCGGTGAAGGGTTTTTTATATACGATCGTCTGGTATTATAGAAGTTATGCTTATTTTTAAAGTTTTGAAATATGGTGGTTTGGTGGTTCTGTAAAGTTTTTAAAAAGATTGAATCTAAGATGCTGGTAATGATAGGTAAGATAGATGAAGTAGAGAGAGTACAAAGGGTAAAAGGATCAAAACATCCTCATGTCAGTATCACATGTTGATAGTTAACGAAAGTTGGTGAGAGCTATTACAGTGAGGGACTAACGATGGATAGCGTTTCCCACCTAAAAGACCAATGGTGCATTTCTTCGGTCAAAAGACAGACCCTACGGTCAACGCAAACCACAAGGACGAATGGTATAGTTTACTCTAGGTTTTAAATCGTTGCTATAACCACCAAGCTCAAAGTGCTTCATACTTCGGCCTATTCCCCAAAAAATTTAAAACTTGACCAAGTTATTATCAATTTTGAATTTCAGTTGGTCGAAAAGGATACAACCAGTTTTGCCCAGTTTTTTTTAAGCGGGCCGAATTAAATAAACCAATAAGCCCAGCTTTAATAATTTATTTTATCAGCCGCTTTACTATATAATGCACACACATTGCTAAACCTAAACTCTGTCTCTTTCGATTCACACGCATTGCAGTTGCCTAACCTTTACTTGTTTGAGGTTAATCTTTTCTTAAAACAATTTTGCTTTTTAATATATATGCTGTAATTCTTGTTGGTTTATGTTAATCTCATGTTATGTATCTCTTTGGTCTTTTCCCATTTGAGTGGTGAGTTGCGAGTTAATTATAAGTGTTCCTGTTTTCTTCGTGTTGCGCTATCCCCATCATGATCAATATTGTATTAGACGACGGACTAGTTAAACGGACATAATCGTATAATAGTATTGGACAACGACTTTGCTTAGATTGTTTGATACGTAGTCTCTTCGATATTAACTGTTAGTTTGTATTTGCCTTTTTTTTTTATAGATAATGGAATCTCGGGCACGTAAAGAATCCAAATTGGCACAAGAGGATGTTTTCAGCAGAATGCCGGAGAATGTGATAACTAAGATTATGAATTGTTTGCCAATACGAGATGCAATGAGGACTAGTATCTTAGCAACTAACTGGAGGTTTAGGTGGACGATGCTCACAAAACTCGTATTTGATCAGGATTTCTCAAAGTATTTACAAGGACGAAACAACAAAGAACGTTATTATTATGAAAAGAATATAAGTAGAATTCTTCTTAATCTTAAAGGTCGGATAACAAAGTTTTACCTCCATATACCAGACTATAATAGATTGGATGCTGCGGATATTAGTCACTGGGTTTTGTTCTTGTCTAATAAGGGAATTAAGGAACTCTCTATAATGAACATGCATGAAACACCACTTATGTTGCCTACCCATCTCTTTTCTTGTCTAGAGTTGAAAGATTTGAGACTCCGTAACTGTTTTTTTCACCTTCCATGTAGTTTTCGTGGTTTCCCAAATCTACTGAAATTGCACTTGGTTGACGTGAGTTCTGGAAGGGATAAAGTTGGAAAGCTTATAACTCAGTGTAAGCTTGACATTAAGCCGCTCACAAGTTCTAGTATGCTTCAGTTTGTGGGGTTTTATCCCAAACTTCAAGAGCTACGTTTGGACTTGAGTATGTGCGAGGTATGTCTGAGTTGAGTAATGGATGTTTAGTTTACAATTTTTTGTGGTTTCTGTTCATATAAGTGAATTCTGTGTGACCAATTTTTTTTATAGTTCTTGGCAGAAGCTGGTGCTAGAAAGGAAGTCTCTGCCCCTTTTCCTTGCCTCAGGATTCTAGGATTTGGCTCGACAGATTTTTCTAATAATAGTATGCTATCATTCATATATGAAATGATTTTCCTCTCTCCTAATTTGCAGAACCTTGAGATCCAGGTTAGTTGAATACTTACGTACTTTGTTTAATAATCTTGAAAAATATCATAGTTGTGCATCTGAATACCATTTAATCTTGTAGGCAACCAAATATTATGTCCCAACACGTGCAAAGGTAGACTTTGGCACAACAAGGCAGTTGCAGCTTCGGAGAGTGACATTTATAGGCTTAAAAGGTTCAAACAATGAAGTTTGTTTCATAAAGTCTTTACTAGCTTGTTCCCCTTTGCTAGAAAATATTACTATTGGGTTAAACTCATCCTCAATGGTTGATGGTGTCGATGGACGGTGCAAGTTTGCTGTGAAGCTATTGAAGCTTGATCGAGCCTCCCCTGTTGCTAAAATAGACCTCTTGTAGTTTTTAGCAGTTTAAACTTATCTTCTAATATTGGTGTATTGTGGCTTCTGCACCACTCCTACATATCTAATCTGATTGAACCTTCTGTTTTGAATACGTTTACTAAAGTTTATTATAGAGTTTGAATAAGTTCTCATACATCGTTATTGCATCATTATAACATTTACACAAGTTGAATTTGACCAGTTGCACTTTTGTCGTTTGAAACCAGGGCCGGACAGAAAGTCCCAATCCATGGCATACAGTCCGGTCATCATCTATCGTACCTTCATCAAAATTCAAATAACGGAAAACACTAAAGAGCCTCTTATATAATCGGAAAAAAGCTACAAAACAATATAATTTGATATGAGAAAAGGGTGTTACCATTTCTACAGGCCACCATAAACCTCAGTTTGTTAAATTAAAAAGAATATAATATAAAGTAATAAACAAATCTTTACGGGAACTGAAAAGATCCTCCAATCTGGTTTTGACCTTGTGGAGGATTAATCGCAACCCACAGAAGTGAAATGGTAATAGCAATAAGTCCAGCCCAGACAAACACGATCGTTGGTGTCCTTCCTCTTCGTCCCATCAGCCCTTTAGCAAACGGGTACAAATGTGCCAAAACCCAAAAACTGAAAAACACACCTCCTATAAGACGACTCCACTGTGGTATCGTGCTATAAATAGTCCTGCTGAACCCCACCGCTATAGCGATTAAGTTAACCATTATAATAGTTAAAGGCGGGATCATGAGTGATGTCCATTTCACAACGTAAAGATCTGCAAAGTCATCATCTTCGTCCTCAACTGATTTTGAGGTCAATGTGAAGGAAATCTCGATACCGGCAACAACTTTTAGAAGACCTTGCATAACTGCTGCTAAGTGAGCACTAGTACCACCAATCATCCAAAACTGTTCGTTCCTCCACCATTCTTCTAGCTCGATTCCAGACCATTTTACTTCAAGAACAGCAAGCATGACAATTGTGAGAGTGATGATCAGCAGGTAGACGAGAAAGGTCACGTTAAGAGTTTGCACGATAAACTGTCCAGAAAAGAGGGAAAGCGCTGGTAGGAAACAGTAGACGATTAGGAAGATGGAAGTGAAGGGGTAAATCCCGACATTCAGGTAAGCGATTCTTTGCAAAATCTTCATTTTTGAGCTGGCTAAAAGAGCGTTGTTACGTGAGAAAAAGATCTCAACTGACCCAGTGGCCCACCTCAGGACTTGATGAAGTCTATCCGTAAGATTAATTGGAGCTGTACCACGGAAGGCGTCACGTTTTGTGACACAGTAAACTGATTTCCATCCTCGGTTATGCATTCGATAACCTGTGACAACATCTTCAGTCACTGACCCATAAATCCACCCGACACGTAGACCCCACTCAGTTTTATCCTCATACCAGCATGAGATGACACTTATAGCCTCGGCAACAGTGGATGCATCAAGTAGCTCCCGTGGAATGGTCAAAGCTCCCGGTGGCCTTCCGTTTTTGACAGAAGGATGATCAGCAAGCGGACGGCCTTGGAACTCTGCTACTGGGATTGAATCGATTAGAAGAGTCGAATTTCCAAATTTCTTGGGAGCCAAAGACAGATTCATGTCTTCATCATCAGAATCACCCATTCTTAAAGCTCGGTTTTCTTCCGGAGTGCTAAATTTCTTTTTACGACCTGTACAGCAGCAGCTACAGAAACTTGGGTGGCGTTCTTTGGTTCTTGGTGGGTCAAACCCGTATAACGCAATTCTTCTGAAGAGACATCCAGTTCCGACATAAACAGGACCTTGAAGACCGTCAAGGGCTCTCATGTTCCCATCAAAGAAAACCGTGTTGTGGTTGGCATATCGGTCAGACGGGTCAATACCCTCAAATCTTTGAGGGAACTGGACATAGCAGAGACGGTCACCACCTCTATCCATCATGAAACACATGCCTTCTCTCATGGCTTGCGAGTTGTAGATGTAATGATCACAATCAAGATTGAGAATGAAAGGACCATTGGACATGATTGCTGAGGCTCGAACCAGCGCGTTCATGGCTCCTGCTTTCTTGTTGTGATCATACCCTGGGCGTTTCTCACGGGATACATATACAAGCATGGGAAGACGAATGTCAACATCACTGTAATCAAGCATTCCAGCATCTTCCTCTTGGCCTTGTAAAGGCTCGTCACTTGGGGGTTTCAGCATCACCTGTACGAGTCATCGTCAGAGAATGAGTTTTAATAAAACACACAAAATAGTGTTTGGATGTTGTCATAATCTGATATGAAAAATCCCCAATGTTGTATTGAATGGTTACCTGAATGATTCCAGAGTGATCCCCCTTAGAGTGTTCTGGTGCAGGACTCAACCAAGTCCCGGGCCAATGAGTTCCATCAGCCATCCATGTAGCTTTTTGAACCTTCACTATCTCAACAGGTTCATCGTCTCTCTTTTGTCTCTGTTGCTTCATGGCCTTAATCTCTTCACGTGCATGATAAGCATCAGATCGACGACGTATAGAGTCTGGAAGACCATTAATCCGAACCTTAAACTCATCAAACTCCCTTTTAACTCTTCTACGGTCCTTAACAAAATCTGATTTCACCTTGTTTTTATAAGGATCTCTCTTTAAAGCAAAATAAGATTCGGGGTTCCTAGGTTCAATATTATGTTTCCTACAAAACGGGACCCACATGTTAGCAAAGCTTGCAGCTTCAGCCATGGCCTCGAACGTCAACAATGCACCACCATCATCAGAAACATAACATGCAAGCTTCTCAACAGGATAGTCAGCAGCTAAAATAGACAAAATGGTGTTTGCAGTAACGAGTGGAGGTTCTTTTTCTGGATCGGCAGTCGAGACAAATATATCAATGCCTGGTAAATCTGATTTTCCAGTAGGGTTGTGTAGTGTCGGTAATTCAAATTTTTCTTTCAAAACAGTAAGATCAGTGGCACGGTTGATAGGGTTAACTTTAGGCAACTGATCAAGGACCCAAGAAAAGGCAAACCATAGTTCACAAGCAATCGACATTCCCCATAGCCAGATTGCATCATTGTTTGGGTGGTTTATCCTCCAACCCAAGAAGAGTACAAGAACAACTGCTCGAATAAAGATAAGAAGCCTGTGCATAAAATACCAAAATGAAATACAATTATTCAAAATGCACGGAAATGCATACCAAAGATTCGGAACAAAATAACAAAGATAAAGTAAACATGAGATGTACCTGTACGGACTCAGAACAGCAGCCGGGATCTTTAACTTACGAGTAAGTGGTCTCCATGGTTTATTCATCAGCTCCAAAGACTCGACATGATCGTGATCACTATCTTTTCCATCCTCCATTACTCCCTCTTTCGGCCAAATAGCATTACCATAACCATAAGTACCACTGGTTTCAAACAACCATCGGTTATGGTCAAAGTCACCCGTTTGACTTCTCATGAGCACTGATTTTGTTGATTTCATCAACGACAACCTCCTCTCATTTTTAGACATTCCAGATGGTGGTGGCAATCCAAGTGGCCTACCGCCACCACCACTACCAACGTTATTTTCCAGTTCATCTATGTCAGTAGTCTTGTACTGCTCCTTACAACCCGGACATAGCCCGTCACCAGTCTTGACAGCATCAAGATAACAATCCCTACATATCTTAAAATCACATTCACAAGGAAGAATATCGTCCCCTCGTTCATCACTCATGACTTTAGCATCACATCCGGGAACCTGACAAGAAGATCCTTTCGCTCCCGCCATTTGAGGATGACTGGTCTCGGACTCAATCACCTTGTCCATCAAATGAGCACGAGTAACAGCATTAAACCCTCCTGTAAACAGGGAACTTGATACATACTGTTCTTCAACCTTCTGAGAAAGTGCATCCATCGGCTGATTATCAGGCGTTTGTGGCAAATGCACTGTGTAGTTCATGAAATCCTGACTCGAAAGCTCACTATCGAGATCATCCCTAGAATAGTTAACATACCTCCCAGAGGAAGTTCGCCTAGCAAATGTGACCTGCGGTGGCAATGGAGGCTTGTTTGGCTGTGTATCGGTTGCATCTGAACTTATAGATAGATTAGATCGGGTTGGCTTGAATTGTTTCGAAGCCATATTTCACAAAATTCTTCGCGAAATTTCACTAAATCCTGAAACAACGAGAAAGCAAACACTATTAAAGAAGCATATTTGACAACAGATCTGTACCAGAGCTAATAAAAGTAGATTAGATCAGTAGCTTTATAGGAATTTGATCCTAACTTCGCTAAATCCGTCGATCACATAATTAACAGTGTAAGCAACACATATTCGACTAAAGGATTGTATCCGAGCTGATGATTATATTCGATAAACTAGATCCTAATTTCCCAAAATTCACAAAAATCTTAAACACAGTAAAAAAAATATGTAGCACACATTTCTAACTACAAATTCCTATAGAAGCTTATAGATAGAATAGATCTAGTATCGAATGGTCTTGATGTGATATATCATAAAATCACCTAGTGATGAACTGAGTGTAAATCTACAATCTTAATTTCCTACATAAGATTTACTAAATCCTGAAATGAATGCACTTATGCACAGAACTGACTAGAAGATTGATTATTATTTTTTTGGTAACCACGGTTTCAGACCTTTTGGCCGACTACTCCACGGGGTTTGAATCCACCGCCACATAGATTCAAGCCGGGTAAAGCCCTTTCTTTTCAACCTGAGACCTCATACATTTCAGTGATATTGGTGACGAGGCTTTTACCACTAGGCCACCCGGAAGTGTTAACTAGAAATTATATATAGATTTGATTGGTCAGTGGCTCTAAACATTTTTCGATCCTAACTTCACAGAAGTCAGTCATTATATTAAAAATTGATTTAACCTTAAACAGCATAGTCTATAAGACAGTAAGCAAAATGTAAATACATTAATCACTGATCGAGTAGCATCAAATGAAACAAGTAGACAGTAAACATAGTACGAAACACGAAAAGACTTGACGAAAAATCGCTACAGACTTAACAGCAAACAAGTGTAACAACAGATTGGATGATTAGATACCTGTTAGTTAGTCAGTGAAACATGGTGAAGAAGTAGTAATGTTGAAATAATAAAAGCAAGTAAATGCAGAAATGAAGTGTTTTTGTTGGTCCTTAGATGCAATGAATATATTTTTGGGTTTTGAATGGGGAATGGAAAATGGAGGTAATAATTATAGTACTAGACAGTAGCAGATCTAAATCTGTTAAATACTAAGCTGTCATCCGACATGTGACATAACATGTGAACGTGAAAGCATGTATTTACGCGTTTATTATTATTTTTATTACATTAGTATTATATTAGTAATATATTTCCTTGTTCCTTCATAAACGGAGACCATTATCTTTCCATCCCACCATCACCGCTACATTTTTTTTCAAGTCAAAGACTTATGTAGGACATGGATCTTCTTCCACTTTTTTTCTACAGTAAGTAAATTATTTTCATTTATTACACTAGTTTCTTAGCTGTAAATATTTACTTATTTACCTTTTATATCTATATTTATTACTATATATAAGTTGTAAATTCAAAAATGTATCATTTATTAAATTGATTAGCAAAATCCACCACCAAACCAATAACTTAAATATTATTTAATTTTTAAAATTTTTTCATTTCCTCTTTATAGCTCATGAACCTTTTTTTTGGCGCAAACTGAACAGGCTCGACTATTACCACCAGCCCATAATTGTGAATGGCGCATCACATCAGGTTTGGTGTCACAGTGGCTGGTCCCAAAGTATCATATATACGGAGCCATGATACAACTCTTTTATCATTTAGCAACCATTTTTTCTATGACTCACCACACTATCACAAAATGTGGCTTCAAAAGATTCTTGTGCCAAACACTTACATTTTCTTTTGGCACGAGTTTAAGCTCCAACCATACTCGATGCTATAATTGTTGCATTAGAGATCACACGCAAACCACGAGTTTTCATATTTAATTATTTGTCGTTATACACTGTCATTTTAATATTCGTTATGTAAATGTATCAGCTTTGTCTCTACTTTGTATACAATATAGTCAAGTTATCCGCATGACCGTTTCTAAAGCTCATCGGGATAATCCCCAATAACGAAATGTATTGTCGAAACTAAAAATTTGTTAGAGGTGTTTCTCTCAACTCTTCGAAGGAAGTTAACGATGCCTAAAAGCTTTTCTCATTGATTAAGGGGGTGTTTGTTTTAGCTTATGAAACATAAGTCGAAATGGGTTTAAGTGAATTAGCCCCTATTTTGAGACTTATGGGCTTTTATAAGTTTATTATGATATAATAAACTTATATAAGCTCATAAGTCCCGAGATAAGCCACAAAATTATAACTCATGAAATATAAGCTGGAAAATAAGCCAAATTCCGGCTTATGTTTCATAAGACTCAATTTTGTGGCTTATCTTGAGACTTATGGGCTCATATTAGTTTATCATATCATAATAAACTTATATAATAAGCCCATGAGTCTCAAAATAAGCCACATATTGGAGCTTATAAAACATAAGCCTATTTGATTTATGTTTCATAAGCTAAAACAACCACCCCCTAAAATGAAACGTCGGCACTTATTTTAAGACGTTCTAAAACAGCAATTTGGCAAGACGGAGAGAGTAGTATTTTTTATTAAGATACAAGAAGATTTTGTGGCAATAGCTAGTCAAACTTTGCGAAAGGGACAGTAATGTTTAAATGGAATATTGGTAGAGAACTTAATCATGGAAAAGATCGTGTGAATCAGACGTTAAAAAATAACAGAATTTAATAAATTTTAAAAAGGATGTTTCTTCAATCATGGAATGCATATGCTGGATGTGCTTTGCACGTCCCCATGATGCTTCTTCACACCTCTCTTTTTTAGTACTATATTATATATTTCAGCATCACAATTTCTATGATTCTTGATACCTCAAAAGAACTCTCGTATAATAATATCGCAAACAAAATATCTTCTTATACAATGTACATACACACGTCGCCTATAATTAAACGAATAATGATTAGAAATGGAACTACAAGTGAAAAGATTTCCAGACAAACCCTATTTGGGAGTCAGTGGGCTAGTCATGTTGGGACGTCTGCAGTCACACGTGCAGATGCTTCTCGACTCTTTCACTAGACGTTGTGACCTCCGTGTGTGAAGCTTGATGTTTATTAGTTTACCAGCCATCTGTTAATACACACGCAATGAAAAAAATCAGATTGACAGGACCGACATGAATGGGTCGGATTCGGGTTGTGATATATTTTAAACAAAATACACCAGCTATTAGTAATAAGATTTTAAGGCACAAAGTATCTCAATGTGACCTGACCCGTTACCCAATGTGCCCATTTTGCAACTGCTAATTAAAAGTTGAATGTAGTTGCGTTAAAAGAGAGGAGCATACCATTCTCCAAACCAAGTCTTCTGGCCCCAATGGTTGAGCAGGATGGGAGTATAAGAAATGCCGCACATACTGTCATGTATAAAGAAAATCATCAAAATACATAAACATTAGACTACTGCTAAGAGATCATTCATTTCTGCAATAGCCTATTTTGCATTTAAATGATGAAGAGCTTGTAGCAATCTATTGACAAACATCATTAATTACTTGTTAAAATTGAGTTTTTTGAAACATGATCAGGTCGAACTCGAATTGAGTTCAGCCAAGTAATAAGACAAATACCACTACTAATGCTCAATTTTGACAGATGCTCAAGCAGGGCTGAGCATCGGGCCGGACCGGACCGAGGACCGAAATGGTCCGAAACCCCGGGTCGGTCCGGTTTGATCTGGTCCGGTCCTATGAGGCATAATCGACGAGATTTTTGGTACGACCGAACCGGACTGAGGACCGAAATGGTCCAAAACCCAAGACCGGACCAAAATTGTCCGGTCCGGTTCGGGTCGGTTTTGGATATGGCATGCTCAGCCCTATGCTCAAGTATGACAACCCAGTAGAGACCCATAGTAATTGCGCTTACATCATGGTCAACATCTTAATGTACTTATGAAATCAGTGATATTGATGCACTTCTCTTTTGCATGTAGATGGTCACGTGCTATGCAAAACTGAATCATTTTTTATTGGACTTTTACTATATGTCATTGGCACGCATGGATGTTTGCTCTCCAATTTCCAAATATGTTTATCTTATACTGAAAGTTTCAAATCTATAAATCATTCTTCATATGCTAATATACATAATTTTGATTAACGAATTTGTAGGAGCTAATGAGTATCCGTTCTTCCTCTAGGATCTACCCCCTATAATATGATAGTTATCTAATAAAGTATGCAATGCGTCACTTACCTGAGGAACTTTTTTGGATTAATTGATACTGTACATAAGAACACAATATACAGTGATAAAACCGGAAAAAAAAATTATATTGTGACATGTATGCTTTTTTGTCGTATTTGAGATATAATAATGTCTTTTAGATTTATATATTTGCAAGAAATTCAGAGATGTTGCCACATGTATCAAAGTCAAAACTCGTGATTGCATAGTCACAAACCTTAGCCAAGTTATCTTGCATTTCTTTTATCTGTGTAGATTTAATACTTCTCAGATACGCCAAAAGCCAGCCTGGCTGCACAGCGTCACTTGAAGAAACGAACAAAGCAATCTGCAACGAGTGATCAGATTAGAATACCGGTTATTGATAGTTAAGCAATGTGAAAGAACAAACATGGAGCATGATACTGTAACAATTTCAAGAGACACGAAATGAGGATGCATCAATGAGAAATGGCACACTTACTTTCCGATAATCGAGTATTCCTTCAAAAGGAAGCTCTAATTCATCACTAACTATAACAGGTATGCAGCCACTAACAATGGCATCAAACAATCTGGCAGATGATGGTGTATCACCAGCCGGACTTAAGCAAAACACAGACCTGCGTACCAGAAAACAACCAGCTTAAGAAAGGTGCGGAGTATAACACTTTCAGGTGAAAAAAAATGATTTAGCAACGGAAATTTACTTGCGCATGCCACTCTGCGCTGCTATTTTCCCTGCCTCTCCAGCGCTACCCTCTTCGATAACAACACCATCAGCATCGCCAAGTTCTGATCCAAGTTTGGAACGTATTTTCCCTCCCTGAAATTAGGATATTATAGGTCACATTCACAAGCAAACTTGGTAAGCTGAATCTAGCAAAATTATCTGACAGCATATGGAATACTGTTGTATTTTCTTCCTAGCATCTATTGCTTTTAATTAGTACTACATCAGGGCGAGAGGTAGAGGTGTTGAAATACCCTGTAGGCCCGGAGAGTAGAAAATGAGTCAAAGTGAGTAAGTTTTCACAATGGGTCCTGTTGCGTTGACCCCACAGACTTTTTCTCCATCTTTCAAACATTATTAGTGAATATATAGCATGTCATATGTAATTACAAAAATAATATTACTTCAATTATAAGAAGTTAATAAATTGATCTAGGAGATCTCATGACTTAAAAACAGAATTCAAGCCCCTTTTGACCCATTTAACCAATTCGACTTGTTTCCTTATAGTATTTTTAATTGCATAAATCGCCCCTGAAGTTTGGTCATTTTGCAGGTTTTGTCCCCAATATTTTGAAAGTGCTGATATCGTCCCAAAATCAAACTATTTTGCAAATTTTCATCCTTGAGGTTTTGCTATCTTGCATGTTTCGTCCCAAATGTTTTGGCCATTTTGCGTGTTTAGTCCCAAGAATTTTCCCCACAGGGATGATACTTGCAGTAAAGTTTCTAAATAGGGATGATTCTTGCACTTTTGTGACATTTAGGACAAAACATGAATTTTGGCCAAACTTTAGGGACGATTTATGCAATTTACTCTATTTTTAATTGACCCATTATAGATAAACCATCATCCTAATTGACCTGTTCATAAGTAAATGAATCAAAATTGCCACATATACGTCTAAGTTTGCATGCTAAGCCCAGGAGGAACTAGGAATACATTATTCAGAAAGCGAAAAGAGATTAGTGTTTGCTCCTACTTAGCAGACATGCAGCCAAGTTGGCTACTGAAACATGCAAAATCCTATCGAACAATATTAAACAGAATCAGGTTCAAGATTTTGGGCAAGAATCATACAGCATTTCTTTTAAGCCTCCCACGAAAGTATAGAAGTGTTGTTCTCTTTGATGCACTTTCTGATAAGCATTTGGCGTCACATAAATCGAGATTGGGAACATAAGGAAGTATCAAATCCTTTTCAAGTGAAACTTGGCCAGGCTTGTACCTAAAATTATCGATATAATTTCATTTAATAGAGCAATATGTTGAAAATTAAGAAGTGTGTATGAAATTAAGAATAAAAAGATTACCAGTTCCCTGTGGAGTCCATATCTGGTAACAACCATATTGCCTTTTTTACAAACTTGCGAACAGTTTTAAAAGACCATGGATGATGAATTGGAAATATGTGATCTCTTCCTTCAGACCGCTTCCATGCGGGCTGATCAGTAACCCACTTTAATGCTTCCTAAAAAACCACAAATTTTTAGTTCCATTAGAGGAAGATCCCAGTCAAATATTATGATAAATTACCAAAGTCAGTACAGTAGTTCCGAGTTTTAGCTATACATATAGCCATGTACTTATGTTTTTGCATGTCCCACCTGGGTTCCTGAACTAAAAGTGTTACAATATATCTTTTGTTACCGACTTTCAATTGCGTTCTCAGATGCACATCTAAACTCTTTCTAGCCAAAAAAAGGTTGTAAATCATCCATTTACTGTCCACTTCCACTACTTTGTAAACAATGTCTTGATTGTGTGTCACTTGCAGAGTAGGTGGATAGTAAATGAGTAAGTTACAACTTTTTTTGGGTGGTTTAAACGTGCATATGATATGAGAAGAAACTACGCAACACAAAATGCGACACGTTTTAGTTCAGGTACTCAGATGACATGAATATCAGTATATGGTTCCTATAATCTGAGTACTAAATATGTTATGCGTGACTAGAAAAAACATTAACATTGGTATCCACTCACACCCTGTAAAGCGTCTTGCATTGCTGTTTCTCCAACAAGAAGTAGCTAATCGTTGTGAAAAATGGAACGTAGAAAAGATCAGCATCTTCCTGCCGATGAACTCTTACAACACTTTTCAGAAGCCTTTCTGATTCGGGAGCAATTAGATCCGCCCACAGCCAGTAGTCAATTGAATGCTGCAAGAGAAATCAATGTGTAAGATAATATAGGGGGCATTTGGCATAATGTATCAAAAACGGCCTATAACAGAACAATCTGTAGGAAATGATGTCCCGTATGCTGCTAGTGTAGTTTAAATTAGTGATAATCACATAATCAGTTATGTGAGTTAGGTAACTGCAGAGTAACTATGGATTCACATGTAATGAGACATTATATAGTCAGATAACTAACTTAACAAAATAGACGGCCAAACCGTCACTGTCTGATTTACAATCCACCTTCAGAGTGTGCAAGTGGCATGATCTAGTACATTTAATTATAGATAAACCAGGATATGTTTTGTTGAGGCGAGTGATTGTGTTAATATCAAATGCCAGCAAATCATGTTTTCATCCATCTTTAGTGGAATATACTTAAACAAGCTACCAACTCAACTTAGAGATGAATTCCAAATGAGATAGTATCTTTTAACACTTGGCTCCCTATCCTCAACCGGGCAAGATTGCCCCTTCGACATTCTTGGACCGTTACTCATGGTCCCATCACCCTAAACTTTATCGTTGGAATTCTGGGGTGTTTGTTTAAGCTTATATGTGGCTTATAAGCTTATTTGTCTTTCGTCTTATACTTCATAAGCCCCAATTTTCCGGATTTTTTAAGACTTATGGGCTTACATGAGTTTATCAAAATAAGGCGGAAACTTGGGGCTGTTGGAATATATGCTGAAAAACAAATAAGCTTAAACAAATAGCTTATTCTAGAGCAAATGATAATTATTTAATTCCCCACACATATAAACTAGTCACTATCCAACACTAAACGAAATTAAAATCTACCTGCTCGATAAGGCGATGGACGGGACTACCATTAGACGTCAAGTTAACCGTCTCCCGAAACGTATCCCTAAACAACCTAAGCAAGTCATAAGTAAACTTAACCAGCATTTCCTAAACACAAATGCAGCCAAAGCCCCAACTGGGTTATCATCTACACATCGTTCCTAACAAAACCCATATTTTAAAAAAAAAGTCATATCTACCTGTTCCATAAGGCGATGAACCGGGCTACCATTAGACGTCAAATTAACCGTCTCCCGAAAAGTATCCCTAAACAACCTAAGCAAATCATAAGTAAACTTAACCGGCATTTCGTAAACATAAACCCGAACCCGCTCCCCTAAAAACCCCCCATCGTTATAAAGCCTCTCACTCTCCGATCTCGAGACCAGCTCATCCATCTTCTCAGCCGGTGAATCAGCAGTGTCGTCTTTGGGGAGACGATGGAGGTCGGTGTGTGAGAGAAAGTGTTCGAGTGAGTTGACGAATGAGTATTCGACGTTAGGGTTAGGGTTAGGGTTAGGGTTTGAAGTGTGATTGGTGAAAGTGAAGTAAATGAAGATGAAGAAAGTGATTAGGGTTAGGATGAGGATTGGGGATCTGGTGATGAGTTTGGTTATTGGGTAGTATTGTCTGCCTCCTACCATTGTTGTTTTCTGTGATTTTGGTGATGATGAGTTTTAATGAAGAAAATGCATATGAATTGAAGTGAAGTGAGTTGGATCAGTTGCAGAGATTTTAAGTGGAATTAGAACCGGAAACGGTGGAATAGAGAACCGGAATTTTGAGAAAAATAGGAATAGAGAACAGAACCAAATATATTTTTTGTTCTAGTTCTGGTTTTAGTTTCGGTTCTTTGGTTCTTATTCACTAATGAATTAAGTCAAAAAAAAAATATTTTAAGTATTTATAACCATTTACGTTAAAAGCAATAACATTTAACAACTAAATATACACTCAAATAAATAAACATTATATAGTTTCACAAGCTCACTACTTTTCTTTTACTAAAATTCGAATCAAAGTTATCAGGCTCAATATCGATTGAATTTGTATCACCTTAAAAAGAAAATCAAAATAAAGATATAGATTACTAATCATTTACCATTATGTTTACAAAATGAATGTATTTGGCATGGCTAGTCATATTATATAAACCTTTTTGTTACAAAGTAAAATAAAAAAACTCACAAATTATTCAAACTTATTGAACGTGCCATATCAACAATTATAATATAAAAACAAATTTTATATTATACAAATCTAGTGATTAGTAATTATGTACTAACAAGACATACATATTTCATCAATAGTGAGAAGACATACATTGAATGTAAATAAAGAAACCAACATAAAACTTAGTTCTATTGATTTGATAATGATGGTAGTTGTTTGTGTTTCAACGGATTAAAATTCGAGTTTAAGATGTTCGGTTTGGTTTTTTAGAGTAGGTTAGTTGTGTTTTTTTATATTACTTATGATATTAGCTTTTGAGTATGGTACATAAAAAAGTTATAATATTTTTATAATTATTGGGTCTTTGGTTCTGGAACTGAGAACCGGTGGAACCGAATCGAACCGAACCAAGAACCAAAAAATCTCAAAAACAAGAACTGGAACTGGATCCAACGGTTCTGGTTCCGATTCGGTTCTTCGTGGTTCCGGTCCAATTCTCAGTTCCGGTCCGGTTCTTTGGTTCTTTTGCTCATCCCTAATTTTAAGTGAATTGAGATCTTTAAAAATATTTAGCTTATATGATTAATAAAATAAGAAAAATATATATATAAGATGTACATAAATTATAAAATAAGGTTATAAAAGTTTTTTTTATATAAATACACTTATTTTTATATAAGACAAATTTTTAGCTTTACCCGACCTATATTTATATACTTTATATAAGCTTATAAGCCTAAATAAAATTAAGTGAAATGAAGTGAGTTGGATCCATTGCAAATATAAATAATAAAAAAGTATATAAATATGAAAGTAGTTAATTATAAAATGAGATACCTCTTTCATCTTTTTTATTCTTAAGAACCCAACCTGCTCTACTTGGTCTGAAATACAAGTTCCCAAACATCTTGTATAACAAATTGGTGAAGCTCATCATGCATTGCCTCAACCCACCTTTCATCTTTAAGAGCATCGAAAATTTTCTTAGGTTCTGCTTGTGATAGAAAGTAGGCAAACAAACACTCTTGAATCCCTGCATTATCATCTTTCTTGTGAATATTGGCAATAAAACCACTTTATCTTTTCTTTTGGCTTCTGGTTTGTCTTGGAGTATGAAGAGAACCAATTATTTAGGAAGGAGGATGATTTCTAGATACAGATAAGGTTGATCCTCCCCCGCATAAATTATCAAACTAAATAGTAGACTCCAAGTTGCCAATATCGTCACCTTCTTGTGTTTCATACCCACTGTCGTTATTTAGGTCATTGTCAATGGATGGAGTGGAGCTACTAACACCTTCATTAGGTATAGGTATGGATTCAATCACTGACTCAATAGTGGGTAGAGAAGAGCTTTCGGTGGGTGGACTCTTTCCACTGACATCATCATTTAGAGCAACAGAAGATAGAACTACTGACAGTGGTTGCAGGGCCACTGTCATCTATAACCGCATCACTATGTGGCCTCTCTTGTTCCTTTTTCTCCTCTATTTTCTCAGCAGCATATGCCTTCACATACTCTTCTCTCGAAATAGGCACATCCAAGTAATTGAATGGTAAGATGTGCTTTGTATCTTGTGATCCTATAACCTCCTTAGCTTGTATACCTGCATGGTTAGAAATTAGAGCTTACAAATCTGCATGATTAGTCATAGGCATATAATTCATAGATCTAGTCAATCGTTCTAAATCAAATAACCAATTTGGACCAAATTCATGATCACTAGGCTTATTCTACAAGAAGTCCACATGAATATTTTTATATACAAGTTTGTCTTCTTGTTATAAACCATGTATCTTTTGATATTCATTGTGTACCCCACAAAATATCCCTCGTCGCCCTTAGACTTAAACTTACCTAGGTTGTCACTAGTGTTCATGATCAACACAGGACAACTGATATGAGCTTAAATACTCATATCATTTGTAGCTTAAAACAATGAAATAATGCTATTCATGTATCAAAAATGCCTTGCATATGCTTGTTTCTTGTTTGAATGTGTGTAGGTACCAAGTTCGCGAAAACCGGCAATTATCGACACGAGTTTGAAGAAAAAGATCGAGGAAACCAAAACCGAGTTCAATTTAGAGGATTCAATATTTAAATAAAGGATTTCGGTCAAGTGGGTCCCATAATGGGGTAAATGGGCTCAAAAGCCCATTTAATATTCAAGTTATAAATAAGAGGTTTTTGAAAAGGCCCAAGATATAGCCCAACACCATTTACAATGAAACGGATGAAAAAGTTATTTGGGCCCAAGCCCAGAAATGGAAATAAACGAATGAATTGGGCCGGTTAGGGTTTGGTTTAAGCAAAACGTGTATTTAACACACGTTACCCATTCATTTTTTATCTCAAACAAATAAACTTTCACTTTCATTCACTTTCACCCACCCTTATTCGTTTCACACGTCACACACTAATAAATAAATTCCCCACCCACTTTTATAAACCATTCACACGTTTATTTTCTCTCAGTCGTTTCACACATTTAATATTTCGATACTTTCAATGTATCATCTCCTTCCCCATATCACCTTCACCAAAAAAAATACCAAAACCAGTAACTTTTAAGTTACTATTCACAAAAACCCTAGTCAATAATTTACCCAATTAACATGGGGCTTTTATGCCACACGATTAATTCATACCAAGGGGAATAAAACCCCCAATTTTAAGGAAGAGAGTATGAGGAAGAGAAGAGATACGTGGCAGCGGATCATTGGCTTCAACACATCATTCCTCCTATTCAACCAATCAAAGGGCAGAAAAGAAACACAACTAGCACACGGATGCCACGTTGGCAATCCGTGTGCTAATGTGAATCATCTCAACCATCCGATCAACAAGCAGGAGAGAAGATAAAGATCAAGGGCTGAAATCAGAATGGAATATTCCAAGAGAGATCTGAATATCCTCCTCAGCAAAGCCCTAGGAAGGCTATAAAACCCCCCATTTTTACTTGTAATTTATCCTTTCTTTACTTTTAGTGTTATTCTGTTAAAATAGTTGTAGGATTTATTCTTGTATTTTCTTTTAATTAAATCTTGTAATCTTTTTGAAAGTTAATAAAAGATCAGTTTATTGCTTTACAATTGTGGCTCGTTTAAATTTGTTTAAAGTTATATTTGAATTAATTTTATTAATGTTTTTCAAGGATAATGTTTAAGATGTTAAGATTAAGCTAATTAATAGCTTATATTTTAATGTTGAAAGTAAAGTATTGGATCAATTTTATCCCCACTGGATAAGTGAAAAACAAATTAGTCGGATCGTTTGATATTGATGGTTCGTTTGGTGGTTCGAATGGAGGTCTCGGTTCAATATTAATGGTGGGTGATGGAGATGTCGGTTCTAGTTTCGGTTCATTTAGACTGCTCAGCGCAGGTCTACTACTCAAAGGATTCGACTTAAGGTACTAATCTCTTTTTTTTAATGTTATTTAGATTAATATTTGTTTAAGAGTTAATATGCTTTAGTTGATTGAGTGTTCGAATGTTTTTGTTATTGTTTGGTTTATGTTTTTAGAAATTGATCTTATAAATCTACTGCTTAGATGTCTCTATGATGTTTGATTATACGAAGTTATAAGATATTACGTTTGAATGATTGTAAGTTTGAATGATTTTATGAAGTTGTATGTTTGTGATAGTTCTGCCATGAATTATGTTACTTATGAGTTAAAGTTAACTGGAATCGTTTGAGGATTGTTTTTGTTTAAAGGATGGTAGTTTTAACTGATAAGTTTACTAAAAAGAGTTATATTAAGACATGAATTTGTTACTGCTTGTTATTTCTGCATTGATCTGATTTGCTGATGTATACTTAGGTAGCTGATAATAGATTAAGTTTGGATCTTAGATTTTACTATTTGACCTGTTTCAATTATTTACTTTTTGTAAATCTGTCATTCTGATAAACTAATATGCTTTGAGAAATATTAGGACGTTGTGTTTACTGTTTTTGTTGCTGGATTATACATACTTGCTTGTTCTGGTATTTGAATCATTAACTGTTGTTATTTTTGGTGATTTTCTTCTTATGTTTTTGCTGTGTTAATTGTTCATCTATACAGCTTATCAGATCAACTGGATTTGATAAGCTCAAAAGCTGTGTCCTCACAGCTTATAGCAAATAAGCTTTTTAAAAAGTCTCTCCTAAGACATTGTTTTAGTAATCTGTCAAGAGAATTTAATCCAAACAAAATATGTCTCATTTGGGTTTCGAACTCGAGACCTCTTGTTTGTGAGCATTGTGTGATAACCATCTGGGCTAACTGGCCTTTTGATTTCTTTTCCTGATTATTAATTAATAAAGTATAATTAATTCGGCAGATTTTATCCTTAGGTTCGTTTTATTAAGTTTAGTTAAGTTGTATTAGTTATGTTTTGTTATTAAAGTAATTTTTAGATTTCAAAAATTAATCAGTTTTTTTTAATTAAATATACTTTCATAAATAAAAAAAAATATATAAAAAAAATGTTTTTGTTAAATTTAGATTATTTAATTAGTTTGTTTTCTATTAATTAGAATTTTTATAAAAGTAGATTTTAATAAAGTAGTTTTTTAAGTAGATTTGTTTTTAAGTAATTTTTAATATAGTAAATTAGTTTTAAAGAGTTTAATTAGATTTTTCTTTAAATAGTTTAAAAGTAATTTTTAATTAAATAGAATATTTTAATAGATTATTAATTAGTTAATTTTAAATAGTTTTATATTTTAAGTAATTGATTGTTTGTAGAACTTTAAAATAGCGGGGTTTACGATTCATGCACTTTAGGCTAAAATTAAATAAGTTTAAATTTGTAGATTTAATTTGTAGTTTAAAAACCGAAAACCAATTCAAATCGATTGTCCAAATCAAAGCAAAACGTCTCAAATTCATAAGATCTTCGTGTACAACGAACTTGATTCACTCACATGTTTAATTAAATTCGTCATTGGTAATATTAGTCTATTACTTTTTCCTAAAGGTAATTTTCTAACTTACCCTATAACGTAATATCATATTATCACTATACACATCTCCACACATCAAAAATTTTGGCGCCGCTGCCGGGGATCTTGTGTACGATTCGTCTTTGTGGAGATTTGTTGATCGTTGATTTGAAGACCCTTTCCGTCCTCGGAAAGTTTTGTTATTTTTTTATTATATAGTATGTATCGTTTTTCTCGTTTTTTGTGAATAATATATATTGTATTACGTAGCACAATAAATTTACATATCTTTTCACATAAGCCTTAGTTGGGATTTCATCACCTAGCTATTGTAGTCGAATCCAAAACAAAAATAAAAGGCAAAATAGATAAATACTAATAAGAAGTTTGAACTCGATTTATACAAACTATAAGGTGGGTATAAGGCGACGTGCTATAAAAGGCCGTCTAAGGAAAAAGGTTTTTAAGTGCTTTGTGCCACCTCGTTTCCCCGCTTGCTTGTGCGTATATTGAGAGGGACAACCTATTATTGGTTTGCCGACTCAAGTAGTAATAAATCTTATTTTTGTTGTTTACTTATTGAACCTCGAGACGTTTAGGTTTTCACCTATCGTTTCAAAGTCGACCGAGGGTAATTTACTTCCATAGTAGTTATCCTTATTCCTTGTTTTTTAACGATCATTATTGATTGAGCAATACCAAATAAAATACCAAAAATAATCTTCTTCTTGTCTAAATTCTTTTCTTCAATCCTCTAAATTCTCGTTTTTATGAAAAATACCAAAAATAATCTTCTTAATCCTCTATCATGTTTAATTCTTTTTCTCCTCACCCTCTAAATTTTAATTCTTCCATGAATTTCTTCGTCAATTGTGAAGGGTGTGGAGAACCGTTATATGGTTTTTCACCATGTCGGTGGTGCACGTGTGAGCGTTGTGGAAATGACTTACGAAACGATGTACGAGTTGGATTTTGTCCGTCTTGTGATGATATTACTTCATGTGGAAATCCAAATTTTTCGAATAATTCTCTCGATTTCAATCCACCTCCACACCCTACATACGAGACATCCTCGTGTGAGTTTTGTGGAGATAATTCTCATTTTGGTAATGATTGTTCGCATCGATTCTCGCTTAATTACAAGCAAGAACCGATCTACAATCAAAACTTTAATGATAATTGTTATCCACAAGATTTATCGAGTTTATCACAACAATATCTTTGTTGTGAGTATTGTGGAGGTCCTCACGAGAGTTTTTGTTGTCAACCGAGAGATCAAAATTTTTATGAACCTAATCCTTGCTATAATTCGATTTCTTCCGGTTTTGACCAATCTCCACAATATTCTTTCGAAATTGAACGACTTGAAACAATGTGCCAAAGAAATGTTGAAGTTGTTGAAAAAAGCATTGAAGATTTGTTGCTTGAAAAGAGACAAATTAATCAAGAGATTAATGACATTACGAATGAATTGGGGAGTCGTAGATTTCATGGTGAAACAATTGATGAGGGATTTAAACGAGATTGTGAGCTTAAGATTAGACAACTTTCGCAAGATTATAATGGATTAAGCATTGAGATTCGAAAGAAAGAAAAAATTCAAGAGGAAGAAAGATATCTTGCTAATCGTGAAATCAATCGTTCTCTTCTTTTGGATGATGACGAGGATAGTTCTATTTCTTTGAGAGATCTTATTGCTCTACATCCTTCGTCTAGTGCTATCGTATTTCCTATTCGTATCTTGTCGGCTATTGAGCCCGAGGATTCTCCCATCCTAGATGATGAGGAAATCTCTCATGACATCACCACTCCAATTCATGATTCTTCCATCGTGGAACCCGAAAATTCTCTAAGCAAGGGGGACGAGCATATTAGCACTATTCTTGTTCAAAACCCAAGAGAGTTCGACGGTATTTCCAATGAGATGTGTGATTTGCCACATTGTGATGACTCGACTTCTTCCATTCACTTTGATATTTTCTCAAATTCTAAGGATGAAAATTGTGATGGAAATGAAGATTTTGCGGATGATTCTACTTCTAGTGAATTTTCCAATGAGGAGTTCTCCGATGAACTTTCTTATAAAGATGATATTCACGACTCGGATTTTGAGGGGTTTACCGATGAACCTACTTTTCTTCACCCATTTCCACCGGGAAATGAGGATGATAGTGATCCGTTTTATGAGAGGTTCACTTTTGAACTTGCTCCTTTAGACCCATTTCCACCGGGAAATGAGGTTGATTTGACTATTCCGATACTTGAGAAGTTCACCGATGAACTTACTCATTTAGATGTGGAAGATTTGATTCTTCGTGAGAAGTTATCCAACGTCTATCTTCTCATTTCTAGGATCGAGGCTTTGAATTCTAAGCCTAATGCCAAGTCTTTCTCTCCATCTCCTATTCCCGTTGAGGATAGTGATCCGCTTATGGAGGAGATTGACACTTTTCTTGCTTCTAATGATTCGATACCACCGGGTGTTGATGATATCGACCCGGAGGGGGACGCTCTCTTTTTAGAGAATTTACTTGATGATGATTTCCTCCCAAGTCCTCCTCCCACCCACTTTGACCTTAATGTGCGGGTTTTTCATGCGACTCGTTTTGAGTACCATGACCCCTTTATTCACATTCCTAAGAGTGACAAGGTCAACAAAGTCATGCAAGTTGAAACCACTATGGTTGAGACTTTTGTACCACCATTACCATGTGCTTTATATGATTTAGGATTAGCATGGGGGGACGACACCGTGTTATCCTTTCCTTTCTCCACCGAGGACGAGGTATTCGACCCCGGAATTGTTGATTTAGGGAAATCTCGGCCTTTCACCGATGTAATAATTGAAAGATTTTTCGATCATCTTGGTGCGAGTTTATCTCGGGGAGCATGCTATATCCATACCATTATTTGTGACTACCATCTCTTTTTAGAGATTTGTGTTAGAGTTTTATCCTTTGGTTTGTCATCCGACAACGAGGATGAGATCTTCGACCCCGGCATCGTGCTTTATGTTGGTTTTTACTCCAATATGTCGGATCTTCAAACTTTCCCTAAGGACCAATGAATGCGGGGATCGAGTCGAGCTCATGACTCGGTGAACAAAAACGAGTGCATTCAATCTTCTTTCTATTTTCTAACACTAATAAGGCTTGATCTTTCAAGCTCGTGCTCGTGATTTGTTGTGTTGTGATCTTAGGTATGACCCTAATTTTTGAAGACTCTCGTGTTCGGTTTTTTCCGGTCCACTTGATCTTCCATTCTTTGAATGCCAAAAAGGGGCACACTTTCTATCCCTTGATTTTTATCGACTAACGTTTTATCTTGAGGCATAATTAATAAACGGCTTATAGATTTGCGTGCTCTTTCCATGCTAGGAATTTGCATTAGACTCTTCGTGTCTTAGCAAGGGGGTGTTATTCTTGAGCTAAGAAACATTGAGGACAATGTTTGGTTTTATCATGGGGGAGTCAATCGATATAATCGCTTGCTATTGCTTTTGTCGTGTCCAAACGTATTGTTGTTCTCATTTTTCAATAAAATTTTAAATTTTTAGCGTTATTTTTAAGTTTTAATAAATAAAATAAGTGTTTTTGACACAAATGTAGGCTTTCCGTTGGTGAAAATAAGAATACTTTTTGACTCGACTTGGTTTTTAACCTTAGCTTTTCCTTAACGTATTTGAATTAAGTTTTGCTAGGCTATTATATAGGGAGCTTTAAAACGCGAAAGTCTTAATTCATACGAGTTAAGAACAAGAACTTTTCGCAAGCTCCTATAATTGATCCTAGAAAGTCGTCTATCAAGGGAACTTTAAAACGTAAATTCTAAAACTTGCAAAAGTATAAAAAGATGCAAGATCCTATAGATGACTTGAAAACCCAAAACTTTGATTTAATAGGCTAAGTATCCATTGATTTCACATTTTTGGAATTTTATAATATGGAGAACAAGAGATGATAGAGCCAATTATAAGTTTGGTATTCTTTCGGGAATTTATGTGAGTTAATTATAAGCCTATTCTCCCATCGCTTGTTAATAAATTTAATTGCAATAAATAAGGTTGAACGATTTGTAAAGTTACTTAGCTTCTAGCCCAAGATCGTTTAAAAGTTGCTCGGTATGGATTAGAGTTCATAGCCAAGGCATAACTTATTGAAGCGGGATGCGAAGATTGGCGAGTCCAAAAAGGTCCTAACAAGACATGAGGGCTATGTTTTATTGCTAAAGATCTCAAGTGATGTGAAGAATCATTTATCGAAAATCAATATGAAGGATCGAGACACACGACAAAAAGCAAAATACGCCCCAAAAGTCATGGAGAAGTCTATCCAAAAAGACCATAATAAGGTATGAGGATAAATGAAGCCAAGTCCAAAAAGGAGGCGGATCGTTGTATATCAAAATCCCAAATAAAGATTGGAGAAAAATGAAGAAGTCGTGGTCCAAGTATGAATCTCTCAAAACTTCAAGTGAAGAAATTCCTATATGAAGAGAAGACCATTATTTCATGAACGTCTCTCAAGGTTTGAAGTATAAAGTCGCTGCCAAATATCGGTCCGAGAAAGGTCTCAAATCGCGAAGCAAGTTATGCCAAGATATGAACTTTATGAAGTCCCGAGAAGTAGTTTTAAAAGATTTTGTCCTTTAGCTAACTATTGATTAAATCGTTCACTTTATTTTCGGCCTAATAAATTATCGAAATAAGTCAACAATGCATCCTCGTGATCATTCAAGACAACAATAAAATATAAGAGATACACATAGGAATAAGGGAGTCTAAGTGAATAATTGGCCCACATGAGTTCGTGTTAGTCTACCAACTTATAATAACAATGATCTTGTTTTTGCACTTGGCATGGAAAAGTGAAAGGTCGGGGACGATGAATCTATTTGAGTTTTATGATCCTTAAAGTTATTTTTAAATAATGAAAGCAATACATTATGTCTTCACAAAATAAAGTGTAATAAGTTGAATAATGGTGTAGTTAGTATTTTATTTTATCATTGCGTGAGGACACAACAATTGCTTAGCATGGGGGAATTTGATATGAGCTTAATTACTCATATCATTTGTAGCTTAAAACAATGAAATAATGCTATTCATGTATAAAAAATGCCTTGCATATGCTTGTTTCTTGTTTGAATGTGTGTAGGTACCAAGTTCGCGAAAACCGGCAATTATCGACACGAGTTTGAAGAAAAAGATCGAGGAAGCCAAAACCGAGTTCAATTTAGAGGATTCAATATTTAAATAAAGGATTTCGGTCAAGTGGGTCCCATAATGGGGTAAATGGGCTCAAAAGCCCATTTAATATTCAAGTTATAAATAAGAGGTTTTTGAAAAGGCCCAAGATATAGCCGAACACCATTTACAATGAAACGGATGAAAAAGTTATTTGGGCCCAAGCCCAAAAATGGAAATAAACGAATGAATTGGGCCGGTTAGGGTTTGGTTTAAGCAAAACGTGTATTTAACACACGTTACCCATTCATTTTTTATCTCAAACAAATAAACTTTCACTTTCATTCACTTTCACCCACCTTTATTCGTTTCACACGTCACACACTAATAAATAAATTCCCCACCCACTTTTATAAACCATTCACACGTTTATTTTCTCTCAGTCGTTTCACACATTTAATATTTCGATACTTTCAATGTATCATCTCCTTCCCCATATCACCTTCACCAAAAAAAATAAAATACCAAAACCAGTAACTTTTAAGTTACTATTCACAAAAACCCTAGTCAATAATTTACCCAATTAACATGGGGCTTTTATGCCACACGATTAATTCATACCAAGGGGAATAAAACCCCCAATTTTAAGGAAGAGAGTATGAGGAAGAGAAGAGATACGTGGCAGCGGATCATTGGCTTCAACACATCATTCCTCCTATTCAACCAATCAAAGGGCAGAAAAGAAACACAACTAGCACACGAATGCCACGTTGGCAATCCGTGTGCTAATGTGAATCATCTCAACCATCCGATCAACAAGCAGGAGAGAAGATAAAGATCAAGGGCTGAAATCAGAATGGAATATTCCAAGAGAGATCTGAATATCCTCCTCAGCAAAGCCCTGGGAAGGCTATAAAACCCCCCATTTTTACTTGTAATTTATCCTTTCTTTACTTTTAATGTTATTCTGTTAAAATAGTTGTAGGATTTATTCTTGTATTTTCTTTTAATTAAATTTTGTAATCTTTTTGAAAGTTAATAAAAGATCAGTTTATTGCTTTACAATTGTGTCTCGTTTAAATTTGTTTAAAGTTATATTTGAATTAATTTTATTACTGTTTTTCAAGGATAATGTTTAAGATGTTAAGATTAAGCTAATTAATAGCTTATATTTTAATGTTGAAAGTAAAGTATTGGATCAATTTTATCCCCACTGGATAAGTGAAAAACAAATTAGTCGGATCGTTTAATATTGATGGTTCGTTTGGTGGTTCGAATGGAGGTCTCAGTTCAATATTAATGGTGGGTGATGGAGATGTCGGTTCTAGTTTCGGTTCATTTAGACTGCTCAGCGCAGGTCTACTACTCAAAGGATTCGACTTAAGGTACTAATCTCTTTTTTTTTAATGTTATTTAGATTAATATTTGTTTAAGAGTTAATATGCTTTAGTTGATTGAGTGTTCGAATGTTTTTGTTATTGTTTGGTTTATGTTTTTAGAGATTGATCTTATAAATCTACTGCTTAGATGTCTCTATGATGTTTGATTATACGAAGTTATAAGATATTACGTTTGAATGATTGTAAGTTTGAATGATTTTATGAAGTTGTATGTTTGTGATAGTTCTGCCATGAATTATGTTACTTATGAGTTAAAGTTAACTGGAATCGTTTGAGGATTGTTTTTGTTTAAAGGATGGTAGTTTTAACTGATAAGTTTACTAAAAAGAGTTATATTAAGACATGAATTTGTTACTGCTTATTATTTCTGCATTGATCTGATTTGCTGATGTATACTTAGGTAGCTGATAATAGATTAAGTTTGGATCTTAGATTTTACTATTTGATCTGTTTCAATTATTTACTTTTTGTAAATCTGTCATTCTGATAAACTAATCTGCTTTGAGAAATATTAGGACGTTGTGTTTACTGTTTTTGTTACTGGATTATGCATACTTGCTTGTTCTGGTATTTGAATCATTAACTGTTGTTATTTTTGGTGATTTTCTTCTTATGTTTTTGCTGTCTTAATTGTTCATTTATACAGCTTATTAGATCAACTGGATTTGATAAGCTCAAAAGCTGTGTCCTCATAGCTTATAGCAAATAAGCTTTTTAAAAAGTCTCTCCTGAGACATTGTTTTAGTAATCTGTCAAGAGAATTTAATCCAAAAAAAATATGTCTCATTTGGGTTTCGAACTCGAGACCTCTTGTTTGTGAGCATTGTGTGATAACCATCTGGGCTAACTGGCCTTTTGATTTCTTTTCCTGTTTATTAATTAATATAGTATAATTAATTCGGCAGATTTTATCCTTAGGTTCGTTTTATTAAGTTTAGTTAAGTTGTATTAGTTATGTTTTGTTATTAAAGTAATTTTTAGATTTCAAAAATTAATCAGTTTTTTTAATTAAATATACTTTCATAAATAAATAAATAAATAAAATAAATAAAATAGATAAAAAGTGTTTTTGTTAAATTTAGATTATTTAATTAGTTTATTTTCTATTAATTAGAATTTTTATAAAAGTAGATTTTATTAAAGTAGTTTTTTAAGTAGATTTGTTTTTAAGTAATTTTTAATATAGTAAATTAGTTTTAAAGAGTTTAATTAGATTTTTCTTTAAATATTTTAAAAGTAATTTTTAATTAAATAGAATATTTTAATAGATTATTAATTAGTTTAATTTTAAATAGTTTTATATTTTAAGTAATTGATTGTTTGTAGAACTTTAAAATAGCGGGGTTTACGATTCATGCACTTTAGGCTAAAATTAAATAAGTTTAAATTTGTAGATTTAATTTGTAGTTTAAAAACCGAACACCAATTCAAATCGATTGTCCAAATCAAAGCAAAACGTCTCAAATTCATAAGATCTTCGTGTACAACGAACTTGATTCACTCACGTGTTTAATTAAATTCGTCATTGGTAATATTAGTCTATTACTTTTTCCTAAAGGTAATTTTCTAATTTACCCTATAACGTAATATCATATTATCACTATACACATCTCCACACATCAACAACCAAAGGGTCTAAAGAAATATATCAAAGGTTTCTTATTCCAAAATAGCTCATAAGGGGTTTTGTTGTGAGACTTGTTAATTAGAGACCTATTCTGAACATAACAAGTTGTGCTTACTGCCTCAGCCCAAAAAGCAATGGGTAACTTTACATCTACTAACATGATCCTAGTTGCTTCAATTAAAGTCCTATTTCTTCTCTCAGCTACACCATTAATCTGTATCGATTTAGCTTTTGTACTATCGAGATAAATCAAGTATAATACGTAGAGAAACTTTGTGTAACTAACAATCCAAGTGTTATGTTGAATTTAACACTTAGAATAAAGAACAAAGAAACATAAACGATTACCAAACTTTCCAATCGATTAATAATAATAACTAGAACAGTGTATGAAAAGCATACCTTACATGTAACCCTAAGGCCTCCTTTTATAACATGAGGAACCTTGTACATTAAGCTAACGATCTACTATAATTGGAAGATATAGAAAAATAAACATGAAAAGTAACTTATTCGACTAAATCTTCTTAAATATACAAAACGTGTTGATCAATCCCACTGTGGGTGGGAGTCTTGTCTTCAGTTACACCATTTTGCTGTGGAGTTTTAGTGGTGCTAAACTCCCTAGTAATTCCTTTCTTGACACATAAGGCATCTAAAGCTTTGTTTCTAAACTCACCACCATTATCACTCCTAATGATTTTCATTTCATTCCCTGTTTTCTTTTCTATTTGGGTGATAAAATTCACTAATGTTTGAGTAGTTTCACTCTTCTCACCTAAAAAGAAAGTCCAAGTAAACCTAGAGTGATCATCAATGACTACAAAACAATACCATTTATGAGTAATGATAACCACTAATGTAGGTCCAAATAAATCCATATGAAGCAAATTCAGAGGTTTAGAACTAGTGTGAATAGATTTAGACTTCAAAGATGCATTATGTTGTTTGCCTTTTAAGCATGCAACACAAGTATAATTATTCTCAAATGCCTTAGAGGGTACTACTCTAACAAGATTATGCCTTATTCATGTTCTTAAAATTCAGATGTCCTAGCCTTTTATGCCACACATTACTTTCATCTACTAAAGTTGTAGCATACAAACATGTTTCAATATTTTGAGCTTTAATTCCATCAAGATTAACATCATACATGTCCTTTTGTCTAGGCGTCCTATACTCAATATACTTTTCAATGTGTAACACAAAATTTTTACTTAAAACCAAGCACTCGGTATCAGTAAAAAGAACTTTATTTTTGTTGTCACAAACTTGTGACACACTGAACAAATTATATTTGTGCTCTTTTGCCAGGTTAACATTTTCAAACTTCAAAGAATTGGTGACAATGGTACCTTTACCAGTGATAATTCCTTTGCTACCTCTAAAGTACATAGTGTCACCATTGCTAATAGGAGTCTAGTCAGATAAGTATTCCTACTTTCCTGTCATGTGCCTTGAGCATCCACTGTCCCAATAACCTTTATCATCAACCTGTTGTGGGATACCCTGCACATAAAGAAAACAAGTTAGTTTTATTTTGAGATCCAAGACTTATCAGACTTTGATCTGTCTAATTGTTCACTATACTAGCTTCGTTCCTCATAACAAATCCATGCTCATCCCTTTGAGCCCTAAACGTCCAATTTGTTCCAATGGGTTTAGAAGTAACTTTCACAAGATATTTAAATCTGTTGTAAGTCATTGAAACACCATTAAAAGTATAATCATGTTCTTGTTTAGGTTTCCAAGTTAAATGGTATGAGTTTCCTAGTAAGCTTAATCGCTTCCCCTTGTATGTGTTGACATTGGGTCTAACAGAGGCAAGCTTGGGCCTAACAACAACTAGCTTAGGCATTGTCGTACCAAATCTAGGTCTGTCAGTGGATAGGTTTGCCTTGATAGTGGGTAGATTAGGGTTTAAACGGGAAACCTACTATTTGTTAGAGAATGTTTTGGTCTTTTTAAAGGGTCATGGGTATTAGTTGCCTTAGTAAAGTAAGGAGCAGGTCTAGTAGCTTCTGGTCTTGTTTGGACAGAAGGTCGATGGTCAACAATAGGTGAAGTCCTTTCAGTGGCTAGATTATAGCCACTGTGATAATTAAAAGCTAAGTGATTAAAGCTTCAAAAAATGTAACAGGCCTTTTTAGACACAAACCTAGGTCTAGATTAGTTATAACCTATCCCATTCACACTCCCTTGGCTTTCTCTAGGTGATCTATGTTTTCTACACATCTCTGCATATGTAACACTAGTTTTGCTATTAGTGGGAGAACCAAGGTCAACAAGCTTACCATCAACGGGGTTGGTAACAACTATAGGTTTAGACTCACTAGTTTCATCATATAAAAGACCTCATTTGACAAAAAGAAAAGGATTTGCAGCTTTCCATTGTTCTAAATTTGTTTTCTTCCACTCAAATTGCTTGATCTCCATGGGGTCAACCAAAGAGGATTCAGGGGAAAAAGGCTTCTCTTGAAACTCTAGAATACCAGTCCATGACAAGTCTTTTCCCTTAGAAACCCCATAGAAATCACTAGGAGGTGGTGGAACAGCATCATATTCCTTAGCATTCATACCAATTCCCGACATGTCTTTAGTGTTTCTTTGCTCACTCACACACTTTTCTAGGGTTTGACTAGCCTTTTCAAACTTTTCAATTTTATAACCCATATCATCCTTAGAGTTAATGTCCTCTTCTAGTTTGATTTTAAATTATGCATTAGACTCAATTAAACTAGCTTTAAACTCATTACAGCGTCTTGGGTCTCTTTCTAGGATTTTAATTTTTATCCTTAAGGTCCACTTCCATTTGTTTAAAGTTAAACAACCATCAGATTGTGCAACACCTCTTTTATAATTTCTTAAGCTAGACTGAGTGGTTTTAAGTTTTTCACTTAAGGATTGAACATTAGCTTGAAGATTAGTAGTGTTTTGCCTACAACCCTTACTATATAAAGCATCATTGTATACCTCATTGTCAGATGAAGAAGATGAGGAAGATTTTGCCATGAGAGCAAATTGAGCATGCTCATCTTCCTTAGCTATCAATGCTTGATTCTACTCAGTCTCTTCTCTCATGTAGCTCCAATCCCATCCTACTCCATCAATGTTTTGCATAGCTACCATTGCTTTTGAATCTGCATCATCCACCTTGATAGTCCTTCTAGAATCTTTTCCTCTATCATTCCTTAGTGGTGATATGAATTCCCTTACAAAGTGTCCTATTCTATGGTAGTTGTAGCATTTAACTTTAGATTTGTCAAATATAGTAGATTCTGATCTATTGAATGTGAGTTTTTTTACCAAACTTCTTGTAGAATCTGTTAGCTCTTATGTTATTAAGTACCATATTCCACTTAATGTCCATTTCTTCATGATCTGTATCACTAATTTGTTCAAAGTCCTCATACATTACTTGAGAGCCATGAGGTAAATCAAAAATGTATGCACAAATAGTATCCAGATTAATTCCAGTAGGCCTGTCACTTGAAGATGGTGTAAAAGAAGTGACAGCGAATACAGAGTTCTTCCCACTATCATGAGATATAGACCCACTACCAGAGGGATTGTATCCACTGTTGGAACCAAAAGCCATGTTTCCAGAGTTTGAGCCAGATGCACTTCCATTCCTTTTCAAGACATCAGTTTCCATAGTCCTCAATTGATTATAGATGTCATCAAGGTTTGTATTCTTGTGACTATTTGTGCACAACAATGCATTAGCTTGTACATACCAAGCTTCACCAAGACTGCTTAGTAACGTAGAGTTTATATCTTCATCATCAATCTCCACTCCCATAAAGTCTAGTTTGCTAGTTAGGTCCTGCAAACGACTTCTGACCTCATTAAACTTTTCACTAGGGAAAGCTTTGAAATTAGAGAACTCCTTTACCAGTTTCTTTCTTCTCTCCTTAGCAGTGGCTTCATTGCCACTAAAGGTTTTCTTAATGGCTTCCCATAACTCTTTAGCAGACTCATACTTCCTGAACTTAAATTTTTCCTTTTGGCCAAAAGCCAATTGAAGAGAGTTGAGTGTCTTCATGTCATTATTTCTTGCAGCAATCTCATCAACAAATGTGGCTATATCATCTTGTGCATTTGAACTTCCAGTCTCTTCTTCACCATCAGCTTTATTCTTCTTCTTCTTTGCTTCATTCTCTTTCTTCTTTTCCTCAAGATCAAAGGTGTTTCCAAACCAAATGATCTACCAAAGGATGTAGTGATCAACTTAGAGATATTGCTTGATTATGAACTCCCACAACTCAAAGTTGTCAGTGTCAAGAATTGGGAGTTTAATGTTGCTTGTGGGGTGAGTAGGATTTGGTGAATTTTCGAATAGGTTCGGGTGGCAATCGAGTCGTGTTCGTGTCGACATGTTCGGGTTCGCGGGTTGACGTGTTATTTTAACCTTAACCCAAACACAACCCATTTATTAATCATGTCAAGAAACTCAACCCTAACCCACACCCGCATAACACGTGTTACCCGTTTAACCCGTTTAAGTCAATATGTCAAGCGGTTAATAAGGTTGATGCTTTGTTAATCTGACTAATTTATATGCAAAAAATGATATAGAAATGTAAAAAAGGATACCATAACATACAAATAGTTATGAAACAATTTCAACGATCTGTGAATTATAATGGCAATTCACTCTTATTAACCACATAACAAATATATTTAACCTAAATCTAACATAAAAATAAAGTTAAATATTAATTTTTAGAGGCGTATATATACTTACACAGGTTCACGTGTCGACGTGTTAAAAACTTACTCAACTCAAACACGACCCAATTATTAAACGGGTTGACCTATTTTTGACCCAAACCTATTTATCCTCGACCCAAACCTGTTTAACTTCATGTCGGGTTCGTGTCGTTTATCGTGTCGTGTCAAAAATTGTCACCCCTCGTTTGACACTGTTAAGGGTTGTGAGTTTGTGATTAGGGTTCTGTGCGATTTAGGGTTTTGTTCTTATGATCAAAGTTCCTCAACAAGCTTTGATACCACTTGTTGATTCCATGGATCGTTAGACTCAATGGCTAATAAGACCACCCTAGGATGATCATTGTTCATATGAGATTAATCATAGCGGAATAGAACAATAATCATAACAAGGTGTTTGAACAAGACAAATTATCCCAATGGTTACTTGCATTAAACATTATCAAATAACCTATAGGCGTGTATACATTAAATCACACGCCTAGAACATGAATAAGACTTTAGGTTTACATTGTGTAAGAAGGATGTGTAAAACCTACGTCTAGTGTATTCTTTATATACTAGAATACCCAGGCTTATAAAGGAAACTAAATAAGATCTAAATCTTTTATTCTTACAGTAATATCTTCTACAATTTTTTCCACTAGCTTGTAGAATTCTTCTTTGTTAGATTTAGTTCTTTTCTTTTGTTTTTGACTTATCAACTCATAATTTCGAGAATCTGCCCATGTGGTTATGTCTTGTGGTGGGTGGTGAATAAAAGCCCTAACGCAATTTGAGCAAACCTTTTACTGGTTATCCAATTGATCCTGATATATAACTAGGGTTTATAGGGGATTAGGAGTATGTTTGATCTGCTTTGGATAACAAATATGTGTTTCCTACATTTTTAACTAATTAAGCATAGTTTAAATAAAGTTTCAAAAATGTGGGATTGACAGGTTATAAAGGTGGTTTGATCCGGTTGAACTTTTGCAATTTGGTAGATAATACCCTCCTCCTCTTTGTAGAAATGACATTCAGCACCCTAAGTCCTTATGGTTTCATGAGACTTATATAAGGACTTGTTTTGTAACATTCTTCAACCTAATGGGCCATAGTTTTCAAGTATTTAAAATTTAGGGACCCGTTTGTAATTTGGATATCTTAGGGGTATAAAGTGTCAATTTTTGAAACTTGAGGGGCAATTTTTTGGTAATTATTAAAAACTTCAAGGGTAAACTGGTAATTTTAAATCCGACTTTAGTTTTCATGTACCAATTCGTTCCTCGTGTTCGTTTTGTCTTGTTTTGTGATTTCCAAGTGAATTCTCGATATTCGTGCCTGCACATACACAAACAAAGAAAACAAAGGTATTTGGCACATTTTTGATGATATTTTCCGTATTTTAAGTCCGTTTTGGGGTATGAAATGATGTATAATTATAGCCTCATCACCCCCTAGAATTGGGTTTGATTTTGTCGATCTCGATGTCGAACTTGATGAGTTGGAACGTTTTCTTTATAATGATGAACCTTCTCATAAGGCCATTGTTGATCACATTCTTGAGAATTCACCTAATAAAAAAAAATCCTCAAATGATAATGTTGATGTTGTTTTAGATCGTGAAACAACCAAGAGCTATTCCATAATTTATAATGATGGTTTTGAGAAACCATGGCTCAATGAACCTATCTTTGATAAGGAAGTTGATTGTGTTAACGATCCTTTGTTTAGTGATGACCATTATGTTGACCACGAAGGGGATATTTTCTTTATCGATCATCATTTTGAAAGTATCTTTGCTAATCCCCCTCCCACCCATGACCTGAACCTTTAAATTTTTAGTGTGCACAACATCGTTTTTTAGACATCTAATCCACTTAGTGTGTCAATTAATTTTGAGACGCCTAAATCTTTAGAGTGCCAAATCGTGTTTTAGAGACACCTAATGTTTTTTACTTTATTAATGGAAAATCGAGTTTTCATAATAAGAGTTTAAAAGATGAAAAAAGGGAAGATTTTAATCTTAATTTGAATGATGTCCCTAATTTGACTTTGTCATCACCATTTGATGAGACTACTATTACACCATCATTTTCTTTTGATGAATGTGAGTATGGAGTTTAATAACTAGATTTTATTAAAGTTGAAATCGTCTCGACTCGATTCGAATTGACAAAAGATTAATGTGCGACTCAGTTGTTCTTGGTGTAAAATGCAATGTCGTTGATTATCTATTTAAAATAAACATGAAAACTTTTAGATGAAAACTAAAAATGAAGAAATGAAACAAATTTATAAACTTGATTAAAAATAAATTTAAAATAAACTAAGACAAAACAATTTACAAATAACACTTAAGAAAAATGGCGGGAAAAATAAATGTTTGAAAATAAGTCGGGTAACTAAAACAAAACTTAAGTCGGAATACACAAAACAGTAACTTAATTCGGAATGTCCAAAATCCACACCTAATTCGGAATACTAAAATGCACACAATCCGGAATCAAGCTAACCATATAATTCGGAATCTATTTTCCACTACTAATTCGGAATGAAGGATAAATAAGTAATCCGTAATGTTGGATCACTATGAAATCCGGTAGATAGATATGATACAAGATATTTTGCTAGTTAAAAAGTTCGTTGTTCCAGTCTTTTCGAATTGATTACCAGTTGAAAGTGCAACTCAGTCGTCTTTGGTGGATAAAATAAAAGGGTGTCGTTGTCTAAAACTAATTAAAAGAAAAGGCGTCGTTGAGTAATTAATATAAAAATAAAGCTAGAAAGGATTAAACTAAAAATAAAGATTCTTAAAAATAAATGACGAGAAATTAAAACGTAAATAAATGAAAACATGGAAATAAAACACTTTTAAAAATAAACTAAAATGAACAAGTAAAGATAAAGCTAAATTAATTGGCGGGAAAAATAAGTTCAAAAATTAAATTTAAATAAAAACTATTTAATTTCGCAATTATATAAAAAACTAGAATTAATTTCGCAATTAAACAATAATTCCGCAATCCTTAAAACTAAACAATAATTTCGCAATGTGGACATGTATTAATTTCGCAATATTGAAGAAGATTGATTTCGCAATGAATGAAAGATTCCGCAATGCTAAAAAATGAAGGATTCCGCAATATGAAAACTTTGCAAGATTCCGCAATAATGTTGATTGATTTCGCAAGATCATTTATGTAAGAATCCGCAATACCCAACAAACAACAATTTCGCAATTAAATTGCGGAATTAATTCCGCAATGTATAAAAGAGGAATGATTTCGCAATTATGGAAGAGAACAATTTCGCAATACCAATGAGTAAGATTTCACAACATGGGCAAAGTTCAAATTCGCAATTATGGAAAAAGTTGCGAATTTGAATCAGCCATTCCTAAAAAATAGGATCTCGGATAGGACGATTTTAAGCAACTTTTTAACAACTTTTTAGGGACAATAAGCGCACAAGAACACCAATAAGCTAGGCAAATGATACAACTTATAAATCCTTAACACGTAAATCAAGAAACGCGTAAAGAAAGAACCTTTATGTGTCGAATAGAAAAGGTAGATAAAAAGATGATGAAAACAAGATCGTGACTAACAAGAAAGATTAAAAAGATGAAGATTAAAACAAGATTAAACTTAAAAAGTAAAGAGTAGATTAAAACAAGAAAGGAGTAAAAGATAAAGTTTTTCTAGTGAGAGAAAGTTAAACACTTTCTCTCTCTAAAAATTACTAATTAACTAACACCCCCCTAATGACACATTAAGAGGGTATATATAGGAGGTGGGGAGGTGCATGTGTTGCTTCCTTTTTCTTTCTCTTTCTCGTCTTTTAATTTCTCGTCTTTCTCGACTTTGTCTCGGGATTAGTCGATATAGATTGAACTTGTCTTATAATTTTCTTCTTCTATTAGACTTAAGTTCTTCGACTTCATTAAACTTCTGTCTTTAGACTTTTTGTTCGATAAATCTTCAGAATAGGCCTTGGACTTCCGTTCTTTTTGCACTCTTGATCTTTTGACTTCGTCTTTTCTCGTTTTCTTCAATAAAAGCCCGTGATAGCCCATGTTTTCTTCCTTTTTCATATTTTTATCCTGAAACATACTAAAAACACAAACCACGCATAATTCTGACTTTTACGACATAAAATACACGTTTTGGTCTTGTTATTATTGGAAATAAGTGGTAAAAGGATATGTGTTTTCACAATTATTAAATCGCCTACACTTGACCATTGCAATGCCCTCATGTAATGCATTAATTTCAGAGCACAAATTACATTTCTCATCATAAATAACCCACCTTGGCCTTTATTAAATACTAAACATTAAGGAAACTAAAAAGACAGAAATATATACAAAACAAGTAAAGCAATCAAAGACTTACATTGGAGTTTTGTTTGTCATGAATGTTTACCATCCTCAAGTTTCACGTTCCCCCATACCAAGCTTAAAAACGAGATCATTGTTATTATAAGTTAGTAAACTAACACGAACTCATGTGGCCCAATTATTCACTTAGACTCCCTAATTCCTAGGTGTATCTCTTATATTTTATGATTGTCTTGAATGATCACGAGGATGCATTGTTTGACTTATTTTGATAGTTAATTTAGGCTGATAATAAAGTGGGACGATTTAATCAATAGTTAGCTAAAGGACAAAATCTTTTAAAACTGCTTCTCGGGACCTCTTAAAGTTCATATCTTGGCATAAATCGCTTCACGATTTGAGACCTTTCTCGGACCGATATTTGGCAGCGACTTCATACTTCGAATCTTGAGAGACGTTCTTGAAATTATGGTCTTCTCTTCACAATAGGAATTTCTTCACTTGAAGTTTTTAAGAGATTCTTCATACTTGAACCACGACTTCTTCATTTTTCTCCAATCTTTATTTTGAATTTTGATATACAACGATCCGCCTCCTATTAGGACTTGGATCTATTTATCCTCATACCTTGCTAGGGTCTTTTCGGATAGACTTCTCCACGATCTTTTGGGGAGTATTTGCTTTTCGCCGTGTGTCTCGATCCTTCATATTGATTTTTGATAAATGATTCTTCACATTACTTTTGGATCTTTAGCAACAAAATGTAGCCCTCGTGCCTTGTTAGGGCCTTTTCGGACTCGCCAATCTTCGCATCCCGCTTCAATAAGTTATGCCTTGGCTATGAACTCTAATTAATACCAAGCAACTTTTAAACGATCTCTAGAAGCTAAGTAACTTTTCAAATCGTACAACCTTATTTATTGCAATTAAATTTATTAGCAAGGGATGGGAGAATAAGCTCATAATTAACTCATATAATTTCATGAAAGAATACCAAACTTATAATTGACTCTATCATCTCTCGTTCTCCATAATTTAAAATCTCAAGGAATGAGACTCGTGGATGCTTAGCCAATTAAATCAAAGTTTTAGGTTTTCAAGTCGTCTATAGGATCTTGCATTTTCTTAGACTTTTTCAAGTTTAGAATTTGCGTTTTAAAGTTCCCTTGATAAACGACTCTCTAGGATCAATTATAGGAACTTGCGAGAAGTTCTTGTTCTTTACCCGTGAGAGTTAAGACTTTCGCGTTTTAAAGTTCCCTATATAAAAGCCTAGCATAACTTGACTTAAACACGTTAAGGTTACTAGCTAGAGTAAACTTAGATAAGTAAACTCGGGTTGAGTCAAAAGATTCATGACGTTGAAAAATTAAAACCACTTTATTAAAAAATTTATTCTAGCAAAGAAAGTAAATAACGATAATAAAGGAAAATACTACTACTAGGCCAAAATAGATTAATTTTTTTTTGAAAAATGTCGACAAAACAAATTTTACGGTTAAAATGAGGACAAATTAATGCAAAAGCCCACTTACTTCGATAGAAGTCCCCCTACACTTGATATAAACATTGTCCTCAATGTTTAAGCATGTGGGAGTAAACTCCCCCACACTTAGGACATTGTGCACGTTGTTTAAATCTTGCTAAGGAAATGACTACTAGAGTGATTTCAATGTGAACATATAAGATATGAAATATTGAATCACGACAGTTTAGGATAGAATCGGGAAGACGAGTACACGGGATCACGGTCGTCAAATGTCATCAAAAGTGCTCTTTGAAGCTTTTAATCCCTGCACATCATAAGAAACAAGACAACAAACACCTACGGGGCTCCCCCTACACTTATTATGAAAACTGTAAAGGATAGAACAATGGGTTGCCTCCCGAGAAGCGCTTGTTTTTGTTAACTGAGTCACGAGCCTGACTCGACCCAGAACTAATTCAAGGGAAACGTGGTGAGGGATGGAATCATCTCATGAGAGATGTCCTCACCAAAGTACAGCTTCACACGTTGGCCATTCATTTTAAAATTAGGCCCATTTGGTTGAGAAAGCTCAATGGTGCCATAGGGGAAGACTTTGGTGACGGTGAATGGACCAGACCAACGGCTCTTCAGCTTGCCCGAGAAAATCTTCAACCGAGAGTTAAAGAGTAAAACTTGATCACCAACGTGAAACTCTCGGTTCTTAATCCTTGCATCATGGATGATCTTGGTTTTCTCCTTGTAGATCAATGAATTCTCATAAGCTTCATTTCTTAGTTCATTTAGCTCGTTGAGTTGAATCTTCCAAAGATCACCGGCTTTGTTGATATCAAAATTGGCCCACTTCAAGGCCCAGTACGCCTTATGTTCCAGCTCAATATGGAGGTGGCATGCCTTCCCGTACACAAGGGACGATATGGAGTGCAACCAATCGGTGTCTTATATGCGGTACGAAAGCCCACAAAGCATCATCTAACTTATCGGCCCACGAGGCACGATGCTTTCCCACAGTACGCTCTAATATTCTCTTCAATCCACGGTAAGATATCTCGGCTTGACCATTAGTTTGGGGATGATAAGCGATGGAAAGACGGTGATTGACACCATACTTAGCCATGACTCGAGCAAATTGATCATTGCAAAAATGAGTCCCGCGGTCACTAATGATAGCACGAGGAACACCAAATCGAGCAAATAACTGCTTTAAAAAGTTCACAACCACCCTCGCATCGTTCGTAGGGAGAGCCTTTGCTTCAACCCATTTAGATACGTAGTCAACGGCTACGAGGATGTACTTGTTCCCTTTGGATGATGGAAATGGCCCCATAAAGTCGATACCCCATACGTCAAAGATTTCACACTCTTGGATGAAATTTTGAGGCATCTCATCTTTATGTGTGATCTTTCCTTGTCTTTGGCAAGCATCACAACGTTTAACCATTTCATGAGCATCATGATAAATGGAGGGCCAATAGAATCCAGAATCGAAAACTTTCTTCGCGGTGTAATTAGGACCAAAGTGACCACCGGTGGGTCCTTTATGGCAAGTGTCAAGGATTAATAAAGCTGCCGGCCCATCAACACACCGACGAATGACAAGATCCGCACATTGTTTGAAAAGGTAAGGGTCGTCCCAGAAATAGTGCTTAATGTCTTTAAAGAACTTTTTCTTTTGTTGGGACGTTAACCCTTCCTTGAGAATTCCACCCGCCAAATAGTTTGCAATGTCCGCAAACCATGGGGTTTCATCAAGATTGGAATTAATAGACATCAAGGCCTCAAGGGGAAAAGAGTCATTAATCTCTTGATTTGGGAGCTCCCCTTGATAAGGATCCTCGAGTCTACTAAGATGATCCGCGGCTAGGTTTTCTGCTCCCTTTTTATCATGAATTTCGATTTTAAATTCTTGTAGGAGCAAAAACCAACGAAGAAGACTTGGCTTGGAATCCTGTTTGGTTAACAAGTACTTCAACGCGGAATGGTCGGTATACACAATGGTGGTGGAAAGGACAACATAGGGGCGAAATTTCTCAAAAGCATACACTACAGCTAAAAGCTCTTTTTCAGTAGTTGTATAATGCAATTGAGCCCCCGTCATTGTCTTGCTAGCATAATGGATTGGTTGGAAGTGTTTGTTCACTCTTTGGCCCAAAACCGCTCCAATAGCAAAATCGCTAGCATCACACATCAATTCAAAAGGTAACTCCCAATTAGGGGTAACCAAGACAAGTGCCTTAGTCAATTTATCCTTAAGAAGATTGAAAGAGTCAATACATTCTTTAGAAAAGATAAAAGGAGTATCTTTTTCCAAGAGGTGGGTCATCGGGTGAGCGATCTTAGAAAAATCCTGAATGAAACGACGATAGAAGCCCGCATGACCAAGGAAACTTCTCACACCCTTCACGGTTTAAGGTGGAGGTAATTTAGCAATCACTTCAACTTTAGCACGGTCGACTTCAAGACCGGCTTTGGAGATTTTATGACCAAGAACAATACATTCTTTTACCATGAAATGGCATTTTTCCCAATTAAGAACGAGACGAGTGTCTTCACACCGTTTGAGCATACGTTCTAAATTGGCAAGGCAAGCAGAGAAAGAATCACCATAGACTGAGAAATCATCCATAAAGACTTAAATAGTTTCTTCAACCATGTCATGGAAGATAGCGATCATACACCTTTGGAAAGTCCCAGGAGCATTGCATAAGCTGAAAGGCATTCTTTTGTAAACAAATGTTCCATAAGGACAAGTGAATGTGGTTTTCTCTTGGTCTTTAGGATCGATGGGAATTTGAAAATACCCGGAGAAACCGTCTAAGAAGCAATAATAGTCATTACCCGCTAAACGCTCGAGCATTTGATCCATGAAAGGAAGAGGAAAATGATCCTTGCAAGTGGCATCATTGAGCTTACGATAGTCTATGCAAACTCGCCAACCCGTGACAAGTCGAGTAGGAATCAACTCGTTGTTTTCATTGGGAACAACGGTTATTCCGCCTTTCTTAGGCACACAATGGACGGGACTAACCCATGGCGAATCCGAAATAGGGTAAATCATTCCGGCATCTAGAAGTTTGATAACCTCTTTCTTGATGACGTCATGAATTTTAGGATTAACCCTTCTTTGGCTTTGGATTGCGGGTTTAAAGTCATCTTCCATGAGAATTTTATGAGTACAAAAGTTCGGATCAATTCCACGAACGTTGGAAATTTTCCAAGCAATTGCCTTCTTATGATTCTTCAGCACGTCGATAAGTCGAGATTTTTCTTCTTCTCTCAATTCCTTAGCGATGATGACGGGTAACTTCTTATTATCTTTAAGGAACACGTATTCGAGATGAGACGGTAAATCCTTAAGCTCTAAATCCGGAGGATTGTCGATGGAAGGCGTAGGCAAATTCGGTTCATCGATAGAGATATCCTTAGGAGACGGTGGAGAAATATGGTCCTCATTGAGAAGTTTCTCAATGGTACGAATGTATTCTTCCCAATCGGTGGGAGAATCGTCATATTGTAAGTCCACATCCCCTAAAGTTGCTTCAAATTCTTTCGAAAGGTAATCACTTTCTCCAAATGGAGTCAATGATGGAGCAATAGAGGCAACGGTCTCAACAATGGGTAGAGAAGAAGAACCACTTTTACAAGCGTCTTTGAAATGCTCTTCACAAGCCTCATCAAGAACGTCAATGAAATTAACGCTCTCGTTTTCATAAGGTTGCTTAGAAAGCTTACCCATGTTGAAGACGATTTTGTCGTCACCAACTCACATGATTAATTCGCCCGCGGCTACATCAATGAGAGTGCGACCGGTCCTCAAGAATGGACGCCCAACGATTGATCCACCTCGTAGTTGACAACAACGAAATCGGCGGGGAAAGTGAATTTGTCAACTCCAACGAACACATCCTCGGCTATCCCCACCGGATAAGCAACCGATCGGTTAGCTAATTCCAATGTCATATGAGTGAGGACTAACTCGGGTAAAGATAATTGCTTCCACACGGACAATGGCATAAGATTGATACTCGCACCGAGATCCGCCAAAGCCATACAATTCTCTACACCCGGAAAATTATAAGGAATAAGGAATCGACTGGGGTCTCCTAACTTAACTGAAAGTTTTCTCAAAAGAACGGTAGAACAATTCTCATTTAATTGGGTATTGGCGATGTCGAGCAATTTTTCCTTATCACTTAAAAGATCCTTAAACATCTTAGCATATTTAGGCATGTGAGCGAGAGCCTTAGCAAAGGAGATGTTGAAATTCAGTTGTTTAAACATTTTAAGAAAGTTAGAAACCTGAATATCATCCTTGTTCTTCAACTTCTCTTTCCTCAACCTTGAGGGATAAGGTATATTGGGTTGAGAGGAAGGCGTTGGAATGGAATTCTCACTCACATCCTTGGGTGGTGGAGGGGTGGAAGTGGAAGGTGGAGGAACCAGTTTTGGAACCGCAGGCCTGGTATAAACTTGAGGTATCGGTGGGACATAAGGTGTAGACGAAGGCATAACGGGTGGTATATCACAAGTAGAAGGAATCTCGGGTCCTTGGTTAGTTGGGGGAAAAGAAGGTTCTACGATGGTCTTACCGCTCCTAGTAGTGATGGCATTAACGTTGGCCCTAGGATTAGTCACGGTGTTAGAAGGGAGAGTACCTTGGGGTGGGCCTTGGGGATTAATGGCTTGATACATTTGCATAAATTTCTTATCACTCGATTCTTTCATATCATACATGATTTTCTCATGTTCACTCAACTTATCAGTCAACTTTTGAAGAACCAATTCCATTGAAGGTGTATTCGTGTTTTGCCCTTGATTTTGAAAACCTTAGTTTAGATATTGTTGTTGATAAGCATTGTTATTATTAAAACCTTGGTTAAAGTTGTTATTTTGAAACCCTTGGTTTTGCCCATTAAAAGCCCCTTGATTTTGACCATGAAAATTCCCTTGATTTAAGTTATAATTCCTTTGATTATTAGAAGAACCCCCTTGGTAGTTACTTCTTTGGCTTTGGTTCCTTGGTGGGTATTGTGGGTTGTTCAATTGAGGCGCTGGTGGTCTATTATGGGATTGAAAACCGGGTGGTGAAAGGAAGTTGTTTGAACGATAACTGAGCAAATTGCGGTCACCTTGAGGACGTTCTTGATAGCCTCCCGTAGAAAAGTTACCGTTAGCGGCATACACATTTTCCGGATTGTCATGAGTAGAAGGACAATCGGTGTATGAATGAGAATCCCCGCAAATCTCACAAGAAGTTGCTACAGCTTTAGCTTGTTGAAATTGGTTAGTAGCCCAAAGTTGCATGTTTTTGCTCATTTCGACTATTGCGCGGGTCATTTCGGTCATATCAGGGTTGGAAGAAGTAAAAGAAACATTGACTCTCGGGTTTGATCTTGAGGATGCGGATGAATACCAATTTTTGTGGTGAGTGGACATGTTCTCTATAAGCTCTCTACACTCCTCAGGTCTTCTCTTCATGAATGTACCACTGGCGGCAGCATTAATCGTATCACGATCACAAAAAGTTAAACCATTGTAGAAGGTATCAATCAAATTAACGGGGAGCATGTTATGGTTCGGACACCAGTCGATCAAGACATTATAACGTTCCCAAGCATCAAAAAGCGACTCATCAGGTTCCTGAGTGAATCCATTGATTTGGTTGCGAAGACTAGTGACCATGGATGGTGGAAAGTAGCGCGACAAAAATATTTGAGTCATGTCATTCCATGTATGAATTGAGTTTTTAGGAAGACAATCAAACCATTTTTCGGCATGGTGGGATAAAGTGTGTGAAAAGAGGTGAAGGCGAAGAAAATCCATGGAAACACCGGGCAGTTTCATGCTTTGAGTGACGGTGATGAATTTGTCGAGGTGTTTGTTGGCATCAACATCCGGTAATCCGCGAAAAGGACAAGCGTTTTAAACTTGTTGGATCATGTGATGCTTCAACGAAAACTCAGGAACCGTGATTTGCATCGGCGCAATCGGTCCTCCACGTCCGTTCATAGTTGGCTGACAAAGCTCCTCCATTGTCCGTAAGTCGGGTTGTGGGCCATTGTTGTTATTATTGTTCATGTTGTTGTGAGGTGGGTTGTTATTATTGTTAGCACACCGGCCATATCTATGTCTATAAGAGTCTCGGGCTCAGAATAAGACGTAGATCGAGTACGCATACACTAAAATGAAATAAAATATTTTTGGTTTTTTTATCTTTTTTATTTCTGGTTTTTTTTATTGTTTTTGGATTTTTGAAAATTTTATATTTCTTAGGATTTTTTGAAAACATTTTGTGCTAGAAAATAACGTTCCTAAAAGAACGGATCCCAAAATCTAATTTTTCACACTAAAAACCGTTAATCTTTACGAAAAGAGCCGGCAGCGGCGCCATTTGATACAAGATATTTTGCTAGTTAAAAAGTTTGTTGTTCCAGTCTTTTCGAATTGATTACCAGTTGAAAGTGCGACTCAGTCGTCTTTGGTGGATAAAATAAAAGGGTGTCGTTGTCTAAAACTATTTAAAAGAAAAGGCGCCGTTGAGTAATTAAAATAAAAATAAAACTAGAAATGATTAAACTAAAAATAAAGATTCTTAAAAATAAATGACGAGAAATTAAAACGTAAATAAATGAAAACTTGGAAATAAAACACTTTTAAAAATAAACTAAAATGAACAAGTAAAGATAAAGCTAAATTAATTGGCGGGAAAAATAAGTTCAAAAATTAAATTTAAATAAAAACTATTTAATTTCGCAATTATATAAAAACTAGAATTAATTTCGCAATTAAACAATAATTACGCAATCCTTAAAACTAAACAATAATTTCGCAATGTGGACATGTATTAATTTCTCAATATTGAAGAAGATTGATTTCACAATGAATGAAAGATTCCGCAATGCTAACAAATGAAGGATTCCGCAATATGAAGACTTTGCAAGATTCCGCAATAATGTTGATTGATTTCGCAATGATCATTTATGCAAGAATCCGCAATACCCAACAAACAACAATTTCACAATTAAATTGCGGAATTAATTCCGCAATGTATAAAAGAGGAATGATTTCACAATTATGGAAGAGAACAATTTCGCAATACCAATGAGTAAGATTTCACAACTTGGGCAAAGTTCAAATTCGCAATTATGGAAAAAGTTGCGAATTTGAATCAGCCATTCCTAAAAAATAGGATCTCGGATTTAGGACGATTTTAAGCAACTTTTTAACAACTTTTTAGGGACAATAAGCACACAAGAACACCAATAAGCTACCAATAAGCTAGGCAAATGATACAACTTATAAAATCTTAACACGTAAATCAAGAAACACGTAAAGAAAGAACCTTTATGTGTCGAATAGAAAAAGTAAATGAAAAAGATGATGAAAACAAGTTCGTGACTAACAAGAAAGATTAAAAAGATGAAGATTAAAACATGATTAAACTTAAAAAGTAAAGAGTATATTAAAACAAGAAAGGAGTAAAAGATGAAGTTTTTCTAGTGAGAGAAAGTTAAACACTTTCTCTCTCTAAAAATTAAAACTACAAAAGAAAAATGAAGACTAATTAACTAACACCCCCTAATGACACATTAGGAGGGTATATATAGGAGGTGGGGAGGTGCATGTGTTGCTTCCTTTTTCTTTCTCTTTCTATTCTTTCTCGAATTTGTCTCGGGATTTGTCGATATAGATTGAACTTGTCTTATAATTTTCTTCTTCTATTAGACTTAAGTTCTTCGACTTCATTAAACTTCCGTCTTTAGACTTTTTCTTCGATAAATCTTTAGAATAGGCCTTGGACTTCCGTTCTTTTTTCACTGTTGATCTTTTGACTTTGTCTTTTCTCGTTTTCTTCGATAAAAGCCCGTGATAGCCCATGTTTTCTTCATTTTTCATATTTTTATCCTAAAACACACTAAAAACACAAACCACGCATAATTCCGACTTTTACGACATAAAATACACGTTTTGGTCTTGTTATTATTGGAAATAAGTGGTAAAAGGATAAGTGTTTTCACACTTATTAAGATACCAAACGTAATCCGGAATATGTTTCTATACGTAATCCGGAATAAAACTTATAACCCTAATCCGGAATGCTAGGTTCTAACACAATTCGGAATAACTAAGTTTTGAGCTAATCGGAATTCAAACCTTTGCACGTAAGCCGGAATATGACCACAAGACTCAATCCGGAATATGAAGAAAAACAAGTATTTCAGAATGTCAGTTTGTACTTAATCCGGAATAGATATTGAAAACCTAATTCAGGAAAATAATCAAACATATAATTCGGGAAAATGGAAACAGTAACACAAGTCGGAATAAAAGCTGAGTAACTAATTCGAGAAAAGGGTTTCTAAACCCGGATTAAGAAAAATAAGCAAAATCTAAATAAGCACTTAACTAAAACTTTAACCAAATCAATTTTAAGAAAAAACTAATAAGCCACAAATTAAAAACTATGAAAAACACCAAATAATCAAAATATTAAAAATCAACTTTTAAAAGATTTAACTATTAAAACCTCTTTATTAAAAATAAGCTAAACACTAATTAATCAAAAAGCACAATAAGCTAAAACATCAAACACACCAAATCAATAAGAACAATCAAATAAGCAAATCAATCAAACAATCAACATGATTAAACAAACTACATGATTAACAAAATCAACCAAAAGATTAAGATTAAGAAAGGAAGAATGAGAAATACTTAATAAGCTTGAATTAATGAAGATTAAGATTCAATTACAAGATTTAAAGATGAAAGATTAAGCAAACTTGAAAGAAAAACTAGAGAGAGAAAGTAAACACCTACTTCTAATTACCTATTGAAAAAACTAAAATGAACTAACTAACACCTCCTAATGAAGGATTAGGAGGGTATTTATAGGAGGAGGGGAAGGGTGTTGTTGCTTCCTTCTTTCTCTTGTCTTATCGTCTTTTTAAATAACTCATCTTTCTAGACTTTGTCTTGGGATTTGTCGAATGATAACATGAACTCGTCTTCTAATTTTCTTCTTTTATTAGACTTGGTTCTTCGACTTCGTTAAACTTCCGTCTTTAGACTTTTTCTTCGATAAATCTTCAGAATAGGCCTTTGACTTCTGTTCTTCTTGCACTTTTGATCTTTTGAATTCGTCTTTTGTCTTTTTCTTCGATAAAAGCCCGTGTTTTCTCCCTTTTTCATATTTTTGACCTAAAACACAATAAAAACACAAACCATACATAATTCTGACTTTCACGACATTAAATACACGTTTTGGTCTCGTTTTTACTCATTTAAAGTGGTGAAAGGATAAGTGTTTTCACACTTATTAGAGTTAGTGTGGGGGAAGACCCATTTATGTCCCCTCGTTTCTCCATCGATGACGAGATTTTTGACCCCGAAATCATGTTTAAAGGGAAATCTCGGTCTTCCACCAATGCAATAAATGGGAAAATATTTTCTATTTACTGGCGAGAGCTTACCTCGGGTAGCTCATCGTGTTTTATCCCACCCATTGTCCTACCATTCTATCTTCATTCTATTTTCTTTAATACCATTGAGATTTGATCAAAGTGATGTTATGTCATTTGTCATCCAACACGAGGACGTTATCTTCGACCCCAGTATTTTCTCTATTAAAGGACTTACTCTTAATACCGATTGTATGACCATACCAAGTTATCTCTGAATATCACATTAATGGGGATTCGAGTCGAGCTCATGAGTCAGTTATCAAAAGCGAGGTGCCTCGTGGGGGATTCTCATGGGGTCAATAAAAGGCAAGGAAAGACCGAAGCCTTAAAGAGCCAAGGTAATCCATGATAATAAAACCCTTCCGGAATGGGAAAATAAAATTCATGGTCAATAAGCCAAATGTTCAAATCCATTATAAAACCGTGTTTATCAAAACTTTCTTATCGACTTACTTTTTTGACACTGTTACTATTAGGATAGGTTACTAACTGATGTTTTTAGTTACACCATTATTAATCTATTTTTGTACTTAGTCTCTTATTCACGTAAGTCAAATATATATCCTCGTGATCATTATGAGAAAAATAAATTCTAGAGATACCAAATAGGAATAAGGGAGGCTAAGCTTCACAATTAACGTATACGAGTAATGTTAGCATTAATAACTTGTGAAAGACAATGATCTCGTTTCACGCTTAGCATGGAACAAGTGAATATCAAGGACGAAAAAATTATTTCTATGAAGCATTCATGTGTTCTTATTCTATGATCCTAAAAGTCATTTACTAGTGATGAAAATGATACATTATGTCATATACACATTTAGTTAATTTAATCTTTCATAAAAGTTCAATAAAAGGTAAAATAGAGTTGCTATGATACTTAATTCTAGCATTGCGCGAGGACACAAAAATAATTTAGTACGGAGGACTTGATGAGACTCTAATTATACATCTTTTCGTACCAAAAAACGTGCTTAAAATGAGTAAAGTATCGTCAAAAGTGTACCATATATGTTTGTTTTCTTGTTTGTGTATGTGCAGGCACGGATATCGAGAAACCACATATAAAGACCAAAACAAGACAAAACCGACACGAGGAACGAATTCGTACATGAAAACCGAAACCGGATGTCGTTTTATGGGTTTTGAAACCCTAATTGGTGAAATTACCAAAATACCCTTGAAGATTTGAATAAATTCCCATTATACCCCTTAACTTTCCCAAATATTTACTTAATACCCTTCATTTATCATATATTACCAACGGGGTCCCTAAAGTTTGAAAAGAGTGTATTAATGGTCCTTATCAAAGTTAAGTACAACTACAAGGACTAAATTCGACAAAAGGGAAATTTACTTTACAAAAGGAATGGTTGGAATCATTTTTAGTAAACAGAGGGACCAAAGGCGTCAATTTGGAATGTTTAAAAAAGTGTTTAATACTAAAAACGGGGGAAAACATTACTTTTATCCTTTAGGGATTAAACACAACATATTAATCCCATAAACCCTAACCTTTATCTCAGTCACAATCAAGGTCAATTGAGAGGGGTTTTCAAAATTAGTTGAGGGATTTTATTACTGGCATCAAACCAAACATAACCATATGAAGGAATCATCCACATCATCATCTCATGGTCCCTCAGAGCTCATCTCTTATCACGGGTTCATCCTTTGACTAATTTTAAAGACCAATCAAGGGTGTAGATTACTTGGCTTGTTCTCCACACAAGATAAACGACCAAGATTAACTTTTGAAGCCTGCTACATCACATGATGCCCAAGAACAACCTAGAAGAAAATTCAAAAAGTGGAATATGCTGAGAATTATCCTAGGGTATTTTGGGATTTTAGACGAGCTAGGGTTTGTGTTTCTAATCCTCTCATTGTACATAAATAGTGGTAGTATAGCATTAGCAACTTTTGTTTCAAAATTTTGTTTTATTACTTTGTAAATTTCATACAAATTTAATGAAAGTTTGATTTAAGTTCCATCTTTACCTTACAATCTTTTTAACTATTTGCACATTTAAATATTTAAGTATTTTACTTTAATTACAAATTACTTTTCCTGTTTTATCAACGATTTTCGATAAATTGAGTTTCCATTGAGATCAACTGTAGCATAAGCTACTTGTAAGCTTAATTGACGACTGAGCTTATAATATTGTTTACGTTAAAGTGTTACTTTACTTGATGATATATAGTCCCTAGTTGGGCTGGTTAATCCGACCCACGGGTACTACCCTTATCCATTAAATGGGAATCATACACAGACAACGCCACGACCCGTGAGGCCCAGTAAGCCGCTGTTGCACGCTGTTTTACTTCAGCCGTATCCTGGTCACAGCAGCAAGGATCAAACAGGATATAGTCTAACTAAGATGATTATTTGCTTAAGTTAAAGAGATATATACCATCTATATTTACGCGATAAGGATCTGCCTATATTCGGTAGTCATCTCTTGCTTAGGCCGCATGAATAGGAAGCCCAACTAAGGTTCCCTCGGGTATAATAGGAACCCCAGAGGTTCCACAAAGGTACAATTATTCACAATACTCTAACCCTCACTTATACTCAAACCGATTACGTACTCTCAGGTTGGAGTCTAATGGTGGGACACGCGCCCACGGTAAGCCTAACGGTGTCTGTTATTAATGTGAAAGGTCTTCAAACAAGTTCACTTGGTGCAAGAGCTGGAGCCCACAAGACCCCGAATTAAGCCTAATTCAGGTCAAGCGCGGTCCATCCAACTTTTGTATCAACAAGTTGGCGCCATTCGTGGGACCCTACACTAAACTCTAGTTATGACTAAAGGTGACACTTATGTTTCTCACCAAAAAGGAGGTGGGAAGAAGTCGTCAACGATGGATGCTCAAATTACGCCAGCTGAGCTTACTCCTGGATCCACTAGCATGGCAAACAGCAGGGATGTTGCGAATCCGCCAGGATTCAACCCATCATTCTTCACTCCCAGGCCTAGCTCTGAAGAGAGAAGTCCCAATCAGGTGTCAGCACAACCCCCTCCCAATAAAGAAAAACGTAGGCAATCCCTCATACCAACACAAAGTGAGGAGATCATTGCTACTGAAGCACGGGTGATGGAGGAATACGTCGCTAACAACCTAAATACTCTCGTTCCGCTCGTCACTGAGCGAATGAGGAATCAGCGAGTCACAGGCGAAGGCGTAACTGACCGAGAGGAAGAACAACCAAGCCTAGGGCGACGGGGCGAATCACAAGAATTCCCAGGAACACCTACAGGGAAGGAAATACGACGTGATTCGCCCATAAGGAAGCGCGGAAGGAGTCATAGCAGCAAGCCAAAAAGGGGAAAGACATCCCCAAGCGGTGACTCGTCCAGTTCTGACTTAGACGACTATCACCACAGGTGTAAAAAAACAACGCGCTCTCCCTCAGGAACATCAGACAACGACTTCGATGGCGCAAGAGGCCCTCACCGAACCTCCAAACACGAGAATTGATACTGCTCCCAGCCATGGAGGCGAGGGAGAGCTAATGCTTTCATAAAGCGTATCCAGTATTACGCAGAGAGAAAAAAATGTCGTATGCCCGCAAACATTAAAAATACGATGGTACTACCGACCCGGACGATCACCTAAAAGTTTTTGAATCGCAAGCGAGGATTGAGCAATGTCCTGAACCCACGTGGTACAACATGTTCAATTCCACCCTAGTGGGAAATGCACAAAATTGGTTCGATCGACTTCCGCGCCGAACCATTAGAAGATTCGAAGAGCTAAGGAAAGCCTTCAGAAGAAACTACACGCAACAAAAGAAGTGCGACAAAAGCGTCGTATCACTCGCAAGGGTCAAGCAGAGACAAGGCGAGTCCCAGGAAGACTTCATAGAACGTTTAAAAGACGAGTGCATTCAGATCAAGGAATGTCACGGAATTTTAAAAGTATCTTATTTCATGGCGGGAATAACAAACCAAGATCTGATACACTACTAAACGAAAGAACTCCGGAGACTTTCGGTGGAGTCATGAGACGAGTAAGATCTTTCATACAAGGAGAGGTCGCATCTACGGATAGCTAGCAAGCTACCCCAAACTACAAATCCCAGGATTCGAGCAAGAAGCATCCTAGTAACCGAGGTAATTTATGACACCTCGATTATGGGGGAAGCCAGAGAGGGGGGGGGGGGGGGGGGGGAGGCGTGGTGGCGACGTCAAGTTCACACCCCTACAAAAGACCCATAGATAAATATACCTATTAGAAGGCGCGAATATCCCAAAACCTCCGCCAATCACCACCCCGGTAGAAAGGCGCACATGTAACAGACATTGCGAATACCATGGCAAAAAAGTACATGGTACCAATGAGTGCATCCAGTTGTAAAATCACATCGAAATTCTGGTAAAAGCAAGCAAATTAAAGAGCCTTGTCAAACAAGGGGAGAGCGCATAAGATATCAGAACAAAACCAACAGATAGGCCCACGTTCGTTTACATGGTACAGACATGGCAGCGCAGAACCAAACAAAAAATGACCCAAAATTTTTCTAGGGGAACAGACATCTCATTCCTACCTCTTACTGCGAGCAACATCACATAAGGACCATTGATGTTGGAAATACGTTTTACGTATTAGAAATGATCGGTCACTCCAAGAATAGTCTAAGTAATAGCTCGTAGTTTAGTTTTACTTTATTATCCAAACTACCCCAAGCTGAGCCCACAACTTGTGTGAGGCCGGCGACCCATTGTAAGCCCAAGCCCATCTCATGGGCTTGGGTATATAAACCCTCTCCTTAGTTGGAGAGGGTGGTGGTTCACTTTCATTTTTACACATAGTAAAGTGTGTTTTCTACACTTTCTCTCTCTAAGTGTGTGTGTGTTCTCACCATCTTTCTATCTCTTTCTCTCTCTAGATTAAGCATAGATTTACAATATCCTACAAATGGTATCAAGAGCCATGGGATGATTGTATTGTTTATGTGTTTGTGTTCTTGATTTTCGTGCCTATTTTGATATAAATCATTCGAACCAATTTTATTTTTTTTGTGTTTTTATGGTTTTTTCTTGATACAAATCTTCTACATAGTTGTGGTAGAGATTTGGTATATTTACTTTGGCTAAAAACACAAAATTTTTTGGTGTTTTGATCATTTTTTGGCTTAAAATCTCAAATTGGTTGTGATTTGTCCGAGAAAAGTGGAATTTTTTATCATTGTGGTACTATTCCGACAAATGTTTACTAAATTCCATCGGAAAGCTTAAGGGTTTCTACATTTCGATCAAGTATTCTGATAGTGATATTCCGACAGGTTATTTCGATAGGTTATTCCGACAAGTTATTCCGATAGGTATTCCGACAGGTTATTCCGATAGGATATTCCGACAGGTCATTCCGATAGGTTATTCCGATAGGTTATTCGATAGGTATTCCGACAGGTTATTCCGATAGGTTATTCTGACAGGTTATTCCGATAGGTATTCCGACAGGTTATTCCGATAGGTATTGCAATTCGTCATTCCGAAAGGTATTGCGATCTACATTCCGATCAATATTCCGAAGAACCCAAAATTATTCCTTAAAAATTTCGAGGATTCGTGAGTTTTTGTTTGTTTTGGAATTTTTTGGTCATCGAGAACATAGTTTAGGGGATTTCAACATTTCTTCTCGACTTCTTCACACAACAACAAACACATTTACTTTCTCTCATTGTTTGATCAACGTTTGTAAATCTTAACTTATCGAAATGGAGTACACATCTCTTACGGATAAGTCCATCCTCTCGGGTACGGATAATCGTCCACCAATGTTGATGAAGACTATGTACGAGGATTGGGCTTCCCGAATGGAACTTTATATGTTGAACAAAGAGAATGGACATCTCATTTGGGCATCAGTGCTCAATGAACCATTGGTATATGGTACTGTGATGGAAGGTACTGTTACTCGTCCTCGCACAACGGGTGAATTTACTGGAGATACTAAAATTCAAGACAAGTGTGATAAACAAGCTACAAACATCATTCTCCAAGCCCTTCCTCCAGATGTCTACAAACTCGTCAGTAAACATAAAGTTGCCAAAGAGTTATGGGATAGAATTCGTGTTCTAATGCAAGGCACCTCGTTGACTAAACAAGAACGAGAGTGTAAGCTTTATGATACGTTTGATAAGTTTGCCTATGTCCCCGGGGAGACTCTCAATGAGACAAAATTTTGTTGGAAATACGTTTTGTGTATTAAGAAAGTCTCGGTCACTCCAACAACATAGTTATAGGATCGTAGTATTGTTTAAGTAATATTTATGTTTAGCCCGACCCATGAGCATGTTCATGGGCCGGAGGCCCAAGTCCACTTAAGGACTTGGGTATATATAAACCCCTTTCCACCATGGAAAGGGGTGTTGGTTGTTTTATCATCTTACACATTAATGAAGTTTCTTTGTTTTCTCTCTCTACTCTCTCTCTCTAGATTAACAACAACCCTCTTGATTAGTTATAAGATTATCATTGTTCTACAATTGGTATCAAGAGCATGGGATGATTTAAGGTATGTTGATTCGTGTTGTTTAGTGTTTGTTTGGGTTAGTGGGTGTTTTAGGATAATCCATCTTAAATCTTGAAAATTTTTGTGATTTTATGGTTTAAAGTGGTAAACAAAACATTCGGTTTGATTATCTTAGTTGAAATCACAAAAAATTTTCGTGTTTTTGGCTATTATTCAGTTAGTGTACATCAAGATGTACCAGAAATTTCGGAAAAGGGTTAATTATTCCGAAATTTTTATTTCGAAAAAGGGTTTATAAGTCTGAAATTAGCTTTTTCGGAAAAGGGTTATTTATTCCGAAGATTTCTCTAAAAAGATCATTTATTCCGAAGACTTCTCTGAAAAGGTCAAGTATTCCGAAAATTGGTCAATTATCTGAAAAGATCAATTATTCCGAAGAAATCTCTAAAAAGATCAATTATTCCGAAGAAATCTCTAAAAAGATCAAGTATTCCGAAAATTAGTTAATTCTCTGAAAAGGTTCAATATTCCGAAGAATTCTCTGAAAAGATCAAGTATTCCGAAAATTGGTTAATTCTCTGAAAAAACCCATTTATTTCGAAGATTTTTCTGAAAAGGTTCAATATTCCGAAGAATTATCTGAAAAGATCAATTTTTCCGAAAATTTGCTATTTTTTCTGAAAACCCATTTATTCCGAAGATTTCTCTGAAAAGATTCAATATTCTGAAAATTTCTCTGAAAATCCTAGTATTTCGAAAATCCATCATTTATCGGAAGATCCAGGTTATTCCGAAGAAAAGGATATTCCGAAGATAGGGGATTATTCCGAAGATTAGTGATTGGTTTTATTTAGAATATTTTTCTAGGATTCTTAGTGGATTTAAATACTGATACATCAACACACGATCTAAATCGACAACAACATTTTCACATCCTTACTTCATTGAACGATCAAAAGATAATCTTTTTCAATCAAGTGTTCAAAAAATGAATCCTCATTCATTCATGCCTACAATGACATCACTTACTGATATCTCAATCATCTCGGGTACCGACACCCGCCCACCGTTGCTCATCAAAGATTTATTTGAAGCATGGCAAGGTTGCATGAAAACTTACATCATGGGCAAACCCAATGGTAGACTTATGCTTCAATCCATTGAAAAAGGTCCACTAGATTGGGGAGAAGTTACTATCAATAATGTGACGCGGGAAAGATTGTATCATGAGTTAACAGATGCTAACAAAATCATTGCCGATGCAGATGAAAGGGCCGTTCAAACAATACTTCAAGCCATTCCACCCGATATCTATAGAATGGTAAGTGAACACACAATGGCAAAGGATCTTTGGGATTGATTAGCTGTTTTGTTACAAGGGACCTCTTTAACTAAGCAAGAACGAGAGTGTCAATTGTATGACTTGTTTGATAGGTTTACATACATTCCAGGGGAGACTCTTCACGATTACTACTGGCGTTTCACTACTTTGATGAATGATATGAACGTGTATAATCTAAGGATTGCTCAGTTTCAACTAAACACAAAGTTCTTGAACACGTTACCCCAAGAATGAAGTCAGTATGTCACCGATGTTAAGATGATTCGAGATTTGCACAAGTCAAATTTAGATCAACTCTATGCCTTCTTGCAACAACACAAGAAGCACGTGATCCAAAAACGCATCTCTCAGGGATCTTATCAAGAACCATTGGCATTAATGGCAAACCATCCAACATTGTCATATCACAACTCTCCGTTGGCTTTGGGACACCAATCTTCCTATCAACCATTGTATCAAACACCAAGTTTCCCACAGTATTCGATCTTGCCACAACCGCCTACATCTTATCACCAACAATACAAGCAACCAGCAACATCATCACAAGGAGAATCGCATTAGTTATCTTATGCTTCACAACAGTATTCACCTTATCAACCTCCAACAAACCCTGCTCTTACCTATAAAAAACTTGAGGCTCCTCAACCCCGTTACTCACAACATGGTAGTGTTCCCTCAAATCAGCTTGTAGCTCAATCAGCACCAGCATTCTATTGTAATGATGAGATTCCTGTCCCTGAGTTTAGACAAGGGGATAGTCCTACTAATATACTTGCTCAAATGTCTGCTTATCTCACTCAAACATTGAACAAACGAGGTTACCGAGGAGCAACTCCAACAAACAATCAGTTAAGGAACTCTCCTAACTCTCGACAACAAGCTACAATTCAAGATGGCAGAGTAATGGTGCAACCACTTCACGGGAGACCCAGTTCACCTACTGCTGGTGCACATTCATCTAATGTTGCTGCTACAAGGGGTAATAACACTGGTAAAATGAAGATGATTATATGTTATAACTGCAAAGGGGAAGGGCACATGGCTCGAGAGTGTAAGCAGCCCAAGAGGAAAAGGGATAGCACATGGTTTCAGGAGAAGATCTACTTGGTGAATGCTCAAGCCCAAGGACGTGAGCTCGATGAAGAAGAGTTAGAATTTCATGCATATCCGGGAGTCGCGGACACTGACGGTCTCACATCAGCCATCACAAACAATGCCGCATATCAGTGTGATGATCTGGATGCATACGACTCTGACTATGATGAATTCAATACCGCTAAGGCAGCTCTCATGGCAAATCTTTCACTTTATGGAGCTGATACAATTTCTGAGGTACCAAATACTACCACGAATACTAGTATTGTACCTTATCAAGTTGAGCAAGTGTCGGAGTATCCGGAACAGCCTCCGGTGGTTAGTAACTCAAGCGAGGAGACAAACAATGATAGCAATATCAATGCAAGTCCCCAGACTTTGAGTGAACCATAACCTGGAGCTATTACGACTACAAATTCGTTTGCTCAACCCGATTTGGTTATGGTGTCGGCATCTATGCTTAGCCAAATGAATAATGCGGTCCTTGAAACCCTCAGTGTTAAGCAGACTTTATCTGCCGAGCTTGCTTTGCATAAGGAAAAGGTTAAAACCTTGGAATTAACTCCACTGTCCACTACCTTAACCAATCCTGAATTTGATAGGTTTAGGAAAGTCCAAATGGATAATCTGCTAGAAATTGAGAGTTTAAGAGCAAATCTTTTGAAAGAACTTAAAGAAAAAGAGTCAGTCGTTAATAATTTTCAAAAACTACAAACGGATTTCGAATTTTCTCGAGTCTAAAAGGGTTGAAACGGAAATTAAGGCGTATGAGAAAGTTAAAAAGACTGGAATTTTGCTTTTAAAACAATACTATGCTTCACATTTAGTACACTTGTTTCATTCTTCTTTTCAAGAGTTCAATCTATCGCGTCTATTAGACCTACCACCTAACCCGGGGTATGCAAAGCAAGCATTTAACCACAACCCATGACTTTATGATACAACCAAGTTAGGATTGGTCTTAGATCCGATTGTGTTCTTAAATAAATCTGAGAGCATGTCACTACATGAAGATAATCGGTTAAAATTACTTCCTACATATCCTAAGTATGATTATACACAAATGAATGCAACATATGCAAAAATAGATCTTAGAACTCGATTTAATATGCAAAAGGAATTTATCCATACACCCGCTTACATGCCTACTAGAGAAAGCCTTAGTATACTTCCTACACTTGTTAATTCGGACGAACCTAAGGAAATTCCTAAGAATCTTCCACCGGTAAGTACGGTATTGCTAAGCTTGGAAGAGATTGAGCGATACCTAACCGAGTTTGACAAGGTCATCCTGGAATGTACGACTTCAACGGCTCAAACCGCTGGAGAATGGGCTTTCGAACACATGAAAACGGTGTTTGAGAAAGAGATCGTTCCGTTTGTAAAAAATATTAAAAATGGAGTCTATTATCTCGCGGGAAATCTAAGTTTTGAAATGGGTGAAGTTCAAAAAGTTTTCTATGAAATGGATGATGCTTATGAACAACATTTAATTGAGAAAGAAAAGATATTATTCGAATATGACCGATTCTTAGAACATATAGTGTCTCTCGAAGTGATGCAAGTAGTTACTATTGAATATGATCATGAGATTTCATCTACTGTGAATAAATATGATGATGTGCATGATATATCTGTGAATATTGTTGAACCTGTGAATACTGTAGATAATCATTCTTGTCACGAATCTAGCAATGATTTTTTAAAGCTTCAAGATTCTTATAACACACTTTCAAAATGTTTTAATGAGCTTCAACAACATTGTATATCTCTTGAAATTGAAAATCAATCAATAAATGAAACTCTTTCAAAAACAAATGATTGTGAAAACTCCGTTGAGACAAGTGACAAGATGATTCAGGTGGTTCAGGCATTAGAGGAAGAAATTATGAGACTTAAGAGAGAATCCCTAGAAGAGAAATTGGAACTAGAGGCTGCAAAGATTAAAAATCATGCCCTAGAAGATAGAATTAATTCTATGCTAGGGGAGTTTGATAAAGTAAAGCAGGGGTTTTCACAAATTTATGGTTCATTAGAAGATCGATTCGCTTTTAATGCGGCATAGCAAAAGTCACTCGTTGACCAATTGAACCGTAAGTGCGAGGAAATATCTGACTTAAATATTCAACTCATAGACAAAAACATGGTTTTGGCTGAATTAAAGGAGACACTTCAACTCAAAGGACAAGAAGTTGTTGATAATCCAGCCACCATCTCTGCCTCGACCTCTAGTGCTCCAAAAACCAACAAGGTGGTGATCATTAAGAACCCGTACAATGAGCACAATTCACTATCATATAAGTGGTACATGGACGATGCAGTTAAGCACGCGGAACTTGCTAGGGATATGGTAGATGATTTTTATGAAATTGATCCTATGAATAGTCACTATTACTCTGCTCATGCTTACATTGAGAGGGTACAACAATGCTCAGAGCACTTGAAGTACATAGGACAACCGGGTTCTACACCACTTAAACAACAAACCCCCACCATTGCTATAACTCCATTCAATAAGAATCCAGGATCTAAGCCTATATTAAACACACCCATCAAGGCTAAATCAAAATCTGTTACTAATGTTCCCTTAGCTTCTTTAGGAGTAATTGTATCTACTAAGGATAAAGGATCTCAAGACAAGAAGAATAGGATCAAGCCTTCTACTAGTAGGACTGCGAAGAAGAAAGTAGAAGTTCACCCTAGGAATGTTATTTCAAATTTGAATAAAAAGAATCATGTAACTAAGACTAAAGGCCCTGCACTTGTGCAGCAGCCTAAGCAAAATGTGAATTCTAATTTGAGATGTTGGAATTGTAATGAATGCATGTTTTTCTAAGCATCATGATTTATGCCTTGTTGATCACGTGAATGAAATGTATGCTATTAGGAACAATCTTGAATGGATTCCAACGGGGAAGAAATTCACCCAAGTTGGTTGGCAATGGAAACCCACTGGTACGACCTTCACTGCTAATGGAACTACGTGCCCTTTAACTAGGATCACATCCACGGAAGTTAGGTCTCAGCATCCTTTAAATAGGAACACTAGCACTAAGAAATGGAAAAAGCGCCATTTAACTAGGTCTGCCCCCACTATTGTGCCTACCAGTGAAGAAGTACCTCAGGATATTAGACAACTAGAATCTAAGCCGGCATTTTGGAAGCAAATCTGGACTCTGCTAACACAGAGGAACTACTAGATTCCGATACATCATCTTTGTCTGGTGATATTTTCAGGTGGTCCAAATCATCCTCTGGTACTTGGACTCTGGATGCTCAAAGCATATGACCGGAGATCGCTCGATGCTCAGAAATTTCGTCAGCAAGTTTCTAGGAACGGTTAAATTCGGCAACGACCATATTGCGAAGATCATGGGTTACGGTGAATATCAAATTGGGAATGTTACGATTTCAAGGGTATATTATGTGGAGGGACTTGGTCATAATTTATTTTCAGTGGGACAATTTTGCGATTTTAACCTTGAAGTGGCTTTTCGACAACATAATTGCTTTATTCGCGATCTTGCAGGAAATGATTTGTAAAAGGGTTCTCGAGGGGATAATCTCTACACACTGTCCATTCAAAACATGATGACCGCCTCTCCTGTATGCCTTCTTCCCAAAGCATCTAAGACCAAGTCATGGTTGTGGCATCGTCGGTTATCTCATCTTAACTTTGATGCTATAAACCATTTGGCTAAAAACGAACTTGTTCGTGGTCTTCCAAAACTTAAGTTTGACAAGGTTCATTTATGTTCCGCGTGTTCTTTGGGGAAAAGCACCAAGAAACATACAAACCTAAAGCTGAAGACACCAATCAAGAACCACTGTGTCTTTTGCACATGGATCTTTGCAGGCCAATGCGTACGGCTAGTGTGAGTGGTAGAAAATACATCCTCGTCATGGTGGATGATTTCTCAAGGTTTACATGGGTCAAATTTTTAGCATCCAAGGATCAAGCACCAAAGTATATTATTACTTTCTTAAAGATGATCCAAGTACGTCTTAATGCTACTGTTCGCCGCATTCGCACTGATAATGGAACTGAGTTCGTTAATCAAACTCTACGAGACTATTATGAAGAGGTCGGTATTTCACATGAAACTTCTGTTGCTCGCACTCCACAACAAACCGGTGTCGTGGAAAGACGTAACCATACACTAATGGAAGCTGCTAGAACTATGTTGATTTATGCGAAAGCTCCTTTATTCTTATGGGCTGAAGCAGTGGCACATCGCATGTTATACCCAAAACCGCTCCATCATTCGTAAACGCCATGGTAAAACTCCATATGAGCTACTTCATGGACAAAAACCCGATATTTCATTTCTTCATGTATTTGGGGCATTGTGTTATCCAAATACTAATAGTGAGAATTTGGGCAAACTTCAACCGAAGGCTGATATTCGAATTTTCATTGGTTACTCACCTGCAAAGAAAGCTTACCGAATTTATAACCGTCGTCTTGGCAAGATAGTAGAAACTTTGGATGCCGATTTTGATGATCTGACAGCGATGGCTTCTGAGCAACGCAGCTCTGAACCCGCATTACATGAGATGGGAACCGGTACGATTAGTTCCGGATTAACTCCCAACAATCCTACTTCTCCATCATTTATACCACCTACAAGGCCCGAGTGGGATGAATTATTTCAACCTATGTTTGATGAATTCTTTGATCCACCTAGTAAGGCTTCCCTAGCACCTGTAGCAGTAGCTCCGTTTCCCGAAGTTGTTGCTCAAGATAATAGAAATCGGTCCGAGACATCTACTGTTATTATTGAACAAAATGTCCCATCCCCCACCAATTCACAAACTACACCTGAATCATCACCTCACTCGTTCCTAATGATGTTGAAGAGGATCACTATGATCACGATTTGGAATTTGCTCACTTACAAGAGCTTCCTTTCTTTGGTTCACAAATACCTGAAAACCCTAACGGTGCGTCTACCTCAGAGGAAGCTCCTGCAATCGTTCACTCCCGACCACCACGGATTGAAACTCACAACACAAAATGGACAAAGGATAACCCAATCCGCAATGTTATTGGTGATATCTATTGACCAGCCTTAACTCGCCACCAACTCCAAGAACATGTATTGTATTGCTACTTTGATGCATTTCTTTCCGATACTGAACCCAAAAACTGGCAACAAGCCATGACTAAATCATCTTGGATTGAAGCCATGCAAGAGAAACTTAATGAATTTCAACATCTTGAAGTGTGGGAATTAGTTCCTTTACCCAACAATGTTGAAATCCTTACATTGTTGTGGGTATATAAGGTTAAACTCGATGAGTTAGGTGGAGTTCTAAAGAACAAAACTAGATTGGTTGCTAGAGGTTACAAACAAGCTTTGGGTATTGACTTTGAAGAATCCTTTGCTCTTGTTGCACGATTGGAGGCAATTAGACTATTCCTTGCTTATGCTGCTCACATGAACATGATCGTCTACCAAATGGATGTTAAGACGACATTTCTTAATGGTGAATTAAGGGAAGATGTCTACGTAAGCCAGCCGAATGGATTCGTCAACTAGGAGTATCCTAATCACGTGTACAAGCTCAAGAAGGCTCTTTATGGGTTGAAACAAGCTCCACGCGCGTGGTACGATCTCCTATCGTCGTATCTCATCTCGAAAGGCTTCTCCAAAGACAAAGTGGACCCAACATTATTTATTCTCAAGGAGGACAACGACATGATACTGGTACAAATTTATGTTGATGATATAATTTTTGCTGCCACTACTCAAAGACTGTCTGACCATTTTAAGAAAATTATGTCCACACGCTTTAAGATGTCGATGATGGGAAAAATTTCATTTTTCTTAGGGTTACAAATTTCTCAGAATCCCAAAGGCATCTTCATTAATCAATCCAAATTTGCTCTTGAATCATTAAAGAAATATCATTTTGAAAATTGTGACCCCGTGGATACTCCAATGGTGGAGAGATCCAAGTTAGATGAAGATAAGGAAGGGATAGCTGTCGATCCTAAACTTTACTGTGGAATGATCGTCACCCTTCTCTATCTGACTGTTAGCAGGCCTGATTTGCAGTTTGCTATATGCATGTGTGCCCGGTATCAGGCTCGGCCTACCGAAAAGCACTTACATGTTGTGAAAAGGATCTTTCGGTATCTTAAAGGAACACTTCATCGTGGTCTATGGTATCCGAAGGATTCCTCTATTGCACTAATATCATATGTAGATGCGGATTATGCTGGGTGTCAAGATACTAGACGTAGCACTTCTGGCAGTGTGCAACTTCTTGGAGATAGACTGGTTAGTTGGGCATCCAAAAGGCAGAAAAGCGCTGCGATATCAAGTACTAAGGCTGAATACATTGCTATGTCCGGTTGTTGTTCTCAAGTTCTTTGGATGAGATCACAATTAACTGACTACGGTCTTGGCTTCAACAAAATCCCGATGTACTGTGATAACAAAAGTGCAATTGCTCTGTGCTGCAACTACGTTCAACATTCCCGGGCAAAGCACATTGACATACGCTACCACTTCATCAAAGAGCAAGTGGAAAATGGAGTGATCAAACTGTACTTCGTCAACACTGTGTATTAGCTGGCAGATATATTCACAAAGGCCTTAGATCGAGGACGTATCGAGTTTTTGATCGAAAAGTTAGGCATGAAATAATTCTCACCAGTGACACTTAAGGAGTTGGTAGAAGAATCTGAAGAATAGTGGTGGTAAACTATTCTAGAGCATCCTTTGATCGTGATCTTGTATATTATCGTATATATTTAAACCACCATAAGAAAAATACGAAAATATAAAATATAGAAAAACCATAAAAAATATAAAATCAAGAAAATCGAAAAATATTTTTCATTTTAAAACGGGCATGTCTTTTAGTAGGTAATATTTACGGCCTTAGAAATGTCGATTAAAATTGACACGGCGCCATAAATAGAGTCCGTATAAGAGTTGTACATATTTTAAAAACATGCCGAAATGGATTGTAGTTATTTCTGACTACAACCCGCTTTTCACACTAAAGTCACGTATTTCTTACGAAAGCGTTGGCTCACAACGGGAATTAATTTTCTCGGGTATGATTTACTTTAAAACCATACAAGGGATCGAGTTTACTTCATAACTTGGTCTAACATAAATATGTGTACGTTTCAGTGCACTTATTTTGTTAAAATAAGAGAAATCATATTGACACCACGAATTGTTTTAATATCATCTTAAACGAAAAAGTCTTTCATCAGTTCTCTTAAATACAAAGACTACAGCTCTTTAAATAGAATACGGGTCTATATTTAAGGGGGAGAAAATGTCAATTGTTTTCATCATCAAATCGGTCTTCAAAAGTCTTTCATAAAAATTAATTGGTTATTTGCTTCATGGTGTATCATTCTTCGTGTGTACTCGTTGTGCTTCGTGACCTTTCGTGATTTATGTGACTCGGTCTTAGGACTTTTCGTGATAATATAATTAATAACAAAGACATAGGAGATCAAATGTACGGTTTGGATTGAGTGTGACTAAATAAGATAATCATTAAACACAAATATACGGAAATAGGAGGACCAATTGCGTAAAAAGGGAAAAAGCTTATCTTTGACCTAAGTCAAATACATAAATACGTTCCCCCCCCAATTTACTGTGTATCGTTTCTCTGTTTAACCACATACTCAAAACACAAACCTTTGCTGCCATTGATATACTCCCTCAAGCCTGTTATTGATTTAATCTCCTAGAACATCAAAGGTAAACATGATATTATATAATTTCGCTTATGATTCTCTTGTGTATTAGTCTAGTTAGTCAAATCCCCAAAAAATTTCAATTAGGGTTTATGAATCTAATTAGGTCGCATAATTGATTTAATTAGTGGGTTTTGAAAGGGATCAGTTTAGATTATAGATGTTTTTGTTTAGGATGCTTTAGATTTACTCATTTTTGCCCTAAGAATCATAACTAGCTTGTAGATGAGGATGAACATGAACTCTGTTGTTATAGACTGTTATCTGAAATTTGCATTTATCCGAAGATTTCTCTGAAAAACATGCTTTTTTCTAAAAACAATGCATTTATCTGAAGATTTATCTGAAAAACATGCTTTTTTCTGAAAAATCTTTTATCCGAAAAACATGATTTCACTGAAAAAGTCCATTTTTCCGAAAAAGATGATTTCACTGAAAAGTCCATTTTTCCGAAAAGGATGATTTCTCTGAAAAAGTCTTTTTCTCCGAAAAACATGATTTATCTGAAAAAGTCCATTTTTCTGAAAAAGTTATTTGTTCTGAAAATGTCTTTTATTCCGAAAAAGTGGATTTCTCTGAAAAGTCTGTTTTTCCGAAAAAGTGGATTTCTCTGAAAAAGTATGTTTTTCCGAAAAAGGTTATTTCTCTGAAAAAGTATGTTTTTCCGAAAAAGTGGATTTCTCTGAAAAAGTCTGTTTTTCCGAAAAAGGTTGTTTCTCTGAAAAAGTCAATTTTTCCGAAAAAGGTTGTTTCTTTGAAAAAGTCAGTTTTTCTGAAAAAGGTTGTTTCTTTGAAAAAGTCCACTTAACCGAAAACATTGATTTCTCTAAAAAAGTCCATTTATCCGAAAACATTGCTTTCTCTGAAAAAGTCCATTTATCCGAAAACATTGCTTTTTCTGAAAAAAGTCAGTTTATCCGAAAAAGATAGTTTTTTCTGAAAAAGTTTTTTTATCCGGAAAACATGTTTTTATCTGAAAATGTCACTTATTCTGAAATTTTCAAGTGCATTTATCCAAAGAATGTGGCTTTATCCCAAGACGGTGTCTTGATTGTTGTCTATGGTATATGTTTGATTTGCTTAGGTATAGATTCATCATGATATATATATTTGGGTATATCATTCTTGTATGTTTGTTCGTCTTAAGCAGAAAACATGTCTCAACTTACCGCGTAACAAATCAAAGCTAATTAGGCACTTGACGCCACCAAGGCTCTACAGTTTATACCAAACAACTTTCGACTGAAAGAAACAAAGAAGATTATGCCTCAGCTCACTATGCTTTCAAAGTGGCTACAAACATTCTTGATCGAACTCCAATTAAGAAGGTGTTATGGGGTACGGCTTCGGTTCCAACCGATTATATGTATGAATTTTGGGCTTCAAAGAAACGGCTAACAGACAGAAAGTTCTCATTCACCATCAACAAAAAGGAATATACTCTCACAATTTCTATCTTTCGTCAAATATTCGGATTACCAATGTCACCTGCAGGTCAAAGGTTTACAGTCCACCCGGACAAGAATGAAATTATGAAGATGTATCATTCTCTTGGATACGGTGATCCTGAGTTACGAGTGATGTCTCAGTTTACTACAGCTAACTTGGGTCAACCTTGGAAAGCATTTTTCGGAATACTCATTCGGTGTTTTACTGCTAAATCAACTGGATATGACTCTTTGCGTCTCTCAACTGCTTGTATCTTTTGGGGCATCTATAAGGGTAAGAATGTGAACTATGCAGAGTTACTATGGGAGGATTTTACTTATCAACTCTTCCACAATACCAAGAAGAAGACATGTTACTTTCCTTTCCCACGTTTCATTAAGCTTATTATTCGTTACTTCATGCAATTAGATGCCTCAATCGATAAGCTTGAAGGAAGTCCTCATCATACTCCCGAAGACGATGATATTCTTGTGGATTTAAAACACGAAGGACACACCGGTGTTTACTCAGGTATTCCAACTGCTATTCCTACTCATATGTTGACTAATGAACTCAAAGCAAGTGAGGCATACAAGCAATTGTTGGATGAAATGGAACTTCAAAAGGAAAGAGTTGCATTGGGAGATTTCTCTTCATCAAAACCCAAAGGCAAAGGCAAACGCAAACAAGGTGAACCATCAGATGAAACATCTTCACTTAAGCCCAAAAAGAAGAAAACTGTTGCCAAGTCTAGTGGGAAGGAGCTAATGCTTGAGGATGAAGATGAAGATATCAATGAAGAAGAACTACTTCGTAAAACTGAAAGACGAAATGTCAAGACAACTATCATGCAAAGTAAGAAAGACACTGGGGGTAGTGGTTCTGGTATGAAAGAAAAGGAAACCATACTACCTTCTGATATTGCTGAATTTGGGAAACCTGATGAGCACACACCTCGTCGTGACAAATCTGCCCAAACTACTGATGATGTTGATGATGAACAACAACCTCATGACGGATTGAAGGATATGGATGTTACCGGGTCTACTGATACGACAACATTTGTTGAGACTACCAAAGTCATAAGCTCTACAGTGTCTCTACCCGTTACTACAATGCCTCCACCAGTCTCTACAGTGCCTCCACCAGTTTCTATAGTGTCTTTACCACTTTCTATAGTGCCTCTACAAGTTTCTACAGTGACTCCACCAGTTTCTACTGTGTCTTTACCACTTTCTACAGTGCCTCTACAAGTTTCTACAGTGACTCCACCAGTTTCTACTGTGTCTTTACCACCTTCTACAGTGCCTCTACAAGTTTCTACAGAGCCTCTACCAGTTTCTACAGTGCCTCCATCAGTTTTAGCTCTACCTCCACCAGTTATTACAGTGACCCCACCTACATCAACTCAACTTCCTCTAACTCTACCAAGTCGATCTCTCTCCACTTCACTTTCAAGCACTGCCATGACCATTGCTCCTACACAACAAACCACAACTGCACCGATATCATTGATTCCATCATTACCAGCAATGTTCATGATTCAGATACAACAACACTTGACAGCTCAACGAGAAGATATGGTTCGGATTAAAGAAGAGTTAGCTCGTAGACAACAAAGTGAAGAATCTACAAGAAAAGCTCAAGAAGACGCCATTGCTAAATTCCAAGAAGAGTTAGAATTATCTCGCAAACTTCATGCAGAAGAACTAGCTCACGTCAAAGCAAAGGAAGCTGCCAAACACGAAGCAACGTTCATTCGTCTTTGAGACCTCAAAAAGAGGTACCGAGCTGAGAAAGAGGTTCTTGCCGAAGCTAATGAAGCAATTGTTCAATCACTTGATGAAAAGGTTAAGGAATCTGTTGACAATCTGCGTGACGAGTTGAAATAAATTGCTGCAAGCAACGTCATGATCAAGTCTTCTGACGCTAAAAAGTCAGATTTTCTCATGGCTCAAAGGTTCACGGATTATGAGTTAAAGAAAATCTTACATGCTCGGATGATTCAAGTCGGGTCCTATAACAAAACTAAAGCTCAAAAGATCCTTCACAAAGCTCTTAAGACGGCTATAGATCAAGATACTAAGATATTCGAGAAACATGGTTCTGTAGTTCCCTATGATATCTTAAATGAAGAAGAAGATGAATCCGACAATGATAACGACGATGCTGATGATGACAATGATGATGATGACAAGGGTGATGACGACAAAGGTAGTGATGACAAAGGAGGGAGTGATGAAGACAAAGTTAGTGATGACAAAGGAGGGAGTGATGAAGAACGAGGTACTGATGAAGAAGAAGGTACCAATGAAGAAGAAGGAAGTGCTAAACACAGCGATGGTGATGATAATGGTGATGGTGATGGTGATGGCAAAAATGGTGATGATCAAGGAGAAGGGAACGATGATACATGGAAAAATGATGGATACAAGCAAGACAAGTCCAAAGGTGACAAATCTTTCAAAGATGAGGTTACCAAGGGTAAATCAACTCCAAAACCTACACCTCGTCAAGGCAAACGCACCAAGAAGTTTCATGATGTAGATGCTAATACAGCCTCATCACATACTCCAGCCACAACCACTCGTGCAACCACATCTGCCCCAGTTGCTTCAGTCACTACACCTTTAGTGCAACAACAACTAACGGAACCTGATCAACCCGTACCAGATTTCCCAGCCTCTGATCCAGTCCAAGACATACCAGACACTGAAGCTGATGCAGTAGCCGTACCTGTTGTTGATGTTCCTGTCTCTACCACCGTTCCTGATATTCCAGAGTCAAGTGAACCAGCATGGGTGGATACACTTGAGGAAGATGAAAATGCACCCGTACAACCTTGGGTGTCCAATGCTGCTGCACTTCGTCCACTGACAAAGGCTGATGAAGCTGATTTCTCTCAATTCCTAAGCAATCCAATAGATTTTTCAAGATACTTGGAGTACAACTATGGCTCTAATGTAACTCCAGCAATGGTTGTGAGAGGACTAAAAAATCCCAACCTTCGTGTTAAATCCAGGCTTAGTAGCACGAAATACGAGTACAACGCAAATGAACTTCTGAAAGCGTTGAGAACTACTCAAAGGGACGGTCTTCATGCACCTGAAAAACCTCCTCCTACTACATCTGCAGATGATGATCAAATTGCACTTGACTTATTTGTCAGTGAGGATCTCGAATACTTGGTCAAGGGAGCAAACAAGTATGCAACTTCCTTAACATTGGTAAAGGCTGCAACTTGGGATTTGATACCGTGGTTAGAAGAAAAAGTTAATCGTCTCTGGGTTCCACAAAAATATCCTGAATATGATCGATATGCAGAATTGGGTGCTTCACATTGGGATGAGCGTGTGCGACGCGCCTACAACTATGCATGTGTGCACAACTCAGGCTCTCAAGTCTTCTCCCTAATTCGAATCAAAAGCATCTAAGGCGTTAGGATTGAACCCAAAACAGGCTATCAACATTTGACAGAGATCAGACTCATTAGAGAAGATGAAAAAGTCTACACTATCCAGGAAGGCGACTTTCCACTTCTTCGTCTCGAGGACATTGAGGAGATGCTGCTTTTACTAACTCACAACGCCCTCAAACACCTGACGTCAGAAGAACTAATTTCCCTGAATTCAGCTCTTCGAATGTACACACGTCGAGTTGTCATCAAGAAAAGAGTTGAAGATCTGCAACTTGGAGTAGAAAGTTATCAAAAGAAGCTCAACCTTTCAAAACCACGTACTAAAGTCTTCTAGAGGCATACAGACAAATCTCCTTACACCAGCACCACTGACCCGATGCCCGACATTTTCTACCTGAATGGTCGTGGTCTTATGAAGTTCCCGAGAATTCTAGAGATCCACAAATTTAGTGACGGGACTCTCACCCATATTCGGGACAAGTTGGTGCATCTCAACAAGCATAAGACTCTTCCAGAGGTCACTATAGATTGGGACAAGGTATATCAATAGAGTGCTACATACACGATCAAGAAGATTGATGAAAAGCTGAGATAAAGACGTCTCATAAGAAGCTTAGAACGATTCGTTGGTGGAAGACCGTATGGAGCGCACCACAAGTTCATGGAACGATCCATCTAATGGGTCGTACTACCTCAGGTCATCTTTATATTGTTAAATTTGTGAATATGTAAATATTGTAAATATTGTGCTTTTGTGGCTTGTTGTAGTGTGAAAGTATGATAATGTTTCAAGAATTTCTCACGAGATTCTAAATCTTTCAAAATCTATCATACTCAAGCACTACAACTAACCCTCATTAACTTGCGGGGGAGCATTAACATGTTCTATGGCCATAGATTGATTTCATTTTTACCAAAGACCGATTAATCCATTCAGTATCCCAAATATTAATGGTTAACATTTTGGATAAGTGGAGAAATTGGATTAAGGAGACTTAATGATATTTGGCCAAAATAAATGAAAAAGACTTCAAAGATAAACCAACTTAATATGTGTGATGCACATGTTAAGGGGGAGTGTTTTTGATGAACAAAACACTTAAGGCACAAAAACTTTGATTATAATATCACAAGTGTTTTAAGTGATTTTCAAGGATTTTTCATGGTGACAATACTTACCCAAAACACACTTAATTCACGACGGATGTGGTGACAAAAGGGTGGTAGGATTAGGTATTAGTCCAATGATTCATCAGAACCGATGGAATCTTCCCAAGGACAGTTCCCTAGATAGAATTAGAAGTCCTAAGAAAGTTGGAGATGATTGTGAACGTAGCAGAGTACCGACTAATTACTGATGCTAGCACTGGAACAATCACAACAAGGTGCTAGTGATGATGTATTGGTAACTACTGAAGGGGTTAAAGAATGAAAAAGAAATGTAAAGATAAAGGGTGTAAAGAAAGAAACCCTCCTTACAACTTAGGACAGAAACTGGGTCAACACATCTATTATTGGGATCATTTTTAACGATTCTCAATATTGAATACAAGACATCATGGACCCAGTGATGTCATGCACAACCCATCCCAGCTAACTCAAATATCTCTCAAAAGATGTTTGTTTTAATCACACGGAGCTTAACACGTTATCTATTGGTTTATTCACTCCAAATAGACTGATATTGAAAAGGTGCCAATCCTCTCCAACCATCGCTCACTAAATCAAAACGCACTATTGAGTCTAGAGACACGAGATCATCAAAAGTCTCATTAGGACACTTTCCATTTATTCCTTGCTTCTTCACACATTGTGAAAAGTAAGAGATCTTTATGAGCCCTACGCAGTATTCTTGTAATATTGCCAGAACATCCGAGTGATACGCAAGTATTACAATAAAGATGGAAATCCTGCTTGAGCCAACATCAAACAAGCTCATGGTAGGTGACACGTGCGGTTCATTAAGAACCAATCTTGTGAAAAACTGGAAAGAAACAGTAGTTTAATTCTTAAGTGAACTTAATCTCGTTCCAGGCCTCTACGCATTATCGTATGATCTTGCCAGAACACTCATAGTGACACTCTCTAGTGTTCACAGTGACGAGTAGAAATCCTTCTAGTGTTAACATCAAACAACACTTGGTAGGTGACGTGCAAGATTCTATATGAATCAAGCTCGTGACAACTAGAAAGCAACAATGGTGAAAATCTTAATTGAAATTCACTTGTTCCAAGTTCATGAATTGACGGCTTCAATCACAAGGATAATTTATCCAAGTGATTCACTCTTTATGTTCGCAGTCAGGCTTAGTGATCGTCGAATAAAGAGAACGGGTTTACCCGCGAAATCCTGTCAGGAAGTTACTTAATTGAAACTATCCGTCATAGGTACGATATCTAATATCGTCCAACGGTCTTCACCGACCGGAGGTAAAATGCTACCAATTTTGAATGAAATGTTCTAAGCCATTTTGTTCATGTCTTGTTATGTTGCAGCATTTGAAGACGGTGGCGTTGCGGTGTACCAGATGAAGTCGTTTCACATGCTTATGTTTTTCTGCATCAATTTCAGAAAAATTCAAGTAAGTTCAAAATGAAGTCTTCCGCTGTACCAAACTCTGAAGCTTTCAAGAATTCAACAAAAAACATAAGTGTGTGGAACATGGAGTCACGAGGAGGCAAGAATCACAAGAAGGCAAAGATCGCACGTGAAGGGTCAAAAGAACAATGCTATAAATCCAAAGCCTAAAAGATCAACATCAACATATTCACAACAAAAAGAAAAGAGAAAAGAGAAAAGTGGACTACGAGCTCAAGAACAAGATCTAACATGCTAGATTAGGACTTTGTAAATTTGGAGTGACCTCCCTTTGGGGGAGATTGTTGGAAATACGTTTTGTGTATTAAGAAAGTCTCGGTCACTCCAACAATATAGTTATAGGCTCGTAGTATTATTTAAGTAATATTTATATTTAGCCCGACCCATGAGCATGTTCATGGGCCGGAGGCCCAAGTCCACTTAAGGACTTGGGTATACATAAACCCCTTTCCACCATGGAAAGGGGTATTGGTTGTTTTATCATTTTACACATTAATAAAGTTTCTTTGTTTTCTCTCTCTACTCTCTCTCTCTCTAGATTAACAACAATCCTAGAGATGGCAAAAAACTTCGAACCCGACGGAGAATCCGATACCCGAATCCGATTTGACCGGGGATTCCCCGAGTTGACCGGGTATGGGGATGGGGTGGGGATTCCCTGTTAGTAAAAAGCGGGTATGGAGGCGGGGATTGTAATACCCTTGGTTCCCCAAACCCGTCCCCGAACCCGCCCCTGAATATCTTTATTCTACATATATATTTATATATCTTGTATGTTTCAAATATCTATTAGATATTTGAAACACTATCAATCGATGGTTAATATCTCCTTTGAAACTAACCTTCTAGGATGAGCTTTTGTGTGTTAATTTTGTTATTATTAATACTGAGCATGATCGCATGAATGTTAATCTCATTAATGTTGTTTGATATTATCGTATTTGTTATTCGTAATGGTTGCGTCATTTGAAACATAGTTTAAATGCTAATTGTGTAACGGGGAAAAAAATCCCCGATTCCCCATTGGGGATCCCCGTTCCCCGCTGGGGATGGGGATGGTATGTAGTTTGTAATCCCCGATGGGGATAGGGACGGGGATGGGGATAGATATTTAACTTTGGGGATGGGGATGGTAGCAACCATTCCCCGCAAACCCGGCCCCGTTGCCATCTCTAAACAATCCTCTTGATTAGTTATAAGATTATCATTGTTCTACAAAGTTCCCTAAGGAACATGCATCCAAAAAAGAAAAAAAGGAATCAATCTCCACCATCAATTTAAATCACATCTAATGGTGCATATTAATTTTTTTTAATATAATTAAAAAAACACACTTTCATCCTATTTCTTAAAAATTAAATATCTCTCAAACCATTAATCGTTATGAAAAAATAATTATACCGTCACGACGGGAATTAAATTATCTTTCTATAGATATGCACTTCTATATACTTTCGGCGAACTTTTTTTAAAAATTTTCTTAAAAAAAATTACATGTGATTCTAGAAAAATTACATGTGATTCTCGAAAACTCATGTTTGATTGATTATTTTAAAAATCACATTTGAATTTGTAATGTCACATGCGATTTGTGAAAATCACGTGTCTTTTTTTACGAGAATTTCAACATTGTAAAATCGTTAAAAGTATATGAAAATAACCGTCTATTAAATGACAAAAATATTTTCGTTATTACTTTAAAATCACATGTGATTTATGTGAATTACATTAGAAATGTTTGAATCACATGTAATTTTGTCAATATATTAAAATGTTTGTTTCCATTAATATAAAATATGTTCATTTTACCGAGGTGGAGTCCCCTTTACCCAAAAAAATATATGTAAAACAAATTGGCTTCTGAATTACATGTGATTCGGTGATAATTACGTGTGATTTTGCTTGCATTACATGTGATACAAGCATTCCGAAACCATAAATTTTCCTAACAAACCCACATTAGATGAATCACATGTGATTTTTTTAATCATGTATTATCTGTTTTCATTTATGTAAAATATATAAAACAAATTGGATTCTAAATTACATGTGATTTTGTTTGAATCACATGTAATTCTGCTTGAATTGCATGTAATTCGGTGATAATTATATATGATTTTGCTTGCATTACATGTGATTCAAGCATTTCGAAACCTTAAATTTTTCTAACAAACCCACTTTATATGAATCACATGTGATTTTTTTGTATTATCTGTTTTCATTTATGTAAAATATTTAAAACAAATTGGCTTCTAAATTACATGTGATTTTATTTGAATCACATGTAATTCTGCTTGAATTGCATGTGATTCTGTGATAATTACATATGATTTTGCTTGCATTACATGTGATTCAAGCATGCTAAAACCTTAACTTCTTCTAACAAACCCACTTTAGATGAATCACATGTGATTTTTTTAATCACATGTAATCTTGTTAATATATTAAATTGTCTGCTTGAATTACATGTAATTCGATGATAATTACATGTGATTTTACTTGCATTACATGTGATTCAAACATTTCGAAGCCTTAACTTCTTCTAACAAACCCACTTTAGATGAATCACATGTGATTTTGTATGAATCACATGTAATTCTGTCAATATATAAAAATATTTTGTTGTCATTCATATAAAATATAGAAAGTAATCTGGCTTCTGAATTACATGTGATTTTGTTTTGATCACATGTAATTTTACTTGAATTACATGTGATTCTCTATGTGTTTTTACATGTGATTCATGTAAAATATATAAAGCAAATTTGCTTTTGAATTAGTTATGAGTTTATTTTAATCACATGTAATTCTACTTAAATTACATGTGATTTAATGATAATTACATGTGATTGATCCGAATAACAAGTTACTTATATTAAATCCAAAATCATAATTTTCGCCAAACCGTAAGTAATTTTTTCAAACACTTGTGATTTGTGGTCAAATGACATGATTTTTACCAAATCTCATGTGATTTGTGATAAATTTTCTTTTTTAAGATACGTACTTCTATATACTTTCGACGATTTTTTTTTTTAATTTTCGCACTCACGGATCACATGTGATTTATTACTTTATAATGCACACGTGAATTTGTAAAATCATTTACAATTTAAAGATTTCCGAAATCACACGTGATTTGTTACTTTAATATCATATGTAAATTTATTCAATCACATGCGATATATGGAATCACACATGCATTTTAGAAATACAAATCACAATTGATTTTACAAATTACTAGTGATTTTACAAATTATGTGTAATTTTTTTGACGAAAATTTCAATAAAAAATCACCGAAACTATATGAAAAAGCTAGCGGCGTAACTTGTTACGTGTTTACATTCGACTATGTAAATAATTACACTAATAAATAATAATAAAAGTTATTTATTTATTCTGTAAAAAAATTTAATTTTTTAAAAAAATCAAAAGTAATTTTTCCGAATCACATGTGATTTTTATAGTCGAAAATCGCAATAATAAAAAATCGTCAAAAATATATCAAAGTGCTTATCTACTGAAAGATAAGAATTTTTTCGTCCCAATGGTGTATTTTTTGTAATCTGACGATTTATCGTTTGAAAGATATGGTGTTTTTAAGAAAAATGTGATAGATAAGTTTTATTTTTTGATAGAAAAAATGAATGGTTAAGATTGATTCCTTTCTTCTTTTATTGGTTCATGTTCTATGTAGAACTCACCTCCTCTCAATGATTACTATTTGAGATTCACTATTTTGATGAATGAGCTTAACATCTATGGCCTGGCATTTCCTACGTTTCAATTAAACACCTAGTATTTGAACACTCTCCCTTCTGAATGGAGCAAGTACGTGACGGCTGTTAAATTAGCTAAGGATTTGCATCAAACCAACGTGGTTCAACTTTAAGCTTTTCTTCAACACCATGAATGCCACGTGATTGAGGCTCGGTTGTCTTCACCTCAAGTTCATGATCCACTTGCCATGTATGCTTCTCAACAAATGACTCCCCAACAAAACATGGCTTACACTTATCAACAACCATCATACTTGCAGCAGCCACCACCACACACCTATCAGCAACCACAACAACCATCTTATCAACCACTAATGATGCCACAACAAGCATTTCAACAAAGTGTTCTTCAATAGCCTTATCCACAACAACCAGCATATCAGGCATCACCATCACAAGCTATTACTTCTCCAATGAGCTATACTTCTCAGCAAGGATACTTTCCAATTGAAGCACCACAAGCACAAGCCTTCTACTCCAATGAACTTCCACCAATTCAAGCACCGGTCTTTACTCCAAATGATACACCTACTGATGTCTTAAACCATCTCACTGCCTACTTGTCAAAACTTGTTGCAACTAGAGGTTTTCCACCAACGAACAATCAGCTCCGCACTTCTTCAAATCCTCGACAGCAAGCCACTATTCAAGATGGTCAAGTGAAGGTGCAATCCTTTCGAGGAAGGTAAAATCCATATGGACCTACTGCAAGGACCGTGAACGCTCAAGTTGTAAATTCTCAAGATAATGGAAATGGAAGCACTATTGGTCCTTAAAATGTTGTGACTTGCTACAATTGCCAAGGACAAGGTCATATGGACAGGGAATGCACTCAGCCGAAAAGGAGAAGGGATGCAACGTGGTTTCGTGAGAAGATGTATTTGGTCGATGCTCAATCTAAAGGAAAGATTTTGGATTCAGAGGAATTAACATTTCTTGCAGACCCAGGGGCAGCAGATAATTAAGGCATTACAGTCGTCTCTACTTCTAATGCAACATATCAAGCAGATGATCTTGACGCATATGATTCGGGTTGTGATGACATTCACTCAGCCCAAGCTGCTCTCGTTGCTAATCTCTCTCACTACGGTTTTGATGTCGTCAGTTAGGTACCAACCACATCTAATAATGTTCATGATAATCCACATCATGTTGAGCATGAAAATGACAACCTCGAACAACATTCGAGAACTAGTAACTCAAATGATGTGGTATCCAATCCAACACATTTGAGAGAACCTTAACCAAATGCTACGATGGGTATGGAATCTTATGATCGACGTGATTTGGTAATGGTGCCTAAACATATTATTGATAACATGAATGTGGCTGTTCGACAAACCGTAGATATGAATGCCAACCTAACCGTTGAGATTGCGCTGTATAAGGAAAAGGTCAAAACTTTTGAAATGGTCCCTCAAGCAGAAAAAATAACTTATTCTGAATTTGACCAATTTCGTATTGAAAAGATTGAACACTTAAAAGAAATAGAATCATTAAAAGCTAATCTTTCCAATGAATTAAAAGAAAAAGAGTCAGTTGTAAATTATTTTCAGAAACTTAAAATAGATTTTGAAACTCTCAAGTCTAAAAAGTTTGAATCGGAAATTAATGCTACCAAACTTTTTAAATTCAAGGAACAACAGCTTTTAAAACAATACGCTTCCACATAAAAGGTTCATCTTTTAACTAAATCGTTTAAAGAACTCAAACTTAAGCGCCTTCAAGATTTACCACCTAATCCTGGTTATGCAAAACAAGCTCAGGAATATATTCCTTGTCTTTATGATGTGACCCTAATTGGCAAATCGAAACAAGCACCTTATGTTCGTAGTACTGAGGAGACAATGCCATTTACGGAAGAAACTCGATCTAAAATGCTTTCAAAATTCCATAAGCTTGATTATGATAAGCATAATAAAGATCAACTTAATAAAAAGACCCGTATTCGCTTACAAAAGGAATTAGCTCAATTATCAGCTTTTGTGCCCCAAAGTTTGTCAACGAAAAACCTTCCTAGTACGTCTCCTACACTTGTTAAAAAGGATTTAACGAAGTTAATACCACCGGTAAGTAAGGTTTCAGATAGCTTAAATGTGGTGCACCAACACTTTGCCGATTTTGACAAGGTCATTACGGAACGTATGATGGCTTCGGTCACAACGGAAGGTGAATGGAATTTTGAGCACACTAGAGCTGCGTTTCGAGAAGAAATTGTTCCATTTCTAAACAATATTAAAGCTTGTCTTAGCAATATTGATCAAGATTTGCTTTTGGAAATAGAAGAAGTTAGACGTGGTTTCAACGAAATGGATGATGCTTATGAAAAAGTTTACTTGAAATAGAACGAATTTCACGCCACAATGATCAGCTTCTCAAGCAAGTGCTGTCGCATAATATTGTTTCTGTCTGTATGAATAATAGTGTTGATAATGATTCTATTGTTCATAATGTTGAATATGTGGATAATGTGGTAGATAGTAATTGTCACAAATTTGACACTAAATTTTAAAGCTTCAAGATTCTTATTCTTCACTTTCAAAACGTTTTGATGAGATTAAAAAACATTGCATTTCTCTTGAATGCAAACAACAATTTATTCAAGAGCTTTTTGAAACGTCATTCGAAGGTGTTAATATAGATGATGCAAATTTTCAAAAGAATTTTCGATTGGATTTACAATCAAAACAGCGTTAGTCAAGTGACAAGGTTGCTAAATCATTGCCGATAGACATAGAGAAATCTAAGGAGATTAACTGTGTCAACGTACTTAAGGCCGCTGGGAATTTTAAACTTGATCTAGATAATCGAGTTTCCAAGATTTTGTCCAAAGTTGATAACTTAAAACAGAAAAATACACAACTCTTCGATTCAGTAAAGCCCGTATGTGCTAATACCACTGCACATAATCAATCATTGATTGAACGATTGAATCAAAAGTCGGTGGAAATATCTGATTTGAGGGAACAAATTTGTGATAAAAATTTGGCTTTGACTGAGTTAAAGAAAACACTTTGTACCCTAAAAGGTAAGAATGTTGTGGATAACGTAGCCACTGTCTCAGCATCGTCCTCTAGTGCAATCAAAAGGAACCTCATCGTTGTCACACCACTTAACAAGGACCCTAGGACTAAACCATCTCAAACATTGTGTCACTAAAGATAAGGCAAAATCAAAACCAGCTTCTAATATTCCCGTGTTGCCTTCTACAGGAGTAAGCACTACTACTAAGGCTCAAAGATCTAAGCTTAAAAGAAACAAGAAGAATGATAGGATCTTGCCCCCATCTAGTAGTCAAGTGAAGAAAAAAGTAGAAGCCCACCCTAGGAATGTTATTTCTGTTTTGAATAAAAAGAATCATGTAGCTAAACCTAAAGGCTCTGCGGTTGTGCAATGTTCTAAGCCTACTGTGAATTCTAATTTGAAATGTTGGAATTGCAATGAATGTATGTTTTCTAGTCGTCATGATTCTTGCCTTATTGACCATGTGAATGAGATGAATGCTTGAAAAAATAGTTTAGAATGGAAACCGACTAGGAAAGTGTTAACCCAAGTTGGCTGGATGTGGCGCCCTACTGGTAGAACTTTCACTAGAGTAGGAATGTGTGCCCTTTAACTAAGATCACTCCCACTAAAGCGAAGAAAGCGTTCCCTTTAACTTGGAGTACCAAGGCTACCAAAACACAAGCGTGTCCTTTAACTAGGAACACCAACACTACTGTAGGAACCAAGTGCCCTTTAAATAGGTCTACTCCCACTGTAGTGCCCACTAATACTCCAAAACCTCAGAAAGTTGGAACAATAAAACCTGTTAGTGGTAAAACTCACATTAGAAAACACAGGAAATCTAAGGACAACACAAATGTTAGCAATTCTGATAAATTTATATCTGTATTTACTAACACTCCGGAACCAATAGTTTCCAATGCATTGTCTAATGTTGTTACTGAAAACTGGTGGTCCACATTGTTCTCTAGTATTTGGACTCTGGTTGCTCTAAGCATATGACCGGAGATCGCTCTCAGCTCAGAAATTTCGTTAGCAAGTTTCTTGGTATGGTTCGATTTGGAAATGATCATATTGCAAAGATAATGGGTTACGGTGAATATCATATTGGGAATGTTATAATTTCAAGAGTGTATTATGTGAAAGGTTTCGGCCACAACTTATTCTCTATGGGACAGTTTTGTGATGCAAACCTAGAAGTTGATTTTCGAGAGCATACATGCTTCATTCGTAATTTGGAAGGGGTTGATTTATTGAAAGGTACTTGAGGGAATAATTTGTACACTTTGTCTCTACAAGATATGATGGCCGCTTCTCCCGTATGTCTTCTCTCCAAAGCATCAAAGACAAAGTCATGGTTATGGCATCGACGGTTATCTCACCTTAACTTTGACGCTATTAATCATTTGGCGAAAAACGAACTTGTTCGTGGTCTTCCTAAACTTACATTTCACAAGGACCATTTGTGTTTCGCGTGTACAATGAGGAAAAGCACTAAGAAATCATACAAACCCAAGACTGAAGACACCAACCAAGAGAAACTTTATTTGTTGCATATGGATCTTTGTGGGCCAATGCGTGTTGAAATTCTTAGTGGTAAAAGGTACATCCTCGTCATTGTTGATGATTACTCTCGGTTTACATGGGTGAAATTTTTTACAACAAAAAATGAGGCACCTAAATTCATCATCGGATTTCTCAAGATGATTCGAGTTCGCCTCAACACTACTGTCCGACGCATTCGTACAGATAATAGAACTGAATTTGTGAATCAAATCTTGCGTAATTATTATGAAGAAGTTGACATATCTCATTAAACATCCGTTGCTCGCACTCCACAACAAATCGGTGTCGTTGAAAGGCGAAATCGCACACTTATGGAAGCTGCTCGAACGATGTTAATTTACGCAAAGGCTCCATTGTTTTTATGGGCAGAAGTAGTATCTACAGCAGTTTCCACCTAAAACCAGTCACTAATTCTTAAACGCCATGGTAAAACACCTTATGAGCTTCTACATGGAAAAGTACCAGACTTATCATGTCTTCATGTATTTGGCTCTCTTTGCTATCCAAATAATGATGGTGACAATTTGGGAAAACTTCAACCCAAGGCTGATATTGGTATTTTCATTGGTTATGCACCCACAAAGAAGGCATACCGAATCTACGATCGTAATTCTCGTAAGATCCTTGAAACTATGAATGTTGATTTTGATGAGCTGACAGCAATGGCTTCTGAGCAAAGCAGCTCTGAACCTGCACTTCATGAAATGGGACCCAGTAACATTAGCTCTGGTCTTGTCCCAAACAACCCTTCTTCATCATCATTTACACCACCTTCTAGGAATGAAAGGGATACGCTGTTTCAACCGTTATTTGATGAATTCTTTACTCCTCCAAGTATTGTTGCTCCAGAACCTGAGGTAATAGCTCCGGTTACTGAAGTGGTCGCTCCAGCAACCGAAGCACAATCAGATACGTCTACACCTACAATTGGTCAAGATATACCTTCAACGATTAATTCTCAACCAACACCCGAATCAACTACCCATGTCATGCCTATTGATGATGAAGAGAATGATGATGATCATGATTTAGAATTCTCTCAAATGCGTGAACTTCCATTCTTTGGTGTACCAATTCCCGACTCTAATCAAGTTGGGTCGTCCACCTCAGATGAATCTCCTATTACGGTCTACTCCAATCCACTGATTCGTGAACATGACAGCAAGTGGACAAAGGATCATCCTATGGATTCTATTATTGGTGACCCTAATCGTCTGGTATCTACACGAAGTCAGTTACAAGAAAGTGAAATGTTTTGTCATTTTGATGCTTTTCTCAGTGAAGTTGAACCTAAGACGTGGCAACAAGCATTTACCCAATCTTGTTGGATAGAAGCCATGCATGAATAACTTAATGAATTTATACGTCTTGAAGTATGGGAACTTGTCCCATGCCTGGATCAAGTGCAGTTACTCACTTTGAAATGGGTTTACAAGATGAAACTCGACGAGTTAGGCGGAATATTGAAAAACAAAGCTCGACTAGTAGCTCGTGGATATAAGCAATTATTGGGCATCGACTTTATGGAATCCTTTGCACCAGTTGCCCGTTTGGAAGCTATTAGACTATTCCTCGCTTATGCAGCCCACATGAATATGATCGTCTATCAGATGGACGTGAAGACGACATTTTTCAATGGTGAAATCAAGGAAGAGGTCTATGTTCAGCAGCCGAATGGTTTTGTGAATTCTAAATATCCTAATCACGTGTACAAGCTTAAGAAGGCTCTTTATGGGTTGAAGCAAGCTCCACGCGTGTGGTATGATCTATTGTCACAATTCCTCATTACGCAAGGCTTCCCTAAAGTCAAGGTGGATCCCACGCTGTTCATTTAGAAATGAGGTAAAGATATGATTATTGTACAAATATATGTTGATGATATTATATTTGCAGCCTCGGACCAAACCTTATCCGATGAGTTTGGGACACTCATGTCTTCCAAGTTTAAGATGTGAATGATGGGCAAGGTATCACTTTCTTAGGACTTCAGATATCTCAGAGTCCCAGAGGCATTTTTATCAATCAATCCAAGTATGCCCTTGAATCGCTTAAGAAATATAAGATGGAATCTTGCTACCCCGTGGATACTCCAATGGTGGAATGAACTAAGCTAGATGCAGATCCACATGGGATTGCCGTTGATCCGACACTTTATTGTGGAATGATCGATACCCTTCTGTATATCACAGCTAGTTGACCTGATCTTCATTTTGCTATATGTATGTGTGCTCGGTATCAAACTAGACCTACTGAGTTACACTTAGCTACTATTAAATGGATCTTTCGGTATCTTAAAGGAACCATTAATCGCGGAATTTGGTATTCGAAGGACTCTTCGGTCGCACTAATGGCATATGTAGATGCTGATCACACGGATTGTCAAGATACAAGGCGTAGCACGAGTGCAACTTTGAAACTACTAGGAGATCGACTAATCAGTTGGGCATCTAAAAGGCAGAAAAGCGCTGCAATTTCAAGTACGAAAGCAGAATACATAGCTATGTCCGGTTGCTGTGCTCAAATTCTTTGGATGAGATCGCAATTAACCGACTATGGTCTAGGTTTCAACAAAATTCCAATGTACTGCGACAACAAGAGTGCAATTGCCTTATGCTGCAACAATGTTCAATTCTCCCGGTCGAAGCATATTGATATTCGCTACCATTCCATCAAGGGGCAAGTGGAAAATGGAGTGATAGAGCATTACTTTTTCCGATCTGAGTATCAATTGGCGGATATATTCACGAAGGCTTTAGATCACGCTCGAATGGAATTTTTGGCCGACAAGCTAGGTTTGAGAACTTTCTAGCCCGAGACTCTTAAGGAACTGGCAGATGAAGCGAAAGAATAGTGGTGGTAAACTATTCTCCGTATCCTTGGTGATCATCTATATATACTGTTTATATTTTAATCCACAAAAGAAAAATACAAAAATATAAAACCATATAAAAACCATAAAAATTGAAAAATTCAGAAAAATCCAAAAATATTTTTACTTTATTTTTCAAAGGCATGTCTTTTGGTACGATAATATTTACGGCCTTAGAAATGTTGATTAAGATCGACATGGCGCCATAAATAGAGTTTGTACAAAAGTTTTAAATACTTCATAAAACATGCCCATATGGCTTGTAGTTATTTTCTAACTGCAACCCATTTTTCATATTTAAGTCAAATATTTTTTATGAAAGCTTTGGCTCTCAACGATAATTAATTTTCTCGTGCAAGGTTTACTTTAAAACCTTATAAAGGATCAAGTTTACTTTATAACTTGGTCTAACACAAATCTATGTACGCATCAGTGCATTTATTTGTTAAAACAAGAGAAATCTAGTTTTTATGAAGTTAACATCTCTACAATCATAGCACTCTACAATTGGTATCTACATACTCGACGATGCGACTACTCAAACGACGACTACAACTCTTTCAATAGAAAACGGGTCAACAATTGAGGGGGAGCAATTGTCAAGCATTCAGAATCTTTGATGCCGAACGTGCCAAGTTCACAAATTGGTGTCAAGATAAAAATACCAATCGTACATGTGGTGTCAAGAGATGACTTCAGACGTGACGAGGCGACCAACATTTGCCGACAAGAACCATTTAATCTTATCATATGATGTTCTCCTCAATCGGGTCCAAGCTTGTAAATTTATTCTAATATGGTGAATCTGTGGTCATTTTACTAATTGGTATCATATCTCAACATTTGGTATCATGAAGATAAAACGGACTTGCATTTTTCTTCACAAAACTTTGTTAAAACTTCATTAAAGCAATTGATATTAAAAACATCGATTGGGTTAATATTTTTAATATGGGGGAGAAAATGTGATTTAATATGGGACATGATTATTCAAAAATGGTTTGACTTAATGTGATGGCTCATCCCGACATGTGCGAAATGTTTTCGGATATCGTGGCATATGTTAAGGGGGAGCAAAACGGATTTACACATCTAAAATGGATTTCATGGTGACATATACTTACCCACAACCCATTTATTTCATGACGATGAAGATTGTGGTGACATAAGGATGGTAGGATAGGTTAAGTCCAATGATTCTTCCAAAACCGGAGGAATATTCCCAAGGACATTCCATAGCTAGAAATAGCAGTACTTAGGAAAGATGGAGAAAGATTGTGAACGTAGCTGAATGTCGACCAAGTACTTAAATTAGCAATGGAACAATCACAACAAGGTGCTAGTTATGACATATTGGTAAGCATTGAAGGGGTTGAAGAATGAAAAAGAATTGTAAAGATAAAGGGTCTAAAGAAAGAAGCCCTCCTTACAAACTTAGGCAGAAACCGGGTCAATACATATGCTATTGACATCATTTTTAATGATGCTTGATATTGAAGATAAACATCATGGACCCAGTGATGCAATGCACAACCCATCCCAAAAAACTCAGATATCTCTCAAAAGGTATTTGTTTTATCCACACGGAGACAACGCATTATCTATCGATTTATTCACTCCGAATATATTGATATTGAAAAGGTGCCACTCCTCTCCAGCCTCCGATCACTAAAAATACAAAATGCACGATCGAGTCTAGAGCCATTTGAGATCATCATATCTCATTAGGACACACTTCCATATTTCCTTGCTTCTTCACACACAGTGAAAAGAAAGAAAGATATTAAGAGTCCTACGCAAAATATTCATGATCTTGCCTGAACATCCAAGTAATACGCAAGTATTTACAATGAAGATGAAAATTCTTCTTGAGCGAATATCAAAAAGCTCATGGTAGGTGACTTGTGTGATTCTTTATGAATCAAACTTGTGATAACTGGAAAGCAACAGTTGTTTAATTCTTAATTTAATTTAAACATGTTCTAGGCCTCTACGCAATATCTTAATGATCTTGCCAGAACACTCAAAGTGACACTCTTAAGTGTTCACGGTGATGAGTGGAAATCCTTCTAGTGTTAACCTCAAACAGCACTTGGTAGGTAACTTGCAAGATTCAATATGAATCAAGCTCGTGACAACTGGAAAGCAACATTGGTGCGATTCTTTACTGAATCAAACTTGTTCCAGGAATCAGAATTGACGGCTTCAATCATGCGGATAATTTTATCCAAATGATTCACTCTTTACGTTCGCAGTCAGCTTTAGACGGTCGAGTAAATAGAACGGGTTTCCGCGAAATCTTGTCAAGGAGATTTTTAATTAAATCTACCTGCCACAAGTACGATATTTTATATCGTCCAACGGTCTTCACCGACCGGAGGTAAAATGCTACCGAATTAGAATGAAATGTTCAAAGCCATTTCGTTCTTATCTACTTATGTTGCGACATTTGAAGATGGTAGCGTTGCGGAATCCGAGAAGAAGTCGTCCCCGCATGCTTATACTTTATGCACTTAATACTTCATCTAATTCTAGAAAGTCTAAAAGTCAAGTCTTCCGCTGTATCAAACTCTGAAGCTTTTAAGAATTACGAAGGTATAAGTATGTGGGACATGAAGTCACGAAGAGGTGAATATCACATGTGATGGATGCACAAGATCAAGGCAAAAGATCCATGCTCAAGATTTATATCAAAGATCACATCAACATATTCACCAGAAAAGAAAAAGAAAAGAAAGACGAAGACTACAAGCTCAAGACAAGCATAGTATGCTAGGTTTATTTTATTATTGTAACTTGGGTAACGCCCTTGTTTGGAGTGACCTCCCATAGGGGAAGATTGTTGGAAATACGTTTTATGTATTAGAAAGGATCGGTCACTCCAACAATAGTCTAAGTAATAGCTTGTAGTTTAGTTTTACTTTATTATCCAAACTAGCCCAAGCCGAGCCCACAACTTGTGTGAGGCCGGCGGCCCATTGTAAGCCCAAGCCCATCTCATGGGCTTGGGTATATAAACCCTCTCCTTAGTTGGAGAGGGTGGTGGTTAACTTTCATTTTTACACATAGTAAAGTGTGTTTTCTACACTTTCTCTCTCTAAGTGTGTGTGTGTTCTCACCATCTTTCTATCTCTTTCTCTCTCTAGATTAAGCATAGATTTACTATATCCTACAATTGACGATAGAGGTCAGCATTGGGAAACATATCACCCGTCGCATGTACGTCGACAGAGGATCCTAAGCAGAAATCCTCTATGAGCATTTGCTTCTTACGACTGAGTTCGGAGGTTAGAAATCAGCTAGTACCAGCCACTTCGCCATTGATTGGCTTTAGTGGAGAGGTGGTGTGACCTTTAGGCCAGCTAAGATTGGTGGTAACAGTGGGTTATGATGAACATTCAACGAAAGTGTCGATGAATTTCTTAGTGATTTGCTCACCGTCACAATACAACGACATCATTGGGAGACCAACAATCCTTGCGACGTGAACCGTACCATCAACGACCCATGGCATGATGAAATTCCTAGTAAAAGGAGGATTTGTTACAATTTTCAATACGGTCATGCCACACCTAGAATGCAATAAGATTACGAAACCACCAAGGACAACGGTAGAACCAAAAGTATTGTCACCACCGAACTTGAAGGTGGCTATTCACCTAGACTTCCCAGACCAGGAGGTAATGATTGGTGGAACAATATCCGACCAAGGGAGGGCAGACATGTGTAAACTCCTAAAGAACGATCTGGACATCTTTGCATGGGAACCAAAGGACATGACAGGGGTACCACGTTCAATCGCAGAGCATAGACTACGAATCCAGGAGGGGTATCCCCCAGTCAGGTAAAAGAAACGCAGACAAGCCCCAGAGAACAGCAAAGTCATACTTGAATAGGTGAAAAACTAGTGGACGCAGCAATCATGCGAGAGGTCTATTACCACGATTGGCTCTCCAACCCAGTTATGGTTAAAAAGCATGACGGTAGCTGGCGTATGTGTGTTGACTTCACGGACGTCAACAAAGCCTGTCCTTAAGATTGCTACCCGCTCCCAGAGATTGATTGGAAAATTGAGTCGTTGTGTAGATACCCATTTAAATGCTTTTTAGATGCATATAAAGGCTATCACTAGATACAAATGGTGGAGCAAGATGAGGAAAAAACAGAATTCCACACTAGTCAGGGTGTCACTGTTATACGAAGATGCCTTTCGGGCTAAAAAACACGGGAGCTACCTATCAGCGATTGGTGGACAAGGCATTCGAAAACCAAACGAGCAAAACTTTGAGGTATACGTTGATGACTTAGTCATACAAAGTCACACAAGGGGAGAGGTCATCCGCTACATTGAGGAAACCTTTGCTACGCTCAAGAAATTCAATATGAAGCTAAATCCTAAGAAGTGCACTTTCAGTGCTACGGAAGGCATGTTCTTAGGATACATGATAGACCCTAATGGCATCAAGCCTTGCCAAAAAAAAAAACAGATGCGGTAATACAACTCCATAGCCCAAGAACATTGAAAGAAGTGCAATCTCTTAACGGAAGCTGGCAGGGTTAAACAGATATCTCTCAAAGTCAGCATAAAATCACTTCCTTTATTCAAAACATAAAAAATGTGTATGAAAAAGGGAGACTTCAAGTGGACAAAGGAGGCAGAAAATGCTTTCGATCAGCTAAAGAAGCACTTAGCATCACTTCTAATGTTGGTCGCACTTAGACCAAAGGAGGAATTAATCCTATACCTATCGGCTACACATGAAGCAACCAGCGCAGTACTAATGACGGATAGGGAGAGTGTACATACACCAGTCTAATTCATTAGAAGAGCCATACAGAGCTCAGAGTTAAACTACTCTCCAATGGAAAAGCTAGTAATAGCACTCGTATTCACGGCAAAAAGAATGCGTCGATACGTCCAGGCGCATCCCATAGCCGTGATCACAGATCAGCCGATAAAACAGATTATATCAAAACCGGACGTGGAAGGAAGGCTACAAAAGTGAAGTGTCCTACTTGGTGAGCACAACATCACGTACAGACTACGTACCGCAATCAAAGGGCAAATCATGGCAGACTTCATTATAGAGAAGCCAGAGGAGGAGGAACTGATGACTAAGAAAGAGGAAGAACCCCAAGACCCGTAGGTCTTGTTCACTAATGGATCCTCTTGCGTCGACAGATCGGGCGCATGCCTTATCCTAACTAACCCCGAAGGTATATAATTCACGTATGCCTTACGCTTTGAATTTACAGCCACAAATAATAAAGCCGAGTATGAGGCGCTGATAGCAGGGCTGAGAATCGTAGCCCGCATGGGCGTACGTAACCTTGAAGCAAATGTGGATGCTCGCCTAGTAGCAAATCACATCTTGGGCGAATACAAAGCGAAAGAGGATAATATGGTCCAATACCTACAAAAAACCAAGTCATTGATTGAAGGCTTCAGCAAATTTACAATACGTTAGGTCCTTAGACCGAAAAACAAAAAAGCTGACGCCCTCTATAAAATGGCATCCACCAACTTCGCGCACTTGTCAAAACAAGTCCTGGTGGAGATCCTTAAGGATAAATCTATAACGGAAGTAGAGATATCATCGGTCCTAGAAGAGGAGGGTCCTACATGGATGACCCCGATCATCGACTACTTAACCAACTAAATACTCCCGCACGACGAAACTAAATCCAGGCGAATCCGCAGGCACTCACAACAGTTCGAGGTCATAAATGGAATCCTCTACAAAAGATCGTTCCTACAACCATGGTTGCGATATGTCGGACCGCGACATACGAACTACATCATTAGTGAGATTCACGAAGGGTCTTGTGGCATGCACGCAGGGCCTAGATTGGTGGTAGCTAGAGCGCTACACAGTGGCTATTATTGACTGACCATGCATGAAGACGCGTGCAAACTTATCTTAAAATGCAATGATTGCCAAGTCCATAGGCCGGTACCGCGTCAACCTCAGCAATAACTAACACCCATCACATCGCCTTGGCCATTTTATAAATGGGGAATCGATATTGAAGGACCCTTCCTAGTAGCAGCAAGAGGGATTAAATTCCTAATAGTCGCAATAGATTACTTCACAAGATGGATCAAAGCTAAAGTAGTCGCGAAAATCACGGGCAATCAAGCAAAGAAGTTTGTCTGGGATAATATCGTATGTCGGTTTGGTCTACCAGGAGAGATCGTCTCCGACAATGGCAAGCAGTTCGCCGAAAATTCGTTCAAAGATTGGTGGGCAAAGAACAATATTACACAAAGGTTCGCATCAGTAGCACATCCACAGTCTAATGAGCTCATGGAAAGAGCTAATAGAAGTATTGGTGACGGGATTAAGGCACGCTTGGGGGAAGAAAATAGAAAGTGGGTTGATGAGCTATCACATGTATTATGGGCGCATCGCACTATGATAAAGCCAAAGAACGGAGACACTCCTTTCGCCTTAACATACGGGACGAAGGCAGTCATTCCAGCCGAAATCAGGCTACAAACATTCCGCACAACAAAAGTGGACGTAGTCACGAACGATGAAGATTTACGGTTGAACTTGGATATACTCCAAGAGAAGCAAGAGCTGGTCGCAATAAGCGAGGCCAAATTTAAGTCAAAAGTGAAGGGTTACTATGACGCTAGAGTACGGAAAACTTCTTTTGTACCAGGTGACTTTGTTTATCGCTTAAATGAAGCAAGTCGCGCGGGGAACATAGGGAAGCTCATACCAAAAAAGGAAGGGTCCTACATAGTGACAAACGCTTTAGGGGATGGTGCGTACCGGTTGTGCGACATGGATGACTGCGACCTACGTCGAACATGGAACATTTTCCACCTAAAGAAGTGCTATCTTTAAGGCTGCGACCTTAGCATGGGAAATCTTAGCTCCGTTCAGCTCCAATAAACCCATGTATTGCTTTTATTTTTTATTTTATGATATCATGTATTTCCAGACCTTACAAAGTTTTAATAAAATGTCGTGGTTCATAGCTAGTTCCCTGACCCATTCTTAAATTGCATATATTACGTATGTTATATCATATCATGCCTACGGGCGTACGCGTATACATCGTTTCCAAGTGAAATAAGAGGAATGGATTTAACCTACTAATTAAACTTTTCGTGTTAGAGGGATGCAACCCCATCGACGACGGATCAAGTATCCTTGTTAGGCCCTTTGCTAATCATGACGTCGCAGCAAGTTTTACAGCCAGTACATTCCATGATGGGCCTGAAAAAGACACAACATGCACACCTAACAATAGGTCAAAGTCCTTGACCGTCCTTATGGTAGTAGCGATACACCGCACGTAATAAGTTAACCTCACCCATAAGGACAAGATTATGATATTCAACTCAAGTCATACGCAACAAAAACATCGTGTTATACACTTAGCACACCATATGAATCCACAAGTACGAACATGATAGCCTACGGTTATGAGTACTTAACTTTTACATACCAAGTGCGAACACTCGCACTCACAAAAATATAATTGTTTCATGACTAACGCAAATTGTTCAACAAGTCAGAAAAGGAGGCGGATCTCTTGAGCTTCATATAAAGGGTGCTAGAAGAGGATGTCTTGTTCCCCTTTCGAGTCTCTTCCATGTCCATCAACACTCGAGCATCTCGCTCGGTTAGAGGGAAGGGAAGGACAGGGACAACGACATGCAAATGGGTCGCGCCAGCGCTGGAAGTAACACCTTTGCCGCGCGCTTCCTTCTTCTTCGCAACATGAGCTTCACGAACCTCTTGCAAGGACACCTCTTTGTCACCTGGAAAGGGTTTCAACATCACGAGGATAAGAAAATAGGGGTACCTTCCACTGTTTTGGGCTGGGCTTCAAGTGGAAGTCTGGTTGTGTCTCGGCATCCTCGCCCTTGTGGCTTCCCAAAGTCAATCCCTCCATGATTACCGACAGCAGAAGCTCTTTATCTGCACCCCCAGCACCAAAGGAAGGAAGAGGACATTCCTTAATCTTCTATATAGCTGCATTTACCTTCGCCTTAGTAGCAGGGTCATAAAAAGATATATCCTTGAGCTCCACATTTAGTAAATTCTCCTTATAAGCTCGTTCAAGACCCATGATGGTGCCCTCGTTGATCGTAGCAAGTATAGTAGACCCGAAAGCATTCTTAACTTCTAGAGCTTCTGCGCGCCCATGCCAGCCAATCGAAGGCTATGTCGCACTAACCACCGCTTCTCAGCAATCTTGGACATAAGGTAAGGATAGAGCTCCTCATCATAAATGACACTTATCCTCTGGAGCTTGCTATCCTGATCGTGCAACTTCTCTCTAACAACATTGCCCAAAGAGTCCACGCCTTGGAACATCTGATCCTTACCAGCTTCAAAAGTTTTCATAGCAAGCTAGTTCGAAGATTAAAGCTGTTGTAAATTGGCACGCTTGGTATTGATTGCAGCGGCTAGATCCTCTTTCTCTTTAGTAAGATAATGAATAATATCAACATCCAGTTTGGCTCTCTTCTCTTATGTAGTGATCTTTTCTAGTGCCTCAGCAAGGGCCTGGTCCTTTTCAACTAATACATGTACGTGTCGCGCTTCCATCGACTACACTTGCGCAACAAGCTCTTAGAACATGTTCTTTACACGCAACATGAGAGTCACATTATGCACGGACATGTAGCTAACCTCATCAACAAGAGCAGAATCATTAATGGTGTTCAGCAGTTGCGCTCTCCCAAGTGAGGTGAGGTTATCCAGAAAGTTGGCACAGTCAAAAGCACTGGATAAATCAGAAGATCGGGGTATGGATAAATTGGGAACAAACACATGGTCATCCCTGTCGGAGCTCTCACCAGTCTCAGGTGCATCTTTCTCATGGCTCGGTGATACAGCAAATAGATTAGGTGTGACAGTTACAACAGGAGGCGACTTCTAAACGCCATGGCTGTGCGACAACAACAATTGGTATTAAATATGGTGAAAAGATGCACAAACAATGATCTTTTATATATGACACGTACCTTAAGTCAACGACAGCAAGGGGTCTCAAAGAAATTTTCCTTAATATCTTCCTCTGTTGTGCGCTCGTGTGTAGATACCCTTTCAAGTTCGGGCGCAGCAGTGGAGGGATGCCTAATCTCCATGCGCGCAGATTTCCTGGCAGATACGGGGGATTCCCTATGTCTCTTCCTCGACAAAATCGTGGTGGCTTCTTCCTCCATCTCATACTCCTCAGCAACGAACTCAACATTCTTAGTAATATTCAAAGATGAAAAATTGGTGCTTTCCTTTTGATTTGGTGGCTGTTGTTGTGCGGCAACACTCTGGAGTGGAGTAGGGGTGTTAACTTCCCGAGCCTGGGATGAGGATGAGGCTTCGATATCTAGATTCATCGTTTGCTGTGTGGCTGACTCGCTCAACGGTACCTCACCTTCTTGGAGTGGTCGGGACAACACAGTGAGTTCCGCAGGAGCACGGTTCCTAACAATGTCCAAGATATCCATTTTTGTGCCCAAAAAAAGATTGAAACAATGGTTAGCCAAGTAAATAAGGATTAGGTTTACTTACAACATTAAATAAGGCGGAGAGTTGACCACTAACCCTGGCCGTCATGATCGCAGAATAACGGAACCTCGTTCTGACCAACGATTATCGCGCGACTCAAGCCTATTAAACATATAATAGCCTCAGGATAAGCCTGGATTGGGATACGATTCGTTTCTATAGTTTAACCATCGACTTGTTTATACGAGCCAAGGTTAGGTTTCGGGTCTTTCCTCACCTCAGCGTCTCAAAAGTAAGGAAGGGAAAGTCATATGGAAAGACAACACTATCGATCCAGAAAAAAGAAGTGTTCGAATTTCTTACTGCGTCCAATTTTTCCTCATAACATTGTGGCTCGTGTGCACATTCTGAAAATGATACCCATCTGTTAATGATTGAGGGCGAATAAAAGACACGGAATAAAGTGACACTGGGGTCTATGTCAAGAGTACAACAATTAATTTCAAAATTTGAAATCTTGGTCGCACCAATACGGTGTAGCTGGGATATATGTATTCGGTGGTGGAGGAGGACGTTTATCAAAAATCAAGATAAGGGATACGATTGTTTGCGAATTCAAAAAATCTGGTGTATACTCCTACTTTCCTGGCAGGAAAATTTGACTTATGTTCCTTCGGGGATGAGTTACTTCTTGTGAAGATAGTTGGGAATGAAGTAGTCAGAGGTAAACTGACGTAGTTCATCGACAGTAATGGTAGACACGATCTCAGATAATCGTCTTACCATATTTGTAATAAAAGAAAAGACAAGGTGGCACGAGATATTACATTTTCCTTTGGTTTCGAAAGCTAGAAAATTCGTTAATGGCGGATAGTGTGTGTTTTTACTGTAAAGAAGTGTAGTAAAACAACGACGAGGGCAATATATATCCCTAGGGTTCCTGTTCATAGTGATAGATTTTTGACACGTGTGATCCACTTGCTTAATCTAACGGTGGAAGATGAATAGGTGTGATGACGTGGTAGACACTTTTCTCGAATTTCAAGGGATTAGGTAAAAGGGGGATGAATGTGTACTCCTGGCGAGAGAATTTGAAATCTTTTTCTTTACTCTTCGCAACGCTCATTCTCCTAAGTGACAATTTCCTAATACGACTTAGTTATTTAAATAGTCTAGTAGTCGCGGCATGCCGTGTGACTACTAGACTGAGGGACATGATGATGTATAGTCTCTAGTCGGGCTGGATAATCCAACCCACGGGTACTACCCGTATCCATTAAATGCGGATCATACACAGACAGCGCTACGCCCCATGAGGCCCAGTAAGCCGCTGTCGCACATGGTTTTACTTCAGCCCGTATCTTGGTCACACGTGGCAAGGATCAAACAGGATATAGTCTAACTAAGATGATTATTTGCTTAAGTTAAAGAGATATATATTATCCTTATTTATGCGATAAGGATCTGCCTATATTCAGTAGTCATCTCTTGCTTAGGTCGCAAGAATAAGGAAGCCCAACTAGGGTTCCCTCGGGTATAAAAGGAACCCCACAGGTTCCACAAAAGTACGATTATTCACAATACTCTAACCCTCACATATACTCAAACTGATTACTTACTCTCACGTCGGAGTCTAATCGTGGGACACGCGCCCACAGTAAGCCTAACAGTGTCAGTTATTAGTGTGCATGGTCTTCAAACAAGTTCACTTGATGCAAGAGCCAGAGCCCACAAGACCTCGAATTAAGCCTAATTCGGGTCGAGCGTGGTCCATCCAACTTTTGTATCAACATTATATGTCATTTATTTTTACCTGCAAAACATTTTCCAAGTCTAAAGTGTTCCTACCAAAACTTTTACTTTTCTTCTTATACTCAGATAATAAGCTGGCTTATTGAGCTTATTTTTACAAATAATCTCAACAAGCCTCTATTTCTTGATTTGTTTGGTGTTCCTTTGTTTTAATTTCAGGTTCAAAGATAATTTCCTCAAAATCCTTTTGGTCTGTTGTAGACCAAGAATAGTGATAAGATCTGGTTGATTATAAACTGGTTGGGTTATAATAAGCAAAAAAAGGTAAAAGTGAGCTTATAGTAAGCTTAGGGCGTAGGGATGTCCATGGACTCAATGTGAGTTCTCAATTTACCCTTTTCTTATTAAACTGCTTAAAACTATTTGTATTGACTTGACTTATTGGTGCTTAGTTGTTTCTCTTAGTTTGCTTATTTTAAATTACTTGTTGACTAGTTATAAGTTATTGCTTTTAATTACTTGTTCTTGTTGTGAATTTCTAGATCTGTTGCTAAAAATTTGTTAAGACTTGATAAAGGGGTGTTTGGATTAAACTGTCTTAAGCCTAGGTGACATAGGACTAAGCTCTTTTATCATTTCACACTTTTGTTAGGTTTAGATTAGATAAAATCAGCTGTTAGTTTAGTCTTAAAATTTTAAAATCAAAAATTTGCTTGCTCCTTGTTCTTTATTCTGTCTAAGTTAATCAGTAGGATCTAGTTTGCTTTATTTGTTAGGTACCTTAATTCTTTGTTGTCTGAGATGTTGAGTGTTTTCTGATAGGCCTGTTTAGTTTATAAATTGCTTAGGCTCTAGATTGTGCACACAAATTTGCAAAATTTTGCCCTTTTTGGTGTCAAACATATCAGCAGCCACCAATTCTTTGAGTTTAGGTTATAGGTTCTAATTTTCAAACTACAATTATTTTAGGCATTAATTTACATCTCTTTTATGTTAGTTTAGATTTTGAAGCTTATTTTCTAGCTTATTCTATAAGCCTAAAATAGCCTAGAAATCTAGAACAACTTAGTTCTAGCTTTGTTCATTGTAGCACAGTTTCATTTTCCTTGATTTTTGTTTATATGGTGGTTTGTGTTTGATTTTGTATGCTTACTTGTTTTTAAATATTGTACTAACCACCCCAATAGCCAACGGCTTATTGGGGGCTTATTTCTTTCTAAAAAAAAAGAATCACCAAAAAGAGAGGCTGGGACTCGAACCTACGACCTCTCCTTCACACATCAATACCTTTACCGTTTGCCCTTAGGTCTTTTTCAATTAAGACTTAAGGTATTTTATTTTTGTAGTATTTCGTACAAAAGTGGTCAGATAAGCTCCAAATAACTTATTTGATCATTCCAACTTATTGAATCGTGTTACAACTTTACTTTTGTAGTCAGTTTCCTTTATTTTCCCCGTTTCACTATTTTTGAGCTTTGCAACATTTGTCTTTTAATTTTGATTAGAAAATGAAAATTTTAGCTTATTTATTTATGCTTATTAGCTTCCAGATCTTATTGTTCTTAGCTTTTGCCATTTTCTTCACTCTTGTGTATTTATTTACTTAATTCCAAGCTTTGTGATAAGTTTCAAGTCGTCTAGTTATGTTTTGAGCTAAAACGACTATTTTGTCGTTTAGTGGAAAACACAACTTATTGATTTCTAGCTTATTTCTCAATCTTTTTCGAAAGTTATTTTTGCGATTGTTTTTCTAGGTTAAAAATAGATAGACTTGACAAATACCAACTTATAAGGTCAAATAATAAGTTGTGTAGCTTTTTGGACTTGAGCTTATAACTTATTTGATAAGCTATGGTATTATTTTTTGTATTTTTTTATTCTGCTTATTCTTTCCAAAAAAGTAAGATTGGTCTAATTTCTAGCTTATAAGCTTGAGTATTGATCTTATTGGGCTTCTAAGGTCCATTAATCTAGCTTATAGCTTATTTGAAGGGCTTAAGGGGTTTTTCATCTTTTTTGGTAGTTGTGAAACTTGCTCAGAATTTGATTTTTTGTAGAGTAACACTTTTTGTTTTTCATTTTTGTAAACTTTTCTTATTGGGCCAAAAAGCCCATTAAGCTTTTGGTTGTTTTTGGTTTTGGCCTATTTGGAGGCCCATTAAGCATTTTTAGCAATTTTTAATTTCATTTCTGTTTTTATTTAGTTAAAATAAATTTAGTTTTGAAATTTTTGACTTTTTTGAATATTTTATTATTATTTTTCTCGATATGCGTGATCGCGTAATTCATCTTAGTTTTTAATCGTCTTAGTGTAGAATCATATTTTATTTTCAAACCCTTTCTTGCTAAAATTGTAACTAATCCAAAAACATGTTTTAATTGCAAACCTCTCTCCTCGTTAGGAACAAACTCACTCTCGGTTCTTGTTTACATTTTTACGTCTTCGTTAACTAATACTTACCAATGTGCAAAAATACTCCATCAAATACTATCTATGACTTCCGTACATCCCAAAAGCATTTTAGCTTTAAGGTACGGTTTACAGCCGTTGTACCGTAAGTAATAAAAATGTTACAAAAGCTACTTTCTCTTTAAGTACCTAGATAGTACAATGATTTGTACACAGTGGGTCAAGTAATATGTGAAGGTTTGTTTGTAGGTATCAGGTGGGTTAGCTGGTGTTTGTGTGGGTATGGAAAATATAGTCTACTTGTGTATTTTTACGGTTTTGATTATGTGGGGTTGCATTTCCTTTCTACTGTCCATGGTATGCATTTCTAGTATTTTGGTCATATGTTTTTAGTTTCAAGAAAGTGTCTTTTTGTTCCTCTAAAATGTTAAATAAGCTGGTTTTCAAGTGTGGCAGTAGCTGCTAATGTTTTTTAAAGGGTTGTGGTTTAGAAGCATGGTTCAAGGAGGCAAGAAGATATTATTCTACTTATTTATAACTTGTCACCTTATAATGTTACCATAATATACACTTATTAGTTTACAAAATATTTTTGTAAAAGCTTTATAATGGTTGGTGACTAAATTTAATTATATTGAATATAAAAGTAGACATAAGAAATACGTGCATCACTTGGCGATGTGAAGCTGATATGGTTCTGTGCTGCCACTTATGAACTGCAATATTTGGTGGTCATTGGTCAGTTGATCATCAACAAAAGGAACATGAACAATAACATCAGCAACAAAAGAACCATGCTGCTCAATCCTACCATTTCCTAAGTCTGATAACCAAACACCGCCTATGTTCGTGAATTTTATGAACCCGACTGTCCTTTTTTTTCACCGCCAGCGTAGATTACCAATGTTTTTAAATATGAAATCCTTTGGTGATTATTGCCTCGATCTCTTTCTAATGGGAGATGGACAAACCTGAATGCAAAAACGGAGACCCAATATGTTGTTAGCTAGCCCGTAAAACAAATTTTAACCCATTAAGACGTAAGTCAAACGACATTAAACATTTTTATTTTGATAACGAAATAAAGTGTATATTTTGTTAAAATCTCATACCATTTTAGGACTATTATGGCCACTACATATGGCCCGCCATTATTAAACAGGCAGATTTGTGACACAACCTGCCCTACAAAGAAAAACCAACGATCATAATGTACTGATGCACACATGTTGAAACCAGTGGTCTATAAATAATACACACAAAATATAAGATTAGTGTTAACTTACAATTCTCCGGTATCTTGAACCCGTGAAGGTTTCCGTTTGAGTACATATGGCTTAAGATGGTTTGGATCTTCATTTGTGGCCAGTGCTAATCATTTCACCAGCTACTCGTTTATATGGTGCTAGTTGTGAATTTGCCTTTAAGCAAGACATATTTGTGCCTAGAAAACACAATACTGATCATATAAGCATTGGTGCCACCAAATACATACAATTTCTCTTTTGAATTTGGTGTTACTAACCTGGGCTTTTGGTTGGCGGTTGGTGTGTTGTTATTGTAGGTGCGCTTATTGGATTCGCTTGGTCTACCACATCGATATATCACATAACAATTTCATATTAGTCCTAAAAACTTAGGTTGTATTAAATGTCCATCTTAACAAACCTTGATACTATGATATAATTCCTATTATCGAAAGTAGTTATACTTATTGAAATATTTTTTCATCAGAAATAATGTATGCCCATTTTTCTTAAAGCTTACATAGGAATTAAGAGTAATGATCACCATACCCATTTTAGCAAAGTTATGCAAATTTCATTCCAACCCAAAAAAATTAGTCCATTATAGTAGGTTTTCTGATATGTGTTACATAGTATTAAAACTTTAGAAATTCACCTAATTTCATTGTTTTTCAAAAATAACCAATACTAATTAATTAGTAGAAATTACATGGGCATGAAGGATCAACTTTTGTCTGCCAAGTCAGAATCGCTCCCTTCCAGAGTAATCACTAGCACTTTTTGCACGTCCTCAAACGCCACAACCGCATCTCTCACTTGCAATGGCTCTAGCTGATTGAGATATGTCACCTTATTTTGTATGTAGAGTACCATTGGTAGGCTTATTCTCATTCACAGGAAACTTATCCAAAGTAGACACCATACCACGTCTTCCCATCCTAATGAAATTGAACATCCCATCCTTCTTGAACATATACACACTAAAAGGAAACCCAAACAAAAATATGAAACACGTCAATTTAAATAAAGAATCAAGAGTGTATTGTGGCAGATTATAAAATGAAAATAAAGAATCAAGAGTGTCTTTTTAAGTCTAATAGCTAATCATGTGATTGCCATTCTAAGAAAGATCATTTTGACTCTATTTTTAAAATAATAGTAAGGTCACTTTGCTAAAAAATATGACATTCTAGTTTACGAGACAACTTTTTATCCTTGACCTTACTATGAATTTTGGAAACCCTGTTTAATATTTCCTCCAACATAAAAAAGATTAACCACACACACCATCTTTAGCTAACTTGATCCTATCTCAAATGTCGCAGTTCTACACAATCTACATCGCCCTCAGTTCCGCACAATCTAGATTGCCCTCTTCTGTTTCTCCTTATGGAAATCAAGCATAACTTGGATGCAAAGAGAGGTAGATCTTTTGGTTAGAATTAGGCAAAGACCGTAGCTATTATTTCTTTAAAAAAGCACCCCAAATATAAATCTTTTGGGTTTGCGTGTTTTTTTACTATCATCTATATTATCGTCCTCCCTTAAAATTGAACACATATAATTAAAGAGTTCATTATCCTTGGATTATATTTCATAAGCATATTTATTATAAATTTACACCTCATCAGGTTATGAAAGCTGAGGTCGTAAGCCCAAAAATAAGATGGAGAGAGCGGTTAACATCGGTCTCATGTATTTGAATTGTAATAAAAGATAAAAAATTGAGGTACTTACAGTTGCATGCAAACCCATAAAATATTGAGGCTCAAATAGAATAAGGTCAACCAAAGGGTCACAACCCCGTGCCTGCAACCTCAGTTGGATGAGAATGGTAGAGCAATGGAAATCACATAGCAGTCAACCAATCATCTGAAAAACACTTGACTGCTACACGCTTTCCTTCAGAGTCCAAAGAAAAAAAAATATTAACAAAAGGGGTGGCATACTATACACGTGAATTTTATATATCCATTAACTCATGCCTATCATAGTCAGGAAAAGAATGTAACATAATTAAAAGGTTCTTGGGAGAGTGATCTGCAAACCAGACCTCATGCCTATCATAGTAGATGGTAGGATGTCATTGATGAAAATAAAGATGGCCTTTTCTGGGAGTAGTTCATTTCTTGTTCACACAACATAGAAAGACCATCAAAGAGTGAGTCATCAGAAACCAAATGTCTGCATAGAGCACATATAAGTTAGATTTAATACGTGTAAAAATTTGAAGTCAACAACACATAATTTCAAAGTATTTATTCAATACTCTCATATCTTGTACAATTATTCTATTTAACAAAAAACCAAGAACAGAAATAAACATATACCTTAGAATTGGCTTGCGAATACACAACTTCTTTAGCTTTGAGAGCAACAATTGGAAGCTTATGTTGCCATTCTATGTTCTTCTTTAGCACTGAGGTATCAAAGAGCGTGTAACCCTCCACGGCTGCAAACACGGACCCGTGATGCCCTGCCAAGATATGGGCCAATTTTGCCCATCACTACCCGGAAACATACAACTCACAAAAGCAACGGTGTATCACAACCCAAACATACGACAAACATTAAGCGACAAATATTTTGTTATGACGCTCAGATAAGTTAATTATCGGAAAAAAGAAAACACGAGCACCATGGTTGCAAACCCAGAAAGGTTGCCTCGCCACGTTGCACTAATCCAGTATTTACTCGAACTCGCTTAAAAAGGTTCTAATACATCATCACAACCTCTTTAAATGGTAAAAAATGGACAAAAAGGTGTGTGACCCGCCATGTCTGCAAACAAGGACCTGTAATCCCTAGGCAAGATACGAGCCACTTTCGGCCATCATACAGTTTAGTTCAAAATAACCACATAATCGAATATAATAAGCGTGTCCAAACAATTGTCATAGGGTATGTTTCGGACGATGGCTTATTTTGTTTTCAAGTTATGTTTTATAAGTTCACTTCTTTTGAAATTGTAGCTACATATAAATATATTATGCTACGAAACTAAGCCAGAAAGACCGAGCTCATGATATATAAGGCCAAAAACCAAAACAGCTATAAACCGACTATATAAGGCGACTATATGTTCCGTAAAAACAACAGAAGTTATCATAAAGTATTTGCAACTCAATAAAAACTCAAAAATCTAACTAAAACAATAAGAACACTAAAAAACCATACCTGTTATTCGACAAACAAAATTAACCCTAAAAATAGGTTTTCCAGCAAACCGAAAAAATCAGGACATTCTAATAATGTCTCGATAATCACCCAAAAAATCATAAACCCTTAATTAACAACCAAACATCACAATTTCAACCAATCAAGGTGTGCCAAAAACCACCCTCCCACCTAAGCTAACCAACATCACATGCGAACCATCTACGCCGAACACCACGTACGGTGGCAACGAAAGGATCGGCAGCAACGAAGGTTTGACATAAAGATCATCATAAAATTGGTCAAATTTATCGGAGATGGAACCTGTCCAAGCCTCCAAACCAATTTAAAATTACTGGATGAATGGGTAGGAATAAGTGGTTGTGTGTGTATATAAGTGGGATGGATATAACTATGTATATAATCAACGGCTGTAAAACAACCCCAAATAATCAACGACCAAGGCTTTATGTGAGGGTTGAGAAATCCACAGCTGGGAAAGAATCACTGTTCGCCATCAACGGTCACAAACCCTACCATACAACGTTTGAGAGAGCAATAAGGGTGTTTTTTTGGGTATTAAACAAATACTTTTGTGAGAGAGGGGTTACTATAGGTAGCTAGAGCATACCCCTCTATTATTAGAGTTATAAAATGAGTAAATAAGCCTACTTAGTGCCTAAAGATTTCAAGTAAAAATCATAGTTAGTGGATAAATATGTAACTCAAAATCAACTTGACCAGGGTTAACTTTCTAAATTGATCATCTTAAGGTCTCCAGAGGCCAAAAGAGAGAGTGTATCGTCTCAGTGAATAATCAACTGCATCAAGCACATCAAATGTTGATAGAGCTGTTTTATTCGAATTTTTTATATTTAAAAAATATTCGAAAATTTACAAAACATATTTCGTTAAAATATTTTAAAAAAGTACAAAACAATTCTTTAAAATAATTGGATGTTTATAAATTTTTTTTAAAACATTCAAAATTTATATATTTTGAATTAAGAAAATTTTTCGAAAAAGTTAAAAATAAAAGTTACCACTCATATTGATCAAAAAATTTAAAATAAAAAAGTTACCACTCATATTGATTAAAAAATAAAAAATAAAAAAATTACTACTAAAAAATTTCAAATAAATTTAGATTTATTTTATTGCAATTTCGAATGTTAAAAAAATAATTTATAGTATAAATTTCTAATGTTTTAAAACTTTTTTGTTTCGTAAAATTTCGAATGTTTTAGATTTTTGATAATATTACAAAATTAGAAAAAAGATTTCTTTACAATATTAGAAAAGATAAAAAAATCTCTTTTATGATATAAAAATTTCAAATTTTTTTTGTAATTTTCGATTACTTTAAAGATTTTTTTTTGTAAAATTTTAATTAAAAAAATATAACTCTTATTAATTAAGTTAAATTTTTTTTGGAATTAAATCTGTTATATCCCATAAACCACATGAACCATATGTAAAAGGGATTTATGTCATTTCAACCTTTTTAACCATCGTTAACGACCAAACTAAGGAAACTTCGTCAAAGGACCAAACCCGTTATAAGTCACAACCACGAGAACTAAAATCGAGAAAAAAAGTAAAGAGACTATTTATGTTAAACCCGAATGGCTACAAGGATCATTTTTACAATTAACTCTTTAATAAAAATAAAAGTAAGAGTGGTAACTTTTTATTTTTAACTTTTTCGAAATTTTTTCTTAATTCAAAATACATAAATTTCGAATGTTTTAAATTTTTTTTGTAAACATTCAATTATTTTAAGGGATTTTTTTTCTTTTTCTCAATATTTTAACCGGATATGTTTCGTAATTTTCGAATATTTTTTCAAAATATAAAAAAATTCGAATAATTTTTTTTTGAAAAATTTGGAATATTCCTTAACTCAAAAAAGTTTGCAAATATTTTAATTAATTTTTTTTTTAAAATTTTCTTAATTCAAATATTTTTTAACTAAAAAAATATTATTCATATTAATTAAAAAGTTAAAAAAATTAGGGACTTAATCTGTCACCCCACAAACCACAAGAACCATATGTAAAAAGGTACTTATGTCATTTTAACATTTAAATCATTGCTTAACGGTCAAATTAACAGAAAATTCGGCTAAAGGATCAAACCTGTTATAAGTCACAACTATGACTAAACCCGAGAAAAAAATAAAAAGACTCTTTTCATTAAATCCGGACAACCACAAAGAACATTTTTGCAATTAACTCATTTTTAAAAGCGTGGTAGATAAGTTAGTCAAAATTACTAGTACAAAGGTAATGGGCCAAGCCCATAAGCAACAACAATAGCCTCGTAGGTTAATAACAATCTATATGTTAGAAACGTGTAGTCGACTGAAGTGGTTTATCGAATTGGTGAGGTCAGTTTTACAAAAGCTTTCGTTATATACGTAAGTATCAATTTAAAGATCGTTTGAGTTAAAACTTTTACATGGTAACATATGTAGGCTGCTGGTAACAAAGAGCTTATTCTGTTTTCAATGGATGATCGCGAAAGATTAAGCCCATCAATGGTGGATGGGTTGAATCGTGACCAAAGAAAGATCCTATTCAGTGCTTTCAAGAAGCCCATTATTCAGGAAACTTATATTAATGTATTTCGTGCTTATGTTTTTGAGCATTCTGATTATTATCATAGTCCGGCGAGTCTATACCGTAACATTATTGGCATGGCCGACGATTTTGTTGGTAGTACTAACAACATTAACCTTCTTCTGCCGATTGGGCAATTTGGTTCACGTGAGAGGGTGAGATATACAAATTAAACGTTTACTGTTTTGTATACATTGCATATTCTAAAGTCTATTGTTCTTTTGCAGGGTGGTAAAGATCATGCACATCCCGAAAATCTTCGCGCTCAGCTCTCTCCTATCACACGATATCTTTTTCACAACGCTGATGAAATTCTTCTCAACTACTTGAATGCCGACAATGGTAAATCCATTGAGCCTGAATGGTACTAGCTAGTAGTTTATAATTCATGTGTATTTTTATAGATATATGATATTGTTTGAATTGGTTGTTATGGTAATTCAACTTTTCTTTTGATAAAGGTTTATTCCAATCATCCCAATGGTTCTGGTAAACGGAAGTGAAGGAAGAGGGACTGGACGGAGTTCGTTTGTTCCAAATTATAATCCACGAGACATTATTGCTAACATAAAACGCCTACTGAATGGTGAACCAATGGTGCCTATGCATCCATGGTATAAAGGGTTCAAAGGAACTATTCAGAAAACAAAAAAAACTACATACACCACAACAGGAATTATGAAGGAATTTGAGGACCAGAATGTTCTTAGAATCACTGAACTCCCAGTAAGGAGTTGGACTGACCCATACGAGAAGTTTTTGAGGGCAGATAGACAGGATAGGAAGGACATCTGGGTAAATTAACAAGTTTTAAGTAGTTGATGCATATATTGTATTTTTATTTTATTATCGCTAGCTCTTATATGTCAACCCCATGTTCTTTTTGCAGTATTACACAAATCGCAGTAATGCAACTACTGTGCATTTTGAAATTGTGATGACTGAAGATCAAATGAACACAGCAAGACAAGAGGGGTTCCTGAAGAAATTTAACCTAACAACTACATTAAGCACAGCGAACATGCATCTGTTTGATGCAAATGGTGTAATAAAGAAGTATGGCACCCCTGAACAAAGTAAGTACGATATCCATGAACAAGATGATTGATTTATGACCTTAATTGGTTCACTGACTCTTCATATTCTTTCTGTCTACAGTTCTTGAGGATTTCTTTCACCTTCGTCTTGACTTTTATGAAAAGAGGAGGGTAAGTTGGATACTTATGTATTGAGTATATGGCTTTATTTCATGTCCTAGTTTTAAGACTGCGCACTAATCCAAATGTCGTCATGGCTAACAGAGAGCTCAGCTTCGCGAGCTGAAGAAAGCTTCATTGCTACTGAAAAACCAAGTGAGGTTTATCAGTTTAGTTAATGCCGGAAAGCTTAATCTGATCCATCAACATCCGGATGAATTGCTGGATGAGTTGATAAACAAAGGTTTGAAGAAAGAAACAGAAGTGGAGGAAGAGGTGGCAGCAGAAGAAGAAAAGCCGCAAGGATATGCCAGCAAAATGGTTCCCGGAACAGAATATGAATACTTGCTGTCTATACCCACTGGATCATTGACATACGAGAAGATGCAGAACTTACAGCAAGAAAGGGATGCAAAGGAGAAAGAGATTGACGCGCTCACCAAATCTAATGCCAAGTCTTTATGGCTAATAGGTCTTGATGCTCTTGATCACCAACTCCAACTTGATGTGAGAAATGAAACCTTATCTTTGCTAAATTTTTATAACGTAATACATGACAAGTGATTATGTGAACTAATAGAAGTATCGCTTGCAGGGAAATTATCCTTCAGCAGAATCATCCCCTGAGATAGCAGCAGGTAAAACCATTTTTAAATTGATTATGCATAATAACCGTTCAGTCTTGGCATATCAACTTTATGACTAACTTAAGTTATTTAAACAATAGAAGCTCCGAAGAAGAAAGGTCCAGCAAAACGAGCAAAAGCCAGCCCTTTGCCACAAAGGGTGAACAAGAGACTTAAGCGGTGAGTGATTATGATGAAGAAGAACCTGGAGAAGACAGCGATGCGACTGAGGATTCTGATTTTGAAGATGAAGAGTGAGGAGCAAGTGATAGAAATACGTGTTTGGTTCTTCTAACTATGAATTTCAAAAGTGGTTGGAGATATGCTTGTTTTCTTGAACCTTTAAATGTTGACTTGCCTTTGACTTCATGGATTTTAACTTTGTAGATCCATTGCTTTTAAGGTTAGCTTGCCTAAAAGAGCTTATTAGAAGGAGCCAAAACTAGCTCGACAGCTAGGTGCTGCAGTTCTATCAACAAAGTACAAAAACATAAAGTTAAGCTATTCAAGAATAAACACGTGTGAAGAAAAAGCTGTTTTAGTCCTTAATAGAATCTTTGAATGTGTTTAATCTCGTATCTTTCTTGTTATCCTTTGATGATGTTTTCTTAATGATCGAGCATAGGTGCTCTAAATAGTTGTATGAATATCACCGGCTTTTTAAATGGTTGGGCCACGCCAGGAGAATGCTGATCAGAGTCAACAGCTTAGGCTACTTGGACAATTTCCACGACCTTATGTAAAAAGTTTAGGCTACTGCAAAGGTTTAGACAGTGCCCTGTTGCGGTAATTACCTCATAAATAGTAGAAGTAACAATATAAACTTTTAAGGTTTTTGATAGCACACGAAGTTGGGATCAGTATTACTAGTTGTCGTAATTGTTGCTTATGTGAATGAGCATACATGATTCAAAATAGGATATGGTTATTCTATTAGTGGTATTATCTGCATAAACTGATGAATATCTGATACAATAAGTTTAGTGCCAAATACACATAGCATTTTTGGTTTCCGATGCTAGATCGATACCCTCAAAACCCTTCCATTCCATTTCCAGTTTACGCAAGTCATCCAATCCTTTGGCACCTGGCACGTAATGCCATACTACATCTACTAAGGACGGTGCTAACTAGCAAATCCTGGAACCACAAGCCAAAACTTTTGTTAAAACTAGAATAAATTTTAGATAAAAAATTTCATTTGCATACTCATATATCCACCTGAGACAAATATTTAACTTCTAAATCTCCAAAGAGATATTCTACCATACGGCCGAAACAGAACTTAGTTTCAAGTTTCTTGACCAGATCACAAGAAACACACATTACGATTTCAAGAAATTTCCTTTGAGTCTGCCAATGTGCCAGGCATAAAATAATGTTCGTTATAAAACCATGATACCAACGCATTACCTTAGCTGCAGTTAGAGCCATTTGATGCAAAAGACTTGTTAGTATAGGTAGACCAAATCCACATGCATTTTCTGCAATTTTGTGACTCGGATCTTTTGGCAATACTGCTGTGAGAAAAATGCAAGTAAATTTAAAGCTTCATCAAGGCATGAGTGGTGCACAGTGACGGAGCCAGGATTGTCCAACCGAGTAGGCCAAACCAATTTTTTTTTTAAAAGATACCGACAAAAAAATGCGACAAAAAATTCAACACACGGGGTTTTTAGCACTAAACTCATCTAAAACACTATCTAAACTAAAGGTGACCTCAAATATGTAGATTAAAAAAGACTTGATATTATGGACTTTCAATAGTTTAGAATAACTAATAAAGCAGGTCCACTGGTGGAGTTCAGACTATGACCAACATTCCAACAATATATACTAGACATGAATTAAAGGTTTGCGCTTATAAATACTCAATATCAACTAGGGTTAGGGCTAACTTTCTAAATTGATCGTCAAGGTCTTTAGAGGCCAAGAGCGAGAACATCTCGTCTCAATGAATAATAAGCTACGTCAACCACAACAAATGTTAGTAGAGTTGTATAAAATACTAGAGATCGAGGCTTCTATGTTCCTAAAAATTGAGACAACCAACCACATTGTCTAAATGATATGTTTAGCATTTTCTTATTGAATTGGGTAATGATATGTGCACGGAAGATTTTACTCGTACACTGCCATTTAATGCGACTTGACGGTTTTACCCTTTTTACTATATGTCTGACTCCCTCACTCTTGTGAACTACCTTGCCCATTTATTGTAAAAACAATCTTGCCATAATGACCCTTATATCTATAAAACCTCAAAGGGTTTGTATTATTGTAATTGTAATTATACATTAGATAGTCTATGTATATATACTAATACAATTACTTGATAACAAAGTAACTAATCATAAGCTAAGGGGTACGACCCATGTATATAATAGGCCGACCCATATAATCTTTGGTCTAACACACCCCCGCAAGCTAAGGACGGGCAACAACCTGCAACTTGGATCTTAGAAAGAGAAATCGAGGAGTTGGTAATGGCTTTGTAAATATATCTTCAATTTGATCATGTGTTGATATATGTTGAACTCGAAGATCCCCTTGAGCAACTTTTTCCCTAACAAAGTGATAGTCGATTTCCACGTGTTTTGTACGTGCATGAAAGATAGGATTAGCTGACAAATATGCTGCACCAAGATTGTCACACCAAAGTATAGGCGTTGAAGAACAACAAATACCAAGCTCATGAAGAAGAGCTTGAAGCCATGTAAGCTCAGCAATTGTGTCAGCAAGAGCTTTGTATTCAGCTTCTGTAGACGAACGTGAAACTGTACGTTGTTTACGAGCGATCCAAGATATAAGGTTTGAATCAAGATATATAGCAAATCCCCCTGTGGACCGTCGATCATATGAATCCCCAGCCCAATCAGCATCAGAGAAAGCTTCAAGAGAAGTATCAGGACCACCTTTCCATAACGCATCAGTAAAAGCTTGAAGAGTAGAACCACAAGAACAGCGGATGAGCATACCATGTTCTACCGTACGATGAAGATAACGTAAAATCCGTTTAACAGCAGACCAATGATTCTCGGTTGGAGCATTCATATATTGACATACCTTGTTAACAGCAAAAGCTATGTCAGGCCGAGACAAGGTAACATATTATAAAGCACCCACTACTTGTCGATATTTCACTGGATCAGAAAAAGCAGTATTGTCATATAAGTTGAGTGAGCTTGAGGTAACCATGGGAGAAGAGACGGGATTGAAAATAGAAAGACCAGCCCTTTGTAATAGCTCCAAAATATACTTCTTTTGAGACAGGATAATGCCGGACACATGAGGAACAATTTCAATACCCAAGAAGTAGTTAAGGGGCCCGAGATCTTTTAATTCGAAAGCTGATCCAAGTTGACAAACTATATTGTCGAGAGTGCCTTTGTTATTATCTGTAACGATGATATCATCCACATATACCAGAATGTACAAAAGTGTGGGTCCACTCGCATAAATAAACAAAGATGGATCTGTTTTGGAGCCCTTGAAACCAAGATCATAGAGAGCCTTGGAAAGGCGCTCAAACCAAGCGCGTGGGGATTGCTTTAAGCCATAAAGAGACTTATAAAGCAAACATACATGATTTGGGCGTTGTGGATCAATAAAGCCCGGAGACTGTTTCATATAAACCCGCTCCTGAAGATGTCCATGAAGAAACACATTTTGAACATCTAATTGGTGTAATGGCCAATTGTTAGTAACTGCAAGTGATAAAACAGCTCGGATAGTGGTTGACTTGACAACCAGGCTAAATGTCTCATGAAAATCAATACCTGGTTGTTGTCGAAAACCTTTGGCAACAAATCTTGCTTTGTAACGAGTGATAACACCATTCTTGTCCCGTTTTAACCTGTATACCCACTTACCATCAACAACATTGGTGTTAGAAGCACGAGGTACTAAAGAACACGTTCCATTTTTGACGAGAGCATCATACTCTTCTTTCATAGCTTGACGCCACTCGGAAGATTTGTTGGCAACGGCAAACGAGGTTGGTTGAATCATGCTAGTGGGGAGGATGGTAGCATGATTTGCCTAAGCATTATAGGGAACCCGTTGTTTGGGATTTGGATGAAGATTTGCGGGACGTTGTCGAGGGATAAGAGGAGTGGGATAAGAGGAGGAGGAGGTGGTGGTGGTGGTGGTGGTGGTGTTGGTATCGAAGACTCGGGAGAAGTTTGAGAAGTTGGACTCAACGATGGTGAAACAGATGATGTGGAGAAGATTGGTGAGCGTGGTGAAGAAGGACTTGGATGGTCAGTAGTAGGAATTACATAAGATGATTCCGAGGAGTAATAGGGGGATGTTTTTGAACGGGGTGCGGGAGTGGTTTTGGGGATATCGAAGGGGAATTGTGCTTCATTAAAACGAATATGTCGAGCAATATAAAGACGCACAGTCGAAATATCAAGACAACAATATCCATGATGGGAGGGGCTGTAGCCAAGAAACACACACGGAGTGGAACGAAAATCCATTTTGTAACGATTGTATGGACGAAGATGACGAAAACATAAGCACCCAAAGACTAAAAGTGTAGTCGGGAGACCGTTTGAATACATGTTCAAAAGGTGACTTGTTTGTTGATGTGAGAGAGGGCATGCGATTGATTAGGTAAACAGCAGTATCAAAAGCATAATGCCAAAAACGTTGAGGGACACATGATTGAGCAAGAAGAGTACGAACGGTCTCGACAACGTGGCGATTGCGACGTTCAACAAAGCCGTTTTGCTCACTAGTATGAGGACAAAATCGCCGGTGAATAATCCCTAGCGAGAGAAAAATGAAGCCAAATTACGAAACGCACCACCCTAATTAGTTTGAACACTCTTTAACTTTGTGGTGAATTGACGTTCAACCATTTGCACAAATGATTTAAGTGGAATACACATCAGATTTTTGAGCTAAATGATATATCCACATGTATCGAGAATGATGATCAACACACAACATAAAATATCTATGACCTTCAAAAGACAACAAAGGTGAGGGACCCCAAACATCACAATAAACCAAGTCTAAAATATTATTACTTCAAAAATCAGAAACAAATAAAGGAAGTTTTGAAGATTTTCCCAATGGAAAAGAAGTACATAGAGTTGACAAACTATTATTCGTAACAGGAAGAGAAAAATTAGAAAGCATAGAACGCAAAAGACGTTGATGAGGGTGTCCGAGCCGCCTATGCCAAATGGTTGGGGAAGCTCGTACAACCGAAAAAGATACTTTCGGGATTGACTTGAGTTGAGGAAGAGTGATGGTGTAGAGACCATGTTTACTGGGAGCGTTGAGAAGAGTGGTGTGTGTAGAATCGTCCTTTACAACAAAATAAGAAGAGTAAAATTCAAAAAATACATCATCATCATGACAAAATTTTTGAACAGAAAGGAGGTTATGGGAGATTTCTGGTACATAAAGAATGTTTTTGAGAGAAAATGTTTTTTTGTGGTGAGTAAACTTTAGATGAACCAATATGAAGAATAAGAAGACCCTTACCGTTGCCAACATGAAGTGCGTCATCACCATAATATGTCTGTGAATTGTCCATTGCTTCCAAATCAGGTGTCACATGATTGTTTGCTCCGGTGTCTGAATGCCAATTTGCAGACGCAGTAGAGGATTGACCACGTGTATTTGCAAAGTTAACTAATGGTAGATTATGAATAGTAGAAGGGTCGCGATTTAGGCATTGTGATGGAATGTGCCCAATACTACATCTATTACAAGTGCCATACACTGTGTTTTGAGTGGATGCCCAGTCAAATTGATGACCATTACCGCGATCGCGGTTGTTGTTGTAACCATGAGAGTTGTGTCTATTTCCACGGTTGTTGTTGTTGTTGTTGTTGTTGTTCCTGTTGTTGTTGTTCCTGTTGTTGTTTGATGAACGAGCACCATAAAAGGCTTGTGGACCAGATGGTGCAATTGGTGACAGTTGGAGTCCAAGAGCACTCAATTGAGAAGCCAACTCTGATAGTTGAGCTTGACGTGGTTCTTTTATGCTTGGTAAGCCTACTGCATAGTTTGCTGCAAAAGATGGAGTAATAGATGGAGCAGGTGCACGTGTTTTTCCAAGCATGTAATCATGATCACTAAGAAGTGCATGAAGCTCACTAAATGCGGTTGGACTTTGACGGGCAGTGATTGTGGCTTTTAGGCCGTTATATTCTTCACGGAGACCCGAGGCAACAAGCATCACCAGATCTTTATCTTTTACAGGTTCACCAATGACGGCGAGTGCATCAGCATAATCATGCACACGATTTAGATAAGCATCAGGAGTTTCATCACCGTGCATCTCTATTCTTAGAAGTTGTGTCTTGAGAGTGTATTCCCTGGATATGGAATACGGTGCATACGCCTTTACAAGAGACAACCAAAGATCTAGGGAAGTTGTACCGTGAACATAGCGAAAAGAAGCTTCCGAGATTGTGGAAATAATTAGCATACGAACGTGGGCATCGTTAGAGACCCATATTGGATAATTCGGATTTTCCTTTGGAACGGTGGCACCTTCGCTGGTAACAGGTAAGGTTCTTGGTGGACATGGTATTGAATTATCCACATAACTCATCAAATTGTCTGTGATGAGGAATGGTTCAATCATATTTTTCCAATAACCATAATTTATGGGTGAAAGGGTAAAAGAGAACTTACGAGAGTTGTGAGCCATTTTATCGGCTGTAGTGAAAGCTGGAAGCATAGCCATATTCCTTGACAGCGACGGCAACAGCGGTGGCAGCGACAACGACGACTGACTGGAAAAAACAAAATTAATTGGTGGGTTTTGTTTGGAATTATATAAGGATCAAGATGGTGGTTTTATTTTTTCGTGAATCAATGTCGTTTGGCCGAAAAAAGCAAAAACGTGGTCGGATCTTGATTTTCCAGCGAATTGTTGTTGAGGCTGACCGCCAAAATTGATTGTTGGGTTTTGTTCGGAATGATAGCAGGATCACAGTGGTGTGTTTGGTTTTTCGTGAATCGATGTCAGCTGGCCGGAAAAAGCAAAAAACGTGGCCGGATTTTGATTTTCTGGTGAACTGTTGTGGAGGTTGATCGGAATTGTGCCGGAAAAAAAAATTGGTTAGAGTTTTGGCTCTAATACCATATAAAACCTCAAAGAGTTTATTGTAATTGTAATTATACATTAGATAGTCTATGTATATATATACTAATACAATTACTTGATAACAAAGTAACTAATCATAACCTAATGGGTACGACCCATGTATACAATGGGTCGACCCATATAATCTTTGGTCTAACAATATCAATCACTCTTGTGAACTACGTTGCCCAATTATTGTAGATCATTAGAACTACGTACCATCATCGCACCCGTCAATATTAATCCCTCGCAAAATTTTACCAGTCTATATATTCGAAAAATAAGAACGGGTACATAAAACTGTTTGTACAAAAAAATGTTTTGTGTAGTAGTGTGTTTACCTTCTTCTAGTTTAAACCCATTTGATATCAGTTAGAACTATGAGATTTCAGTGAGAATATCAATTTGCGAACGTTGAGATTACATTTTCACATACGACCGTGAATTTTGAATATATTAAATATAACTTAGTATTAGATTGAGGAAGCAAGCACTGGTTTGTGTAAGTAGATCTAACCTTATTTAAAGATGTGTTTTAGACTATTATGAGGATAAAGATGGTGATATCGAATGTATGATGATTGCATCTTGCAAAAAAATCAAGTAAATAAGAAGTAACGTGATGGGGGCAGGGATCAGAGTTAGTTTAATAGTGCTAAGATCAAACATACGGGTCAAACTTGCAGGAGGGCACAAATGTAAATTGCTAATAAATTCCTTGAGCGAAGTAAAACCGTCCGTGTGCTTATCACCACCTTTTCTTATTTTTAAAAGCATCGATCGTTGGTAAACAAGTTAGTTAAAATTAGAATTACAAAGGTAATGGGGTAAACCATAAGCAACAAGAATAACCTCGTCGGTTAATAAGAATCCATTTATTGGCGAGAAACATGGTCGACTGCAGTACGTACTTTATCGAATTGGTGAGGTAAGTTTGACAAAAACTTTGGCGAGGGGTGAGGTAACTTTAACAAAAACTTTGGCGAGGGGTGAGGTAAGTTTAACAAAAACTTTGGCGAGAAACATGTACGTAACTTCAAAATTCAAAGATGGTTTGAGTAAAATTTTTTACATGTGAATTGGTTGAATTTACAATTTACAACATAGTCATAAGGGAGATATCATGACACTAATGACGAATTTCATTATTGTTTTTTAGAACGGCGCCTCAATCTCACTGAAATCCGACCCCTGAGTTATACCATCCATAACGGGCAGGCCCTGGGACCTGAACTACTAGGGGAAACCCCTAGAACTTACGGATTCTAACTAAGGAGGAAAATAATGGATTTTTGTCTCTTGCAAGACTTGAACCCATGACCAAACCCCCTCCCCAAGCTCCAGGAGGAACCCAGGTGGCCAACTGCTCTAGAGAAGTTGGTTGATGGAGGCTGCTGGTACTTATTTTGACTCAAAGGAAAAACAACGCGATCGCCGACAAAGAGCTTATTCTGTTTTCAATGGCTGATTGATAAGTGTGTAAATACTTACCCTTTTATCACTTAAAACAAGTAAAAACGAGACCAAAACGTGTATTAATTAACGTAAAAGTCAGAATTACGCGTGGTTTGTGTTTTTGTTGTGAAATAGGTAGACAAGGACGAAATTGAAAAAAACAGGGGATTTCACGAACATTTATCAAAGATAAAGTCAAAGGACCAAAAGTGACAAAAGAATGAAGGTTTGAGGACCAAAGATGCTGATTTTATGAAGTTACAAGCAAAAGACAAAAATTACCAAACTACAAGGACTCAATCTGCCAAATGAAGAAAATAATATATACTAAGTGGCCACGTGGACCAATCAAATACAAGAAAAGGGCCTCACACGAATTTCCAAACACACCCTGACGTGGAGCGCTTTTCAAACAAAAGGGACGAATACCATGAAGACACGTGTCAACACCACACCCATCTTCTTCAACAGACTGTGGAGAACGATAGAGGACGATTCAAGCTTAGTTTTCAACATGAAATATGCTCGCCTTGATGAGACGAATCCATTGGTACAAGCCAATCATGATGTCGCGACCTCAATAAAAAACACTCAAATCCTTTTTTTACGAGCCTAAACCCTAATCCACATTATAGACTTTCAATAGTTTAGAATAACTAATAAAGCAGGTCCACTGGTCGAGTTCAGACTATGACCAACATTCCAACAATATATACTACACATGAATTAAAGGTTTGCGCTTATAATACTCAATATCAACTTGACTAGGGTTGTATGTTAGGGCTAACTTTCTAAATTGATCGTCAAGGTCTTTAGAGGCCAAGAGCGAGAACATCTCGTCTTAATGAATAATCAGCTACTTCAACCACAACAAATGTTAGTAGAGTTGTATAAAATACTAGAGATCGAGGCTTCTATGTTCCAAAAAATTGAGATAAGCCACCACATTGTCTAAATGATATGTTTAGCATTTTCTTATTTTTAAAAGCATCGATCGTTGGTAAACAAGTTAGTCAAAATTACAATTACAAAGGTAATGGGGTAAACCATGAGCAACAAGAATAGCCTCGTCTGTTAATAAGAATCCATTTATTGACGAGAAACATAGTCTACTGAAGTACATACTTTATCGAATTGGTGAGGTAAGTTTAACCAAAACTTTGGCGAGGGGTGAGGTAAGTTTAACAAAAACGTTGGCGAGGGGTGAGGTAAGTTTAACAAAAACTTTGGCGAGAAACATGTACGTAACTTCAAAATTTAAAGATGGTTTGAGTAAAAAGTTTTACATGTGAATTGGTTGAATTTACAATTTACAACATAGTTATAAGGGAGATATCATGACACTAATGACGAATTTCATTATTTTTTTAGAACAGCACCTCAATCTCACTGAAATCCAACCCCTGAGTTATACCATCCATAACGGGCAGGCCCTGAGACCCGAACCACTAGGGGAAACCCCTAGAACTCACGGCTTCACACTAAGGAGGAAAATAATGGATTTTTGTCTCTTGCAAGACTTGAACCCATGACAAAACCCCCTCCTTAAGCTCCAGGAGGAACCTAGGTAGCCAACTGCTCTAGAGAAGTTGGTTGATGGAGGCTGCTGGTACTTATTTTGACTCAAAGGAAAAACAACGCGATCTCCGACAAAGAGCTTATTCTATTTTCAATGGCTGATTGATAAATGTGTAAACACTTACCCTTTTATCACTTCAAACAAGTAAAAACGAGACCAAAACGTGAATTAATTAACGTAAAAGTCGGAATTACGCGTGGTTTGTTTTTTTGTTGTGAAATAGGTAGAAAAGGAAAAAATTGAAGAAAACACGGGATTTCACGAACATTTATCAAAGACAAAGTCAAAGGACCAAAAGTGACAAAAGAATGAAGGTTTGAGGACCAACGATGCTGATTTTATGAAGTTACAAGCAAAAGACAAAAATTACCAAACTACAAGGACTCAATCTGCCAAATGAAGAAAATAATATATACTAAGTGGCCACGTGGACCAATCAAATACAAGAAAAGGGCCTCACACGAATTTCCAAACACACCCTGACGTGGAGCGCTTTTCAAACAAAAGGGACGAATACCATGAAGACACGTGTCAACACCACACCCATCTTCTTCAACAGACTGTGGAGAACGATAGAGGACGATTCAAGCTTAGTTTTCAACATGAAATATGCTCGCCTTGATGAGACGAATCCATTGGTACAAGCCAATCATGATGTCGCGACCTCAATAAAAAACACTCAAATCCTTTTTTTACGAGCCTAAACCCTAATCCACATTATAGACTTTCAATAGTTTAGAATAACTAATAAAGCAGGTCCACTGGTCGAGTTCAGACTATGACCAACATTCCAACAATATATACTACACATGAATTAAAGGTTTGCGCTTATAATACTCAATATCAACTTGACTAGGGTTGTATGTTAGGGCTAACTTTCTAAATTGATCGTCAAGGTCTTTAGAGGCCAAGAGCGAGAACATCTCGTCTTAATGAATAATCAGCTACTTCAACCACAACAAATGTTAGTAGAGTTGTATAAAATACTAGAGATCGAGGCTTCTATGTTCCAAAAAATTGAGATAAGCCACCACATTGTCTAAATGATATGTTTAGCATTTTCTTATTTTTAAAAGCATCGATCGTTGGTAAACAAGTTAGTCAAAATTACAATTACAAAGGTAATGGGGTAAACCATGAGCAACAAGAATAGCCTCGTCTGTTAATAAGAATCCATTTATTGACGAGAAACATAGTCTACTGAAGTACATACTTTATCGAATTGGTGAGGTAAGTTTAACCAAAACTTTGGCGAGGGGTGAGGTAAGTTTAACAAAAACTTTGGCGAGGGGTGAGGTAAGTTTAACAAAAACTTTGGCGAGAAACATGTACGTAACTTCAAAATTTAAAGATGGTTTGAGTAAAAAGTTTACATGTGAATTGGTTGAATTTACAATTTACAACATAGTTATAAGGGAGATATCATGACACTAATGACGAATTTCATTATTTTTTTAGAACAGCACCTCAATCTCACTGAAATCCAACCCCTGAGTTATACCATCCATAACGGGCAGGCCCTGAGACCCGAACCACTAGGGGAAACCCCTAGAACTCACGGCTTCACACTAAGGAGGAAAATAATGGATTTTTGTCTCTTGCAAGACTTGAACCCATGACAAAACCCCCTCCTTAAGCTCCAGGAGGAACCTAGGTAGCCAACTGCTCTAGAGAAGTTGGTTGATGGAGGCTGCTGGTACTTATTTTGACTCAAAGGAAAAACAACGCGATCTCCGACAAAGAGCTTATTCTATTTTCAATGGCTGATTGATAAATGTGTAAACACTTACCCTTTTATCACTTCAAACAAGTAAAAACGAGACCAAAACGTGAATTAATTAACGTAAAAGTCGGAATTACGCGTGGTTTGTTTTTTTGTTGTGAAATAGGTAGAAAAGGAAAAAATTGAAGAAAACACGGGATTTCACGAACATTTATCAAAGACAAAGTCAAAGGACCAAAAGTGACAAAAGAATGAAGGTTTGAGGACCAACGATGCTGATTTTATGAAGTTACAAGCAAAAGACAAAAATTACCAAACTACAAGGACTCATTCTACCAATTGAAGAAAATAATATACTTAGTAGCCACGTGAACCAATCAAATACAAGAAAAGGGCCTCACACGGATTGCCAAACACACCCTGACGTGGAGCGATTTTCAAACAAAAAGGACCACTACCATGAAGACACGTGTCAACACCACACCCATCTTCTTCAACAGATCGTGGAGAACGATTGAGGACGATTCAAGCTTAGTTTTCAAAATGAAATATGCTCGCCTTGATGAGACGAATCCATTGGTACAAGCCAATCATGATGTCGTGGCCTCAATCAAAAACAACCAAATCCACTTTCACGAGCCTAAGCCCGAATCCACATGGCAACTCCTAATTGGCTGATTTAGCTGTCACCTACTAACAACCTGTCACCCCACACTCTTTCCCTCACCCACACGCTCCTTAACAACCTCACCTACCTCTCACTCATCCTATAAATACCCCCACGCTCCTACCCAAACACACCCTTTTTTCTAGCTTTAATTTTCTGCAAATTTCCTTTTATTTGCATTAGCTGTAGCTTATGTAACTTTCCTTTCTAAAGTCGTACTTCAATTTCATTCATATCAATAAATTTTCCTTTCATTACTGTTCATCATCGTCTTCAATTGTTAACTGTTCCTGCTGTTAAATTTGTTGCTGATTCGTGTTATTACGCTTGTTTACAAGCTTTTGGAGCTTGTGTGATGGTATTTGGTTAAGTATTGAGGTAGTTGAGTTTTTGGAGGGAGTTTTCTGATTTAAATGCGCAAATATTGAATCTGTGCATTCTGGTGGTTGTTTGTGTTAGTTTATGGACTTATATTTAATAGTCGTGTGATAGGATCGAACTAGAGATTACTGGATTGCACTCAATACGTAAAGAGTTAATTTAATTAATAAATATATTTATTGTATTTATTAATTGTGATAACCTGAAACCGAGGTCATTGCTTAATCTTACTTTACGACTATTTTTGAAATTTTTGATGAGTTTGAATGATTTTTATTTTTGATGGTTTAAGTTTAAACCGATGTTAGGAGATTTATATTTTATCTTTAATAAGTATAAGGAGTATTAGCAAGCGTGCTGTTGATGGATGCCCAATATTTTACGTTTTATTGTCGGTTGTTCGATGTTTGTCGTTTTTGATGTTTTCTTTTGAATGACAAGTTAAGTCGAGTCGGGAGACGATATTATTATATTTGAGGTACGTTTTAACTTTTGAGTAGTATTTTTATGAAACCCGAACCCTGTGAATATTTTCAAAATTGACTAATAGTCATTTCCCGCTTTTTAGCTAAATATTTTCATTTTTAGACCAAAACTATCACAAATTGGCAAAATAAACCCTTGGAGCACCATATATAAGCCAAAAATCCACCTACTTTTCACATAGTACCACTAAACTAGAAAATCATCCACCCCCTTTCCCCCCCTTTCTTGACCATGACCCCCTAACACCCTTTTAATCATTTTTCTTGAAAAATCAAGCTTGATCCATTAAAAAACAATTAAAGTCCTATCTTAGAATTGAAAGAGGCTTCTTTTGGTACTAAATTTAGTTACATGCATGAAGTTTGATTTTTCTAGGGTTCGTAGGTCAAGTTTATGATCATGCATGTGTTGTTGGTGATGATCAAGAGATTATCATGCTAGTTTTTCACTAAAAAATTGTTTTTGATTTTGGGTTTTTGATTTTGAGAATGATACAAGTGTTATAGATGAGTTATGTTGTTATTAGGGTTATAGGATGATGATAAAAATGATTGATTTTGGTTAAAAACATAACTTCATGCAAGATTTTGTAGGGTAATTTAGATCAGTAGGAAAAAGGGTATCTTGGGTACCTTATGATTTTATTATGGCTTAACTAATAGCACAGGGTTGTAGATAATTCTGTTAGCTTCGATTTGATATAAAGTAGAGCTTTTAGCTCCACAGGGTTATTCGTGTACCGAGAGACGAGTATCGGCACGACATATAGTTGTTTTCGATATTTGGATCGAATCTCAGGGACTATAGAATGGGTTTTGAAAGGAGTCAAGGACTGATGAAAAAGTATAAACCCTAGAGGGTGAGTCTATTTTCAAACCTAAGTGTCGGTTTTGCAAATAGAGTCGTTTATAAAAGTTAAAATGGTTGTATGAGTCGATGACGTAAAACTGTCCGGTTTTTGTAGTTTAAAGATGAGTTGGGCATGGAACTTTAAAAGTAAATTCATTTGATAAACTTGTTAGAGGACTTTCTATAGATAGTAAGTTAGTTCCCCGATTCGTTTCATAAACGTTTGACGAGTCTAAATAGGGTAAATGAGCTAGTACATTTGGTATGTGCTGACAGATATTTGTCGAGAGTATAGAATAATAAAGTAGATGTATAGAAGAGTGTAATAGTATTACTTGTATCATTTTCTCTCTCGTTTTTTGTGATTTTATGAGTTTGAGTTTGATATTCTTATGTATGGTTTATTTCTCGAGTCCTTATTAATGAACACGCCTTATTTGATAGGTTACGATTCTCGTGTTTGAAAGGCATCCTCTATCATCGACGATCATCTCGCTAGGTCTCTTATACTAAGGTGAGTTTGTAGCCTCGCTTTTCATGCTAGCTACTAAATGTTTTATACCCGCGAGGGGGATACATGCTATTTGAAAATAAATAAACACAAGTCATGATTAATTGTTTGGACCCGAATTGTGCCTATGTTGCCTTACATTGTATTGAGTACCTTGTTGCTAAAGACCCTAAATTCATAAACCGTTAACTATGTTCTGACTTGATGTTGTGAGTTGAGAATAGCCGCTTATTCAAATGATAGTACTATTGGGTTGACCACCCTATCTGAGACCAGGGCATCACGTTGAGTAACCTCTAGGAAGGATAATTTACGAGAATGAGATTTGGGTATATATCTAGCAACTAATACCCTATAGGGGAAATGGTTTATTCTAGTGATGCGTGGTGTTGGTAACAAGTTTTAAATTTATAAACACGAATTACCGGATTGATTAAAAACACACGGGCATGTATAACCCTTTCGTTTGTGTATAGCTTTTATGTGGTAATACCGAGATCGTTCACGGGGATTTGGAAACCTATGATTATTCTAAAATGAAACTATAATCGTTGATTGTAGCAATTGTTGACAAACAAACAATAAGTAAAAATGATGAGATAAATAATATGATTAAAGGTACACTTGGTAAAGACTAGTTTGAGCATTCGTAGTGGTATGATTGTGATGCCACGTTAATATATGATTATGATAATTAGATGGATAATCCAATCTATTGTTTTCAAAAGCTTTAATCTTCGTCAGGACCTTGGTTAAAGAAAACAAGCATTAGACTCAATCACTCAATTAAAGACTTAATCCAATTTCAACATGTGACAATCCTTATGGTTGATATTTTATTCTCAATTATTATTTGAAAACATTATTTTAATGTTATAATATGAACTCACTTATTTTTGGGAAGAAATTTGGGTTTACGTCTTGGAGAAGCATCGACTACGTCTAAACCGGAGGATTCTACGTTTCGTGCTTACGTTTACATACACCGTTTTGGTGACAGTCTGACATTTCAGGAAATAAATTTATCCGTGAATATTATTTTGGGATTTTAAATTTGTGTTGGTTCATAAACTCACTAATTTACGAGAAGAGATTAGGACTTACGTGAATAATTTAATGTCCTTTGCGACTAAACCGGAAACCCTAGGTTTACGTATTTACGTTTTTGAACTCCGTTTTTGATGAGACAATTTTTATTAGATTCATTTTGTGCCGTTGATTCATAATTTATAAAAAAGTTTTTCGTAAAACGACCCGAGGGCACGCGAATCGAGGAAACTAGAATCGAGGAGTACCCGTAAATTAGTGGGATGGGACAAGTTTTACACTTGCCCACCCCACTACATGGGATGGCCAAATGGGCTCCAACACATACCATGATGTGTCAAACATGTAGCTTAAAAGCTACACTTGTCTAACTTAACAAAGTTAGCTAACAAAACCATCCAACACTAAACCATTATCTCACAAAACACACATGCAATACCACTCTCATTTCTCTCCTCCCTCTCTCTAAAATTCGTCCCAAAACCATCATCAAACACCCCTATTTGATCTATTTTAGACATAAAATCATGTGTTATTCATACACATGATGATGCTCCTTTGAAGCCTTGAAGATTGGAGGTGATTCTAACATCCAAGGAGGTGATTTGGTGATGTCCAAGGGCTGATTTCTCAAGGAGTTTTCATGAAGATCAAGGTATGATTTCACAAGGAATCTACAAATACTTGGTGATCCTAGAAGTGGTGTTGATATCTCATAAGATTGGTTACCCAAAACCAAGTCTTGTTCATCATCAATCCCATCTTTTCATCACTAATAGTGGTATAGAGATTGTTCTTCCTATCCTCTTATTATTTTGATTATGTAACCTTGTATTTTCTTTATTTATGTATATGTATATGATGATGAATGATGATCAAAGATATTATGTGGGGATTTGGTGTTGATAGATTTGATAAACATGGTTAAAAAGATGGAAAACCATAGGTAAAAAGGTTAAATTCTTGCTTATAAAGTTGGCTGTATAAAAACAGTATGTAAACAAAACTTAAACTGATAAATTTGCATGGTGGAATCCATTTACAGTAAGTACAAGATGTCATACACATGTGAGAGTTGACCATGCAATGGAATCATTAAAATGAGTGAGATATGATCAAAACAAGATGAGTGTGCTAATCTGAATAGGCTGTTTTGTAGGGACTGTTAAGGATAGTTAAACTTAAAATGAGCAGTAGCTATAACTAAGTTAATTTTATCACATAATATGAAGTTCATGCCATCCAAAAATGAGCTTCTAATTCATTGTAGAACTCTAGATATGATAAAAATGGTGAAGATGAAAATTAAAATCAGATTTTGAAGAATTAATGTTTAATACTATTATATAAGCACTCAAATTATATAGTATAAAATGTGAAATTAAAACCCACTAACTTATGAATTTCATTTATATAAATATGTATAAGGTTAAATAAATAGACAATTTATAAAAATGGTATTTGAATAATATTTGTAAGTTATAAAAACTATAAACATGATTTTTACGACTTTTTTGGCTATTACCGTAAAATTAACGTTTTTCGCCAATTAAAACTTAGACGATCAAACCCGTCTAATGTAAAGTTTTTAAAAGTCATATACTGATATATAAGTATCTAATACAAGTAAAAACCGATAAAACCCGAACTATAGGACATACGGACATTAACGAGCTAAGTAAGCATATTGGCTTAATAATTGGACTAAATAAGTTAAACACTTATAAAAAGTACTAATTGGGCTTAACCCATTTGAGCCCAACATGTAAAGTGCGAATACTGATAACACAAGTATAAAATGAATTAATACAAGTTAAAGAACTTATAATAAGTTTATTGGACTTAAAATATGAAAATAGGTAAAACTAGTAAACTAGTATTAAAGTTATCGACACATAACACTAAAATGAGTAAATAAGAATATGTAAACCCACTTGATCATCATATATATATAATCATCATATGTATACATAATTGTTATTTTTATAAAGTCATTGGACATGAGTCTAAGACGAGTATTATTTGTCTAGGTTTTCGTGATTGAAGCACGTACCGTACGTCCGAATTGCCGATAACCCGCCTTCCCACATCAACGTGAGTTCATAGCCTCGCACTCTTTTAAATGTTTTTATGAAATGTTTTATAAACCCGCGAGGGAGATAACATGTTAGTTTTGATAAAATAGGACACCATTTGTCCCGATTGTTTCTTTATTGATTTGGACCCGAATGATTGTATGACCCAATGAATGATTAAATGACCCGATAGATGAAATGAAATGGATTATTAAAGTTAGGTTATGTTACTAAAGTCCCATTAGCATGAATTGTGAACTACCGGGATTTGGTAGACGCTTATGCATATAATAGTACTATTTGGGGACGATCACCCCAGTTCGCGCCTTGACGGTTGATCCCGTCGTGCCACATTGATTGGTAAGCAAATTTATGTATGAGAAGATTTCCATAGCGTGATTATTGTGACGACACACTAATTTAGATGGGCAAATTGAGTATCGGGTTAGCTACCCGTTGTTTGGTTTAGTAAGGTAACAATGTCATGCGGCTTATAATAATCCAATTAACGAAATACTGCTATACGCACCGAATTACGATGTATTGCCTGACTAGCAATACAGGGTCATACTATTGATATTATGTTCATGTTTTTGTTTTATATAACCATATTCATATAACGGTTTTTATTTAATCTATACAATGTTATAAAAAGTATTGTATGATGTTTTTATGACATTGGCTCGTATAATGATTTTTAAGGCAAATGCCTATATTATGATTTTTGATAAGGATTTGTATAAAATGATTTTGGCTATTTTATGGCCTACTACATGGATTTGTATTAAATGATTTTTGGTAATAATTTTATACCAAAGTTATATTGATGGAATTTATTAAACTCTATGAATTCACTCGGCATTATCGCTGACCTTTTCTTTTAACATGTTTTATCTCAGGTACTTGAAGGTAATTCTCAGGACGAAAACAAGAATTCATGGCCCGCACCTAAACAATAATTTCCATTCAAATGCTTTGTAAAACCTGTATAAAATACAATGACTTGGGACCTATGTAACTTTGATATTTATGAATGGAAATGCTTTATTACTAAAACGACGCGACTTTTAAGCGTTGTCTATGATGTGAGTAACGTGCTATCCCGTAACACCAACTAGTCTTCCGCTGTATTGAGTTGTATAAATATGGGGGTGTTACAGTTTTGTTGATGCAAAAGTTGGTTGATCCTTGCTAGACCCGAATTAGGCTTAATTCGGGTTGGCTGGGCTCCGGCTCCTGCACCAAGTGAATCGTCTGGTTGGGATCCTGCACACTAAACAACACGCGTTAAGCTTACCGTGGGAAGGTTTCCCACGATTAGACTCCGGCGTGAGAGTAAGTAATCGATTTAGGGTTATATGTGAGTTTAGAGTGAGTTGTGATACCTTTGTGGAACCCTTGGGGGTTCCTTTTATAGCCAGTGAAACCCTAGTGGGCTTTCACTGATCCTTCGGCCCCAAGGAAGAGATAAGCACCAGAATTAGAATGATTGTTATCTTCTAATTCTGGTAGTGAATATCCTCTCCTTATTGGGGTAAAGATATTCCTAGACAGAATATCATTCTGTCTGACCCTATGTCGGCCGTGTCGGGCGTACTGGGCCATGGGTCGCACACATGTGTGCGATTACTGTTCATTCAAGCCCATAAGCCTGACTGACATTATCCCACCCATCTGTGATGGGCCGGATACGGGTAGTACCCTTGGGCCGGGTCCATGACCCGACTGGGGACTATACGTCATCATGTCCCCCCAGTCTAGTTGTTACAACCGTAGGTGGAACCTCTAGACTACAAAGATGCTCCCGGACGTACCAAGGAAACCATAGCAAAGGACTATTTTGTTCAAGAATTTATGTTGGCCGCTCGTGGCAAACTGGCTTAAGAAGTTATCTTATCACTACTTCATCCATACATAGTAGCCGAGACAAATTAAATATACCATTAAATGTCAAGTCTTACGTAAGAGCCGCATAACCCGACATGAACAACTGTTCATCTGACTTGTTTGACTGACAAAAGTGCAGACAGTCAGAACATTGAGCAGTGCAAACGTGTGGGTCAGATATGACCCGTGGGTCCCACCTGACGTTTCACTTGCCACTTGCCCCCTAGCCACACGATTAAGACTAGTGGCCGACACGTGTCACACATCCAACAGACTGTGACCCTCGAGGCAACCCTATAAATAAGCCACCCCTACGGCTGTGTGAAACACACAGTTCATAACCTCCATTTCTGCCATTAAAGCTTTCTCTCTTAGCTTGAACCAAGTACGCACGGATCCCTTCACACGCAGGTTAGAATACCACGTCCTTACACTCTTTTTTAGTAATGGCTCATAGAAACAGCCCCACCATCGGATCCGTGCTAAATGTCATGACCCAAGACCAATTAAATCATTTTTGTACAAATTACTTCATCCCTACCAACCTACACCCCTCACTTCCTGGCGCCGGAGACCTCATAACTGAGGCTCCAGCGGGTAAGATAGGCCTTTATACTCGCTTGTTTGACGCGGCTAATTACCGCATCCCTTTCACCCACTTTCTCGTAGATCTGCTAGGATATTATAATGTACACATTAGTCAGCTCCACTGCATAGGTGCCTGTAAGATTAGCCAATTCGAGATTCTTTGCCGTGCTAGGAGAATCCCCCCAACCGTAGAGTTATTTAGGTTGTTTTATACCCCCAACTTAGTGAACGGTTGGGTATCTTTCAAGAAACGAGCCTCCAACAGTCCACAATCACACAACAAACCAATGGATTCACTGAAAAATTGGTATGATCATTACTTTTTCATTGACGCAGTGGTATGGCCGGGTGATTATGTCATTAGAACCAGATTCCCGCACGACCCCAAGCCGCACACCAGCACATACAATCCTCGTCACTCTCAAGATTTCGATCTAAATAGGACTGGATTCCACAGAAACCTACCCGAATCATTCCTATGCTTGCTAGGAATTAGCCGCAATTACTTTGGTCCTTCCAATAGGTATCCCGTTTTTTGGAGAAGGCAGGGCGAAGGTAGGCTAATCATCCGTACTCCAAGAAGAATGTATACATGTGTTTGCATAATAACTAACATTTATTGTTTTTTTGCTGGACAGAAATGAACTTTTTTGGACTGTTGCGCCAGGGCGATCCAAGGCTTGTACCGGAAGGTCTCCGTCCTCTTTGTGAAAATGAACAACCCCTTCTCGAGCACACCCGACCAGTGACGGTTGCCTTGGAAGCCGTGCCTGATCCCCATTCTGACGAGGAACATGGAGACAACGGCGATGGTAACAACCAGATGAACCAAGGAGGGGCCGGGCCCTCCTCACCACATAGAGAACAACAGGGAGACAATATTGAACAAACCGACTCCAGCATTCGCCGACTGATGGGCGATGATGATGATGAAGTGCAACAACATGTCAACTTGGACGAAGAGGAGGAAGCCGAAGAGGAGATTGCTGAACTAACAACGCAGCCCATCACCAGGCGTACCCGGAAGAGGGGGAACCGTGCGATAGGGACTGCCTCGGTCGAGATTGGTGAACACAATGCTCCCTCCAAGAGGCTTCGAGAAGACCACCCCATGTATCAATCTGTTGGGAGTGCCACCCAGGGTTCCGAGGCTAACCGGGCCGCTCACGCCGATCCCGTCACCCAAATTGCCCCAACCACCTCCGAAGTAGCAGGAAGCAATATGTAAGAAACCATCTCAATATGCAAGAATTTCCGCTTCTCTTTTTTTTTTTAAGCCATACTTAAGATATTTCGTAATACTCATGTTGCAAGGACAACCAGGCTGGTGCCGCGCCTCCTTCTGACACCCAAGTGGATAAGGAGAAAGGAAAAGCTGTCGAAGAAAACCCCACGGCCCCCACAAAGTCCGGCCCTGTTTTTGAAGATGGTTCACCCCTGGCTTCCCAAGACTTCCCCACATCCGGCGCTCCCCAACCTTTTAACCCTATATGGACTATTACCACAGCGTCGCGATTGAGGAGTGTTGACGAGTGCCGGGAGTACCTCAATAACTACATACCACCAAGCTTGGTGCAAGAGGTAAACTCGCTCAGTCATGCGGATTTGGTGGATGAGTATAATGGGACGCTGGTACATCAAATGGCGATGGGAACCTCAATGAGGGTTAGGTTTGAAGCTGCGCTTGGGCATGTTGACTCTCTCAAGAGGAAAGTTGGACGGAGAGAAAAAATGATTGAGATAATGAAGCCCTGATTGCTGACCTCCAATCCAAACTAGTGAATGCCGAGGCAACCATCAAAACACAGTCAGCCCGCGCGAGTGAATACGATCAACAAGTAGCCCACCTTGAGTCTCAACTAGATGCTGCAAACACCAAGGTACATATCCGTACCGCACCACCCATATACTAAAAAATGAATGTACTAACACGTTTTTCCCTATAGGTAACCACGGCGGAAGCTTCTGCCCACTCTTACTCCAGCCAAGTAGATGTTCTGAACCAGAAGCTAGAGGACGCGCACTTGGCCGTCCAAAACATGGAAAAAATGCAGACAGACCTTGCTGAGGAGAGGGCCGTCATCCAAGAGCTGAAAGAGGCAGTTGCCCAAAAAGAATTGATGATTGATGCCCTGACCGCTGAGCGTGACAACGTACTATGCCCCCAACTGCTAACAGCCATTGCCAGCCGTAGGTGGATGGTTGGGCATGGAGCACGCCTAGCCGTTATGAAGGTGCTAGAGGCCCCATCCTTTGTACAACAGTTTGCCAACCTTGTATCTGATGGTATTGACCACGGACGGCACGAAGGAATGGTTGAGGCTGCTGAACTGATCACGAAAGGTGGGGACATCGCCCGTCATACCTTCTTTAAGCCCGAAGCTGCCAGCAAGATGACTGCCTCCATGGCCGCGATGCAAGATCTACATTACCCATTCCTAGATGAGCTAGAGGCCACCAAAGATGCCCCAAACACTGAAATCATGGAAAAGCTCAGTCCTAGCACGCCTTCCAATGCTTCCTTTCCTCTAACCCTTCCTATATATGAGGACGTAACCAGGGTCGTGCTTGACGAGGAACCCTTAGGTGTGGTGTTGGAAAGAACCGCGGCTCAAGCCCAGAAGCGGGGAGAAAGTGATGAATGGCTGCCGCGTCTGGTCGAAGAACAAGCAGAAATGGGTAGGTTTCTCCCCTCTATTTAGGATGCTCCTTTTTCATGATCACTTGTTTTGTAATCTATGAATATGTATTGTTTCGATTCGTCCGTGCATGTACACGGCTAACAATATTTATGTTTTGTATATAAGTCCGTGAGTAACCACGGCAATTTTGATATGTTTGGAAACCTGTGTATTTTTACTTGTGTTCGAAATATTGTAGCTCAATACTGCATGATATATCACGTCTTACTCACAAAGAAAATACATACAAGTCTATAATTTACTAGACATGCGACGTGCGTCTTTACTATGCGGAGCACCGTATGGCTATAGCATATGAAACTTACCCCAACGTCTTGTGAGTAAGGTGTCTAGTAAGGATACATGATCCGTGCGGCTGGGGTTGCATCCCTCTTACGCGGCAAGTTGAATTAGTAGGTTCACTTAATCCTCTTACCCCACCTGGAGGCGTATGGTACATGTACGGTATTTTGAGAGAATGCATACGAATGAAACATGGCATATTATAATACAAGTAAAATTCATACGGCTAACAAAGAATCTAACAAAGAAAGGAAAATGATTTGCACGAAACAGGCCGTGGAGCTAGCTAGGCACCACGGCATTTTATTAGAACGTTTACACTTTTGTTTGAATAATGACGACAAGTCCTAAAAATAAGAGAGGAAACTTAAACAAACATGAGAAATACAAACAAAACAAATAACCCGCATGGTTCTTTATTAAAGCCACTTATAGCGAAGTCCCATGCGGAAGCCGTAGCTTTTAAAGATAGCACCTTTTGAGATTGGAGATGTTCCATGTGCGCTCTAGGTCGCGGCCATCCATGTCACGTAACTTGTACGCGCCTCGTCCCAAGGTTTCGGTGACTTCGTACGGTCCTTCCCATTTAGGTCCCAGTTTCCCTGTATTCTCCACTCGGCTTGCTTCGTTAGCACGATAGATGTAGTCTCCCGGTCGAAAAGAAACACCTTTGACCTTGGCGTCATAATAAGCCTTCATCTTAGCCTTGGACTTAGCCTCATTGATGGCTGCTATTTCCCTTTTTTCTTCCAACAGATCTAGGTTGATTCGCAGTTGTTCATCGTTTGTGACGACGTTAACCTCCGCCGTGCGGATAGTAGGCATCCCTATTTCTGCTGGTATAACGGCTTCAGTGCCGTAAGCAAATGCAAATGGAGTATCTCCGTTGGCTGTTTTGATCATGGTTCTATGTGCCCATAACACGTGTGACAACTCATCGACCCATTTGCCCTGTCGTTCATCCAGCCGTGCCTTGATTCCATTCCCCAAGCTCCTATTTGCTCGTTCGACAAGGCCGTTCGTTTGTGGATGCTTAACGGACGCGAAGCACCGTTTGATGTTCAATGATGCACACCAGTCATTGAATGGGTTGTCCGTGAACTGCTTGCCGTTGTCCGAGATAATTTCCCCTGGTAGGCCGAAACGACACACGATGTGTTCCCACACAAACTTCTTGACCTGCTTACCCGTGATAGACTTTACTGCCTTGGCTTCTATCCATCGTGTGAAGTAGTCCATTGCAACAATCAAGAATTTAACCCCTCCCGCAGCTACAGGAAATGGTCCTGTAATGTCAATTCCCCACTTGTAAAATGGCCACGGGGACGTGATAGGTGTAAGCTCCTGCTGCGGGTGCCGCGGTACTGGCCTATGCACTTGGCAATCATTGCACCTGCGAATCATATCGCGCGCGTCTCTGTGCATAGTGGGCCAATAGTATCCTGTTCGTAAGGCTCGGGCTACCACGGATCGTGGGCCTGCATGCATGCCGCACAACCCTTCGTGTATGTCACTGATAACGTAAGCCGCCTGGCGTGGTCCAACACACCGCAGCCACGGCTGCAAGAAAGAGCGTTTGTAAAGGATGCCTTCCCGGAGTTCGAAATGTTGTGACTTCCTTTTAACGCGCCTTGCTGCTTTTTCCTCGTCTGGAAGGGTTTCATTAGTCAAATAGTTGATGATTGGGGTCATCCACGTAGGTCCCTCCTCTTCAACTATAGCCGTCACTTCCCCTTCCGTGATAGATTTCTCCTTGAGTATTTCCACCAAAACCTGTTTAGACAAGTGGGTGAAGCTCGTGGATGCGATCTTACTGAGAGCGTCCGCTTTCTTGTTCTCGCCCCTTGGCACCTGCTTGATGGAAAACTTACTGAAAGTCGCGATTAACGACTTGACTTTTTCCAAATACCTGACCATGTTGTCCTCCTTAGCCACATACCCACCTAGAATATGGTTCGCGACAAGCCGTGAGTCCACGTAGGCCTCCAGGTTGCGGACTCCCATTCTAGCGGCGATTTTTAAACCCGCAATTAATGCTTCATATTCCGCTTCGTTATTGGTGGCCGTGAACTCGAAACGGAGGGCGTACGTGAATTCCATTCCTTCTGGATTTGTGAGGATGAGGCCTGCCCCGGACCCGTCTGTGCATGAGGATCCGTCCGTGAATAGCACCCAAGGTTCCGCTGGGACCTCCTCTTGCTTAATGATTGGTTCTTCCTCATCCGGTTTCTCGATCAGGAAATCTGCCAAGATCTGGCCTTTAACAGCCGTCCTTGGTCTGTAAGATATATTATGCCCTCCCAATAGGATGCTCCACTTCTCTAGTCTCCCTGCCACGTCTGGTCTAGATATAACCTGCTTAATTGGCAGATCCGTGATCACAACAATCGGGTGCGCCTGAAAGTACCGGCGCAGCCGCTTTGTAGCAAATACTAGTGCTAGCACCAATTTTTCCATGGAGGAATAATTCAGCTCCGCCCCTTGCAATGTTCTACTTATAAAGTAGACCGGGGTCTGTATTGTGTCTCTATCCGTCATCAGTACCGCGCTTATTGCGCCATGAGTAGCTGAGAGATACATAACGAGTTCCTCCTTTGGCCGGGGAGCTACCAACATGGGGAGAGATGCGAGATGCTGCTTGAGTTGGCCAAAGGCTTCCTCAGCTTCCTTCGTCCAACGGAAGTCTCCCTTTCTAATACACTTCTTGAGTGTCTTAAATAGGGGTAATGACTTCTCTGCGGATTTAGATAGAAATCTATTCAGCCCGGCTAACTTCCCATTCAGGGACTGCACCTCCTTCCGTGTCTGCGGGGACGGTAGCCGTATCACCGCGTCCGTCTTCTCTGGACAAGGTTTGATGCCGTTTGGGTCAATCAAATATCCCATAAACATTCCTTCTGTTGCACCAAACGTACATTTCTTTGGATTTAACTTCATGTTAATCCTTCTCAGCGTGTCGAATGTCTCCTGGACATCCCGGAGAAGTGCCTCCTCCGTGTGGCTTTTTATCACCAAGTCATCAACATATACTTCCAAGTTGCGTCTTATTTGTGATTCGAAAGCTTTAACCACCAACCGCTGATACGTAGCGCCGGCGTTCTTTAATCCGAACGGCATTTTCGTATAGCAATATACGCCCTGGCTTGTGTGGAACGCCGTTTTTTCTTCATCCTCCTCCGCCATCTGGATTTGGTGATACCCTTTATATGCATCCAAGAAGCATTTGAAAGGATATCCACACAAGGACTCTACTTTCCAGTCGATTTCTGGTAGCGGGTAACAGTCCTGTGGGCAGGCCTTGTTCAGATCCGTGAAATCCACGCACATGCGCCAACTTCCGTCATGTTTCTTGACCATGACCGGATTGGATAACCACTCGTGGTAGTATACCTCGCGCATGATGCCTGCGTCCACCAGCTTCCGCACTTCCTCCAGTATAACTTGACTTCGCTCGGGCGCCTGGCCGCGCTTCTTTTGCTTGATGGGTTGGTACCCTTGGCGGATCTGGAGCTTATGCTCTGCTATCGCACGTGGCACACCCGTCATATGTTTTGGCTCCCATGCGAATATGTCCAGGTTTGCACTTAAAAGAGAGCACATGGCCCTTTTGCCGCTATCTGAGAGCGCCCCTCCTATGGATACATCCTGTTCCGGATAGTCAGGGTGAATGGCCACCTTCCAATTGGGTGGTGGTGATCCATCCTTGGGTGGTACAGGTGGTGCCGGTGTTGTCACAGTGTGACACTCGAATGTTGGCACGACTGTGTTGTAAATAGTAACGATTCCCCCATCAACGGGGAATTTAATCATTCCGTGTGCCGTAGAGGGTACTGCCCGAATAGCCAAAATGCCTGGTCTGCCTATGATTCCATTATAAGGAGAGTGTGAACGTATCACCATGAAGTTCATCCACGTTGTAGTGGAATGTTCCTCATTCCCAATGGTGACAAGCAAACGCAACTGCCCTATCGGCCAGATAGTGTCTCCACTAAAGCCAGTAAGCGGCGACGTGGCCGGTACTAATTGGCTTCTTATCTCTGGGCATAACTGCACAAAGCAGTGTTCATACAGCACCTCTGCTGACGACCCTCCATCCACATACATGCGACGAACATTGTGTGTTCCAATGCTTATCTCAATAGTGAGAGGCGCATCAATCACGTCGCTTGCTGTAATGAGAGGGAATGAGATTTCCTTGCCGCGTGAAAATTTTTGGCCAATTTTCTGTCTCGTGCGGCGCTGTCTGGATTGGATCATGTATATGGTAGAAGGCTTGTCCTTTTGGGGATCCTTCTTATCATACTTCTTGTTGTTGTCCTTTCCGTCTTTCCAATCCTTAACTAGGTGCTTGAGTTTGCCTGATTTGATTAGCGACTCAATATGCTTCTTGAGCTGGATACACTCCTCCGTGCCGTGTCCTTTGTCATTATGGAACTCGCAGAAGCGACTTCCTTGCCGACGTTCCGGGGGTGTGGTCATTGGGGGAGGCCTTGGAAAATTCGCCCCTTTAGTCAACAAGATCTCCCGGTAGGACATCTTTAGGGGGGTGAACTTGTCGTCCGACCGTCCGCCTTTGCTTTGGCTCTTATAGTCCGAGCCCTTGTTATTGTTCTGGTTGCCTTGACCGCCCGACTGTCTCCGGGACTGGTCATTTGACCGGTACCCATTTCCTCGGGATGGGTAGGCTACGGCAACAGCTGTCTCTCCCTCTATGAAATTTCTGACCCTTTCCATGAGGTCATCATATCTCTCTGGACGCTTGTCGTTGAGACGCCTGATCAGTTCTCTGTCTGTTATGGCGTGCATGTAGTCAGAGATTTTCAGGAGCTCTGGCATGGTTCTCGTGCGTGTGCACTCATCATTGAAGCGCTCAGTGAAGGCTTCTGTGGACTCCCACGGCCGTTGCTTGACAGTTGCTAATGAGACCGGATCCCTATTATACTTCTTCCTTTGAGTGTAATTGTTCTCGAACGCAGTGCGTAGTTCCGTGAAACTATCAATGCTCCTTGGGGGGAGTGCCTCGAACCAGTCACGAGCGTTTCCAATCAAGGTCGAATTAAACATTTGGCACCATATAGGCATGGGCCATCGCTCAATTTTAGCCTGAGTATCGAATATTTTGAGGTGATCCACAGGATCACCGGACCCATCATAAGTCTTGATACATGCCGGCATGCGACGTTTGGTGTTCTCAGAATAGTTCCGTATGCGGAGGGTAAACGGATCTTCCCTGGGATCAGCCCATGGCCGTGTGAGCCTAGGGTCATCCCATGGTTCACACCATGGACGCAAGAGGTCCTCTGCTTCCGTATCCCGATAGTAGGGGCCACCATAATACTCCTCATTGTTTGGTGGTGGAGGCGTGCGCCTAGGCCGGTGGCGCTTGGGCGGATGGTCATCTGAGTCCTCCCCAGACGGATCTGGGGACGGCGGTGGTGCCCCGCCTTTTGAATAGGGACCACTTTTCTGAGACGAACCAGGAGCCTTCCTCCCTGTGTTCATTCTATCCCACACACTTGGGCGGCGTGTGGTTCTGGTCAGCTCTCGATCTGGCCGCTCGGGTGAGCCATCCGACCTTTCTCCATCTTGAGACTGCGTTAATTCTTGCATAATGCGATCCCCTATGCGTTCAAACACATTCCGGGGTTGAGGGTTTTCCTCAAAGGTTCCCTGCTCCTGAGGCCGAGTCCTCCTTTTTCTCCGGTTTTGGGAAGGGGTGGATGGTCCACTGTCGCCAAAGTTGAGTCGGGCTTGGAGGTTCCTCCCCAGACTCAATCTTGATGCGATCCCTGGGACGATCCTTTCAAAATTCTGAGTGAGAACTCGAGTAAGATCCTCCTCACTGAGTGGTAGGGCTTCCACTTCTTCCTCCGTCGAAGGTCTGCGTGGTTCCTTGTTAGGAGGGTCTGGCGCACTCCCTGGATCAGGGTTGTCCAAGGTTGAAGTGGGCGGGGGTGTCACCGAGATCGTGCTCGTCACCCCCGCGGGTTGAAAACCACTACGGTTACCCAGCCCGCCTGCGAGGCGGTTAGGTGACTGGTTGGGGATGAGAATCCCTTCCCCTTGGGACTTCCGGTTCCCAGGATTCACATTCCTAAGGTTAGTTGGCGGGTGTCCCTTCGTCATTGGAGATTTGAGATGAGATTTTGTTCTATCTTAGTGTTACTGGTTCCACGGATGGCGCCAACTTGTTGATGCAAAAGTTGGTTGATCCTTGCTAGACCCGAATTAGGCTTAATTCGGGTTGGCTGGGCTCCGGCTCCTGCACCAAGTGAATCGCCTGGTTGGGATCCTGCACACTAAACAACACGCGTTAAGCTTACCGTGGGAAGGTTTCCCACGATTAGACTCCGGCGTGAGAGTAAGTAATCGATTTAGGGTTATATGTGAGTTTAGAGTGAGTTGTGATACCTTTGTGGAACCCTTGGGGGTTCCTTTTATAGGCAGTGAAACCCTAGTGGGCTTTCACTGATCCTTCGGCCCCAAGGAAGAGATAAGCACCAGAATTAGAATGATTGTTATCTTCTAATTCTGGTAGTGAATATCCTCTCCTTATTGGGGTAAAGATATTCCTAGACAGAATATCATTCTGTCTGACCCTATGTCGGCCGTGTCGGGCGTACTGGGCCGTGGGCCGCACACATGTGGGCGGTTACTGTTCATTCAAGCCCATAAGCCTGACTGACATTATCCCACCCATCTGTGATGGGCCGGATACGGGTAGTACCCTTGGGCCGGGTCCATGACCCGGCTGGGGACTATACGTCATCAAGTTTGGTACCAGAGCTCTCGTTATAGAGAACGAAAGATTTTTAAAACTAAGGTTTTGAATAAAACATTTCAAAATCTTTTAACTATAAACATTTTTCTCAAAATATCTAAAAATCTTTGACTATAACGGTGCCGAAGAATTCCCGAGTTACCGACAAGGCCAGACTGAGAATTGTTATTTTAATTTATATATAACTTGGATTATATATATATATATATATATATATATATATATATATATATATATAATATATATATATATATATATATATATATATATATATATATATATATATATATATATATATATATATATATATATATATATATATATATATATATATATACATATATATATATATATATATATATATATATATATATATATATATATATATATATATATATATATATATATATATATATATATGATGTAATTTGATTACATGATTGTTTGATGATTATTTTATTTATACGAGGTATTTATACGACGTAGATTGTCACAAGGAACCCTAAATCCCCTAGTAAATTAATCGAAGCTATTCTCGTAGGAATTCTAGCTATCCTAGATCTAAACCAAGTTGTGGATATTTATGATCCCAACAAAATGGTTGATACTCGTAGAAATGTAGATATTAGTTGATTATGATATGGAAGAAGAATTGGCGAGATTAAAACTGATATCGATGTCATGACGATCTTTCCTTATAGAGTGGAGTTTGACAAAACGTTACCACCTAGAAAGATGTCATCTGATTCGTTGTCAATCAATTCTTAAATTGAAATCGAAAGGGTGAATGTTGCACTTGAGGCTGTTATTGGAACCATTACCCAAAAGCCTCATGCCACTAGTACCTTTCCGAGAAGTCTAATTGAATGTGAGAGTCATTTCATACTAGTGACTCATTTGATAACTATTGATGAAGGAGCTATAGGATTGGAAATTAAGTGTTGACCATATCGAGCTTTTATTGCCCTTTTAAGGTTTAAAAAGAAAGCTAAAGTATTGGAAAATGAGGTAGGATATCGAATTGAGTATAAAATTGGTTGTAACTTGAATGAAGTAAAAATTTAACCTATATGGAATAAGAAATTGTTAAGAGGAAGTCGTTAAGTTTTGTGATTGAATTATAAGGTTTTAATTGATTGTTGATTCGTGTTAAGGGTTGTTCCTAGGCCATTGTCCACTAACGAGGATGCCCAGTGTCCAAGAAATAAATTGAAGAAATCTTCTTCTGAATTGGGACCGATGGATCTTCCGGGACATGTGGAACACCAAATGACTCTTGTAGATTAGTATTCTTTGTGGTATCTTTTAAAAATCCCTAACTTAACTAAGACATCAGTTGGTAGGATGATTTCTTGGAATTGTATGACATAGTGACACATAATGTGTTACGGTACAATTTGACTTGTTTGTGATTAACGAAAAGACTACCTTTGATTGCTAAATTCTACATGTACCGATATTATCTATCTTTTATTGCTTCATCCTAATGCTCGCATTAGTGATGCAACCATTAAACAAGTACTCATCTCGATTTGAGTTACATTGTGGATTATTCTTTTTGAGTGCCATCGAGGTCATGAACCTCATGATTATTTGGCTAAAGCTCATTTCCTATTATATTGTAGTTAGTTCTTGGTGAACGACTTTTCATCACTCTTTTGTAGATCACTCATTGTTTTTATAAAGTTAAAACAGTATCCTTTGAGAAAAATTGAATTTTCATCACTATAAGGATTATTTAAAGTGAGATTTATAAGTAATCGTTATCGAAATGAAGTTGATTGTGAAATACCTTGGAAAACTTAATTGTTTTCATAACAAAGAAAATCTTTGTAAATTTATTTTTGATTCTTATTTAAGAATTAAGCATGAAATTGTTTTTATTATAAACATGATGATAAAATTTTGACGAACTGAGTATTGCATCGTTAATCTTGAAATTGTATATAGTTGCGCGCCTACATACAATTTGGAAGGGATCATGCAAGACTGATTAGTACTCACCATGAAATTATTACTAAACACTAAATTTTCTTTGAAGATTGTGAAAGAATAAATTTTATGAGATCTACAAGAAGTGAAAAATAGGGACATAGTGTTAGGGACACCTACATATGTGCCTGTAGCATCCATTCTTCTGAGTCAAATTTACGCATCTGTGGAAATTGTCTTATTTGACAATTGACAATTATTTCTTGTCCAATTCTCCCGTGGTGAGATTTTTAGGAAAAGTATCTGATTACCGAGTGTTGATACCCGACTGGATGTATCGACGTTCCTATCATTTCTTTTGATTAGATTTCATTTGAATGACCTGGGTAACGATCCGAGGAGCTTTCGAATGTGTACTCAAATTATGAAAACATGGGACATATTCATATTCGTTAAATGTTTTCGTCTGTATCTGATTTGAAATTCTCTCGCGTAGATTATGCGTTGACCTTACTCTTTTAAGGTTAGTTATGTCTCCAGATATCCTTGAAGTGTGAAGGATTATGAGTTATTATTAGTCTTTTGAGAAGATCACATCTTATCGACGGCAATGAAATTGGAAAGTTGATAGTGCCAGTAGAATGAATTGATTGATTATGACATGACGACATTGTCTTAATTGATGGGAACTCGAATAGAATTCCCCTAAATGATAAGATGTTGATTATCAAAAGTGATCTAAATAATTCTTGATGGATGACCATATCCGCATCTAGACTTGAAATTATATCGTGAATGGTTGTGAATTAGTCATAGATACTATAATCTAGAAAGAACCTAATATGAATTTATTAAAAGATGTTTCCGTTATCTGAAACTTTAGGAGATATTTGTTGGTGAATTACCTAGACTTTTTCCATTTAGGCAAGATTGAAATTGGTATTGATTATATTCCCGGTGCTACACCTGTGACATGTGCACTGTACGTCAGCACCATCTGAATTAAAGGAATTACCGTACAACTGAGAGAGTTGTCGGAGAAAGATTTTATTCTACCGAGCGCGTCATCATGAAGAGCTATGGTGTTATCATTCCTTATATTTACAGATTACTGTGAACTGAGTAAATTGACAATCGAAAACGATATCCATAACTCGAAATGGAAGATTTGTTCGATCATTTACAAGGTTCTAGCGTATGTTTTAAAGATTTGATCCACGGCATGGTTATTATCAACTTCGCGTCTGCGAAGAAGATTATCTATTCCAATCACTACATCCGGTACTTGTAATGAACATTATGAGTTTCACGTGATGTCGTTTGGATTGAATAATACAAATGTAGCATCCATAAATTTGGTGAATCTCGTGTGTAGGCTGTAATTTGATAAATTCATGCTCGTGATCATTAAGGACCATTTGTTTGTTTATAAGAATAAGAAGAAGTTAATAATTATTTATAGATTGCCCTGAATTGGCCGAACAATAAAAACCTGTACCTTAAATATTTAACATATGATTAAAGACTTAATCCTTTATATTATTTGACCGTGTGATTAAAAGATAATGGAATTTATATTGGTTCTTCAAAAATTTAGAACCCTTTTAAGACTTTGGGTTTTATCAAAAAGAAAGTGCAAATGTGTTTTGACAAATGTTTTCACAAAGGATTTTTAAGGAATTATTCCCTTATACCCAGAACATTTAACTAAACTCCTGTTTAGGGGTAAATGTTCGTGTATACCTCAAGACAACCTATGCGAAATTGAGGAAAACATTTAAACCATGATTTGAAATTTGAAACGACAATTTTGCTTTTAAACTAAGAAAATTCTGACCAAAATATAAACAAAGATTTTTTTGAACATTTACGAATCCTATTAATTATTTTCGATAAATCAACAAAAATCGTGTTAATTAAATTTAAAATTATTTTGAACACTTTCATATAATTGGATGGACTAAGAAATTTAAAATCTTTACGTTTACGTTTCATAAAAATTGAATATTTAATATTTAATTAGTTGTAATAATTATCGACGCTTCAAACGTCGGATTCAGGAAAACTGATAAAAATGATAGCTGAAACGAAACTGAAACTTAGAAAATATGAAGGAAGGTGAACGTAATTACTGACACATTATGTAGAAAATATGAAGAATCAATTACGATGTATTCCTTAATAATAAAGGTGCAAAATAAATTGCTGAACGATATAAAATATGAACGATGTTTGTAAAAAGGATAATATAGACAATAAAAAGGGGTTCGCGGCTAATGTGAACCATTAGAATTGAGAAGCCGATAGCGTTAAATGTTTTAAAGACCACTTGTGATTGTCTAAATGTGGAGGATTGTGAGATATAGTTATGTTGGAATCTTGTAAGTATAAGTATTCTATTTATGTCATTCTAACTAAAAGTATCTTTGTCTGAAGAAGTTGTACTAATGACAAATTATGAAGGCAGACATCGCCTCATACATTAGTAAACGTCTAGCTATTGCAAAGGTCATCATCTGAATTTGATTCGATCTGGGTCATTGTCGACAGACTGACCAAGTCTGCTAATGTCATTCCAGTTAATGATAAATTCTCGATGAAGAAATTGACTCTTTATATTTAAAGGAGTTGTGTAAACATAGTTTGCTTGTATCGATCATCTCTAACAAGATCCTCGCTTCGCATCGAATTTCTAGAGATTTGCTCAGAAGTCATTGGGAACGAACCTTGATGAGAGTACTGTTTACCACCCCAATCGAAGGGACGAGGTAAAGTAATGATACAAAACACTAGAAGTATTGTTTGTTGCTTGAATAATTGACCTTTGGTAATAGACCGTATAATCGTTTTTCCTTTGTAGAGATTATCCTTGATAATTATCGTATTATGATCGAGATCGAATCTTGTGAGGATCTAAATATTAGAGCATCTGTAAGCAGGAGTTGGGGGAAAGACACCCGACATACACCCATTGTGAGCTGGACATGTCTTTTAGGTTTAAGGTCTCCTATGATGGCGAACCTAACCATACAAAAATACTCAACCCGCGAGACCTGAAATGATTGTTGAAATTAGGATCTGATTATTGACTGCCGGTAATGGGCAGAGGTTATGTGAATATAAAATGTAGGTCTTGAAGTGCCAGATGGGTAGCGAAGTTATGCCAAAAATTTTAACCATGGAAAAATGAATTGATGATCTAAAAGATCATGGGATATAAGTCCCCGTTGTATGGGACCATTGAGATGAAAGATTGGTTTGAAAGGCATATAAGCTGGATCTACCCTAGGACTTCAAGAGCTGCGTGAATTATGTTTCGTATATCGAACTTGTTAAAATGTCTATCAAGTGAAAACCTGATTGTTTCTTAGTAAAGTTTAGATCGGCGAAAAGTTGCATTCATCAAAAACCCGTGAACATCATGGATAGAGAAAGTAAGTCAACATTAAGCTTGATCTTATTCCCGTAGTTATGTTTGATGAAACTCGCGTATTGTAATGGATTACACTTATGAGAAAAGATCCGATGTGGAGAAAATACCCACATGGCTTTAACTCTATAAGAAGCCAGTAGTAAGATAAGATGATCTTTGAGGACAAAGATCCTGTTTAGGGGTAAATGCTGTGACAATCCGTCAATTTATGGTTGATATTTTATTCTCAATTATTATTTAAAACATTATTTTAATGTTATAATATGAACTCACTTATTTGTGGGAAGAAATTTGGGTTTACGTCTTGAAGTAGCATCGACTACGTCTAAACCGGAGGATTCTACGTTACGTGCTTACGTTTACATACACCGTTTCGGTGACAGTCTGACATTTCAAGAAATAAATTTATCCGTGAATATTATTTTGGGATTTTAAGTTTGTGTTGGTTCATAAACTCACTAGTTTACGAGAAGAGATTAGGACTTACGTGAATAATTTAATGTCCTTTACGACTAAACCGGAAACCCTAGGTTTACGTATTTACGTTTTTGAACTCCGTTTTTGATGAGACAATTTTTATTAGATTCATTTTGTGCCGTTGATTCATAATTTATAAAAACGTTTTTCGTAAAACAACCAGAGGGCACGCGAATCGAGGAAACTAGAATCGAGGAGTACCCGTAAATTAGTGGGATGGGACAAGTTTTACACTTGCCCACCCCACTACATGGGATGGCTAAATGGGCTCCAACACATACCATGATGTGTCAAACATGTAGCTTAAAAGCTACACTTGTCTAACTTAACAAAGTTAGCTAACAAAACCATCCAACACTAAACCATCATCTCACAAAACACACATGCAATACCACTCTCATTTCTCTCCTCCCTCTCTCTAAAATTCGTCCCAAAACCATCATCAAACACCCCTATTTGATCTATTTTAGCCATAAAATCATGTGTTTTTCATACACATGATGATGCTCCTTTGAAGCCTTGAAGATTGGAGGTGATTCTAACATCCAAGGAGGTGATTTGGTGATGTCCAAGGGCTGATTTCTCAAGGAGTTTTCATGAAGATCAAGGGCTGATTTCACAAGGAATCTACAAATACTTGGTGATCCTAGAAGTGATGTTGATATATCATAAGATCGGTTACCCAAAACCAAGTCTTGTTCATCATCAGTCCCATCTTTTCATCACTAATGGTGGTATAGAGATTGTTCTTCCTATCCTCTTATTATTTTGATTATGTAATCTTGTATTTTCTTTATTTATGTATATGTATATTATGATGAATGATGATCAAAGATATTATGTGGGGATTTGGTGTTGATAGATTTGATAAACATGGTTAAAAAGATGGAAAACCATAGGTAAAAATGTTAAATTCTTGCTTATAAAGTTGGCTGTATAAAAACAGTATGTAAACAAAACTTAAACTGATAAATTTGCATGGTGGAATCCATTTACAGTAAGTACAAGATTTCATACACATGTGAGAGTTGGCCATGCAATGGAATCATTAAAATGAGTGAGATATGATCAAAACAAGATGAGTGTGCTAATCTGAATAAGCTGTTTTGTAGGGACTGTTAAGGATAGTTAAACTTAAATTGAGCAGTAGCTATAACTAAGTTAATTGTAGCACATAATATGAAGTTCATGCCATCCAAAAATGAGCTTCTAATTCATTGTAGAACTCTAGATATGATAAAAATGGTGAAGATGAAAATTAAAATCAGATTTTGAAGAATTAATATTTAATACTATTATATAAGCACTCAAATTATATAGTATAAAATGTGAAATTAAAACCCACTAACTTATGAATTTCATTTATATAAATATGTATAAGGTTAAATAAATAGAAAATTTATAAAAATGGTAGTTGAATAATATTTATAAGTTATAAAAACTATAAACATGATTTTTACGACTTTTTCGGCTATTACCGTAAAATTAACGTTTTTCGCCAATTAAAACTTAGACCATCAAACCCGTCTAATGTAAAGTTTTTAAAAGTCATATACTGATATATAAGTATCTAATACAAGTAAAAACCGATAAAACCCGAACTATAGGACATACGGACATTAACGAGCTAAGTAAGCATATTGGACTAAATAAGTTAAACACTTATAAAAAGTACTTATTGGGCTTAACCCATTTGGGCCCAACATGTAAAGTGTGAATACTGATAACACAAGTATAAAATGGATTAATACAAGTTAAAGAACTTATAATAAGTTTATTGGACTTAAAATATGAAAATAGGTAAAACTAGTAAACTAGTATAAAAATTATCGACACATAACACTAAAATGAGTAAATAAGAATATGTAAACCCACTTGATCATCATATATATATAATCATCATATGTATACATAATTGTTATTTTTATAAAGTCATTGGACACGAGTCTAAGACGAGTATTATTTGTCTAGGTTTTCGTGATTGAAGCGTACCGTACGTCCGAATTGCCGATAACCCGCCTTCCCACATCAACGTGAGTTCATAGCCTCGCACTCTTTTAAATGTTTTTATGAAATGTTTTATAAACCCGCGAGGGAGATAACATGTTAGTTTTGATAAAATAGGACACCATTTATCCCGATTGTTTGTTTATTGATTTGGACCCGAATGATTGTATGACCCAATGAATGATTAAATGACCCGATAGATGAAATGAAATGGATTATTAAAGTTAGGTTATGTCACTAAAAGTACCATTAGCATGAATTGTGAACTACCGGGATTTGGTAGACGCTTATGCATATAATAGTACTATTTGGGGACGATCACCCCAGTTCGCGCCTTGACGGTTGATCCCCGTCGTGCCACATTCATTGGTAAGCGAATTTATGTATGAGAAGATTTCCATAGAGTGATTATTGTGACGACACGCTAACTTAGATGGGAAAATTGAGTATCGGGTTAGCTACCCGTTGTTTGGTTTAGTAAGGTAACAATGTCATGCGGCTTATAATAATCCAATTAACGAAATACTGCTATACGCACCGAATTACGATGTATTGCCTGACTAGCAATACAGGGTCATACTATTGATATTATGTTCATGTTTTGGTTTTATATAACCATATTCATATAACGGTTTTTATTTAATCTATACAACGTTATAAAACGTATTGTATGATGTTTTTACGACATTGGCTCGTATAATGATTTTTAAGGCAAATGCCTATATTATGATTTTCGATAAGGATTTGTATAAAATGATTTTTTTATGGCCTACTACATGGATTTGTATTAAATGATTTTTGGTAATAATTTTATACCAAAGTTATATTGATGGAATTTATTAAACTCTATGAATTCACTCGGCATTATCGCTGGCCTTTTCTTTTAACATGTTTTATCTCAGGTACTTGAACGTAATTCTCGGGAAGAAAACAAGAATTCATGGCCCGCACCTAAACAATAATTTCCATTCAAATGCTTTGTAAAACCTGTATAAAATACAATGACTTGGGACCTATGTAAGTTTGATATTTATGAATGGAAATGCTTTATTACTAAAACGACGCGACTTTTAAGCGTTGTCTATGATGTGAGTAATGTGCTATCCCGTAACACCAACTAGTCTTCCGCTGTATTGAGTTGTATAAATTTGGAGGTGTTACACAACACATTCGATTCACGGTCATTTCACAAATTTGTTAACACTTATAATTATGTTTCTTGATAATAAAAACTTCTTAAGAAATGATAAATACAAAAGATAGCCAATCATAGACAAACCGGCTACGACTTGTTGATAGAAAATAACCCTTTCAACCTATGAAATCTTTACCAACAAATTAAGTCTTGATAGCAATTGTCACATGAAACATCCATATCAATGGATCATAAGAAAGCTTGACATTGAATTAAACATAAGTCACAATCACAACCACCACTTCATACTACAAACATCATCTTACCAAGTGTAGAATGAAACTTAGCTACTCATAACAAATGATGAAATAAACTCAGAAATAGAAGTATTATAAGTCAGAATCAAGAGTCTTACAAAGTGGAAAAATGTTACTAATGATTAGGGTAATGAAACCTAAGAGTTTCGTGATGATAACTTTGCTTGTTGGACTCAAAAACTGACTTTTCTAGCACCACCTTGTTCAAATCCGGGAATGGGAGTTTGGACAAGGATGAGAGAGTTATTTATGAGATGATATGAAGAGATACTTGAGTTGTGAAAAGATATGTGAAAGGCATATGAGTTACATGACCCCAAGGTTCTTATTTATAAGCTAGTTAAGGCTCTAGACTTCAATATTTGGCTTGGAGAGAAAGAAAGTCTAGAATTCTCTTGCATGTAATTCCTTGAGCTTGCATGAATATGGACACATTTTTGCCTAGAGAAATGTTGGAGGAAACTTCACTCATGATTGAGGCAAATCAACTCCCATGTGACGGTGGCAACTTCACTCTTGCCAGTGGCAAGTTGGATGTATGTTGATGGTGGAAACTTTCATGCTGAATATCTTTATTTGCTCCTTGGAAATACTTGTTCTTGCACCCGAAATTAATCTTCAAAGGCTTGTAACTTGTACACGGGTCTTGAACTTGACTAGGATTCTTCGTACTCGTACAATTCTTCACTTTTATGTTGTTTTATACTCCATTCCTGCAATTGGCTACCCAAAGACTTGCAAACACAATTGGGCCCAAATATGCACAAAAGTATCATATAATTAACCAATATACATGTACAAAAGTACGGATAACGCTCATAAAAACATGTTGGATTTAGGCGTTATCAAATCCCCTCACACTTAAGTTTTGCTTGCCCTCAAGCAAGAAGAAAAGAAAATTAAATCCAAAGGTACATGTATCTTTACAAAAATCAATGCAAGTCTACGAAGTACAAGTACAAGAAAAAACTCATCGACTTAAGTTTTTAAGGTTGAAAAATTGAGATATAAAGTCAATACCCATAAAAATCTCGAAAGTCTTTTATTTCTAACTATACTACAGTAATAACATATGAATTGAAGCAACATGTATCACGACTTAGCACATTGGCTAATCGATACCTTTTATTTCTTCTTCTTCCTTCAACTTCATAACATTATAGCTCATTGGCTATTTATTTGTCTTTTTGACTTTTTTCTTTCTTTTTTTTTCTTGGCTAAAACTCCTAGCCATGGATCAACATACTTACAAAGTTCATGTTGTATTGACAAACATGGAACTTGCAACTTTCTCCTAATTTTTTTGGATTTTTCTTCTACTATTATATGAGATTTTGACTTGGGTAATTTTGACACAAAAATACATCTCAAATTTTCAAAAATTACCGATTGGATAATTTCTTAATTATTTATATACATTGCTTGAAACTTTTTATTTACGAGGGCAAAACAAGAACAAAAGTTTAAAATAGCCAAAAAATACGGCAATTAAGCATCTTTTTCTCGATTTCCCTACAACCCCCTTACACTTAAGTTTAGCATTGTCCTCAATGTGATAAAACTGAACAAAAGCAATGGAATGAGAGAAAAACCAGAATCACGGGCATATCATGCATCATACAAGAGTTTTGTCTTCGCCTTCAACTTGCGGTACCTACAAAAAAGATAAAACACACAAAAATACGAAAACACTCTATTTTTGGTTTTTATAGGTTTTTATAAAAACGAAACATGCTACACCCCTCACACTTAAGCAAAACATTGATTAAAAATGTGGGGTGTAAGCATGAATTTATTTTAAAAAGGAAAATAACACTTAAAAATTAAAACACACGGGTTGCCTCCCGAGAAGCGCTTATTTTTTTATAGAGTCATCAGCCTGACTCGTATTTTTTTTATTTTTCTTTATTTTTATCGAGGGAAGGTGTTCACTCCACTCCTCATGGTATAGTTTAACACGGTGTCCATTAACAATGAAGCTTCCTCCATTCTTGTCATACAATTCAACATAACCGGAAGGGTGTCCATGTTTTACTATAAAAGGACCGTACCACTTTTGTTTAAGCTTGGGGGCTTTGAATTTATAACGTATATTAAACAAGATAACTTTATCTCCTTTCTTGAATTCTTTTCGGATTCGAAGTTTCTTGTCGTGATAAGCTTTGGTAAGTGCTTTGTACAATTTCGAATTCTCATAAACTTGGAGTCTTAATTCATCGAGTTCATGCAGTTGCAAGAATCGGTTTTCTCTAGCGATTTTGAGATCGGGATTACAGCTTCTCAATGCCCAATAAGCACGGTGCTCGATTTCGAAGGGCAAATGGCACGTTTTACCGTACAATAAACGATAAGGTGCTGTGCCAATTGGTGTCTTATAAGCTGTTCGGAAAGCCCATAGAGCGTCGTCAAGTTTCCTTGACCAAACGGAAGGATTGTCCTTAACCGTTTTTTCGAGTATTCGTTTTAAGGCTGTACTGGTATTTTCAACTTGTCCACTCGTTTGTGGATGATACGCGGTTGCAAAGTGATGGGTGACTCCATAACACTTTAAGATTTTCTCCATTTGTTTGTTACAAAAATGGGAACCTCGATCACTAATTAAAGCTTTCGGCATTCCATAGCGAGAGAAAAGCTTTTTCAGAAAGTTGATTACAACTCTTGAATCATTTGTGGGTAAAGCCTCGACTTCTGCATATTTGGACACGTAATCAATAGCGACTAAGATATATTCGAACTTATGGGATTTGGGGAAGGGTCCCATGAAATCAGTTCCCCATACGTCAAATATTTCGCTAACTTGGATGCTGTTTTGAGGCATTTCGTCTCTTCGTGAGAGGCTACCAGTACGTTGGCAAGCATCACAATTTTTGACTAGAGTGTAGGCCTCTTTAAAAACTGTTGGCCAACAGAAACCAGCATCAAACACTTTTTTCGCGGTGGTGGAAGGACCATAATGTCCCCCAGTAGGGCCATGATGACATTCATCAAGGATCTTTCTTATTTCCGCACCATAAACACATCTCCTAATCATGCCATCGGGGCATACCTTAAAAAGGTAGGGATCTTCCCAGAAGTAGTGTTTTAGGTCGGAAAAGAATTTACATCGTTGGTGATAGGTTTAACCTTTTCTTAGAATTCATCCGGAAAATAATCGTCGACGTCTTCATCCCTTAACTCTTCCATGTTTGGATTTTCAAGTCGCGACAAATGATCGGCTGCGATGTTTTCAGCTCCTTTCTTGTTTTGGATTTCGATGTCAAATTCTTGGAGTAGTAAAATCCATCTAATAAGACGCGGCTTAACATCTTGTTTTGAGAATAGATATTTCAACGCGGAATGATCGGTGAATACAATCGTTTTCGACAACATGAGATAGGATCGGAATTTGTCGAAAGCAAAGACTACGGCAAGTAGTTCTTTCTCGATGATTGTGTAGTTGAGCTGCGCGCTATTTAGAGTTTTTCTCGCAAAGTGTATAGGACATAAATGTTTTCCTTCGCGTCATCCTAATACGGCTCCTACAGCGAAATCGCTTGCATCACATAAGTACAAACGGTCGCGACCAATCCGGTGAAACCATGATCGGTGCATTCGTTAACTTGTCTTTAAGCTTGTTAAATGACTTTATGCATTCTTCATTGAAATCAAAGACTATGTCTTTTTCAAGGAGTTTGGTCATCGGTCTAGCGATTTTGGAAAAATCTTTTATGAATCGGCGGTAGAATCTCGCATGACCTAGAAAACTTTTAATGGCTTTAACGTTAGTGGGTGGTGGTAATTTGGATATCACTTCGATCTTGGCTTTGTCTACTTCCAATCCGGCTCCAGAGACTTTGTGTCCAAGCACAATTCCTTCAGTCACCATAAAGTGACATTTCTCCCAATTGAGCATGAGATGAGCTTGTTTGCATCGGATGAGGATGTGCTCTAGGTTAAAAAGGCAAGACTCGAATGAGTTTCCGAAGACTGAGAAATCATCCATGAAAACTTCTATGGATACTTCGATCATGTCTTGAAAGATTGCGATGATAGACCTTTGAAAAGTCGCAGGTGCACTACAAAGACCAAAAGGCATATGTTGATAAGCGAACGTTCCATGAGGACACGTAAAAGTGGTCTTGTCTTGATCGGATGGTTCGATAGGTATTTGAAAATATCCGGAAAAGCCATCGAGAAAACAAAAGAATTTGTTCCCCGCTAGTCTTTCCAACATTTGGTCCATGAATGGTAGAGGAAAATGATCTTTTCGTGTGGCATCATTCAATTTGCGGTAATCAATACACACACACACCAACCGGTAACGGTTCTTGTAGGAACGAGTTCATTATTTTCATTGGTCACAACAATCATTCCTCCCTTTTTAGGAACGCAATGAATAGGACTAACCCAAGGACTATCCTCTATGGCATAGATGATTCCTGCCTCAAGGAGTTTGATGATTTCGGCTTTTACTATCTCCTTCATGTTTGGGTTAAGTCGACATTGCCTCTCAATAACGGGTTTGGCATCGTCTTCGATATTGATCTTGTGTTTGCAAAAATTTGGGTAATACCCGGTATATCGGATGTTTTCCAAGAAAATTATTCTTTGTGGTTTTTGAGCATAGAAATGAGACGTTTCTTCTCATCTTCCTCGAGATTGGCTGAGATAATCACCAGAAGGAGTGAATCCTTCTCTAGATAAGCGTACTCAAAATGTTCGGGTAGAGGTTTCAACTCAAGATCCGCCGGTGGATCATGAATAGATTTGTGAACTATAAAGTTCGATTTCGAAGGCAAAACTTCAAACGGCTTGTTTTCCTCTTCTTCGAGAGTTACTTCAGAATCAAGGGCCATGAATTCTTTGAATTAACGATCATGATCGATATTGCTAATCTTTTCTGAAGTTGTTTGGAATGGTGCGTTGTCATCAAGCAATGCGTCAAACTCTTCTTCCGTTACTTCATCGATAACATCCACGCGGAAGCATGTGTCATCAATGAAATGGGATTGTTGCATAGCTTTATCAACTAAGAATGTGACTCGATCGTCACCAACTCCAAGTTTGAGTTCTTTATTTTTCACACGAATGATAGCATCGGTGGTGTGCAAGAATGATCGTCCTAAAATGAGAGGGACTTGATGGTATTCCTCCATCTCAAGGATTACAAAGTCGGCGGGAAATATGAATTTTCCAACTTAAACAAGCATGTCCCAATGGGATATTGGTAGGTGTGGTTAGCCAAACGTATACTCATACTCGTAGGTTTCAAAGTATTGTTTGAAAGATTCTTGTATAATGAGTATGGCATAAGATTGATACTTGCGCCTAGATCAGCCAAGGCGTGACATTCGACATTGTTGTTTAGGCTGCATGGTATGAGAAAGCTTCCCGGATCTCCGAGCTTTGGTGGAAGTTTGCTTTGCAAGGCTGTAGAACATTCTTCATTTAGAAACGCATCAGACATTTGCTTCGTCTTACTATGGTTGCTCACAAGATCTTTGAGGAATTTCCCATAGTTGGGCATGCCGGTTAAGATATCAACAAGTGGAACGTTGATCTTAACTTCCTTAATCATCTTAAGGAATTTGGCATTTCGAGCCTCCATCGTTTCTTTTCGTAGGCGTTAAGGATACGGAATTTTTGGTTCATACGCCTTCGGTGTTGGTGTTGGAATGGGTGTGGTTTATTTTGGTTTTGGGTTGGAAGGAGGAACGTTTTCTTCCTTCTCGGGCTCATCGCCTCGTCTTCACTTTCATCGCCGAAAGTGGGAGCATTGGTGTTCGGGTTTTGTGGTGGATCATAACTCATCCCACTTTTTATGAATACGGCATTCACATGTTCATTACGGGCGGGTGGTGGGCGGTATGGTTTATCCGTAGATGGTTTTGGGTTTGTTTGAGTGTTGCTTGGTAGCGAACCACTTGGTCGATTGGCTAATTGATCGGTGATTCGACGGAGTTTGGTTTCGAGATCATTAATGGTTGCGGTGTGGTGTCTTTGTCCTCTTTCAACGTTGGCTTTGAGATCGAAGAATTGGTTCTTAATGAACGTGTTTGTCGATTTTTGAGATTCTATGAAAGCTAACAACGTTTTCTCTAGGGTCGACTCTTCGGGTTTCTTTTCGTTTGATGGACCGGAATTATCGTTCTCACGGGGTTGTGAGCTACGATTTTCGTTTTTGGGATACTCACGCCATATGCCGGAATTTCTACCGTAGTAGTTACCTCGATAACCACTTCCTCGGTATTCTCCTTGGGCGTAGTTTGCTTCTTGTGGCGGTTCTCTTATTGGTGTATCATCACACGCCGTGGATAGGTGTGGTCCTCCGCAAAGAGTACATTCTCCTCGCATCTCCTTCATTTCGTCTCTGATAGTTTTGAATTGCGAGTCGAATTTAGCTGTGAGAGCGTCCATCTTCTCCATGAGTTTGGAATTTTCGTCACTTTCAACGAAAGCAATGGTTTTCTTGAAAGGTTTGGTTCGTTATCTTTGGACCAGTCGTGTTTTAATAGAACTCGGTCCTCGAGCAATTGATATGCTTCGTTGGGAGTCTTATAAAGAAAGATTCCACCGGCGTCAAGGATTGCTTGCGTCGATTCATTGAGACCATGATAAAAGATTTGGATGATGGTTCCTTTTAGTAAACCATGTCCATGACAACTACGAAGTAGGTCTTTCATTCGATTCCACGCATCAATGAGTGTTTCTTATGGAAGTTGGGCGAAACCTCGGTTTTCTCCCATGAGTCTTTCGTACATGGCGGGTGGAAAGAAACGGCTAACAAAAGCGGTTCTCATTTGTTCCCATGTTTCAATAGTTCCGGGCGTCAACTCATTGTACCAAAATCTTTCATCTCCGGATAGAGATGATGGGAATAGTTTGAGTTTTATGGCGTCTCCATCAACGTCGGCTCCATAACGGAACATGCCACATATTTCTATGAATTCGGATATGTGTTTATGCGGATCGGCTCGCGTACGGCCGTCAAATTGGCGGTCTTTGATCATTGAAAGGTGATGACCTTTCACGGTAAAATTTTCTCCAAGCTCAACTTGAACAATAGCAGCCTCGGGGGTAGGTGCTACTACTCGGTTGGCTTCCCACATTGATTGATCGTCGGCCATTGGAAATGGTAGATCGTTAAATGGATTGTAGACGACAAATGCGTCTAAGAGATTATCAAATGATGGGTTTTTGGTTTTTGAGATTCGGTTTTCAAAAGAAACAAAGGGGTGTTTCTTACGGTTTTTCTTTCGAGATTGGTGAATATAACGTTCGGGATCGGTGTATGGACTAAGCAATTCTTGACCGGAAGAACGTGTGTTCATTCGAGTCTTGAAAGACGTTTGAAAAGGATTACAAGTAACAAAAACAAAAACAAACAAAATATAACTAATAAGAAAATAAGTAAATAGGAAATTAAATAAACCAAACAAAATATGAACATAATTTTTTTTTAGGGTCTAGAAGCTTGCCAGCGGCAAACAGGGGTTGCCGGGTGGCAAAATACCTTCTGTTTGATGCTTGCCGGCGGCAGGACTAACTTGCCGGGCGGCAAAGGTGGTTCTATTTGAAGCTTGCCGGCGGCAGGAGGGTGTTGCCGGTGGCAATGCTCTCCTGTCAGAAATATATATTTTTTTACTTTTTTTTACTTTTTTTTACTTTTTTGATTTTTGGATTTGTTTGCAATGAGGACACTACAATGGGTTTGATTATAGGATGATCTTGGAACTAAGAACACAATGAAATCCCCGACAGCGGCGCCAAAAACTTGATCCGTGGTGTTGGTAACAAGTTTTAAATTTATAAACACGAATTACCGGATTGACTAAAAACGCACGGGCAAGTATAACCCTTTCGTTTGTGTATATTTTATGTGGTAATACCGAGATCGTTCACGGGGATTTGGAAAACCTATGATTATTCTAAAATGAAACTATAATTGTTGATTGTAGCAATTGTTGACAAACAAACAATAAGTAAAAATGATGAGATAAATAATATGATTAAAGGTACACTTGGTAAATACTAGTTTGAGCATTCGTAGTGGTATGATTGTGATGACACGTTAATATATGATTATGATAATTAGATGGATAATCCAATATATTGTTTTCAAAAGCTTTAATCTTCGTCAAGACCTTGGTTAAAGAAAACAAGCATTAGACTCAATCACTCAATTCAAGACTTAATCCAATTTCATTACATTCGATTCACGGTCGTTTCACGAATTTGTTAACAATTATAATTATGTTTCTTGATAATCAAAACTTCTTAAGAAATGATCAATACAAAAGATAGCAAATCATAGACAAGCCGGCTACAACTTGTTGATAGAAAATAACCCTTTCGACCTATGAAATCCTTATCAACAAATTAAGTTTTGATAGCAATTGTCACATGAAACATACATATCAATGGATCATAGGAAAGCTTGACATTGAATTAAACATAAGTCACAATCACAACCACCACTTCATACTACAAACATCATCTTACCAAGTGTAGAATGAAACTTAGCTACTCATAACAAATGATGAAATAAACTCAGAAATAAAAGTATTATAAGTCATAATCAAGAGTCTTACAAAGTGGAAAAATGTTACTAATGATTAGGGTAATGATCCCTAAGAGTTTCGTGATGATAACTTTTCTTATTAGACTCAAAAACTGACTTTTCTAGCACCACCTTGTTCAAATCCGGGAATGGGAGTTTGGACAAGGATGAGAGAGTTATTTATGAGATGATATGAAGAGATACTTGAGTTGTGAAAATATATGTGAAAGGCATATGAGTTACATGACCCCAAGGGTCTTATTTATAAGCTAGTTAAGGCTCTAGACTTTAATGTTTGGCTTGGAGAGAAAGAAAGTCTAAAATGATCTTGCACGGAATTCCTTGAGCTTGCATAAATGTGGACACATTTTTGCCTAGACAAATGTTAGAGGCAACTTCACTCATGATGGAGGCAAATCAACTCCCATGTGATGATGGCAACTTCACTCTTTCCAGTGGCAAGTTGGATGTATGTTGATGGTGGCAACTTTCATGCCGAATATCTTTATTTGCTCCTTGAAAATACTTGTTCTTGCACCGGAAATTAATCTTCAAAGGCTTGTAACTTATACACGGGTCTTGAACTTAACTAGGATTCTTCGTACTCATACAATTCTTCACTTTTATGTTGTTTTATACTCCATTCCTGCAATTGGCTACACAAAGATTTTCAAACACAATTGGGCACAAATATGCACAAAAGTATCATATAATTAACCAATATACATGTACAAAAGTACGGATAACGCTCCTAAAAACATGTTGGATTTAGGCGTTATCATCTAGTCATGTTGGCATTTGGCGTGGGTGACTAATTGGTTAAGGGGTCGGTGTCATGAGCTTAAATATAATGAGTTGCCTTGATATAGATTGTGTGCACGACAATTCTATAAAATGATTATGATTGATTTTCTTCTTGTGTTCAAATGCGATTTGTTAAACCTATGGACTCGCTCAACATTATTGTTGACTCGTTTAAGCATGTGTTTCAGGTAATCGAAGGTGATTGATGGTAGAGCTTTGTTGTGGATGTTGTGGGTTGGCATTTGAAGTTTGTTGGTCTAAAACAATTTATATCCTTTTACTATTGAACAATTTGTCTAATGTTTGTGTATTGTACTAAACTTGTTAGTTTGATGGTCGAGATCCGTGGGGACTAAACGCTTTACTCCGGTGTCATTTTAGTACATTATGGGATGAAATTATGTTTTAGGCAATGTGTGAAATCTTATTTATATTTTATGTGTGAGCGTCTCTTTTGAGTCGTTCAATATATCTTGTGTGTGATGATATTTGTGTTTAGCACCCAATTGTGTATTTCCGCTGCGCAATGTGAATTGGGGGTGTTAAAGATTGGTAATCAAAGCTACAAGTTATAGAGAACTAGGTCGATTTTGAAAATTGTCCTAAACTATAACTTTGGTGTCGAAAGTATTTATTCTTCAAAAGCACACAACTTCTCTGCAACGCTCCGGTAAGATCACTTTTAGTTTTGTTTTGTATTATAGATGTATCCCTCAGAACTGAAATGATTTCCCGAGTATTTATTAAGTAAATACTATGATATTGTATTGATGTTATTGAAAGTACGCTGAGTGCTTGTCATTATCATATTTTATTTTTGCAAGCATTGCATAAACATCATTTGCATTGCATCACATATCATGGGTTACGTATAACATTTTCATGCTCATGCATTGCATATTAATTTTTAACAATGACCTTAAGTATCCTAGAACCCTTATAATTGTAGAAAATGGCTGATATACCACGTGAGGATGATTGGATTGAGATGAATGACATACTAGGAGGTGAGGAAGTAGATAACTTTGGTGCTAGTGACGATGAGGAGCCCTATGAATATCTGGATTATGGAATTGCTCCCACTGCAGTGGGACAGACTGAGCCCGAAGTGATTCAAAGTAGTTATGTTCCGAGAGATAATGTTGTGCCACTGAATGTTCAGGATTGTCAGCGACATGTTGTACGTTCTTATATGCCTACTTGTGATAGTTATTTGAGTGGTTTGCCTAGGGTTGCCCGTGTTAGGAATGATTTCTCTGCTGAGTCTAGTAATGCTGCTAGTGCCCGATCTATCCACGATGATATTGATAAAGTGTACTGTCCAGGTCCTAGATCTTATGAAGATATTTATTGGTTTCTTAAAAAGTTTGATAGGTCTTTGTTTTAAAGGTATGTAGTTGAAACCCTAGTGATCAAAAGGTTTGAGCAGAATGAAAGGCAGTTTGACATGTTTGTTTCTAGTGTGAGAAGGTCAGAGTATGTTAGGGCTAGGAAAATAGAGGAAGTTGCTAGTCTGCGAGTGATGGTGTTGAATCTGAGTGCCCAATTTGAAAGGTTTCGTGAGGAGCTAGAAAGGAATGCAAGGGTAAATTTGTGGGACTTGCCAGTGAGGTCTTTTCCAAGTCGAGGTGTGGTAATTCGTGATGTGCCGAGTTATGCTGAGACCCATTCATTGGTGAAGCCGTGAAGGAACAAGTCAAAAAGGAAAGGAAAAAGTGGAAGAAGACTCCGAGGAGGATGACAACAACAGTGATGACGAGCCAATGTACAAGAAGCTGCGGGGATCAAGTGATTAGTTTCTTATGTGGTTTTTATTAGCCTTGTTGTAATAGAACTTAAGTAGACTGGTACTGTAGTTTGTGATGAAACTTAATGACTTTTAAGTTTGCCGTGATGAAGGGTTGTAGTGACATTACTTGTCATAATTTTGTGGAAATTTTCCAATGAAATCCAAATTACCTTCATGATCTATGATTTGTCTTTTAGTTCTTTTGTGATTTGGTTGATGATTCATTGTGGGCTGTGTTGTTTGTGCATGTAGTATCCATGATACGTCTTGATAAAGAAATCCTTCTTCTTATCTTGATATGAATACTTACTTGTTCTTTTTCTTCTGTGATGACACAGGAAGGATTTGGGAGGCATTTCTCTGTCATTACTGAATTGTTGTTTGATTAGTTCTCTAAACATGCCGCCAAAATTGACAACTGCTACTGTGAATACTATGATTGAGAAAGCTATTGCTAGAGCACTAGAAGCTGAACGTGCTGCAAGGAACCGAGAGACTGAGAATAGGAATGCTGCTGGTCAAGTTGGAGGGGATGGTGCTAATCCAGTTGAAGGTAATGCTAATGAGCTGATTGGAGGAAATGTTGTTGGTCAAGCTAGAGGTAATGTTGTTGCTCAGCAAGTTCAGAAAGAGTGTTCTTATGCTAGTTTCATGAAATGTGGGCCTACCAAATTTCGTGGTACTGGTAGTGCTTTGAAATTAAGAAGGTGCATTGAGAAGATTGAAAGTACTTTTGAGATCAGTGGATGTTCAGAAGCTAGTAAGGTGAATTTTGCTTCAGCTACTTTTTAGGATGATGTTTTGAGTTGGTGGAATAGTCAGGTAGCTATAGTAGGTTTGGTTGAAGCTAATGCAAGAACATGGAATGTGACCAAGGGACTGTTAACTGATAAGTTTTGTCCTGAGGAAGAGTTAGGTCAGTTGGAGGATGAATTGAGCCATTTGGTGCTGCAGAATAATGATATTGTGGCTTATACGAAGAGGTTTTCTGATCTATGTTTGTTATGTCCTAATGCTTTTGCTGATGACCGTAAGAAGATGAAGGAGTATATCAGGGGTTTATCTAGTAATATCAAGGGAGAGACTACTTCGTCGAAACCCAAGACTTTTAATGAAGCTGTTCAGATGGCTCATGCTTTGATGGACGTTAAGCTACAGGATAGAAAGGATAGTATTACTGAGGGGAATAAGAGAAAGTGGGAAGCTACACACTCAAACCAAGGGAAGAATAGAGGAGGTTATCAAAACAACAATAACCAAGGACCGAATAGGAATCAACAATACAACTTTAGGAGGAATGATTGTGTTCATGCTGCTAATGGACCCCAAGGAAACAAAGTGAACCCGAAGTGTGGTCGATGCAGTCTGTATCATGTTGGAAATTGTCCACCTGCTTGCAACAAGTGTGGGAAGGTCAGACATAAAGCGGCAGACTGTAGGAACAAAGGTGTGGCCACTGGAGCCAATGCTGTCAAGGTGGTTAATTGTTTTGGATGTGGAGGCCGTGGACATAAGTAAGGAAACTGTCCGAGGGTTGGTGCTCGACAGGGAGGCAATGTTGCTGCTGGGACCGCTGCTCCAGCCTATGTCGTGGGAGATATTGACAAACCTCAAGGGCCGAATGTGATGACTGGTACTTTTTTACTCGATGCTTGTTATGCTAGTGTGTTATTTGATTCTGGATCCGATAGAAGTTTTGTAGATGTTATATTCAGTCAGCTATTGGATAGAGAACCAGTAAGATTGACAACTAGTTATAATGTGGAGTTAGCTGATGGTAAGGTTGTTAGCACTAGTTCTATACTGAAAGGTTGTTCCTTGAAGTTAGGGAATTATGTGTTTAGTATTGATTTGATACCCATAGAATTAGGATCTTTTGACGTGATTATTGGTATGGACTGGTTAGTTACGAATGGTGCAGTAATTATTTGTGGAGAGAGATTAGTTTAGATACCTCCAAGGAATAGGGTATTGACTGTGAAGGGTGATGAGTGTACTTCTCGTTTGAGAGTTGTTTCTTGTTTGAAGATGATGAGATATATGGAAGCAACAGGTGCAGTGCTCCTGCGTTTTGTTGAGTGTTGCTCGTGCACCGTATCGTTTAGCGTCGTCTGAGATGAAGGAATTATCCGATCAATTGAACGGATTGATGGATAAGGGATTTATTAGACCGAGTTTGTCGCCGTGGGGTGCTCCTGTGTTGTTTGTTAAGAAGAAAGATGGTTCGTTTCGAATGTGTATTGATTATCAGGAACTTAACAAATTGACTGTCAAGAGTTAGTATCCATTGCTGAGGATTGATGATTGATGACGTATAGTCCCTAACCGGGTCATGGACCCGGCGCATGGGTACTACCCGCATCCGGCCCATCACGAATGGGTTGGATTGATCAGGTAAGCTTACGGGCTTGAATGAACAGCGGCCGTATAAAGTGTGTGCGGCCCACGGCCCAGTACAGCCGGGACAGGGTTAGACAGAGTCACAATCCTATTAGGATTAGGATTTACCTTCAAGTATAGGATATACACTAACCATAATTAGAAGATAACAATCAAGCTAATTATGGTGATTATCTTATGATTCGGGCCGAAGTAACAGTGAGCCCATTAGGGTTTCACTACCTATATAAGGAACCCCCAATGGTTCCACAAAGGTAACACATTCTCTCCCGATCAACCTACAACCGATTCTTAACCCTAACCGATTACTTACTCTCACACCGGAGTCTAATCGTGGGATACATTCCCACGGTTAGCCTAACGCGTGTTGCTTTTATAGGTGCTGAATATAATCATTAACATATTATAAATAATCAAACGCAGCGGAAAAGCACCTATGAACGGATCCATATAGTCATATGATTAATCAATAAAAATGGAGACCTTTGTAGCGTGATTTAGTAGATCAAACGGAGACCATCACGAGATCAAAACAAGAAACTCAAGTGATCAAAGTAGATCACCTCTATGAATATGATCCACACTACACTTCCTTGTATAACAATTAGATGCTAGTCTATATAACCCGTAACCTTCTAATAGTCTTTCTCTACACTAGATAAAAGCTATTAGATCAAAGAAAACTCAAAACCAAGATTGGTTTTTGTTATTTGCCGTAAAATATTGATATATACAATATGGTAATACGTTTTATTTGTATCTTATATATTTGGAAGCAAATTGACTCCATCAATTGCAATTATCAAAGAATAAAACGTATGACCTATTTTCTCTACATCAATATGGGCTTTAAATGGACTTTACCATTTATTCTTTTAGTCTTAATAATAAACCAATTACAATATTAGTTATTATAAAACAAGTATTGATCTCGAGTTACGTAGGTTATTAATATACCATAAATACGATAAACACAACATATTCAAATGGTACCTCAGTGTATATGTGTGTGACCTCATAGGCACATATGTGTCTAGCCATATAATTAGTAATTATGACACGAGCAAACTCCAACAGCTCCCACTTGCGCACGTCATAATAATCATGTAATTATACAAGCAATGGTTAGCGTCTAGCAACACGCCAATGCCCCTAGAAACATATGAGGATTGTTTCTTAAACATCTCATTTAAATGGTTTAGATATCAATCATCCTTTTATTTCAGATACTTTGTTAAACTTTAGACATGGATCAAAAGTCATTATTTAGTTTAACTATTCTGTTTCTCGATATTGATATTGAACTAGATTACCAAATTAATGAAGTATCATCTTAATTACATTCGGGTGTGGCCACACATACATCTGTACAATTCATCAAGGGACCCATTAGTATCAAACTCCAATACATGTGGAGGAACAAATCCTATTTTGACTGCACGTGTCGTTCATGTATTTCACATCGCACCTGAAAATGGTCTTTATGGCAGCCTTGTTCAGGACAACGTTGAACCATATCAAGGATCAACATTCCAGACATACAAAACCTACTTGCATCTCAAGTCTAAGGATGAGAGATTCAACCACTTTCGAAATTCACTATTGACGCCGATCCATACAGTGAATTCTTGTAGGTTGGGTCAATCCAATGTTCATCCAATGAACACATATGAGTTTTGTGGCATCATCAATTAATATTCATCCCAAATGAATATGACCAACTCACATTTGTCTTAACTCGACAATACTCCCATATTGTCAACCGACAATGGATAATTTAGAATAATAAGATTACTCTTGGATTAAACATTTAACACCCCCAAATTTACACGCAGCAGAATACATCTTTGGGTGCTAAACAATGATACAACAACACATAATTTATAAAGAACGACTCGAAAAGAGACGTTTCAAATTTATCGTTCCTAAAACATTTATCAGAGTAGCGTAGTCCCAAGACATCGTAACCAAAGTACAACCAAAACAAAAGATTTAAATTGTTTTAAACAAAAGGAACGACAAATATTCAAAGAGTTTATATTGCAAAGTAGTGCACAACATTCATTCCCGTGGCTTCCAAGCTTCACCCTTCCTGATTTCCTGAAATACATGTGAGTAAAACATCAGCAAAAATGCCGAGTGAATCTATAGGTTTATGTAATCAATTTGAACACAAGCAAAGATTATAAGTTTGTGGCATGCTTATAAGCATCAAATAATAATTGGCATCAACAATGATAATTGTATATAGCATAAATTGCAATAAGCTCATGGAACCGAGCCCTTAGACACTCCCATATCAGTCTAATAAGACGAGAGATTTATTAATTGTCGGTTACCTCCAGATTATTGGTACATTGTCTTATACCTGACTTCTCAATACAATATGTCCAAACAGTGTGGAGGTCGGGCCTAAGCTTCTGTGACAAGTCCACACAAACTGAACCGGGGCGGCTTCCCCCATAGATCTATTAATTGTACTAGCGGCTAGCCCATCATAAGCTAGTTAATGGTCCATAATTGAGGCTTTAACAATGGCAATCACTTAATGCAATTTAAAGGCAACCACAGGTCCATTCATAGAGGGACAAAGCATACCATAAAAATCTTGTGTTCTAAGTTTATAAAACATGTATTCCCCCTCGCGGGTTTAAAATAATTTAATAACTAGTATAAAGCGAGGCTATAGACTCACCTTAGCCAATAGTGGTAATGAGACGATCGCCGACGATAGTAGATGCCCGATAATCACGATAACCGCAACCTAGCAAATAAGGTGCGTACTTTAATAATAGACTCGAGAAATAAATGATACTTAATAAAATCAAACTCGAACTCATAAAACCACAATATACTCGAGAGTAAACGATATAAATAACTTCATTATACTTTACTACCCATTTACTTAACCATTTTATACTTTTAACAAAATCCGCCGGCACATACTACATGTACTAGCTTATTTACCCCTTTTTAAACTTGTCAACCGTTTATGAAACGACTCGATAAACTAACTTACTATATATAGAAAGTCCTCCTACAAGTTTATCAAAAGAAATTACTTTTAAAGTCTTTTACTCGACTCATTTTCAAACCACAAAATCCTGACACATTTACGTTAATTTTTCATACAACCGTTTTAACTTATTTAAACGACTCCGTTTACAAAACCGACACTCGGGTTTTAAAGTAAACTCAACCTAATAAATAAATACCTCATTATCAGTAGGTTACTAATGTTGAAATTTTGCTAGGTTCAATTGTTGTTCTCGGTGTCTAATCGAATTGATCTAGGTTCTCTATGTGACTCAAATGTTCTTTGGTGAAACAAAAATGTGTCGTTGTAGTATTTAAAATGTAAGTGCAAAACAATTAAAGTAAAAGTGCTCTTAAAGTAAATCTAAGTCTAATTAAAATAATGGTGCAAGTATTTAAAACGTGACTGAAATTAAAGGGCACTAAAGTAAATGACGCAAACTTAAAGCTAACTAAGGCAATCTTAAAACGCAACTAAAACTTAAACTAAGGCAAGGCTAAAATAAAGCTAAGACAAATAATTTTAAAGTGCAATTAAATAAAAAGGCGGGAAAAATAAAGCTTGAAAATAAAGATAAGAAATTTAAAAAGAAAGACTAAAAAGAAAGAACTGAAAGAAACCTTTGATTCGGAAGTTCAAAACTTCCGAATGAACTGACTTGAGGCGGAACTTCTTTACTTCCGAATAAAGCAGCTTGATCCGGAACTTAGACCTTGATTCGGAACTTTTAAGTTCCGAATGAACAAAAGATGTTGATCCGGAACTTCTTCCGAATGAAACACTCTTGATTCGGAACTTATTGACCGGGAACTTGGTTCGGAAGATCTGGCTGATTCGGAACTTTGTCCTTCGTCCGGAACTTTTAAGTTGATCCGGAACTTTTGAGTTCCGAATGAATCTCCTTGATCCGGAACTTTTTGAGTTCCGAATGAAGTATATTGATCCGGAACTTTTAAGTTCCGAATGAACAAATGCTTGAGTCGGAACTTTCGTTCGGAAGTATTGACTCGGAACTTTTGGAGTTCCGAATGAACACTCTTGATCCGGAACTTTGAATGTTCCGGATGAAACCCCTTGGTTCGGAACTTTGGAGTTCCGAATGAACGAACTCCCTCTCTTGAGTCGGAAGTTTTCCTGGAAAGATCAGACACAGAAACAAACTCCCCCGAAGAACACGGGATCAAAATAACAAGAAATATATCGTAGATTAAACAAAATCAGACAAACGATTTAATTAAGCTAACAACGAATCAACAGTTAAACATAAACAAACAATTAAAATCAACAAAACAAACAAATTTAACCACAATAATCAAAAACCCATTTGATCAAAATAAAGACATGAACATAAACACAAACATAAACATAAAAATCAAAGATTAAGAAAGGTAGATGATAGATTAACAAGATAAAATAAAGATTGACAAGAATTAAATGAAAACTTACTTGAAATTAAAGGAATTTAAGGTGCAAGACAAGGTAATTAAATTGACAAGTATTTAAATGACAAGGTAATTAAAAGTGGAAGACTAATTGTCACACTAGCCAACAAGGAAAATGATTAACAACTAATGATTATTTATAGGGGAGGATTAAGGAAGCTTCCTCCCCTCCTTCATTTCTTCTTAATTGCGAGATTAAGTCTCTCCTTCTTTTAATCTTCATTAATTGCATCATTAGTCCTTTATTCTTCTAATCTTCTTTAAACTTGGACTTAAAGGACTTTTGGCTTCAGGATTTCTTTGAACTCGTCTTTAAATTCTTCAATAAAATAGACTTGAATTCTTTGGCTTTTGATAAACTTTCGTCTTTTGACTTTTTCTTCGATAAATCTTCAGAATTGGCCTTGGACTTCCGTTCTTTTTGCACTCTTGACTTCGTCTTTCATCTTTTTCTTCAATAAAAGTCCGTAAATGCCCGTGAATGTCCGTGTTTTCTCCTCTTTTCACCTTTTCGTCCTAAATCGCAACAAAAACACAAACCACGCATAATTCCGACATAAAAGACATAAAATACACGTTTTGGCTCGGTTATTATTGTAATTAAGTGGTAGAAAAGATGGGTGTTTACACACCTATCAGTTACACATTTTTAAAACATCCATTTAGAGTCCCCGGGATTCGATCCAAATATCGACAACAACTATATGTAGTGCCGATACTCGTCTCCCGGTACACGATCATTCAAAACATCATAACTTCGCGCTCGTTTTGAGCTAGAAGCTCTACCTTATATCAAATCGAAGCTAAGGAAATTATCTACAACCCTAGGCTATAAGTTAAGTCATTTTCAAAACATAAAAATTCGGATTTTTCAGTTTACTTACTGCTATAAAATGGGTACCAAAATCTTGTACAAAATCAACTTTTTGACCAAAACCAACCATAGAAATGATCATTTATATACTCTAATATCATCATAAATCCATCATAACATCAAAATCATAACAAAAAATAAAAATCTTTGGATCAAAATATAGTTTTTAACAAGATTTCTAGCAAGAACCACCATGGATCATGCTAAAAACACCATGCATAACCATGGCTTCCACCTACCAACATCATAAAAATAAAAAGTGCTTGTATGTGTGAAATTTTTATACCTATGTGATCCTTGATCAAAAATAGAGATGGGTCTATGCTTGGTTTAGCTAGATTCAACCACAAACTCAAGATAGTTTGAAAAATGTATGGATTTGGTGTGGTTGTGTGGTGTTTCGGCAAGAACAAGGAGAAAGGAGAGAGAGAGTGATTTTTGGAAGTAAAAAAAAAATAAGTGTGTGTGTTTTAAATTTTTAATTTAGTTAGTGGGGTGAGGACCAAAGTGCAATTTGGCAAAGGTTTGGTTAAAAAATGTAATTAGTTAGTTAAAAGGTGGGAAATTTTCACTAGTCAATTTTTGAAAATATTTACGGGACTCGGGTTTCGTAAAAATACTTAAAAGTTTAAACGCACACGAAAAATAATAATATAACGACTCGATACGTAATTAAAACGATATCGTCGAAAATATTAAATATCGAAACGATCGATAATGAAATATAAAATTGTGGGCATCCGTCGGTATCGCGATCACTAGTAGTCCTCGTTACTCGTCAAAATATTAAAATATAACATTAATATCGGTTTCAACTTAAACCGTTAAACATCATAATATTTAACGTTATAAAATACTTCAAAATAATTGAAAATAGAATTAAATTATGACCTTATTTTTACGGGTTTTACATCCTCACCACCTTAAGGGAGCGACGTCCCAGCGCTCAACTCGCCTCATACACGAGTTGTTCACTACCCGGAAGGATGAGAGCATTCCTTATAAAGAAGCCCTCACGTTCCCACGTGAATCTCGATCCACGATCTCCACTGGTTCTTTTACGAAACGCAACTTGTCGTCAAGTTGTATCTCACCAAAAAGGAATAAATAAATCCTTATCCACAAGTCACCCGTCAAGCTCGACACATGAAAATTTTATGAATCACACGAAGCTAATTTGACGACAAGAATAGATGACAGGATTTTCGGGTAAGTCGAGTTAAAAAGAAAGTTGCAAATTAAAGGATATCCATCGGCCGGACAGTCATGGACACACATAAAAAAAACTAACAAGAAAAACATTTTCGTCATCGGAGGGTGCTCACACGCGGGTCCCTACTCAAAAGATAATACAAAGACACCATCTCACTTTCGCCAACGCGCATTAAAGTCTCAATAAACATCGTCGTTGAAAGTCAAAAAGATATTACATAATATGTGTTCTATATGATCGGACGTCATCGGATGATGCCATCTCAAGTTCTCACAACTTACGATCATTTGACTAGATCACACACCATGTAAGTACATAAAAGAAAAGGTCGAACATAAATATCGAGTATAGATCTCCACCGTTAATCATCGAGAAAACCTTGAACGAACCCTTGATTATAACCACTTGATCTCTAGAGTCTTCTATGATCCTTCGATAGTAGCAAGTAAGATTACAAAAACTTCATATCCATGATAAGTTGCCCTTGATAACTCGGTCCTCAATCATTCCACAAGTACACACATAAATCCTGGTGACACTTATCGTTTCTTCTTATAACTGCTTCCCGAGATTCACTTTAAACTCAGAATAAAATAGTGATCTTCAATAAGAGGAATAGAACGAGATAAAAATGAATTCAATAAACACATAAACGGACAAGATGTGGTAAAATGATTTAAGGTTGACGATCGACGAGGGATCTCGACTCACGTAACCATTAAACATAATAATTCGTAATACTAGAAAAATGAGAGCGAAGAATGAATTAAATATTAATATTAAAATAACGTTTGTCAAAATTATCCGTCCCGAATTTGGTATTACCTTAAAACTCAGTTGAGGTACTTTCTTGATAAGGGTGACATATCAAAGTAGGAGTTAAATAGCTTCATAATTTATTTTGGTTGTCTTAAGAAACTTTGAAAGAATGACATGAATTTATTAATTAAACTCGTATTGATGGTTACAATTAGAAAATATAATTTCCAAATTAAATCATTATTAGGAATGTAAATTAAATCAGTAATTTCATTACATTTAAAGTAAAGTATGATAAGTCAATTAGTTCAAAAGGTAGAACATAATTTCATTTTAAACATTAGTTTTAGTTATACAAAATATGATGTATAAATTTGACCTTTTACTTGTGATGGTTGTTTCGATAATTGAAAATCATTGGAAAAAATGTATAAAAGTTCCATAAAAATTTTATAATACGTTGTAGAAATACATAAAGGTGTTTATTATTTCAAAATAAATATGGGATATATTCGGGTTTCGAAATGTGACAAGATAACAAACGAATACGAATGGAAATAATAGTCAACAATTAGTACGAAATCAATGGTACAAAAGGGGACGAAACAAATATCGTGTGAATTCTTAAAGAGAATAATAAAATAAGGGCGTTGATGGTAAGACGATAAGAAATAATAGATTGAACAAGTTGTCAATTTTGTTAGTGCGGTCGGTGGTTCACCAACATCAGCTCGTTAACTTAGCGGTGGTCGATACATGATCGGAAATAAGATCCATACAAAAATTTTAATAAAATTAAATTCCTAATAATCACTTGTAATTAAAACAAATCAATTGAACGATGTTAGTGCTTAAAGAGAGAAGTCAAAGCACGGTTCACAAGAGTGGATCTCGAGACAAACGAGAGTGACGGACGTCATCCCAGATATACGGAAATCACTCTAGTGATAATTCATTATTCACGTGCGGAGACATTCTAAAGATCTACCCAGTCGCATAAAGAAGATTGGACGAGACGGAAGGATAAAATATCGAGACTTTTAGGTCATTTATTAACAGTCAATAATTAGACGAGCAGTCAAAAGAAATCAGTTATAAGACAAAATGAAGTAACAAGTGGAAAAACAATCATCGAGTAAAAACGTACTTAAAATCACGTAATTCGTTTAACTAAACGTAAGAAAACATATGCAGATGCATAGAAATTGTGCTACTTGCATAAAATATAAAGTTTTCAAAACTTCTTTTCAATTTATTTCATTTTATTTATCTTTATCATAATTACAAGTAAAAAGTTCTTTATTATCAAGATTTTTAAGGTGACTACTATTCAGCCTAGCATGGCTCCATCTAAATTAGACATAGGTGATCAGGCCATGTATAATTTAGGAATAGCAATGCAGTGCTCAGTTTCGTCGAAAAGTATTACGTTTCTTATGTTTATATATAAACTATGCCATTTGTAAAATGGAGTTTAAAAATAGTTTATAAATTTATAGGATACAAGTAATTTGTGAGATACTTAATAAGCAACTTTTAATCTTACGAAAAGTATTTTATAAGACCAAAGTAAAAATAATTGGTGAAAATAATCGTAAAACAATATCAGATTTATTTATAATATGACATTATGACAACGTATAAAGTAGTCAAAGTTTTGCAAAAAGTGGCAAATAGTAGCTCATAAAACAATCAATGAAATGGTTACAAGTTGTTAAGGTTTCAAAAGGTTATAAGGTTTAGACGAAAACGCCATGAGACACGCGATAAAATATCGACGAAGAATGTGAAGACAAAACTTCAAAACTCAACCCAAGTCAGTGGAAGGTTAGAAGAAAACGAAAATAAAATAACATCGAATGACAAATGAGTCATATATATAAAAAGAATAAATCAATCCATATGTGTATTCTATATAAGATACTCGACACAACATGCTTTTAAGAAAATATATTATTCATTTTCAAATTACACCATTAATCCGGTAATTGCTAATCCTGTAATGTTTCTATTTTTAAACATTTTAACATGTAACTAGTATTAGTTAGTTGTAAAATAATATTCATTAAAATTTTACGATCTCAAATGAACTTAAAACTGCTTAGAAACGTTTAAAACTCATGTTCTGAATTTTCTATCAGATTTAACTTTTAAATATGAGCCGATTAATTGACCCGATAAACGACATCTCCAAGACTCGGAGTCTAAAGCATTTTGATGTAAAACGACGTTTCAGACGACTTTCTAGTTTTACCCGAGACCTGAAACCCAATGTAAAATGACCAAAATACCCTTGCAATTTCTGTGCATGTTTGACTATTTATTTTAAAAACGCAGGTTTTACTTTTAAGTTTTGACCTGTTTATACTGCCCCTACAGTTTCTGCATAAAGTGTATTTTTCGACACTTCTTAACGATTCAAAATATATACATATATACACACATGTCTTGTGGATTTTACAACAACGAAAAATAATTCTCATAATGAGCATCAAGTAAAAATATAGCATGATGAATGACATAAAATGCTTCAAGGTATTCAACACGAAATTTAGGAAGCAAAACGATGAATGACGTTCATAATTTAAGTTTCAAGGTGCAATGTAGGCAAATCTCCTTGGTGCCACGATTGTCAAAAACACAAAACATAACAAGAAAAGAATGGAACATTAAAGGGTTGCGTTCCGGGAGCAAGAAGGTTAATGAAAAACAAATGATACAATTTTATAGAAGTAAAATCGTATTCCAATCTAGTGCCATAATCTAGACGATGATTTATAAAATTACGATGATGTTACCGAGATATAAGTGAACAATACACTTCGGAGTCGATACATATAAATGTCAACGAATTAAATCTTCGCATGTCGTGTAAAACGATAATAAAAATCAACAAAATATTATGAAAAACCATGATATTATTCAACACGATTATAGGAAATGTTTCAAAATGTGTGACTCACACGATAGCGGTTAGTCTATTCCAAGGACACATTGAGCTACACAATGGTCTAGAGATTACGTTAAAAGACGTCCAAGCTCAAACAGCCGAAAGACGATTTGGATATCTATATAGATATCACAAAGGGTTAAACAATGAAAGTAACGCGCGTAGATGAAGGTATGTAAGGTCATAATATAAAATTTGCAATAAAAGCAATTTAAATACTTCAAAAATAAATACAGAAAGATCTTGAAAATTCAATGTATTTATTTAAGTTAATCATTAATAAATGATAAACTTTTATCGAAAAGTTTAACGACATAAATATATATCGATAAAAGGGATCATAGATATAAATATATATCCGTAAATGGATCATAGTATTTCTTTATAATTACTTGGCAATAAGGTATACGTAATAACGTATACTAAAATTGTAATCTCAGAAGTAGCTTGAACCTGAAGTCACGCGAAATCATGTGCACCGACTCTTTGAAAAATAAAACCGACAGTTATAGTTTAGGTTTTTAGAAAAAGACCTAGTTCTCTATAACTCATGGCTCTGGTACCAATCATTAACACCCCCAAATTTACACGCAGCGGAATACATCTTTGGGTGCTAAACAATGATACAACAACACATAATTTATAAAGAACGACTCGAAAAGAGACGTTTCAAATTTATCGTTCCTAAAACATTTATCAGAGTAGCGTAGTCCCAAGACATCGTAACCAAAGTACAACCAAAACAAAAGATTTAAACTGTTTTGAACAAAAGGAACGACAAATATTCAAAGAGTTTATATTGCAAAGTAGTGCACAACATTCATTCCCGTGGCTTCCAAGCTTCACCCTTCCTGATTTCCTGAAATACATGTGAGTAAAACATCAGCAAAAATGCCGAGTGAATCTATAGGTTTATGTAATCAATTTGAACACAAGCAAAGATTATAAGTTTGTGGCATGCTTATAAGCATCAAATAATAATTGGCATCAACAATGATAATTGTATATAACATAAATTGCAATAAGCTCATGGAACCGAGCCCTTAGACACTCCCATATCAGTCTAATAAGACGAGAGATTTATTAATTGTCGGTTACCTCCAGATTATTGGTACATTGCCGTATACCTGACTTCTCAATACAATATGTCCAAACAGTGTGGAGGTCGGGCCTAAGCTTCTGTGACAAGTCCACACAAACTGAACCGGGGCGGCTTCCCCCATAGATCTATTAATTGTACTAGCGGCTAGCCCATCATAAGCTAGTTAACGGTCCATAATTGAGGCTTTAACAATGACAATCACTTAATGCAATTTAAAGGCAACCACGGGTCCATTCATAGAGGGACAAAGCATACAATAAAAATCTTGTGTTCTAAGTTTATAAAACATGTATTCCCCCTCGCGGGTTTAAAATCATTTAATAACTAGTATAAAGCGAGGCTATAGACTCACCTTAGCCAATAGTGGTAATGAGACGATCGCCGACGATAGTAGATGCCCGATAATCACGATAACCGCAACCTAGCAAATAAGGTGCGTACTTTAATAATAGACTCGAGAAATAAATGATACTTAATAAAATCAAACTCGAACTCATAAAACCACAATATAATCGAGAGTAAACGATATAAATAACTTCATTATACTTTACTACCCATTTACTTAACCATTTTATACTTTTAACAAAATCCGCCGGCACATACTACATGTACTAGCTTATTTACCCCTTTTTAAACTTGTCAACCGTTTATAATACGACTCGATAAACTAACTTACTATATATAGAAAGTCCTCCTACAAGTTTATCAAATCAAATTACTTTTAAAGTCTTTTACTCGACTCATTTTCAAACCACAAAATCCGGACATATTTACGTTAATTTTTCATACAACCGTTTTAACTTATTTAAACGACTCAGTTTACAAAACCGACACTCGGGTTTTAAAGTAAACTCAACCTAATAAATAAATACCTCATTATCAGTAGGTTACACATTTTTAAAACATCCATTTAGAGTCCCCGGGATTCGATCCAAATATCGACAACAACTATATGTAGTGCCGATACTCGTCTCCCGGTACACGATCATTCAAAACATCATAACTTCGCTCTCGTTTTGAGCTAGAAGCTCTACCTTATATCAAATCGAAGCTAAGGAAATTATCTACAAACCTAGGCTACAAGTTAAGTCATTTTCAAAACATAAAAATTCGGATTTTTCAGTTTACTTACTGCTATAATATGGGTACCAAAATCTTGTACAAAATCAACTTTTTGACCAAAACCAACCATAGAAATGATCATTTATATACTCTAATATCATCATACATCCATCATAACATCAAAATCATAACAAAAAATAAAAATCTTTGGATCAAAATATAGTTTTTAACAAGATTTCTAGCAAGAACCACCATGGATCATGCTAAAAACACCATGCATAACCATGGCTTCCATCTACCAACATCATAAAAATAAAAAGTGCTTGCATGTGTGAAATTTTTATACCTATGTGATCCTTGATCAAAAATAGAGATGGGTCTATGCTTGGTTTAGCTAGATTCAACCTCAAACTCAAGATAATTTGAAAAATGTATGGATTTGGTGTGGTTGTGTGATGTTTCGGCAAGAACAAGGTAGAGAGAGAGTGATTTTTGGAAGTAAAAAAAAATAAGTGTGTGTGTTTTAAAATTTTAATTTAGTTAGTGGGGTGAGGACCAAAGTGCAATTTGGCAAAGGTTTGGTTAAAAAATGTAATTAGCTAGTTAAAAGGTGGGAAATTTTCACTAGTCAATTTTTGAAAATATTTACGGGACTCGGGTTTCGTAAAAATACTTAAAAGTTTAAACGCACACGAAAAATAATAATATAACGACTCGATACGTAATTAAAACGATATCGTCGAAAATATTAAATATCGAAACGATCGATAATGAAATATAAAATTGTGGGCATCCGTCGGTATCGCGATCACTAGTAGTCCTCGTTACTCGTCAAAATATTAAAATATAACATTAATATCGGTTTCAACTTAAACCGTTAAACATCATAATATTTAACGTTATAAAATACTTTAAAATAATTGAAAATAGAATTAAATTATGACCTTATTTTTACGGGTTTTACAAAACATGCAAATATAGGACACAGTTGATATAAAATGAAAACGATCATACCTCATATGTCAATTCATTATAAAATAAAAACTGTTTTACATCCCAATTATTCAAATACTAAAATACACAAATCTAAATGAAACTACCAGCTGGTCTAAGTCCAATGCTCCTAGCATGCTCAACATGTTTGGTACAAGACATTGGTTTAGTAAACGGATCAGCTAAGTTGTTATCTGTGTGAACTTTAAGAATACGATTATCACCTTCTTGAATTACTTCTCGAATATAGTGATATTTTCTCCGAAAATGTTTGGCATCCTTTTGAACTCCAGGTTCATCGGCTATAGTAATTGCACCCGTATTATCGTAGTACATTTCCATAGGTCTATCATTACTGGGAACAACGCCAAGCCTAGAAATGAATGCTTCCATAGCTTCAGAAGAAGCTATGTATTCAGCTTCTGTAGAAGACATCTCAGTAGTGCTTTGTTTAGAACTCTTCCAATCAACAGCGCCTCCGTTCATCACGAAGACATATCCGGTTTGTGATCTAAGATCATCCTGATCTGTCTCCCAACTAGCATCAGTGTAGCAAGTAACACCAAGCTCAGTTGTTGAATCACCTCCATAAACAAGAAATATATCTTTAGTATTTCGAAGATACTTTAATATGTTCTTTACAACAGTCCAGTGACATTCACCTGGATTCTGTTGGTATCTACTTGTAAGGTTCCGAGAGAACGCTACATCAGGTCTAGTGCACCACACAGCATACATGATGGATCCTACAGCCGAAGCATAAGGTACTCCTTTCATTCGCTTCACCTCATTAGGTGTGGAGGGACCTTGAGTCTTACTCAATTCTACATTGGATTGCATTGTAATACTCCCACGTTTGGAGGCATCCATCCTAAACCACTTTAAGATTTTGTCAATGTATGCACTTTGACTTAAACCGATTAATCGCCTAGATCTATCTCTATAGATCTTGATTCCTAGAATGAACGCCGCTTCACCCAAGACTTTCATGGCAAAACATTTTCCAAGCCAGGATTTTACATCTTGTAGCATTGGAATATAGTTTCCTATGAGTAATATGTCATCTACATATAAGACTAGGAAAACGACAATACTTCCACTAGCTCTTTTATATACACATGGCTCATCGGGATTTTGAGTGAAACCAAACTTTTTGATCTCCTCATCAAATCTCTTGTTCCAGGTCCTAGATGCTTCCTTTAACCCATAAAGGGATCTTTGAAGTTTGCTTACCCGTCTGGGATGTTTAGGATTCACGAACCCTTCAGGTTGCACCATGTAAACGTCTTCGTTCAAATGGCCATTCAAGAAGGCGGTCTTGACATCCATTTGCCAAATCTCGTAGTCATAGAACGCTGCTATGGCTATAATAATCCTAATATGTTTAATATCTACAACAGGCGAGAAGGTTTCTTCATAGTCAACCCCGTAGGTTTGAGTGAAACCTTTTGCTACAAGACGAGATTTAAAGGTGTGTACAATGCCATCCATATCGGTCTTCTTCTTGAAGAGCCATTTACTCGCAACAGTCTTATAGTTGGGAGGGAGGTCAACTAAGATCCAAACTTCGTTATCCCTTATGGATTGCATTTCCACATTCATAGCTTCAAGCCACTTATCAGATTCAGGATCCGACAATGCAGCTTTATAGTTAACGGGTTCATCATGATCCCCTAACTCATGTTCCTCAGCATCGATATAGAAACCATATCGGTCAGGTGCGTGAGATATCCTTGCGGATCTACGAATGGGAATAACATCACTTTGAGATTCGACATTTTCATGTTCAACCTCTTGGTGATGTTCACTAGTGTTCTCAGAAGGTTGTGCATATTGACTTTGAATTTCATTAAAGTCTATGGTGCTCCCACTTGCTTCTTGTGATATGAGACTACTCTCAAGAAACTCAGCATACCGAGCAACAAATATTTTGTTCTCGGGTGGGTAGTAGAAGTAGTAACCCATTGATTCCTTTGGGTATCCTACAAAGATACACTTGATAGATCTGGGCTCAAGTTTGTTTGGTGTTTCTCGTTTAGCGAGAGCCTCACAACCCCAGACTTTCAAATAAGACAAGTTCGGGACTTTCCCGTGCCATATTTCATATGGAGTCTTATCAACCTTCTTAGTTGGAACCATATTGAGTATGCGTGCAGAAGACTCTAGAGCGTAGCCCCAAAAGGACATTGGCAAAGTGGTTGCACTCATCATTGATCGAACCATGTCAAGAAAGGTTCGATTTCTCCTCTCTGACACCCCATTATGTTGTGGTGTATAGGGAGGAGTAAGTTGTGAGACAATCCCACGACTCTTAAGATGATCTAAAAACTCAAGGCTTAAATACTCGCCTCCTCGATCAGATCGAAGTGCTTTGATTTTCTTCCCGAGTTGATTTTCTACCTCGTTTTGGAAGGTTTTGAACGTTTCAAAAACTTCATGTTTATGTTTAATCAAGTAAACATAACCATATCTACTGAAGTCGTCAGTAAATGTAATGTAGTAGTTAGCTCCTTCTCTAGACGTGGTTCTAAATGGACCACATACATCACTATGTATGAGTCCAAGAAGATCATCTGCTCTTTCACTTGCATGAGTAAAAGGCTTTCTTGCCATCTTTCCAGATATACAAGATACACATATATCAAATGATTCATCATCAGTTGACTTTAAAAGCCCATCATGTTGCAGCTTCGCAATGCGTTTCTTGTTTATATGGCCAAGTCGGCAATGCCATAGAAAAGTACAATCCAAGTTGTGCTTGGACTTCTTTTTGCTACAGGTATAAATAGAACCCTCGTTTGATACATGATTATGCATATCAATTTCAAAAATTCCATCACGAGGAATAGCATTAAAATAAAATACATTATCCTTGGAAACTTGAATAGTACCATAATCAGTAAATTTATGTGAAAAACCATTATCCCATAAACGCGAAAGAGAAATAATTCCTCTAGTAATAGAGGGTGAAAAACGACAATTGTCTAGTACAAGAATCATTCCACTAGGGAGGATAAGATCATAGCTCCCTATGGCTTCGACAGCTGCACGGTTGCCATTGCCCACGTGCAAGTCCAAAGCGCCTTTATTTAACTTTCTGACCCCTCTAAGCCCCTGAATAGTATTACAAATGTGAGTACCACAACCAGTGTCATATATCCAAGTATTAGTTTTAGGGAATGAGTAGAGTTCTATCATGAAGATACCTGATGTGCCAGACGTGCCGGCTTTGTTCTTCTTTTTGTCCACTTCTGCCAGGTAGTAAGGACAATTCCTTCTCCAGTGTCCAATCTCATGACAATGATGACACTCTACATCCTTAGCAGGATGCTCCTTTTTGCCAGGTGGGGGGAACTTAAGTTTAGGGTCATGGACCATAGTGGTTATTCCCTTGAACTTCTTACCCTTGCCTCCTTTAGCTTGTGGCTTTGGTTTTTGGATATGACCTTTCTTGATAGCAAGAACAGAGGGAGCTTTCTTGGGCATACCCTTCTCTGCAAGCTTCAGCATGGCATGCAGTTCAGGTATAGTCTTCCCCATGCCATGCACATAATAGTTCTGAACAAACTGATCATAGTCTTTGGAAAGTGAAGTGAGTATAAAGTTCACTCCTGAGACTTGTGGCATAGGGTAGCCAAGTCGGTCCATCTGATCAAGGTAGCCTTTCATTCTCAACACATAAGTGCTAACAGATTGGCCCTCCTCCTGCTTGTAGTTATGGAACGCTTTGACCGTTTCAAAGAGTTCTTGTTCTGTTTGTTGTTGGAACATCGTCTTGAGTTCCTCAATCATGTCATATGCAGTAAAGTCTTCCAAATGTTTTTGGATTTCAGGGACCATACTACACAACATTAAGCCAGCCACTTCTTGCTGTTCAGCAACCCTTTTAGTATGGGCATTGCGAACAGCAGCGGTGGCTGTAGCAGGAGGTGCTTCAGGTAAGGCCTCTTCCAAGTGGTGCAACTTTCCTTCTGATCTAAGGACAATCCTCAGATTTCGAAACCAGTCAAGGAAGTTTGTACCACTCAATTTCTCCTTATCGAGAATTGATCTGATTTGATTGTTAATGGATTGATTCGTTTCCATCTACAAAATAACAAAGTTCAAAGTTTTAGTATTTTTAATAATTAATGCTTTAAAAAATTAACTACCCAAGTTTATATAAAAACAATTAATTTTACGAAAAAGGCTAAGATCCTCATTGAGGTTCTACCATCACATCAGTTGATCTGCTAGCAATGATAGATTCAATAGGTAGATGACGTTCATCAATTACAAATCATGTGCAATTCTTAGATCCTTATGGGACTCATAACATAAGTGAACAATTCACAAAATGTCAAACTGGCATGTTTAGTCCCATCCTTTCCTCAGTCAAGGTCTCACTACTTAGCCGATTAAGTCATCCAATTTGAGAACATGCGAGAATAAGTCTAGGTCTCACGCATAGATAATAATCACCTTGGGTTACAATTCGCATCCGTCTCACAAGATGCAAAAAGTAATTGCAAGTGATCTCAAACGATTGGACGACATGACTTAAATTTTAGACGGGTATAAAAGTTTGATTTACAAATCAAAAAGTATGTACGAGGAAGCATGCATTCATCCATCATAGCACAAGTTAAAAACATTTCTTAACGTAATTCTAATCTTGTTTTAATTTATGCGTGTCAAGTTGTCCATGTTAAATACTAATATAAAACCTAAATGGGTTTAATATTAGATAAGACAATACATAAGTCATAACATTCATAACACATTAAGAGTTATTATGAAAAACAAGATTTTAGTTTTTAAATCATATTTAAACTTTAAACTAAATCAAGGATTTAGTTTTATAAATGGTTTGTGATTGGTTTCATGTTTTTATTAAAACATTTGCAAGTAATATCAAGATATCAAGCAAACAAGCAACCACACAACCACAAGTATGCAAAGCCTCAAACCGATGAAAAACCTATGCTTGATCTCGTGATCCATCACGAAGACCAAGAAGTCAACTAAGGGTAAGTCAACATAACCACAAAGTTGGCTCCCACTTGCTCCAAGACCATCAAGAGAAAGTAGAACCCAAAATGAATATGAGGCCTAAATCTGCCTAAAAATTTCAGTCGACTTCTAGGGCCTAAAACCCATATAAGGATTCTTCCCTAGCCTGAGCTCCAGTTGAGACTTTTGAAGGCCTATGAGTTGTGAGTTAGCACACCAAATTTGGGCTTCTATCTCCTTATAGAACTTCGGGAAATCACATTTTAGTGCAGGTCACTCAGCAGCTCCGAATTTCACAATATGTCTTTAATTCTTTAGCCATTCCCATCCAATCATCGGTTACAAATGATTTATGACTAAAAACATTTAAACTATCATTAACCTACTGTAAAATGCCCAAACAATGGCTATAACCAACATCAAAAACATATTAATGAAGCCGAAACAATGGCAAATCTCCAAAACTGAAATTAAATGCAAATCAACACACAACATGTCATATTTGGTCTAGGTTTTCATCGGCTTTGCATAAGAAACATAATAATACCATAATATTATGAATATAATAAGGTGTTGGCTAAGTCCATGGCTAAACATGCATGTATTTGCCATGGAAATAAAATTAAACAACAACAAACACTTGTTAGCCAACGAAATCGAAAGAATAATCAACAATTAATTAAACCCCCGATTGGTGCGTGTAACCAATGAACTTAGGACCTTAAAACCACATTTTATAAACCTTGTAATTATCATATATTTACAGAAAACATGGTCATTAGGGCTGTTTAAAAACCCGATTCAAGGATCGTTCCAAAAAACGTGTTTTAGGTCATTTTACACGTACCCGTAATAAACCCATTTAAGTATGCGTAAACCGTGACTATGAGATCATTAAAAACAGATTATAAGACCTCCTAAAATTCAATAATGCCACGAAAATAATGCCATAGGGGCTGTTTTAATATTGGTTTAACAAATCCCTAAAAAACACTCATATTTTTGCCATTTTTACCAATACCCGATAATCATATGACATCTATGATGACTCGTGATACCACTATAGGTGCTGAATATAATCATTAACATATTATAAATAATCAAACGCAGTGGAAAAGCACCTATGAACGGATCCATATAGTCATATGAATAATCAATAAAAATGGAGATAAAAGTATACCTTTGTAGCGTGATCCAGTAGATCAAACGGAGACCATCACGAGATCAAAACAAGAAACTCAAGTGATCAAAGTAGATCACCTCTATGAATATGATCCACACTACACTTCCTTGTATACCAATTAGATGCTAGTCTATATAACCCGTAACCTTCTAATAGTCTTTCTCTACACTAGACAAAAGCTATTAGATCAAAGAAAACTCAAAACCAAGATTGGTTTTTGTTATTTGCCGTAAAATATTGATAGATATAATATGGTAATACGTTTTATTTGTATCTTATATATTTGGAAGCAAATTGACTCCATCAATTGCAATTATCAAAAAATAAAACGTATGACCTATTTTCTCTACATCAATATGGGCTTTAAATGGACTTTACCATTTATTCTTTTAGTCTTAATGATAAACCAATTACAATATTAGTTATTATAAAACAAGTATTGATCTCGAGTTACGTAGGTTATTAATATACCGTAAATACGATAAACACGACATATTCAAATGGTACCTCAGTGTATATGTGTGTGACCCGATAGGCCCATATGTGTCTAGCCATATAATTAGTAATTATGACACGAGAAAACTCCAACATCTTTAGTGTGTAGGATCTCAGCAAGACTATTCACTTGGTGCAAGAGCCGGAGCCCAGCCAACCCGAATTAAGCCTAATTCAGGTCTAGCAAGGATCATCCAACTTTTGTATCAACAAGTTGGCGCCATCCGTGGGACCAATACACTAAGCTAGAACAAATTTCATCTCGATCTCTTTCAATGAGGAAAGGACATCCGCAAGGAAATCCCAGGAACACGAATCCTGCGAATCAGAAGTCCATAGGAGACGAGATACTCATTCCCACTTAGTCCCCTGACAACCAAACAGATGGACTGAATATCCGAAGCGTTTTTCAGTCCGTGGGTGGGACAGGCACATCCGCTAATACCCCACCACCAACCATGACCATGGACAACCCTGACCCAGGGAGTGCGCCTAACGCCCCTAACAAGGAGCCACGCATGCCATCAATCGAAGAAGAAGTGGAAGTCGAACCACTTAGTGAGGGCACGACCCCAGGAACGAAACCTCTTTGAGGAGAACCCTCAACCTTGGAATGTGTTCGAGCGTATAGGGGATCATGTTATGCAGGAACTACTACAACCTCGTGAAGAAGGAGATAGATCCGACGGATCAGTCGAACGGCCGGACTTGGAATTAACCAGGAACAATCGCCGCACAAGCGTGTAGGATAGGGTGAATACTGGGAAGAAGGCTCCTAGCTCTTCTCATAAAAGTGGTCCTCAGCCGAGAAGTGGGGCATCACCCCCTTCCCCCGGTCCCTCGGGAGAAGAGTCGGATGACCATCCACCCAAGCGTCGTCGACCTAGGCGTACTCCTCCACCACCATCGGACGATGAGGGATACTACGATGGCCCTTACAATCGTAAGGTGGAAGGGGAAGATCTCTCCCGCCCATGGTGTGATCCTAGGGAAGATCCCTTCACCCTCCGCATACGGAATTACTCCGAGGATAAGAAGCGTTGCATGCCAGCGTGCGTCAAAACCTATGATGGGTCTGGTGATCCGGATGATCTCCTAAAGATATTTGACACACATGCAAAGATCGAACGATGGCCCATGCCTATATGGTGCCAGATGTTCAATTCGACCTTGATTGGAAATGCCCGTGATTGGTTTGAGGGACTTCCTAGGGACTTCCTCCTTGAAGTATCAATAGTTTCAGTGAGCTGCGCACCGCGTTCAAAAACAATTATACCTAGCGAAAGAAATATAATAGGGATCCGGTCTCATTGGCAACCGTCAAGCAACGACCCAGAGAATCTACGGAGGATTTCACAGAACATTTTAATGATGAGTGCACGCGCATGAAGACAACGCCCGAGCTCCTAAAAATTTCTGATTATATGCATGCTATAACGGACAAGGAATTAATTAAGCACCTCATTGATAAGCGACCGGAGAAGTATGACGACCTCATGGAAAGGGTCAGGAACTTTGTAGAAGGAGAAACCGCGGTAGCCGTGGCCTATCCTACAAAGGGAAACCACAACTATCGATCGAACGACCAGCCCAGGAGGCAGTCGGGTGGTCAAAGCAACTAAGGCAATGGAAGGTGCTCGGACTACAAGAGCCAAAATAAAGGAGGGCGGTCGGATGAAAAATTCACCCCTCTAACGATGACTTACCGGGACATCTTGTTGACAGAAGGGGAGAACTTCCCAAGGTCTCCCCCAATGACAACTCTGGTGGACCGTCCTCAAGGAAATAGCTTCTGTGAATTCCACAACGACAAGGGCCACGACACGGAGGAATGCATCCAGCTCAAGAAGCACATTGAGTCACTGATCAAGTCAGGCAAACTCAAACATTTGGTCAAGGATTGGAAGGATGGAAAGGTTAACAAAAAACACGATAAGAAGGATCCCCAAAAGGACAAACCTTCGACTATATACATGATCCAATCTTGGTAGCGCCGCACAAAGCAGGAAATTAGTCAAATATTTTCACGCGGCAGAGAAATCTCATTCCCTCCCATTACGGCAAGTGACGTGGCTGATGCACCTCTCACGATTGAGGTAAGCATTTAAACACACAATGTTCGCCGTATTTTTGTGGATGGAGGGTCATCGGCGGAAGTACTGTACGAACACTGTTTCGTACAGCTACGACCAGAGATAAGAAGCCAATTAGCACCGGCAACGTCGCCACTCATTGGCTTTAGTGGAGACACTATCTGGCCAATAGGACAACTGCGTCTGCTAGTAACCAATGGGAATGAAGAGCATTCCACCATAACGTGGATGAACTTTATGGTGATACGCTCACACACTCCATACAATGGGATTATTGGAAGACCAAGCATCCTGGCCATACGGGCAGTTCCGTCCACGGCTCACGGTATGATTAAGTTCCCTATTGAGGGGGAATTGTAACTATCTACAATTCAATCATGCGAGCATCCAAATGCCACGCCGTGACAACACCAGTCCAGCCTGTTCCCATTAAGGAAGGATCACCGCCCCCCAATTGGAAGGTGGCAATCCATCCTGATTACCCGGAACAAGAGGTGTCCATAGGAGGAACGCTCTCGGATAACAGCAAGAGGGCCATGTGCTCTCTCCTAAAAGCGAACCTGGATGTATTTGCATGGGAGCCTAAGCATATGACAGGTGTGCCGCGCTCGATAGCAGAACACAAACTTCAAATCCGCAAGGGATATGCTCCTGTTAAACAAAAGAAGCGTGGTCTAGCACCAGAGCGCAGTCAGGTAATACTGGATGAGGTACGAAAATTAGTAGACGCAGGAATTATGCGCGAGGTATACTACCACGAGTGATTATCCAACCCAGTCATGGTTAAGAAGCATGACGGTAGTTGACGCATGTGTGTGGACTTCACAGACTTGAACAAAGCTTGTCCACAAGACTACTATCTGTTACCAAAAATTGATTGGAAGGTGGAATCCTTATGTGGGTACCCGTTCAAGTGTTTTTTAGATGCATACAAAGGATACCATCAGATCTAGATGGCGGAAGAAGATGAGGAGAAAACAACGTTTCATACTAGTCAGGGCGTGTACTGTTACACAAAAATGCCGTTCGGACTAAAGAACGCCAGAGCGACATATCAGCGACTTGTTGATAAAGCCTTCAATTCCCAGATAGGCCGCAACCTTGAAGTCTATGTTGACGATCTGGTCATCAAAATTCATACGGAGGAAGCACTTCTCCGTGATATCCAGGATACGTTTGACACGTTAAGGAGAATCAACATGAAACTGAATCCAAAAAGTGCACGTTTGGATTGAAAAATTCTTACATTAAATTGGCGCCGCTGCGCTTCGCTCGTTACGATTGACGATTTCGTGAGACGTTTGGATTTTGGGATCCGTTCATTTTTTAACGTTACTTTTTCTTGCAACAAAATCAAAATACAAAAAAATTAAAAACTTAAAAATACCAAAAAATAAAAAACCACAAAAGCAAATTCTTTCTTGCAACAAAAAAAGTAAAAAATCCAAAAGTAATACTTTTTCGTAAAAGTATTACACCAAAAATATTACGTATTATTTTTCTGATTTCGATTTCTTTCATTTTTATTGTGAATATATATTTTTCTAAAAAATACAAAAAGATTTTTCATTTATTATATTATATTACGTAGCACAATAAATTTACCTACTTTTCAAATAAGGCCTTAGTTGGGATTTCATCACCTAACTATTGTATTCGCATCCTAAACGAAATAAAAGGGCAAAATAGATAAATACTAGTAAGACGTTTGAACTCAAAATATACAAACTATAAGGTGGGTATAAGGAGACGCGCTATAAAAGGCCGTCTAAGGAAAAAGGTTTTTAAGTGCTTTGTGCCACCTTGTTTCCCCGCTTGCTTGTGCGTATATTGAGAGGGACGACCGATTATTGGTTTGCCAACTCAAGTAGTAATTAAATATATATTTTTGTAACTTTTTCATATTGTACCTCGAGAGGGAAAATCCTTTTCCTCTCAATGTCGACCGAGGTCACCTACCTCATTCCAAGTTTTAATTGTATGCGCACTCGCGCGCATACATACATACCGATTGGTGTACCAAATTCTTCCAATTCTTCCTAAAAGAAGAAGAAGAAGAAAAACAAAAAGACCGTCAATCAAGCCGATCCCGAGAATCGTGCTTTCGACAATACAATGGAAACGGATAACAGACCTATGCTCGAGATTTTGCAATCACACGTTGAGGGAAACGATGACGCTATCGTTGTCCCCGCAATTGGAGAAAATAGTTTTGAACTCAAATCGGATTTAATTAAAATGGTTTCCGCTACACCATTTTTAGGCCGTTCTCAAGATGACCCCCATGATCATATCAAGAGATTTATCCATTTGACTAATACGGTGAAATACAATGGGGTGCCACAAGAGGCTATTCGTTTACAACTCTTTCCTTTTTCACTCTATGGACAAGCCCGAATTTGGCTTGATAAGGAACCACCCCAAAGTATTACCACATGGATTGATTTAGAGACCAAGTTTATTAACTACTTTTTCCCACCATCACAGACCACCTCTTTAAGGAATGAAATCATCACTTTTGAACAAAAATATGGGGAAACGTTTAGTGAGTCTTGGGATCGTTTTAAGGAGCTTTTGAGAAAATGTCCACAACACGGTTTCACTAAAGTGCATCAAATTAATACGTTTTACAATGGTTTAACTCTAAATGACCAAGACTCACTTAATAGTGCCGCGGGGGGCAATATTCTTGTGAAATCAATGAACGAGGCTTGGGCCATAATTGAAAACAAGGCTAAAGTACAAACCAAGAGTGTTAGGGCCACTATGGCAATTGCTAGTTCTAGTGAAAAGGATAAGAGAATTGATAAGCTTACATCGCTTGTTGAATCAATTGCTCTAAAAACCCAAGCCCTAAATGGTCAAGTTAATGCCATGAAAGAAACTTGTGAAACGTGTGAGACTTGTGGTGGACCACATTCATATTTCAATTGTGACAAGGTTTAAAATAATCAACAACAACAAGTTTGTGCTTTTAATGCTAATGAAAGAGTTCCATTTAAACCAAATGTTGATGTTAACCATTTGTCTTATAAGAGTACTAATTATTTGGCTCCCCCGGGTTTTGTAGCTCCACAAAGACCACCCCCACCTGCTCAAAATACCCAAAACCAAAATAGGAACCAAGGTCCTCAAAAGGGTAATTTTCAAGGGAATGTAAATCAAGGGAATTTTAATGGTCAAAATCAAGGGTTTCAAAATAATAACAAAGGTTTTCATGATAACAACGGTTTTCAACCTCAATATCAAAACCAAGGTTTTCCTAATCAAGGTTTTCCTAATCAAGGGTATAATCAAATGAATTTGCACAATCCTAAAATGGACTTGGTTCTACAAAAATTGATCGACCATGAGCGAATTATGAGAGAGATGCAAGAATCGACCGATAAGAGATTTTTGACAATGATTCAAGCCCTTAGACCCCAAGGAGCCTTACCTTCTAATACCAGATTAACCCTCGTGCTAATGTGAGTGCTATAAATACTCGAAGTGGAGCCACTTTAGTGGGACCTTCCATCTCTTCGCCCATAAAGGAGAGACAAGGCCCGGAGGTTATAATGAGTAATCCCACTCCCCTTTCGGTGATTCCTCCCACTACCACTCCTATTACTAGTGCTCCATTGCCTAATGAGCCTATCCCTACGGTTGTTCAAGAAGCGAGTCCTCCTCCTTCTCAACCTTCACCATCAAAACCCAATATCCCTTATCCGTCTAGATTGAACAAGGCTAAAGTGCTCACCAAAGATGACGTTCATGTCTCTAACTTTTTAAAAATGATTTCCAACGTCAATGTTAACATTAGCCTTATTGAAGCACTTGCTCAAATGCGAAAATTTGTGAAAATATTCAAAGATTTGCTTAATAAGAAAGAAAAAATGGTTGAGCTCGTTAGTACTCGTTTAAATGAGAATTGTTCCGCGATTCTTCTCAAAGAGCTTCCTGAAAAGCTAGGAGATCCCGGACGATTCGTGTTACCTTGCTCGTTTCCCCAAATTGATGATTGTATGGCTTTAGTGGATCTCGGCGCTAGCATCAATCTTATGCCACTTTCGGTATGGAAACGATTATCATTACCCGACCTTGTACCGACTCGCATGACTCTCGAGTTAGCTAATAGAACTCTCGCATACCCCGTTGGTATTGCCGAAGACGTTTTTGTTCGAGTTGGTACATTCACTTTTCCCGTGGACTTTGTTGTTGTCGACTATGAGATGGATCCTCGTATACCGTTAATACTTGGTAGACCGTTCTTAAGAACCGAAAAAGCTTTAGTTGATGTAGCCGAAGGGGAATTAATTCTTAGGGTTGGGAATGATAAACAAGTGTTTAAAATGGGGAAAATGGTGAATAAATCAAATGAAAAAGAATCGGTCAATATGATTGATGTGCTTAATTTTGATAATGAAGAAAGTTTTATCAATCCCTTTGAAACTAAAAAGTTTAACATTAATGATTTTGTGGTACATTCAAACCCACTTTTTGACACTTCAAATGATAATCCACTTTTTGAAGAAAATGAGGAAACTAGTGATGTCTTTTCTTTAAGTGATCATTCCACTTCGGATTTTGAGGATACCCCACTCTATGATACCAATAGTGAGGACACTTCTTCAAGTGCTCACTTTCCTTTCGATCTTAGGGAGACACCTTTAGAGCCTCCAATCTTTGATACCCCAATCTACGATGACTATGATGACGACACTTCTTTAAGTGATCTCATTTCTTTGGGTTTCAACGAGACACCTAGTGAGCCTAATGATTCTATTATCTCTATGAGTGATTCTCCCATTCTTGAGTCTCCCTTTGACTCTTATATTCCTAAATTGGGGGTTACGACTTTTGAAAAGGATCCTCCACCTTTTGAGGTTGCCCCTATTTTAGAGGATATTCCATTTGAGGAGGATTTAGATAACTTTCTAAATTCCTATTTTCCTCACGCGGATGAGTTCTCCTATGACTCCGATGATACTTATGTTTTCACATCGAGTTTGGAAGAGGACGACCTTCCCACTTTGGATTTTGATGATATTTTGAGCTTAAATGTCAACACCTCTTGCTATTTTCCCGTTAAGGAACCGGTGTTTGATCCCAGAATAGAGACTTTAGTGCTATCATTTCCAAATCACCTTAACCTTCCTTATAAGAGACTTTTGACCAAGGATACCCCACTCTTCTTTGACTTGCGTGATTTTACCACCTCAGGGTTTATTTCCTTTTGTGATGGAAATTATGTATTTGACACGGGTGGATTTGCATGGGGTATTCCTTATATGACTTTACTTAACCCCTTTATCATGGAGAGATTTTCCTCCCTTGGAAATCTCGGTTTTTCCATGATTTTCCCATTTGAATGATGACACTCGGGAAATCGAGTCGAGCTAGAGACTCGTGATAAATAAATCAAGCATCTTATAACTAGGTTAGATTTTTACCTTTACCATCCTTTCCACCCTTTTTCACCTTCACCCATTTCCGCCAAAAAGTGTAGGGGGGAGGCAAGTAGGTTGTTTGTGTGTTGTGATGTTGTGTGCAGGGACATGTGCTTAATGATCCACTTTTGGTGCTTTTGACGCGACCCGTGATCCCGTGTTTCCCATGTACCCGGTTCCTTCGATAAGTTTTTGCTATTGTGATTCAATCATGTATATAAATAAAACAAATAAATGTAATCACTTTAGTTGTCCCTTCCTTAGCTCGATGTTAAACAACGTACTCAATGTCCTAAGTGTAGAGGAGTTTATTCTCCCACATGCTTAAACATTGAGGATAATGTCTATATTAAGTGTAGGGGGGATTTCTATCGAAATTTTAGTGGACTTTTCCATGAATTTGACCCCATTTAACCGGAAAATTTAAAAAAATTTCAACGTTTTTCAAAATTTTGATCTATTTTGGGCTAGTAGTATTTTGTTTTATTTTCTTTCCTTTTGTCATCGCATCTTATTTATATTTTCCATTTCAAGAATAAAGTCAAAAATAAATAAATGAATAAAACTGGTTTTAACAAGTTTAGATGTCTTTGATATTTTAGGCCCGTCGTGAATATTTTGACTCAACCCGAGTTTACTTATCCAAAGTTTACTCTAGCTAATATCCTTAACCATATGGACCTTAATTCGTTTATTAGGCTAAGCATCCACGAGTCTCATTCCTTGAGATTTTAAATTGTGGAGAACGAGAGATGATAGAGTTGATAATAAGCTTAAGGGTTAATTTTTGCTTATATGGGTTTTGCGGCTCTTTCTTCCTGCTTGTATATTTAATTGCTTAATAAATGAGGATTTTTACGGTGTCGATTCGATATCTTAATGATGGTTGTAAAATTACCCCTTTAGGAAAAGAGGGCAATAATATAGGGCAAGCGTGCACGATTTAGGAAAACCGTGTGAGAATGACCCTAAAAGTGAGTTCGTTCTCGAGGAGGCTAGTGCGTTGTGTAATGAATGATTGATTAATGTTTTTGATTATTAACAAGAAGAGAAAATGACGAAGACGAAAAAAAATAAAAGTTTAACAAAAACTACTACTAGAAAGTTAAGACGTAGAAACGTAAAAAAAACACAAAAATTAAAATTTTAACCTAAAAATTACTAAAAATTACTAAAAATTACTAAAAATCCACAATAAAATTCTAAGAGTTTACAAAAAATCCCAACTTGCTAAAACCTTTTAATTAATTTAATAATGACTTTTTAATGCTAATTAAAGCCCTAAAAATTACTTTTAAATATTAAAATGCCCCAAACAAGATTTTATAGTTTGTAAACCTCAAAAATGACCTAATTAAGCTAAAAACTGTTTTTAAAAATTTTAAAACCAAATTAAACTATTTTTAAACTCCTAAAAACTATTAAAATCTATTAAAACTTAAATTAATTCTAGAAAATAAATGAAAAGCCTAAAAATTAATTGGAAAGTGACAAAGTTCCTATTTTAATGTCCTTAACCTAGGAAAAATGAAAAAAGTTAAAAATAAAACTCTGAATTTTTACTAATAAAATAATATTAAAATAATCCAAAAAATAAAAAGTTTAAAAATAAATTCTAAAAAATTACCAAAAATCCTAAATATTCTAACTAAGAAGAAAATGCAAATTAAAGTTCCTAAAACCTTTTAATTAATTTTATATTAATTTTTAAAGTTTAATAAAAAACCTAAAATCAAATAAAATTAAAAATTAAAGTTTTTGAAAACTTTTTTGAATGTAAACCTCAAACATATAAATTAAAACCTAAAAATTATTTTTCCGAAAATTAAAACAACTTTTTACTATTTTTAATTTACTTTCTAAAAATAAATCTAAAAATAATCCTAATAAATAATTAAATAAAGGGAAAAATAATTTTTTAAAACTGAAAAGTCTAAAACCTAGATAAAGTCCTAGGAAAAATAAGCTAGCCAAAAAGCTAAACAAATAAGCTTAATATAAGCTAAATAAGCTACGGCTTATTTAAATAAGCCAAAACCAAAATGACCTTAAGTATAATTTGAAATGAAACATAAACGTAAAAAGGTCATCTAGATCACTGGTTAACACGTACACTCCCCCAACGAGGGGTCCCGTGTTCGAGTCCAGGCAGGGTGCACCTTTTTGCAAATTTTTTTTTTTTTTTTTTTACTTTTAAAAACTCAAACAATAACCTTATTATGCTTCAAAACACAAACACCTACCAAAATTATCAAAGATTAAGGCTATTTCCAAGACCAAAACGTATCCAGTTAAACTTTTACAAGAACACAAGCAGTTCTTTGTTTCTTCACTTGTGAATATTTATCCAAGAGGGCTTGGAATTGCTTTTTTGGTGGATGTTTGTTGGATACAATGGCACCCCTATACTCTTTGGAGTATAGGGAGTCAAGATAAAGCAGAAAACACAAATACTTAGCACAAGAATCTCACAAAAAAGCACCAAATGACCAAATCAATGTTGCTGATGTAAATGTCAAGGTCTGGTGACAGTTTTGCCACTTTAAATGCACAAAGATGAACTTCAAATGGTCATATCTTGCACACAATCTCGCCAAATATCAAACTAACAATCACAATACCTGACTTGACCTATAAACTAACAATTTACCAAAATTCAAGCTCAAAATTCATGAAATCATGCAGACAAATGACCAAGCAGATTTTTAGCTATCCTTTTTCCTTTTTTATCCAACAACCTGTTCAAAACTTGTTCCCAAATGAAATCTAACCTAACAACAACCTATTACTTCCCTATTAAGTGTTTCTAACACGTTTTAAAACCAAAAATCCAACAAATCATTTAGCTAACATGCTGATCCAAACACTCCCTTAAATACTGATTATGCAATTTTTTCAAACCAAATCACTTCTAAACAACTCCAAACTGATTAAAAAAACTTCTATCATGCATATCATCCTAAATTAAACAGTATCCAATAGCTTTAACACATCAATTACCACTTTTCACAAGATCATGGCAAATCACAATATTTGCTGAAAAATGAAAAATGGAAAAGAGATTTACCTTGTTGGACCTACTTCCAGGTCCAACAGTGGCTAGGTAGCCACCTCCAATATACCCGGGTATATGCAGAACCTTGAGAAATTCCTTCAACAAAACCTGCTAAGAAGAAAAGCAAAGTACACAAGCACAAATATAACCTTTCTGATTTTCTGAAAACTTACAACCCTTTGCAAAAACTTTGAAACCAATTAACACCTTTTAAAAACAGCTTCAAACTCACAAATCAAACCTCCTTTTCCACTTTCACTTCAAAGGACTTGGATTTCTTAAATTTGAACCAAATTTAAAACCTTTGAAAAACTTTTGAAAAAAAAAAAACTCAAAACACACAAGTGTTTGCAATATCAAATGGAACACAGATTTTTTTACTCACAAAAGACACCAACTTTTAACTAACAATAAAAGGAATTACACTTGACAATTTCAAATACCAACTTTATTTCAATTAAAAAAGGATTACAACTTTTGAGCAAAAATCTGGAACAAAATAATAGAAACACATACGTTTCTATTTATATAGATAGAAAGAACTATCTAGAATCTTAAATAAAATATTACAGGGAAATTGCAACCTAAAACCCTAATTGTATGAAATGCCAATTGAGCCCTTTGGTCTTTGTCTTCATTCTTGGTCAAAATTGGAGCCATGTGATATGCCAGCTTTCAGAAATGATCTTGGACGTTGATGAGGTCCTTGGAGGCAAAGGAATGAATCTGGGATGTTAATTTGGTCGGGTTATAGGGTTTGGGGGAAAGAGACTTGTGCAGGGGAGGTACGGGGTGGGTCCTACAGCCCATGTGAGTATGTTTTGTGAAGTGGGAAAAGGTGAGGTCGGGTTTAATTAGGGATCTGCAAGGTTTAAGCCGATACCCCTTTGTTTGGAGTCCAATCGGGTCTGGGGGGTGATTAGGGTTTAAGGGGATTAAGGGTGAGTTTAGATCCATTTTGGGTTTAAAATGATTTTAAAAAGATGTTTTAGTGGGAAAAAATGTTGACTAGGTTGAAGGTTTGACTTGGCTTATTTAATAAAACCGGGTTATAATAGGGTATTGGACTGGTTAGGGTTACGGGTTTGGGTAGATGGGTTTGGGTAAATGGGTTTGGGTGATGTGGAGGGTGACGTGTCAAGAGATGGTTGGTTGTTGAAGTCTAGTTGTCTGGCAGAAACACCCCCTTAACTCCTTTCCTTTGTTCATTTTGTAAAAACAGCATATAAACTTCTTTTCCCTTTATAAGCAAGTTTGGCAACTTGTCATTTTAGGCACAAGTAATTTTCATACTTTAAAACAAGGGCTTCTTATGCAAATTCTTCATTCTCCAAGGACTTCTCTTGTAATATCTTCAAACATCAAGGACCATACTTGTACAATTGACATTTGGAGGGTCAATTGTGACAAGTTCTTCAAAGATGAGGGACTAAAGTTGCCAATCTTCAATTCTTCAAGGGTCATTTTGCAAAATTCCAAACTTGGGCCCGGTTCATTGTGCGGCTTCGTTTCCCGTGTTCGTTTTTGAATGATTCTTGTGATCTTTTGCCATTTACTCAATATCCGTACCTAAAAATACACAAGTAACAAACACGAGCATATATTTGGTATATTTTATGATATTTAATGCATTTAAAGCCCGATTTGGACGATGAGACCATGTATAAAAGCAGTCTCATCACTCCCCATACTAAACCATTGTCGTGCCCTCACGCAATGCTAGAATAAAGTATCGTAACAACTCCAAAATTCATTTTATTTACTTTATTGAATTGATAAACTAGCTACATTACTACTATTACTACTACTTGCGTTTTAGACATAATGTATGATTTTCATCGCAAAATGGGACGTTTAGGTTCATAGAATAAGAACACGTGAATGCTTCGTTAGAAATAATTTCATCGTCCTCGATTTTCACCTTAATTCCATGCCAAGCGTGCAACGAGATCATTGTCATTATAAGTTAGTAATGCTAACACTACTCATATGCCCTAATCACGTACTTATTCTCCCATTATTCCTAAGTTGTATCTCTTATATTTTATTATGTCTTAATGATCTCGAGGATACATTATTTGACTTATGCGATAATAGAGATTTAGGTCTAAAAATAGAGTCCTAACGATGTAACTAAGACCATCAAATCAATAACCCCTCCTAATAGACAACGATGTTAAAAAATTAAGTTGACAAGAAGAATCGATAAACACGTTTTATAACGGTTTTGAACATGAGACTTATTACCAAGACTTTTATACGCCCCCTAACGGAAGGGCCTTATTATCTTTGGTTTACCTCCATCTTTTATTCAACTTCGCCATGAAGCTTTTATTATGACTTCGGTCTTGCCTTGCCTTTTATTATCCGCCTCATCGGTGGTTTTATTAGCCAAATACGTATATCCTCACGCTAAAGCGAATTTTGGATCTTTAAAGCTTCGAAGGCTTGATTCACTTTCAATTTTGCATAGATTTTTCGGCATTGTGGGGCTTCAAATTGTTTGCTTGATTTAGGTGAGCACTTGAAATCTTATTATTGGATGAAGCTTTCGATTATTCGGGTTGCCAATACTTCAAAACCGTGACGCTGGCGATACCTTAATGTCTCCCCAATTTAATTACACGAAAGCTACTAGAAAAGACTAGAAACCCAACAATCCTAACTAAACCGGTAAGTCAATATTTATTAAGCAAAAAATATTTACAAGAGAAGGGAGAATAAGCAAATAACGAGAACACATGAGTTTTTGAAAGAATACGAGTACTCTACGTTTAGCATAGTAACTTATAATTAACTTTATCATTTCTCGTCCTCATTTAAGAGACTTAGCCTAATGTGTAGTTAAGGAATCAAAGCTAAGTGCTCAACACGCACGGTCGAGTCAAAAATTACTCTTATTCTCGCCATCAGAAAATCTACATTCGTGTCTTCAACACTTATAAAACATGAGAAAAACTTTAAAATTTGGCCATTTTTAGCCTTATTTTGCAACAAAACGATAAACAAAATGATAAATTTTGGAAAGCGTGAAGGTTTGGCAAGGCAAGTATCTATTCACCCCCCATACTAAAGCTAAACATTGTCCTCAATGTTTCGAGTCTAGGGGTGCAAACACCCCCATACTAGAGACGTAGTCGAATGCCTAATCTAGCATGGAAAGGATGTAACCAATAAATTAATAGCCGTTTATGAAGTGTGCTAAAAACCTAAGGTTAGAACATAAAAGGATATATCATTTGGATATTGGGAAAGGCCTCCAAAGCAAACGATCGAGTGCTCCCATAAAACGAACACGAGAGGCTCCAATCATGAAGATCATGATCTAAAAACCACAATTCACAAACAACCACGGAACAAAGGTTGGAAGGGCACAAATCCCCTCACATTAACTACATTAGAAAGCAATAATATGTACATGGATAAGCATGGGTCTCCCCCACGAGGCACCTTGTTTTTGATAACCGAGTCAAAAGCTCGACTCGAATCCCCATAAATGTGATCATTTAGGGATAATCATGGTATGGTCAATTTTTAGTGGGGCTTACATGATAAACAAGGCCCAAAAGCACGTGGAGTACTTTAAAAACCCGATAAACGTATACCGGGGTCAAAGATAACGTCCTCGTTTTCGGATGAAAGACGAAATAACGCCACTCCAACACAAACCCCAATAGGGTAGAAGAAAATAGGAGAGAAGAAATAGAAGGGTGGGACAATGGGTAAGTCAAAACATTGAGCTACTCGAGGTAGACTCACACCAATCAAATGAAAAGATTTTCCATTTATTGCATCGGTGGAAGACCGAGATTTCCCTATATAAGCAATTCCAGGATCAAATATCTCGTCCTCGGTGGAGAAAGGGGAGGGAACATAAGGGGCTTCCCCCACACTAAGTCCACACAAAGCATCGTCAAAAGGAGAAGACGAGCTTGTAGTACTCAATAAACACGGTGATGACGGAGTTAGAATTGTAGAAAAATCTTTTAAATTTAAGTTAAAATCTTTTCCTTTTTCATCTTTTAAACTCTCCTTGTGAAAACCCGATTTGATTATGTCAAAAATATTTGGTGTATCTAAAGTGATGTTAGTCACACTAAAAATTCTCACATTTTGAAATCTTTTTGGTTTAGGTGGTGGCAAGTTTTCAAAACGTTTGTCAACAAAGAAAACCTCCCCATCGGGATCAACGTATTCATCATCCGAAGAATCACTCGAGATTGGAATCATAGGCTTAACACTCTTAACCTCCACCGGCGGAGGGGACGGAACTTCATTTTTCTCAACTCCTAAAAATCTATTTGAAATCTTTTTGCAAATGTTTTTGATGGGATTGACATTGTACAAAGATGTGATAGAATACACATGAGAAAGAGTGGAGTCTTGGGTTGCATTAATGACGAGTTCTTCCTCATTGAAACGAAGAGTGATTTTTCTTGCATGCACATCGATAAGTGCTCTCGAGGTATCCAAAAAAGATCGACCTAAAATTAACGGAACTTTAGGATCGATGGGAATATCAACAAAAATAAAGTCTACAGGATAGTAGAACTTTCCAACTTTCACAAAGACGTCCTCGGCTACTCCACAAGCTAGAATCGTAGAATGATCGGCCATTTCGATTGACATTCTTGAAGGAGTGAGATTGGGAAGATTGAGCGATTTAAAAATCTCAAGAGGCATCAAATTAATACTAGCACCAAGATCGGCAAGGCGTAGCATTCTTCCATGTCTTGGATAGCACATGGGATTAAAAACTTTCCAGGATCACCGACTTTTTGAGGTATGCAGCTTAGAAAAACCGAAGAACAACTAGACGATTTTTGCAATTTCTCTTTGTTATTCAACATACTTTTGAAGTTTGCGGCAAATCAAGGCATCATGACTAAGGCGTCGGCAAAACTTATATTAAAATGCAAGTCACGAAACATTTTCATAAAAAGTTCAAATTGATAATTATTTCGTTCTTGTGCCTTTTCCTTGTCTCGTCTTGATGGGTAGGGTAAAGGTGGTGTGGGTTGGGGCAAAGTAGGCATAGGCATAGGCCTTGGAATCTCGGGTTCCATGATTGGTGTAGGTTCAACCGTAGGTGTGGTTTGAGCGGTACTTCGTGGGCTTTGAATTTGCTCCTTTTCAACCACAACCTCGGGTTCTTTCTCTTTTTCCTTCTCCATAGAAGTACTTGGACGAGAAATGGGTTCTTTGAAAGTTTTACCACTACGAGTAGTAATAACATTCAATTCTCCTTTCGGGTTCACGATGGTATCACTAGGAAGACCACCCGAAGAAGAGGGCTTACACATGATAGCTTCAAACATTTTAGCCATACGGTCTTCAAACTTAGATTGCCTAGCATCCGCTTTTAACAATTCTTGCTTAATCTCATGTTGTCCTTGCTCCATTTTTTGTTGATTTTGTTGGAGTCGTGTGACATTTCCTTCCATTTTATTAGCATGAGTTTAAATTCATTAGCAAGTTCGTTTTTAAGCTCGTTTTTCAACTCGGATCTTAAGCTAACCATTTCACGTTGCATGTTGTCAAACTTAGCATCATTAGCCTTAGCATAATTCAAAAACTCTCCTTGAAGATTTTTGGTGTGATCGTTTTGAAAACCTTGGGCATTGTTTTGAAAATCACGGTTTTGGTTTTGGTTTGAAATTTGCCCATTTTCACTTTGGTAATTACCTTTGTTATAATTTCTTTGATTTCCTTGGTAATTTCCACCTTGGTTGTTGTTGCGATAGTTATTAGCATTTTGATTTGGTGGAGCTTGATTTGAACGAGAACCTTGACCGATTTGGTTATAAGTTCCCGTGGCTACAAAAGCATTCGAAGTGTTACCATCCGCGGTAATGCACTCGGAAAGATCATGAGCTCCCCCACACGACAAACAACTCTTAGAAACCTCTTTAACCGAAGCGGTATTGGAAGCTTCTTGAGCCTTCCAATGGGACATAAGGGTCGAAAATCTATCGAAAAACCGATTTTCCTCATTAGCCTCATCTTGCAAGGCATTAATGGAACGAGACGATGATGAGCCCATTTTGGCAACAATCGGTGTGTGACGAGGGCTATAAACTTTAGACCTATTCTCAATTATGACCAAAGCTTCTTCAACCGTTTTACACAAAAAATTACCACCCGCGGCGGCATTTAAATAATCTCTTTCATGATCGTTAAGTCCATTATAAAACGTGTCGATTTGATGTAAGTCGGAAAAACCGTGATGAGGACATTCATGTAACATCTCTTTAAACCTATTCCAAGCCGTAGAAAAACTTTCATTTGATTCTTGTGAAAATTTAGAAATCTCATTTTTCAAATGCGTAGTCTTAGAGGGCGGAAAAAATTGGTTCACGAACTTTGAAACGAGATCCTTCCACGTCAATATAGAATTGGGTGGCTCTTTCTCTAACCAAATTTTAGCGGGCCCCGCTAAGGAATATGGAAAAAGCATCATCTTAATCGAGTCATTCGAGACATCCTTAAATTTGCACGTGGCGGTAAGACGATTAAATTGGCGGATATGGTTGTGGGGATTGTCCTTCTCATCACCACGGAATTTGTTGTTTTGGATCATCGACAACAAACCCGTTTTCACCTCAAAATTCTCCGCAAGGATAGCGGGAATCACAATAACTTCTCCATAACCCTCGGTGGGTGCTTGAAGTAACTCCATCATAGTTCGATTCGCCATGGTTGGTTCTTCTCGTACAATGGGTTCGTCAATAGGAGACTCCTCACTAGAATGAGTTGGAGTGGGAGTTTTGTTCTTTCGTCTACGTGCACGTTTTGCTTGATTACGATTGAGCATAAACCTCACGTACAACGTGGAGACGAGCAAAGAAGATTCTTTTTGGTATTTTGTGTTTTTTCAATTTTTTTGTGGTTTTTGATTGTATTAACTTTTTGGAAATTGGTGAATATATTAAGTAGACAATGATCTACAAATCTCCTCCTTAATCAAATCTCTTGATTAAAGAGTCCTCAAGGAATGAAAACGATCACGTGGACTGAACGCCTTCGATGACTTTAGAACGATGGTGGAACACCAAGTCGTTCAAGAGGGTTTAATCAATAGAAACCAAGAAAATATATATGATATGTAATAATACTTTGGGCGGCAAAACCCTCGATTCACTCTCAAAATCAAATACGCACAAGCAAGCGGAGGAAACGAGGCGGCGCGAAGCACTTAAGAGCCTTTTTCCTTTAGGTTGTGAAATACAACCGCCTTATACCCACCTTATAGTTTGTATTATCAAGATTAAGCTTCACGAAAGTATTTATCTATTTTTGCCTTTTTCTTTGGTTTGAGATTCGAATACAATGATCGAGTGATGAAATCCCGAATCAAGGTTGTGATTGCTCACGTATTTGGAGTACTTGTGAATTTATTGTTCTACGTATACAATATAGTAATAGTATTCACACAAAAACCGAAAAAACGATAATACGTATTAGTAGAGTGCTACTAATACCAATACTATTTATGGCTAATATAAAAAACAACAATGGTTCAACCAAAACACAACACGCCTCCCCGGCAGCGGCGCCAAAATGATGGTTGTAAAATTACCCCTTTAGGAAAAGAGGGCAATAATATAGGGCAAGCGTGCACGATTTAGGAAAACCGTGTGAGAATGACCCTAAAAGTGAGTTCGTTCTCGAGGAGGCTAGTGCGTTGTGTAATGAATGATTGATTAATGTTTTTGATTATTAACAAGAAGAGAAAATGACGAAGACGAAAAAAATAAAAGTTTAACAAAAACTACTACTAGAAAGTTAAGACGTAGAAACGTAAAAAAAACACAAAAATTAAAATTTTAACCTAAAAATTCCTAAAAATTACTAAAAATTACTAAAAATCCACAATAAAATTCTAAGAGTTTACAAAAAATCCCAACTTGCTAAAACCTTTTAATTAATTTAATAATGACTTTTTAATGCTAATTAAAGCCCTAAAAATCACTTTTAAATATTAAAAAGCCCCAAACAAGATTTTATAGTTTGTAAACCTCAAAAATGACCTAATTAAGCTAAAAACTATTTTTAAAAATTTTAAAACCAAATTAAACTATTTTTAAACTCCTAAAAACTATTAAAATCTATTAAAACTTAAATTAATTCTAGAAAATAAATGAAAAGCCTAAAAATTAATTGGAAAGTGACAAAGTTCCTATTTTAATGTCCTTAACCTAGGAAAAATGAAAAAAAGTTAAAAATAAAACTCTGAATTTTTACTAATAAAATAATATTAAAATAATCCAAAAAATAAAAAGTTTAAAAATAAATTCTAAAAAATTACCAAAAATCCTAAATATTCTAACTAAGAAGAAAATGCAAATTAAAGTTCCTAAAACCTTTTAATTAATTTTATATTAATTTTTAAAGTTTAATAAAAAACCTAAAATCAAATAAAATTAAAAATTAAAGTTTTTGAAAACTTTTTTGAATGTAAACCTCAAAAATATAAATTAAAACCTAAAAATTATTTTTCCTAAAATTAAAACAACTTTTTACTATTTTTAATTAACTTTCTAAGAATAAATCTAAAAATAATCCTAATAAATAATTAAATAAAAGGAAAAATAATTTTTTAAAACTGAAAAGTCTAAAACCTAGATAAAGTCCTAGGAAAAATAAGCTAGACCAAAAATCTAAACAAATAAGCTTAATATAAGCTAAATAAGCTACGGCTTATTTAAATAAGCCAAAACCAAAATGACCTTAAGTATAATTTGAAATGAAACATAAACGTAAAAAGGTCATCTAGATCACTGGTTAACACGTACACTCCCCCAACGAGGGGTCCCGTGTTTGAGTCCAGGCAGGGTGCACCTTTTTGCAATTTTTTTTTTTTACTTTTAAAAACTCAAACAGTAACCTTATTATGCTTCAAAACACAAACACCTACCAAAATTATCAAAGATTAAGGCTATTTCCAAGCCCAAAACGTATCCAGTTAAACTTTTACAAGAACACAAGCAGTTCTTTGTTTCTTCACTTGTGAATATTTATCCAAGAGGGCTTGGAATTGCTTTTTTGGTGGATGTTTGTTGGATACAATGGCACCCCTATACTCTTTGGAGTATAGGGAGTCAAGATAAAGCAGAAAACACAAACACTAAGCACAAGAATCTCACAACAAAGCACCAAATGACCAAATCAATGTTGCTGATGTAAATGTCAAGGTCTGGTGACAGTTTTGCCACTTTAAATGCACAAAGATGAACTTCAAATGGTCATATCTTGCACACAATCTCGCCAAATATCAAACTAACAATCACAATACCTGACTTGACCTATAAACTAACAATTTACCAAAATTCAAGCTCAAAATTCATGAAATCATGCAGACAAATGACCAAGCAGATTTTTAGCTATCCTTTTTCCTTTTTTATCCAACAACCTGTTCAAAACTTGTTCCCAAATGAAATCTAACCTAACAACAACCTATTACTTCCCTATTAAGTGTTTCTAACACGTTTTAAAACCAAAAATCCAACAAATCATTTAGCTAACATGCTGATCCAAACACTCCCTTAAATACTGATTATGCAATTTTTTCAAACCAAATCACTTCTAAACAACTCCAAACTGATTTAAAAAACTTCTATCATGCATATCATCCTAAATTAAACAGTATCCAATAGCTTTAACACACCAATTACCACTTTTCACAAGATCATGGCAAATCACAATATTTGCTGAAAAATGAAAAATGGAAAAGAGATTTACCTTGTTGGACCTACTTCCAGGTCCAACAGTGGCTAGGTAGCCACCTCCAATATACCCGGGTATATGCAGAACCTTGAGAAATTCCTTCAACAAAACCTGCTAAGAAGAAAAGCAAAGTACACAAGCACAAATATAACCTTTCTGATTTTCTGAAAACTTACAACCCTTTGCAAAAACTTTGAAACCAATTAACACCTTTAAAAAACAGCTTCAAACTCACAAATCAAACCTCCTTTTCCACTTTCACTTCAAAGGACTTGGATTTCTGAAATTTGAACCAAATTTAAAACCTTTGAAAAACTTTTGAAAAAAAAAAAACTCAAAACACACAAGTGTTTGCAATATCAAATGGAACACAGATTTTTTTACTCACAAAAGACACCAACTTTTGACTAACAATAAAAGGAATTACACTTGACAATTTCAAATACCAACTTTATTTCAATTAAAAAAGGATTACAACTTTTGTGCAAAAATCTGGAACAAAATAATAGAAACACATGCGTTTCTATTTATACAGATAGAAAGAACTATCTAGAATCTTAAATACAATATTACAGGGAAATTGCAACCTAAAACCCTAATTGTATGAAATGCCAATTGAGCCCTTTGGTCTTTGTCTTCATTCATGGTCAAAATCGGAGCCATGTGATATGCCAGCTTTCAGAAATGATCTTGGACGTTGATGAGGTCCTTGGAGGCAAAGGAATGAATCTGGGATGTTAATTTGGTCGGGTTATAGGGTTTGGGGGAAAGAGACTTGTGCAGGGGAGGTACGGGGTGGGTCCTACAGCCCATGTGAGTATGTTTTGTGAAGTGGGAAAAGGTGAGGTCGGGTTTAATTAGGGATCTGCAAGGTTTAAGCCGATACCCCTTTGTTTGGAGTCCAATCGAGTCTGGGTGGTGATTAGGGTTTAAGGGGATTAAGGGTGAGTTTAGATCCATTTTGGGTTTAAAATGATTTTAAAAAGATGTTTTAGCGGGAAAAAATGTTAACCAGGTTGAAGGTTTGACTTGGCTTATTTAATAAAACCGGGTTATAATAGGGTATTGGACTGGTTAGGGTTACAGGTTTGGGTAGATGGGTTTGGGTAAATGGGTTTGGGTGATGTGGAGGGTGACGTGTCAAGAGATGGTTGGTTGTGGAAGTCTAGTTGTCTGGCAGAAACACCCCCTTAACTCCTTTCCTTTGTTCATTTTGTAAAAACAGCATATAAACTTCTTTTCCCTTTATAAGCAAGTTTGGCAACTTGTCATTTTAGGCACAAGTAATTTTCATACTTTAAAACAAGGGCTTCTTATGCAAATTCTTCATTCTCCAAGGACTTCTCTTGTAATATCTTCAAACATCAAGGACCATACTTGTACAATTGACATTTGGAGGGTCAATTGTGACAAGTTCTTCAAAGATGAGGGACTAAAGTTGCCAATCTTCAATTCTTCAAGGGTCATTTTGCAAAATTCCAAACTTGGGCCCGGTTCATTGTGCGGCTTCGTTTCCCGTGTTCGTTTTTGAATGATTCTTGTGATCTTTTGCCATTTCCTCAATATCCGTACCTAAAAATACACAAGTAACAAACACGAGCATATATTTGGTATATTTTATGATATTTAATGCATTTAAAGCCCGATTTGGACGATGAGACCATGTATAAAAGCAGTCTCATCACTTAACTCTTAGCCAAATCTTTATTCTCCTTGTAATTAAAGCATGAACACATTGAGGGTGCCAGCGTTGTGGACTTCCGACTAAGGTGGCTCATAACCACCAAGTAGGAGGTATTCAGACCATGGGACCGTGGAATTTGGCCTACTATATATATCATAAATAAAGAAAGAATAAGATTAAAACATGACCTCAAGGAGCCTTAGGGTGTGGGGCATGTAGCAAGAACCTTGTCATTAGAGCCTTAGGGTGTATGGCATGGTAAGTGTTGAATAAAAATTGATCAAAAATCAATTCCCTCGTTTATCGTTCAAGGAGATTTAGGGTGTGGACAATAGATGAGGAGCATTTTTACATTTAAAGAGCCTAAGGGTATATGATGTGAACTTGATAAACTCCACATAAAGTCTACATGACTTTGGAGGAATAATTAATAAGTAGTACTATTGGCCAAATTTTGGGTCCGGGAATTTATTCCCCAAAATCGTGTTAAATCATCCTTGATGTGGGCTTACTTTAGTGACAACGTTTTTGAGGACGAGGTTAGGTTTTGAGTGTCGGGTTTGCACCGTTTGGCCTTCATTTTTGGACTAATAATTATCAAATAAGTCAAATGAGCCTACGGGTGAATGACAATCAATAAAATCTAGAGATACAACGTAGGAATTGGAGAAAGAGTATTACACAATTGTCTTATATAAGTGGTTTTAACTTGAGACTTATGGTAAACAATGATCTCGGTTTTAAGCTTGGTATGGGGAACGTGAAACTTGAGGGTGATTAATATTTATGACACCAAAGCCCTAATCTAAGTCTTAGATTTCTTTACGAGTTTCTTCCATCAAATAATTTCCAAGTTAAATAAAGTGTTATAACTTTTGTTTCCTTTAAAGTTTTTATCTTTCCGTCGTAGTAATAATAGTATATCTTAATAAAGGCCATGATGGATTAATTATGAGAAAAATGTAACTTTATGCTTTAAAATAATGCATTGCATGGGGTCATTGCAATGGTCAAGTGTAGGGGATTTAATAAGTGTGTAAACACTTATCCTTTTGCCACTAAAATCAAGGAAAAACAAGACCTAATAATGTGTTTAATATTGTAAAAGTCGGAATTACGCGTTGTTTTGTGTTTTTGTGTAAAATAGGTACAAAAGATCAAAAGGAAAGAAAACACATGATTTCACGATCAAATGTTGAAGAAAAGTCCAAGAAAGAGACGAAGACAAAGTCAAAAGACCAAGAGTGTGCCAAAGATCACGAAAACCGGCAAATTCAACACGGTTTTGAAGAAATGAACAAGGAAACCAAAATCGAGCTCGTTTTTAGCGGATTTAATCTTTTTGAAGATATTTGAGCTTAGTGGGTCCCACATTTGTGTATTGGGCCCAAAAGCCCATTAGTGGAGTTAATAAGTGGTTATTTATGGATCAAAATCCCATTAAGGCCAAAATTTATTAAAGTCAGATTGAAATTGGGCCAAGACCAAAATAAATGAAAGGGAAGGAAAATGGGTTTACAAGCCCATTTAGCTTAACAAAATGGGACGGATTAAAAGAACAATTGGGCAAAGCCCATTTGGTGAAACACACGTTCCCTGGTCAACAATTACCCCCAGTCAACACAAAAAAATTTACTCTCCAACCACCCACAGGTTTTCTTTAAAACGTATTTTTTTACCCCCTCACTCACCATTCGATAAAAACAAAGTAGCACCCACCTCTTTCTCTCTCAATGAGAACACAGCAACCATCTAATTTATCCCAATCCAAAACCCTAATCAGTAAAAACACAAGTAATTTTTAGGGCTTTTATCTCAAACGTGTGATTCACATGGTTTGGGATTAAATCCCCATAGTAATCGGAAGATCCAACATGGTGGTCCTCATCTCCTCATCCTACGTGGCCTCAACCCTTTGTTTTGATTGGCTCACACACGTTTCACACACCAATCCACCAATTAAGATCCTCCACCTCATCATAGAACTGTTGATCCCAAACTTAGATCGATTTAGCTTTATGTATACGAGATTATATCAAGTAATACACTTAGAGAAACCTTTGTATATGTATATGACAATTTAAGTGTTATGCGGAATTAACACTTAAACAAGAACACACAAGATGTAAACAAACTTTCACTTTGATTAATGATATCAAACTTGCTTACAATGAAAGTAGTTTACGTATGAAAACTTATATTGAACATTAACCTAAAGGTCTTCTTTTATAGACATAAGAAGCCTTGTACAATAATCTACGTATCAACTATTCTAGGTAAAGATAAATATAGCAAATACATTGTTGTTCCTTTCTTTACTAGAAGTAATCTAGAATACAATAAACGCGTAGAGTATATCCATCCATCAGTGCTTGTCTTCAATGCATCAACGCTTGATGTTGATCCCAAACTTAGATCGATTTAGCTTTGTGTTAACGAGATTAAATCAAGTTTAACACGTAGAGAAACTTTGTTGTATTAAACATACTAAGTGTTATGCGGAATTTAACACTTAGAACAAAGAACAAAACAAAGTAAACCAAACTTTCACTTGATTGATAATATCAATGAATGATTTACAATGAAAGTGTTATGAGATATGTGGAAGAGATGTGTGAAAAAGATGTGTCTTATGTCTAACCCTAAGGCCTCCTTTTATAGGTTGAAGGAGCCTTGTACAAAAAGCTAAGATCAACTATTTTAGGAAGAGACACAAGATAAACATACTCAAATAACATATTGACTAAATCTTTTTAAACATTAAGAATATATTCTAAATTCTTATCTTCATATTTTGTCCACCAGCTTGAAGAATTCATCATTGGCAGATTTAGTCCTTGTCTTTGTCTTAAGATTCTTCTTGTCAACGCCTTGATAATTCTTATCAGCGTCTCATCTGTCAGCGCCTCGTTTACTCTTGTCAGCGTCCAATTTCCTCTTATCAGCGTTCCAGTGACTTAGCTAATTTTATTCCCAACAATCCTCCCCTAAACTTGATATCTACTCTAGTAATTAAGTTTCTGAATAAAATAAAACATACATAGAGGATTCTTACAAACATACTTATCCCTGAATTTGAGTAATAATAAATCTCGAAAAGTCAATAACTCAAATCCCTTGTATAGTCAGCCTTCACTTGGTCTTAATCATCTTCAGTACCTGTAGTGTCTTTGGAGCTTTCTTGATTACTTTTGTCACTCAAATTCGATTGCTCCTCCCCTTTTTAAGACTCCTCTCCAAGATCAATATACAAGGAAGGAACCAAGAACGTCCTCCTTGCATTAGCTTCCAAAACAACAAGTCTATCAGTTCAAAACAATGATCCTTGACAATTTGTACAATTTCTATATTATGCTTTTACAAGCTAATACAGATGTTCGTCAATTCCATTAATGTCAAAGGTTTCATACTGTCCTCATCCACATTCGGGAAATGAATCCTCAATGGTGATTCATAGGACATGGGGATGGACTTACTGATGATAAGACTGACTTGACCTGCATTAAAGCTAGTGCCAATAGTCTTAGCCATCTACATAACACTATACACCCTTGTGAAAGTGATCTCTGCTGCTACTAGATGTCAATCACTAGGAAAAACATCTCAATGATCATTAGGCTTCCAGATATCCAAAAATTTGAAAAATGAAAGGGTGATGAAACATTTTGGGTCTATAAAGAAGTTTAAAAAAAGACATCAGCTAAGATGGCATAGCATAAAATGTACTTGAGAATGTAGAAAACTTTAGTTGAAACACAAACAAAGGTAGTAATCCTAAGGAAATTAACCAGTCTCTAATAAGCAAGAGTGACAAACACTGTTCATGCATACACTCATGCACAAGCATGATAGATACACATGAACTCTAGAGTCCTTTGTTCACAAATGCCCCAAAGAGAAAGTTAATTCATATAAAATCTTTGCAACTCCCCAAGTAACCCAAAAATAATAACTACCCCAAGTCACCCATACGACCACACCCAATTCTATGTCAAAAGTCTTGGCAACATGCATGAAAAATAAACTACGTGCATGCTACAGTGCCTCGAGGTTTAGAAATTCCAACAATTTCATAAGGAAAGAGCCTTCATTATTTCTAACCCCCACTCACCAGTGGACATAATCTAGAATTGTGCAAGAGTGCTCTAAGAGTACCCAAAAACCTAGAGGTTTACCTCCCCTTAACAGAAGCATACAAATCATTATATGTGAAGAAGCAAAATTTTATCTCAAGATAGAAATGTAAACATTCCAACCATCATAAATAAAAGTTTGCAATTCTGTATCCATCCAAATGTAGCTCCACTTTCCTGCATAGTTAGACAAAAACCACAAAAACACACACCAACAGAGGCTACCCTATCCCATGATAATGGGTAGAGATAACATGTCACTAGATAAAAATAATATCAGTGGAAAGACCAACAATGCATGTTTCTTGAGCATCCACTATCCCAATATCCTTGACCATTAACCTGCTTTTGGATAGGTTGCTCAAAAAGAAAACAAATTAGTTTTCTTTGGAGATCCAAGCCTTATTAGACTTGGATCTATCTAGTTGTTCAACTAGAGTGGACTTATTCTTTGCCACAAATCCCGGTTCATCCCTTTGTGACCTAAACACCCAATTTGTTCCAATGTTATTAGTAATGACCTTCTCAAGATATTTAAATCTATTGCAAGTCATTGAAATACCATTAAAATTAGAGTTTTGCTCTTGTTTAGGTTTCCATGTTAAATGGGATGATGCTTTAGACCATTGACCCTTATTAACCAAGTATCTTTGTTTATATGGTCTAAAATAAGGTCTCATACCAAACTTGGAGCTGTCAGCGCTGCATTTGTGCCTGTCAGCGTTGAATTTGTTCCTGTCAGCGCTGAATTTTTTCTTGTCAGCGCTGAATTTGTTTCTATCAGCGCCCAAATTAGGGTTTGCTACAGGAACATACTGTCTGTTTGACCAAGTGTTGGTCTTTTGAAAGGGCCTTTGTCCATGGGTGTTAGCTGCCTTAGAGAAGAAAGGAGCTGGTCTAGTAGCCTATGGTCTAGTGTGGACAAAAGTTCTATGGTTGACATTGGATGACCTATTGTCAACGAATGAATTGTATCCACTGACACAATTATAGGCCAAATGAGAAAAGCTCCCACGTGAATAACAAGCCTTTTTGGAAACAAAATTAGGCCTAGACTGATAAAACCCTGTCCCATTAACACTTGCTTGGCTTTGGGGTGACCTAGGTTTCCTATACATTTCAGCATATTTAACACTAGTTTGTTTCTTAATTGGGAAGCCAAGATTAACAGCTTTTCCAGTGATGGGATTGGTCATAGTGATAGGTGCAGATACTACTGGACTCTCAATGGGTGTAGGCACATATGGACTCTGACTAAGCATCCCACCCTTAACAAACAAAGTGGGGTTGGCCTTCTTCTACTCTTCTAGGTCAATAACCTTTTGTTGATATTCCTCAACTGGAGAAAGGATTCTAGGTGGAGAAATAATTCCTCTTCTTGGAGTTCTGGAATACCAGTCCAAGAGAGGTCCTTTCTATGGACACCATAGAAGTTCCCAGCATGTGGTGGAACGGCAACATATTCTTTCATCCCAATCCCAGTCATATCCTTAGAATCCCTTTGTTCACTAACACATTTTTATAGGGTTTGTGAGGCCTTATAAAATCTTTGAATTTTAAGGTCTACATTATCCTTATTCTTGATAGCCTCATCTAACTTAGCCTGTAACTCAGCATTGACTCTGTTCATGATGTTTCTAATATCCATACTAGAGTTTAAATCATGTTTTAAAATATTGATTTGATCTTTTATGTCAAACTCCATTTTCTTATACTCAGCTACAGTCTTTTCAGTTTGAGTAAGAGCAAGTTGATAGTTAGACAACTTGCATCTCTCAGTACTCACATCTGATAATAGTCTTAAAACCTCTTTATTAAGTCTTTCAGTATTTAACCTACAAGAAGAGTCATCACATACCTCATTATCAGATGACGAAGATGAGTTGGAACTTGAAGTAGATTTGGCCTTGACTGAAAACATCATCAGATTCTTCTTCACCTTCTTCCTTAGCCTGGTTCACCTCACGGTATTGGATCTCGTTCTTCAAATCAAAGTTTCTCAACAAGCTCTGATACCACTTGTTGATCCCAAACTTAGATCGATTTAGCTTTGTGTTAACGAGATTAAATCAAGTTTAACACGTAGAGAAACTTTGTTGTATTAAACAAACTAAGTGTTATGCGGAATTTAACACTTAGAACAAAGAACAAAACAAAGTAAACCAAACTTTCACTTGATTGATAATATCAATGAATGATTTACAATGAAAGTGTTATGAGATATGTGGAAGAGATGTGTGAAAAAGATGTGTCTTATGTCTAACCCTAAGGCCTCCTTTTATAGGTTTAAGGAGACTTGTACAAAAAGCTAAGATCAACTATTTTAGGAAGAGACACAAGATAAACATACTCAAATAACATATTGACTAAATCTTTTTAAACATTAAGAATATATTCTGAATTCTTATCTTCATATTTTGTCCACCAGCTTGAAGAATTCATCATTGGCAGATTTAGTCCTTGTCTTTGTCTTAAGATTCTTCTTGTCAACGCCTTGATAATTCTTATCAGCATCTCATCTGTCAGCGCCTCGTTTACTCTTGTCAGCGTCCAATTTCCTCTTATCAGCGTTCCAGTGACTTAGCTAATTTTATTCCCAACACTTGACTTTGTCTTATCAACGCTTGATCTGTCAGCGTTTGTTTTACTCCTGTCAACGCTTGTTTTACTCTTGTCAGCGCTCAAGTAGACTGGCTATAATTTACTCCCAACAATCCTCCCCTAAACTTGATATCTACTCTAGTGATCAAGTTTCTGAATAATCATTAAGTATTAGGAGGAATCTTACAAACCTTCTCATATTGGTAATAAATAAATCTGATCAAATCGTTTGCCACGTCACTTGAATAATCAATTTCCAGCTGTGTGTTCTTTATCTTCTCCAAGACTTCCTTGGACATGAAATACTGACCATCTACAAGTAGATACTCAGCAAACTTTGTAGAACTCAAATAATAAACACCAGCAGCTGAATATAATCTCCATTGAAGACCACTGAGATCATCTTCAAGATCCTTCCAAATAGCAGGATCTTCATCAATTGGTCCACACATTCTCTTGAATGTTGACCACAGTTTTATTCCATTGACTGAAGTTGGTGCTTCAGTCACATACTTGGCTTTTAATAACCTCCATAGATCTACCAAGTCTTCTCTATCAAAACTTGCAAACAAAGATATAAGGGTGGTAAAAGTGTGCACCTCTTTTCCATACCTGCCAATCTTCCAAAACCCACATTCATCTTCTTCATAGCTTACAATTGGGTTTCTGGAATCAAGTGGTAACACTTGTACCATATCTGAAGCTTCTAATGGTGAGAGCTTGAGGCTCTTTCTTATGACAGCTTCACTTGGATGTAATGGATCCATATCTTTGGGAAACTCAAGAGAAACTCCCTTTTTCACTGGTCTGGAAACAAACATTGCCTTCTTGGGCTCCATTTCCTTTGCAAGTTCTTCTTTTCTTTCATCAGAAAGAAGTCTTAGAGTGTTCTCTTCCTGCACTCTAACCCAAATGGGATAAGCTCTACATTCCAACTCATCAAATGTCAACCCAGTCAATTTCTTATAAATCCATCCTGTTCCATGACATCTGAGCAGCATAAAGTACAACTCCTTTCTATCCCTTTTCAAATTTGAGAGAACATTGCTTGCTTTGTGTTTCAGAATGACCTTGCAATCCTTTTGTACTCTGAGAAGAATCTCCAAACCCCATATCTGATCTGAAATGGTCAAATGTAGATTCTCTATACATCTACAATTTTAACTCATTCAGTTTCTCCTTGGCCAGCTCATCACCATACTCAAGTCTTTCTGGTTGTTCTATGATCATAACACTTGAGTCTGAACTGGCTTCATCACTTCCTTCTTGCTCTTCTGAAGTGACAACAAAAGGTGATTCACCCACCTGCTTTCTTTCTTGTTCCACAATTTGTGCACCCAACCTACTATCAAATTCAATTTGTGCTGCATTCTTTGGAACAACTTCTTCTACCATAATACCCTTACCCTTATCTAATGGATCAACTGTTGGTACGGTAGATGGTAATACCTGTGAAGAAACCTCTTTGATGATGGATGATGACTGGAATACATAAACCTCATTTGCAGGTCTGTCAACGCCCAATCTGCTTTGTCAGCGCCCAAGATACTCATGTCAGCGTTCAAATTCTCCTTGTCAGAGCTCAAATTTCCTGCCTCAGCGCCTTTTGCAATTTCCTCCAACATGGTTGTAAATGATAAATTTAAGTTTGTAGGAGAGACTAGAGATGTATCAAAACCTGTCTGTTTCTTCAAACTTGTTAGGGCCTCAGCAACATCCAAAGACTGACCATCATGAGAGCCCTTATCACTCACATTTATTTGTTCATCCTCCACTTTGGAAGATTCCTCCATCCCTCTCCTTGTACTAGCAGTCTCCAAGATAACAATCCTCTCCCTCAATTGCTAGAGTTCAAGGCCTTGTGTGCTGACAACGTGTACCAAGTCTGCATTTTGCTTTTGCAAGCTTATGTAGACAGCCGTCAATTCCATTAGGGTCATTGGTTCCAATCTGCCCTATTTTAAAATGGGTATTTGACCTCCCAAGTTAGATTCATTGGGCATGGATGAGGTCTCTAGTAGTTCTTTGGCGTTTCTGTAACCTATATTGTGTTGGGGGAGAAGAAGATGTGGATTGGGTGGATGTGGGTTGGTTAAGGGGTGTTTGGGTCTGTGAAGGATTTGTGTCAACGTTTGAAATAGGCACATCAACGCTAACATTTAACGTGTCAGCGTCGAAGGGTTCTTGGTCAATTTCATATGTTATGGTGAAGGTATAGGTTCAGGTATTGGGTCAATTTGGGGTTGGGGGTCTGGTTGGGGTTGAGCTGCATCAATGACAGCAATCATAGCTGGGGTTAGGGGTAGGTCACGATGTGGGGGTGAGATCATCTTCATAAAAATTGCTTTCTTTTGCACAGGGATCTCATAAAAATCATCATGATCCCTTGTGCAGTATTCTTGGACATCAAAAACCATTTGTAAAAATCTGGGATAAGCTAGAGTCATTTTGTTCCCTTTATTTTTACACATGCCCTCAAAAATCATTTTGGAATAATTAAATTTTTTCCCAGTAGCAATACACACAATAGCACTAGCAATAGATCTATTGATCTCATTGTGTGCAGTGCACTTGGGACTCAAACATTGTAAGAGGGCATGTATTAGGTACTTCCAGGCTGGGGGAAACTCCTGTTTATGATATTTATTTAAAGTTCCTTGAGCAGGAAAAGGATAACCCAAAGCCCTTAGTCCTTGTTCTATTTCACTAATGGGAAGGGTGGTTATACCATCAGCATCATCAAGATGCAAAGCTTGGCGTATGAAAGCTTCAGTAACCACCCATGTTCTCCCATGAACAATAGAAGATAATGTAGTCACTCTATTAACTGTTGAGGAACTGACATTGTTCCAAAATTGTTTAATATGTGTGACAGGAATGAGTGGTGCATGAGAAAGAGCATACCTAAAAGGGGATGCGTTCAAATACACCACCATTTGTGTGTATTGGGGAAACAGAGTATCATCAGCTTCAAGATACGCGATCATGTTGTGTTGACTTCTGAATCCTAATTCCAAAATCACTTGGTTTAAATTTTGGTGCCATTGTTGAAAGCTGTTTGAATGATTGAGAAAGACGAAGTTGATAAGAGAAAATTGTGTTAGACAAGAACAATAGGTACCCTGTTTAAAAATAGGAGCCAAATTTATAGGAGAAGAAAATGCATGTGATTGGCCCAAAAATAGGCAAGTATTTTCAAAATGTAATCATGAAAATATTGAAAAAGAATAAGTTTATCTCATGCATTAAATGAAAGTTATCAGCTCCCAAAATTACGGCCTAAAAATATGTCAAAAAGTAACAACTGGGTAGGTCCCATTGAGTGTCAACGGTCAAAAATAACCTATCAACGCCCAACGGCTATATTCTTGTCAACGTTTGCCATAGCCATGTCAGCGTCTAAATTGGTCACAACAACGCTTGGAAAAATACTTGTCAGCGTCCAAAAATAAAAATATTTAAAAATGAAAAATGACCTTAACAAAGTAATTTATCTTAGAGAAGATAACCAAAAAGTTGATAATTATTATAGGGCGGCAAGCACTGTCCAGTTATGCACACTTGCTTATGCAAGATAGACATAACAGTCCTCTAGTGTCCCTTGCTAACCAAAACTCTTAACAACTAAGTTACCTTATAAAATCCCTTGTTACTCCCAGGTAAAACCCATGACAAAATCATTCCCAAGTCTCCCAGCAGACCACAACCAATTCTAGGCCAAAAATGTCTTGGCAGCATGCATAGTATATCAACTTTGCATGCTACAGTGCCTCATGATTTAGTAAAACTAACTCATACTCACATGTGGACACAATCTATAATTGTGATAAGAGTATCATATGGATACCCAAACATCCTAAAGGTTCCTAAAACCTCCCCTTAAACTATGATACATATGTTGCTAAAAATATGCATGATTATAAAAAATTTATGTCAAGATAGGAATTAAAAATTCCAACCATCATCCATAAATAAAAACATGTCCAAATGCTTCTCCAATGATCCATAAGCAACTCTGTATCCGTTTGTATACTGCTAACACCACCTGCACATTTAGATTGAAAACCACAAAACTAACATTGTTGCTGACAACGCCCCGATAACACATGACAGAGTTGAGGGAAGCTTTGTCAGCGTTAGACAAATATATTGCTGACAACGTTACAAAAACACTTATCAGCGTTCAAGCAACCTTTGTCAGTGTTAGAAAAATATTGTGGAAAATCTAAATCCTCAAAAAGACCAATAACAATGCATTATCCTGTACATACTTTTACAAAAAGACTCCAAAACACATATTATGTGAGATTGATCATCCCAATACTTGTTACCAAGTATTGAAACCTCCCAGCATCAAAAGGTTTAGTTAGTATATCTAACACATTCTCCTCTGTGTCAACCCTATTTGGTTGTATTAAACCTTCTTCAAAACAATCTCTTATAAAATGGTGTCTAATTTCTATGTGTTTAGTTTTAGAATGATGTACATGATTCTTAATAATGCATAAAGTGTTATTGTTAACAAATATCTTGGTATGCATGAAGTTATACCCATAGTCCAACAGCTGGTTCTGAATCCACAAAACTTGTCCACAACAAGCAGCTGCAGCCACATACTCAGCTTCAGTTGTAGAATTAGCCACCACTGTTTGTTTCTTGCATTGCCAAGATATTAATCTGCTGCCAAGAAACTGACATCCACCAGTTGTGGATTTTCTATCAAACTTATCACCTCCATATTCACTGTCTGAATATGCAATCAGCTCCAATGGTGAATCCTTAGGGTACCACAAACCAAGACTAGGATAGCATCTTAGGTACCTAAAGATCCTCTTGACAGCATAAAGGTGACATTCTTTGGGAGTCACTTGATGGCGTGCACAAGCACACACAACAAACATGATGTCAGGTCTGGAGGCTGTAAGATACATCAATGATCCAATCATGGATCTATAGTGCCTGCCATCAACATCTTTCCCATCTCCAATCTTTCCCCAAGGGTGTTCTCTATCCATAGGAGTGGTAGCCCTCTTTTCATGTGGAGAAAAGCCAAACTTCTTCAAGATCTCTGCCACGTACTTATCCTAGGAGATAACGATACCTTCTTCTTTCTGCTGAACTTGTAAACGAAGAAAGAAGTTCATCTCCCCCATAACACTCATCTTGAATTTGTCTGTCATAAGCTTGGAGAAATCCTCACTCATCTTTGGATCAGTAGACCCAAAAATAATGTCATCAACATAGACCTGAACAAGCAACACATCCTTACCTTTCTTCTTTGTAAATAGTGTCTGATATATGGTGCCCCTCTTGAATCCATTGTCCACTAAATAAGTAGAAAAAGTACCATACCATGCTCTAGGGGCTTGATGAAGTCCATACATAGCCTTCTTGACTCTATACACCTTGTCTGGATTCTCTGGATCCTCAAAACCAGGAGGCTACATCACATATACCTCCTCAACAATTGTTCCATAGAGGAAGGCACTCTTGACATCAATTCGATAGACAGTGAAGCCCATGCAGGATGCATAGGCTAAAAAGATCCTAATAGCTTCAATCCTTGCAACCGGTGCAAAGAGCTCCTCATAGTCTATCCCCTCCTCTTGTGTATATCCCTGAGCCACTAATCTTGCCTTGTTTCTGACCACAATACCTCTTTCATCTCTCTTGTTTCTTAGAACTCATCTTGTCCCTATAGGTCTGACATATCTGGGACAATCAACCAGCTCCCAAACATCCTGAATTGCAAATTGGTGAAGCTCATCCTGCATTGCTTCCACCCAACTTGGTTCTTTGAGAGCATCAAATATTTTCTTGGGTTCCTGTTGTGACAGAAAACAGGCAAACAAACATGCTTGTACAAGAGGGGTATCAACCTTCTTGTGTATATTGGCAATAAATCCACCAAGACCTTGATGAGATCTTCTAGTTCGAACATGGGTCATAATATCAGCAATGATTTTAGAAGTGGGGCGATTCTTCATAGTCTAAGTGAGAACTACTCCTTCAAACAGTCTGGTGTCTTCAACCTTATTCTCCAAGTTGCTAATATCTTCTTCATCAGACTCTCTCTCATCAACATGAGGATGAACCTTTTCATATAAATTGTAAGGTTCACCCTGTTCAAAAGTAGAAGAGAAAAGCTGTGCAAAAGTGTTGTCAACACCTGAACCTTGGTTGTCAGCGTGTGAGCTAACAACGCTTGAACTGTTGTTGTCAACGTCTAGGCCATCAACGTCTGAATTGGTCTTGTCAGCGCTAGATTTGCCTTTGTCAGCGCCTGAAGGACCATGCATGTTGTTATCTGATGGTACTTAAGGACCACCATTATCTTTTCCAGCAGCAGCAGCAGCAGCAAAAGCATCTGTCCATATGGGGATTGTAACATATTCTTGTATAGGAGATGACTTTTCTGCTTGTGATCCAACCTTTTCATGAACCTGTGTACCTGAAACATCAACAACTTGTTTTTCCACAACATTTGAAGTTACCTTCACAATGTCTGGATTAGTGACAGGCATATAACTTAAAGTCCTAGATAAAGGTTCCAAGTCAAACAACCAATTTGGACCACTTTCAGGATCACTAGGTTTATTCTCTAAAAACCTAACATGTACTCATTCAAGAATACGTTTTTCCTTTTTAAGATAAACCCTATATCCCTTGATCTGCACTGAATACCCCATGAAGTAGCCTTCATCACCTTTTGCATTAAATTTACCTAAGGCATCACTAGTATCTAACACTACTACATGACAACCAAAAGGTCTGAGAAAACCAATATTAGGTTTTCTTCCCCAAAGTAACTCATAAGGTGTTTTGTTATGTATTTGTTGACCAATGCTCTATTTTGAACATAGCAAGCTGTATTAACAGCCTCAGCCCAAAAGGCTATAGGAAAATAAGCATCAGCCAACATGGTTCTGGCTGCTTCAATTAGGGTTCTATTTTTCCTCTCAGCAACCCCATTTTGCTGTGGGGTTCTGGCAACACTAAATTTCCTAGTAATTCCTTTCCTGGCACAAAAATCATCTAATACTTTATTCCTAAATTCACCACCATTATCACTCCTAAGCATTTTAACTTCATTACCAGTTTTCTTCTCAATCTGAGTGATAAAATCAATTAAAGTGTCAGCTGTGTCACTCTTCATAGCTAGAAAGAAGGTCCAAGTAAACCTAGAAAAGTCATCTGTGATAACAAAGCAGTATGATTTACCATTCAGACTCTCTATATTGGTTGGACCAAATAGATCCATATGAAGCAAGTGAATAGGTCTAGTACTAGAGTGCACCTGTTTGGACTTGAATGAGACCTTGTGCTGCTTGCCTTTAAGACATGCAACACAAGAGTGGTCATTGTGGAAGGCCTTCTCAGGCAAACCATCAACCAAGCCAAGTCCCACAAGCCTGTTTATATTTTTAAAGTTTATGTGCCCTAGTCTCCTGTGCCATAAATTACTTTCATCTACTGAAGCTTTAGCATAAAAAACAAGACATATTGTTATTCATTCTAATCCCATTCAGATTCACATTGTATATGTCTTTATGCCTAGGTGTTCTATAGTCAATATATTTCTCATCAGGGATCGTGTAATCCTTGCTTAACACCAAACATTCAGTATCAGTAAACATAACTTTATTTTTGTTATCACAAACTTGTGATACACTAAAAAGATTGTAATCAAGTTCCTTTACCAAAAATACGTTCTCAAAACGCAAGTTCTTGGTGAGAAGTGTTCCTTTGCCTGTGATAGTACCATATCCGCCTCCAAAGTAAACCTTATCACCATCCTTAATGGGAGTGAAGTTGGTCAAATAATCTTCCTTCCCTGTCATGTGCTTTGAGCATCTACTATCCCAATATCCAAAATCATTGACCTGTCTTTGAATGCCCTGCACATAAAGAAAACAAGTTAGTTTTCTTTGGGAACCCAAGCCTTGGAAGACTTGGATTCATCTGGTTGTTCAACAAGAACATACTTAGTTCTCATAACAACCCCATTTTCATCCTTCTTTGGATGAAATACCCAGTTAACCCCAATAGGTTTTGTAATGACCTTTGAAATGTAATTAAATCTGTTGCAGGTCATTGAAATCCCATTATCATTAGGGTTTTGATCTTTCTTTGGTCTCCATGTTAAGCTTGAAGAAGCTTTAGACCCCTTTCCCTATGGTTGCAAATATTTAGGTCTGGTCACGTTTCTGTCAGCGTTGGAATTTGTCTTGTCAACGCTGAAATTACCCTTGTCAGTGTTGAACCTAGGGTTTGCTACAGAGACCCATTGCCTATTAGACCAAGTATTTGTCTTTTGAAATGGTCTTTGTCCATGAGTGTTAGACCCTCTAGTGAAGAATGGGGCAGGTCTAACAACTTGTGGACTTTGCTGCACACAAGGTTTGGGTCTGACAACGTTTGACTTTCTAACAACGTTGACTTTGGGAGCGTTGACACACTTATATGCTAAATGTGAAAAGCTACCACAAGTGTAACAGGCTTTTCTAGACATAACCCTAGGTCTAGAAGAGAAGAAGCCTGTTCCATCATTGCTAACTTGGCTCTTAGGTGACCTAGTATTCCTATACATCTCTGCATACTTAATGCTAGGTTTTCTAACAGTGTTTGAGCCAAGGTCAATAGCTTTACCAGTGATTGGGTTTGTAACCTTAATAGGAGTTGACTCATTAGGACTTTCACATAGCAAGCCACCCTTAACAAATAAGGTAGGGTTAGCTTTCTTCCATTCATTCAAGTCAGTCAACTTTTGTTGATACTCTTCAACTGGGGTGACAACTCTTGGTGGAGGAATGAATTCCTCTTCTTGGCGTTCTGGTAAACCAGTCCAAGATAGGTCCTTTTGTTGGACACCATAGAAGTCACCAGCTGGTGGTGGAACCATAGAGTAGTCTTTCATCCCAATCCCAATCATGTCCTTAGGATCCCTTTGTTTACTCACACATTCACCTGGGGTTTGTGTGGCCTTATCAAACCTTTGAATTTTAAGGTCAACATTATCTTTATTCTTAATGGCCTCATCTAACTTAGCCTGTAACTCACCATTAACCCTTTCTATGATACTCCTAATATCATTACTAGCATTCAACTCATGTTTTAAGATATTTATTTTATCTTTTAAGTCAAATTCCATTTTCTTGTATTCAGAAACTGTCTTCTTAGTTTGAGTGAGAGCTATTTGATAGTTAGACAGTTTGTATCTTTCAGTACTCATATCATCTAATAATCTTAACACCTCTTTGTTAAGTCTCTCGGTATTTAACCTACAACCTTTACTACAAAAAGCATCATTGTATACCTCATTATCAGATGAAGAGGAGGAGTGTGCCATGAGAGCATATTGAACATGCTCTTCTTCTTCTATCTCAGCAACCAAAGCTTTATCCTCTTCCCCATCTTTAGCCAAATAGCTCCAGTCCCATCCAATACCATCAATGTCTTGTACTACAACCATGGCCTTAGGATCTTGAGCTTTAACAATTTGACTTGAGAGTTTGCCAGCATCAGATCTTGTTAGAGATCTGCATTCCCTCATGAAGTGCCCCATACGATGACAGTTGTAGCACTCAACTTTGGTTTTATCAAAACCAGCTGTGTCCTTTGCATTGAAGGTCATCTTCTTCTTAAAACTTCTATTCCACCTGTTTGCTCTTATACTAGCAAGAGCCATGTTCCACCTAATATCCATCTCTTCCAAGTGCTCATCACTTATCTGCTCAAGGTCCTCATATGTAATCACTGAACCATTGGGCAAAGAAGCATTATAAGCACACACAGTATCCAGATCCAAACCAGCAGGTTTAACTCTTGGTGAGTCACTTTTATATGTGTCAGTGTCTGAGTATGAGGCGTTGATAGGACATGTTCCAACGTTGACACATGATGATCGAGTAACTGGATGCATGTATGAGTCCTTCTGATTGAATTGACCTTCACTATGAGAAAAGAAGGCCATGTTACTGTTGGTAGACTTGCTTCCATGCTCCAAGAGAGTTTCATCTTCCAACAGCCTCAATTTGTTGTCGATATCATCAAAAGTAGAACTTTTGTGAGTGTTGTTGGCAAGTATAGATCTTGCCTAAATCTTCCACGCCTCACCAAGACTCTTAAGAAAAGTGGCATTAATGTCAACATCACCAAGTTGTGTCCCCATGAAGGACAATTTGCTTGTAATATCAAGCAATCTACTTCTCACACTACTAAGCTTTTCATTAGGTTGAGCCTTGAAGACAGCATAATCATGCATGATTTGCTTCTTCTTCTCTTCCTTAGTATCTTCATTGCCACCATATGCAACTTCAAGAGCTGCCCAAAGGTCCTTAGCAGATTCATAACCTCTGTATTTATGCTGGTTCTCTTGTCCCAAAGATAGTTTCAGAATATTTAGGGTTTTCATATCAACTCTTTTCTTTGCTATGTCTTCAGCAGACACAGCTCTACCATCATCAGGTTTTTCCTTCTTATCTGCTTCTAAAGACCCAGGAACAGCTGTTCTTGTAGCAATGGCATTAGCAATCTTTTGAGCTTTATTGAATGTGTTTCCATATTCAATAATCTCCTAGAGTGTGTAGTCATAGATCCCCAGGTATTGCTCAAAGTTGAATTTCCACAATTCAAAGTTGGTTGCATCAAGCATGGGAATCTTGATGTTTGGCAAAGGTGAGGAGGAGGAGGTTATTTCTGGATTTGACATGATGTTGTTAGGGTTTTGAGAAAATTAGGGTTTTGGTGATTTTTAGGGTTCTTGTGTTCTTTAAGATCAAAAGTTCCTCAACAAGCTCTGATACCACTTGTTGATCCCAAACTTAGATCGATTTTGCTTTATGTATACGAGATTAGATCAAGTAATACACTTAGAGAAACCTTTGTATATGTATATGACAATCTAAGTGTTATGCGGAATTAACACTTAAACAAGAACACACAAGAAGTAAACAAAATTTCACTTTGATTAATGATATCAAACTTGATTACAATGAAAGTAGTTTACGTATGAAAACTTATATTGAACATTAACCTAAAGGTCTTCTTTTATAGACATAAGAAGCCTTGTACAATAATCTACGTATCAACTATTCTAGGTAAAGATAAATATAGCAAATACATTGTTTTTCCTATCTTTACTAGAAGTAATCTAGAATACAATAAACGCTTAGAGTATATCCATCCATCAGTGCTCGTCTTCAATGCATCAACGCTTGACTTTGTCTTGTCAACTCTTGTCAGCGCTCTAAGTGACAACACCCATCTTAACCGTAGATTGAAGAAGAGAAGAGAGAGAAAGAAGAAAAGAAGGATTTAACGGATGAGATTCGATTTCTTCTTCAAGAAGATTCAAGAAGGTTTTCTAGGGTTTGCCTATAAAAACCCCATAAAAAAATCTATTCGGTGCACTTCTTTTTATTTTAGTTTTAATTTATGCAAAATTAGAATTAGGGTTATTGTAATTTTTATTTCAAAGTATTGTATTTGATTTTTAATTATTAATGAAAAGTTAAATTTCTGTTTAAATTTGTGTCCTATTTTTATTTAAATTTATTTGCAATATTATCTTTAATCTATTTTGGATTAATTAAGATTTGAAATAAAAAGTTGTGAATTAAATTTCCCCCACTGGGAGATTGTTAAATACTGTTCGAGGTAAATTTTATTTGGTTCGAGATTTGGTTATTATTCGAGATGATGATGATGTTTGACTGATAAGAAGGGGTGTTTGATTCGGTGACAAAGGGGGTTCAGCACCACCCTTCGGCTTAACGGAATCATCACAAGGTTCCATCTCTTTTTATTTTTATTGTTAAGTTTAGTTTTTAATCTGCTCAAGTTTGTGTTTAGATCTGCCTATTAGTTTAGCTTATTTTGATATTTCAGTTTGTTTGGATCTTCTTTTAGTTTGTGATATAATATGATAAGTCTGTTTTAGTTTTCTATTTTTTTAGTTTAAGTTTTGGTATAGTCTGCTTATTCAAGTTTGTTTGGAACTACTTCTTGTGCTTTGCTTATTCTTGAGTCTTAGTTTCATTTGCTTATTCAATTTCTTAATTTGTTTCGTTGCGTATGCTTGTTTGGCTTATCTTATTTTTTTTAGTTCTCTGTTTTATGGTTTTTCTTATTTATTTTCATCTGCTTATTTAAATAGTTGTTTTATTGTCAGTATTTTTATATGTTTATCTGCTTTTTTCGATTTGTTTTATATGCTTATTTAGTTTTTTTTTATTTTGCTTATTTGATTAGAGGCTGCGTTGCTTATTTGATTTTTATTATTTAGCTGATTTATGGTTAACTGTTAACATACGGATTCTATTGATTTGTATAAAATTCCAAAAAATCCAAAAAAATAAAATAATTAATAGCACAAATTCGTCTGTCAGGGGACTCGAACCCCTGACCTCGCGCTCCACTGTCCTATGCTTTACCATCTCATCTGCCCCCTTATTTGTGTTTATTCTCCTTATATTTTATTAATATAGGTTTTATATTAGCTGTCAGGTTAACTAAATAGTTTAATTCAAGTTTTGATTTAGTTAAATTTTATATAAAAGTTTTTATACTGATTTTCTTTTATTTAGTTTTGAAAAATAAAAAGATAAAAAAAATAGTTTATTACTTTTATAAACTTAAATTAGTTTTAAAAGTAAGTTTTCAATTAATATAGATTTGTTTAAAAATAGTTTTCATTAAATTGTTTTTATTTTAGTTTCTCATAAAATTAGTTTTAATTTTGTTTAAGTTTTAAAATCGTTTTTATTAAAATCAGTTTAAATTAGATTTTTAAATTAGATTAAAAAAGTTTTATTATTAAATAGTGTTAGAAATACGTTTTAACGTATATTAGAAGTATCGGTCACTCCACAATATGATTTATGTTGTAATAGCTCGTAGTTAGTAATTAGTTATTATTTGCTTATTAACTTAAGTAAGAACCGGTCCATGGGCTTGTCATGGACCGACCCAAGCCCAATGTTAGGCTTGGACTATAAATACCCCTTTCCACTAAGGAAAGGGGTTGGTTGTTGTCATTTCTTGTTTTCCATATTAATAAAATTCACATAGTTTCTCTCACTTTCTCTCTCTAACTTTCTCTCTCTAGAAATCAACAAACCCCTTCATAGATTCATTGATTATCAATATTCTACATTTGGTATCAGAGCTATGGGGTGATTTAAGGTGGTGATTTGTGTGGTTTTTTAGTTTTTGATTGTATTAGTGTTCTTTAAGAAAAATCATCTTGATTCTTGGTGTTTTTGGTGTTTTTGTGATTGGGATTAGTGGATAAGTATTAGTTGTTACTTATTTTAGTCGAAAGCACAAAACTTTTTGGGTTATTTGGTCAAAATCTGGGCTTAATCTTCATTGTTACTGTTCGACTGTTCATCGGAACAATCTTCTGTTCATTCAACAAAAGTTCCGGATCAAGGAGTTCCGGATCAAGAAGTTCCGGATCAAGGAGTTCCGAGTCAAGAAGTTCCGGATCAAGGAGTTCCGGATCAAGGAGTTCCGAGTCAAGAAGTTCCGAATCAAGAAACTTCCGAACCAAGAAGTTCCGGATCAAGAAACTTCCGAACCAAGAAGTTCCGGATCAAGAAACTTCCGAACCAAGAACTTCCGAGTCAAGAAGTTCCGGATCAAGCCAAACTTCCGAACCAAGAACTTCCGAGTCAAGAAGTTCCGGATCAAGCCAAACTTCCGAACCAATAACTTCCGAGTCAAGAAGTTCCGGATCAAGCCAAAAGTTCCGAATCAAGGTAATCTTCCGAATCAACAAAAAGTTCCGAATCAAGGTAATCTTCCGAATCAACAAAAAGTTCCGAATCAAGGTAATCTTCCGAATCAAACTTCCGAATCAACAAAAAGTTCCGAATCAAGGGTTATTTTGCTTGTTTTTTCGACGATTTTTTTAGAGGATTTAATCTTGGTTTCTTACAACAAAAACACAACACAATTCACAAGCTGTACTTCACTGCTCGATCAACCGATAATCTCTGTTTCTTTGAAGAAAAAACAAAATGAATCCAAATTCAGTAATGCCGCAGATGACATCTCTTACGGATATATCAATCATAACGGGAACTGATAGCCGTCCACCGATGCTTATTAAAGAGGTGTTTGAGGCATGGCAAGGTCGAATGATGCAATATCTAAAGGGGAAACCGACATACGGAAGGCTTATGGTCAAATCGATTTTGAATGGTCCACTCGACTATGGTACCATTACGGTTGACAACGTGACTAGACCACGAGAATTTGAAGAACTCACTCCAGCTCAACAACTTGTTGCAGATGCAGATGAAAAAGCTCTTCAAACAATTCTTCAAGCTCTTCCCCATGACATCTATAGGATGGTGAGTCAGTATACGGTGGCAAAGGATCTATGGGAACGTCTTAAGGTGTTGCTACAAGGCACGTCTCTCACAAAACAAGAAAGGGAGTGTCAGCTGTATGATTTGTTTGATAGATTCACCTACAACCCAGGGGAAACGCTTCACGATTATTACTTCAGATTCACCACACTCATGAATGATCTGAATGTATACAATCTTGTGATTGCACCATTCCAGGTTAACACCAAATTCTTGAATACTCTACCTCAAGCTGAATGGGGTGAGTATATTACCGATGTGAAGTTAACCCGGGATTTGCATAAGTGCAATTTAGATCAAATCTATGCCTTCCTTCAGCAACATGAGAAGCATGTGATTATGCACCGTTCTCCTCGTGGTATGCACCCAGATTCCTTAGCGTTGATGGCGAATCAACCAAGCTTGTCTCACAACAACACACCCTATATCTTGGGACATCAAGCTTATCATCAATCACCTTACATGACTCCAGCCTTTCCCCAATACTCGATTTTACCACAACCACCCACCTCACATCAGCAACAATATCGGTTCAATGCACCTTCACCACAGTATGCTTCACAACTTCATCCAACAAATGTTGCACCTTATGCTCAGCCATCATATTCTTCTTATCAAGAGAATGCAGCATATTCATCAAGCTACCCTGATCAAATGAGTATTCCTTATACTGATTATGCAGCTCATCCAGATCAAGCACTGTATTGTGATGATGAAGAAGTCCCCGTTCCTGTTTTCCAACAAGGAGCTGACCCAGTTGAAGTGCTAACTACCATGTCCGCTTATCTCACAAGAACTTTAAGCAAACGAGGATACAGAGGATCAGCTCCTACCAACAATCAGTTGAGGAATTCATCCAATTCTCGCCAACAAGCTACTATTGAGAATGGCAGGGTCATGGTTCAGCCAATTCAACCATATCAGGGGAGATCTTCCACTTTAACCAATGCTCGCACGATTACTCCTGCTCCTGCTCCAATGGTCAACAATCCTCCACGGGCTAATACAGGCAAGTTGAGAATGATTACATGCTACAACTGCAAGGAAGAGGGTCATATGTCCAGGGATTGTAAGAAACCCAAGAGGAGAAGGGATGGACAGTGGTTTGCAGAAACGATCTATCTGGTAAATGCTCAGGCGCAAGGAAGGGAACTTGATGAAGAGGAGCTTGCATTTCTTGCTGACCCAGGGATTGCTGAACAAGACGTTGTCACTACGCAGAATGCAGCTTACCAAGCCGATGAGATCCTAAAGGCTTTGAAAACCGTTCAACGGCCAGGACTTCATGAATCAGAAAGAGCTCCACCTCCAATGGATCCTGCTCAAGATAATCAGATTACTCTTGACTTCTTCATCACCAATGATCTTGAGTATCTTATGAAGGGGTCATCAAAGTATGCAACCTCCCTGACCTTGCTAAAAGCTACCAACTGGGGGACAATACCCTATATCGAGGAAAAGGTAAATCGACTCTGGGTTCCTAAGATAAATCGAAATTATGATATGTATGCTGTCATAGGTGCATCTCATTGGGACGAAAGAATCCGAAGGGCGTACAGGGGTTGCTGCTTGGTCAATTCTGGAAGCATCGTTAGATCAGATATCCGCATCTCCAGCATTTTAGGGTTGAAAACTGAAGCCAAGAACGGCTATTATCATGTGACGGAGATTCGCTTGAAAAGGGAGGATGACAGGGAATACAAAATCCAGCAAGGAGATTTTTCCATCATTCGCCTTGAGGATATCGAAGATATGCTGCTTCTGATGACCCGAGATCAACTTACACACATTCCTCGTGAAGACCTGATTGCTTTGAATACAGCACTTCGCATGTTCACACGAAGCGTTGTCATCAAGTCACGAGTTGAAGATCTTCAGTTGGGAGTCGAAAGCTATCAGAGGAAGCTCAATTTAACCCGTCCTGTGAATCAAGTGCTACCTCAACATGTAGAAAGATGTCCTTATACCGGCATTTCTGTCCCGAATTCCGGCATTTTCTACTTGAACAGTCGAGGTTTGATGAAGTTTATGAGGGTGGGGGAGCTCCACAAGTATAGTGATGGAACTCTTTTACAAGTTAGAGGAAAGCTGGAGCATCTGAACTCGGGCGGGACTTTGCCAGAGATGACGGAGGATTGGCATCCGGGTTACCGGCAGATGGCGAAGTATGTGATCAAAAAGATCGATCAAAAGCTCCGTGAACGTAGATTGATGAGGAGCTTGGAAAGATTCGTGGGTGGAAGACCGTATTTAGTGCACCACAAGCTACTGCAACGATCCATCTAATGGGTCGTACATTTCAGGTTACTTTATATTGGTTTTCAATTGTGAATATGTATATTTGTGAATATTGTGCTTGTATGGCTTGTTGTAGTGTTAAGGTATGATAATTTTTCAAGAATTTCTCACGAGATTCTAAATCTTTCAAAATATGTCATACCAAAGCACTACAACTATCCCTTATTAACTTAAGGGGGAGCAATAACTTGTTCTATGGCCAAACATTGATTTCATTTTTACCCAAAGACCGGTTAATCCATTCAATATCCCAAATATTAATGGTTAACATTTTGGATAAGGGGAGAAAATGGGATTAAGGAGACGTAAGTGATACTTGGCTAAAAGATGAAAAAGACTTAATGATAATCCAACTTAATATGTGTTAAGCACGTGTTAAGGGGGAGCGTTTTTGATGATCAAAACACCTAAGGTACAAAACTTTTGATTTTAATATCACAAGTACCTTAGGTGATTTTCAATGATTTTTCATGGTGGCAATTCCTTCCCAAAACACGCTTAATTCACGACGGATGTGGTGACAAAAGGGTGGTAGGAATAGGTCTAGTCCAATGATTCATCAGAGCCGATGGAATCTTCCCAAGGACAATTCCCTAGTTAGAATTAGAAGTCCTAGGAAAGATGGAGAAAAAATGTGAACGTAGCTGAATGCCGACCAAGTACTTAAGCTAGAACTGGAACAATCACAACAAGGTGCTAGTGATGACGTATTGGTAAGCATTGAAGGGGTTGAAGAATGAAAAAGAAATGTAAAGATAAAGGGTGTAAAGAAAGAAGCCCTCCTTACAACTTTAGGCAGAAACCGGGTCAATACATATGCTATTGAGGTCATTTTTGCTAATGATTCTCGGTATTGAAGAAAGACATCAATGACCCAGTGATGCAATGCACAACCCTTCCCCAGCTAACTCAAATATCTCTCAAAAGGTATTTGTTTTAATCACACGGAGATCAACATGTTATCTATTGGTTTATTCACTCCGAATAAACTGGTATTGAAAAGGTGGCACTCCTCTCCAGCCATCGCTCACTAAATCAAAACGCACAATCGAGTCTAGAGCCAAGAGATCATCAAAAGTCTCATTAGGACACTTTCCATTTATTCCTTGCTTTCTCACACACTGTGAAAAGTAAGAGATTTTCATGAGTCCTACGCAATATTCCTGTAATATTGCCAGAACATCCGAGTAATACGTAAGTATTACAATGAAGATGGAAATCCTGCTTGAGCCAACATCAAACAAGCTCATGGTAGGTTACACGTGCGGTTCTTTTAGAACCAATCTTGTGAAAAACTGGAAGGTAACAGTGGTTTAATTCTTAATTGAACTTAAACTCGTTCCAGACCTCTTCGCATTATCATATGATCTTGCCAGAACACTCAGAGTGACTCTTTATTGACCACAGTGACGAGTGGAAATCCTTCTAGTGTCAACATCAAACAGCACTTGGTAGGTAACGTGCAAGATTCTTTATGAATTGAGCTCGTGACAACTGGAAAGCAACGATGGTGAAAATCTTAATTGAAATTCACTTGTTCCAGGTTTCATGAATTGACGGCTTTTAATCACAAGGATAATTTATCCAAGTGATTCACTCTTTATGTTCGCAGTCAGCTTTGGACGGTCGAATAAAGAGAACGGGTTCACCCGCGAAATCCTGTCAGGAAGTTACTTAATTGAAACTATCCGTCACGGGTACGATATCTAATATCGTCCAACGGTCTTCACCGACCGGAGGTAAAATGTTACCGAATTAGAATAAAATGTTCAAAGCCATTTTATTCGTGTCGTTGCTGTGTACCTGTTGAAGACGGTGGCGTTGCTGTGTACCAGTGAAGACGGTGGTGTTGCGGTGTACCTGTAGAAGTCGTTCCCACATGCTTATGTCTTTTGCAACAAAGTTCAGCAAAAATTCAAGAAAGTACAAGATGAAGTCTTCCGCTGTACCAAACTCTGAAGCTTTCGAGAATTCAACAAAAAGACGTAAGTGTGTGGAACATGAAGTCACGAGGAGGCAAAGTTCACAAGAAAGGCAAAGATCGCACGTGAAAGGCCAAAGAACAATGCTCTCAAAGTCAAAGCCAAAAAGATCAAATCAACATATTCACAACAAAAGAAAGAAAAGAAGAAAAGACTACGAGCTAAAGAACGAAGACTTAGTATAGTATGCTAGGTTTAGAACTTTGTAACGTGGAGTGACCTCCCTTAGGGGGAGATTGTTAGAAATACGTTTTAACGTATATTAGAAGTATCGGTCACTCCACAATATGATTTATGTTGTAATAGCTCGTAGTTAGTAATTAGTTATTATTTGCTTATTAACTTAAGTATGAACCGGTCCATGGGCTTGTCATGGACCGGCCCAAGCCCAATGTTAGGCTTGGACTATAAATACCCCTTTCCACTAAGGAAAGGGGTTGGTTGTTGTCATTTCTTGTTTTCCATATTAATAAAATTCACATAGTTTCTCTCACTTTCTCTCTCTAACTTTCTCTCTCTAGAAATCAACAAACCCCTTCATAGATTCATTGATTATCAATATTCTACAAATAGATTTTAGTTTAAAATACCAAAAAAAATATTCGTTTCACCAAGAACAAATAAATCTTACGTTAATTGGAAATCAATTCGAGTCGATTTGTGGAACGATAAATAGAACATCATAAGGATTTGCAAAAATTCTTACATTAGGCCACGGAAGGGATGTTCCTTGGATATATGATTGATCCAAACGGCATCAAGCCTTGTCCAAAAAAGACGGACGTAGTGATACAGTTACCATCCCCTCGGACACGAAAGGAAGTACAATCACTGAATGGAAAGCTGGCTGGGCTAAATAGGTTCTTGTCGAAGTCCGCGGAGAAATCACCACCTCTATTCAAAACACTCAAGAAGTGCATAAAGAAAGGAGATTTCCGTTGGACAAAGGAGGTAGAGGAAGCTTTTGATCAGCTTAAACAACATCTCGCATCCCTTCCCATGCTAGTGGCTCCTCGACCTAAGGAAGAGCTCATTATGTATCTGTCTGCTACACACGAAGAAATAAGTGCAGTACTCATGACAGATAGGGATACAGTCTAGACTCCGGTCTACTTCATAAGTTGTTGGGTCAATTCAGTGCCTGATTTGTCCCTTGCACAGGATTTGGATGTAAAGTATCCTAAGTAGTGTTAGTCACTGAACTTACGTATGTTATAAGTTCAGTGTGTCATTCTTTAGAGTTCTTTAGAGTCTATGAGATAGACTCGTCATTAGCTGAGGCGGATCTCAGTAAGTGTGCAAAGAATCAAGGATGATGGAGTTAGTAAGTGATGACATAATAGCTTACTAACTCCTCAAGACTATTACTGATTACAAGACCTGAAGATGTTAAGAAGACCTGAAGAAGTGTCTTATTCATTAGTGGGCACATGTCTTATTAGCAATGAAGACAAAGGTTCAAGAGGAAGGCTTACTTTGTCAAAGGTGCAAAAGATGAAGACAACAAAGTACAAGGTGGTTACTTGTACTTTAGTAAAGCTTCTCAAGGAAGCTTCACACTCCCACTATATATATGTGGTCTTTGTAATAGAATAGTTAATGATTCCTACCCACAGAAACAAACATGTAACACTTTAGTGGTTTAGGGTTTCATCCTCCCATTGTTGCATAAGCTTAGCTAGCTATGAACATGGGAGTTTAGTTTGTCATTCATCGCCCGGTTGTTGTTCCGCAAACAACCGGGCAAGTCATGTATATTTGTTGATTCATTATTAATAAGATATACATACGATGAAAAGTACAAGCTTTGTTATTAGTTAGTCAATTGGTTTAGTTGTGCAAATGTTCTTTATAGTATCTTATTGATTCGATGTTTGCACAAGTTTCGTGGACCAACAATTGGTATCAGAGCGGGTTGGATTAATTCTTATCCAGATCCGTTCATAAATGACTGCTAATAACATGTTTTACATGGTTTAAATCAGTAGTGTTTGGTTAAAAACTGCATTTACAGTAGCAGTTTTGAGGAGGAGATAATACACTACCGATGACCACTGGTAAAATAATACCCACTCTTATCCTATCCTAATACACCCACCACCGACACTTTCATCTTTTTCTACCCCTAATCCCTTCGTCACATTCTTTCTTCCCAATCTATCTAAATCTTATCCCCACCAATTCAATCAACATAAATCAGATCCAAATACCCACCCTCGTTATTTCTTTAAAAGTCAATCCACCATCCAGATTCTTACACCCACCGTCTTCCTCCTTCTCCCTCAAATCTCTCGTTTCTTCCACATTCGCATCTCACAACAAAACAAGATCCAAGGATTCTCACAAACCCCCGTCACCTATATCAATCAATATTCTATCACACACCAACATAAATCATTCTTAGAAATATTCACCCACATCATCGATTCACCATCTTCAAAAAGATGAATCCAGATCGAAGAAATAACCATATCTCAACTCACATCCAAATAACATAAATAATCAATACTGATTTGTTAAACAACCTATAAAACCTCACTCAAAATACAAATCGAAAAAAGAGACGGATTCATTTCTTTTGGCCACAGAATTGAATTGACTTTAAGAAGATCGATTTTAGTTTGAAGTGTAGGTTCTCGTACCGGTAGTGGTTAGATTATTTGTTGTTAAATCATTTGTTGTTTGATGGGTTATGATGCGTTGTTGAGTTCTCGATATTAAGATCTTCAGTGGGGAGTTTCTAGTTGATCAATCTATGATATAAATGGTTGTTGATTTGTCACCGGTTCGAACTGTTGCCACCAAGGGGTGTTTGGTGTTGTTGCGGCGGTCATTGTGGATCCTAAGCAGATGTGAAGATGGGTTGTATAGATGACGCAAAAAAGAGGGGCGCTGGTAGCTGTTACCCATAAGCTTTCGAGAAAGGCTGTTGAACAAAAAAAAGAGGGGCGCTGGTAGCTGATAAAATCAGTTGAATTTGGTTCATCAGATTATCAGTATATGAGTAAGAAGTTCATGGCCTGATATGTTTTATAAAGAAAAGAAAGACACAACTGTTGGACCCACAACTGAGGTTTTGAACCCACAGCTGTTGGAGTAGTTGTTTATCCAGTTTTCAAAAGAAAGCTGACGGTTAATACAGCTGCTGAGCTGTGGTATTGAGTGCTTGATGAATCTACTGGCTATAGTGAATTAAGTGGTAGCTGATAAAATGTATCAACTTGGCGTTAACTGATAATATATCAGTGGGTACGAACACAGACTATTATCGACTCAATCAAAGAGCTGATAATATATTTTGCATTTGTTCAGGCGTTTGATACTTGGAAATTGGTTATTTTGGCTGTGTATTTGAACCAATTACTGGCTCCACCAGTAGACTTGAAGTATTGTGTGAACTTCAGGGGAGTTGAAGTTAAAATAACAGATATTGTCTATTGAAAGAACTTCAGGGGTGGAGTTTGATAACACAGTATATTGTTTTGATAAAATGACCAGGGGTCCTAATGACGTTAAAAATGTCAGAGGTCGACAGAGATCTGAACACGCAAGGTCACAGACCATATCAAAGATCTATCCACCAGAGGTTGTTGAACCCTCTTCATCAGCGACCCCTGCTGAAGTGATCCATGTGATGAATCCCTGTCACTAAACCCCTGTCAAGAGGTAGCTGAACCCCCAGGGTAGCTGAACCCCCAGGGTAGCTGAACCCCCAGGGTAGCTGAACCCCCAGGGTAGCTGAACCCCCAGGGTAGCTGAACTCCCAGGCGACCCCTGTCTCTGAACCCCCAGGGTCGCTGAACATAAAGGTCGCTGAAGTAATGAACATGCAGCTGAACCATCAGTTCTCAACCTTCAGCCATTTCGAACCAGTGAACCATCAGCAGTTTGGACCTCTTCCAGCAATGTCTGGACCCCTGTCCCTGAACCCCCAGCTATCTCTGAACCCCCAGAGTTCGCTGAAGAGAACTCTTCTTCATATACTTTATTGGAGTCAAAAGATGCTGCTAAAGCTGCATATTTTGAGGGGGAGAGAAACACGGACATACACACCGCTGTGATATAGATGCCGCTGTGATCCACATGCAACTGTGATATACCCACCCAAACCATACACAAAACACACAATCAAAAAAAAAAAAAAATCTGCTTAACAGGGATTCGCTGGCAAGATGACCAGCTGATCAACATGCTATCTTCAGAGCCTTCAGCTGTTGAAGGACTTGGTCACTCAGGATTTTTTTCTCACACCAAGACAAAGAAAGAAGATATGTTCACAGCCCCCCCTCCCCACCCCAGCAGTTGTTACCCTCCCCTACCCCGCTGTAACCACAGCCACAGAGTTTTTGAGAGACCAGGCTGTGTTACAGGGGTTTGATGAAACATTTATTATACAGGGGTTTGATAACATCAGGTGGTTGATAGGAGATGAAATTCAGGGGGAGTTGTATTTCAGGCGAGATGAAGACCATCACGCTATGCTTGTGTACTAGTATGTAGCCGGTCAAAACTTGCTTGGTTCCCTAGCAAATTTTGAGGGGGAGAGAAGCGAGGACAGAGGTAAACTTGTGTTTATGTGAAGAAACATCAAGTTTACTCAAGCTACATACATACTATCATTCACGACACATAACCTTCAGGGACTTAGAATGTTTACATTTGGCTGATGGAGCAAAGTCACTGAAGATGGGTTGCTGAACAAGTTGCATTGTCTGATCTTTTATGGTTGTTGCGTCAACCATTGACCACACTTCTCTGATTGAAGGTAAATGAACTCGTGATATACATTGATATAATATGCTACTTTAATATATGCTAGGGTGAAGCATATGGTCTTTATGGCAAAGCATATAATATACTTCACTGATGACCTAAGGTGAAGTTACCTTTATGAGTTCTATATAAGCATCAGGGAATTGGTTCAAGTGTTTCTCAAAGTACAAGATCAGACATTGCAGTTCAGTAACAACTACAACAGGTACAAGACGATAAAAGTTAGCGGATGACTTGAACTAGTAAAGCTAGTTATTCTTGGTATTCATTGTTGTAATATAGCAGGTAAGAAGAAGCCTTTATGCTCACTTACTGCTATTTAACTTAGGCTACTTTTCTATCCAAATAGGGGGAGATTGTTGGGTCAATTCAGTGCCTGATTTGTCCCTTGCACAAGATTTCGATGTAAAGTATCCTAAGTAGTGTTAGTCACTGAACTTACGTATGTTATAAGTTCAGTGTGTCATTCTTTAGAGTTCTTTAGAGTCTACGAGATAGACTCGTCATTAGCTGAGGCGGATCTCAGTAAGTGTGCAAAGAATCAAGGATGATGGAGTTAGTAAGTGATGACATAATAGCTTACTAACTCCTCAAGACTATTACTGATTACAAGACCTGAAGATGTTAAGAAGACCTAAAGAAGTGTCTTATTCATTAGTGGGCACATGTCTTATTAGCAATGAAGACAAAGGTTCAAGAGGAAGGCTTACTTTGTCAAAGGTGCAAAAGATGAAGACAACAAAGTACAAGGTGGTTACTTGTACTTTAGTAAAGCTTCTCAAGGAAGCTTCACACTCCCACTATATATATGTGGTCTTTGTAATAGAATAGTTAATGATTCCTACCCACAGAAACAAACATGTAACACTTTAGTGGTTTAGGGTTTCATCCTCCCATTGTTGCATAAGCTTAGCTAGCTATGAACATGGGAGTTTAGTTTGTCATTCATCGCCCGGTTGTTGTTCCGCAAACAACCGGGCAAGTCATGTATATTTGTTGATTCATTATTAATAAGATATACATACGATGAAAAGTACAAGCTTTGTTATTAGTTAATCAATTGGTTTAATTGTGCAAATGTTCTTCATAGTATCTTATTGATTCGATGTTTGCACAAGTTTCGTGGACCAACATAAGTAGAACACTATAAGGGCCGGAGTTGAACTATTCCTCTATGGAGAAGCTGTTGGGTCAAAAAGTTGATGTGGCAGAAACTCAAAAACGAAGAAAACATGAAGATATTGTCTAAGAGTTGTCAAGAGCAATCCAAGCGTTGACAAGAGCAAACTAAGCGTTGATGGCTCAAGAGTTGTCATGTGCAATCTAAGCATTGTCACATGCAATAAAAGAGTTGACAGAAACGTAGACAAGAAGCATATGGAAGCTTCTATTTGGATATATATGCAAGATATATTCTGTATATGTTTATCTAAATAGAAGATTTACATGTTTATTTGATTTTATCTCTTGTAAACTCTAATCCTTCCACTATAAAAGGAACCAAGGGTCTTAGGTTTTATTCATAAGTTCATTCACAATGTAAACCTAAAGCGTGTGTCGACTAGACGTAGGATTCAATGTATACACATCTAGTGATTGTTGATTATCAATATAATTAGCAATCCAATTGTTTAATTCATGTGTTTTGTGCCTAAACACCTTGTTAATGTGTTATGTTCTAATTCCGCTTTGATTATCTAATCATATGAACATGATGCATTCCTAGTAGCTTAAAAGATTCAGAATCTCAGGATTCCACAATTGGTATCAGAGCCTCGTGGCTCGTGATGCTAGGACCAACAAGGTGTTCGTGTATGGTGAAAAGAAGAAAAATCCATCTAGGGTTTTTCTGGACGTTTTTGTGTGCGCAGCAGTATTCAGAAGGTCATAACTTTTAACTGGACCGTTGGATCGTCACGAAATTTCTTGTGTGTGTTCTATACACATATATCTAGACATCAACTGGAGGGATTATCAAGTTTTATCCCCAGTAAAAAGTTATTAGGCGTCGAAGTTGGCAGCAGAGGTGATTTTCAGATTTTTTGTATTCACATGAAATCATGATTTAGGGTTTCTGAAAACCCTAGATCGTTTTTATCACAGAAAATTGGATGCTTGCAGTAGATCGTGTAATGAAACGCAGCAAGAAAGGGGTTTGAACAAACCCTAAATCGAGTCATTAATAGAAAAGAAGAAGGTTTATGGCTGCTATGATTGTTGTCTTAAGGTTTTCACAAATCTTAGATTAGTAATACTAAGAGGTAGCAGCAAGTGGACGTTTATAGAAAAAGCAAAGAGAGTGTGCTAAATAGCCAAGGTTATCACGTGGTGTATATCAAACAAAGGTACTTTTGGTCTTTACAATACATTCGTTTGTATACCATTTATACATTGCTGTTGGTCCCACAACATTTACAACAGTATGCATAATGAGAGGGTACTACATGTGCTATTGGTCATAAACCCACGTGATAAACTAATCACAGGAAACAAAGAGGTAAAAAGTGAAATATTCAGTTTCCTTATTTAGTGTGATTGTCTTGGAAGCAGATCTTGATGCCTGATCTCTAGGAATTTCTTCGTAAAGTCAATATGTTTGTCAAATATTAATCGTTCCATCCCTGGTTTCTTGATGTGATCTACATGGGTTTCTAATGGGCTGCACATATGGAATAGATTTCTCTGTTTCATGGCAGTATTTCATACGTGATATAAGGAGATGTGGACAGAATCATGGGATTTACTCTATTTTTAGATGTGATAAGAGAAAATGGGACGTGATATGTAAGCTAAAAATAAGGGAATTTGCACGTATGGTTGCAAGTTGGTATGGAAGAATCCCTTAAACTTAGGGGTAGAAAACGTGTGACAATAAAACACGTTTGGAATATATTCCTTATTATTTTTACCAAGATGTGGGATACAGACGTGGTACTTCCAAGATGCATGATATTTTTATTGCTAAAATCTTGGAGTTGCATTTTGTGATTTGAATTATCACGTGGGATGAGATGGATATGTAGGATGAATGATATGTTCAGTTATGTGGGCTGCAAAGGTACTAGGCTACGATTATGGTTGAAGACAGCAAAGTAAAACATTGGTATGTGGGATGCACGTATCATATTCTATATTTCAGCCACTGTTGAGATTATAGCTGCTGCAGATGATGTCATCGTTTGTGATAGTAATAAACGCTGACAAGTATTGTTTTGACGCTGACAAGAATGAAGTAAACGCTGACAAGCTTTGTTTGGACGCTGACAATAATAAGTCAAACGCTGACAGCGTTGACAGTGTTGTCCGAGAAATGGTTGACCTAAACGTTGATAAGTATTGTCTGATATTGGACAATACACATGACAGATATCTTGGATAAAAGAGTTTCTCGGGTAACAAAAGAATGGCTGCTGTTGAGAAAATTAGTACGTTTTAAGCACACAAAAAGGAGGAATTTACACACGAAGGTACATGGAATCTCCGTTTTATTTAGAATATCAAGTTGATATTTATGGCTCAGATATTTTTAAAAGGGATTAATAATCTTAATGCGAGTTAGCAATTATTCATGGGAATTTGATGGATATTTAAAGTATGTAATCGGGATAGCCTTGCGAAAGAGTTATCCAATCAAGTACTTTTACATATGGTATGAAGATGTTATTTCATTAAATTCGTCATGAATAGGTGTTGGCTTAAGGGGAAGAATTCTTATGGTAAGTTTGATGATTGAAGAAGATTTTCCCGAGTTTGTGTTTTATCATATCTTTAAATCATGGAGGGATACCATTGGTTTGAAGATAACTTGTTCGTGCTTTACATGGTTGGTGACGAAGACTTGTCATAACACTTGAAGGAGTTACATTATCGTGCTCAGTGTCTCACAAATGATGAGAATATTGACAATGGATCGAGGTCTACTTATACTTGGTAGAGTATAAGTTCTTTGTCACGTAGATAGTACAAGACATGGAACACAAGGTTGGGTTATTCTACTTCTACATCAAGAATATTATATTTATTTTTCTTCAAGATCATTACATAGAGCCTACATTTGGAGAATCTTCAAGATTGCATACATTATTTACTTTCCTGTTGATGTGACAAAAAGGGGAAGATACACATGCTACACTTGAGGGGAAGCAATTTGAAGATCATGTAAAACTTACAAGAGATACACAAAGAGTTTTGCCGACATCAACTAGGGGAAGATTGTTGGGTCAAAAAGTTGATGTGGCAGAAACTCAAAAACGAAGAAAACATGAAGATATTGTCTAAGCGTTGTCAAGAGCAATCCAAGCGTTGACAAGAGCAAACTAAGCATTGATGGCTCAAGAGTTGTCATGTGCAATCTAAGCATTGTCACATGCAATTTAAGAGTTGATAGAAACGTAGACAAGAAGCTTATGGAAGCTTCTATTTGGATATATATGCAGGATATATTCTGTATATGTTTATCTAAATAGAAGATTTACATGTTTATTTGATTTTATCTCTTGTAAACTCTAATCCTTACACTATAAAAGGAACCAAGGGTCTTAGGTTTTATTCATAAATTCATTCACAATGTAAACCTAAAGCGTGTGTCGACTAGACGTGGGATTCAATGTATACACGTCTAGTGATTGTTGATTATCAATATAATTAGCAATCAAATTGTTTAATTCATGTGTTTTGTGCCTAAACACCTTGTTAATGTGTTATGTTCTAATTCCGCTTTGATTATCTAATCGTATGAACATGATGCATTCCTAGTAGCTTAAAAGATCTGGAATATTAGGATTCCACATAACCTATTTTTATCATTGGTATACGCCACGAAAAGGTTACGTCGGTACTTCCAGGCGCACCCAATTGTGTTTATCACTGATCAACCAATAAAACAAATCATCTCCAAGCCAGTCGTGGCCGGTAGGCTAAAGAAGTGGAGCATCCTACTAGGAGAGCATAACATCTCATATAGACCAAGGACAACGGTCAAAGGCCAAATCTTGGAAGATTTCCTAATTGAGAAGCCAGAGGAGGACGGACCAATGGTACAAGTTGAGGAAGTTCCAGCAGAACCATGGGTTTTGTATAATGACGGATCCTTGTGCACGGATGGGTCAGGAGCTGGCCTTATCCTCACGAATCCGGAAGGAATGGAGTTTATCTACGCCCTGCGTTTTGAATTCACAGCCACTAATAATGAGGCAGAATATGAAGCATTGATTGCGGGTTTAAAAATCGCCACAAGGATGGGAGTCCGCAACCTTGAGGCTTACGTGGACTCACGGCTTGTCGCGAACCACATCCTAGGAGATTACATAGCCAAGGAGGATAATATGGTTCGATACCTGGAGAAAGTCAAGTCACTCATAGCCACTTTCGGGAAGTTTTCTATCAAGCAGGTACACAGAGGTGAAAACAAGAAGGCGGATGCTCTTAGCAAGATTGCGTCTACAAGTTTCTCCCACTTATCCAAGCAAGTTTTGGCAGAAATACTAAAGGAAAAATCTATAACGGGAGGGGAAATCGCAGCTATAGTTGAGGAAGATGGACCTACATGGATGACCCCAATCATCAACTATTTAACTAATGAGACCCTTCTAGATCATGAAGAGGCGGCGCGGCGTATCAGAAGAAAGTCGCAGCACTTTGAGCTCTGAGAAGGTATTCTTTACAAGCGCTCCTTCGTACAGCCGTGGTTGCGGTGTGTCGGACCATGCCAGGCTACCTATGTGATCAGTGAGATACATGAAGGGTCATGCGGTACGCACGCAGGTTCCAGATCCGTAGTAGCACGAGCTTTACGCACAGGATATAATTGGCCTACCATGCATAGGGATGCACGTGACATGATTCGTAAATGCAGTGATTGCCAAGTGCACAGGCCAGTACCGCGACATCCACAGCAAGAACTGACACCCATCACATCCCCATGGCCATTCTATAAGTGGGGGATCAACATCGCAGGACCTTTTCCCGTTGCTGCAGGGGGGGTTAAGTTCTTGATCGTCGCAATGGACCACTTTACATGCTGGATAGAAGCTAAGGCGGTTAAATCCATTACGGGCAAGTAGGTTAAAAAGTTTGTTTGGGAAAATATTGTGTGCCGCTTTGGCTTATCAGGAGAAATCATCTCGGATAACGGGAAGCCGTTCGCGGATAATCCATTCAAGGATTGGTGCGCGGCATTGAATATCACGCGGCACTTCGCATCTGTTAAGCACCCGCAGACTAATGGTCTTGTGGTGCGGGTAAATAGAAGCTTAGGCAAAGGCATCAAGGCACGCTTAGATGAACGAAGTGCCAAGTGGGTAGGCGAGTTTCCGCATGTTCTATGGGCGCATAGGACTATGATTAAAACAGCCAATGGGGACACTCCATTCGCGCTGGCCTACGGGACCGAGGCTGTTATTCCAACAGAAATTGGAATGTCAACCATATGCACGACGGAGGTTAATATCATCACGAACGATGAGCAACTCCCGATTAATATGGACTTGTTGGAGGAAAAAAGAGAAATAGCGGCCATCAATGAGGCCAAGTCCAAGGCACGGATGAAGGCTTAGTACGATGCCAAAGTTAAAGGTGTGTTTCCTTTCGACCGGGTGATTTTGTTTATCGTTCTAACGAGGTAAGTCGCGTGGAGAATACAGGAAAGCTGGGTCCCAAGTGGGAAGGGCCGTATGAGGTTACAGGAAGCCTTGGGACGAGGCGCGTACAAGTTGCGTGATATGGATGGCCGTGACCAGGAACGTACATGGAATATCTGCAACCTTAAAAAATGCTATCTTTGAAAGGCTACGGCCTTCGCATGGACACTTCGCTATGGTTGGCTTCAATGAAGATCCATGTATTTTTTGTTTTCTTGCTTTCTAGGTTCTATTTTTCTTAGGATTTTCATTCTTGTCAAAAAATTGTAAATATTCTAATAAAATGTCGTGGTGCCTAGCTAGCTCCACGACCCGTTCTTGTGAAAATTATTGTCATGTATTTTAGATTTATTTCTTATTATAATATGCCATTTCTTGTTCATATGCATTCATTCAAACCGTACATGTACTCTTCACCCCCAGGTGGGGTAAGAGGATTAAGTGAACCTAATAATTCAACTTGTCGCATAAGAGGGATGCAACCCCAATGACGCGGATCATGTATCCTTACTAGCACCTTATCTACAAGACGTTGTAATAAGTTTCCACATGCCGCACTTACATAGTGCCGGACATGGTAATGACGCACTCCGCACGTCTAGTAAAATATAGACTTAGTTTATTCTAAGTAAGACGTGACATGTCATGCGACGCAGATATATAATATCTAACAGAATATAAGTAAGTTTCCAACTATCAAAACTGTCGTGGCTACCACGGACTCATGAATATTATATTCTAAGTGTTCAGATTATGTGACAAAAGATAAAAGTGCCGTGGACATCCACGGACGAATGTTTGTTACAAACCAAATTGTTCAAGAATTACATCAATAAATGAGCGCCCTAAATTGGGGGGAGAAACTTACCTATCTCCCGCTGCTCTTTAGCTACTCGAGGCAATGCTTCACAATGGTCTTTCATGTTCAGAGCCCGAGCCGCGTTCACTTCCAGCAGTCCACTTAATAATTGCTCACTAACTACGATCCTGGTGACGTCCTTATAAATAGGAAGAGTGAGTTGGCTGGGGGAGGGTGTCAAGTGAGTCCGGGAGTGTCCCTCGCCCTGCGAGAATGCACCTAGGCTTAGCTTCTCCATGATCTCCTTGTTAGACGCATCCTTCGTAGACTCGAGCTCAGCCAAGAAGGGGTACTCTAGATCCCTCATAGCAGCCATGGACGCGATCATCTTCTCTGCGGCCCCGGGGTTAAAGAAGGCATGTTTAGTAAAATTCTGCTTCTTACTTATCAACTCTGCGGCCATAACCATACCCTTATGACGGCTGTGTTTGATGCCATCTGATACAAGATCTGCAAATTGCTGCACGAACTGAGGGGCCTCCAACACTTTTGTAGCGGCCAGGCGCGTCCATGACCCACCATCTACCTGCGGCCGGCAATGGCTTCTAGTAGTTGGGGGTACAATACTTCATCGCGGTCTGCAGTAAAGGCATTTAGCTCTATATCCTTTTGTGTGGAAGCCTCCATCAACTGTTCCACCACGGCCCTTTCTTTGGCAAGCTCTTCTTTCAGCGTCTCCTCGCCCTGGATCAACGCCTGTGCGTCTTCAAGCTCCTTCATAAGGGTGGACACTTGGTCAGAAGAGGTCTTCACCGAAGCTTCTGTCGTGGTCACCTGCATATGATACCTTAAGGTTAGAATAAAGAATAATGTGGACGTGGGTGTGATGCTGTACGGATACATACCTTAGTGGTTGCAGTCTCAAGTTGAGTTTAAAGCTCGGCTACACGTTGATCATGAGTATTGGCATGCACGGCTTGTTTTTAATGGTGGCTTCAGCAGTGGCGAGTTGGGACTGAAGGGCGGCAATCTGGGATTCATTATCATCAATCATTTTCTCCCTCCGGCCATTCTTCCTCTTTAGAGAGTCAACATGCTCTAGGGCGGCCTCAAATCTTACCCGCATGGAAGTACCATAGCCATCTGATGCACCAAGGCACCATTATATTCATCTACTAAGTCTGCATGATTTAGTGAATTTATATCCTTTACCAGGACGGGTGGAATGTAGTTGTTCAGGTAGTCACGACATTCTTCTGCTTCCCTCATTCTAGAGATGGTAGTTATCTTCCAGTCAGGGTTGAAGTGTGTGTGGGAGCCAGACACCGGTATTTCTTGTGAAGCTGTAGGAGTGCCTTCCTCAAAGGCTGGGCTAGATTTGGTCGCTGCAGCATGCGGGATAGGTTCTTTCTCTTTCCTCATCCCTCGGACGGGTGCGACATCAACTTGTTCATCCCTACAACAAACATTTAAATACGCATTAATATTGTTTACGGAAGGACGTACCATTTACTTGGAAGAGATGACAAGCATGTGCGGAAGACTTACATGTTGGTTTTCTCCAGCTCTGACGTTGTGGGAGGTACCTGAGTGACCGGCTCGACGGCTGGTAACGGCACGTCCAGAGCTATGGGAGCACCCTGCGCCGTCCCTGAGGCTTGGTTTGTGCTCTCCCCAGATTGGTAGAGGGGGTGGTCCTCACGCAGTCTTTCGGAAGGGGCATTGTGTTCCCCGATCACAGCCTTAGTGGCTCTCTTTACCCGCTTATTTTTCCTACGGGTACGCTTGGGGACGGGTTGGGGTTCCTCCTCTTCTACTTGTTGCACTTCCTCCTCGTCATCGCCCAGCATTTGGCGGAGGCTGGAGGTAGTTCTCTGTTGATCCCAAACTTAGATCGATTAAGCTTGTGTATACGAGATTAGATCAAGTTATACACGTAGAGAAACCTTTGTATATGTATAAGGTAATCTAAGTGTTATGCGGAATTAACACTTAAACAAGAACACACAAAGATGTAAACAAACTTTCACTTGATTAATGATAACAAACTTGCTTACAATGAAAGTGTTTAACATATGAAAACTTATTAGAAACATAACCTAAAGGTCTTCTTTTATAGACATAAGAAGCCTTGTACAAGAGTCTACGTATCAACTATTCTAGGTAAAGATAATTATAAAAAATACAATGTTGAACTTATCTTTACTAGAAACAAACTAGAAACAATATACGCGTAGACTAAATCTTTCCATCAGTGCTTGTCTTCAACCTATCAACGCTTGACTTCTTCTTGTCAACGCTTGATCTGTCAGCGTTTGTTTTCTTCCTATCAATGCTTGTTTTCCTCTTGTCAGCGCTCAAGTGGACTGGCTACATTTTATTCCCAACAATCCTCCCCTAAACTTGATATCTACTCTAGTAATCAAGTTTTTGAATAAACATTAAGAACTAGGAGGAATCTTACAAACTTGATCATATTGGTAATAAATATGTCTGATCAAATCTTTGGCCACATCACTTGAATAATCAATCTCCAGCTGTGTTGTCTTCATCTTCTCCAAAACTTCTTTGGACATGGAATACCGACCATCTACAAGTAGATACTCAGCAAACTTTGTAGAAATCAAATAATATACACCAGTATGAATACAAACGCCATTGAAGACCACTGAGGTCATCTTCAAGATCCTTCCAAATAGCAGGATCTTCATCTCTTGGTCCACACATTCTCTTGAATGTTGACCAAAGTTTTATTGCATTGACTGAAGTAGGAGCTTCAGTCTCATACTTGGCCTCCAACAACCTCCAAAGGTCTACCAAGTCTTCTCTATCAAAACTTGCAAAAAGAGATATGCGTGTAGTAAAAGTGTGTACCTCTTTCCCATACCTGCCAATCTTCCAAAACCCACATTCATCGTCTTCATAGCTTATAATAGGGTTTCTGGAATCAAGAGGTAACACTTGTACCATATTTGAAGCTTCCAATGGTTAGAGCTTGATGCTCCTTCTTATAACAGCTTCACTCGGATTCAATCTATCCATATCTTTAGGAAACTCAAGAAGGACTCCTTTCTTCAAATGTCTTGGAACAATCATTGCCTTCTTAAGTTCCATCTCTTCTGTAAGTTCTTCTTTCCTTTCATCAGAAAGAAGTCTTAGAGTGTTTTCTTCCTACACTCTTGCCCAAATGGGATAAGCCTTGTACTCCAACTCTTCAAAGGATAATCCAATCAATTTCTTATAGGTCCATCATGTTCCATGACATCTGAGTAGCATGTAGTACAGCTCCCTTCTATCCCTTTTCAGCATTGAGAGAATATTGCTAGCTTTGTGTTTTAGAATTACCTTGTAGTCCTTTTGTACTCTTAGAAGAATCTCCAAACCCCATATTTGGTCTGAAATAGTCAAATTTGGATTCTCCATACACCTATCTTGTTGGGTCAAAAAGTTGATGTGGCAGAAACTCAAAATCGAATAAAACATGGTAGACGCTGACACAGTTTATTTGGACGCTGACACGGCTTATTTGGACGCTGACAGAAGTCAACAAAGGTCAAACGCAGTCAACAAAAGTCAACGTTGAAGATTTGATGGAGAATTCTATTTAGGGAATATATTGGATATATTCTAAATAATATATTCAGTATATATCTATCTAAATAGAAGATTTAGATGTTTATTTGATTTGATCTCTTGTAGATTCTGTTCCTTCCACTATAAAAGGAACAAGAGTCTTAGGTTTTATTCATTCAATTCATTCACAATGTAAACCTAAAGTGTGTGTCGCACTAGACGTGGGATTCAATGTATACACGTCTAGTGGTTGTTTGTTATTAATATAATGAGCAACCCAATTGTTTTAATTCATGTGTCTTGTGTCTAAACACCTTGTTCATGATCATTGTTCTTTTCCGCTATGTTATCATATGAACAATGATCAACCTAGATATAATGGTTCTTAACCATTGAGTCTAACGATCATAGGACTCATCAATTGGTATCAGAGCCTAAGGCTCTTGATATCTAGGTCCGACGAGGTGTTCGTGTATGGTGAAGAAGAAAAATTCGTATTGAATTTTTCTGGACGTTTTTGTGTGCGCAGCAGTATTCAGAAGGTCATAACTTTTGATTGCACCGTTGGATCGTCACGAAATTTTAGATGTGTGTTCTACATACATAGATCTAAACATCCACCGGAGGGATTGTCAAGTTTTATCCCCAGGCAAAAGTTATTAAGCGTCGAAGTTGACTGATGAGTGATTTTCAGTTTTCTGCTTTCACATAAAATCATGAACTAGGGTTTCTCAAACCCTAGATCTACCTAGAAAGCAGAATGTTATGGTGTTCGTGGCTGTTATAACGTGTGAAGATTCACGATCTAAGGTTAATTTACAAACCCTAATTAGGGTTTCAATGCTCAAAGTTCCAAACCCTAGATCGCTGTTACAGACGTGAAGGTTAATGCAGATTCGTGGCTAAAGTTCATCATTCGTTTCTCATTGGTCTTCAAACTTGCATTCACACGGTTACATGAATTGTTTGTGTATCACACGAATAAATTAGTCATGTGTATAATGAAAGAGATCGAGTGTTCACACGGTTGCTCGATTTTGATTGGAGGAATAGAAGAGCGTTCACACGATCACCTAAAAGCCAGTAACGTGAAGATCTGCGAACAAAACCCTAACATTCGAATCCACTACATGCTAGTCCATGGTTATTACATGGGAATAAGCTTCTTATTGGTGGAAATCGATGCGTTCACACTACTGTATGAGGTGCTCGTTTATTATATGGCTATCTATTGTTCACATGGTGCTACAATCATCTACATGTTATTCCACTGTATTCTCGTGAGCCTTCAAATCCTATTGGTTGAAGATCTTGTGTTCACACGGTTTGCAAGATCTTATTGGTTGAATTATATTGCAAATTCGATTCGTGTGTTTACACGATCAAAGGAGTACAAGCATGACATGAGATCTATACTTGTGTTCACATGGCCATTTTTCAGCGCTGATGGGACTTATTTTGACGTTGTCAAAATCTTGGAGCAACGTTGACAAAGTTTTGACGCTGAAAAGAATGAACGCTGACAGGATTTAAGGTTGGCGCTGACGTTTGTAATTGAGGCGCTGACAGGAAGGATTTCGACGCTGACAGGAATAAGTCAACGCTGATAGGTTGACAGTGTTGTCCGAGATATGTGTTTCAACGCTGATACGTATTGTCCGATATTGGACAATACATCTGTCAAAGATATTGGACAGAAGAGGATATTGGACAACACACTGATTGCTGCTGTTTGAGAAAACTGGTACGTTTTAAGCATACAAAAAGGAGTTATTTACACACAAAGGTACATGGAATCTCCGTTTTATTCAGAATATCAAGTTGATATTTATGGCTCGGATATATTTAAATGGATTAATGATTTTAACGCGAGTTAGCAATTATTCGTGGGATTTGATGGATATTTTAAACTATGTAATCGGGATAGCCTTGCAAAAGAGTTATCCATATTTGGACTTTTACATATGATATGACGATGTTATTCCATTAAATTCATCATGAAGAGGTGTTGACTTAAGGGGAAGAATTCTTATGGTAAGTTGATGTTTGAAGAAGATTTTCTCGAAGTTATGTTCTATCATATCTTGAAAGTAATTAGCATGACAACTAACTTTCAAGGTAACTTGTTCGTGCTTACATGGTTGGTGATGAAGACTTGTCATAACACTTGAAGGAGTTACATTATCGTGCTCAGTGTCTCACATAGGATGAGAATATTGACAAGGGATCGAGGTCTACTTATAATTGGTCTGATATAAGTTCTTAGTCACGTGGATAGTACAAGACATGGAACATAAGTTTGGGTTATTTTACTTCTACATCAAGAATACTTTATTTATTTTTCTTCAGGATCATTACACAGAGCCTACTTTTGGAGAATCTTCAAAGATTGCATACATTGTTTACTTCCTTGTTGATGTGACAAAAAGGGGAAGATACGCATGCTACACTTGAGGGGAAGCAATTTGAAGATCATGTACAACTTACAAGAGATATACAAAGAGTTTTGCCGACATCAACTAGGGGAAGATTGTTGGGTCAAAAAGTTGATGTGGCAGAAACTCAAAATCGAATAAAACATGGTAGACGCTGACACAGTTTATTTGGACGCTGACACGGCTTATTTGGACGCTGACAGAAGTCAACAAAGGTCAAACGCAGTCAACAAAAGTCAACGTTGAAGATTTGATGGAGAATTCTATTTAGGGAATATATTGGATATATTCTAAATAATATATTCAGTATATATCTATCTAAATAGAAGATTTAGATGTTTATTTGATTTGATCTCTTGTAGATTCTGTTCCTTCCACTATAAAAGGAACAAGAGTCTTAGGTTTTATTCATTCAATTCATTCACAATGTAAACCTAAAGTGTGTGTCGCACTAGACGTGGGATTCAATGTATACACGTCTAGTGGTTGTTTGTTATTAATATAATGAGCAACCCAATTGTTTTAATTCATGTGTCTTGTGTCTAAACACCTTGTTCATGATCATTGTTCTTTTCCGCTATGTTATCATATGAACGATGATCAACCTAGATATAATGGTTCTTAAACATTGAGTCTAACGATCATAGGACTCATCATATCTTCCCAAGCATGGTACATCTGAACAACTTCTGGCATATCAAAATCTACTTGCAATTTCAATTCATTCAGCTTCTCTCTTGCCAAATCATCACCATACTCAAGTCTTTCTGGTTGTTCTATTATCATCACACTTGAGTCTGAACTAGCTTCATCACTTCCTTCTTGTTATTCTGAAGTGACAACAAAAGGTGATTCACCAACCTTCTTTCTTTCTTGTTCCACAAGTTGTGCAGCCAACCTTCTATCAAACTCAACCTGTGCTGCATTCTTTGGAACTTCTACTTCTACCATTTTTCCTTTACCCTTATCTAATGGATCAATGATGGGTATGGATGATGGTAATACCTGTGAAGATACTTCTATGATGATGGATGATGACTGGAATACATCAACCTCATCTGCAGGTCTGTCAACGTTCAAATTTCTTTGGTTAGCGCCCAATTTGCTCATGTCAGCGCTTGGTGTGTCAGCGTTCAAATTTTGCTTGTCAAAGCCCAAATTACCTGTCTCAGCGCCTCTTGTAATTTGCTCCAACATAGCTGTAAAATACAAGTCTAAATTTGTAGGAGTTACCAGAGATCTAACAAAACCTGGTTGCTTCTTCAAACTAGCTAGGGCTTCAGCAACACCCAAATATTCACCATCATGTGAGCCCTTATCACTCACATTAATCTGCTCATCCTCCCCTTTGGAAGATTCCTCCATCCCACGCCTTGTGCTAGCATTTTCCAAAATAACAATCCTCTCCCTCAATTGCTTGAGTTCAAGGCCTTGTGTATTGACAATATGTACCAAGTCTGCATTTTGCTTTTGCAAGCTAATGCAGACAGCCATCAATTCCATTAATGTCATTGGTTCCAATCTGCCCTCCTCTAAAATGGGATTTGACCTCCCAAGTTAGATTCATGGGGCATGGATGAGGTCTTAAAGATGTTAGGACTGTCTTGGCCTACATCTAAGCCAGAACCAATAGTCCCAGCCTCATCCATAGCACCAACCACACTGGTGGTGGTGGTTCTCTCTGCTACATGGCTAGGACCACTAGAGGAGAACACTCCAGTAGTCCTTTGGCGTTTTTGAAACCTATATTGTGGTGGGGTAGAAGATGATGTGGATTGGGTGGATGTGGGTTGGTTAAGGGGTGCTTGGGTCTGTGAAGGAATGGTGTCAATGTCTGGATTAGGTGTGTCAACGCCAACATTTAATGTGTCAGCGTCAATGGGTTCTTGGTCAATTTGCATGTGTTGAGGTGAAGGTAAAGGTTCTGGTATTGGGTCAAGTTGTGGTTGAGGGTCTGGTTGGGGTTGTGCTGCTGAAATAACAGCAAGCATAGCTTGGGTGAGAGGTAAGTCACGGTGAGGGGGTGAGTTCATCTTTGCAAAAATAGCTTTCTTTTGTACAAGGATCTCATAAAAATCATCATGATCCATTGTGCAGTAATTTTGGACATCAAAAACCATTTGTAAAAATCTGGGATAAGCTAATGTCATCTTACTCCCTTTGTTTTTACACATGCCATCAAAAATCATTTTAGAATAATTAAACTTTTGCCCACGTGCAATGCACACAATAGCACTAGCAATGGATCTGTTAATCTCATTGAATGCAGTACACTTGGGACTCAAACATTGTAAGATGACATGTATTAGGTACTTCCAGGCTGAGGGAAACTCTTGTTTATGATATTTGTTTAAAGTTCCCTCATTAGGGAAAGGATAACCCAAAGCCCTTAGTCCTTGTTCTATTTCATGAATGGGAAGGGTGGTTATACCATCTGCATCATCAAGATGCAAAGCCTGGCGAGCCAAGGCTTCAGTAACCACCCATGTACGCCCATGAACAATAGATGATAATGTAGTCACTTTATTAACTGTTGAGGAACTAACAGTGTTCCAAAACTGCTTAATATGTGTGACAGAGATGAAAGGAGCATGAGAAAGAGCATACCTAATTGGGGATGCATTCAAATACGCAACCATCTGGGTGTATTGGGGAAACAGAGTATAATCAGCATCCAAATATGCTATCATGTTGTGTTGACTCCTGAATCCCAATACCAAATCACTTGGTTTAAATTTTGGTGCCATTGTTGACAGCTGTTTGTGAATGATTTAGAAAGATGAATTATAGGAGAAAATTGTTAGACAAGAAAGATAGGTACCCTATTTAAGAATAGGAGCCAAATATATAGGAGAGAAAGATGCATGTGATTGGTAAAAAATAAGGCAACTATTTTCAAAATATAATCATGAAAATATTGAAAAAAAATAAATTATCTCATACATTAATTGAAAGTTATCTACTCCCAAAATTACGGCCCCAAAATTCGTCAAAAACTAACAAATGGGTAGGTCCTAATGGGTATCAACGGTAAAAAATAACCCATCAACGCCCAACGGCTATATTCTTGTCAACGTTTGCCAAAGCCATGTCAGCGTCTAAATTGGTCATAACAAAGCTTGGAAAAATTCTTGTCAGCGTCCAAAAATAAAAGTAAATAAAAAAGAAAAAGGACCTTAACAAGGTAATTTATCCTAGTGAAGATAACCTATAAGTTGATAATTATTATAGGGCGGCAAGCAATGTCCAGTTATGCACACTTGCTTATGCAAGATAGACATAACAGTCCTCTAGTGTCCCTTGCTAACCAAAACACTTAACAACTAAGTTATCTCATAAAATTCCTTGTTACTCCTAGGTAAAACCCATGATAAAATCATTCCCAAGTCTCCCAACAGACCACAACCAATTCTAGGCCAAAAATGTCTTGGCAGCATGCATAGTATATCAACTTTGCATGTTACAGTGCCTCATGATTTAGTAAAACTAACTCATACTCACCTGTGGACACAATCTAGAATTGTGATAAGAGTATCATAAGAATACCCAAAAGTCCTAAAGGTTCCTAAAACCTCCCCTTAAACTGTGATACATATGTTACCAAAAATATGCATGAACATAAAAAATTTATGTCAAGATAGGAATAGAAAATTCCAACCATCATCCATAAATGAAAACATGCTCAAATGATTCTCCAAGGATCCATAAGAAACTCTGTATCCAATGGTATAATGCTAACACCACCTGCACATTTAGATTAAAAACCACAAAACTAACATTGTTGCTAACAACGTCCCGATAACACTTGTCAGCGTTAAAGAAACCTTTGTCAGCGTTAGATAAATATATTGCTGACAACGTCACAATAACACTTATCAACGTTAAGATAACCTTTATCAGTGTTATAAAAATATAGTGGAAAATCTAAATCCTCAAAAAGACCAATAACAATGCATTATCCTGTACATACCTTTACAAAAAGACCCCAAAACACATATTATGTGAGATTGATCATTCCAATACTTGTTACCAAGTATTGAAACCTTCCAGCATCAAAAGGTTTAGTTAGTAAATCAGACACATTTTCTTCTGTGTCAACCCTATCTGGTTGTATTAAACCCTTTTCAAAACAATCACTTATAAAATGATGTCTAATTTTTTGTGTTTAGTTTTAGAATGATGTACAGGATTCTTAATAATGCATAAAGTGCTCTTATTGTCAACAAATATCTTGGTATGCATGAAATTATACCCATAATCCAACAGCTGGTTCTGAATCCATAAGACTTGTCCACAACAACCAGCTGCAACAACATACTCTGCTTCAGTTGTAGAATTGGCCACCACTGTTTGTTTCTTGCATTGCCAAGATATCAATCTGCTCCCAAGAAACTGACATCCACCAGTTGTGGATTTTCTATCAAACTTATCACCTCCATAGCCAGTGTCTGAATATGCAATAAGCTCCAAAGGTGAATCTTTTGGATACCACAAGCCAAGATCTGGATAACATCTTAGGTACCTAAAGATTCTCTTGACAGCATAAAGGTGACATTCTTTGGGAGTCACATGATGGCGTGCACATGCACAAACATCAAACATGATGTCAAGTCTGGAGACTGTGAGATACATCAATGAGCCAATCATTGATCTAAAGTGCCTGACATCCACATCTTTTCCATCTCCAATCTTTCCCCAAGGGTGTTCTCTATCCATAGGAGTAGTAGCCCTCTTTTCATGTGGAGAAAAGCCAAACTTCTTCAAGATCTCTGCTACATACTTATCCTAAGAGATGAAGATACCATATTCTTTCTGCTGGACTTGTAACCCTAGAAAGAAGTTCATCTCCCCCATTGCACTCATCTTGAATTTGTTTGTCATAAGCTTGGAGAAATCTTCACTCATCTTTGGATTGGTGGAACCAAAGATGATATCATCAACATAAACCTGAACAAGTAAGACATCCTAACCAACCTTCTTTGTAAACAATGTCTAGTCTATGGTGCCCCTCTTGAATTCATTTTCCACCAGATAGGTGGACAATGTGCCATAACATGCTCATGGGGCTTGATGAAGTCCATACATAGCCTTCTTGACTCTATACACCTTGTTTGGATTCTCTGGATCCTCAAAACCAGGAGGCTGCATAACATATACTTCCTCAACAATTGTGCCATAGAGGAAGGCACTCTTCACATCCATTTGATAGACAGTGAAGCCCATGCAGGAAGCATAGGCTAGAAATATCCTTATAGCTTCAATCCTTGCAACTGGTGCAAAGACCTCCTCATAGTCTATCCCTTCCTCTTGTGTATATCCCTGAGCCACTAAACGTGCCTTGTTTCTGACCACAATGCCTCTTTCATCTCTCTTGTTTCTTAGAACCCATCTTGTCCCAATAGGTCTGACATACCTGGGACAATCAACCAGCTCCCAAACATCCTGAATAGCAAATTGGTGAAGCTCATCCTGCATTGCTTCCACCCTACTTGGTTCTTTGAAGAGCATCAAAAATCTTCTTGGGTTCCTTTTGTGACAGAAAACAGGCAAACAAACATGCTTGAACAAGAGGGGTATCGACCTTCTTGTGTATATTGGCAATGAATCCACCAAGATTCTGATGAGATCTTCTAGTCTGAACAGGAGTCATAACATTCCCAATAATTTGTGAAGGGGGATGATTCTTCATAGTAGAAGTAAGAACTCCTCCCTCAAAAAGTCTGTTGTCTTCAATCTCATTCTCCAAGTTGCCAATTTCTTCTTCAGACTCTCTTCCATCAATATTAGTATGATCTTCTTCATGTATGCTTGAAGGTTCACATTGTTCAAAATTGGAAGAGAAGATATGCCCAAAAGTGCTGTCAACGCCTAAACCAAGATTGTCAGCGTTTGGGTTATCAACGCCTGAAATGTTGTTGTCAACGTTTAAGCCATTAACGCCTGAATTTGTCCTGTCAGCGCCAGATTTGCCTTTGTCAGCGCCTGAAGGACCATGCATGTTGTTAACTGGTGGTACTTGGGAACCACCATTTTCCTTTCCAGCAGCAGCAGCAGCAAAAGCATCTGTCCATATGGTGATAGTGACATACTCTTGTATGGGGGTGATGTAGTGGTTTTACTACTCTTTAGGAAAAGAGAGCAAAAGTGGCAAGTATTAAGTACGACGATTTAGGAAAACCGTGTACAAATGACCCAAGATGGGGAATCGTTCTATAGGAGGCTTAGTGTGTGTGTAATGAATTGATTATCTTTGTGATTATATTTGTGAGAAAGAAAAATAGAAATGAGATTAGAAGAGAATGACGGTTACGAAGACAGATTAAACTAAGTCGAAAAAGGTGTACACGTAAAACCGTAAAAAGCACTAAAATTAAAATTTTACCCTAAAAACTACCAAAAATCACTAAAAATCCACAAAAATATTCTGAGAGTCTACAAAAAATCCAAACTTGCCAAAACCTTTTAATTAATTAAATAATGACTTTTTAATGCTAATTAAAGCCCTAAAAATCAATATTACCTATTAAAAAGTCCACAAAAAGATTTTAAAGTTTGTAAACCTCAAAAATATCCTAATTAAGATAAAAAGTATTTTTAAAAATTTTAAAACCACTAAAAGCTATTTTTAAACAATTAAAAACTATTAAAATCAATTAAAACTTAAATTAATTCTAGAAAATAATTAAAAGACTCTAAAAATATTTGGAAAGTTGCAAAATTCCTAATTAAGTGTCTACAATCTAGGTAAAATATAAAAACTTAGAAAATCAGACTTTTAATTTTTAACAATAAAATAATATTAAAATATTATTAAAAATCCAAAAATCATAAAAAATTCTAAAAACTTGCAAACTAGCTTTATTTAACCTAACTAACTCAGAAATGAAAGTGAAATTACCTAAATACCCTTAATGGGCCTAAAAAGTGGGCTAAACCCAAAACAGATCACTATTGGGCCAAATTTGGGCCCAATATAAAAAAGTGTCCAAAATAAGCCCAAAAAACACTACTTGACTCAAAATTTGATTTTAAACAACTTTTTCCAAAGGCCCAAAAGCTGAAAGTGTGAAATAAGCTAGCTTATACCAAACAGCTTATTCTTAATGGGCTTTTTGGCCCATTAAGCTATAAGCCAATGCCATAAGCTGAAATTAGACACACAAGCTTCTTTTGTCCTAAATAAGACTTCTGTAAAAAGAAATTTGGAATAAGCCCAAGGAATAAGCCTGAAAATGCAATTAGCAATCTATAGAAAACGACAAAATAGTCGTTTTTGAGTTCTAGGAAACCCCAAGTGCTGATTCAAGTTTCTATAGGTTTCAAATGACTTAATTAAGCAAAATCAACAAAGAGTTTTCAAATAAGATGACTCAATAAGCTGGAAAATACAAATAAGCACTTATGTAAAAGTCAAATAAGTTGGTTTTATAGTAAAAAGTCAAAGTCAAAGTCGAATAAGCTCCAGTCTAGTCAAATGGATCAAATAATGAAGATCTATCACAAAAAATAAGTTGTTGCAAGTATGGATAAGCTGAAATAGCTTATTGATAAGCTGAGTTCAATTTTACACTAGCAGGGGCTAGTTTTGGTTGAGCAGTGGAAACTTTTTCCACTGCTTGACTTGTTTGACTTTTTGTCTTTAGTGAAATTTTTTGAGATTCAGATTACACAAAGGCACCCAAATGATCTTTGGATCAAAAGGAGTCAATAACAATCAAAATATCACAAACACAATCATCCAATTGATACAGTTTAATCAATAAAGTACCAGATGTTGCACAGACATGAACAAGTAAGCAGTTTAGGTTCAAAAAGCAATTTTAGCACAAATCAGCCAGCCAAATTCAACCAAATGCATACACAAGCTATACTAAACTCAAATAAGCAAGTCTAAACAGGTTTCATGCAATGATTTAAAGAATTAAGCAAGATTCAAGCTAATGAATGTTATTGATGAACACTAACACATGCAATTTTTCACTTTGCTGATGTATTTGACACACAAGCCAGATTCAACACCTCAGATCTATCAAGTATGTTATATTACTGATGTTTAAACAGCTTTTATCCCTAAACATGCATAAACTTTAGGTTTTCCCAAAATTTTAGGTCAAAAACAGTCAAACTCAATAAGTTATAGCACAATATTTGATTCATGGTTTCAAACCACAAAACTTGCAGCAAAACACTCTCAAACAAGTGTATATCAGATATAGGGCACAAATACAAACTTCCACAAACACAATAACAAGATTTCAACTTGAACAGGTAGACCCAAACACCCCTTTATCTTTTCAGATCCAAATTTAAACAAGAAAAAGTGTGATTCAGTTAACCCAATGATTAATCTAGCATACAAACAACATTATCATGCAAGAATAAGCAGATTCAAGCCAAGAAATCAACAAGAACAACAGTATAGCACAAATCCACAAAAATTCCAATATTTATCAGATTTTCAAGGATTTTAGACAAACCTCATGGATGTACATCCACACCCACGAATTTATGAGCTTATGTGCTAGCTAGAACAAGCACAAGCTTCCAATAACACTCCTGCTAAGATTCAACCAGGTAAGTAGCACAAAATAAGAAAACAGAAAGGTGACTTTGGAAAATAAACTTGATTGATGCAACCTTGTTACCCCACACTTGATTATCCCCAAGTTATAAGCCTCGCCACACCTTAATTATCACAATTAGGATGCTATGATCAGCCCTATAACCCAAGAATTCCAAGGTTGAAACAAGAACTTAGCAAAATATCAAGTTTTGATCCAATGTGTAATTTCTTACACAAGGTTTAAAAAACGTTTTAAGGTTCAATTCCAGTTAACAAATATCATAAACAAGCTAAAATAAAGGTGGCACTTGGTCTTTCTTCAACAAAACTCAACACACTTTCAGTAAATGAAAAGAGGATTTACAAGAAGTTGAACTAGGAAAAAACCAAAAGCAACTGAAATGTAAAGACCTATGGCTTTATATATAGCCTTACAATGTATCTAGAAAGCTAAGAAGTGAAACCCTAGTCTTGAACTTCCAAAATTGACCTTGTCTTGTTTGAATATCTTGAAGAATCATGTGACGATTTTTGTTGTGTTGTGTTAGCTGGCAAGTAAAAAGGTGATCCAAAGGCTTGAATGAAGCTTAGGATGCAAGCACAATTGTAGAACGTTGGATTGCTGGCTCTCTTTGTCTTGTTCCTCTTTGACGTAGCAGGGGAGGTCCCATGCAACATGTGGGTTGGTGGGGTGTCTTGTTTAAGGTTTGGGATGTGTTAACAAGACCCTTAATCACAAATCTACACTATATGGGGGTTTAATTATGGGTAATTAGCAAATGCCTAATTTGCACCAAGAACACCAAGAACATGTTTTTAATCCATTTTGTTTTTTAAATGGGTGTTTAGCGCCAAGTTATAACTAATATGTTAGGATTAGTTAATAATATAAGTTAGTGGATAGCTGAGGTGGAGGTTTGGTGGATTGTGATTGGTTGCGGAGTGGTAGTGGGACACATGTCACCATTTGGTTGGTCTAGGTAAGAAGTGTGTCGGCCAGTATTGAATCTTCATCTTTGCACAACTTGTCATTTGCAGATTTAAACCCCAAAACTGAATTTCCTTTGTAATCAAACTTTTAGTTTTCACACTTTTGCCCCAAATACTTTTCCAAAGTATTTTCAGGGGTATTTCTTGCTATTTTGTGATACTTCAAGGGCTGATTTGGCATTTTCTTCAATGTTAATGGTCTTGACTTTTATGATTGGCGTTTTGGAGGACTGAAATTGCCAAGTCTTAATGATTGGGGGACCATTCTTGCCAAATGTTGAAAGTTAAGGGTCCTTTTTGTAATTTTGAGATTTTCAAAGGACCAAACTTGTAATTTCTTGTACTTTGAAGGACTTCATGATCTATTTGACTTTGTGGAGGATAATGGTTGACAATTTAGCTTTGTTGAGGGGCTAAACTTGCCAATTCTTCAAAGTGGAGGGTCCTTTTTGTAATTTTGACAAACTTTAGGGACCAATCTTGTAATTATGAAGATACAAGGGTATAAAGTGTCAATTCTTGCATATTGGAGGACCCTTCTTCATAATTCTTCAAATCTTCAAAGTTTTCTTAGGAAAAAATCAACACTAGGGCTTGGTTCATTGTGCGGCTTCGTTTCCCGTGTTCGTTTTTGCATGATTCTTGTGATCTTTTGTCATTTTCTCAATATCCGTACCTAAAATACACAAGCAACAAACACAAGCATATATATGGGTATTTTGATGATATTTAATGCATTTTAAGCCCTATTTGGACGATGAGACTATGTATAAAAGCAGTCTCATCAGGGGGATGCCTTTTCTGCTGGTGATCCAACCTCTTCATTAACCTGTGTACCTGAAACATCAACAACTTGTTCTTCCACAACATTTGAAGTTACCTTCACAATGTCTAGATTAGTAACAAGCATATAATTTAAAGTCCTAGATAGAGGTTCCAAGTCAAACAACCAATTTGGACCACTTTCAGGATCACTAGGTTTACTTTCTAAAAACCTAACATGTACTCTCTCAAGTATATGTTTTTCCTTCTTAAGGTAAATCCTATATCCCTTGTTCTGCACTGAATAACCCATGAAATAGCCTTCATCAACTTTTGCACTAAATTTACCTAAGGTATCACTAGTATCAAGTACAACTACATGAAAACCAAAAGGTTTAAGAAAACCAATATTAGGTTTCCTTCCCCAAAGTAACTCATAAGGTGTTTTGTTCTGTATCTTGTTGACCAATGCTCTATTTTGAACATAACAAGCTGTATTCACAGCCTCAGCCCAAAAATCTATGGGAAAGTGAGCATCAGCCAACATAGTCCTGGCTGCTTCAATTAGGGTTCTATTCTTTCTCTCAGCAACCCCATTTTGATGTGAGGTTCTGGCAACACTAAACTGCCTAGTAATCCCTTTCTTGGAACAAAAATCATCTAAAAGCTTATTTCTAAACTCACCACCATTGTCACTTCTAAGCATTTTAACTTCATTACCAGTTTTCTTCTCTATCTGAGTAATAAAGTCAATTAAAGTGTCAACAGTGTCACTTTTCATAGCTAAAAAGAAAGTCCAAGTAAACCTAGAAAAGTCATCTGTGATGACAAAGCAGTATGATTTACCATTCAAACTCTCTATATTAGTTGGACCAAACAGGTCCATATGCAGCAAGTGAAGAGGTTTAGAACTAGATTGCACTTGTTTAGACTTAAATGAGACCTTGTGCTGCTTACCTTTAAGGCATGCAACACAAGAGTGGTCATTGTGGAAAGCCTTTTTAAGCAAACCATCAACCAAGCCAAGTCTCACAAGCCTGTTTTTATTCTTAAAGTTTATGTGCCCTAGTCTCCTATGCCATAGATTACTCTCATCAACTGAAGCTTTAGCATAAAAACATGACATATTATTATTCATCCTAATACCATTAAGATTCACATTATAAATGTCTTTATGCCTAGGTGTTCTATAGTCAATATATTTCTCATCTGGGATTTTATAATCCTTGCTTAACACCAAGCATTCAGTATCAGTAAACAGAACTTTATTTTTGTTCTCACAAACTTGTGATACACTAAAAAGATTGTAATCAAGTTCCTTTACCAGAAACACGTTTTCAAAACGCAAGTTCTTGGTGAGAAGAGTTCCTTTGCCTGTGATAGTTCCATATCCGCCTCCAAAGTAAACCTTATCACCATCCTTAATAGGAGTGAAGTTAGTTAAATAATCTTCCTTCCCTGTCATGTGCCTGGAGCATCCACTGTCCCAATATCCATAATCATTGACCTGTTTTTAAATGCCCTGCACATAAAGAAAACAAATTAGTTTTCTTTAGGAACCCAAGCCTTAGCAGACTTGGATTCATCTGGTTGTTCAACAAGAACAGACTTAGTTCTCATAACAACCCCTTGTTCATCCCTCTTTGGATGAAATACCCAGTTAACCCCAATAGGTTTTGTAATGACCTTTGAAATATAATTAAATCTGTTGCAGGTCATAGAAAGCCCATTAGAATTAGGGTTTTGATCTTTCTTAGGTCTCCATGTCAAACTAGAAGAAGCTTTAGACCCCTTACCCTGTGGTTGCAAATATTTAGGTCTGGCAACGTTTCTGTCAGCGTTTGATTTGGTCTTGTCAACGCTGAAATTACCCTTGTCAGCGTTGAACCTAGGGTTTGCTACAGAAACCCATTGCCTATTAGACCAAGTATTGGTCTTCTGTAATGGTCTTTGTCCATGAGTGTTAGAACCTCTAGTGAAGAATGGGGTTGGTCTAACAACTTGTGGACTTTGCTCTACAAAAGTTTTGGTTCTGACAATGTTTGACCTTTTGACGGCGTTGACCTTGGAAGTGTTGACACACATATATGCTAAATGTGAAAAACTACCACAAGTGTAACAGGCTTTTCTAGACACAACCCTAGGTCTAGAAGAGAAGAAACCTGTTCCATCATTACTAACTTGGATTTTTGGTGACCTAGTATTCCTATATATTTCTGCATACTTAATGCTAGGTTTCTTAACATTGTTTGAGCCAAGGTCAACTGTCTTGCCAGTGATTGTGTTTGTTACCTTAATAGGGGTAGACTCATTAGGACATTCACACAACAAGCCACCTTTAACAAACAAGGTAGGGTTGGCTTTCTTCCATTCATTCAAGTCAGTCAACTTTTTTCTATACTCTTAAACTGGGGTAATGACTATTGGTGGAGGAATAAATTCCTCCTCTTGGAGTTCTGGTAAATCAGTCCAAGATAGGTCCTTTCTTTGGACACCATAGAAGTCCCCAGCTGGTGGTGGAACCACAGTATAGTATTTCATCCCAATCCCAATCATGTCCTTAGGATCCCTCTGTTTATTAACACATTCTCCTAGGGTTTGTGAGGCCTTATCAAATCTCTGAATTTTAAGGTCAACATTATCCTTATTTTTGATAGCCTCATCTAACTTAGCCTGTAGTTCACCATTGACCCTTTCCATGATATTTCTAATATCATTACTAGCATTTAACTCATGTTTTAAGATATTTATTTTATCTTTTAAGTCAAATTCCATTTTCTTATACTCAGAAACTGTCTTCTCAGTTTGAGTGAGAGCAATTTGATAGTTAGATAATTTGCATCTCTTAGTACTCACATCACTTAACAATCTTGAAACCTCTTTGTTAAGTTTTTCAGTATTTAACCTACAACCCTTACTACAAAAAGCATCATCATATACCTCATTATCTGATGAAGAGGAGGAGTGTGCCATGAGAGCATATTGAACATGCTCTTCTTCTTCTATCTCAGCAACCAAAGCTTTATCCTCTTCCCCATCCTTAGCCAAATAGCTCCAGTCCCATCCAATACAATCAATTTCTTGAACTGCTACCATGGCCTTAGGATCCCGAGCCTTAACAATTTGACTTGAGGGTTTGCCAGCATCAGATCTTCTTGGAGATCTGCATTCCCTCGTGAAGTGCCCCATACGATGACAATTTTAGCACTCAACCTTGGATTTGTCAAATCCAGCAGTGTCCTTTGCATTAAAGGTCATCTTCTTCTTAAACCTTCTATTCCAACTGTTTGCTCTTATACTATCAAGAGCCATGTTCCATTTTATATCCATCTCTTCCAAGTGCTCATCACTTATTTGTTTAAGGTCCTCATATGTAATCACTGAACCATTGGGCAAAGAAGCAATGTAAGCACACACAGTATCCAGATCCAAACCAGCAGGTTTAACTCTTGGTGAGTCACTTTTGTATGTGTCAGCGTCTGAATGTGAGGCGTTGACAGGATATATTCCAGCATTGACACATGTTGATCCAGTAACTAGGTGCATGTAAGAGTCCTTCTGATCAAATTGACCTTTACTATGTGAAAAGAAGGCCATGTTGCTATTGGTAGACTTACTTCCATGCTCTAAAAGAGTTTCAGTTTCCAACAGCCTGAGTTTGTTGTAGATATCATCAAAAGTAGAACTTTTGTGAGTGTTATTGGCAAGTATAGATCTTGCCTCAATGGCAAGTATAGATCTTGCCTCAATCTTCCACGCATCACAAAGGCTTTTAAGAAAAGTGGCAATAATGTCAACATAACCAACTTGTGTCCCCATGAAGGACAACTTGCTTGTAATGTCAAGCAGTCTGCTTCTCACACTGCTAAGCTTCTCATTAGGTTGAGCCTTGAAAACAACATACTCATGCATGTGTTGCTTCTTCTTCTCTTCCTTAGTATCATCATTACCACCATATGCAACTTCAAGAGCTGCCCAAAAGTCTTTTACAGAATCATAACCTCTGTATTTGTGCTGATTCTCTTGTCCCAAATAGAGTTTCAGGATGTTTAGGGTTTTCATATCAACCATTTTCTTTGCTATGTCTTCAGAAGACACAACTCTACCATCATCAGGTTTTTCTTTCTTATCTGCTTCTGGACATCCATCAACAGCAGTTCTTGCAGCAATGGCATTAGCAATCTTTTCAGCTTTATTGAATGTGTTTCCATATTTAATAATCTCCCAGAGAATGTAGTCATAGATTCCCATATATTGCTCAAAGTTGAACTTCCATAGCTCAAAGTTGTTTGCATCAAGCATGGGAATCTTGATGCTAGGGTTTGAGGAGGAGGGGTTTACTTCTGGATTAGACATGATGTTTTTAAGGTTTTGTGAAAATTAGGGTTTTGGTGATTTTAGGGTTCTTGTGTTCTTTAAGATCCAAAGTTTCTCAACAAGCTCTGATACCACTTGTTGATCCCAAACTTAGATCGATTAAGCTTGTGTATACAAGATTAGATCAAGTTATACACGTAGAGAAACCTTTGTATATGTATAAGGTAATCTAAGTGTTATGCGGAATTAACACTTAAACAAGAACACACAAAGATGTAAACAAACTTTCACTTGATTAATGATAACAAACTTGCTTACAATGAAAGTGTTTAACGTATGAAAAATTATTAGAAACATAACCTAAAGGTCTTCTTTTATAGACATACGAAGCCTTGTACAAGAGTCTACGTATCAACTATTCTAGGTAAAGATAATTATAGAAAATACAATGTTGAACTTATCTTTACTAGAAACAAACTAGAAACAATATACGCGTAGACTAAATCTTTCCATCAGTGCTTGTCTTCAACCTATCAACGCTTGACTTATTCTTGTCAACGCTTGATCTGTCAGCGTTTGTTTTCTTCCTATCAACGCTTGTTTTCCTCTTGTCAGCGCTCAAGTGGACTGGCTACATTTTATTCCCAACATTCTCTCAATGTTATCACCTTGATCCTCCTCATGGGCAGGGGTGGCAGTCTTCAACGGGGAGGAGGGCCCAGCTTCATTCTCCATGATCAGATTGTCCCCATCTTCGTTGGCAAAGTCTTCGGGAGACTTTAAAATTGTTGTCTCTTCTTCATCAGATTGGGGGTCAGGTACGACCGCTAGGGCGATGGTCACATCTCTGGTATGCTCAAGCAGGGGTAGTTCGTTTTCTCGTCTGGGGCGTGCTCCCTCCGGTATGGTCTTGGGATCTCCCTGGCATAGGACTCCAAAGAAGTTCATTTCTGTAAAGCAAAGTATGTTAGTTACGGACAATGGATTTATATATATTTAAGGGTGCGGACACTATACCTACCTTCACCACGGCTTCTCCAAATCTATTTGACGGGCCAAAGTAGTTGCGACTAATCCCTAGCAGGCAAAGGAATGACTCAGGTAGATTCCTATGAAACCCTGTCCTATTCCTATCTATTTCTTGGGCGTGCTGGACATTGTATGTACCGGCCCGGGGAGGAGGGTCAGGTGATAATCTACGTCTAAATATAAAATCAGTTGGCCAAACTACTACATCAATAAAAAAGTAGTGGTCCTACCAATTTTTCATCGAGTCCATGGCTTTATTGTGAGGTGTGGGGCTAGTTGGGGATCGTTTCTTAAAGGAAAGCCACCCATTCACTAAGTTGGGGGTATAAAACAGCCTAAATAACTCTATGGTTGGGGGAATGCTTCGTGCACGACATAGGATTTCAAACTGGCTAATCTTGCATGCGCCTACATAGTGTAATTGGGTGATATGCACATCATAGTAACCTAGTGGATCCACGAGGAATTTGGTAAAAGGAATGCGGTAATTGGCCGTGTCAAACAGACGAGTGTATAAGCCAATCTTTCCCTGGGGTGCCTCAGTTATGAGATCCCCGGCACCAGGGAGAGATGGATGAAGGTTGCTAGGAATGAAGAAATCAGAGCAAAAGTTCCCTAGTTTCTCTTCCGTCATTATATTGAGCACGGATCCGATGGAAGGGTTGTTTCTATAAGCCATAATTAACTAAATAAAGATTAGGGCGTGGTATTCTAACCTGTGTAAGGAAGGATCCGTGTGAAAGAAGGTGGAGGTAAGGAAGACAGCGTTAATGGTAGAAATTGGAAAAAGACTGTGTTCCACACACAGCCGTATGGGCAACCTATTTATAAGGTTGCCTCGATGGTAATAGTTCGTTAGATTCATGACACGTGTCTTCCACTAACCTATATCGTGGGGTTGGGAAGTGAGTGGCAAGTGAACAGTCAGGCGGGGCCCACGGGTCACTTCTGACTCAGAAGATTGCGTCGCTCCATGTACTGACTGTTTGCACTTTGTCAGTCAAATTGTCAGATGAACAGTCAATTGTGTCAGGATATGCGGTCATACGTGAGACCATATTCAATGTTTCATTTAATTTGTCTCGTTCGTCACGTGCGGCTGGGGTATTATAGGAATAAATTCCTAAGGTTGCCACGTGCGGCCGAAACATGGTTTTTAAAATTCAACATTTCAAGATGTTCTTTTCTTGGTACGTCCAGGGGGCATCTTGTTAGTCTAGATATTCCGCCTACGGCTGTAACAACTAGACTGGGGGACATGATGACGTATAGTCCCCAACCGGGTCATGGACCAGGCCCATGGTTACTACCCGCATCCGGCCCATCACGAATGGGTTGGATTGAGCAGGTAAGCTTATGGGCTTGAATGAACAGTGGCCGCATAAAGTGTGTGCGGCCCATGGCCCGATACAGCCAGGACAGGGTTAGACAGAATCACAATCCTATTAGGATTGGGATTTACCTTCAAGTATAGGATATACACTAACCATAATTAGAAGATAACAATCAAGCTAATTATGGTGATTATCTTATGCTTGGGGCCGAAGTAACAGTGAGCCCATGAGGGTTTCACTACCTATATAAGGAACCCCCAAGGGTTCCACAAAGGTAACACATTCTCTCTACTATCAACCTACAGCCGATTCTTAACCCTAACCGATTACTTACTCTCACACTGGAGTCTAAACGTGGGATACATTCCCACGGTAAGCCTAACGCCTATTGCTTTAGTGTGCAGGATCTCAGTAAGACTATTCACTTGGTGAAAGAGCCGGAGCCCAGCCAACCCAAATTAAGCCTAATTCGGGTCTAACAAGGATCATCCAACTTTTGTATCAACAATGATCTGTTTGATCAGTTGCAAGGATCAAGTGTATACTCGAAGATCGATTTGAGATCTAGGTATCATCAACTGAGAGTTAGGGAAGAAGATATTCCTATAACAACTTTCTATACTTGATATAGACATTTTGAATTCCAAGTGATGCCTTTTGGATTAACGAATGCACCTGTCGTATTCATGGACTTGATGAATCGTGTGTGCAAGAAGTATTTGGATGAGTTTGTTATCATATTCATTGATGATATCCTCATTTATTCCAAGAGTGAAGAAGAACATGAGAAGCCTTTAAGGATAATTTTGGAACTGTTAAACAAAGAGAAGTTGTATGTGAAGTTCTCGAAGTACCAGTTTTGGTTGTAATCAATGCAACTTTTGGGGTACGTGATTGACAGTGAAGGTGTTCGTGTGGATCCTGCTAAGATTAAGGCAATCAAAGATTGGTCGGTACAAACAACGACGACTGAAGTTCGCCAATTTCTTGGTCTAGCTGGGTATTATAGAAGGTTTATTGAGAAGTTTTCACTAATTGCTAAACCATTGACTAAGCTTACTGAAAAGAATAGTGTTTAGATAGGGATTAGAAGAGGAAGTTGCATTTAAGACGCTGAAGGATAAATTGTGTTCTGCGCCGATTTTATCTTTTCCAGAAGGATCTGAAGATTTTGTAGTGTATTGTGACGCGTCTCATAAGGGATTTGGAGCTACGTTGATGCAAAAGGAGAAAGTGATAGCTTATGCGTCAAGACAATTGAGGAAGCATGAAGAGAATTACACTACTCATGATTTAGAACTTGGAGCTGTGATTTTTGATTTGAAGCTGTGGAGACACTACTTTTATGGAACCAAGTGTGTGGTTTTCACTGACCATAAGAGTCTGCAACATATTTTAGATCAAAAGGAATTGAATATGAGACAAAGGAGATTGGTAGAATTGTTGAGTGACTATGACTGCGAGATTTGTTACCATCCTGGTAAAGCGAATGTGGTAGATGATGCACTTAATAGAAAGGAAAGAGAGAAGTCTCTAAGGGTTAGAGTAACACACCTTCCTCAGATGGATAACAAGAAGTGGTGACTTGATGGGATAATACTGAAAGTTTAAACTAACGGTTTGAATGAGGGAATGTCAAGGAAGGTTCTTTAGGAGTGCGAGATTTAGTGATGAACGAATCTCATAAGTCTAAGTATTCAATACATTCTGGATCGGACAAGATGTATCAAGACCCTAAGAAAGTATATTGGTGGCCGAATATGAAGGCATATATTGACCAGTATGTTAATAAATGTTTAACTTGTGGGAAAGTGAAAGCTGAACATAAGAAGCCGTCTGGATTATTAGTGCAACCTAAAATTCCTAAGTGGAAATAGGAGAAGATTACTATGGATTTTGTGACAGGTTTTCCAAGGACATCTAGTGGTTGTGATATGATATGGGTGATTGTAGATAGATTGACTAAGTCTACTCACTTTTTACCAATGAAGAAGACGGATAGTATGGAGAGACTGACGACAGTGTATGTGAAGGAGATTGTCTGTCGACATGGTGTGCCTTTTTCGATAGTTTCATATCGTGATAGTAGGTTTACTTCAGAGTTTTGGAAATCTCTACAAAAAGCGATGGGAATGGAGTTATGTTTGAGTACAGCATATCATCCCGAGACTGATGGACAAAGTGAAAGGACAATTCAAACGTTAGAGGATATGCTTCGAGCGTGTGTGATTGACTTTGGAAATGGTTGGGATAGACATTTGTCGTTGGTTGAATTCTTGTATAATAATAGTTATCATGCTAATACTAAAGCCGCACCATTTGAAGCTTTGTATAGACGTAAGTGTAGATCTCCAGTTTGTTGGAGTGATGTAGGAGAGAGTCAACTGACTGGACCTGAAATGATATTTGAGACAACTGAAAGGATTGTGCAAATTAAGAAGCATTTGTTATCTGCCAGAAGTATACAAAAGAGTTATGCTGATAATAGGAGGAAGCCGTTAGAATTTAAAGTAGGAGACATGGTTATGCTGAAAGTATCACCATGGAAAGGAGTGATTCGTTTTGGAAAGAGAGGAAAGTTGATCCCGAGATATATTGGACCATTTAAGATTATCTAAAGGATTAGATTGGTTGCCTATAAGTTAGAATTGCCGGATGAACTTAGTGCTATTCATAACACTTTTCATGTGTCTAATTTGAAGAAGTGTTTAGTAGAAAGGGATTTGGTGATTCCATTGGAAGAAATTCAACTTGATGATAAGTTGCATTTTATAGAGGAACCTGTAGAGATTATGGATTAGGATGTTAAGAAGTTGAAGCATAGTAGGATTCCGATTGTGAAAGTGAGATGGAATTCTAGACGTGGACCAGAGTTTACCTAGGAACGTGAGGACTTATTTAAGGATAAGTATCCTCATTTGTTTAGAGAGGGTTAAGTGCCGAGGACGTCGCTCTTTTTAAGAAGGAGGGGATGTGATAACCTGAAACCGAGGTTATTGCTTAATCTTAATTTACGACTATTTTTGAAATTTTTGATGAGTTTGAATGATTTTTATTTTTGACGGTTTAAGTTTAAACCGATGTTAGGAGATTTATATTTTATCTTTAATAAGTATAAGGAGTATTAGCAAGCGTGATGTCAATGGATGCCCAATATTTTATGTTTTATTGTTGGTTGTTCGATGTTTGTCGTTTTTGATGTTTTCTTTTGAATGACATGTTAAGTCGAGTCGGGAGACGATATTATTATATTTGAGGTATGTTTTAACTTTTGAGAAGTATTTTTATGAAACCCGAGCCCCGTGAATATTTTCAAAATTGACTAATAGTCATTTCCCGCTTTTTAGCTAACTATTTTTATTTTTGGACCAAAACTATCACAAATTGGCAAAATAAACCCTTGGAGCACCATATATAAGCCAAAAATCCACCTACTTTTCACATAGTACCACTAAACTAGAAAACCATCCACCCCCTTTCCTCCCTTTCTTAACCGTGACCCCCTAACACCCCTTTAATCATTTTTCTTACAAAATCAAGCTTGATCCATTCAAAATAATTGAAGTCCCTATAATAGAATTAAAAGAGGCTTCTTTTGGTACTAAATTTAGTTACATGCATGAAGTTTGATTTTTCTAGGGTTGGTAGGTCATGTTTATGATCATGCATGTGTTGTTGGTGATCATCAACAGATTATCATGCTAGTTTTTCACTAAAAACTTTTTTTGATTTTGAGTTTTTGATTTTAAGAATGATAAAAGTGTTATAGATGAGTTATGTTTTTATTAGGGTTATAGGATGATGATAAAAATGATTGATTTTGGTTAAAAACATGATTTCATGCAAGATTTTGTAGGGTAATTTAGATCAGTAGGAAAAAGGGTATTTTTGGGTACCTAATGATTTTATTATTGCTTAACTAATTGCATAGGGTTGTAGAGAATTCGATTAGCTTCGATTTGATATAAAGTAGAGCTTCTAGCTCCAAATGACAGAGAAGTTATGATAGTTTGATTATCCGTGTACCGGGAGACGAGTATCGGCACGACATATAGTTGGTGTCGATATTTGGATCGAATCTCGGGGACTATTGACTGTTAGTAATTTACACTTGTTTAGGAAAACAAGGTAAAAGCGGTAAGTATTAAACAAATGACTTAGGAAAGTCAAGTGTTAATGACCCAAATGTAAGTTCGTTCACCAAGGAGGACTAATGTGTGTGTTTAATTTGATTAATATTTGTGATTAATATTAATGAGAAAATTGAAAAAAAAAATGACGGATACGTGAAAGTTACACTAAGACGAAAAACACGGATTCAGGCAAAACGAGGCAAAACAAAAATTTATCCTAAAAATTCCCAAAAAATCACAAAAAATTCCCAAAAATATAACTAAGGTTTAAAAATGAACAAAACTTTTTGAAACTTTTAAAATTAATTATTAAGTAATTTTTAGATGCTAATTAAAGCCCTAAAAATCAAAATAATTAACAAAAAGCCCAAACAAAGATTTTTCACTTTATAAACCTTAAAAATTAAAAATTCAGAAATTATAAAAAATTCAAAAAACTTGCAAACTAACTTATTTTAACTTAATAAAACCAGAAATGAAAGTGAAATGACCTAAGTACCCCTAATGGGCCTCCAAATGGGCCAAAATAGTAAACAGCCCACTAAATGGGCTTTTTAGGCCCGATAAGAAAAATGTTCACCAAATGAGCCTAAAACTTCCAGTGTAACTTAAAATTCAATTTTAAATACAAAACTCTAAAGGCCCAAAAGCTGAAAGTAAGCTTATCACAGCTTAATAAGCAAACAACTTATTCTTAATGGGCTTTTTGGCCCATTAAGCCATAAGCTAATGCCATAAGCTGAAAATTGACACATATCCTTCTCTTGGGTTTATAAAGCTATTTGTAAAAAGAAACTTTGAAAAAGCTCAAGAAATAAGCCTGAAATAAGCAAAAGCACTCTACACAAAACAACAAAATAGTCGTTTTTCGAGTTCTAGGCTATTTCAGAAGCTGATTCAAGTTGCAAAACGGTTGAAATGACCAAATTAAGCTAAATGAACAAAAAGATCTCCAATAAGCACACTGAATAAGCATGAATAAGTCAATAAGCACTTGTGAAAAAGTGTACTAGTTGTTTTCTAGTCAAACCCTAAAGTCAAAGGCCACAAAGCTCCAGATCAATTAAATGGGTGAAATAAGTAAGATTGATCACAAAATTAAAGTTGTTGCACGTTGGAATAAGCTGAAATGGCTTAATAATAAGCTGTTTGTCTTTTAACACTGTCAGTGGAAACATTCAGTGGGAAAGGAGTTCGCACTGCTTATGAACTGATGTAGCTTTTTAGTGAGTTTTACTTGGAGATTTTGGAAAATAAGGGCACCCCTACAACCAGTGATTTGTAGGGAGTCACAATCAAGCAAGAAATCACAATTCCACACAGCAAAATGATACAATTAATTCAAACAATGCACAAACATGAAAATAAGCAAGGTCTGGTGAATTAAGTAGTTGTTTAAGCTAGTTTAAGCCAATAAAAATCCACCGCAAGCATACAACATCAACAACAGACTTAATCAAGCACAATCAAACTAATTTCAGGCAATGATTCACAATTTTAGACTAGTATTAAACCTAAATGGTGTTTGCTGATGTACTTGGTAAACAGAAAAAGCCCTTTGCTGATCTACTTGACCAAAAATTGAATTTCAAACCCACAAATCAAGCATTCAGGTTGCATAAACTTTGGTTTATCACTTGTTAACCCTAGTTAAGCATGCAGTCTAGGCGATGACCAATTTTCAGTTCATAAACAACTAAAACAAGCTTGTTTTAGGCAAACATTCAGATTAGGTGTTTAAGTGCACAAGTTAAGCAGACTTCAGCATACAACCACTCCAATAACAGATACAAACACACCTCAACCTTTAACACCTACGCAATCTTACCAAAACTTTTCAAAACATTCAGTCCCAAACAACCTTTTAAAAATTAAGTACAAGATTTTAACAAAGCAAAATGTTTATATGACCAAGAAAACCTTAAGCTAGCATCTCATCAACATCACAATGAACTTAGAACAAGGTCTCAAGTAACAAAAATCATCCTACATCAGTCAATACCAATTTCACTTGTCACCAATTCTTTTGATAGATTAAAAAGGAAGAAAAGTGCAAACCTCAGGAATGTACTTCCACCCCCCGAATGTTAGAGCTTAAGTTCTAGCTTATACAAGAACTAGCTTCTAACAAACACCCCTGCTAAGATTAACAAGATTAGTGGCAACAGTTTATATCAAAGAAAAAATTAAAAAGAAAACAGATTTCTTCCAAACTTGTACCCCACAACTTGAATGCTTCCAGACCAAGATTTCACTCCACCTTGATAATTTTCTTATCAGGGTGAGATGATCAATCGAAGGTACAAAAATTTCAAGTGTTTGAACAAGACTTGGAAAAATCAGGTTTTTGGAAACTTTGAAACAACTTGCATAAAACTTAATACAAAACTCTTGGAACCTTGAACCAAAGCAAACTTAAACTAATAACAAGTAAATAAAGGTGGTGCTTGGAATTCGTCAACAATATCAAACAATTTTTTCATTAATTGAACAAAAGGAATTACAGATTTGTGACCCAAAGAAAACCAAGAACAAACTTAATGAAAGTAACCTAAGGCCTTTATATAGGCTACAATGAGCTGTAGAAAGTTGATAAAAACTAAAACCCTAATGCTTAAAGTCCCAAAATTAAGATTCGAATATGCTTTGGTTTGAATTTGTCTTTGGAGATGAAACATGTGACCAATTCTTGTTGTTTTGTCATCTTAGACGTTTAACTTGAGCTTAGGATGAAAGCAAGCTTATGGGACGTTGAACTACTGGCACACCCTTGTCTTCTTGCTAGTTCATGGGTCAGGGGAGGGTTGGGGAGGTCACATGGTTGTAGTGAGAGGGAATATTTAGGTGGGGTTTGGTTTAAGTGATGATAAATTAGTGATCTGGAGTTAATCACTAATTTCCCCTTTGGTTTGACCGAGTTTAGTGATTAGGGTAATTGGGTGAATAGTGTTAAGTTTAATCCAGATTTGGGTTTGATTAAGGTGTTTAGGCGCCAAATGTTTAAACTAATTAATAAATTAGTTAATAAACGGTGGTGGGGTGTGAGGTGTCAAAAAGGTGGGTTTTGATTGGTTGATGGGGTTGAGTGGGTGAGGTGTCACTCCCTGATTAGTCTAGGTAAGTATTGATGTCGGCTAGATATAGTCTCTCACATTTCCACTTTGTTTCATTTGAAGTTTAAACATATCCAAACTCAAACCCTTTGTATTTGAAGTTTCAAACTTTACACTTTGGCCACAAATAACTTTTGCAAAGTATTTTCAAGGGTGTATTTTGCCATTTGTTGATTTTTGAAGGGCTATTCTTGACATGTCTTTATACTTCAACGTCCTTACTTGTATCTTTGACTTTCTGGAGGACTAAAAATGACAAGTCATCAATTTTGAGGGACCATTCTTGCCAATTCTTCAAAGTTGAGGGTCCTTTTTGTAAATTTGACAATCTTTAGGGACCAAACTTGTAATCAAGAATATACAAGGGTATAAAGTGTCATTTCTTAAATAATAAAGGACCCTTCTTGTACAATCTTCAATTCTTCAAGGACTTTTCTAGGAAAATCAACACTTGGGTCTGGTTCATTGGGCGACTTCATTTCTCATGTTCATTTTTGCTTGTTTCTTGTGATCTTTTGTCATTTTCTCAATATCCATACCTAAAATACACATTGAACAAACAAAAGCATATTTATAGCACTTTTGATGATGTTTTTACCATTTTAAGCCCGTTTTGGAAGATGAGACTATGTATAAAAACAGTCTCATCACTCCCCCATACTAACCATTGTCGTGCCCTCACGCAATGCTAGAATTAAGTATCTTAGCATCTCCAAAATTCATTTTTATCGACTTTTATTCAAAGGTAAACTTACTACACTACTACTACATGCTATTACTTATGTTTTAGACATAATGTATGATTTTCATCGCAAAATGGGACGTTTAGTTCATAGAATAAGAACATGTGAGTGCCTCATAGAGATAAATTCTTCGTCCTCGATTTTCACCCATTTCTATGCCAAGCGTGTAATGAGATCATTGTCATTATAAGTTAGTAATGCTAACACTACTCATATTATCTAATCACGTACTTAGACTCCCATTGTCCAAATTTGTATCTTTTATATTTTATTCTTGTCTTGAATGATCATGATGATACATCGTTGACTTATGCGATAACATAGATTAAGGTCCAAAAATAGAAACATAACGGTGTAACCAAAACCATCGATTTAATAACCTCCCATAATAGACAATGTAGAAACTAGAAGGAGGGGTTAAATAGTTTCTCTTCGATTGGCAACCAAATTAAAATTACTTTCAATTTGGTTTGTATCAAAACTATCTTTTGCTTGAAGCTAAGTTGCATAATGATTAGGTTCAATTCAAATGCACTAGCAAAGATAATAGGTAAGTGTAATGATAATGAAATAAGTAAAGAGTAAGGAAGGAGACAACCTAGTGGGAAGACACCAAGATTTATAGTGGTTCGACAACGAGGCTCTATCCTCGTTTCTACTCCACTCCTAGAGTATACCTACTCGAGATTTCCACTATATCCACAAGCTCCCTTCTTGGCAGAGAAAACCTTACATCGTCGCTTACATTATTTTCCGACACTAAGCTAAATGTCGAGACCTAATCTTTAGCTAGGACCAATCTACACAACGTTGCCTACTTCACAATTTAACGACACAAGGCTAGATGTCGAGTTCTAATCTTAAGGTAGAACCAATCTTCACGACGTTGCCTACTTCACCATTTTACGACACAAGGCTAGATGTCGAGTTCTAATCCAAAGCTAGAACCAATCTTCACGACTCTTCACTTTGAATCTAAGTGAGAACTTCACACAACACAACTACTAATCACTTTCAAGTTTAGTGAGAACTCACAAGACATAACCACATCACTTTATAGTTTAGTGAGAACTAATAATCAAATCTATTACAACTCAACTAGAATTATCCAAGTAAACACATGTAGCTTGGATTTACACAACGCAAATCCAAGCAAACACATGTGCAATGGATGTACACAACATATCCAAGTATTCACAAATAACTTGGATGAACACAACTAGTCCAAGTATTCATAAATACAATGGATTGACCTAAAACAAAAAGGGTATCATGATGAATTTGACTAGCTCATAGATTCATCTTTATCACAACACTAGTGAGTGAGTGATCTAGACGATAATCATATGTAAACATCCTTAACACTTTAAGTGATCATTTACTAATGATTATGTTATAGAAAATAGAAAGGGGTCTGAGAAAAACGTCCAAGAGGCTTATTGGGAAATGAGATTTGACCCACTATTTAAAGGAGACAAAGTATCACGGGTATATAACGGCTATCTGGGCGCGGTACCTTATCTAGCCCGGCCGTTCCATATCGCTAGGGAACCGCCTAGCCACTTAAGGTACCGCCCCTAGAGTACGCTCCGTTTTTTATCTTTTAGTGGGGTGGGAATATCTGAGGTATTTGAAGCCTTCAAAGGATATTCTAATAGCATATGGAATATGCTATTTTCGAATTTTCATTTTCCATTTTAATAAAACATTTTCTAAAAAAGAAAGTTTATTAAAAAGTCTTTTGTCATATTAACAAAAGTGAGTTTTAAGGATAATCATTTTGATGATCACTAAGTATGATTAAGAAAGGTTAGTGATATGATTATTACCTTGATGATAGTGTTAGTTAAATAATTCGTTTTGTGTTTTACACTAAATGTGTTGTATAGTTTGTTGTGATCAAAACTAAGAAAGATTAGTTAACACTAATAATGTTTTTAGGCATCACTTGCATTAACAGACAACGATGTCAAAAAATTAAGTTAACAAGTGAGATTCGATAAACACAGTTTTAGAACGGTTTGAACATGAGACTTATTACCAAGACTTTTATACGCCCCCTAACGGATGGGCTTTATTATCATCGGTTTACCTCCACCTTTTGGGCTTCGGTCTTGCCTTGCCTTTTATTTAACCTCGCCATGAGGTGTTTATTATGGCCAAAGACATTTATCCTCAACGTAAAACATAATTTTGGATCTTTAAAGCTTCAAAGATTAAGGATTTTCACTTTCAATTTTGCGTAGATTTTTCAGCCTTGTGAGCTTTGAAGTTTTTGCTTGATTTAGGTGAGTGAGCACTTAAAATTATTATTAGGTGAAGATTTCGATTATTCGGGTTGCCAGTACTTCAAAACCGTGATGCTAGCGATTCTCAAATGTTTTCCCAATTTAATTACATGGAAGCTACTAGAAAAAGATAGAAATCAACAATTAAACTAAACCGCTGCATCAATATTTATTAGCAAAATTTATATACAAGCGAAGGGAGAATAAGCAAATAATTAGGACACATGAGTTTTTGAAAGAATCACTAATTATACGTTTGGCATTGTAACTTATAATTAACACTATCATTTCTCGTCCTCATTTAAGAGACTTCGCCTAAAAAGTTAACACTATTACAAAAAATGGTATCCGTCGCACTCAAAAAGAGTGACCGTAGGCATACAGTCACACACATTTTTTTTGTCTTTGTGACCAAAGGTCCCGCGACCGTAGGTACACTACGGTCACGATCTTATCTTTGTGACGATAACCAGCAAAAAAATGTGACCAATACTCGAAAATGTGTGACGAAATAGGTACAATATTTGGTGTTTTAGTGAATATGTGTGACGGTAAACACTCTTCAGTTACACGAGTTTTGTTTAAGAGTGACTATTGTTTATAAATTTTTCACATGAATATACAATATGTGTGACATTTACTATGTGATTAGTGTATTTTGTGTGACTATATGCATCAAATAGTCACATGAAGGGTATGTTTGTGTGACCTTTTATGACATGTAGTCACACAAATCATGCTAATGGTACTGAGTTTGTCACATACAATTAACCAAAGAGTTACCAATAGTAGTAATAAGTGTGACTGTATGCTTTGTCAAGTCAAGCCAATTGTATTTTGTGTGCCTATATGCATCTAATAGTCACATAAATTGTATGTTTGTGTTACCTTTTATGACATGTAGTCACACAAATCATGCTAATGGTACTGAGTTTGTCACATACAATTAACCAAAGAGTTACCAATAGTAGTACTAAGTGTGACTGTATGCTTTGTCAAGTAAAGCCAATTGTATTTTGTGTGACTATATGCATCCAATAGTCACATGAATTGTATGTTTGTGTTACATTTTATGACATGTAGTCACACAAATCATGTTAATGGTACTGAGTTTGTCACATACAATTAACCAAAGAGTTACCAATAGTAGAAATAAGTGTGACTGTATGCTTTGTCAAGTCAAGCCAATTGTATTTTGTGTGACTATATGCAGTAAATAGTCACATGAATTGTATGTTTGTGTTACCTTTTATAACATGTAGTCACACAAATCATGCTAATGGTACTAAGTTTGTCACATACAATTAACCAAAGAGTTACCAATAGTAGTAATAAGTGTGACTGTATGCATTGTCAAGTCAAGCAAATTGTATTTTGTGTGACTATATGCACCCAATAGTCACATGAATTGTATGTTTGTGTGACCTTTCATGACATGTAGTCACACAAATCATGCTAATGGCACTATGTTTGTCACATACAATTAACCAAAGAGTTACCAATAGTAGTAATAAGTGTGACTGTATGCTTTGTCAAATCAAGCAAATTGTATTTTGTGTGACTATATGCATCCAATAGTCACATAGAACTGTATGTTTGTGTGACTTTTTATGATATGTAGTCACACATTGGAATGTGAATAAGTGTAACTATGTTTCATCTTCTAGTAACCTTTTAGAATTTAATAAAAACAAAAAACAAAATTCTGGAAATCAAATTTCAATTGCATTAATATATAAAGTTGAATGTACATAATCAAATCAACAAATGTAATGTCGTATTATTCTCAAGTAACATACTTTTCACATAGAATCAAATTTGTAAAGACTTTGAATCACCGTATTGTAAAGTCTTTTGAGCATTGTTATTCCTAGCTTGTTTCTGCATATGAGGAATAGTCGTAAATGTACTGCTTGCTGGAACGTTCATCGAGCGCTTAGATCCTATCTTTGGTGCACTTTCAACAACATCTTGGTATTTGGTGGTGTTGTTTCATGTAGGGAAAAAAATCTGTGTATTAAACATTGAAGTAAATATGAAAAACTATGTATATGTAGGATGATAAATCAAGTGTATGTACCTCTTGTAAAAAAAATAACCTTTCCTTTGGCCATGCCATAAAAGTAACTTTTACATCCTTAACAGTTTGTAAACCATTATTTCCGTCATCAGGTATGAATGCTGCATCCACTAGGGATTCATCAACTGAAACTTTGTAGAAATTTTTTGGTAGTGGTTGGTTATGAATCATTACATTGTCTCCATCCTTAGACTTATATACCGTACCGTTACCAATGATATTTGTCCTAGAGATGTTCCACAGTTTGCACTTAAATGTCTGAAGAAAATATGTTTACATGCGTTAATGAGAAATAAATTAAACAAGTAATTATATGAAAAATGATGAAATACTTACATCTGGTAGTGATGGTGGAGACTGATTTACTTTCGATTTAGAAGGTATACGCTTCTTTCGTAATGATGAAATAGGTACGTCTTGTTGTGTCGAGGGAGACAGATTTTGTTGTGAATCGGAAGCTGGAGAAATATCTTCTTGAGATTGGGAATTTTAAAGTGGAGACTTCTTTTCTAACGATCTAGTCTTTTTTTTTGCTCCCCTAGTTCTACCAGGTCCCTACATATATACATAAGACAGTAAATAAGTCATGTATAGTACAATTTAGAAACCAAACATGCTTTTTTATAACTTACCTTGTTCGCAGATGTAGTTGCAGTTGCAGCTGTAGTTGCAGTGTCCAAATCCTTGTTCAAAGTTGTAGTTGACTTAGACATTGGAATTAACACATCCTTCTGAAGACCACCACCACTGATCGACGTCCTTTGTTCTTCACTAGGTTTTGTAGTTAATACCTGTAATATTTAAGTATGTTAATTGTTAATGGTATTTCAGACTGAAAATCATCAAATCAAAATTAGAAAACTAGTCGTACATTTGACTGAATTGGCATTAACTCGGATATATTAACCCCTTGTGCAGAAATAACTTTCAACATTTTTTCAATAGTTTCTTGTGTTTGTGACATCTTGATGTTTAATTGAGCGACTGTATTCTCTTTATCTTTATGCGCCTGTCTCTCCTTCTCAAGTTCATTTTCAAGCAACGAAATCCTTACATCAGTTCCTTGTTTCCTTCTAGGTAGATCAAAGAACCTTTTGCACATAACTCTGCCTCCCACTCCTCGTGCATACCCTCCCTTTTCCTTTCCTGATACATGTGATAATGAATCTGAGCCACTATCAACCGTCAAGGTTCCATCTCTGATCTGTTCCCCTGCTTCCAGCTACACACAAAAAATGGTAAATAATTTATTATATGAATATAAACATTATCTAAAAAAATTTGCAATAACACTTACAATCTTAGTGCCAACTTTGCTTGTTTCATCATCTATCTGTTTCCTTCTTTTCTAACCCTTATATTAAACCACAATACACCTCGGGAGGGTTCTTGATCTGGTGTAATTTCTTTTTTTATGATCTTCCAAACATCAAATACATACAGATGAAAAGTTAAACCAACATGGACAACAGTGTTAGCAGCTGATTGTATGCTAATAAAGAGACTTGGAACGCGCCAATTTATTAGCAGCTGATTTCACCTAACAAAAAAGATTACTGGATGAGAAGTTTCTAGTGCGTAACAGACTGTGTTTGTCATACGGAGTTTCAAAACAATGTATACATACGGTGTTTATAAATGTAAAACGAAATATAAATTAACAACCTTAAATTCTTCTGTCGCCGTGTGGTTTACAAAAGCAACCCAGTGTTCGGCATTGACAATTGCTTTGTGATTCTTTGGAACTACATTTAGTTTTTCAGGATTATCTAGGTTGGGAACTATGTGCTTTGCTGCCAATTTACTTCTGAAATTTCTTAGCAGTTCACATAGCTTATTCATAACCAACTTTTTGTAGGACACATCAAATTCAAAGTATTGCTGCACATGTTGACATAATGTTAAAGTAAATGTAGGAACATGACTAATAGTTGGGTAAAAAGTTTTGTATTTGTACCGTGGTTTTAGTCCAAAGTTTTTCTTTTGCTTCCTCCTTGACATCTTCCCACGATAGAATCTTCAATCCTATCTGCTCCCGAACCGTGTCTCCTAAAAAACTGATAAACAATGATCTGTTTAACCCTGATATTCTATTCAGTGGATTAAAGTTCACATTTATCTTCATGACATCTGGTTTTCCATATTTTATCCGAAACTTGGATAACCTAGTTATACCCCTCTTATTAATAATCTTCTGTTTACTGATGTCTTCATCCTCATCTGATTGATCACCACAATCCTCTGATTCATAATCTCCTTGATTATCGTGATTTACATCATCATTATTAACCAAATAATCATCATCATTAACAATATAATCTTGATCGTTGTTTTCAGTGTCCATGATTATTGACCACAAATCGATGTGTACAAGAACAATAAGTGGAAATGGTATGAAACTAGTGAAAAAGTAATTGAGTTTTGTATATTCTGTGATTTTGGAGAAAAATCAGGATTTGAGATGGAGATGGAGTTAGAAAATTATGGTAACTGCATATGCATTAACTTAGCTTGGACATTCAAAATTTTCGTGAAAATTTTGGCTCCAAATACAAAAATTAAACAACCAAATATTTTGAATTCCAATTTGCCTCCAAATTAAACATTAAACTTTTCCCTTTGAGTTTCCTGCTAAAAATAAAGTTTGAACAAAATGTTATATTATTTTAGACATTTTAACATTCAACCAAAAACCTTTAGTTTACACTGCATAAAAACTTGGATTCATATATTATAAGAAAATGGATATAACATATAGTGAATTGTACATGGCCTTAAAATACTTATATTAAGTAATTAACAAACTCGTATTGTTGATTACAGATAACTGATAATTGTTTCATAATGATAGTAATGCATACAAATCTATTACACAGGGAGAACTGACATCATCCAACCTTCCAACATTCCTTTTGCCTTTGCTGTTGCTCCCCTCTGCAGCATTCCTTGACTGAACCTTCTTACATTATGTATGCCTACAATAGGAGTTTGAAACAGTGGAGGGTGAATCATGGAGTACTTGAAGAACTTGTGGTCAAACTCCGAATCGGACTTATATTGCTAGGGGTGGGCGAAATTAAGCACTTTCAGAAGTAGATGATGAAGTGTCTGATTCAATATGAATAACTTCTGCAAACATGTACCATTGGACCATATCCGGACACATTAACAAAACCCATAACCAAGATTGACACATAGACCATATAAACACGTTAATTAAAAATGACATAGATTAAGAAGGGCTAGTCCTATAAATCGAATCACGTTAATGAAAAATGACATAGGTCCACATACATGCATTAAAAATTAGTGTAAACCCTAATACCATACCAAACTTACACTATTCGTATGAACCCTAATATTTAAATTGAACAATACTGATTGTTGCATTACCTTTTTTCCTGATTCTTCTTGTCGTTAATGATTGTGTAGATTGGCGACTATTGTGTATGAGGGTTTTATTTTTTCTATTGTGTATTGGATGAAGATTTAGGGTTTGTTCTTCCTGTGTGTGATTCTGAAGATGGTGGCGGTTACAAGATGGTTGTTGGATATTATTTTTGTTTAATGAAAATGTAAATATTAAAATTACTTAATAATAAAATTATAATTAACATTTAATTATTAAAAGTTAATAATAAATAAATAATAAGTAAATAAATTCATATACGTTGTATTTTTATTAAAAAACATTTTTGTCAAAATTAACTAACTTTAAAAAGGTTATAATTTGAAACATAAAATAAAAATATTACTTTAATTTTAAGCATAAAATTATAGTTAAATAACTTAAATATATAAGGTTATAATATTCACCTTGAATATCTTTTGGTTTTTAAGCAGTAAGTATGATTTAGTTGAGCTTTATATCAATCACCGTGAATAATCATCTCAAGCAATTTAATATGAATAAGGTCGATTTTGAAGGTCGGTTTAATAAGGTTAGGATGACAACATTATAGTTTATTAATGGGTTAGGGTTTATGGTTTAGGGTTGGGGTTTAGGGTTTATGGTTTATGGTTTAAGGTTCATTGGTTTATGGTTTAATTAGTTAGGGCTTGTGGTTTAAGGGTGAAATAGGATTTAAGGTTAAATGGTTTAATGTGTATGATTTAGTGTATAGGGTGCATTGGTTTAAGGTTTAGGGCTTAGGGTTTAAGGTTCATTGGTTTATGGTTTAAGGTTTAGGATTTATGGTTTAATTAGCTAGGGTTTGTGGTATAAAGATTAAATAGGATTTAAGGTTAAATGGTTTAATGTGTATGAGTTAGTGTATAGGGTGCATTGGTTTAAGGTTTAGGGCTTAGGGTTTAAGGTTCATTGATTTATGGGTTAAGGTTCATTGGTTTATAGTTTAATTAGTTAGGGTTTGTGGTTTAAGGGTTAAATAGGATTTAAGGTTAAATGGTTTAATGTGTATGATTTAGTGTACAGGGTGTATTGGTTTAAGGCTTTGGGCTTAGGGTTTAAGGTTCATTGGTTTATGGTTTAAGGTTTAGGATTTATGGTTTAATTAGCTAGGGTTTGTGGTTTAAGGGTTAAATAGGATTTAAGGTTAAATGGTTTAAGGTGTATGATATAATGTTTAGGGTTCATTGGTTTATGGTTTAGGGCTTAGGGTTTAGGGTTTAAGGTTCATTGGTTTATGGTTTAATTAGATAGGGTTTGTGGTTTAAGGGTTAAATAGGATTTAAGGTTAAATGGTTTAAGGTGTATGATTTAGTGTTTAGGGTGCATTAGTTTAAGGTTTAGGGCTTTGGGTTTAGGGTTTAAGGTTCATTGGTTTATGGTTTAAGGTTTAGGATTTATGGTTTAATTAGCTAGTGTTTGTGGTTTAAGGGTTAAATAGGATTTAAGGTTAAATGGTTTAAGGTGTATGATATAGTGTTTAGGGTGCATTGGTTTATGGTTTAGGGCTTAGGGTTTAGGGTTTAAGGTTCATTGGTTTATGGTTTAATTAGCTAGGGTTTGTGGTTTAATGGTTAAATATGATTTAAGGTTAAATGGTTTAAGATGTATGATTTAGTTTTTAGGGTGCATTGGTTTAAGGTTTAGGGATTAGGGTTTAGGGTTTAAGGTTCATTGGTTTATGGTTGAAGGTTTAGGATTTATGGTTTAATTAGCTAGTGTTTGGGGTTTAAAGGTTAAATGGGATTTAAGGTTTATAGGTTTAAGGTGTATGATATAGTGTTTAGGGTGTATTAGTTTAAGGTTTAGGGCTTATGATTTAAGGTTTATTGGTTAATGGGTTAAGGTTTATGATTTATGGTTTAATTAGCTAGGGTTTGTGGTCTAAGGGTTAAATAGGATTTAAGGTTTATAGGTACCGGTTTATGATTTAGTGCTTAGGGTTCATTGGTTTAAGGTTTAGGATTTATTGAGGTTTAATGGTTAGGGTTTAATGTTTAAGGATTAGGGATTATGGTATGTAGGATTATGAATTATGGATTAATTAAGGTTTATGGTTTAAGGGTTATATGGTTTAGGGTTAAATTGTTTAAGGTTTAGGTTTTAAAGTAAGTCAGATAACAAATTACTCATCATTTATGTTACGTTCAGACGTGGTCTTGGTGAAATAAGTCATAAAACCGTTTAAGCACCAACCTTTTAAAAGGGGTATAAAACGTTTGCATATATTATATATTACTTATTTAAAACATAATTAATGTATTTTCATTAATATAATTTTTATCAACTTTTATATTCTTAGTCTTTCATAATAATTGTCTGTTGTTGACTTTTTTTGTCTTAATTTTGATACTTTCAATTTTAACATATTTGTTTATGTTATATGATTACATGATAAAACGACTTCACCGCATTGGCCTGTTTAAAATAATATTTCCTTAAATATATTTCATACATTATATTAATTTTGTAATAGATATAAACCACAAAATGTTAGCTTATGACACATAAACCCATCTCGACTTATGTTTCATAAATCATAAATAACATATTTATATAAGGGTATAAGTAATAAATACACAAATACTTATGATGGTCCATTGTACCCAATGGAATTTTTTATGTCCGATATTCCTATTTGAACAAAAATATAAAGTTAGGAATTTTTATTAGGATAAATAACCTACATTTTCGGGTCAAATTTTAACACCTTTTACTTCAAAATTTTATTGAGTGAAATTTAAAACATGCCTCCAAAATTTTATTTTGTTGAAAATTGAAAATTTGCCTCCAAAATATTATTTAGTGAACATTGAAAATAACTCCCAAAAATTTTAAACTCATCCCACAATTTTTTTTCCATCCCTCATTCTCCAGCCATCAATAACATCAACAACTATTCTGTTCGGCCATCTACACCAATTTTAATTTCATTACTTTATAAATCAGGTAATGTTTTTATTAGGATTATAATCTGTAGTGTTTATATGCATTTGTTTAGATAATTAGTATATATGTGATTGGATTTTAGGGTTTTATATTATGCGTGATTGATTCATGCTATGTGCCTTAAACCTTTAAGAATGTTTTATCTTGGATATGATATATTGGTTTGTTTTTTGATTTGGAGGATATATATGGTACGATTTATCCTCAATACTATTATGGACAAGTCTTGGATACGAAGTAGTATGACTAAAAAAGAATATTTTGACGGAGTAGAAGCGTTTATTGAATATGCCAAAAAAAAGCGCAAGAGGAGATTAACCGCCACCCAGAAAGTCATAATGGACCACTTAAAATTCTATGTCCGTGTAACAGCTGCTTAAACCACATAGAGGGTACAGTAGAATCAGTAGGATTCCATTTATTCAAACATGGGTTTAATCCAAAGTACACAAATTAGAAAAAACATGGAGAAAAGGACGAGCAATCATCAAATGCCCAAATATTAGTTGATGATACAACAGAGTATGTTGACAACACGGATGTCGACACGGATGCTGGTTCAGAAATTCCAACAGATGGCCCAGAAACAGTAGAGATGGTTAACGCTACAAAAGATGATTTTGATGAGGATGACATTGCCAGGTTTCAACAACTAGTAGTAGACGCGGAGAAGCCACTTTATGAAGGATGTCCCGACTTCACAAAGTTGTCTGCAATAGTTCAACTTCTCAACTTGAAGGGCAAGTATGGAGCTTGTGATAAGTTCTTTACTGAATTACTTGGTTTGATTAAAAAGATGCTACCTGCTGGTAACGAACTAGTTGAAAGAACTTATCAGGCCAAAAAAATGATGTGACTGATGGGATCAGGATACAAAAAGATACATGTATGTATCAACAACTGCATGATTTACTGGAAAACTAACTCAAAATTGACTGCTTGCTCAACATGTGGGACAACAAGATGGAAGGTCAACAATAAGACAAAGAAAGTTTACAAAAACATTCCAGCCAAAGTGATGTGGTACTTCCCATTTATACCAAGACTAAAACGATTGTTTAAGATACCAAGTATTGCAGAAAACATGAGATGGCACGCAACAAGGAGGATAACAAATGGTGTTTTACGTCACCCTACAGATTCACAGGCATGGCGTACCATAGATGAAAAATTCCCCAAAATTGTAGAAGATCCAAGAAATATACGGATGGGAATATCGGCTGATGGGGTTGACGTCAACTCAGGTAATAGGCATCACAGTGTATGGCTAGTTTTATGTGTCATGTACAACCTTCCTCCATGGTTGTGTATGAAACGGAAGTTTATCATGCTTTCGACCCTTATATCGAGATACCCGGGGAATCATATTGATGTTTTCTTAAAACCGTTAGTTGATGATATGTATACCTTATTTGAACATGGTGTTGATACATATGGTGCGTCAATGAAACAGAACTTTAAGCTTCATTCTGATAGGTGTGTAAACACCCATCCTTTTTCCACTTAATTCTGGCTAAAACGAGACCAAAACGCGTATTTAATATCATTTGTTTGGAATTATGCGTGGTTTTTGTGTTTATTGTGTTTTCAGAGCCAACCGGATGGATAATGGAGAAAACATGGGATTGCACGGGTTTTACCGAAGAAAAAGACTCAAGATGAAGTCTATTGTCCAAGAGATGCAAAAGATTTGAAGTCACTGGGCCTATTCGAAGATTTATCGAAGAAAAGGACCAAAGATGGAAGATTTACATAAGTCGAAGAAACTCAAGTCTATTAAACGAAGAAATTAAAAGACGAGTTGAATTTAATCGACGACAAATCCCGAATCAGAATCGAAAACGTCAACTTTTCTGAAAAGACGAGAAGACAAGAAGAACGGGAGAAAGCCCACTCACCAACCAAAGGGAACACCTATATAAAGGATTCCCTTCACACTTTTCATTCAGTTTTTTCATTCCCCTTATTTTCTCTTTTCTGTTCGTAGTCATCACCAACACCACTAGGGTGTTTGGTGTTTTTGATTCTTGTTTTCCAATCTTGTAATTTAATATTTCTATTTTGTTTGTTAAAACCTTAATCATTCAATATCAATCTTTCCATTTAATCTTGTTCATCTTCATCTATTTGGTTAAAAGTTAAAGTTCTTATTTGGTTGATTTAATCTTCAAAAGTTGTTGGGTTTTATGTTTTTATTGATGGGATTTGTAGTTTATGGTTAGTAGATGCTTAGTGTTTAGTTTTATTTAAGTTTTGGTTGAAAACTTGGAGATTTTTGGCTTGAAATCGATCTTCCTTGTTTTTTCTGAATCCTACTGTTCTTGAGTTTCCTAGGTTCCGAATGAGCATAAAACTTCCGAATGAATGATCTCAGTTAAAAGTTCTGAATCAGTCTTATAAGTTCCGGATGAATGTTATTCTCAAAAGTTCCGAATAAAGTTCCGAGTGAAAGTGTTTTCAAAAGTTCCGAATCAATTTCCTTTTAAAAGTTCCGAATGAATTTTCTTTTCAAAAGTTCCGAATCAGTCTTATAAGTTTCGCATCAGTTTTATTTCCAAAAGTTCCGAGTGAACTTCCGGATAAACTTCCGGACCAAAAGTTCCAGACGAAGTTCCGGATCAACAACTTCCGAACGAAGTTCCGGATAAACTTCCGGACCAATCTTCCGGGTGAACTTCCGAATCAATCTTCCGAATCAATCTTTCGAGTAAAGTTCCGAAGCAAGTTCCGGGTGAAATATTCCGAGTGAAAGTTCTGGGTGAAATCTTTCGAGTAAAGTTCCGAACGAAGTTCCGGATCAAAAGTTCCGAACCAAGTTCCGAGTGAACTTCCGAATCAAGGTCAACTTCTGAATCAATTTTCTTTTGAGCATTTTTAAGTGTTACTTACTGTTTCTTCATTTTATATTTATATTTTTAATTCTAGTTTTATTAATTGTTTGCTTTTGATTTAAGTTTTCATGTTAAGTTCATTTAAACTTTTAGTAGATTAGAAAACCAATCCCCTTTTTAGTAACCAAGAACAATCATTCCACTTAGAACCGAGATCAATTCGAGAGGATATCGAGAGAATATAGAACCCATACAAAATCTTTGTATCAAATGGCGCCGCTGCCGGCTCTTCTCGTTAAGATCAACAGTTTTTTGTGAGAACTTGGACTTTGGGATCCGTTCCCCGTGAACGTTACTTTTTCATAAAAAAATTCAAAAACACAAAAAAATATATAAAATTTTCAAAAATCCTAAAAAATTAAAAAACATAAAAACCAAAAATATTTTTGCTTTTTTTTGCCTTGTTAGTTCTTTTGCAGGTGCATGCGTACACGATCAACGTCTTATCAAGAGCCCGAGCCTCTCGAAGACTTAAACATGGCCGGTGTACAAAACAACAACAATAACCCACCTCAAAACAACAATAATAACAACAACAACCCACCTTTCAACAACAATAATAACAACAACAATGAGCCTCTACCGGATAATCGCCCGATGATTGAACTTCTGCAAGCTCATGTAAATGGCAACACTGATCCAATTGTTATACCCGCGATTGCAGCCAACAATTTTGAGCTCAAATCCGGCTTTATCCAGATGGTCTCTGCTCAACCATTCTTGGGGCGTACCATTGATGATCCACATGACCACATCAAGAGATTCTTGCAACTCACCAATACGGTCAAATTCAATGGTGTTCCACAAGAGGTAATCCGTTTACAACTTTTTCCCTTTTCTTTAGAGGGACAAGCCCGGCATTGGCTTGCTAAGGAACCACCACAGAGTATTCTTTCGTGGACGGATTTGGAAACCAAGTTTATCAATTACTTTTTCCCACCCTCTCGTACTACCGCTTTGCGGAATGAAATTATCAATTTTGAACAAAAGTACGATGAGTCGTTTAGTGAATCTTGGGATCGTTTCAAAGACCTTTTGAGAAAATGCCCACAACATGGTTTTACCAAAGTTCATCAAATTAACACTTTTTATAATGGTTTAAACATGAATGACTAAGATTCACTAAACAGTACCTCGGGGGGTAATCTATTGGCTAAGACTTCCAATGCTGCTTGGGATATCATTGAGAATAAGTCTCGTGTGCAAACCAAGAGTGTTCGGACCAATGTTGCTAGTACTAGTACTAGTGACAGCGATAAGCGACTTGACAAAATCATTGTGCTTCTTGAATCGCTTGCTACCCAAACCGCCAGCAACACCAACAGCATCAACGCTAGAAACGCTAAAGACGCTCAAGTCAATGCTGTTAGCCAACCATGTGAGATATGTGGGGGTCCTCACTCTTACACCACTTGTACTGCCACCCAAGACTACCCTTCTGAAAACGTGAATGCAGCATACGGCACCTATCCTCAACCCGCTTATCCAGCTCGTCCTCAAGGTGACCGTAACTTGTTTAGCTACCGCTCTAACAACTATCTCTCCCCACCCGGTTTTCCTCCAAACAACCCAAACCAACAACAAAACCTCAATCGCCCTCCTCAACAACAACAACAACCTCGTACACCATACATACCACCTCACAAGCAACCACAACCACCTCAACAAAACAACCAAGTTTACCAGCAACCTGCTTATCAACCACCCACATACAATGTTCCTCCCAACCAACCCACCGCTTTACACCAAGAAGTGGAAACCTACATGAGGACTAATGATGTGATCGTGGGAAATCTTCAGCGGGAAGTGCTCAACTTGAAAGCAGACCTGGTGAAACAAGGGAACGATCTGAGAGCTGACATGAGAAACACTTTGGATAGTCAAACAAATGACTTAAAGAACATGATGGCTAGTTTCTTCCACGGTAATCAACCCTCTTCTTCGGGTACTCTTCCGAGTAACACCGTTGCGAATCCAAGAGGGGAGATGAAAGCGGTCACCACTCGTAGTGGCAAAGGTACCAAGGAACCCGAGCTTCCTATACCTCCACCGGTGATTATGACTAAGGAGAACGAGTCACCTGCTTCTATTCCTCATCCTTCTCCTTCCCCAATTTCTCCACCTCTTACTTCTACCCCTCCTCCACCCAAGGATGTGAGTGATCCTTCGATCCCAAAGCCTTCCTCTTCTTCCAATATACCTTATCCATCTAGGTTGAGGAAAGAGAAGCTCAAAAGCAAGGATGATATTCAGGTTTCGAACTTTCTTAAAATGTTCAAACAACTGAATTCAATATCTCCTTCGCTGAGGCTCTCGCTCACATGCCTAAATACGCAAAAATGTTTAAAGATCTTCTGAGTGACAAGGAAAAGCTTCTTGATATTGCCAACACCCAACTTAATGAGAATTGCTCTGCAGTGCTCTTAAGGAAATTGCCAACCAAGCTTGGTGATCCGGGTCGTTTCTTAATCCCTTACAATTTCTCGGGAGTAGAGAATTGCATGGCCCTAGCCGATCTAGGTGCCAGTATCAACTTAATGCCTTTAAGTGTGTGGAAGCAATTATCTCTCCCTTAGCTAGTCCCCACCAAAATGACTCTGGAATTAGCTAACCGTACGGTTGCTTATCCAGTGGGGATAGCCGAAGACGTCTTTGTAGGAGTCGACAAATTCACTTTTCCTGCCGATTTTGTCGTCGTCGACTACGAGATGGACCCTCGTGTTCCCTTGATTGTGGGTCGTCCATTCCTGAGGACCGGTCGCACTCTCATCGATGTTGAAGCCGGTGAGCTTATCATGAGAGTGGGTGACGATAAAATCGTCTTCAACATGGGAAAGTTGTCTAAACAACCTTATTCATACGAGAGTGTTAATTGTATTGACGTTCTGGATGAGGCTTGTGAAGAACACTTTAATGATGCTTGTAAAAATATTCCTACCTCTCTTCCCAATGTTGAAACCGTTTCCTCTATTGATTCATCACTGTCTCTATTTGGAGAAAGTGATTTGTTTTGGAAAGATCTTGAAGCCACCATGGGAGATGTGAACTTAGCTAATGATGATTCTCCCACCGATGGGGATGAAGACATGCATTTCTTTGAAAACCTTCTCAACGAAGATAATCTTTCTCCACCATCTCCCACGGTTATTGCTATCGATACTCCGACTTTGAAAACGCCTCCCATCGAAAATCCTCCGGATTTAGAACTTAAGGAGTTGCCGCCCCATCTCGAGTATGTGTTCCTTGAAGAAGAGAAGAAGTCGCCCGTCATCATTGCTAAGGACTTGAAAGATGAAGAGAAAACTCGCCTCATCGCCGTGCTTAAAGATCATAAGAACACAATTGCTTGGAAAATTTCTGATATCCGTGGAATTGATCCGAACTTTTGTACTCACAAGATTATCATGGAAGATGACTTTAAACCCGCAATCCAGAGCCAAAGAAGGGTTAATCCTAAAATTCATGACGTCATCAAACAAGAGGTTATCAAACTTCTTGATGCCGGCTTGATTTACCCTATCTCGGATTCGCCTTGGGTAAGTCCCGTCCATTGTGTGCCCAAGAAGGGCGGAATAATCGTTGTTTCCAATGACCACAACGAGTTGATTCCCACTCGTCTCGTTACTGGGTGGAGAGTTTGTATCGATTATCGCAAGCTCAACGATGCCACGAGAAAAGATCACTTTCCTCTTCCCTTCATGGATCAAATGCTTGAACGTCTAGCAGGTAATGACTATTACTGCTTCTTAGACGGTTTCTCCGGGTATTTTCAAATTCCCATCGATCCCAAAGACCAAGAAAAGACCACATTCACTTGTCCCTATGGAATATTTGCTTACAAACGCATGCCTTTTGGTTTATGCAATGCTCCTGGGACGTTCCAAAGGTGTATGATGGCTATATTCCATGACATGGTAGAAAACACTTTGGAAGTATTCATGGATGATTTCTCGGTTTATGACGATTCATCCTCTGCTTGCCTTGCCAATTTAGAACGTATGCTTAAGCGGTGTGAAGACACTCGCCTTGTTCTGAATTGGGAAAAATGCCATTTCATGGTAAAAGAGGGCATCGTGCTAGGACACAAGATCTCCAAAGCCGGTCTTGAAGTAGACCGTGCTAAAGTCGATGTTATCGCTAAGTTGCCTCCACCTTCAACTGTGAAGGGTGTCAGAAGTTTTCTGGGTCATGCGGGCTTCTACCGTCGATTCATCAAAGATTTTTCTCAAATCGCTCGCCAGATGACCCACCTCTTGGAAAAAGATACTCCTTTTATCTTTTCCAAAGAGTGTCTTGAAGCCTTCAACTCGCATAAGGATAAGCTAACTAAGGCACCCGTCTTGGTTACCCCTAATTGGGAGCTTCCCTTTGAGTTGATGTGCGATGCTAGTGACTTTTCTATTGGAGCGGTTTTGCTCCAAAGAGTGAACAAACACTTCCAACCAATCCATTACGCTAGCAAGACAATGACTGGGGCTCAATTGCATTACACGATAACCGAAAAAGAGCTTTTAGCTGTTGTCTATGCCTTTGAAAAGTTCCACCCCTATCTTGTCCTTTCCACCACAATCGTTTACACCGATCATTCCGCGTTGAAGTACTTGTTGACAAAGCAAGATTCCAAACCAAGACTTCTTCGCTGGGTTTTGCTTAATTTAAAATCGAAATTCGCGATAAAAAAGGAGCTAAAAACCTGGCCGCGTATCATCTTAGTAGACTTGAGGATCCTTACCAAGGGGATCATCCGAACAAAGAAATCAATGATTCTTTTCCCCTGGAGACCTTAATGTCTATCAATTCAAATTCTGATGAAACCCCGTGGTTTGCAGACATTGCAAACTACTTAGCGGGTGGAATTCTCAAGGAAGGGTTAACATCCCAACAAAAGAAAAAGTTCTTCACCGACATTAAGACTTACTTTTGGGATGACCCGTATCTTTTCAAACAATGTGCTGATTTGATTATTCGCCGATGTGTTGATGGACCGGCAGCTTTAGAAATCCTTGACGCTTGCCACAAAGGACCCACCAGTGGTCACTTTGGCCCCAACTACACCGCCAAAAAAGTGTTTGACTCGGGATTTTATTGGCCCACCATATATCGTGACGCTCACAATATGGTTAAACATTGTGATGCTTGCCAAAAACAAGGCAAGATCACACATAAAGACGAGATGCCTCAGAATTTCATCCAAGAATGTGAAATCTTTGATGTTTGGGGTATCGACTTTATGGGGCCATTCCCTTCGTCTAAAGGAAACAAATACATCCTTGTAGCCGTTGACTACGTTTCAAAGTGGGTTGAAGCCAAAGCTTTACCCACTAATGACGCAAGGGTGTTTTGTAACTTTTTGAAATCTCTATTCGCTAGATTCGGTGTGCCTCGTGCCATTATTAGTGATCGCGGGACTCATTTTTGCAATGACCAATTCGCCAGAGTCATGGCTAAGTACGGTGTAAATCATCGTCTTTCCACCGCCTACCACCCACAAACCAATGGCCAGGCTGAAATCTCTAACCGAGGATTAAAGCGAATTCTGGAAAGAACCGTGGGAGAGCATCGTGCCTTATGGGCTGATAAACTTGATGATGCTTTGTGGGCTTTTCGTACCGCATACAAGACTCCGATTGGTTGTACACCATATCGTCTCGTGTACGGGAAAGCTTTCCACTTCCCCATTGAGTTGGAGCACAAGGCTTACTAGGCCTTGAAGTGGGCTAATTTTGATATCAACAAAGCCGGTGACCTACGCAAGATCCAACTCAATGAGCTCAATGAACTCCGTAATGAGGCTTATGAAAATTCTTTGATCTATATGGAGAAGACTAAGCTCATTCACGACTCTAAGATTAAGAATCGAGAGTTCCAAGTTGGAGACAAAGTTTTACTCTTTAACTCTCAGTTGAAAATCTTTTCGGGCAAGCTGAAATCTCGTTGGTCCGGCCCATTCACCATTGCCCAAATTTTTCCATATGGTACTCTCGAGCTCGCTCAACCTAATGGACCAAATTTTAAGGTGAATGGCCAACGAGTGAAGTTGTACTTTGGTGAGGACATCTCTCAGGAGATGATTCCATCCCTCACCACGTTCCCCATGAACTAATTTTGGGTCGAGTCAGGCTCGTGACTCGGTTATAAAAACAAGCGCTCCTCGGGAGGCAGCCCGAGTATCTATCCTTTTATGTTTTAACCTCCTAAGTGTAGGGGGACCTCTATAGGTGTTTGTATTTGTGTGGTGATGTGATTACAGGGATTAGTGTACTCTTGGAACCTTTGAAGCACCGTGCTCCCGTGTTATCTGAAATCCGGTTCTATCTCTCAACTATCGTGATTCAATTTTCTTCATACTCACATTTGAAATTGATCACATTAGTCGTCTCTTCCTTAACTTGATTTAACCAACGTGCACAATGTCATAAGTGTAGGGGAGACTTTTCCCACATGCTTAAACATTGAGGACAATGTTTATCTTAAGTGTAGGGGGGACTTCTATCGAAGTTTTAAGTGGACTTTTCCATGAAAATGCCTTCATTTAACCGGAAAATCATCTTTTTCAACATTTTTCAAATTTTTAATTAACTTTGGCCATTTAGTTGTAATTTTTAAATTTTTATCGTTGCTTTCGTATGTATATATCCCGCAATAAAGTTAAAAATATTAATAAAGTGGTGTAGCTAGTTTAGAAGTCTTTGACATATTAGGCCCGTTGCGATTATTTTGACTCAACCCGAATAGACTTATCCAAGTTTATTCTAGCTAGTATCCTTAACCATGTAGACCTTAATTGGTTTATTATGCTAAGTATCCACGAGTCTCATTATTTGAGATTTTAAATTGTGGAGGACGAGAAATGATAGAGTCAATTATAAGTCGGTATTCTTGCACAAGCTCACTTGGTGTAATTATTTGCCTATTCTCCCATCACTTGCAAATAATTTATCTGCAATAAGTAAGGCCGTACGATTTGAAAAGTTACTTATCTTCTAGCCCAAGATCGTTTAAAAGTTTCTCGGTAATGATAAGAGTTCATAGCCAAGGCATAACTTATGAAGCGGGGCGCGAAGATTGGCGAGTCCGAAAAGGCCCTAACAAGGCATGAGGATTCAATTTTATTGCTGAAGATCCTAAGTGATGTGAAAAGCATTATTCCCAAGATCAATATGAAGGATCAAGACTCACTACGAAAAGCAATCAACTCCTATAAAGATGATGGAGAAGTCTATCCGAAAAGACCCTAACAAGGTATGAGGATAAATAGATCCAAGTCCGAAAAGGAGGCGGATCATTGTATCTCAAAATCCCAATTAGAGATTGAAGAAATAATCATGAAGTCGTGGTCAACAAAGTTGGAGTACCCCTCAAAAGTCTCCAAGTGAAGAAACTCTATAACGAAGATAATCATGAAGTCGTGGTCAACAAAGTTGGAGTACCCCTCAAAAGTCTCCAAGTGAAGAAACTCTATAACGAAGAGAAGACCATTATCTCAAGAACGTCTCTCGAAGATATGAAGTATGAAGTACATGCCAAATATCGGCCCGAGAAAGGTCTCAAATCGCGAACCAAGTTATGCCAAGATATGAACTTTTTGATATCCCGAGAAGCAGTTTTAAGAGATTTTGTCCTTTAGCTAACTATTGATCAAATCGTCCTACTTTGCTTTCAGCCTAATAAACTATCGAAATAAGTCCAAAAATGCATCTTCATGATCATTCTAAGACAAAAATAAAATATAAGAGATACACCTAGGAATAAGGGAGTTTAAGCATATAGTTAAGCCATGTGTGTAAGTGCTTGATTTACTAACTTATAATAACAATGATCTCGTTTTTAAGCTTAGTTTGGGGAACATGAAACTTGAGGGTGATAAATCTTCGCAGCACCAGAGCCCTAATGTAAGTCCTTGATCTCTTTGCAAGTTATTTCCATGTAGCTATTTTCAAGAGAAAATGGTTTTCTATCCTTTTGTTTCCTTTAAAGTTTTAATTTCTTTTAGTACTTTAATTTTTGTTTAGTAGTATTTTAATAAGGCCAAGGTTGATTAATTATGAGAAAAGTGTAAAATTGCTTTATCACTAAGCATTGCATGAGGGCATGGCAATGGTTAAGTGTAGGGGATTTGATAGGTGTGTAAACACCCATCCTGTTTCCACTTAATTCTGGCTAAAACGAGACCAAAACGCGTATTTAATATCATTTGTTTGGAATTATGCGTGGTTTTTGTGTTTATTGTGTTTTCAGAGCCAACCGGATGGATAATGGAGAAAACATGGGATTGCACGGGTTTTACCGAAGAAAAAGACTCAAGATGAAGTCTATTGTCCAAGAGATGCAAAAGATTTGAAGTCACTGGGCCTATTCGAAGATTTATTGAAGAAAAGGACCAAAGATGGAAGATTTACATAAGTCGAAGAAACTCAAGTCTATTAAACGAAGAAATTAAAAGACGAGTTGAATTTAATCGACGACAAATCCTGAATCAGAATCGAAAACGTCAACTTTTCTGAAAAGACGAGAAGACAAGAAGAACGGGAGAAATCCCACTCACCAACCAAAGGTAACACCTATATAAAGGATTCCCTTCACACTTTTCATTCAGTTTTTTCATTCCCCTTCTTTTCTCTTTTATGTTCGTAGTCATCACCAACACCACTAGGGTGTTTGGTGATTTTGATTCTTGTTTTCCAATCTTGTAATTTAATCTTTCTCTTTTGTTTGTTAAAACCTTAATCATTCAATATCAATCTTTCCATTTAATCTTGTTCATCTTCATCTATTTGGTTAAAAGTTAAAATTCTTTTTTGGTTGATTTGATCTTCAAAAGTTGTTGGGTTTTATGTTTTTATTGATGGGATTTGTAGTTTATGGTTAGTAGATGCTTAGTGATTAGTTTTATTTAAGTTTTGGTTGAAAACCTGGAGATTTTTGGCTTGAAATCGATCTTCCTTGTTTTTTCTGAATCCTACTGTTCTTGAGTTTCCCAGGTTCCGAATGAGCATAAAACTTCCGAATGAATGATCTCAGTTAAAAGTTCCGAATCAGTCTTATAAGTTCCGGATGAATGTTATTCTCAAAAGTACCGAATAAAGTTCCGAGTGAAAGTGTTTTCAAAAGTTCCGAATCAATTTCCTTTTAAAAGTTCCGAATGAATTTTCTTTTCAAAAGTTCCGAATCAGTCTTATAAGTTCCGCATCAATTTTATTTCCAAAAGTTCCGAGTGAACTTCCGGATAAACTTCCGGACCAAAAGTTCCGGACGAAGTTCCGGATCAACAACTTCCGAACGAAGTTCCGGATAAACTTCCGGACCAATCTTCCGGGTGAACTTTCGAATCAATCTTTCGAGTAAAGTTCCGAAGCAAGTTCCGGGTGAAATCTTCCGAGTGAAAGTTCCGGGTGAAATCTTCCGAGTAAAGTTCCGAACGAAGTTCCGGATCAAAAGTTCTGAACCAAGTTCCGAGTGAACTTTCGAATCAAGGTCAACTTCTGAATCAATTTTCTTTTGAGCATTTTTAAGTGTTACTTACTGTTTCTTCATTTTATATTTATATTTTTAATTCTAGTTTTATTAACTGTTTGCTTTTGATTTAAGTTTTCATGTTAAGTTCATTTAAACTTTTAGTAGATTAGAAAACCAATCCCCTTTTTAGTAACCAAGAACAATCATTCCACTTAGAACCGAGATCAATTCGAGAGGATATCGAGAGAATATAGAACCCATACAAAATCTTTGTATCACATTCCGTTGTGTTATGGACGATAAATGATTACCCAGCACTGGGTACATTATGCGGCTGCCCATATAGTGATTCAATGGTTGCGTGGTATGTGGGAAAGATACACATTGTGTAAGACTTTTGGCTTCAGCCAAGGAAAGTTATGCTGGTCACAGACGATATCTACCATACACACATCCATTCAGAAAGCAAAGGAAATCGTTTAATGGAAAACAAGAACTTGAACGTTCTCTAGTACCAAAGACAGGGGAAGAAATATATGACGAAGTTCGACATATTCAAAATAAGTGGGGAAAAGTAAAGAAAACTAACAATAACGCATCGGGAAACCAGGAAGATACAAGAGGCAGAGGTGGGAAAATTTAAATAACAAAAGAAAAGCAACAGAAGACGAGGGTAGTTCAAGCCAACCTACTGAATCGTATTGGAAGAAATTCAGCATTTTGGATCGAAGGCTAAGGTATTGGAGGCATAATCTTGTTCCACATTGTATTGACTTTATGCATGTAGAAAAAAATGTGGGGAGAGTTTTGTTGGAACTTTGCTAAATGTCTCTGGTAAGACGAAATATGGATTGAAGGTACGAATGGATCTGGCAGCTTTGGGTATAAAACCAGAGCTTTTTGCTAGGCTAGAACAAGACAAAACAACACTACCTCCAGCAGGCTACATGTTAACTAATGCTGAAAAAGACAAATTTTATGAAACGTTAGCCAACCTCAGAGTACCATAGGGATATTGTTCAAATTTTGCTAGTTTGGTCAACGTAAAGGAAAGGAAGCTCATTGGCCTTAAGTCACATGACTATCACATGTTGATGCAAGAGTTTTTACCAATTGCAATACGTTCAATCATGGATCCACCCACATGATATGCTATTATCAGGTTTTGCTTTTTCTTTAAATCTATATGTAGAAAAGAAATCAAATTGGAAGAACTAGGTGCGATGCAACAAGAACTAGTTGTGACACTGTATCTACTTGAGAAGTTCTTTCCTCCGTCATTTTGTGATATTATGATACACTTGACTGTGCACCTAACTAGAGAGGTAAGATTGTGTGGTCCCATATGCTTTCGGTGGATGTACCCATTTGAAAGATGTATGAAGGTTATTAAAAACCATGTTAGAAACAGAAACAGACCAGAGGGATGCAGTGCTGAGGAGACCATTGCGGAAGAAACAATAGAGTTTTTTAGCGAGTATCATAAAACAATGAAATCTGTTGGTTTGCCACCTGATAAAGATGTAACCAATGAAAATGAGAACGGGATGCCATTGTCAGCCGAGACACCATTCGAAATGAATGGGGAACTATTTGCAAAAGCTCATTTGTATGTACTACAAAATATGTGACAATCCGTCAATTTACGATTGATATTTTATTCTCATATATTATTTGAAAATATTATTTTAATGTTACAACATGAACTCACTCACTTTTGGGAAGAAATTTGGATTTACGTCTTGGAGTAGCATCGACTACGTCTAAACCGGAGGATTCAACGTTACGTGCTTACGTTTACATACACCGTCTTTGGTGACAGTCCGACATTTCAGAAAATAAATTTATCCGTGAATACTATTTTGGAGTTTTAAATTTGTGTTGGTTCATAAACTCACAAATTTACGAGAAGAGACTAGGACTTACAATTTTATTTTAACGTCCTTTACGACTAAAACAGAAACCTTAGGATTACGTATTTACGTTTTCGAACTCCGTTTTTGATGAAACAATTTTTATTGGATTCGTTTTGTGATGTTGATTCATAATTTATAAAAACGTTTTTCATAAAACGACCCGAGGGCACGCAAATCGAGGAAACTAGAATCGAGGAATACCCGTAAATAAATGGGGATGAGACAAAATAACTTTTGCCCCACCCCCATATATGGGACGGCCAACACTTCACAACACATCAAGGATGTGTCAATTTCTAGTTAACAACTAGGACACTTGTCCTAGTTTGCTAACCAAACCATTTACCACAAAACCACCAAAGCTTAAACTAGCCACTTCATTTCCATCTCATGCAAAACACACAATCCTCTCACACTCCCTCCTCCTTGCCATCCACTCTCACACATAAACACCCTATTTGATCAATTTTTAACCATGAAATCTCATGTTATTCATACATAAGTTGATGCCCTTTTGAAGCCCTATTGATTGGTGCAAGTTATAACATCCAAGGAGGAGTATTCATGGTGTCTTTGGGCTGATTTTCTACAAGGTGATCATAAAGATTGATGGTCTTGAAGATGGTGTTGGCTAAGTACAAGTTTCTCCATCAAAAACCATGTTTTGATCATAACCTACATCAACTTGGTGGTATAAAGATTGTCCTCCTCATCTTCTTGTTATTTTGATTATGTAAACATGTATTTTATTTCCTATTGTATATATTTATGATGATTATATGATGATAAAAATGTTATGTGGGGATTTGTTGTTGATAATCATGGATAAAAAGATGAAAAACTATAAGTAAAAATGGGTAAATCTTGTTTAAATGATAGGCTGTATAAAAACAGTAAAGAACCACATGTTAGACTGATAAAATGATGAAGTAAAATGGATTTACAGTAAGCTATGGGTCTTGTACACATGTGAGAGTTGGCCATGCAATGGAATCAAAATAATGAGTGAGATATGATCAAAACAAGTTTAGGGTATAAATCTGAGGTTACTGTTCTGGACGATTTTTAGAAAATACTTAAAGGATGATTCAACAGTAGCTTTAGAAGAGTTAAATGTAGCACAGATCATGTAGTTTATGTCATAAAAATTTGAGCTTCTATCTCCATGTAGAACTCAAGATATGACAGTTTTGGTGAAAGTGAAGATAAAAATCAGATTTTTGGAAATTAAAGAATAATACTATTATATAAGCACTCAAATTTTAATAGTATAAATTATAATTAAAACCCACTAACTCATGAATTTTATTTATAAAAATATGTACAATGATAAATAAGTGGACATTTTATAAAAATGGTAACTTGTTATGTTTTATAAGTTATAAAACTATAAACATTGTTTTTACGACTTTTTTCGGCTAATACCGTAAAATTAACGTTTTTGTTAAATAAAACTTAGATGGTTGGACCCGTCTAATGAAAACTTTATAAAACTTATATACTGATATATAGACATGTATAACAAGTAAAAACCGATAAAACCTGAACTATAGGGCATACGGACATTAACGAGCTAAGTAAACATATTGGACTAATACTTGGGCTAATAATTGGACTAAATAGGATAAACACTCATAAAAATAACTTATTGGGCTTAACCCATTTGGGCCCAACTTGAAAGTGTATGTACTGATAATATAAGTACAAAATGGATTAAAATAAGTTAAATAACTTATAATAAGCTTATTGGACTTAGGACACGTAAATGGGTAAAAACTAGTAAACTAGTATAAAAGCTATCGACATATAACACTAAAATGAGTAAACGAGAATATGTAAACCCACTTGATCAACATATATATATAATCATCATATGTATACATAATTGTTATTTTTATAAAGTCATTGGACAAGAGTCTAAGACCGATTGTTATTTGTCTAGGTTTCCGTGATTGAAGCACGTACCGTACATCCAAATCGCCGATAATCGTCTTCCCACATCAACGTGAGTTCATAGCCTCGCACTCTTTTAAATGTTTTATAAATGCTTTATAAACCCGCGAGGGAGATAACATGTTAGTTTTTATAAACTTAGGACACCATTTGTCCTGATTGTTTGTTTATTGATTTTTGGACCCGAATGATTGAATGACCCGATTGTATGACCCGATAAATGATTAATGGACCCGATAGATGAAATAAAATAGATTATTAAAGTTAGGTTATGTCACTAAAAGTCCCATTAGCATGAATTGTGAACTACCGGGAGTTGGTAGACGCTTATGCATTTAATAGTACTATTTGGGGACGATCACCCCAGTTCGCGCCTTGACGGTTGATCCCCGTCGTGCCACATTGATTGGTAAGCGAATTTATGTATGAGAAGATTTCCATAGCGTGACCTTTGTGACGACACGCTACTTTAGATGGGCAAAATTTGTATCGGGTTAGCTACCCGTTTTGGTTTAGTAAGGTAACAATGTCATGCGGCTTATAATAATCCAAAAGTAACGAAATACTGCTAGACGCTCCGAATTACGATGTATTGCCTGACTAGCAATACTGGGTCATACTATTGATATTATGTTTGTGTTTTGGTTTTCATAACCATATTCATATAACGGTTTTTGGTTTCATACAACGTCATAAGACGTATTCTATGATGTTTTTTTACGACATTGGCTCGTATAATAATTTTTAGGGCAAATGCCTATATTATGATTTTCGATAAGGATTTATATAAAATGACTTTGGCTATTTTACCGCCTATTACAAAGATTTGTATAAAATGATTTTGGCTATTTTATGGCCTATTACAATGATTTGTACGAATTGATTTTTGGTACTAATTTCATACAAAAGTTGTATTGATGGAATTTATTAAACTCTATGAATTCACTCGGCGTATCGCTGACCTTTTCTTTTAACATGTTTTATCTCAGGTGCTTGAAGGTAATTCTCGGGAAGACAACAAGAATTCATGGCCCGCACTTAAAACAATATTTTCCATTCAAATACTTTGTAAAACTTTGTATGAAATATAATTGTAACACCCCACTTGGATAAGTGGACCGTTACGTGTATTTATGGCGTGTCATCAAAGCATAAGGTAAATGTTCTAAAACATTAAATGACCATAACGGAAATACCAGAATCAAACATCGGTAATCCAACCTAAGCTCCAAACATGTAAAGTAAATACTGAAGAGAAGGCCTAAACAATGTCCAAATAAGCAGAATAATGTAAGAAATGCATAAAGTAAGAAGTCTGGATTGCTTCCATCCAATGCACATGCTCTCAGAATCCTAAGAGTGTCCGGGTGTACCTGCCGTTAGAACATGAAAGGAACTACAGCTGAGCATAACACTCAGTGAACGGATATAGCATGATAAGAATGTACTGAAAGTAATGGAATAGAAGACAACAATGAAGCTATAAGACTGATATGTAACATGTGGTAGAACTCTGCATAAAATCTGAGAAACCTGGTTCATAAATACTGAAACTGAAATATAACTATTAATTCTGAAAACATGCATTTACTGTATTTTAATTGCCAGAGCTTATATAGGTCACGTGCTGTAAAAACCGTGCATGAATAACTGGAGGGGTGACCTTGTCATGCTGTAGAGGGGTGACCTCTAAATAATTGTGTTGGGTGGAGGGATCAGCTCCAATGTGAAGGATGTAGAGCACACACCACATTCACCCTGATAACTTGTAACACTTATAAGCCTAGGATGCATCCATACGCCCCACTAATAATACTGATAAAATGGCCAAGCTGAGCTGAGTGGGACGATGCAGGATATCACTCTCCTGCATGTGAGTCACGACACCGGTGCCTCTAGTGCCTTGGTTACGGTACCTCCGTAACTAGTACATAAACTGGTCGTGCTTGTATATAATGCTCAGGCAATTTATTTAGTTATTAACATGATTACTGATAAACTTAAACATATACTGGGGAAAACATTTGGCTGAAGACGGGGAATCCTAATCATGCATAGAAAGAAAGTCCTTACTGAAAGGACAGAAATCCGTAGTCCAGTAACCGACCGAGATCAACTGACCGAAGGTCTACTCTGATTTCACGCGAGCTACATGAATAAGGGACGTGAATGAGTAAACTGATATTTGCTTATTTAATCCCATGTTCTTATTGGTCTTTCATTTATTTATTTATTTTCTGAAATTCCGTACGTATATTAACTGATAAATCTGGCCTTGTAATAATTCATTTTAATGTATTATCTTACTACTATTAGTTACGCTACAACGTATTTCCGACGCTATAGTAGTACTATATTAAGTATCCCGTTAAAGTAGAAAGTTTCATAATTTAGAAGTTCTCAAATAATTTAATTCATTTCATAAAATTATACCCTTTTTAAATATTAGAGAACTATCTTAAATTAATATATTTAAATATATTTTAAACATTTATAAAACCATTTAATTAAAAGGTATAATATAAAAATATTTATTTTATTTATCAAAATAATGCCCCGAGCCTACCGAGATATCCCATCTCGGTCGCACTAAACAAATCAACATATAATACAAAATCTGTCAACAAGAATTAGTGACCGAATTCTGTGTCACTAAAACTGTCGCTAAAACTGTCCTTTTTAAAACTGCATATTCCTAACAGTTCTGCATCAGAAAACTGTCGCTAAAACTGTCGCTAAAGTTATTTCAATATACCCATTTTATAGTCTCATTTCCCACTGGTTTTTCATATAGTTCTCACTGTTAGTTTTAAATGGTTCCCGCTGTTAGTTTGTAACGGGTTTCCACTGCAAGTTTTTTTTTTTTTTACACAGATCCAAACACCCCCTAACTGCCCAGTAATCCCAAACACCCCTGACTACTTTGATTGCTGCTGTTCCGACCCAAAATAATCCCGCAACCCCTAGTGGATCGCGACTGGCTCAAGACCACCACTCTGAGACCCACTGGTCTCGGTTATTGTGAAGCTAAACAAGCCCGATACCATGATTCATTTTGATTCGTGATTACCCTTTTTATGATGAATTTTGCTTGATTAATCATGTATGATTCGGGGTATAAGAAAGGAATAGCACAATTACCGTTGTGGGATTAAGGAGAGACAGTTACTCGCCTTCAAATCAATGGTTGGGAAAATCAAACTCCTCCCTGATTTGTCTTCAAGCCGGCGGCCATCATTCACCAAAACCCTAAACCGTTTGTTTTTTTTTTGTTTTTTTTTTGTGTCTGCGTACAGATTTGACAAAAGGGGGAACTCCCCGTTTTTTTTGTGCATTAAAATGGGCTTGAGCCCAAATTTTCTTTTCTTTCGTTCTTTTTTTTTAAACAAACCAAACGGCCCCTTTTCCTCTTTTTTTTTTTTTAAAGTTTCCCTTTTTTTTCTTTTTTTATTATTCCTTCTTTCTTTTTTTAAACGTTCGTTCTCGAAACCGCGTATTTAATATTCTAAAATTAAATACGGGTTTTACAATTCTTCCCCTCTAAAAAGAATAATTCGTCCCTGAATTAATGATACGACCGTACTGGGTTTTACAATTCTTCCCCTCTAAAAAAGGAGAAATTCGTCCTCGAATTAAAGGTAATAAGTTGATGAAGTTATAAGAACTGAAAGAACACATAAACTGAAAAGACAAATAAGCTGAAAGATAATTTGTCTTCTAATTAAGACATAATGCTGCTGATAGGTTTAAACCTGACATGACTGAAATGATCCAGTAACGTGACATGGCTGAAGAGAACATGGAACACGACATGACTAAAAGAACTTAACTGGATTTATCGAAGGAAAAGGAATGAGAGGTCCGTATGGACTCCTCCGTTTCGAGTGGCCTCCCACTCGAAACGATTCCTTCAACAGATCTAAACATAAAAAAATAAAAAAATATCTTGGTCCTGTTGACCGTGTCCTGAAGAATGTTGAAAAAATTTCTGGTTCCATACTTAAGATGGATTTCCTTAATCTGATAGGATGAATAAACTATAGCAGGTAGGATACATGAAGTGGTACGTATAATATCCTGAAAGATAACATTTATATCTCTGAGCAAGCTGCTGAAACATATAGGGACGAACTACGTGCACAATTGTGAACGTGCTACGCGAGTAATTGCGAACGTGATACTAGGGAATATCATAAACGTATACTGACTGAGGAAAGAATGCCAACGATACGGCCTGAGACGTGAAACGTCTGTCTGGTTATGGAAAAGATGTGTTAAACTTGAGTCTGGTTTTCTCTATGTTTCTATAATCACATCTGGTACGAGACTTGGAACGTATCCACGGAGATGGAACTCGAACCTGAACGTGAGCAATGTCATGAAAGCGAATCGTGAAATTGAATCATGAGGTATCATAAACATGAGTTGAGACAGCATAATACTGCGAATTTTAGACGTAAACGTAAAAGTGAAAATGACCGTGAACGTAAGATGAACGTAAACATACACGTGATCGTGAACGTAAACGTGAGCGTGAGCACGGGTTCTATCTGTCATGATTGTTCATGGGATGCCTTGTATTCGTACAACTTACTGCTAAATTTTTCGCAGGTCTGCTACTGCGTGATCCTTTCGGATGAAAGAAATGTGCAGGCTGATTACATGGTTGAAGATAACTTAGATAGTATCGTACTTTTCTGAGTCTGCGATAACTGATAACAATTTCATGGAATCTCATCTCATTTCTGCTCAGGAATTTCTGTGGATTGTAGTAACTCATTAACATGACGGCGTTCTATCTTGAACCTGCAGTATGTCAGGCGTCCAGATATGAACATAGTTGCATCAAATATGTTATATTGTTTCTATCAAAATTCTGCCCGGGATTACGGTACCTTCTGGTGGAGTCTGAGTGATTAGTCATGAAAGAATTTTAAGTCTGGGTAAAATAGGTCTCTCGTAGCGTAGGATCTTATGGAATACAAAATTTTAGTGTAGGTCCTTTCCTTAATGCGAAAACTTAGCCATATAAAGCTAATCATGAGAACTTTCAGCAATTTCTGCGGTAATAGCCAACTGAATTCTAGAAATTTGGTACTTCGTTCACCGGCGTCGGTCGTGACCATCTGGTGATGGCCTTCACCTTCGCAGGATTGTCTGAAATTCCTTTCTGCTAAAAATAAGGTGGCTCAAAATCCTACCTTGTTCAACTGGAATTCACAGCCGGGAAGCTGTTTATATAGTTTTTCTCCTATCGGATATTCTGTACAACTGTGAGAAGATGATTCTCTTATACCTCTAGGATTTAGCAGATCAGAATGTTATCAAAGAATCAAAGAATATACTGGTGATTTTATCTGAGAAGTCATGAAAATTTTTATTCATAAATTTATACTATAGCTGGAGCATTAGGAAGCCCAGAAGTATAAAATAATAATTTTTTTTTTTGGAAACCATAACGTGTGCAACAACAGTCTAGAAAACATCATGTTCTTTTTCTCACCACTAATGGTGGTATGATTGTGAATTTTTCTAGAAAAATGTTCAAGGCATCGTAACGAGTCAGATAATCCTTCTATACGTGGAATGAGTATCAATTTATAATGGTGATCTGGTATTTTTCGATGGTCGATACATGATCTCATGTTACCGGCCTTCTTTCTGATAGACAGGAAGGGTGCACTCCCTGGTGATGCGCTAGGGCGAATAAAACCTCGTTCCGGTAACTCTTGCAGCATTTGCTGCAACTCTTTTAACTTAGTTGAAGCCCTGTAATAAAGAGTTTTGAAAACAGGTTCCGTTCTTGAGACTAACTCGATGTTAAATTCTGTCTTGTGGTTAGGAATAAATTTCTGGAAAACCTTCCGAAATTACATCTGGAAACTTTGGGATAATATGTTGATCATGAATTTCAGGAATTTCAGAATTCGTATCATGAATGGTGACTAGAAGTCTTCGCAACCATAAGATAATAATTTACATGCTTGTAAAGCTGAAACAATTTGTACTGATTTTTCTGGCAGTAAAATATAATGAATGTATTTGGGATCTAGTAAGACGGATCTCGTCGTTAACTGAACGGAAATCCTTCATAAATACGGGTTGTACTGAGGAGTATTTTCTGGATGGGCGTAGATAATGTCTGAATTAGATAATGTTGCCATATGGATAATTGAGCAAGCATGACAGATCTTGCTGAATGTGTTTGTTTGTAACCTCACAGAATGAACAGTGCGTGTTTAACCTGAATAATACTCCAGTGGTGGTGATTGATTTTTTCAAATGATCTGATTTATGTGTGGCATAATAGAACGAGTGTATCCCCCTTGGAGGGTTCCCTGAATCATTGAGGGCATGGTTTAGAAACATACGGAGTTATGAGTTCTGACTCGTACTTGAGAAGATATTCGTATGACGTGTACCATGACTGGTGTCCTAACAAACGTCGAAATGATACTTGAGACCTGCCTTAACTGTTGTCTGGACATGTATTTTAATGGTGAGTCTGAATAAGGTTAAGAATTTCTGGTAACTGTTAGGATTGGCGGACCGGTTAGACTACTGACCTCTGTATTTCTGGTCACGTCCGTTCCGGAGTTCTAATGGTTACTGACTGATTAATTATAAGCACGGTGGTTGTCATTACCGCTTTGTATGTCAGTTTCATGACGGTCATTATCATGACCGTGATTCGAGTAACTACTTTTGCTGAGTGGCCGGATGGGTACCGGTTCTCACTATTCCGACTGAAAGATTAGCTGAGTGATGTGTGACAGCTAACTGAGGAAGTAAGGCATGGAATAGGATTGTAGTGTTTGATGGTTGAAATTTATTCTTGTCAGGAATTTCAAATTTATATTTTTCGTCCTTGTTCTGCAGATTCTTCATAGTATAAACGGCATCGACATCTTGAGAAATCTCCAAAGTATCAGCAACATCAACATTTGTGAGCTCTTCAAAGTGTTAGCAGCATCAGCATCTGGTACAATCTTCAACTCACAAGCAGCATCAACACCTGGTAGAATATCGACAAGTGGCAAACGCCTGAGATGATTGAGGATCGATTAGCAATATCCATGGAGTAGGGTACCTGGAGTACACCTGTACTACTGTTCATGAAGTAAAAACTGAATACTGCACATGGAACATATCTGAGGCACTGTACGTGGAGTACTCATGAAATACTGTTCATGGAGTATAAATGAGACACTGTACATGGGGTATATACGATACATGGCACTAGTGTAAATTTTATGGGATGATCGGTACTGGTGTCGCTTGTCCGACATGATCAAAGAAATAAATGGATTTAAACGGTAGTAAACCGATCTGAAATAAGTAACATGATAGGCTGACAATTCCTGCATCGACTTACTGCTGGTTGTATCGAGGCTGAAAGTATGATATAATCGAAATCCCAACATTGGCCAGCATGAAGCATGATTAATGAAGGCCAATCATGATTTATCATGAAAACGGCTTTTACTGACATTCTTGTGTATCTTAACATGAAAACATCTTTACTTTGCAGAAAAATATAATCCTCGTAAGGAGACATGAAACTGAATCATCATGAAGACGACATCAACGTGAGGTTATGAAAATTTGAATGTTACAAGGAACATAAAAAGTCAATTCAACTGAGGTGTAATATCAACTGATGTGGACGGCTATGGTTCAATTCACAGAATTCAAAGAAGAAAACATGAAACTAAGTATGGGCTATTCTGGTTCGTTCCATGCTTGTCAAAATTTTCTGAGAACTGTCATGTATAGAAATTTATAATCTGGGACTAAATATGGTTGGCTGTAGTCCAGTCCATACTTGTCCAAATTTATGAAATGTCCTGATATGACAAAGGTGGACAACTATGAATCGGTTCACAAAACAACCTTCGACTAAATAGCATGGAATTTGACCTGAACAATGGTGAACGTTTATGGCTGGTTCACCAAGTAATATTTGACTGAAACATGAATCTGTCAATAGTAAGGATGAACGCCATTGGGTCGGTTCACCAATACAAAAATCTGAACGGGCAAGGGTGAACGCCTATGGGTCGGTTCACCAAAACAAAAATTCGCAGAAAAGCACATGCGACTAAATATGGCCAGTCCTGTACCAACCTTTTACTTAGTCAAATTTTTAAGAAAACCGACTGATAACCGAAGAAAACTGACTGGTAAATGCATGAGAAACATGAAAGATAACAACGCCAAAATATGGAAAGTTCCTGGTGACTACCCACTAGTCACAGGTCAAGTTTTAGAGCCTACAGGTCGAACCATGCGCTCTGATACCATAATTGTAACACCCCACTTGGATAAGTGGACCGCTACGTGTATTTATGGCGTGTCATCAAAGCATAAGGTAAATGTTCTAAAACATTAAATGACCATAACGGAAATACCAGAATCAAACATCGGTAATCCAACCTAAGCTCCAAACATGAAAAGTAAATACTGAAGAAAAGGCCTAAACAATGTCCAAATAAGCAGAATAATGTAAGAAATGCATAAAGTAAGAAGTCTGGATTGCTTCCATCCAATGCACATGCTCTCAGAATCCTAAGAGTGTCCGGGTGTACCTGCCATTAGAACATGAAAGGAACTACGGCTGAGCATAACACTCAGTGAACGGATATAGCATGATAAGAATGTACTGAAAGTAATGGAATAGAAGACAACAATGAAGCTATAAGACTGATATGTAACATGTGGTAGAACTCTGCATAAAATCTGAGAAACCTGGTTCATAAATACTGAAACTGAAATATAACTATTAATTCTGAAAACATGCATTTACTGTATTTTAATTGCCAGAGCTTATATAGGTCACGTGCTGTAACAACCGTGCATGAATAACTGGAGGGGTGACCTCGTCATGCTGTAGAGGGGTGACCTCTAAATAATTGTGCTGGGTGGAGGGATCAGCTCCAATGTGAAGGATGTAGAGCACACACCACATTCACCCTGATAACTTGTAACACTTATAAGCCTAGGATGCATCCATATGCCCCACTAATAATACTGATAAAATGGCCAAGCTGAGCTGAGTGGGACGATGCAGGATATCACTCTCCTGCATGTGAGTCACGACACCGGTGCCTCTAGTGCCTTGGTTACGGTACCTCCGTAACTAGTACATAAACTGGTCGTGCTTGTATATAATGCTCAGGCAATTTATTTAGTTATTAACATGATTACTGATAAACTTAAACATATACTGGGGAAAACATTTGGCTGAAGACGGGGAATCCTAATCATGCATAGAAAGAAAGTCCTTACTGAAAGGACGGAAATCCGTACCTCGTGTCCAGTAACCGACCGAGATCAACTGACCGAAGGTCTACTCTGATTTCACGCGAGCTACATGAATAAGGGACGTGAATGAGTAAACTGATATTTGCTTATTTAATCCCATGTTCTTATTGGTCTTTCATTTATTTATTTATTTTCTGAAATTCCGTACGTATATTAACTGATAAATCTGGCCTTGTAATAATTCATTTTAATGTATTATCTTACTACTATTAGTTACGCTACAACGTATTTCCGACGCTATAGTAGTACTATATTAAGTATCCCGTTAAAGTAGAAAGTTTCATAATTTAGAAGTTCTCAAATAATTTAATTCATTTCATAAAATTATACCCTTTTTAAATATTAAAGAACTATCTTAAATTAATATATTTAAATATATTTTAAACATTTATAAAACCATTTAATTAAAAGGTATAATATAAAAATATTTATTTTATTTATCAAAATAATGCCCCGAGCCTACCGAGATATCCCATCTCGGTCGCACTAAACAAATCAACATATAATACAAAATCTGTCAACAAGAATTAGTGACCGAATTCTGTGTCACTAAAACTGTCGCTAAAACTGTCCTTTTTAAAACTGCATATTCCTAACAGTTCTGCGACAGAAAACTGTCGCTAAAACTGTCGCTAAAGTTATTTCAATATACCCATTTTATAGTCTCATTTCCCACTGGTTTTTCATATAGTTCTCACTGTTAGTTTTAAATGGTTCCCGCTGTTAGTTTGTAACGGGTTTCCACTGCTAGTTTTTTTTTTTTTTTTTTTTACACAGATCCAAACACCCCCTAACTGCCCAGTAATCCCAAACACCCCTGACTACTTTGATTGCTGCTGTTCCGACCCAAAATAATCCCGCAACCCCTAGTGGATCGCGACTGGCTTAAGACCACCACTCCGAGACCCATTGGTCTCGGTTATTGTGAAGCTAAACAAGCCCGATACCATGATTCATTTTGATTCGTGATTACCCTTTTTATGATGAATTTTGCTTGATTAATCATGTATGATTCGGGGTATAAGAAAGGAATAGCACAATTACCGTTGTGGGATTAAGGAGAGACAGTTACTCGCCTTCAAATCAATGGTTGGGAAAATCAAACTCCTCCCTGATTTGTCTTCAAGCCGGCGGCCATCATTCACCAAAACCCTAAACGTTTTTTTTTTTTTTTTTTTTTTTTTTTTGTCTGCGTACAGATTTGACAAAAGGGGGAACTCCCCGTTTTTTTTTGTGCATTAAAATGGGCTTGAGCCCAAATTTTCTTTTCTTTCGTTCTTTTTTTTTAAACAAACCAAACGGCCCCTTTTCCTCTTTTTTTTTTTAAAAGTTTCCCTTTTTTTTTCTTTTTTTATTATTCCTTCTTTCTTTTTTTTAAACGTTCGTTCTCGAAACCGCGTATTTAATATTCTAAAATTAAATACGGGTTTTACATAATGACTTGGGACCGATGTAACTTTTATATTTATGAATGGAAATGATTTATTATTAAACGACGCGATTTTTATGCGTTGTCTATGATGTGAGTAATGTGCTATCCCGTAACACCAACTAGTCTTCCGCTGTACTGAGTTGTATAAATTTGGGGGTGTTACAGTTTGGTACCAGAGCTCTCGTTATAGAGAACGAAAGATTTTTAAAACTAAGGTTTTGAATAAAACATTTCAAAATCTTTTAACTATAAACATTTTTCTAAAAATGTCTAAAAATCTTTTGACTATAACGGTGCCGAAGAATTCCCGAGTTACCGACAAGACCAGACTGAGAAGTGTTATTTTAATATATATATATATATATATATATATATATATAACTTGGATTATATATATATATGATGTAATTTTATTACATGATTGTTTGATGATTATTTTGATATTTATACGCGGTATTTATACGACGTAGATTGTCACAGGAACCCTAAATCCCCTAGTAAATTAATCGAAGCTATTCTCGTAGGAATTCTAGCTATCCTAGATCTAAACCAAGTTGTGGATATTTATGATCCCAACAAATGGTTGATATTTGTAGAAATGTAGATATTAGTTGATTGTGATATTGAAAAAAATTGGCGAGATTAAATCTGATATCGATGTCATGACGATCTTTTCCTCATAGAGTGGAGTTTGACAAAACGTTATCACCTGGAAAGATGTCATTTGATTCGTTGTCATCCAATTCTTAAATTGAAATCGAAAGGGTGAATGTTGCACTTGAGGCTGTTATTGGAACCATTACCCAAAAGCCTCATGCCACTAATACCTTTCCGAGAAGTCTAAGTTGAATGATCAAGTCATTTCATATTAATGACTCATTTGATAATTGTTGTTGTAAGAGCTAATAGGATTGGAAATTAAGTGTTGATTCATATTGAGATCGTATTGCCTTTACAAGGCCTAAGAATAAGGTTGAAGTATTGGATAATGAGGAAGGATATTGAATTGAGTATAAGATTGGTTAAAACTTGAATAAAGTAAAAATTTAACTTGTATGGAATATGAGATTGATAAGAGAAAATTATTAAGTCATATGATTGAATTATAAGGTTTTAAATGATTGTAGGTTCGTGTTAAGGGTTGTTCCTAGACCATTGTCCACTAACGAGGAGCCCAGTGTCCAAGAAATAAATTGAAGAAATCTTCTTCTGAATTGAGACCGATGGATCTTCTAGGACATGTGGAACACCTAATGACTCTTGTAGATTAGTATTCATTGTGGTATCTTTTAAAAATAATCCCTAACCTAACTGAGACATCAGTTGGTAGGATGAGTTTTGAGAATTATATGACATAGTGACACGTAATGTGTTACGGTACAATTCTGACTTATTTGTAATTAATGAAAAAGACTACCTTTGATTGCTAATCTTACATGTATTGATGTTATCTATCTTTTATTGCTTCATCCTAATGTTCGCATTAGTGATGCAACCATTGAACAAGTACTCATCTCGAATCGAGTTACGTTGTGGATTATTCTCTTTGTATTCCTGAGTGCCATCAAAGTCATGAACCTCATGATTATTTGGCTAAGCTCATTTCCTATCATATCATAGTTAATTCTTGGTGAACAAGCTTTCATCACTCTTTTGCATATCACTCATTGTTTTTATAAGATAAAACAGTATCATTTGAGGAAATTGAATTTTCATCACTATAAGGATTCTTCAAAGTGAGATTTATAAGTGATTGATATCAAAATGAAGTTGTTTATGAAATACCTTGGAAAACTTAATTGTATCATAACAAGGAAAATCTTTGTAAATTTATTTTTGATTCTTATTTAAGAATTAAACATGAAAATGTTTTTATTATAAACATGATGATAAAATTTTGACGAACTGAGTATTGCATCGTTAATCTTGAAATTGTATATAGTTGCGCGCCTACATACAATTTGGAATGGACTATGCAAGACTGATTAGTAGTCACCATAAAACTACTGAATAAACAATACATTTTCTGTGAGGATTGTGAAAGATTAAATTTTAATGAGATCTGCAAGAAGTGAAAAATAAGGACATAATGTTAGGGACACCTACATATGTGCCTGTAGCATCTATTCTTCTGAGTTGAATTTACTCATCTGTGGAAATTGTCTTATTTGACAATTGACAATTCTTTCTTGTCCAATTCTCCCGTAGTGAGATTCTTAGGAAAAGTATATGATTACCGAGTGTTGATACCCGACAGGATGTATTGACGTTCTTATCATTTCTTCTGATTTGATTTCATTTGAATGACCTGGGTAACAATCCGAGGAGCTTTCGAATGCGTACTCAAATTATGAAAACATGGAATATATTCATATTCGTTAAGTGTTTTCGTCTATATCTGATTTGAAATTCTCTCACATAGATTTTGCGTTGACCTTACTCTTTTAAGGTTAGTTATGTCTCCTGATATCCTTGAATTTGTGAAGAATTATGAATTATTATTAGCCTTTTGAGAAGTTCACATCTTATCGACGGCAATAAAACTGAAAAGTTAATAATGCCAGTAAAATGGATTGATTGATTATGACATGACGACATTGTCTTAATTGATGGGAACTCGAGTAGAATTCCCCGAAAAGATAAGATGTTGATTATCAAAAGTGATATAAATAATTCTTGATGGATAACCATACCCTGCATTTAGACTTGAAATATTACCATGAATGGTTGTGAACTAGTTATAGATATTATAATCTAGAAGGAACCTAATATGTAAATATTAAAAGATGTTTATCTTATCTGAAACTTTAGGAGGTATTTGTTGGTGAATTACCTAGACTTTCGCCATTAAGGCAAGTTAAAATTAGTATTGATTATATTTCCGGTGCTGCACCTGTGGCTTGTGCATTATACGTCAGCACCATCTAAATTAAAGAAATTACCGTACAACTGAAAGAGTTGTCGGAGAAAGATTTTATTATACCAAGCCTGTCATCCTGAAGAGCTATGGTGTTATCTTTCCTTATATTTATAGATTACTGTGACTGAGTAAATTGACAATCGAAAGCGATATCCATAACTCGAAATGGAACATTTGTTCGATCATTTACAAGGTTCTAGCGTATGTTTTAAAGATTTGATCTACGGCATGGTTATCATCAACTTCACATCTGCGAAAAAGATTATCTATTCCAATCATTGCATCCAGAACTTGTGATGAACATTATGAGTTTCCCGTGATGTCGTTTGGATTGACTAATACACATGTAGCATTCATAAATTTGTTGAATCACGTGTGTAGGCTGTAATTTGATAAATTCATGCTCACGATCATTAAGGACTATTTATTTGTTTATAAGAATAAAAATGAGTTAATAATTATTTATAGATTGCCCTAAATTGGCCGAACGATAAAAACCTGTATCTTAAATATTTAACATGTGATTAAAGACTAAATCCTTTATATTAATTGACCATGTGAGTAATAGATAGGAATATAAAATGACTCTTCAAAATTTAGAAGTCATTTAGAACTTTGAATTATACTAAAAAGAAAGTGCAAATATATTTTGACAAATGTTTTAACAAAGGATTTTTAAGGGATTATTCCCTTATACACAAACCATTTAACTAAACTTCTGTTTAGGGGTAAATGTTTGTGTATACCTCAAGATAACTTAAGAGGAATTGAGGAAACCTTTTAAATCATGACTTGAAATTCGAAACGACACATTTTGCTTTTCAAACTAAGAAAATTTTGACCACGGTATAACCAAAGATTTTTCGAACATTTACGCATCTTATTAATTATTTTAATTATTTTAATTATTTTCGATAAATCAACAAAAATCTTGTTAATTAAACTCAAATTTATTTTGAAAATTTTATATAATTGGTCGAACTAAGAAATTTAAAACTTTTACGTTTACGCTTCATTAAAATTAACTAATAATTATTTAATTAATTATAATAATTATCGACGCTTTAGACGCCAGATTGAGAAAAACTGATAAAAATGATAGTTGAGACGAAACTGAAACATAAAGATATGAAGAAAGAATTTTGAATAAATACGGTTGTGATATTTTTTTCATCGGGAAGGTGAACGTAGTTACTGACGCATAATATAGAAAGAATATCTGAGTGAATTGTGGACATGATAATTATATCATCATGAGAAGTGAATATAGATACCGACGCATCATGTAAAAAGAATAAAGAACCAATTAGGATGTGTTCCTTAATAATGAAGGTACAAAATAAATTGCCGAACAATATAAAAATAAACAATGTTTGTAAAAAGGATAATATAAATAGTGAAAGGTTTCACGGCTAATGTGAACCGTTAAAATTTAGAAGCCGATGGCGTTAAATGTATAAAAGATCACCTATGATTGTCTAAATATGGAGGATTGTGAGATATAGTTATGTTGGAATTTGTAAGTATAAGTATTATATGTATGTCATTTTTGACTAAAAGTATCTTTGTCTGAAGAAGTTGTACTAATGGAAATTATGAAGGCAGGCATCTCCTCATACATTAGTTAACGTCTAGCTATTGCAAAGGTCATCATCTGAATATGATTCGATTTGGGTCATCGTCGACAGACTGACCAAATCTGCTAATATCATTCCCGTTAATGATAAATGCAAAAGAGTTATGTAAACATAGTGTGCCTGTATCGAACATCTAAATCAAGATCCTCGCTTCGCATCGAATTTCTTGAGATTTGCTCAGAAATCATTGAGAACGAACCTTGATGAGAGTACTATGTACCATCCCAAATCGAAGGGACGAGGTAAAGTAACGATACAGAGTAATATAAGTGTTGTTTTATGTTTGAATGAACGACCTTTGGTAATAAATCGTATAATCGCTTTCCCTTGGAAGGATTGCCATTGATGATCATCGTATTAGGATTAAGATCGAATCTTGTTAGAATCTATATTAGAGCATCCGTAAGCAAGAGTTGAGATGGAGACACCCGACATACACCCATTGTGATTTGGACATGTCTCTCAGGTTTAAGGTTTCCTATGATGGCGAACCTATCCTTGCAAAAATACCCGACCCGCGAAATCTGAAATGATTGTTGAAATTAGGATCTGATTATTGACTGCCGGTAGTGGGCAAGAGGATATGTGAATACGAAATGTAGATCTTGAAGTGCCAAATGGGTAGCGAAGTTATGCCACAATTTTTAAACTTGGGAAAATGAATTCATGATCTGACAAATCATGGGATATAAGTCCCCGTTGTTTGGGACAATTGAGATGATGTAAAAGTTGGGATTGAAAGGCATATAAGCTGGATCTACCCTAGGACTTCAAAGACTGCGTGAATTATGTTTCGTAAATCGAACTTGATGGAATATCTATCAAGTGAAAATCTGATTGTTCTTAGTAAAGCTTAGATCGGCGAAAAGTTGCATTCATCAGAAACCCATGAACATCATGGATAGAGAAAGTAAGTCAACATTTAGCCTGATCTTATTCCCATAGTTATGTTTGATGAAACTAGCGTATTGTAACGAATTGCACTTGTGAGAAAAGACCGAATGTGGAGGAAATACCCACATGGCTTTAACTCTATAAGAAGCGAGTAGTAAGGTAAGATGATCTTTGGGGACAAAGATCCTGTTTAGGGGTAAATGCTGTGACAATCCATTAATTTACGATTGATATTTTATTCTCAAATATTATTTGAAAATATTATTTTAATGTTACAACATGAACTCACTCACTTTTGGGAAGAAATTTGGATTTACGTCTTGGAGTAGCATCGACTACGTCTAAACCGGAGGATTCAACGTTACGTACTTACGTTTACATACACCGTCTTTGGTGACAGTCCGACATTTCAGAAAATAAATTTATCCGTGAATACTATTTTGGAGTTTTAAATTTGTGTTGGTTCATAAACTCACAAATTTACGAGAAGAGACTAGGACTTACAATTTTATTTTAACGTCCTTTACGACTAAACTGGAAACCTTAGGATTACGTATTTACGTTTTCGAACTCCGTTTTTGATGAAACAATTTTTATTGGATTCGTTTTGTGACGTTGATTCATAATTTATAAAAACGTTTTTCATAAAACGACCCGAGGGCACGCAAATCGAGGAAACTAGAATCGAGGAATACCCGTAAATAAATGGGGATGAGACAAAATAACTTTTGCCCCACCCCCATATATGGGACGGCCAACACTTCACAACACATCAAGGATGTGTCAATTTCTAGTTAACAACTAGGACACTTGTCCTAGTTTGCTAACCAAACCATTTACCATAAAACCACCAAAGCTTAAATTAGCCACTTCATTTCCATCTCATGCAAAACACACAATCCTCTCACTCTCCCTCCTCCTTGCCGTCCACTCTCACACATAAACACCCTATTTGATCAATTTTTAACCATGAAATATCATGTTATTCATACATAAGTTGATGCCCTTTTGAAGCCCTATTGATTGGTGCAAGTTATAACATCCAAGGAGGAGTATTCATGGTGTCTTGGGGCTGATTTTCTACAAGGTGATCATAAAGATTGATGGTCTTGAAGATGGTGTTGGCTAAGCACAAGTTTCTCCATCAAAAACCATGTTTTGATCATAACCTACATCAACTTGGTGGTATAAAGATTGTCCTCCTCATCTTCTTGTTATTTTGATTATGTAAACATGTATTGTATTTCCTATTGTATATATTTATGATGATTATATGATGATAAAAATGTTATGTGGGGATTTGTTGTTGATAATCATGGATAAAAAGATGAAAAACTATAAGTAAAAATGGGTAAATCTTGTTTAAATGATAGGCTGTATAAAAACAGTAAAGAACGACATGTTAGACTGATAAAATGATGAAGTAAAATGGATTTACAGTAAGCTATGGGTCTTGTACACATGTGAGAGTTGGCCATGCAATGGAATCAAAATAATGAGTGAGATATGATCAAAACAAGTTTAGGGTATAAATCTGAGGTTACTGTTTTTGACGATTTTTAGAAAATACTTAAAGGATGATTCAACAGTAGCTATAGAAGAGTTAAATGTAGAACATATCATGTAGTTTATGTGATAAATATTTGAGCTTCTATCTCCATGTAGAACTCAAGATATGACAGTTTTGGTGAAAGTGAAGATAAAAATCAGATTTTTGGAAATTAAAGAATAATACTATTATATAAGCACTCAAATTTTAATAGTATAAATTATAATTAAAATCCACTAAATCATGAATTTTATTTATAAAAATATGTACAATGATAAATAAGTGGACATTTTATAAAAATGGTAACTTGTTATGTTTTATAAGTTATAAAACTATAAACATTGTTTTTACGACTTTTTCGGCTAATACCGTAAAATTAACGTTTTTGTTAAATAAAACTTAGATGGTTGGACCCGTCTAATAAAAACTTTATAAAACTTATATACTGATATATAGACATGTATAACAAGTAAAAACCGATAAAACCCTAACTATAGGGCATACGGACATTAACGAGCTAAGTAAACATATTGGACTAATACTTGGGCTAATAATTGGACTAAATAGGATAAACACTCATAAAAAGAACTTATTGGGATTAACCCATTTGGGCCCAACTTGAAAGTGTATGTACTGATAATATAAGTACAAAATGGATTAAAATAAGTTAAATAACTTATAATAAGCTTATTGGACTTAGGACACGTAAATGGGTAAAAACTAGTAAACGAGTATAAAAGCTATCGACATATAACACTAAAATGAGTAAACGAAAATATGTAAACCCACTTGATCATCATATATATATAATCATCATATGTATACATAATTGTTATTTTTATAAAGTCATTGGACAAGAGTCTAAGACCGATTGTTATTTGTCTAGGTTTCCGTGATTGAAGCACGTACCGTACATCCAAATCGCCGATAATCGTCTTCCCACATCAACGTGAGTTCATAGCCTCGCACTCTTTTAAATGTTTTATAAATGCTTTATAAACCCGCGAGGGAGATAACATGTTAGTTTTTATAAACTTAGGACACCATTTGTCCCGATTGTTTGTTTATTGATTTTTGGACCCGAATGATTAAATGACCCAATTGTATGACCCGATAAATGATTAATGGACCCGATAGATGAAATAAAATAGATTATTAAAGTTAGGTTATGTCACTAAAAGTCCCATTAGCATGAATTGTGAACTACCGGGAGTTGGTAGACGCTTATGCATTTAATAGTACTATTTGGGGACGATCACCCCAGTTCGCGCCTTGACGGTTGATCCCCGTCGTGCCACATTGATTGGTAAGCGAATTTATGTATGAGAAGATTTCCATAGCGTGACCTTTGTGACGACACGCTACTTTAGATGGGCAAAATTTGTATCGGGTTAGCTACCCGTTTTGGTTTAGTAAGGTAACAATGTCATGCGGCTTATAATAATCCAAAAGTAACGAAATACTACTAGACGCTCTGAATTACGATGTATTGCCTGACTAGCAATACTGGGTCATACTATTGATATTATGTTTGTGTTTTGGTTTTCATAACCATATTCATATAACGGTTTTTGGTTTCATACAACGTCATAAGACGTATTGTATGATGTTTTTTTACGACATTGGCTCGTATAATAATTTTTAGGGCAAATGCCTATATTATGATTTTCGATAAGGGTTTATATAAAATGACTTTGGCTATTTTACGGCCTATTACAAAGATTTGTATAAAATGATTTTGGCTATTTTACGGCCTATTACAATGATTTGTACGAATTGATTTTTGGTACTAATTTCATACCAAAGTTGTATCGATGGAATTTATTAAACTCTATGAATTCACTCGGCGTTATCGCTGACCTTTTCTTTTAACATGTTTTATCTCAGGTGCTTGAAGGTAATTCTCGGGAAGACAACAAGAATTCATGGCCCGCACTTAAAACAATATTTTCCATTCAAATACTTTGTAAAACTTTGTATGAAATATAATGACTTGGGACCGATGTAACTTTGATATTTATGAATGGAAATGATTTATTATTAAACGACGCGATTTTTATGCGTTGTCTATGATGTGAGTAATGTGCTATCCCGTAACACCAACTAGTCTTCCGCTGTACTGAGTTGTATAAATTTGGGGGGTGTTACAAAATACAGATGAAATTTTACCCTATATCGAGTAAGTATTACTAACACATGTCTATTTCATTGATATAAATATTCTAGAAACAAAAAATTAATCAAATATATTGTTTCGTTTCAAGCGACATAATAAATATTTGAAAAAAATAACCCGGGGAAACGAATAGCATTGTTGGAGGCTGAGCATTGTAAAACATTTGCTAAGTGGTTACATGATGAGGTAATTAGTTGTATGATGTTTATAATTGTTTGTTTGTTGCTAAATATTAGTTAACTTAACATCTCAAAAACCAATACTAACCTAGTAGTAGAGTATAATAAATAAGCACTTACTAATGATCGGCCATCTCCAACTTTCATTAGTAACTAGAAGCGTTGTCATTAGCTAGGAAAAGGTCCACCAGCACACCATTTCTTTATCTGAAACACTATTCTTTAACTGTTGAAATTCAGGTTTTGAGAGAGTTAGCAATATCAAAAGATAGCGTATCAGATACTGTTAGGTGGATATCATTTGGACCACGCGCCACCGTAGTGAAATACGATGCATACAACATCAATGGGTATACATTTCGTACGAAAATAACTGATGGAAAAGTTCACCAGAACAGTGGGGTTTGTGTTGAGGTAGAAGATACTCATATATCCAAAGAAGTTCAAACAAAAAAACTTTCTTATTATGTGGTTTTACAAGAGATATGGGTACTAGATTACCGTTTCAGGAGAATTCCTCTTTTCAAGTACGATTGGGTTAATCACAAGAAACATGCGGTCAAAACAGATAAGCTTCTTGGTTATACATTGGTAGACCTGAATAACTTAGGCCACATAGCTGATCCGTTCATATTTGGCTCACAAGCAGGACAAGTGTTTTATGTACAAGACCAGGTATAAAAAAAATATGTCTATTGTCTTCAGGACACCTAGCAAGAATTACAAAGATACATATGACGAAGTCGATGAGGAATTTAGTATAGTTATTCACCAGAACAATGATAACACTTTGCCAGGTGTATCTGTAGGTGATGATTCACACAGTGACTACTATCGAGCCGACGGTGAAGGAGTTGTCATACGAAAAACCAAGTGAAGCCTGACATGCTCAAGTTGGCACAATCAACCTGTTTATCGTATTTAACTTGTTCTTTTAGAGATAGGAATATTTGAATTCTAGTACTTGTTTAAGGATTTATGTTTGTGTGCATATCACAAACATTTCATGTTTTTCTGCAAAAACACTTGTAATCTCTTTTATTTGAATATAAATTTTCTTTAACATTCAGTGGTTATTTTAATTATATTTTTATGAAATTTAGATCTCTATTGTGTCCTGCTTATATAGCTAATTACATGTAAGTTTTCATAATCTGTCATACTAGTGAAACTTTGTGTTCAAAAAGAGTGTTCAAATTGGTCAGATGAGTTGCATATCTGTTTATATAGTGACATACAAATTGTATTTTTTTACTCTATCTTTGTGTCTACAGTGTCCATATAAGTTTTCATACTATGTCATAGTGAATTCTGTCATAATTGTGTCGTTTGTGTTCGACTATATTGTTCAATTTGGTGATTGAGTTGCAATTACTGAACTGCACAATGTATATATAGCTATTGCATTAGTTTGCAAGGCTGGGGTGGATGTACATCAGCCTAGGTATAACTTTCAACTCCACTAGTGATTTGGCTTGTGAATGCTTATTTTATTGATTATCCAGCTTATTTAAGTCTTTTGTTGCTCACCTTTATATTTTAGGTTGGTTTAGAGGTGGCAAATCTTGCCCATTTTGATAAATATGGGCACTTTTTGCCCATTTTCAAAAAGGGATGGGCACTTTTTGCCCATTCTTTATTATTAATGGGCTAAACGGGCGCATATGTAAGAAACTTATGGGCGTAATGGGCGCACATATAAAATACTAATTAGGCTACTCGACGGATATTTTATATCAAATTTTTTATCCCTGGCTTTCAAATAAAGATTTTTATTCTATAATTTTACGTTTTTATATGTTTTTTTCTTTTTTTAGCTTGCGCCCGTTTAGCCCGCCCGCTTCGCCCGCCCGTTTCGCCCGTTCCCATTTAGCCCGCACCCGTTAAGCCCGCCGCCCGTTTAGCCCGTCGCCTGTTTAGCCCGCCGCCCGTGCCCGCCTGCCCGCCCGTTTTGCCACCTCTAGGTTGGTTGCATGCTCTGAAATTGCTTAAAATTCATTATTCCTTTGTAAATTTGTTATCCTGCTCAACATAAGGGGTGTTTGGGACTGTATGTTAAACCATTATTGACAACATGATTTAAGCCTCATATTGCATGCACACATAGGGTTTAGTTACAATAGGTTAAAGTTGGTTTTAATTTCAGTCTTTATTCACAAATTTTGTGATTAGCATGTATTGCAAAAATCTACTCTTTACTGAAGTGCATTATGCATATATAGCTATTGACATAATGAGTATAAGGTTGTGTCTGCAAGAGTATAAGTTTGTATCTGCAAGAAGTTTGAATAATCTATAATACAGAGTTTTTTCATACTTGGCAACTTTGTGCTCAAATTCATACTTAAATCAGTTCATGTACCTTCTTTAATTTCATACACACAGCACATTCTGCTATCTTAACCCCCAAAAATAAAAACAGGTACTGATATTAAGCATAGCTATAAGTTAAAGATCAGTTTAAGATGTAATATATACAAATTAAGATAAACACAATATATAGCAGGCTATTCAACGAAATTAAACATAAATGTCAAACATTTACCATTAGACCACCATATAATACATATGTAGTAACAAAACATGGATACATAGTACATTTACTTAAACAAAATAACTAGGTTAGACACAACATACCCAAACTGCATACTGATGGTAAAAAACAACACAAACACACGTGTCGATGCACAACAATCATCAAACATTTTCTTCTTCTGGTGGTGGAACTATTTCCATTGAAGTGGACCAAGCTTTCAAATCATCCACACCTTCAAGTTGTTCCTCGAAAATCTTGTTCAAACAAAAAATCTTCAACTCCAACCTCTTCTTTGAATCAGTAAAAGCTTCAATAGACTCCTCCCATTCAACAGCTGGATGCTTGGTCTTCATTTTAGCAAGTGCAGTACGAACCCTTTTAAGGCTTACCTTAACTGGTTCAATCAAATCCCGGATATCATTAGTAAAAGCCTTCTCCTCAATAATCTGTTGCTCCAAGAAGACCCTCATGGAATACGAAATAGGTGCACCACCAGTGAGTTGCATAATCTCGTCCAACATAGGGGTGGCATTTGCATCAGAAGTACTTCATTGAGAATCTGCCATGGATCGATTTGTTAATTGAAAGAATAAAGGTGTTTTTTATTTGGGGAAGATGATAGGTAGTTAGTGATGTTATAGATTATGTAACCATAGGCAGGGCATTTATACAACCCATAACAACCATAGTTTTTTATCGGGGCAAATGAAGAGTTGCAAACCATAATGGCAAATAGTCTGAACTCAATGCATGCAGGGAGTACCAATGATGCTTCGACACACACTCATAAATGTGTATGACAAATTTTTTTTGATGGGCTTAGTTAGTCACATAAAAAAAATACTTGTTGAGACAAACTATTATTTTATGGGCTTAGTTAGCCACAAATAAAATTACTTGTTGTGACTATGTGTAGTGACTTTAGTCATACAAACACTTAAAAATGTGACTCATATCAAGATTAGTGAAAATTGAGATTACATTTGGTTCTAAACATTTGTCAAACGAATATTTTACTGTGTCACATTTTCAATGTGTTGGTCATATATAATCTCATTATAATGTGACCATAAATATACTTTAGTTACAAATTGCTTTAATGTTGTGACTATTGCTAAACTTATAGTCACATAATTGTTTGATGATTTAGTGTGATCATGTACTATATTTGATCATAGTCTTCAAGTAATTATAAAATTTTGTCACATTTAAATAAATATAGTGGCAAATGTTTCAATACCTACTTTTAATTTGCCACACACACAAAATTCATGTGTGGTTAACATTTAACAAAATATACTAGTCACATTAAAATAATGTGTGTGACAACCTTGTTTATCAATTTGTCACTTATAAAATAAGTCTATGTGACCATATATGATTTTAGGTCACATTCAATGTGTGTATGGCAAATATTTGTCACACATGTATACGTATAATGTGAATACTACTTGAACCAGACTTTGATTCGGTAACACTCTCAAATTATTAAGTGACTAACGACTCATCCAAAAAGCATTTGTTAGCCCTAGTCACGTAAATATTCATATGCGTGACAAACAAAATACGAATTGGTCATACAAACTGACTTCAAGTGTGACTGTTTATTTATGACTGGCGAATTCAGTCACACAAAAAAAATATTTGTGACTACACGAAATTTGGTATGTGTGACCGAAACCTATTTTTGTACTAGTGTAAAGAATCGAAGCAAAGTGCTCAAAACGCACGATCGAGTCAAAAATTACTATTATTCTCGCCATCGGGAAAATCTACATTCGTGTCACTAAACACTTATGAAAACATGAGAAAAATTTTAAAATTTGGCCATTTTTAACCTTATTTTGCAGCAAAACGATGAACAAAAAGATGAAAGTTGGAAAGCGTGATGGTTTGGCAAGGCAAGTATCTATTCACCCCCCCCCCCCTCATACTAAAGTTAAACATTGTCCTCAATGTTTCGAGTCTAAGGGTAGGATACCCCCATACTAGAGACGTTGTCGAATGCTTTCTCTAGCATGGAAAGGGTGGAACCATTAAATCAATAGCCGTTTATGAAGTGTGTTAAAAACCTAAGGTTAGAAAAATAAAGGATACATCATTTGGATATCGAGAAATTCTTCAAAGAAAACGATCGAGGTTCACGTAAAACAAACACGAGATGCTCCAATCGTGATGATGATGATCTAATAACCACAATTCAGAAACAAACACGTAACAAAGGTTGGAAGGGCAAAAATCCCCTCACATTAACTACATTAGAAAGCGATAATATGTACATGGATAAACATGGGAGCTCCCCCACAAGGCACCTCGTTTTTTACTACCGAGTCATGAGCTCGACTCGATCCCCTCAATACTAATTATCATTGGGGAAAGTGACTTGGTCGAGGTCGTCTAAAGAAGGGACTTCCCCACCAAAGTAGTGCTTCAACCTATGACCATACACTATAAAGTTAGGACCATCATTTTGAGCTAGGTCGATGGTCCCATAAGGAAATACTTGGGTGATAGTGAATGGTCCGGACCAACGGGATTTCAATTTGCCAGAAAATATTTTTAATCTTGAGTTAAAAAGCAACACTTGATCTCTAGTGTTAAAAACCCGGTTTTTAATTTTAGAATTATGAAACTTTTTAGTCTTCTCTTTATAAATCAATGAATTTTCATAAGCAAGGTGCCTCAATTCATCTAATTCATTCAATTGGATTTTCTGGTGTTTTCCCGCGGTCTCAGTGTCATCATTACAATGCTTTAGGGCCCAATAAGCTTTGTGTTCGAGTTCAATTGGCAAGTGACAATTCTTCCCATACACAAGCTTGTAAGGAGTGCAGTCAATGGGCGTCTTATGAGTGGTACGAAAGGCCCATAAAGCATCGTCTAACTTATCCGACCAAGATTGTCGGTTTTCTCCTATCGACCTCTCCAAAATCCTTTTTAACACTCGATTTGAAACCTCGACTTGCCCACTCGTTTGTGGGTGATAAGCCGTAGAAAGACGATGTGTAACCCCATATTTCTTTAGAACTTTCTCAAATTGGTCATTGCAAAAATGGGTTCCACTATCGCTTATGATAGCACGAGGGGTTCCAAACCGAGAGAATAATTGCTTCAAAAACTTGACTACCACACGAGCATCGTTCGTGGGCAAAGCCTTAGCTTCCACCCACTTAGATAGGTATGTACTTATTACCATGAGATGATAGGAACGGCCCCATAAAATCAATGCCTCACACGTCAAAGATCTCACACACTTGGATGATGTTTTGTGGCATTTCATCGTTTTGTGAGGCTTTTCCTTGACGTTGGCACGAGTCACATGACTTGATAAGTGCATGCGCATCTTTGTAAATGGTAGGCCAAAAGAATCCGGCATCGAAAACTTTCTTCTCCGTGAGATTAGCACCATGGTGACCACCCGTGGGTCCCTCGTCACAAGCTCTATGGATATTAGAAGCTTCGGTTCCAAACACACAACGTCGAATGATTTGATCCACACAAGTCCGAAATAGATAAGGGTCGTCCCAAAAGTAGAACTTTACGTCACGAAAGAATTTTCGTTTTTGTTGTGTCGTCATACCCTTAATGATTAAGTTTCCCGCATGGTAATTTGAAATGTGGGCAAACCATGGGGTGGACGAGTCTTTCTTAGAATTCACTACACCAAGATTCTCGAGAGGAAATGTTTCGGTGATTTCTTTGTTCTCGTAAACACTTTGGTGAGGATCTTCTAATCGAGAGAGGTGATCGGCTGCTAGATTCTCGGTTCCTTTTTGTCAAGTATTGTGACATAAAATTCTTGTAGGAGGAGAATCCAATGAAGCAATCACGGCTTAGCATCTTGTTTATCAAAGAGATACTTGATAGCCGAATGGTCCATATACACTATGCTTTTCGTCAAGACGAGATAAGGTTAGAATTTCTCAAATGCATACACCACGGCAAGTAATTATTTTTTCGTTGTGGTGTATTTAAGTTGTGCTTCAGTCATCGTTTTGCTAGCATAGTGAATAGGCAAGAAGTGTTTTGCATGACGTTGACCCAAAACGGCCCCAATAGCGTAATCACTAGCATCACACATAAGTTCGAAGGGGAGGTTCTAATTTGGAGCAACAAGAATGGGAGCTTCAGTAAGTTTCCTTTTAAGGATTTCAAAGGCTCGTACACTATCTTCGTTAAAAATGAAAGGTGCATCTTTTTCTAGGAGGTGTGTAATGGGCTGAGATATCTTTGAAAAATCTTTGATGAATAGACGATAAAAGCCCGCGTGGCCTAGGAAACTCCTAACTCCCTTGACAGTTTTGGGATAAGGTAATTTTGCGATGACGTCTATCTTAGCTTTGTCTACCTCAATCCCCGCTTTCGAGACCTTGTGCCCTAAGACGATTCCTTCTCTATACATAAAATGACATTTTCCCAATTAAGCACATGGTTGGTTTCCTCACAACGTTTTAACATTTTACCCAAATTTTCTAAACACAAAGTGAACGAACTACCAAACACCGAAAAATCATCCATGAAAACTTCCATCGTCTTCATGATCATGTCATGAAAAATAGCCATCATACACCGTTGAAAAGTTCCCAGTGCATTACAAAGTCCGAATGGCATTCTACGATAGGCAAACGTTCCATATGGACACGTAAACGTAGTTTTTTTTATCACGAGGATTGATGGGGATTTGGAAGTAACCGGAAAAACCATCTAAAAAGCAATTGTAATCGTTTCCAGCAAGACGCTCCAACATTTGGTCCATGAAGGGCAAGAAAAAATGGTCTTTATGAGTAGCGTCATTCAACTTACGATAGTCAATGCACACCCTCCAACCGGTCACGAGTCGAGTGGGAATTAACTCTTTGTCATTGTTTGGCACAACGATCATTCCTCCCTTTGAAGGGACACAATGGATTGGGGCTCACCCAAGGGCTATCAGAAATAGGGTAAATCATTCCCGCGTCTAGTAGTTTAAAAACTTCCTTTTTAATGACGTTGTGAATTTTAGGGTTCACCCTTCTTTGACATTGGATTGCGGGTTTGTAGTATTCCTCCGTTAAGATTTTGTGCGTACAAAACTTAGGATCGATTCCCTTAATGTCGGAAAGTTTCCACGCAATTGCCCCTCTGTGAGATTTTAAAACATCATAAGTGCGGCTTTTTCATCATCGGAAAGATCTTTCGTAATAATAACCGACAACTGATAGTCTCCTTCCAAGAATACGTATTCGAGGTGCGGAGAAAGATCTTTCAACTCGAGGGTTGGTGGTTCATCGATTAAAGATGTTGGTTCAATACTCATAACCTCCACCAGCGGAGGAAATGGAAAATCGTTCAACAAATCCTTGATAATCGATAAGTCTTCATCGTCATCGAGATCTTCGTTAGAAGTTCGAGGAACGTTAAATTCTTCAAACGTAAAACCACCTCCTTCAAATGGAGTGAACGAAGGCGTCGAATTATCAAGGATAGGATCGAGCATAGTGGGATTTCCACAATTGGCCTCATCGACAAAACCTAAAATTTCTTGTGAAAATTCTTCGCAAACGACATCGATCATATCAATATGGTTTAAAGTCACGATAGAATAAACATGAGAAAGTTTCGAGTTTTGAGTTGCGTTTATAACAAGTTCCTCGTCGTTGAAACGTAAAGTGATTTTTCGAGCATGCACATCAATAACCGCTTTTGACGTATCTAAAAACGAACGACCTAAAATGAGAGGAACTTGAGGATCCATGGGAATATCTACTATGATAAAGTCTACCGGATAGAACTTTCCCACCTTCACAAAAACGTCTTCGGCCGTCCCACATGCGAGAATTGTAGAATGATCGACCATTTCAATAGGCATCTTCGTAGGAGTAATATTAGGAAGATTGAGCGACTTAAAGATCGAAAGAGGCATCAAATTAATACTAGCACCAAGATCGGCCAAGGCGTAGCATTCTTCCATATCTTGAATACCACACAGAATTAAAAATTTACCGGGATCACTGACTTTTTAAGGTATGCGATTAAGATAAACCGATGAACAACTAGACAATTTTTGCAATTTCTCCTAGTTATTCAACATACTCTTAAAGTTGGCGGCAAATCGAGGCATCATGATTAAAGCGTCGACAAAACTTATGTTAAAATTCATATCACGAAATATCTTAATAAAAAGCTCAAATTGATAATTGTCTCGTTCAAGCAATTTTTCCTTGTTACGTCTTGAAGGGTAAGGTAAGAGTGGTGTTGGGTGGGACATAGGCATAGCCTTTGGAATCTCGGGTTCCAATGATGGTAAAGGGTCGACCGTAGGTGTGGTTTGAGCGGTTCTTCGTGGGCTTGAGATTTGCTCCTTTTCTACCACAACCTCGGGTTCTTCCTCAATTGCCTCCTCCATAGTAGCAATTGGTTGAGGAATTGGTTCTTTAAAGGTCTTACCACTACGTGTGGTAATCACTTTCATCTCTCCCTTCGGGTTTGATACGGTGTTACTAGGAAGACTACCCGAAGTAGAGGGTTTGTTCATCATAATTGCCTCCAAAATTGCATTGAGATTAACTTCTTGCTTAGCGGTACTTTGGTCTATCCTTTGTTCAAGCCTAGATTGACTTTCTCGATTTTGTTGTTTTGACCTCTAATTTGATTAGCAAAATTGTTTTTCAACTCAATTTTCATGTTGGCGTTTTCCTTAGCAAAATTTGCTAATTCCCTCGTGTTTTTAGCCGTTTCCCTAGCTTGACTAGCCAATTCCTCTTGGATGTTATCAAGAATCTTGTTATTTGCCGTAGCGTAATTCAAAAAATCATTAGGAACTTCTTTAATGTAAGCATTGGGAAATCCTAGTGGGTTTTGAAAATTACGGTTTTGATTTTGGTTTTGCAATTGAACACTAGTCCCTTGATTCCCATAAGTGTTATTGTTACCTTTATAATTGTTCCTTTGATTGCTTCTGTAACCCACTTGATTGTTGTGATAATTGTTAACATTTTGATTTGGTGGAAAACCCGGTGGAGTCAATTGATTAGTGCGGGTAACTTGACCGTTTTGGTTGTAAGTTCCCGTGGCCGCGTTGGCACTCGAAGTGTTACCACCGGCGGTAATGCACTCGGAGAAATCGTGAGTTCCACCACAATAGACACAAGAAAACACAAACGCTTTAGCCATAGCGGGAGCGGGTTGTTCACCAACTTTAAACTCTATCAATAATCCTTTAAGCTTATCAAAAATCTTGTTTTCCAAATTAGCCTCTATTTGGCAAGCATCAATTGTATGTGACGATGAAGGTGAAAACGAATCCTTGCTAACACTCGGTGTGCTACGAGGACTATAGACCTTGGACATATTCTCAATGATTAACAACGCTTCCTTGACCGATTTACACAAAAAATTATCACCCGCGGCGACATTAAGATAATCACGCTCATGATCGTTCAATCCATTGTAAAACGTGTCAATTTGATCTAAGTCGGAAAAATCGTGATGAGGGAACTCATGTAACATTTCCTTAAACCGATTCCAAGCAGTTGAAAAACTCTCGTTAAATTGTTGTGAAAACTTTGAAATCTCGTTTTTCAAGTGCGTAGTCTTAGAGGGCAGAAAAAATTGGTTCACGAACTTCGAAACAAGATCCTTCCACGTCAATATAGAATTGGGAGGCTCTTCCTCTAACCAAATTTTAGCGGGCCCCACTAAGGAATACAGAAAAAGCATCATCTAAATCGATTCGTTCAAGACGTCCTTAAACTTGCAAGTCGATGTGAGACGGTTGAAATGGCAGATGTGGTTATGAGGGTTGTCCTTTTCGTCACCACGAAACTTGTTGGCTTGGATCATGGACAATAAACCCGTCTTAACCTTGAAATTATCCGCAAGGATGGCGGGAATCACAATCGCTTCTCCATAACCCTCGGTGGGTGCTTGAAGTAACTCTATCATAGTATGATTAGCCATGGTGAATTCTTCTGCTACAACGGGTTCGTCAATGGGAGATTCTTCGCTAGAAAGGGTTGGTGTTCCTTCCTTTCGGTTTCTATGTTTACGTGCACGTCTTGCTTTGTTACGAGTTTACATAAACGTCACGTACAACGTGGGGATGAGCAAAGAAGATTCTTTTTGGTGTTTTTAATTTTTCAATTTTTTTTGTGTTTTTGATTGTTTTTACTTTTTTTTGTGATGTATTACGTAGACACAAATCTACAAATCTCTCCTCGAATCAATCTCTCGATTAAAGGAACCTCAATGAATGAAAACGATCACGTGAAGTGAACGCCTTCGATGAATTTAGAACATTGGTGGAACACCAAAACGTTCAAGAGGGTTTAATCTCTGAAACCAAGAAAATATATATGATACGTAGATAATACTTTGGGTGGCAAACCCTCGATTAGCCCTTTTTCTCAAAACAAGCACAAGCAAGCGGAGGAAACGAGGAGACGCGAAGCACTTAAGAGCCTTTTTCCTTTAGGTCGTGAAATACTACCGCCTTATACCCACCTTATAGTTTGTGTTTATCAAAATTAAGCTTCTCGAAAGTATGTATCTATTTTACCTTTTTTTCTTTGTCTGAGATTCGAATACAATAACTGAGTGATGAAATACCAATTAAGGTTGTGTTTTCACACTTTTGGAGTATTATGGATTTATTGAGATACGTATACAATATAGAAATAATAATATTCACAATAAAACGAAAAACGATAATACGTGTTAGTAGAGTTCTACTAACACAATACTATTTATGGATAATATCAAAACACAAATTATTCAAATCAAAACACAACACGCCTCCCCGGCAGTGGTGCCAAAATGATTGTTAGTAATTTACACTTGTTTAGGAAAACAAGGTAAAAGCGGTAAGTATTAAACAAATGACTTAGGAAAGTCAAGTGTTAATGACCCAAATGTAAGTTCGTTCACCAAGGAGGACTAATGTGTGGGTTTAAATTGATTAATATTTGTGATTAATATTAATGAGAAAATGGAAAAAGAAAAATGACAGATACGTGAAAATTACACTAAGACGAAAAACACGGATACACGCAAAACAAGGCAAAATAAAAATTTATCTTAAAAATTCCCAAAAAATCACAAAAAATCCTAAAAATATAACTAAGGTTTAAAAATGAACAAAACTTTTTGAAACTTTTTAAATTAATTATTATTTAATTTTTAAATGCTAATTAAAGCCCTAAAATCAAAATAATTAAAAAAAGCCCAAACAAAGATTATTCACTTTATAAACCTCAAAAATATTTTTCTAAAACTAAAAAGTATTTTTTCTAAGTTTTAAAACCTATTAAAACTATTAAAAATGATTAAAAACTAAAAATTATATATTAAAATAATATTAAAAATTCAAAAAACGTAAAAAATGCTAAAAACTTGAAAACTAACTTATTTTAACTTAATAAACTAGAATGAAAGTGAAATGACCTAAATACCCCTAATGGGCCTCGAAATGGGCGAAAATAGTAAACAGTCCATGAAATGGGCTTTTTAGGCCCAATAAGAAAAATGTTCACCAAATGAGCCCAAAACTTCCAGATTAGCTTAAAATTCAATTTTAAACACAAAACTCTAAAGGCCCAGAAGCTGAAATTGAGCTTATCATAGCTTAATAAGCAAACAACTTATTCTTAATGGGCTTTTTGGCCCATTAAGCCATAAGCTGAAAATTGACACACATCCTTCTCTTGGGCTTATAAAGCTGTATGTAAAAAAGAAACTTTGAAAAAGCTCAAGAAATAAGCCTGAAATAAGCAAAAGCTCTCTACATAAAACGACAAAATAGTCGTTTTCGAGTTCTAGGCTGTTTCAGAAGCTGATTCAAGTTGCAAAAGGTTTGAAATGACCAAATTAAGCTAAATCAACAAAAAGATCTCCAATAAGCACACTGAATAAGTAGGAATAAGTTAATAAGCACTTGTGAAAAAGTCAACTAGTTTGTTTTCTAGTTAAACCCTAAAGTCAAAGATCATAAAGCTCCAGATCAACTAAATGGGTGAAATAAGTAAGACTGATCACAAAATCAAAGTTGTTGCACGTTGGAATAAGCTGAAATGGCTTAATAATAAGTTGTTTGTCTTTTAAAACTGTAAGTGGAAACCTTCATTGGGAAAGGAGTTCCCACTGCTTATGAACTGATTTAGATTTTTAGTGAGTTTTACTTGGAGATTTTGGACAATAAGGGCACCCTTACAACCAGTGATTTGTAGGGAGTCACAATCAAGCAAGAAATCACAATTCGACACAGCCAAATGATATAGTTAATTCAAACAATGCACAAACATGAAAATAAGCAAGGTTTGGTGAATTAAGAAGTTGTTTAAGCTAGTTTAAGCTAATAAAAATCCACCAAAATCATACAACATCTACAACAGACTTAATCAAGCACAATCAAACTAGTTTCAGGCTATGATTCACAATTTTAGACTAGTATTAAACCTAAATGGTGTTTGCTGATGTACGTGGTAAACAGAAAAAGCCCTTTGGTGATCTACTTGACCAAAAATCGAATTTGAAACCCACAAATCAAGCACTCAGGTTTCATAAACTTTGGTTTATCACTTGTTAACCCTAGTTAAGCATGCAGTCTAGGTGATGACCAATTTTCAGTTCATAAACAACTGAAACAAGCTTGTTTTTGGCAAACATTCAGATTAGGTGTTTAAGTGCACAAGTTAAGCAGATTTCAGCATACAACCACTCCAATAACAGATACAAACACACCTCAACCTTTAACACCTACTCAATCTTACCAAAACTTTTCAAAACATGCGGTCCCAAACAACCTTTTAAAAACTAAATACAAGATTTTAACAAAGCAAAATGTTTATATTACCAAGAAAACCTTAAACTAGCATCTCATCAACATCACAATGAACTTAGAACAAGGTCTCAAGTAACAAACATCATCATACATCAGTCAATACCAATTTCACTTGTCACCAATTCTTTTGACAGATTAAAAAGGAAGAAAAGTGCAAACCTCAGGAATGTACTTCCACACCCCTGAATGTTAGAGCTTAAGTTCTAGCTTAAACAAGAACCAGCTTCCAACAAACACCCCTGCTAAGATTAACAAGATTAGTGGCAACAGTTTATATCAAAGAAAAAATGAAAAAGAAAACAGATTTCTTCCAAAGTTTTACCCTACAACTTGAATGTTTCCAGACCAAGATTGTCAGGGTGAGATGATCAATCAAAGGTCCAAAAATTTCAAGTGTTTGAATAAGACTTGGAAAAATTAGGTTTTTTGAAACTTTGAAACAACTTGCATAAAACTTAAAACCAAACTCTTAGAACCTTGAATCAAAGCAAACTTAAACTAATGACAAGTAAATAAAGGTGGTGCTTGGAATTAGTCAACAATATCAAACACTTTTTTCATTAATTGAAAAAAAGGAATTACAGATTTATGACCACAAAGAAAACCAAGAAGAAACTTAATGAAAGTAACCTAAGCCCTTTATATAGGTTACAATGAGCTCTAGAAAGCTGATAAAAAACTAAAAACCTAATGCTTGAAGTCCCAAAATTGCCCTTGAAGATTCGAATATGCTTTGGTTTGAATTTATCTTTCGATATCAAACATGTGACCAATTCTTGTTGTTTTGTCATCTTAGACGTTTAACTTGAGCTTAGGATGAAAGCAAGCTTGTGGGACGTTGATCTACTGGCACACCCTTCTCTTCTTGCTAGTTCGTGGGTCTGGGGAGGTTACATGGTTGTAGTGAGAGGGACTATTTAGGTGGGGTTTGGTTTAAGTGATGATAAATTAGTGATCTGGAGTTAATCACTAATTTCCCCTTTGGTTTGATCGAGTTTAGTGATTAGGGTTCTTGGGTGAATAGTGTTAAGTTTAATCCTGATTTGGGTTTGATTAAGGTGTTTAGGCGCCATATGTTTAAACTAATTAATAAATTAGTTAATAAATGGTGGTGGGGTGTGAGGTGTCAAAAAGGTGGGTTTTGATTGGCTGATGGGGTTGAGTGGGTGAGGTGTCACTCCTTGGTTAGTCTAGGTAAGTATTGATGTCGGCCAGATATAGTCCCTCACATTTACACTTTGTTTAATTTGAAGTTTAAACAGATCCAAACTCAATCCCTTTGTATTTGAAGTTTCAAACTTCACACTTTGGCCACAATAACTTTTGCAAAGTATTTTCAAGGGTGTATTTTGCCATTTGTTGATTTTTGAAGGGCTATTCTTAACATGTCTTCATACTTCAAGGTCCTCACTTGTATCTTTGACTTTGTCGGGGACTAAAAATGACAAGTCTTCAACTTTGAGGGACCATTCTTGCCAATTCTTCAAAGTTGAGGGTCTTTTTTGTAAATTTGTCTATCTTTAGGGAACAAACTTGTAATTAAGAATTTACAAGGGTATAAAGTGTCATTTCTTCAATAATGAAGGACCCTTCTAGTACAATCTTCAATTCTTCAAGGACTTATCTTGGAAACTCAACACTTGGGTCCAGTTCATTGTGCGGCTTCATTTCTCGTGTTCGTTTTTCCTTGTTTCTTGTGATATTTTGTCATTTTCTCAATATCCGTACCTAAAATACACATTGAACAAACACAAGCATATTTATAGCACTTCTGATGATGTTTTTACCATTTTAAGCCCGTTTTAGAAGATGAGACTATGTATAAAAGCAGTCTCATCAACTATAGAATGAGTTTTGAAAGGAGTCAAGCACTGATGAAAAGGTATATACCCTAGAGGGTGAGTCTATTTTCAAACCTAAGTGTCAATATTACAAATGGAGTCGTTTATAGAAGTTAAAACGGTTGTATGAGTCGATGACGTAAAACTGCCCGGTTTTTGTAGTTTAAAGATGAGTCAGACAGGGAACTTTAAACGTAAAGTCATTTGATAAAATTGTTAGAGGACTTTCTATAGATAGTAAGTTAGTTCCTCGAGTCGTTTCATAAACATTTGACGAGTCTAAATGGGGTAAATGAGCTAGTACATTTGGTATGTGCCGGCAGATTTTTGCCGAGAGTATAGAATAATAAAGTAGATGTATAGAAGAGTGTAATAGTATTACTTGTATCGTTTTCTCTCGAGTTTGTTGTGATTTTATGAGTTTGAGTTTGATATTCTTATGTATGGTTTATTTCTCGAGTCATTATCAATGAACGCGCCTTATTTGATAGGTTGCGGTTCTCGTGTTTGAAAAGCATCTTCTATCATCGACAATCATCTCGCTAGGTCTCTTATACTAAGGTGAGTCTGTAGCCTCGCTTTTCATGCTAGCTACTAAATGTTTTATACCCACGAGGTGGATACATGTTATTTGAAAATAAATGAATACAAGTCATGATTAATTGTTTGGACCCAAATGTTTCCTATGTTGCCTTGCATTGTATTGAGTACCTTGTCGCTAAAGACCCTAAATTCATGAACCGTTAACTATGTTCAGAATTGATGTTGTGAGTTGGGAATAGCCGCTTATTCAAATGATAGTACTATTGGGTTGACCACCCTATTTGAGACCAAGGCATTACATTGAGTAACCTCTGGGAAGGATAATTTACGAGAATGATATTTGGGTATATATCTAGCAACTAATACCCTAGAGGGGCAATGGTTTATTCTAGTCATGCTGGCATTTGTCGTGGGTGACTAATTGGTTAAGGGGTCGGTGTCATGAGCTTAAATACAATGAGTTGCCTTGATATAGATTGTATGCACGACAATTATATAAAATGATTATGATTGATTTTCTTTTTGTGTTCAAATGTGATTTGTTAAACCTATGGACTCGCTCAACATTATTGTTGACTCGTTTAAGCATGTGTTTCAGGTAATCGAAGGTGATTGATGGCGGAGCTTTACTGTGGATGTTGTGGGTTGCTTTTGAAGTATGTTGGTCTAAAACAATTTCTATCCTTTTACTATTGAACAATTTGTCTAATGTTTGTGTATTGTACTAAACTTGTTGGTTTGATGGTCGGGATCCGTGGGACTAAACGCTTTACTCTGGTGTCGTTTTAGTACATTATGGGATGAAATTATGTTTTAGGCAATGTGTGAAATCTTATTTATATTTTATGTGTGAGCGTGTTTTTGAGTCATTCAATATATCTTGTGTGTGATGATACTTGTGTTTAGCACCCTAATTGTGTATTTCCGTTACACAATGTGAATTGGGGGTGTTAAATTAATTTATTTAATAAATACATATTTATGTATTTATTAGATTAAACTAGGCAAAATAACTATATACTTTAACGATCGTTAATTAATTAAGAGTTAAGTATTAACAAATGTTAAATAATATATTGAAAGAGGAATTAAAAGGAAGAAGGACGGAAGGTTCTGGAACACCCCACAAGGGGTGTTTCGTCGGTCGGTTAGGGCTTTAGGGGGGGGGGAGTTGCCTTTTGTTTACTTAGGCTACAATGGGTTAGAGGACTATAAATACACCTCCTTATCCCTCATAATCTACAAAACTTGAATCTCTCCTCTCCTCTCTTTTTGGCCGATCGCAAGAACTCCCAGGAAGGGGTTTTCGGTTGGTTTTCTTGGTTGATCGATTGTGTTGATAATCTAGTCCTAGCCCCTCTCTAGGGTTCTTGGGTAGATTATTTACAAGCGTAGTAGCTCGGTTTTCACGTGCTAGAATCACGGTTAGCTCGTTGTATTACGTGTGTACAAGATCGTAATATAGTCTTACTTTAGACTATATCTTGGTGGTATTCGATATTAACCCTAACTGGTGATTCGTTGGTGATCTTTTGGATCTTCGCTAGGATAAAGGTATGTAACCCTAATTCGATTAATTATAATTATGTTATTATTATGATCTTGTTAAATCGCTTCCACTATGTGTGCTTTGATCTCGTTTAGGGTTTTATGTAATTGTTATGATGTTTATAAACCTTCAATGGCATCGAGAACCGTTTTAACATGTTATAATTATCGAAAATCTAAAGTTTTTAAACTAATAGTTGTTGTGAGTTAAAACTACATGTTTTTAGGTTTTTTGAAAAATTAAGGTTTTGTTTTTTAAAAAATTAGGGTTTTTTGGCCCATTTTTATAAAAAAAATGGAATTGTTTTGAAACCCTAAATTACATGTATTAAATTGCATTATTAATTGTTATGTCATGTAGATTAATGGTAACGATCCGTAGAGATTTAATTGTTAAGAGATTTTGTGGAGATCCGTGATGAATGTGCATATTTTCACGGATTAATTAAATTGCTATTTGTGTTATTTGATTCAATAAGTCTAGAATTAGGGAAGACTTTTATATGTGTATAAAAACCTAGATTTGTAGATTATTTAATAAATCGTATGCATGTGGCTATTTGATTTATTTATTGCACATATTAATTGTTATTATGTGATTATGATTTAGTGTTTTACTTGTTTATCGTAAATTATTGAATTGTTGTAAACAAGGGTTTTTTTTAAAGAAAAATAAATATGGACTAATATTAAAATTAAGATTTGTTTTGAGATCTAAATTACATAAGAATTTTGTTGATTGGTATTCGCAATAATAATTTAACGGCATACTCTTTTTTTGACAAGCTATAAAGTGGGTATAACGCACCGCTGGTCATGTACCCGGTAAGGAAGGAGGTGTTATGCCATTAGTCACTGACAAAATTCTCGGCTCGACTGTGCGTCAAAATTGAAATTACCTACGATTATTATTTGCATCATACCTTAAGGTTGATTTACTACAAATTCACATCTGAAACACAATGAATAAGGTTATTGCTTTGTGCTCTAGCCGAGTTCTAGGAAACATACGTTGTGAATAGTTGTGAGTAATATTATAAATCAGTTTAACCAATACCTCAACATAACTTATGTAGAAATTTAGTCTCGTGAGGAAGTTTACTAAATGTTTTATTAAACTTATGATATGGAGTTGTATGCATGCTTCTCCATACATTGATTTTGACATCAAAATTTATACCCTTAAAATATAAGTCGAATGCTATCTAATTGACGAACATTTGAAATTACTATGTCGTCATATGAGATTTTGGACGATGTTGAAAGAAAACTTTCATTGAATGAGAATTCGCGTGATAGTTTTACGTTAAGCAGATTAGACGACTTAATTAAGTTACTTAGTGAGATCTGGAAACGTAAGGCATTCAGAAGGGATGAAACATGTTTACAATGCAAAACATTCTTTTGGAAATGTAAATATCTTAAATATCTAGAAATTACAAATTGTTTGTCAATTGAATTGTTCGACAAGTCACTATGTGGAATACATCCATTACTAGCAGATCAACTGATGTGATGGATTTAAGTCAATATAGATTCTAGGATTCAAGGAAAATACTATGGTCTATTTACCGAGGTAGTTTTATTTTCTTGAAAGTATTTTGTTATCGAAAATACTAATATTTGAACTTATTTCTGTAGAAATGGCTCAACCCGACAATAACACAATAAGTTCTGCGTTCAAAACTTTCTTTGATCGTCCTGAACTTATTGGCCCAAACTTCAATGATTGGTATCGCTCCCTAAGAATTTTTCTAATAGTAGCGGGTACTATTGACATCTTGACCACTCTCTATCCGAAGGATCTTGCTGAAGGAGCTTCTGATGCCGAAAGGCTAGAACACGCTGCTACCATTAAGAAGCACTCGAATGTGGCTTGCTTAATGATAGGGAAAATGTCCCCTCCGCTTCAAATGAAGTATGAGTTATTTTGCCTAAGCGTATGCTTGATGAACTCAAGGCTATGTTTGAGAAGCCCCAAGTTGTGGAGATCTACGACTTAGTAGATGCTTTGCATAGATGCAAGCAAACCCCTGGAAAGTCTGTTAGTGCCCATTACATGGAGATGAGGGGTTATATGGAACAGCTCATTTCACTAGGGCAAGCCTATGATCATAGTATGGCTATCAACTTGATCAATAGGTCCCTTAACAAGAATTTCAATGATTTTGTTCGAAACTATAATATGCATTGCATGGGTAAGAGAGTTAATGATTTGCATGCAATCCTCATTGACTATGAAAAGGGGTTAAAGGACAAGACATATACCTCTACGCCTCAAGTACTAGCCATACAAAAGGGTAGAGTAACTAAGACAAAATCGCAAGCGAACAAAAAGATGAAAGGCAAAAGAAAAGTTGATAAGAGCAAGCAAGTAGCGACATATCAGAAGCCTAAGCAAATTTTTGCTAAGAAGAAACAATCTCTAAAGTATGAGACTTGTTACCATTGCAAAGAAATGGGTCACTGGAAGAGGAATTGCCCTCTTTACCTAAGTGAGTTACGAGAAAGAAAGAACAAAGTTAAGCAAGGCGCTGCAACTTCAGGTACTTTATTTATGATTGAACTATTTAATTTAGCATAAAAATTAAATTCCTGGGTATATTATACTGGATGCGGTATTAACATTTGTAATACGCTGCAGGGATTTAAGATGGAAAGGAAGCTATCCTATGAGGAACAATATCTACAAGTGGACAATGGAGCACAAGAAGCTATTGAAGCTATAGGAACGTTTAATTTAGTTTTACCTTTGGGTTTAGTACCGATTTTGAACGATTGTCATTATGCACCTTCAATTGTTAGGGGTGTTATTTCCTTTTCTTGTTTTTTGAATCTTGGATTTATTCACACTATTAATAATAATGGAATTTCTGTTTTCAAAGATGGTATATTCTATTTTAATGCAATTTCTGTGAATGGTGTGTTTGAAATTAACATGCATGATAATTCCAAGTATAATAATAATTATGTATTTAGCATGAGTAAGAAGAAAAAGTTAAACAATAACTCTTCTTATCTTTGGCATTGTAGACTTGCCCATATTGGGAAGACTTGAATACAAAAGCTTCAACGTGGAGGAGTTTTGGAAAATATCAATGATGAATCATTTGATAAATGTAAGTCTTGTATCTTTGGAAAGATGACCAAGAAACCTTTTAATAGCAATATTGAAAGAGCTACTGATCTACTTGGTTTAATTCACACTGTTGTGTGTGGACCACTTAGACATGTGTCAAGGAAAGGTGATAGCTACTTCTTAACATTTACGGATGATTATAGTCGTTACGGATATGTTTATTTACTTAAACATAAACATGATGTATTTGAAACATTCAAAGTGTTTAAAGCAGAAGTGGAATTGCAATTAAGAAAGAAGATTAAAGCTCTTCGTTTTGATTGAGGTGGTGAATATTTAAGTCAAGAGTTTATAGATTATCTAAGTGAGAACAGAATTGTTCAGCATCTCACATCTCCCTATACTCCATAAAAAAATGGTGTATTTGAAAGGAGAAATCGTACACTATTAGATATGGCGCGATCTATGTTTAATCTTACAACTTTTTCATTATCCTTTTGGGATTATGCCTTAGAATCTGCGGTTCGTATTTTGAATATGGTTCCCACAAAGAAGGTTACTAAGACACCATATGAACTATGGCATGGCAAGAAGACATATTTGTCTTATTTAAAGTTCCGAGGTAGCGAGGCGTATGTGAAACATGATTCGGGTGACAAACTATAACAACGATCTGTAAAATGTATCTTTGTAGGATACCCTAAGGAAACTATGGGTTACTACTTTTATTATCCACCTTAGAACAAGGTTATTGTTGCTAGGTATGGAGACTTCCTTGAAAGTGATCTTGTAAATTAAGAATTCAGTGGGAGAAATTATGATCTTGAAGAGAGTCATATAGATACATTACCTTCTGAAAACACTAGCGAAATAATTCCTGTAGAGCCAGAAAGTCTGGCAGTTCCACTGGAGTTAGTTCCTCTGTGTAGATCCAAAAGGATTAAAAACACAAGTAGGAATATATGTCTTAATATAGATGATGATGATGAAGCAAGGGATCTTGGTGAACCTGCTAATTCTAAATCCACCATGCTAGATCCTGAGAAGGATAAGTGGATGGTTGCTATGGATGAGGAAATAAAATCCATGAAAGTTAATGATATTTGGATTCTTGTAGATCCACCACAAAATGCTAAAGTAGTGAGAAGTATGTGGATATACAAGAAGAAAACCGCCATGGACGGAAAAGTACAATCCTATAAAGCTCGTTTAGTAGCTAAAGGTTTTACTCAAACTTTTGTTGTAGACTACGAGGAGACATTTTCTCCTGTAGCAGACTTAAGAGCAATTAGGATTCTCATAGATATAGCAGCATACTACGACTATGAGATATGGCAAATGGATGTTAAAACTTCCTTCTTAAACGGTCGCTTAGATGAAGACATCTATATGCAGCAACCAGCAGGGTATGTTGATCCTAAGAATCCAAGAAACGTATGAAAACTTCAAAGATCCATTTATGGTTTGAAGCAAGCATCACGTCAATGGAATAAACGATTTGATGAAGAAATCAAAATGTTCGGATTTATTCAAAATCGTGATGAGCCATGTGTATATCGAAAAGCTAGTGGGAGTGATGTAGTATTTCTAGTTCTATATGTTGACGACATATTAATCATGGTAAGTAACATTCCAAGAAATAAAGATGCTAAGGATTATCTTGGTAAATGTTTTTCTATGAAGGATCTAGGTGACGATGCATAAATTCTGGGAATTAAGATCTATCAAGATAGGAAAAGACGCTTAATTAGTTTAAATCAAGATGCTTATATAGATAAGATATTGAAGAAGTATAATATGAATAATTCCAAGAAAGGTTTTCAACCTATGGAAGTTAAGCACAATCTGAGTCATGATATAGATGCATCAACTCCTGAAGAGGATGCATACATGCAGAAGGTGCCTTATGCTTCAGCTGTAGTTCTATTATGTATGATGTAAGATGCACAAGGCCTGATGTAGCATTTGATCAGAACTTGGTTAGTAGATACCAAGAAAATCCAGGGAAGCTCCACTGGACTACTGTTAAACATATTCTAAAGTATTTGAGGAGTACGAAAGAAATGTTTTTGGTATATGGAGGAAAACAAGACACAGAACTACATGTGACAGGATTATGTTATGCGACCTGGCAATGTGATAAAGACGATACGAAGTGTAAAACCCGCATGCTTTTACCATAAATAGTACCCTTATAATCGTACGTACATGATTTAAAACTTTCCTTGTATAACATGAATACGTTTCACGAACATAAACTACAAGAACTACGTACGTGTTACGACACAATAAGTATTAAGTATGTATAAATGCACGATAATTATTATCAATAATAATTAAATCATGAACATGAAATCATGAACATAAGAATCACGAGCGAATAATTATGTATTTACGTAATTATTATTACGACTACGTACAAGTATATATGATAACACAAATATTTAATAATAACAAAACGAAATACGAGCACACGAACACGTAAATAATTTAACAAGGAAAAAGTTACGGGTTTCCCTTTGTGGGCCCTACTAACCGCGACACAACAAGGAGAGGGGGGCCCAGCCCATGTTGATTTTTATTAAAGAAACAAATATGGAAAACAATATTCATTCACAAAAGAACTTTTAGGAAAATTAAAACCCTAATATATCTCTCTCTCTCTTCCTTTGGTCGGCGGCATCATCAAAGAAACAAGGGGGTTGGTTGATTTTGTTGAAGCAAATTTTAAGTACGTGTTCGTGTATTCAAGATCTATTGATTCCACGTGTTTTGGTAATCTGAAAACCTTTCTTTTTATTTTCTTTTTATGTTTTTATGCATATATAATCATGGGGTTTAAAAACAAGAGAATTAAAACATGTCATGGGTTTATGGGAAAATAATAAAGGGGTGTTTCGGGTTTGCTTGTCTCGGCCGCAACATAAACCAAGAGTCTCATGACTCTCGGTGTTTGGTTCGCACCACCACACGAGACCCATGTCTCGGTGGTGTTGGGTTTCGGTCAACAGCACGGAACAAGGCACCTCGACTCGCGTCGGGGGTGTCCTTGTGGTTTGTTTAGGTCGCGGCAGCCACAGCCCCACCACCGGCAACTGCCAGTGGCTATTTATGGTAACCAGGGGGAACCGCCACAGCAAGCAGGGGCCACCGGCACACAGTTGGTGTGAACCCTCATGTGGTCAGCGGCTAGCCGAGAAGCAAGACCACCGGCACACAGCCGGTGGCAGCTTAACCACAAGAAGGGGCAACTGGTTCAAGCCGGTTTGCCACTATTTTTGGTGGGGGTTTGGTTTGACCGGTTCACGGGTTCACGGGCCGGTTCACGACATGTTTTTATAAAATAATACATGAGTTCGGTTTATTATTTTTTACAAGTTTAATAGCTTTACAAGTATATTTATTTTACAAGTTAATTAAATTAATTTAATATGTCGTATAATTAATTTAATTAAAACATGGGCTTAGGTTTATTATTATTATTTAATAATACATGATTTTAACCTAAGTATTTATTTATGTAATTTAGACTATAGTAATTAATTAATTATTAAAACATGACTTATAATTAATTAATGTCTATGACTTAGGTTATATTAATATATATATATTAATACATGTTTTAACCTAAGTATTATATACACTTTAATTTAATTAAATCATGCTTATATTTAATTAAATCGTATAACATATAGTTTATTTAATTAACATGTTATAATTAATAAACTATACTATTTATCAGATGACTTGGTATATTTAACCAGTAAAACTTAAGCTTATCTTATTAGCTTATTAATCAAGCTTATTTCTAATTATGGAAACTTTCTATTTCAGGAAACTTACTATTTTTGGAAACTTTCTATTTTTAGAAACTTATCTATTTTAAGCAGTTAATCTATTTTGGAAACTTTCTATTTTGGAAACTTTCTATTTTTGGAAACTTTCTATTTTAGGAAACAAGCTATTTTTAAAAAGTTACTTATTATTACACAACAAGTATAATAATACAAGAAAGACAAGTTATACTTAATCAGAATATCCAGAATACATGATAACCACAAAATAAGGTTAAAACCAGTAAAACAAGACATGAACATATAAAACGAGCTAAGACATGATAAAAAAACATTTACGTACTCAGTAATCAGAATACTTATACACGTATACTATTTATGTAGCATTAGTGAGATCGAAGTAGGACACTCTTTCGTTCGTCTTCTTCGTTCCCTGGACACAAGGTACGGACTCTCCGTCCTTCCAGTATGGACATTCTTTCCTTATTAGGATTTCTCCGTATGCAGCCAACTGTTTTCTCAGTATATGTTTTATATGTTTTGATTTCCTTATGTTTAGTTTAAATGCCTAAGCCATATACATGCATGACCAGTTTCACCTAGTTATAGAGGTACCATGTAAACCCCACATGCTTTTACCATGAACAGTACACTAATAATCGTACGTACATGATTAAAACTTTCCTTTTATAGCACGTTACGCTTCACAAATATTAATTACAAGAATTCCGTACGTGTTATTACACGATAATTATTACGTACGTATTATTATACGATAATTATTAATCATAATAATTATAATCACGAACATAAAATCACGAACAGATAATTATGTACTTACGTAATTATTAATACGATGAATGTCGTTACGTACAAGTAATTATAATATGCGTAAATTATAATAACATGAATAATTAATAAGTACGTAACACGTGAACACGAATAATTAACACGATTATTATTATTAGGTATATTAAATTAACACGACAAGTGATTACGTATATAATTTATACGTCTAACACGTATAAGAACAACTACTAGAATTTACGACATTTTTCAAACACGAATCGCGTAAACATTATCAAGTCGCGGGGTTAGTAGAAGTATAAGGGCTCTTTGTGTTTGTATTGAAATTGAATGGGGAAAGACATTGGGCCGAGGCCCATGATTGTGCATAAACCGACTTAAAACAAAGAAATACAGGAGGGAGGATTTTATTTTAGACAAAATACAGAAAAGATGAAAAAACAGGAAACCCTAATGGAAAAGACCATGGTGGCCGCCACATATTTTGGTATGCCCCTCCCTGCCGACACAATTAACAACAAGAGCAAGAACAAATCAGGTTTTGTTCTAGGAATCAAGGATGGTTCGTGTTTGTTGTTCCAAAAACCCCAAAACACATGTAAGAAACCTAATCTCGTTTTTTTTTCTTTTATGTTTTTCAATTGATTATCTTAATCTGATTAAAACCCTAAGTTATGATGCTTGTTAAAACAGTGGGATTAAGGGTAAAAGTCGTTTGAGGGCTGTTTACAGCCAGTTTACACACAAAACCCGAGACCCTATTGGTCTCGGTGGTGTTTATGCACCAGCAGCCACAAGGCCTCCTGGGTTTGGTCTATCTGTGGCATTCCACAGGCAACCAGGGGGAAAAAGCCCTGCGTAGTGGCAGCCAAGCTGCTGCTGCCAGTGGGAACCCACGACTGGCAGGTTTAGCCTGTCAGTGGGAGTTTTAAACTGCCAGGGGGAAACTGGCAGTAAGGGGGTGTTTGGTTGCTGATTTTGACAGGATTAAGGGGTTGTTTGGTTTATAGTTCAAGAAAATAGTTAAGGGGGCGTTTGGCTGAGTGATATTTAAAACATGCATTTTATATTTTTTTTCTTTTTTTATTTAATTAGTTTAATAAAGCATGTTACTTAAATTAATTATTATTCATGTCTTGGGATATAAATAATTTAAATGAGAACCACGATTTAATTTATGTTCCGTTTATTTAATTAAACCTTTGGTTAAATAATTATTTATGTAATTATTCATGTACATGTGAATAAATTAAACTTTGTTAATTGAATTATGAATTTAATCAGTAAATCATTGATTTTTATTAATTAATAAATACTTACAATATCATGCAACATTGTTATTAATTAATAACTACAAGTTTAGACTTACTATTTATTTATTTTAGACTATAGTAATTAATTAATTATTAAACATGACTTATAATTAATTAATTATCATTACTTAGGTTATATTAATATTAATATTAATACATGTTTTAACCTAAGTATTTTATACACTTAATTTAATTAAATCATGTTTATATTTAATTAAATCTTATAACCTATAGTTTATTTAATTTACGTGTATTAATTAATAAACTATATTATTAAACACATGACTTATTGCATTGAATCAGTAAAACTAAGCTTATATTAATAGCTTATAAATCCAGCTTATTTCTAAGTATGGAAACTTTCTATTTTAGGAAACTTACTATTTTTGGAAATTTTCTATTTTTAGAAACTTATCTATTTTAAGAAGTTAATCTATTTTTGGAAACTTTCTATTTTTGGAAACTATCTACTTTTGGAAACTTCTATTTTAGGAAACCTGCTATTTTTAGAAAGTTACCTATTATTACACTACAAGTATAATAATACAAGAAATACAAGTAATGTTTAATCAGAATATCCAGAATACATGATAAACACAGCATAACGATAAAATCAGTAAAACAAGACATGAACATATGAAACAAGCTGAAAAATGATATAAAACCAGTTACGTAGTCAGTAATTAGAATACTTATACATGTATCCTATGTATGTAGCATTAGTGAGATCCAAGTAGGACTCTCTTCCGTTCGTCTTCTTCGTTCACTGGACTTAAGGTACGGATTCTCCGTCCTTTTAGTATGGACATTCTTCCCTATTAGGATTTCCCGTATGCAGCCAACTGTCTTCCCCAATATATGTTTTATATGTTTATGAATTGCTTATGTTTAATTAGAATACCTAAAGCCATATACATGCATGACCAGTTTCACCTAGTTATGGAGGTACCATAACCATAACACTAGAGGCACTGGTGTTATGACTTCACCACGGCGGAGTGATAGCTCGTGGCGTCCCTTTCAGCTTTTGGCCATATTATTATTATCAGGTGGGGCGTATGGGTGCATCCTAGTTTACATGTTTTCAGCAGATTATTCAGGTGAATGTGGTGTGTGCCTTGCATCCTTCACAAGGAGCTGATCCCTCCTACCCAAACCAGTATATTAAATTAGAGGCAGCCCCTCTAATTTGCATGACGAGGTTACCCATCCAAGTATTCATGCACGTTGATATTTCATGACCTATATTGGCTTAATGGTTAACATGTTAAACAGTTTTTATAAGATAAACATAAGGCTTTTCAAACTATAAAACCAGGTTTACTAAGTTATACCAGGTTTTCCAGGACATATACATTTCCGCTGCTATATGTTTTTCATGCTTATATTATTCATTCTATGCTTGTATATCCATGCACTGAGCGTTATGCTCAGTCGTTACTTTCCTTTCCATGTCCCAAAACGGCAGGTACCCAGGACTTGAGCATTTGGAGGACGTGCATAGGATGGAAGCTGCCATAGACTTTTTCCTTTGCCTTCATATACTTATGCTTGTTTAGTCATTTTTCATTCCTTTACTTTATTATGTTTTGGGCTTATTTTTGGGAACCGATGTTTGATTCCGGTTTTCCCTATGGTCATGTATGTTTACTACATATTATCTTGCATGCTTTGATGACACGCCATAATTACGCGTAACGGTCCACTTATCAAAGTGGGGTGTTGCATACCATAACCATAACACTAGAGGCACCAGTGTTATGACTTCACCACGGCGGAGTGATAGCTCGTGGCGTCCCTTTCAGCTTTTGGCCATATTATTATATTATCATGTGGGGCGTATGGGTGCATCCTAGGTTACATGTTTTTAACAGATTATTCAGGTGAATGTGGTGTGTGTCCTGCATCCTTCATAAGGAGCTGATCCCTCCTACCTAAACTTATATTAGTTAGAGGCAACCCCTCTAATTGCATGATGAGGTCACCCCTCCAAGTGTTCATGCACGTTGATATTTCATGACCTATATTGGCTTAATGGTTAACATGTTAAACAGTTTTTATGAGATAAACATAAGGCTTTTCAAACTATAAAACCAGTTTTACTAAGTTATACAAGTTTTCCAGGACTTAATTAATTCAGCTTCTATATGTTGTATATTCTTATGTTATTCTTTCCATGCTTGTATATCCGTGCACTGAGCGTTATGCTCAGCCGTTTTCCTTTTATGTTCCTAAAATGGCAGGTACTAAAGGGCGCTCGTAGACTCTAAGCGTACGTGCATATGGATTGGAAGCTTTCTAGCCTTCGTTACTTTATTCATTTCATCATACATTTTGCTACTTCTTTCTAGGGACATTGTTTAGTCCTTTTCCTTTACAGTACTTATGTTTGTGTGTGATGAGCTTATACTTTGGGGTACCGATGTTTGTTTCCGGTATTTCCTTTATGGTCATGTAATGTTTAAGACATTTATCCTTGTATGCTTTGATGACACGCCATAATCACACGTGACATTCCATTTACCAAAATGGGGTGTTACACGAAGTCTCAGACGGGTTACGTGTTTGTCATCAGTGGAGGAGAAGTTGATTGGAAGAGCAAGAAACAGACAACGATTGCAATGCATGCTACTCAATATGAGTACATGGCTGCTTCAGAAACTGCAATGGAAGCTGTTTGGATTAGGAAGTTTATTGTATATTTTGGAGTGATGCTTTCAAATAAAGAACCTATTAATATATATAGTGACAATTCTGCTGCAATAATATTCGCCAATGATTCTGGAGTCATGAAAGGAACCAGACACTTTAAACGTAGACATCACTACGTACGAGAACTAGTGGAAGCTCATGAAATCAAATTAATAAAAGTTCACACAAACGTAGCTGATCCTTTTACTAAGGCTTTGCCTAGACCAAAGGTAGTTAAGCATGCCAAGGCGATTGGGCTGCAACTAGCTAACGATTTCATGCAATAAATATGTGATTAGTATTTGGATAAAGGATGTTAAGACATTATTATTTAATAAAAAAAGATTGGATTTCGTTGATTCTTATTACATAATTTTGTATCCTATTTTACATGTTTTTAATCCATGAATAAATTGTTATGCTAAATGTCCGTTGTCGATTAAAAATATGGGAATATTATTAAATTAAGACAATTCAAAAATGTGATAGAGTATACTTGAAAGTATATTGATCGATTTTGGATGATATTCGATGAATCGAGTATAAGACTTATCCCAACTATATGATTATACTTTATGGATCTTTGTCATTAAGTATATCATAAATTGTTATCCTCTGACCTGAGATACAAGAAAACTATCGTGAATCTAGTGCATTTCTATGGAATAATCTAACGCTAAACGTAACTGGTAGCTACAAGGGTTATTTTCAGAAGTGTTGCAAAATTCATAAGTTTTGCTTGTAGTCAATAAGGAATTTATTTCCTCCAATTCGTTTTGGAGTTATAATACAGTTGGGCCCCTCGTAGGGACAACCAAATTTGTTTTGGTAATCTTGCTGAATCGTTGAACGAGAAACGGAATGGTTAATGAAAGGAATGACTGAGATCCATATCCGTATTAACCTTGTATTAGAAATAAATGGATAATAATAATGATGAATCATTAAAAGTTTTTATCCAGGAGACCTTACTCGAGTTGTACTGGTGACATTGCTAGTGTAACTAGACGCTAGTCAATGTAATCACGATATTCGAAATATGTCCAAGTGGGAGCTGTTAGTTTATGGACTTATATTTAATAGTCGTGTGATAGGATCGAACTCGAGATTACGGGATTGCACTTAATACGTAAAGAGTTAATTTAATTAATAAATATATTTATTGTATTTATTAATTTATTTAATAAATATATATTTATCTATTTATTAAATTAAACCGAGAAAAATAACTATATATCTTTAACGATCGTTAATTAATTAAGATTTAATTATTAATGAATCTTAAATAATATATAGAAAGAGGAATTAAAAGGAAGAAGGACGGATGGTTCCGGAACACCCCACAAGGGGTGTTTCGTCGGTCGGTTAGGGCTTCAAAAGGGGGGGGGGGGGTGCAAAAGTTGCATTTTATTTACTTGGGCTACAATGGGTTTGAGGCCTATAAATACACCTTCTTATCCCCGATAATCTACATAACATGAATCTCTCCTCTCCTCTCTCTTTTTGGCCGACCGCAAGAACTCCCACGAAGGGGTTTTTCAGTTGGTTTTCTTGGTTGATCGATTGTGTTGATCATCTAGTCCTATCCCTTCTCTAGGGTTGTTGGATATATTATTTACAAGCGTTTTAGCTCGGTTTTCACAGGCTAGAATCACGGTTAGCTCGTTTTATTACGTGTGTACAATATCGTAATATAGTCTTACTTTAGACTATATCTTGGTGGTATTCGATATTAACCCTAATTGGTGATTCGTTGGTGATCTTGTGGATCTTCGCTAGGATAAAGGTATGTAACCCTATGTAAAACCCGCATCTAAATGCCATGAATAGTACATTACGTAAGCACATGAACCAAATAAAACTTTCCTTTTATAGCATGAACACGTGTCATGAATATTAATTACAAGAATTACGTACGTATTATTACACGATAAGTATTATGTACGTGTTAGTACACGATAATTATTAACAATAATAATTATAATCACGAACATGAAATCATGAACATAAGAATCACGAACACGTAATTACGTACTTAATTAATATAATACGATTAATATCGTTACATACAAGTATTTAAACATAACACGAACATTTAATTATAACACGAATATACGAACGTACGAACACGTAAATTATAACACAGGAAAAACTTCGGGCTTTTCCCTTGTGGGCCCCATATGTTGCGGCCACAAGGAACAAGAGGGCCAAGCCCATTTTAATTTTTACCAAAATAGGAAAAGGAGTAAATGCATTTTCACTTTACAGAGTTTTCACAAAATAATCAAACCCTAGCCTCCTTTTTCCTTTCTCTTTGGCCGCCGACAAGAACACACCACAAGGGTGTTTGTGGATTAATTTTGGTTGATAAAATTCCAGCTTCGTGTTCGTGTCATTGTTATCCTTTGGTTGCACGCATTCGGTAATCCGAAAAACCTTTTCTTTTAATTCGTTTTATTAATTATGAACATATGATCAAGGGATTAATAAAACAAGATTAAAAACATGTTATAAATCATGGTGGGGAGAATAAAAAGGGTTGTTACGGGTTGTTTTGCTCAGGCGACACCCAAACCGAGAGCCCCATGGCTCTCGGCGTCTTTTGGGTTCACACCAACAACCGAGACTTATGTCTCGGTGTGGTTGGTCTCGATCGGCAGCAGGGTACAAGGGACCCCGACTTGTGTCGGGGTACCGTTTGGTTTGCAATGGGTCTCGGCAGCAAGCAGCCACACCACCGGCACACAGCCGATGGCAGATTGGGTCAAGCAGTGGGAACGCAGCGACAACAGAGGGAACCACCGGCACATAGCCGGTGGGAACCCACTGTTGGTCAGCGGCTAGCCGAGAGAAAGGGAACCACCGGCTTAAGCCAGTGGCAATTTTAACAAGAGCAGTGGCAACCGGCCGAGCCGGTTTGCCACTGTTAAGGGGTGTTTGTTTGGTCCGGTTCAAGGGTTTATTCTGTCCGGTTCACGACATCTCTAAATTAAATTCACGGGTCCGGTTCATGACTAAAATTGTATAAGTATTTTATTTTTACAAGTTATTATTTTTACAAGATAATTAAATTAATTAATAAACATGACTTATAATTCATTTAATTAATCATGGACTTTGGTTAATTATTATTTATTAAATAATACATGTTTTAACCTAAGTATTTATTTATATAATTTAGACTATAGTATTAATTAATTATTTAAGACATGAAATATAAGTAATTAATAAACATGACTTAGGTTATAATTAATATAATATTAATACATGTTTTGATCTAAGTATTTTATACACCTTAATTTAATTAAATCATGCTTATATTTAATTAAATCATATAACCTATAATTTATTTATTTAACATGCATTTTTAATAAACTATTTTAATAATCACATGACTTATGATATTTAACCAGTAAACTTAAGCTTATATTATTAGCTTATTAATCCATCTTATTTCAAAATATGGAAACTTTCTATTTCAGAAAACTTACTATTTTTGGAAAGTTTCTATTTTTGGAAACCTGCTATTTTTAGAAAGTTACTTATTATTACACCAAAAGTATAATAATACAAGAATACCAGTTAAGACTTAATCAGAATACATAAAATACATGATAAACACAGTATAACATTAAAATTAGTAAAACAAGGCTAAAACATATAAAACAAGCTAAGAAACTATAATAACCAGTAACATGCTCAGTGATCAGACAACTCAAAAATGTCCCTTATTAATGTAGCTTTAGTGAGATTGGAGTAGGACTTCCATCTGTTCTTCTTTTCTGTTCACTGGACACAAGGTACAGATTCTTCGTCCTTCAGTATGGACATTCTTTCCTTATTAGGATTCCCCGTATGTAGCCAACTATTTTCCTAAGTATATGTTTTATATGTTTTTATTTGCTTATGTTTAGTTTTAAATGCCTAAGCCATATACATGCATGACCAGTTCCACCTAGTTATTGAGGTACCATAACCATAACACTAGAGGCACCAGTGTTATGACTTCACCACGGCGGAGTGATAGCTCGTGGCGTCCCTTTTAGCTTTTGGCCATATTATTATATTTTCATGTGGGGCGTATGGGTGCATCCTAGTTTACATGTTTTAGCAGTTTAATCAGGTGAATGAGGTGTGTGCGTTGCATCCTTCACAAGGAGTTGATCCCACCTACCCAAACTTAAATTAATTAGAGGCAACCCCTCTAATTGCATGATGAGGTCACCCCTCTAAGTATTCATGCACGTTGATACTTCATGACCTATATTGGCTTTTTGGTTAACATGTAATATAGTTTTTATAAGATAAACATAAGGCTTTTCAAATTATAAAACCAGATTTACTAAGTCATACCAGGTTTTCCAGGACTTATTTCATTTCCGCTGCCATTAAGTCTATATTATGCTGCAGTCATTCATATTATATCATATATCCGTTCACTGAGCGTTTTGCTAAGTCGTTACTTTCCTTTACATGTCCCAAAACGGCATGTATTCATAGATAGACTGGAGTATATGGAGGACGTGCATAGGATGGAAGCTGCTTTTAGACTTCTTCTCCTTTTGCCCTCATATACTTATGCTTGTGTAGTCTTTCTTCATTTCATTTCCTTTATTTATGTTTTGGGCATATGCTTTGGGAACTGATGTTTGATTCCAGTTTTCCCTATGGTCATGTATGTTTTACTACATATTACCTTACATGCTTTGATGACACGCCATAATTACGCGTAACGGTCCTTGTCAAAGTGTGGTGTTACAATTATGGTATCAGAGACCAAGGTTTCGACCTGTAGGCTCTAAAACTTGACCTATGACTAGTGGGTAGTCACAAGGAACTTCCTAAGCCAACGCTTGTTATTCCACGTATTTATGTTTTCAACACCTTGTTGTTTTAACCATGATGTTTTCATCGATATTGTTTTACTAATATGGATGAACAACCGTCATTCATAGTTAGTTATGTGTCATTGTTTCATGCATGATGTTCCTCATGAACTGTGGCTAATGTGGACTGAACCCCAATAGTTCATAATTGGTCACATAATTTTTTTTTTCTGTTAACCATTGACAGTTGAGTATCACTTATTTATTTTTTTCATGTATCATTGTTGCAGGTATTTTGACTAAGTAATGGTTGGTACAGGACTGGCCATATTTAGTTGCATGTGCATTTAATCGAATCATTTTGTTTTGATGAACCGACCCATAGGCGTTCATCCTTATCATGTCATTTTGTTTAGGTGAACCGACCCATAGGCGTTCAACCAAACCCATGTCATTTCATTATCATGCATTCATACACTGTTTTTTTGATAAGTTTTGACAGATGATTTTTACTTATTTAGGTTACATGTATCATTGTTGCAGGAATTTTGACCGAGTAATGGTTGGTACATGACTGGCCCTATTTAGTCGCATGTGCTTTTATCTAAACTTTTAACTTTGTGACCGACCCATAGGCGTCCCCTCGCCATGTATTTTGTTTTGGGTGAACTGACCATAGGCGTTTACCCTCGCGCATATAAAAGAATTATAAACTGCATCACGCATTCATGCACTGTTTTCACGCATAATTTTTTTTCCTGTTGATATGCATAAAATTTTGTTTTCATGTTTATATATATTAGGTTATAATCAGATTAATCATACTAATTTTGTATTGTGAACCGACCCATGGTCGTTCACACCAGTGGTTTTCAAATTTCATTTCATTACATTCATATTTATTTCATGTCTACTCATTAAAATTTTCATGATCTTTATGTCGATTATGTTTTCATACTACCATGGTTAACTTCATTTTCATGTTGATTATGTTTATGCTCCTTCATGCAAATTTCATTCCAAGATTCTTCATGTTGATTTTGTTATCATGTTGAGCATGTCTTAAGTCCCCTTATGTTGATTATGTTGTCATCATGTCAATCATGCCCTCATGCTAGACATTGACGGATTCCATTAAATCCTGCTTTTATGATAGTCATGGCTGGTCTTCATTAACCATGCTTTCATACTAATCATTGTTGAATTTCGCTTCGCCAACCTTCTAGGCGTTTCCTCTAGGTAACCAGAATGATGTCTATGTAGAAATTTCTAGGCTATCAGTATGATCAGTCCAGTTTGGCCTTCAAACCGTTTAACCAATTATTCCCTATAAAATCATGCCAGATGATCGACCCACGTCGATCATTTCATGTGCATTCCATGTGTACTCCACGTACCGTATTCCATCAAACAATTTCCATCACAAACCATGTACCTACCTTTCAGATATATGTCACACGTCATTTAGTCGTCTTTCAGTCATATGAGTGGGAATCGGTACCAGCCGGCCATTCAGCTGAATAGTTACATGAATCACAGTCATGAAAATGACCGTCATAGAACTGACAGACAAGATGATAATAACCATTACTATGACAACAACCATCCTGGAAATCACAATAGAACACCGGTCATGGACATGATCAGATATTACAAAGGGTCAACAGTCCAACCGATCCGCTAATTCTGGCCTGATAACCGGAGAGTTTTGTTCGTTTCACACCTCTAGACACATGTCAAGACATCAATCAAGACACATGTCTCAATTATATTTTCTGAATACACATGTTAAGACATCAGTCAAGACATATGTCATACGTTTGTTTCTAAGAAACGAGTCAGGACACATGACTCACGTCCATTTCTGGAACATCCCTAAGAAATTCAGGGTAACCTCCAAAGGGTATATCCATTTTGTTGTTCCACGTATTAATCAGGACACAAGAATTTCAGTACCATCACCGGTGTATTATTAGCGTTTAGACAAGCAGGATTCGTTCTGCGTGAGACAGACAAAACATATTCAGTAAGACCTGTCACTTTTTTTTCGTGACACTTTCTTTTCTTGATGCCATATTTCATATATCCATGACCATATAGGACGCCATTCGTATCACCCATGTGTACGAAGGTTTTTCCTTCAGTCAAATAATAAGATCTAATCTGCTAACGCAGTTACCTCAGATAGATGCGAGTTAAATATGATTCTGATTATGGACCATGAACAACACACCATGCTACAACTGGTCGTCATTTATCAGATTATATACATGGATGTCTAGACTCCTGGATACATTAAGCATGGCTTTCCACCATGAGAATCTGTACACATTATTAATGCTTTAGAAGCATGTGGTTGTTATTCTATGACTAAAGATTTTCAACTACCATTAATGACAAAACTGTTGAAGTTCCTTTATTCTTAACCAGCTGATTATTTTCAAAATTTTCCGATATAAATTCTAGAAGAACCTTCAAGGAGGAGGACGGTAACATGACATTATGTGTCGACTACCGTCGATTTAAACTAATCACCTTTCATGCCCGTTATTTCCCTCCACGTGTTGAAAATGGGTTGGATAGACTATAGGGTACTAACCACTTTTTCAAGATCGACTTGTGATCATGCTGCCAACATTAACGAGTGAAAGAGCAGGACATTTCCATGACTGCTAGTTATACACGACTTGGTCATGCTAAATCAATGATTTTGTTTTAGTCTTATAAATGCTCCAGCAGCATTATGGACTTAATAAATGGAGTTCCACGAACTCATAAAGAAATTCATTAGTACTTCCATCAATGACAACCTGATCTTCTCCAAGTCTAGAGAAGGGCACGATGACCATATTTTCACTATGTTGCAAATTCTACGACAGAAGAAATTTCACCCTGAAATTTTTCTAGTATGAATTCTGGTTAATTACAACGACACGCTGAATCACATTGTTTCTCACGGCTCTTCTTACCAAGACTAAGCTTACGCATAAAGGAGAGATCCTACATTATATTATGTGTTCTAGAGGATCCTACGCTATGAGAAGTCTAAATTCAGAGACTCATGGTGTTCCAAACTTCTATGTATCCAGTTTATATGAAACAAGATGTAGTTAAGTTCATATCTAAATACCTGTCACACCAGCAGGTTAAGATAGAACACCAACAGGCTCAGAGAAAGCATTATGCAATATGGGTTGTTCTCAACCATTTGACCAAGTCTGCATCTTCAAAGATTTCACGGTAGCAGATTTTCAGACATTTTCCTGCCAGAGATCGCACGATCACTTGGCACTCCTTCAGCTAACAGATCAAATAAATCTTCGCGTTAGTGGTCATGATTACGTTCACGTCGTTATTTCATTTTATGACTTACTTTTCACTTCCACGTTCATGACATCGTTCACGTTCATGACCGTATTCTGGCTTACAAAATTACGTTTCGTTTCATTCTGGGAAGTTTGTAGAAGTTTGGGAGTCCAGACTCAAATTTAATAAACTTTCCATCCTCAAAAAGATGTTTCGCGTCATAGTTCACAGCTTACCTCATACTGTTCAACATTTTCACCTAAGTTGTTCCATGTTCATGATATGTTTCACATGTCACGTTTATTCCATATTTATCATATCACGCTTACGATACGTTGCACGTAACCTCATGCTTTATTAACTCTATATTACACTCACCATATCTCCATGTACCACGTTCACAATTGTTCAGGTATCATGTTCACAGTTGTTCACGTACTACGTTTCAGCAAGCCTCGTGCATCATTCCTCGGACGTGCTAATATCATTTACTTCAGGTTATTTCACATTATAACGTTTCATTTACCCTTACACGTTAATTCTTATTCCCTCGATCAAATTCAGGAGAATCTATCTTTCGTTTATAACCAGGAACGTTTACGTATTGTCAAATCAAGGTCATGAAGACCAAGATTATCATATGTGTCAAGATCTTATAGAGGAAACGTTCCGAGAGGGAAGTCACTCGGAAACGGAGGAATCCATCCGGATTTTATCCTCTCACCCTTCCATAATTCAGTCATATCAGGCACGTCACATTCCACGTCCATATTCTTTCAGTTTAAGTTATTTATAATTTAGGGACGAATTATTCTTTTTAGAGGGAAAGAGTTGTAAAACCCGCATCTAAATGCCATGAACAGTACATTACGTAAGCACACGAACCAATTAAAACTTTCCTTTTATAGCATGAACACGTGTCACGAATATTAATTACAAGAATTACGTATGTGTTATTACACGATAAGTATTAAGTACGTGTTAGTACACGATAATTATTAACAATAATAATTATAATCACGAACATGAAATCATGAACGTAAGAATCACGAACACGTAATTACGTACTTAACTAATATAATACGATTAATATCGTTACGTACAAGTATTTAAACATAACACGACCATGTAACACCCCCATAAAGCGGGTATCACAGTGGTGGATCGATGAGCAAATAGCTTACAAAGCACATATCATAATTATATGATTTTTGAAATACAATTGGTGTATACATTGAATTTGTACAATCATGTAAATCGTTGAATAACAGGTGTTATGAATATCCTAGTAAAAGATAATCCCCCGTCATTTTATTGCTCCTAAATGATGCTCAATCCATGCCCAAATAATCTTGCTAAATAACCTATGCAAAACATACTAACGGGGGTCAACATAAAGTTGGTGAATTTACAGATTTTAATCAATTAATTAGTTTGGACATACAATAATCCTAGAAGTAATAATGCACAAAGCATTCTTACTAAGATGTAAATAACATTTGTTTATTATTAGAAACTGAAGCTTAACCCCATAGTCCTCAACAGATGAGGACATACTGTCTTACAAAAAGACACCCATTCATGTTCCAACATGGTATACGTCTGTTGTCCCGGCCAAGGCACAGTGAGCATGACTCACCCAGACGGGGATGGTCAATCCCTAATAGATCTATTTATAACATTAGGGAGATTTACAACAATTTAACAATTTCAAAAGTAAGCAGTCATAATCCAGTTTATACAATCCAGTCATGTCCAATATATGTTTGCATATTTTATTTCCCAAAAGGGAAAGTTTTATCAAAGTTTAAATAGGGCTGTAAACTCACCTGATACAATCGTCATAATAGTTAATAGAGAACGAACGTCAATCAAGAATACATGTCAACAATCGATACATGATCATACGAGACCTAAAGATAACGAGGCGCGTCTTAGGCTCGAGGCAAGAAATAAATCGTACATATATGTAATAATTATGTTTTAATAAGTTCTTGGATATTGCGTAAGTTTAATGATTCTTTATAAAACTCTTAGGTGAACACTTCGTCATTTTAAGTGAAAAAAAAATCCAAGTTGACACTTTTAGCCCATCTTAAGCCCAATAGTGGTCCACTACCCAAGTATATGACTTAAGTCCATTTTAAATTCAGTATACTACTCTAAATTGGTTATTAATCTTAGATCCAGTAATGGCCCAATAGCCATTACAAGTGTAAGTTGGGCTTTTATGGCCCAAGTCCACTTTGTATAGTTTTTGGGTTCTAAAACACATCACAACCTCATACACTTAATATTTCACGTTGGTCGGGTCTCGGGTCATCTAGTCATCAGTATATAAATAAGTCCAAGATCCCTGACAAGTGGATCCTACCACGTTGGTATATATAAAAATCATCACATTTTACGTTAATGAGTTATAATCCGTTTATTATAATTTTCCCGACATGTCCCGCTAATTTGTTCATATCTCTCGAACCGTAATTCATCTAAGTGTGTTCTTTTTACTAACACCATCATTAACTTATGTACTAAACTTATTATAAGTCTAATTACTCCAAATTTATAATTTTCATAGCCAATTAACCCATTTCCTAACTTAGAAGAGTTGGCTGTTTTTGGGCAGCCAAACTCGTTTTCACCATTTTGGTTGCCATTTCGAAACCGTAAGGAACTGGTAAATCATCCAATTGATTCTACTTGTTAATGATTTTATCTACAACCTACAGTTTTACCTTTTTCAATGATTCTTAGTTATTATATGAGAAAACAGTCGGTGAAGACAGTATGCTCAGATCTGACTAGTTTTCACTATTTTTGTCACCATTTACAAACCGTAAGGAATTAGTAAATCATCCAATTGATTCTAGTTCTTCATGGTTTTATATACAACTTTTAGTTTTACATATTCGTAGGTCAGTATAAAAATTTTACGAGGAAACAGTCCATCAAAACAGTATGTTCAGATCTGACTAGTTTTCACTTTTTTGGTCATATCTTACTATCTAAAATTCGTCACGAGACGAGCCACCCGGGGAAATAACAACAAAACAATTATCTATCTTAATATGTAAGTTTTTAGTATCCTAAATCTACTGAGTTTTACATGCAATCTGTTTTTGTTACGGTTCAAAAATTGTTATGAATCAGATCGTTACTAGTGCTTGTTTAGCTTGATTTTTAGTGTTCAAAATTTCATACATAATGTCCCAATACTCATTAACCCATTTCGTATATATATATATATATATATATATATATATATATATATATATATATATATATATATATATATATATATATATATATATATATATATATATATATATATATATATATATATATATATATATATATATATATATATATATATATATATATATATATATATATATATATATATATGTATATATATATATATATTCGGAATATATATAAGATCAAGAAGAATAAAAGGAATGATAAAAAAGAACGAGATGTAGATCTTACGAGGCTTATCAAAGTCGTTGTACTAGTGAGTGAGCAAGTAACCATCCAAGATCTTGTCAACACTTGATGTGACCATCATGCATGGATAGATCCGGAATAGATCTACAAGTTTCACTTGATGCATGTATAGATCCGGGGTAGATCTACACGTTTTACTTGATGCATGTGTAGATCCGGGGTAGATCTACATGTTTTACTTGATGCATGTGTAGATCCGGGGTAGATCTACACGTTTTTCTTGATGTTACCATCATGCATGTATAGATCCATCATGGAAATAAAAGAAAATCTTGAAAGTTGATGCATGTAGGAGATTTACATACCAATGTGTACATCTCGAGATTTCGAAGATGGGTCTTTGATTTGTTTTTAAAGATTCAAACAAGAAAATAAAAAATTTGATGATCTTGGTGAGTTGGGGTTCACGGCTCAAAGAAGAAAAGAGAAGGGAGAGAGAGTTTTGGGTGTGTGTGTATGTTTTGTGTGAGAAGAATGAAGAGCATGGAGGGGGGGGGGACATAGCCCTTAAATAGAGTGGGAGGAAGTGTGACAAGTGTCACCTACTTAACTTTGTCCAATGAGAAGCAAGAAGGTGGGGGGACATGATGGACATGTGTCACCAACCTAGAGTTGGCCCAATGGGGAAGTGAGGTGTGTTGGTGGCTTGTCTAGTAGGCCAAAATGGTTGTTTGGCTCCTTAAATCTCCTATTGGGCTTATTAAGCCCATTACTATCCAAGGCTTAAATAGTTGGGCTTATAAGGCCACAAATGGGCCTAAAGTGTATCTTGTATTCTAACTTACGTTATTACACGGTTCGGGTCACGTTCGAGGTTTATGAATTTTTTATTCATCTTACGAGGATTTCGTAATTGATCCAAAAATCATTTTTCCAATCAAATGGAGTATTTATATGACGTATAAATACGAAAGACGTGTTTGTTTATTTAAACAACAAGTATTTGTCACTTTTCTTTTGTATAACGTAAGGATCGTTTTAGTAGAAATACTTCTCATTTAATCATTCCGTAGATAAATGTAATATTAAACAATTTAATCAAATTGTTTATCAAGTATTTCTCGACAATAATTTATGTAGTTAAATTATTGAATTGTCGGTACACGATTTGTAAAACCCGCATGCTTTTACCATGAATAGTGCCCTTAAGATCGTACGTTCTAGATTAAAACTTACCTCATGTAGTATTGATCACATTCATGTGCTAATAATCAAGCAAGTGCATATGTGTATGACATGACAAGTATCGATTACGTACGAACTCATGATAAACAGTTAATAATATATCACGTGAACATAATTAAATCATGATCACCACTTAAAATACTAACTAAAATAATTACGTAAATACTTATAATATATTTACGAGCGTTAAGTTTACGATAAACGACACGTTAAAAGAAACAAAAACACGTTAAACACGAGCACGTTTAACCACGAACGAACACGAAACATCGGGACACGAGAAAGGTACGGGTACCCCATGTGGGGCCCCCATACCCACGGCACAAATCAAGAAATGGGCTTAGCCCATGGACTTTACAAGTTAAGGGGGGTAAAGAGTAAAACATGTTTTCACTTTTCATTTTACAAGAAATAAACAAAAAAACCCTAAAAGAGTTTTTCTCCTCTCCTTTTCTTCCTCTTTGTGCCGCCACATAAACACCACCATAGGGGGTGATTTGTTTGATTTTGATCTTGAAAACTATTGCATAATCAGTGTTTGTTCATCCTTTTTCCAAGCTACATAGTGGTATACCTTTCTAACCCTTCTTTTTAATTCTTTTTAATTCTTTTGATCTTTGATTATTTTCATGAACATGTTATTATTTTTCTTATTAAAACAAGGTAATTAATCATTGATCTAACATGTTTTGGTATTAAATAAAATCAAAGAATGATTTAAAAGGGGTGTTATGTTTGGCCGCCTAGCAAACAAACCCGAGGGGGGTTTGGTTTGCTATTGCCGCCACCACCAAGACCACAATTGGTCTTGGTTGGCTCATGTGGGACCCACGGCAGCAAGGGGACACGTGTGCCCCGGGTTTGGCCCGGGGTACGGTGTCGAATTCATACCCGATTCATGGTTCGTTGGTTAAAATCATGATCTATGTTACATGTAATTTTTATGAATCATGAACTTAGGATATAATTAATTAATAACATGAAATATTAATTAAATCATGACTTAGGTTATTTTAATTATTAGTTTATCATGACATTATTTTAACCTAAGTATTTTATGTTATAAGTTATAATTAATTAATTATTAAAACATGCCTATAATTAATTAATTTAGACATGACTTAGGTTATATTATTATTAATAATAATACACATTTTAACCTAAGTATTTTCATTTCATTTTAATTAATACATGTTACCCTTTAATTAAAATGCTTAACCTATAGTTTAATTAAAATACATGAAATAATAATTAAACTATACACTATATCATATGACTTAAGAAATAAGCTTATAACACTTAGTCTTATATGTTAGCTTATGTAATCAGCTTAATTCTAATTATGGAAACTTCTATTTATAGAAACTTAATTAAATAAGGCAACTAATCTAATTATGGAAACCTTCTATATATGGAAATCAATCTATTTCAGGCAGCTAATCTAATCATGGAAACTTTCTATATATGGAAACTTATTTAATTAAGGCAACTGATCTATTTTTGGAAACTTTCTATTTTTAGAAACTAATCTATTTTAGGCAGTAAATTCTATTTTTGGAAACTTTCTAATTTTGGAAACTTTCTATTTTTGGAAACTTTCTATTTTTGGTAACTTTCTATTTTTGGAAACTTTCTATTTTTGGAAACTTTCTATTTTTGGAAACTTTCTATTTTTGGAAACCTGCTATTTTTGGAAAGTTACTTATTATTACACAGCAAGTATATTAATACATGAAACACCAGTAATACTTAATCAGATTAATCAGAATACTAGATAAACACAGTTTAAGGCTTTAAACAGTGAACCATGACCTAAAACATACCCAATCAGCTATAATGAGACACAGAACCCAGTACGTAATCAGTGAATCGATACTTATACACGTGTGTATTCATGTAGCGTTAGTGATCCAGAAGTAGGAGTCTTTCTTCCGTTCATTCACTGGACTTGAGGTACGGATTCCCGTCCTTTCAGTATGGACATTCCTTCCTTATTAGGATTTCCCCGTATGCAGCCAACTGTTTTCCCCAGCATTTGTTTTATTGTTTTGAACTGCTTATGTTAATTTAGCATAAACTATAGCCATATACAAGCATGACCAGTTTCACCTAGTTATGGAGGTACCATAACCATAGCATTGGAGGCACCGATGTTATGACTTCCCCACGGCGGAGTGATTGATCGTGGCGTCCCTTTTCAGTTTGGCCATATTATTATATCATGTGGGGCGTATGGGTGCATCCTAGTTACATGTTTTATTCAGTTTATCATGGTGAATGTGGTGTGTGCCTTGCACCCTTCACAAGGAGTTGATCCCTCCTACCCAAATCAGTATATTGATTAGAGGCATCCCCTCTAATCAGCATGATGAGGTCACACCTCCAAGTATTCATGCACGTGACCTTTTCATGACCTATATGGGCTATGGTATATATATGTTAAAACAGTTTTCACAGGTTAAACATAAGGCTTTTCAAATTATAAAACCAGTTTTTCTTGATACTTAACCAGTTTACTCAGTACTTAGTCTTTCGCTGTTATATGTTACATGCTTATCCTATATCATGCTTTATTGTACATCCGTGCACTGAGCGTCTTGCTCAGCCGTTTTCCTTTTCATGTTCCCAAAACGGCAGGTACTCAGGGACGCTCGTAGATCTCAAACGTAGGTGCATATGGACTGGAAGCTTTACTGTTTTCCTTTACTTTATGCATTTCCTTTACTTTGATACAGTTGCTATGGACATTGTTTCGTCCTTTCCTTTTTACAGTATTTATGTTTGTGTGTGATGAGCTTTACTTTGGGATACCGATGTTTGTTTCCGGTATTTCCCTTTTATGGTTGAATAATGCTTAGACATTTATCCTTGTATGCTTTGATGACACGCCATGATTATACGTAATATTCCATTTCCAAAATGGGGTGTTACAATTATGGTATCAGAGCCAAGGCTTCGACCTGTAGGCTCTCAAATATGACCTGTGATTAGTGGGTAGTCACTACGGTCTTCCTAGAACTGACAGTTGTTTTCATGCATTCATCATTTTTTAAGCATACATATACATGTCATGGTTACAGGGTTTTTGACTAAGTAATGGTTGGTACAGGACTGGCCCTATTTAGTCGCATGTGTTTTATCGAAACTTTTAGATTTGGGACCGACCCATAGGCGTCCCCTCGATATGTCTTTTATTTTGAGTGAACTGACCGGAGGCGTTCACTCTCGAGCATCAAAAGTTTTCATAAAACTGCATCATGCATTCATACAAAGATTTTCTTGCATAAAATTTTTCTCGTGAAATTTTGGCATAAAATTTTTCTTTTATATATTTTATGTTTGAACTGTTAATCATATGTTTTATGTTATACTGTCAGATGGTTCTCACACGCGAGCAAGAGCAGCTCAATGCTGCGATTCAGGCTGCCATGCAAGCCTTACTTCCTCAACTGAGGAATGACATTCGTGCTGAAGTCCAAGCTGCGAATAATCAGCAGGCGCAGAATCAGGCACCTCCTCCTCCTCCTCCCCCAGTGACTCTAGCGGTATGGTTGGAAAGATTTAACAAGCTCCGTCCTAGAGCTTTCGAAAAGACTGATAGCCCCAGCGATGCTGAAAGCTGGCTGACTCACATTGAGAAAATCTTCAATGCTATGGGATGTGACCCCGCCTTCAAGGCAAGATTGGCATGCTACAGGTTTGAAGGCGATGTACTCAACTGGTGGCTAGCTTTGACGCAGTCAGAAGGAGGTGATGAATGGGTCGCTGGTTTGACATGGGCCCAATTCAAGGAGAGAGTGATGGAACAGTTCTTTCCTAAGGCAGAGCAGGATAAACTCAAGCGTGAATACCACGGGATACGTCAGAGACAGGGAGAGAATAGCAATGAATTCATGCAGCGCTTTCTTCGCCTAGCTGGTTTTCTAGGAGCAGCGGCTGGTACTCCTGAGGAGCAGGCACACCATTTTAGGTGGGCACTTCGCACCTCGGTCGCGAATAATCTGGTATGTGCTACGTTCAATACAGTAGCACAAGTGGCCGACGCAGCAAGAAAGCTTGAGATGTTGCAGGAACGTGATGAGTTCGGGGAAGCTGAAAGACCCGACAAGAGGTAAAACATTTCATGTTCTAGCGTTAACCAGACCGCATTCCTATCGTTATATGCTCTATAATCATCTGTTAAACTGTATCTTCCAGGCAGAAAACTGGGGACCGGTCTCAGCCGGCTACCCAGCAGCAGCCCAATCAGCCCAAAGGAAACGGTCACTCTAACGACCGTTCTGTTGTGGAAAGGCGCAACGGTAATGATAATTACCGTAACAATGCGGGACACTCCAACAACAGCAGGTCCTACTATTTACGCATCTTCTTATGATTTCATGTTATGTCTCTCATGCTGACACTATATTAATCTCTATCAGGAACCACGGTAACGGAAGGGACCAGAACCACAGGGGTTCTCAGCCCAACCGTCCAGCTAACACTGGTAAACATCTTGTGACGCTTACGTCCTATACTCGTGCATATACTTTATTCTTAACAAGTATTGTCATCAGCAGGCCCTCAGCAAGCAAGGACTCCTGCTGGAGGATTCACTCATCCTCTTTGCAGCACCTGCCATCGCAGACACCCTGGCCCATGTCGTCGTGACTCCGACGCGTGCTACAAGTGCGGCCTCCCTGGCCATCGTATGAGAGATTGCCGTAAGGGTGAAATGGAGGGTACTTCGGGTCATGTTGATACTAAACCGCCTCCTACCACTGGGCGTGTCTACACGACATCACGCGATCAGGCAAACAAATCTACAGGTACCATTACTGGAATTTTGTATATGTACGGCCAGGCTGCATGTGTTCTTTTCGACACGGGTGCCACTCATTCAGTTGTTTCCACTACTTATGCTAAGAACATCAAGACACTTCCCTTGCCATTAGAAAATAAGCTTACCATTTCCACGCCTCTGAGGGACTCTGTATTAATAACTCATGTGTACAAGAGTCTTCCTCTAGAGTTTGACGATAAAGTTCGTGCAGTAGATGCACTTCCTCTAGACATGATTGAGTTCGATATGATTCTTGGCATGGATTGGCTATCCAAGCACCATGCTACCATAGACTGCCACTCTTATCGAGTGATCTTCGGCGACATTAATGCACCGGAGTACATCCATAACGGGTTCATACCCGGACGGTCTGTACAAGTCATATCTACCTTGCAAGCACGTGCATTACTGTCACATGGCTGCGAAGGTTATCTCGCTACGGTTCATGACATGGATGCTGAATCCCCATCGATTCAGGATCAACCAGTAGTTTCGGAATTTCAAGACGTCTTCCCAGATGAACTTCCAGGCATACCACCTGCAAGAGAAGTGGAGTTCAACATCGACCTTGTTCCAGGAGCTGAGCCAATCTCTAAGGCTCCGTATCGTATGGCTCCCATAGAGCTAAAAGAACTGAAGGACCAACTGCAGGAACTTCTTGAACGAGGGTTCATTAGACCGAGCGCATCTCCATGGGGCGCACCGGTCTTGTTCGTTAAGAAGAAGGACGGCAGCATGCGACTTTGCATTGACTACCGTGAACTTAATAAGATTACCATCCGCAACAGATATCCACTGCCACGTATAGACGATCTGTTTGACCAACTTCAAGGAGCCAAACACTTCTCTAAGATCGATCTAAGGTCAGGCTACCATCAGCTAAGGGTTAAAGAGCAGGATATTGCCAAGACTGCTTTTCGTACCCGCTATGGCCATTATGAGTTTGTGGTCATGCCATTCGGCCTGACTAACGCTCCAGCAGTATTCATGGATCTGATGAACAGAATCTTCCATGAATTCCTTGATAAATTTGTCATTGTATTCATCGATGACATCTTGATATTCTCAAAGTCCACGGAGGAACACGAAGATCATCTCCGTACTGTACTACAGATTCTTCGTAAGAAGCAGCTGTATGCGAAATTCTCCAAGTGTGAGTTCTGGTTAAACAAGGTGGCATTCCTAGGTCACATTGTATCAGCAGAAGGGATCACTATGGACCCAACGAAGGTTGAGGCTATCACTAAATGGCCAAGACCAACATCAGCGACAGAAGTCCGCAGTTTCTTAGGCTTAGCTGGATATTATCGAAGATTCGTGGAGAACTTTTCCCGGCTGGCATTGCCTCTCACCAAACTGATGCGAAAAGGAGAGAAATTCGTCTAGACGGAAGATTGAGAGAAGAGCTTCGAAGACCTAAAGCAGAAGTTGGTATCTGCACCTATTCTTACTCTCCCATCTGGTACAGGTGGATTTCAGATCTATAGCGATGCATCGGGGAAGGGACTGGGCTGTGTTCTCATGCAACATGGGAAAGTGATCGCGTATGCTTCACGGCAGCTTAAGCCCTATGAAGAAAACTACCCTACGCATGACCTGGAACTTGCTGCAGTGGTGTTCACATTGAAGATATGGAGGCATTACTTATACGGAGAATCATGCGATATTTTCACGGATCACAAGAGCTTGAAGTATATCTTCACACAGCGAGAATTGAACATGAGACAAAGGAGATGGTTAGAACTGTTGAAGGATTATGATATTAACCTACAGTATCATCCCGGAAAAGCTAATGTAGTAGCAGATGCACTCAGCAGAAAGTCCGGAATGATAAACGGCATTGAGATCAAGGAACAAAACATAAGGGACTTGGAGCGGCTTGACATCGAAATCATGGTACGTGGGCAGCACGGATACTGGGCGAATCTTAAAGTAGAACCTGAGTTACTGACTAGGATCAAGGAAGCGCAGAAAGATGATGGAGAGATTTGGGCGATAATTCAGAATTTGGAGAAGCAGACAGAATTCAGAATGGACGCAGACGGTATCATTTGGCAGGGCACGAGACTTTGTGTTCCTGACAATCAAGAACTCCGGGAAGCATTGTTAGCTGAAGCTCACAGCTCCCCATTTTCTATACATCCTGGGTCGACAAAAATGTACCATGACATCAGACAGCACTTTTGGTGGAGTGGTATGAAACAGGATGTAGCCACGTATGTCTCCAAATGTCTTACCTGTCAGCAGGTTAAGATTGAACATCAGCGATCTGGCGGTCTCCTTCAACCGTTGGATATTCCAGAGTGGAAGTGGGACAAAATCACCATGGATTTTGTTACCGGTCTTCCGCCTACCAAGAAGAAGCACGATGCTATTTGGGTCATCGTTGATCGACTCACCAAATCAGCTCATTTCTTACCGATACGCAAGGAAGATCCGGTAAGTAAACTCGCAGATACGTACAGAAGGGAGATCATGAGACTCCACGGCACTCCCTCCAGCATCGTCTCAGACAGAGATCCTCGTTTCACGTCGCGATTCTGGAAAGGCCTGCAAAAAGCTTGGGGTACACAACTTAAGCTGAGCACAACCTTTCATCCTCAAACGGACGGACAATCGGAGCGAACAATTCAGACATTGGAAGATATGTTAAGGTCGTGTGCGTTGGAATGGACAGGTGATTGGGACGATTACATCTGTTTAGTCGAGTTTGCATACAACAACAGCTGGCACGCAAGTATCAAATGTGCTCCTTTCGAAATTTTGTATGGCAGAAAGTGTCGCGCTCCAACTTGCTGGGATCAATTGGGAGAGCGAACACTCGAAGGACCAGAGATTATAGAAATGACCAATGAGAAGATTGAGGTAGCTAAACAGAAGTTGCAAGAAGCACGGTCACGTCAAAAGAGTTACGCCGATAAGCATCGTAGGGACATACATTTTAATGTGGGAGATCACGTCTTCCTCAAGGTTTCGCCGGCACGTGGTGTTAAACGCTTCGGGATCAAAGGAAAACTCAGTCCTCGGTTTATCGGACCATTTGATATCGTTGAACGAATCGGCGAAGTATCTTACCGATTGGCGTTACCTCCTCAGCTTCCGCACGTGCATAACGTGTTCCATGTGTCCTTACTCAGAGGGTACAATTATCATCCCCTTCACATGGTTCAGTATCCACTGGAACAGATACGTGAAGATCTCACTTTTATAGAAGAACCCGAACGAGTACTCGACAGGCAAGAACGAGTCATGAGAAGGAAGACGATTCCATTCGTCAAAATCCTTTGGAGGGAGCATACCGAGCGGGAAGCCACTTGGGAAACAGAGGAGTCTATCCGGGCTTCTTACCCTCACTTCATATTTTGAGTTCGGGTATGTCACTTCTTTTCAGCTTACTTTATCTATAATTCGGGGACGAATTATTCTTTTTAGGGGGGAAGAATTGTAAAACCCGCATGCTTTTACCATGAATAGTGCCCTTAAGATCGTACGTTCTAGATTAAAACTTACCTCATGTAGTATTGATCACATTCATGTGCTAATAATCAAGCAAGTGCATACGTGTATGACATGACAAGTATCGATTACGTACGAACTCATGATAAACAGTTAATAATATATCACGTGAACATAATTAAATCATGATCACCACTTAAAATACTAACTAAAATAATTACGTAAATACTTATAATATATTTACGAGCGTTAAGTTTACGATAAACGACACGTTAAAAGAAACAGAAACACGTTAAACACGAGCACGTTTAACCACGAACGAACACGAAACATCGGGACACGAGAAAGGTACGGGTACCCCATGTGGGGCCCCCATACCCACGGCACAAATCAAGAAATGGGCTTAGCCCATGGACTTTACAAGTTAAGGGGGGTAAAGAGTAAAACATGTTTTCACTTTTCATTTTACAAGAAATAAACAAAAAACCCTAAAAGAGTTTTTCTCCTCTCCTTTTCTTCCTCTTTGTGCCGCCACATAAACACCACCATAGGGGGTGATTTGTTTGATTTTGATCTTGAAAACTATTGCATAATCAGTGTTTGTTCATCATTTTTCCAAGCTACATAGTGGTATACCTTTCTAACCCTTCTTTTTAATTCTTTTTAATTCTTTTGATCTTTGATTATTTTCATGAACATGTTATTATTTTTCTTATTAAAACAAGGTAATTAATCATTGATCTAACATGTTTTGGTATTAAATAAAATCAAAGAATGATTTAAAAGGGGTGTTATGTTTGGCCGCCTAGCAAACAAACCCGAGGGGGGTTTGGTTTGCTATTGCCGCCACCACCAAGACCACAATTGGTCTTGGTTGGCTCATGTGGGACCCACGGCAGCAAGGGGACACGTGTGCCCCGGGTTTGGCCCGGGGTACGGTGTCGAATTCATACCCGATTCATGGTTCGTTGGTTAAAATCATGATCTATGTTACATGTAATTTTTATGAATCATGAACTTAGGATATAATTAATTAATAACATGAAATATTAATTAAATCATGACTTAGGTTATTTTAATTATTAGTTTATCATGACATTATTTTAACCTAAGTATTTTATGTTATAAGTTATAATTAATTAATTATTAAAACATGCCTATAATTAATTAATTTAGACATGACTTAGGTTATATTATTATTAATAATACACATTTTAACCTAAGTATTTTCATTTCATTTTAATTAATACATGTTACCCTTTAATTAAAATGCTTAACCTATAGTTTAATTAAAATACATGAAATAATAATTAAACTATACACTATATCATATGACTTAAGAAATAAGCTTATAACACTTAGTCTTATATGTTAGCTTATGTAATCAGCTTAATTCTAATTATGGAAACTTCTATTTATAGAAACTTAATTAAATAAGGCAACTAATCTAATTATGGAAACCTTCTATATATGGAAATCAATCTATTTCAGGCAGCTAATCTACTCATGGAAACTTTCTATATATGGAAACTTATTTAATTAAGGCAGCTGATCTATTTTTGGAAACTTTCTATTTTTAGAAACTAATCTATTTTAGGCAGTAAATTCTATTTTTGGAAACTTTCTATTTTTGGAAACTTTCTATTTTTGGAAACTTTCTATTTTTGGAAACTTTCTATTTTTGGTAACTTTCTATTTTTGGAAACTTTCTATTTTTGGAAACTTTCTATTTTTGGAAACTTTCTATTTTTGGAAACCTGCTATTTTTGGAAAGTTACTTATTATTACACAGCAAGTATATTAATACATGAAACACCAGTAATACTTAATCAGATTAATCAGAATACTAGATAAACACAGTTTAAGGCTTTAAACAGTGAACCATGACCTAAAACATACCCAATCAGCTATAATGAGACACAGAACCCAGTACGTAATCAGTGAATCGATACTTATACACGTATGTATTCATGTAGCGTTAGTGATCCAGAAGTAGGAGTCTTTCTTCCGTTCATTCACTGGACTTGAGGTACGGATTCCCGTCCTTTCAGTATGGACATTCCTTCCTTATTAGGATTTCCCCGTATGCAGCCAACTGTTTTCCCCAGCATTTGTTTTATTGTTTTGAACTGCTTATGTTAATTTAGCATAAACTATAGCCATATACAAGCATGACCAGTTTCACCTAGTTATGGAGGTACCATAACCATAGCATTGGAGGCACCGATGTTATGACTTCCCCACGGCGGAGTGATTGCTCGTGGCGTCCCTTTTCAGTTTGGCCATATTATTATATCATGTGGGGCGTATGGGTGCATCCTAGTTACATGTTTTATTCAGTTTATCATGGTGAATGTGGTGTGTGCCTTGCACCCTTCACAAGGAGTTGATCCCTCCTACCCAAATCAGTATATCGATTAGAGGCATCCCCTCTAATAAGCATGATGAGGTCACCCCTCCAAGTATTCATGCACGTGACCTTTTCATGACCTATATGGGCTATGGTATATATATGTTAAAACAGTTTTCACAGGTTAAACATAAGGCTTTTCAAACTATAAAACCAGTTTTTCTTGATACTTAACCAGTTTACTCAGTACTTAGTCTTCCGCTGTTATATGTTACATGCTTATCCTATATCATGCTTTATTGTACATCCGTGCACTGAGCGTCTTGCTCAGCCGTTTTCCTTTTCATGTTCCCAAAACGGCAGGTACTTAGGGACGCTCGTAGATCTCAAACGTAGGTGCATATGGACTGGAAGCTTTACTGTTTTCCTTTACTTTATGCATTTCCTTTACTTTGATACAGTTGCTATGGACATTGTATCGTCCTTTCCTTTTTACAGTATTTATGTTTGTGTGTGATGAGCTTTACTTTGGGATACCGATGTTTGTTTCCGGTATTTCCCTTTTATGGTTGAATAATGCTTAGACATTTATCCTTGTATGCTTTGATGACACGCCATGATTATGCGTAATATTCCATTTCCAAAATGGGGTGTTACACGGTTTGTATGACTTTTGTCAACTCTCAAATCCGATGATTTTTGTATGGTTCAAAGAGGGTTTTTGAAACTTACTCCATTATTATTTAATGAACGAAAAATCTCGGGTTTTACACCATCCACATGCCACCTTGAGTTTCGTCCTCGAAATTTGATTACTACTACTAGGTTGAGAAATGATCTAGGATCATTGAGTAGATTTTTATTAAATTATTCTCATGGTAAAATCATGGATTTTACAGCACCACCACGTTATTTTAGCTTCGTCCTCGAAGCTATTAAAAACTTTGTCATCCGTTAGGGTATAGATGTCATAGATTTAAAGGTTCGTCTTAGACATACTCAGAAACAAATGGTGCCAACAATGTAAGGAGATAGTTATTCGGATTGCTCTATAAGTCCGATTGGGCAGTATCTGAATGATGCTACCATTACGGATGAATAGAAGGCAATGCAAAGAGATCTTTATTCGGGTCGCTCTATAAATCCGATTGAGCAGTATTGGGATGCTACTACTACTATGGATGGATAGTATTATCCGAAGGTTTGACCTTTAATCCGATATAGTGATAGAAGCTCGCGGATCAATTAATGAAAATTTAGAGAGGGCAAACTTTGGAAGTTGTCAACTAGGAAAAGTCGATGTAGTGTCAACTATACTTAGTTGGTTAATCTCTTGACGATAGCTTGTTCATTTGGAAAACCTACAAGCCAGGATTTGAGGTTAGAGAGGGTTCCGGAGTTAGACATGCTGGTCCTGTTTAAGTTCAGATTTCTGCTCTGGCCATGAGTCAGGAGCAGAACATGACGGACGTCCACAGCCTGTTGATAGCAGGCCAGGTGGAGTATACTGCCATGCATGAGCGCATAGACTCTCTCTCTTGGACCATATGGGTAAATACTCAGATAGCACGAGGTTATTGGGCCACGAGGCCTTGTAGTGGTTGTTAGAGGAGAACTACTTCCTCTATCGGCATAATCAAACCTTGGAGGGGGGTCTTCAGTGTAAGACCCACATCTCTCTTACTGCACAAGGGCGGTCCTTGTCCACCTTCTTTGATTTTGCAGTTATTTGTCACGATTGAGTGACAGCAGAGACCGCCTACCTTCGAGGAGTCGTTGGCAGACTGCGGTCCCAGTTGCTGATTGTACTCAGTTTGCTTAAGGAGTCCTGATTGGCTTATAGAGGTATTGCAAAGTATCGTGTCGGCACCTGCAGCCTTATCAGCCCTACCAGTACCAGCCCTATCTAGCAGACCTGCTGGGTAGGATTTGAGTAGATGTACTTGATCTTTTATTTACCATGATAAGCTTTCGGGTTGTATTCAAACTATCATGCACAATTCACGAGTCACTTAGAAGTTTAAGAAATCATTCGTCAAATCACAGTAAGTCTTGTGATGATACATTGTAAAGGTAGTTTATTACAATATAGTACGATAAATGATAACGTTAATGAAGTTGGTGGCGTGTGTAGAAACCCAAATTGCTAGGGGTTTTACACCACCCCGTTATTTTAGTTTCGCTCCCGAAGCTAAATATGAAGTTACTTGTTCAGGGGACAAGTGGGGGCACTTATTCCTTAAACGTGTATTCTTGTGAACTCGAGTTCTAAGTTTACAAGGTTGGATTGACTAGGACAAATTCGTCTTAAGTCTTGGTTTTCATTGGATGTGCCTCCGGGGCCCCAATGCGTCTTGATGAGCATAGATAATAGTTCATTAATGTTTCTACTAGTTCTTCAAGAGATTTTTAAGTCTATTAAACTTTAATAAGCTTATGCTATCTCGAGTTAGAAATATAGTTTTGGCTGGTACCGCTCTTGAGTCAACAATTTTCACGCGAATGGTTTCCTGATATACTTCTAGACTGTGGAAGGCAAAGATTAGTTTGACACCAAAGCTTCACTCAGCGAGATGGCTAAGATTTTTGTTGGTGTTGCTTGGGTAGGAAGATACAAAGAATTTGCTTCATTTGTGACTGAGCTGGGGCATAAGTTGCATGGAGAAGAAGTACTTCAAATGATGGAAATCAAAGAAGATACCAAGAATAAAGTAGTGTGCATCTTGTCTGATGCTGGAAAGATTGTGCGTTCAATGTAAGTGGTCCAAAATTTGCACAAAATTTGACTTCTAAAAGGGGGAAGTCATTCATTTCAAGGCTAGTTGGACAATGGTATTGCCGAACTAATTGGACCCGAAGAGGAAAAGATTGTCCAAAAGAGATTTGGACATCAAATAACGCTTTTTGGGTGATGACGAACATAACCCTACAAAATACACCCATTGAGAGTTGGGCATGTCTTTTATGCTTGGGTTTGTCTTCCTCGTCGACTTGAGAAATGTGGTTTAAGAAGATAGGGCATCCTCTTACCAAGTATTTTTGGTCTTCGGTACAAGAGATGACACTAAGTCCAATGTCAAACAGTCTGTGTTACCATCACCTCGAATGATCGAAGTTTCATTTCTCAATTACAGATGAACCAGCTTTCTTTTCTGTGACACCCCAAAGGGGTTAAATGAAACGGAAGTGGGCACTCCCGAAGAGGGTTCAAAAGGCAGCGGAAAAGAACTCTCCCTGAAAAGGGGTCAGGTGCAGCGGAAAGTGGACACTCCCAACAGAGTCAACTGCAGCGGAAGTGATATTTAGGCTAAGGATAAACCAAAAATCAAGAGCACAATGCTATGATCCAAAAGAGATGAATACTAATCTTCCTTCGGTTTCTAGATGATGATGATGTAATAATAATAAGATATTACTGGAGGAATTCGCGTGTCAAGGAGGGATACGTTACATAGTCGGATACATAAAATAATATCAATAATGAGTTATGTCGAATACATTTTGTTACACAGGTTTTGAACGAATATCACAGGATCGATTTTAACAGATTGACAAGAAGGATTCATTAATATTTACAACGTAAACTGTTACATTGTTTTTACAAGACACACAACATACACAATACATATGTCGAGTATGTATAGGCCACGAAGAGTTACAAGCCAACCATCGTGCCTTTTCCTAATCGGTATCATTGAACCGATACAACCTTTCATTGTGTCTATTCGGTTCCTAACCGAATTAACTAACTATAACTACCTATAACCGCTTTTCGGTTATTAAGTTTCTAATGTACACATTTTGTCCTTTATGTTACAAGACTTTGACAATTAAGGCCAACATTTTCCCCCCTAATTGTTTAAGTCTTGTTCCTCTAGTCTTCCATCTTGACATCATCTCCGTGCGGTCTTCCTAGGAGTTCCATCTTCTGGCGTACCCACTATTTCAACACTTATCGCCTGCAAAACCCTGTGGTCTTTCTCCACCCACTTCTCTTGGTCTTTCCTTCTTCGATTTCTGTGCTCCCTCATAGTATTTTCCATGCCTATATACTCCTTCTTTGCCTTGTCCGACAAAACTTCACTGCCTGATGTCGCTTGTTTTCCTTGTCTCGTTCGACAACTTCCAACGCTGTCCGATTTGGTCCTTCCCTCCAAATCTTTCTTTCGCACAACAAACAAGTAACCTGTTTGTTCTTCTTCTGTGTACTTTGAAGTCAATACGACCTTTTCACAAAATCTGCACCGAAACAAAACCTTCCTTTGTTTCTGATTCTTGTCTTCCTTTTGTGTTGGTCTTCAACGCCGTTCCCAACAAAAGTCTTTCTTTCCTTCTTGTGTGTTGACTTGCTTTCGTAACCACAATCGTTCCTACACCCCTTCTTATTCACGGTATCCTTCCAACCAGGCCAAGTTGTTCACGGTCTCCTTCCAAGTGATCTACGTTGTGTTGTCGCCCTTTTTACTTCGAAATGCAAGTTTTTTCTTTCACACAATTCTTGACACCCATCTCGGTATCTTTAACCAAAACAAACGACTTATTTGTTTTTTTGTTCCTGTTTTTGTTGTTGTTAACCTTGTGTCGCTTCGATGCGTTTTCCACAACAACCTTCAATCCTCGCGTTTTGCCCCGCGTACTTAATCTTCCCTTTGTGTCTGTTTAAAACCGGTTTCACAAAGTTTTAACCCACTCGTCTTCTTTACCGAGACGACGTGTATCTTTTCCTTTTCCTTGTCGCGTTAACAGCGACCACTCTCGTTCCACGCTATCCTTTCAAGCGTCAAGAGTTTTCCTTCTTCCTTTGTGTCGCGTTCCAGCAGCCCTCACAAAGTCCTACAACCTTGTCTTTTCTCCCTTTGTTGTCGCGTTTCAGCAGTCACCAACAAAGTCCCTTCACAATGTTGTTTTTTCTTTCTTGTTTTGTTGTCGCGTTCCAAAGATCACAACAAAACGTCCACCAATTTTGTTTGATGCTTACGTTTGCTCCTTCAATCTTTTGTCCTTCAAGAGTGGATTGAAGTCGTTGCTATCTGCAACTTCCGTTGGTTCTGATCGTGCACTATCGTCGCCAACAATCCTTGGTGTCTCTTGATCTTTCTGATCAAAACGTGAATCAAACTTCTTGTATCTTGTAACCCGCTCTTATACCAATGTTACACAGGTTTTGAACGAATATCACAGGATCGATTTTAACAAGATTGACAAGAAGGATTCATTAATATTTACAACGTAAACTGTTACATTGTTTTTACAAGACACACAACATACACAATAAATATGTCGAGTATATATAGGCCACGAAGAGTTACAAGCCAACCATCGTGCCTTTTCCTAATCGGTATCATTGAACCGTTACAACCTTTCATTGTGTCTATTCGGTTCCTAACCGTATTAACTAACTATAACTACCTATAACCGCTTTTCGGTTATTAAGTTTCTAATGTACACATTTTGTCCTTTATGTTACAAGACTTTGACAATTAAGGCCAACACATTTAAGACCATGTGATTATAAATTTCTATTTACATCGATAAGCGTCCTTATCCATGTAAGGTGAAATTTATAACTTCATTCGGTGACCTATGATTTCTTTATTCAAACGAACAAGCGTCCTTACTTGTTTCAATAACGATTTCATAGCCCACCTTACCTAAATATTCCTGGCAAGTCTTATTAATTAGGATAAATATAACATCTAAGATAATAGATATTATTAAGATACTTTACAGCCCGTTTAGTTATAACTTTCGTCTTCGGGCGTCCCATTCCACCGTGATACGAATTTTATAAGTAAACTTCTGGTCCGGTGGCTCATGATATCACCTTTAGACGTCCCATTCCGTCTAAAGACGTAATCATAATTAACTTAGGATCAAGAGTCTCAGGTCCCATATGTAAAATATAGGATCATAAGTACCTTGATTTTGGGTCCAACCTCATCATTTAAAGATGCAAATTTATCCAAATAATTCCACATGATATTATAAAAAGCACGCGTATATGAGTCGTTAATAAGTCGTGTTCCGTAGATATACGTACAAAATCATAAGCGAGAGAAAATACATATTGACACGCGATAACGTGCGCGAGAGTACGCATCAAACAAGGGGTTCATATGTATAATACAATATATAATAATATACTACAATCATAAGCATAGGCATTATATCGTATAGTTCCTTCTAATAAGGTATATATATATATATATATATATATATATATATATATATATATATATATATATATATATATATATATATATATATATATATATATATATATATATATATATATATATACACACATAAAAACAAATTCAAACATTTAATGAAATGTAGTTCGCTAGGTAATGCTTCCTAGTTTGTTTTTAAATATTCCAATTTGTATGTTTGTTGTAAATTCGTTTTCATTAAGTGGCCTGTCTGTTATCCTAGTGGTTAGAATAGACTAACCAGTTCCTATTCATCAAATAACTATGTAAAGATGGTATGCCCATGTTTAATACCTTAAATGAAATAAATGTTCTAGGGTTTGCCTAAGTTTCAGCTATTGGCAAAACAAGGCCCTCTATATTTTAGAAAATGTACACTTTCTAGTTCTTAACAGCTTTAGTGCTTAGGGTTTCTAGTATTTTCGGGAGATGGTGAACATCATCCCTCTGTTCAACATTAGGTTTTATAACTTCCAGTAAGTGGCGAACTAAAGCTTAGGGCTTCTAATTGCTTCGGTTGGTTATAACATTAGTCCTTAGAGTCATAAAATGACAATCTAACTTCCAAGAATTTACAAAAGTGGTCCTTAAGGTCTAATAAGTCACGAATGGCATTTATTAATCCCTACACTTTCAAATATTTACAATATTAGTCCTTGTAGTTTCTGTTTTATCAAGACAAGTTTCAATTGTCATGGTTTTAATCCATAAGTTTTATAAACTAATGTTCTTAGTCTAAAAGTTTTTATAGTTATATCTTCGGTATAAAAACTTTACTTAAGTGTAAAATCACTAAGTGAGCTTATTATGTGCACCAAAAGAGCTAATGGGCTTCCCAAACCCTTATTGAGCTTACAAGGTCCATTAACAATTCTTATGAGCTAAGGATTTCTTAATGGGCCTAATTATAGTTTTAGATCCATCAATGTTAGAGTTTTACTACATAGGTCCATAGGATAATAAATGGGCCTAATGGTCTTCCTAATGCGCCTAAACATATTTTAGTCCATTAATAATTCAAGGTTTGCTAAAAGGGCTTACTAGGCATTAAATGGGCCTAATATGCTTAGTTAATGGTTCGACTATATGGTATTGGGCCTATAGGGCCTATTCAAGTTTTGGGTTATTGTTACATGTGCTTAACTAGTCTATTAATAATAGTTAACCATTTATCTAGGTGTGAAGTTTATGAAACCTTACAAGCTTATTGGTTCTTAAGGGTTAATTCAAGATCTCCAAATAAAACTTTATAAAATCAAATTTTAGATTTCCCCGAACATTTTATTAGATTTTTCAATATTTATTAAATCTAATTAAGTTTACTAAAGATTTCCTGAGATTGAGTAAAATAGATAGGTCTATTTAGATTTTTAGAGACTTAAAAATCTTCTTAGATTTTCTAACGGGTTCTAGAGATTCTGTAAGATTTCCAATATTCCCAAAGTTCTTATTTAAATTTTCATTTAAATGTTTCCATGTGTCTGTTATGTATTAGATTGTTCGTGGTTATAATGCACTGTTCGGGCTATCATACTTAAGAAGCCATTCTATAAACGTTTGAGGAGCGAGGGCACTTTAAATCATAAACCCAACTACTCAGTCAAAACGTAATATCGAGATGGAACATCTTTAGTATAAAGCTCCCTACTAACATGGCATGTTTATTTGTTTTATTAAATATCTTGAGTATTTAATATTTCTATAATAAATATTAAATAGTTATATTACGTAAATACGTACAAGTTTGCATCTAATACAATCAACAATTACAAATGCATAGAATAATGAATGCGCACTTAAATCATATAGTTATGCATGCTCTCTATGCTATATGCTTTCTAAGTATGTCCCAAAAAAAATCCCCAAAAGATTTTTATAAAGTTATAGTCCAGTTTTAAATAACAGAAAAATATTTTTATTCTTATTTTATTTAAAAATTAATCTGGTTCGTTATAACTAAAGCTCTGATACCATTCTCTATAACACCCCCATAAAGCGAGTATCACAGTGGTGGATCGATGAGCAAATAGCTTACAAAGCACATATCATAATTATATGATTTTTGAAATACAATTGATGTATACATTGAATTTGTACAATCATTTAAATCATTGAATAACATTTGTTATGAATATCCCAGTAAAAGATAATCCCCCGTCATTTTATTGCTCCTAAATGATGCTCAATCCATGCTTAAATAATCTTGCTAAATAACATGTGCAAAACATACTAACGGGGGTCAACATAAAGTTGGTGAATTTACAGATTTTAATCAATTAATTAGTTTGGACATACAATAATCCTAGAAGTAATAATGCACAAAGCATTCTCACTAAGATGTAAATAACAGTTGTTTATTATTAGAAACTGAAGCTTAACCCCATAGTCCTCAACAGATGAGGACGTAGTCTCTTACAAAAAGACACCCATTCCTGTTCCAACATGGTATACGTCTGTTGTCCCGGCCAAGGCACAGTGAGCATGACTCACCCAGACGGGGATGGTCAATCCCTAATAGATCTATTTATAACATTCGGGCGATATACAACAATTTAACAGTTTCAAAGTAAGCAATCAAAATCCAGTTTATACAATCCAGTCATGTCCAATATATGTTTGCATATTTTATTTCCCAAAAGGGAAAGTTTTATCAAAGTTTAAATGGGGCTGTAAACTCACCTGATACAATCGTCATAATAGTTAATAGAGAACGAACGTCAATCAAGAATACATGTCAACAATCGATACATGATCATACGAGACCTAAAGATAACGAGGCGCGTCTTAGGCTTGAGACAAGAAATAAATCGTACATATATGTAATAAGTATGTTTTAATAAGTTCTTGGACATTGTGTAAGTTTTATGATTCTTTATAAAACTCTTAGGTGAACACTTAGTCATTTTAAGTGAAAAAAAATCCAAGTTGACACTTTTAGCCCATCTTAAGCCCAATAGTGGTCCACTACCCAAGTATATGACTTAAGTACATTTTAAATTCAGTATACTACTCTAAATTGGTTATTAATCTTAGGTCCAATAACGGCCCAATAGCCATTACCAGTGTAAGTTGGGCTTTTATGGCCCAAGTCCACTTTGTATAGTTTTTGGGTTCTAAAACACATCACAACCTCATACACTTAATATTTCACGTTGGTCGGGTCTCAGGTCATCTAGTTATCAGTATATAAATAAGTCCAAGATCCCTGACAAGTGGATCCTACCACGTTGGTATATATAAAAATCGTCACATTTTACGTTAATGAGTTATAATCCGTTTATTATAATTTTCCCGACATGTCCCGCTAATTTGTTCATAACTCTCGAACCGTAAATCGTCTAAGTGTGTTCTTTTTACCAAAACCATCATTAACTCATGTACTACACTTATTATAAGTCTAATTACCCCAAATTTATACTTTTCGTAGCTAATTAACCCATTTCCTAACTTAGAAGAGTTGGCTGTTTTTGGGCAGCCAAACTCGTTTTCACCATTTTGGTCGCCATTTCCAAACCGTAAGGAACTGGTAAATCATCCAATTGATTCTACTTGTTCATGATTTTATCTACAACTTACAGTGTTACCTTTTTCAATTATTCTTAGTTCTTATATGAGAAAACAGTCCGTGAAGACAGTATGTTCAGATCTGACTAGTTTTCACTATTTTTGTCACCATTTACACACCGTAAGGAATTGGTAAATAATCCAATTGATTCTAGTTCTTTATGATTTTATCTACAACTTTTAGTTTTACATATTCGTAGGTCTATATATAAATTTCACGAGAAAACAGTCCATCAAAACATTAATCTTCAGATCTGACTAGTTTTCACTATTTTGGTCATATCTTACTATCTAAAATTCGTCACGAGACGAGCCACCCGGGGAATTATCAACAAAACAATTATCTATATTAATATGTAAGTTTTTAGTATCCTAAACCTACTGATTTTTACATGCAATCTGTTTTTGTTACGGTTCAAAAATTGTTATGAATCAAATCGTTACTAGTGCTTGTTTAGCTTGATTTTTAGTGTTCAAAATTTCATACACAATGTCCCAATACTCATTAACCCTATATATATATATATATATATATATATATATATATATATATATATATATATATATATATATATATATATATATATATATATATATATATATATATATATATATATATATATATTCGGAATATATATAAGATCAAGAAAAATAAAATGAATGATAAATAAGAACGAGATGTAGATCTTACGAGATTTATCAAAGTCGTTGTACTAGTGAGTGAGCAAGTAACCATCCAAGATCATGTCAACACTTGATGTGACCACCATGCATGGATAGATCCTGAATAGATCTACAAGTTTCACTTGATGCATGTATAGATCCGAGGTAGATCTACACGTTTTACTTGATGCATGTGTAGATCCGGGGTAGATCTACACGTTTTACTTGATGCATGTGTAGATCCGGGGTAGATCTACACGTTTTTCTTGATGTCACCATCATGCATGTATAGATCCATCATGGAAATAAAAGAAAATCTTGAAAGTTGATGCATGTAGGATATTTACATACCAATTTGTAGATCTCGAGATTTCCAAGATGGGTCTTTGATTTGTTTTTGAAGATTCAAACAAGAAAATCAAAAATTTGATGATCTTGGTGAGTTGAGGTTCACGGCTCAAAGAAGAAAAGAGAAGCGAGAGATAGTTTTTGGGTGTGTGTGTGTGTTTTGTGTGGGAAGAATGAAGAGCATGGGGGGGGGGGACAAATCCCTTAAATAGGGTAGGAGGAAGTGTGACAAGTGTCACCTACATAACTTTGTCCAATGAGAAGCAAGAAGGTGGGGGGACATGATGGACATGTGTCACCAACCTAGAGTTGGCTCAATGGGGAAGTGAGGTGTGTCGGTGGCTTGTCTAGTGGGCCAAAATGGTTGTTGGGCTCCTTAAATCTTTTATTGGGCTTATTAAGCCCATTACTATCCAAGGCTTAAATAGTTGGGCTTATAAGGCCACAAATGGGCCTAAAGTGTATCTTGTATTCTAACTTACGTTATTACACGGTTCGGTTCACGTTCGAGGTTTATGAATTTTTGATTCATCTTACGAGGATTTCATAATTGATCCAAAATCATTTTTCCAATCAAATGGAGTATTTATATGACGTATAAATACGAAAGACGTGTTTGTTTATTTAAACGACAAGTATTTGTCATTTATCTTTTGTATAACGTAAGGATCGTTTTAGTAGAAATACTTCTCATTTAATCATTTCGTAGATAAATGTAATATTAAACAATTTAATCAAATTGTTTATCAAGTATTTCTCGACAATAGTTTATGTAGTTAAATTATTGAATTGTCGGTACGTGGTTTGTATGACTTTTGTCAACTCTCAAATCCGATGATTTTTGTATGGTTCAAAGAGGGTTTTTGAAACATACTCCATTATTATTTAACAAACGAAATATCTCAGGTTTTACACCATCCACATGCCACCTTGAGTTTCGTCCTCTAAATTTGATTACTAATACTAGGTTGAGAAATGATCTAGGATCATTGAGTAGATTTTTATTACAATATTCTCATGCTAAAATCATGGATTTTACAGCACCACCCCGTTATTTTAGCTTCGTCCTCGAAGCTATTAAAAACTATGTCATCCGTTAGGGTATAGATGTCACAGATTTAAAGGTTCGTCTTAGACATACTCAGAAACAAATGGTGCCAACAATGTAAGGAGATAGTTATTCGGATTGCTCTATAAGTCCGATTGGGCAGTATCTGAATGATGCTACCATTACGGATGAATAGAAGGCAATGCAAAGAGATCTTTATCCGGGTCGCTCTATATATCCGATTGAGCAGTATTTGGATGCTGCTACTACTATGGATGGATAGTATTATCCGAAGGTTTGACCTTTAATCCGATATAGTGATAGAAGCTCGCGGATCAATTAATGACAATTTAGAGAGGGAAAACTTTGGAAGTTGTCAACTAGGAAAAGTCGATGTAGTGTCAACTATACTTAGTTGGTTAAGCTCTTGACGATAGCTTGTTCATTTGGAAAACCTACAAGCCAGGATTTGAGGTTGGAGAGGGTTCCGGAGTTAGACATGCTGGTCCTGTTTAAGTTCGGATTGCTGCTCTGGCCATGAGCCAGGAGCAGAACATGACGGACGTCCACAGCCTGTTGATAGCAGGCCAGGTGGAGTATACTTCCATGCATGAGCGCATAGACTCTCTCTTGGACCATATGGGTAAATACTCAGATAGCACGAGGTTATTGGGCCACGAGGCCTTGCAGTGGTTGTTGGAGGAGAACTACTTCCTCTATCGGCATAATCAAACCTTGGAGGGGGTCTTAAGTGTAAGACCCACATCTCTCTTACTGCACAAGGGCGGTCCTTGACCACCTTCTTTGATTTTGCAATTATTTGTCACGATTGAGTGACCGCAGAGACCGCCTACCTTCAAGGAGTCGTTGGCAGACTACGGTGCCAGTTGCTGATTGTACTCAGTTTGCTTAAGGAGTCCTGATTGGCTTGTAGAGGTATTGCAGAGTACCTTGTCGGCACCTGCAGCTTATCAGCCCTACCAGTACCAGCCCTATCTAGCAGACCTGCTGGGTAGGATTTGAGTAGATGTACTTGATCTTTTGTTTACCATGATAAGCTGTCGGGTTGTATTCTAGCTATCATGCACAATTCACGAGTCACTTAGAAGTTTAAGAAATCATTCGTCAAATCATAGTAAGTCTTGTGATGATACATTGTAAAGGTAGTTTATTACAATATAGTACGATAAATGATAACGTTAATGAAGTTGGTGGCGTGTGTAGAAACCCAAATTGCTTGGGGTTTTACACCACCCTGTTATTTTAGTTTCGCTCCCGAAGCTAAAGATGAAGTTACTTGTTCAGGGGACAAGTGGGGGCACTTATTCCTTAAACGTGTAATCTTGTGAACTCGAGTTCTGAGTTTACAAGGTTGGATTGACAACCAAACCGAGAGCCCCATTTCTCTCGGCGTCTTTTGGGTTTGCACCACCAGCCGAGACTTATGTCTTGGTGTGGTTGGTCTCGATCGGCAGTAGGGTACAAGGGACACCGACTTGTATCGGGGTACCGTTTGGTTTGTTATGGGTCTCGACAGCAAGCAGCCACACCACCGGCACACATCCGGTGGTAGATTGGGTCAAGCAGGGGGAACGCAGCGACAGCAGGGGGAACCACCGGCACACAGCCGGTGGGTACCCACTGTTGGTCAGCGGCTAGCTGAGAGAAAGGGAACCACCGGCTTAAGCCGTTGGCAATTTTAACAAGAGCAGTGGCAACCGGCCGATCTGGTTTGCCACTGTTAAGGGGTGTTTGTTTTGTCCGGTTCAAGGGTTTATTCGGTCCGGTTCATGACATGTTTAAATTAAATTCACGGGTCCGGTTCATGACTAAAATTGTATAGGTATTTTATTTTTACAAGTTATTATTTTTATAAGATAATTTAATTAATTAATAAACATGACTTATAATTAATTTAATTAATCATGGACTTAGGTTAATTATTATTTATTAAATAATACATGTTTTAACCTAAGTGTTTATTTATTTAATTTAGACTATAGTATTAATTAATTAATTAAGACAAGAAATATAATTAATTAATAAACATGACTTAGGTTATAATTAATATAATATTAATACATATTTTAACCTGAGTATTTTATACACCTTAATTTAATTAAATCATGCTTATATTTAATTAAATCATATAACCTATAGTTTATTTATTTAACATGCATTTCTAAAAAACTATACAAATAATCACATAACTTATGATATTTAACTAGTAAACTTAAGCTTATATTATTAGCTTATTAATCCAGCTTATTTCTAAATATGGAAACTTTCTATTTCAGGAAATTTACTATTTTGTAAACTTTCTATTTTTAGAAACTGAACTATTTTAAGAAGTTAATCTATTTTTGAAAACTTTCTATTTTTGGAAACCTGCTATTTTTAGAAAGTTACTTATTTTTACACCACAAGTATAATAATACAAGAATACCAGTTAATCAGAATACATAAAATACACGATAAACACAATATAACATTAAAATCAGTAAAATAAGGCTAAAACATATAGACAAGCTAAGAACCTATAATAACCAGTAACATGCTTAGTGATCAGACAACTCATACATGTCCCTTATTTATGTAGCTTTAGTGAGATTGGAGTAGGACTTCCATCTGTTCTTCTTTTCCGTTGACTGGACACAAGGTACGGATTCTCCGTCCTTCAGTATGGACATTCTTTCCTTATTAGGATTCCCCGTATGCAGCCAACTGTTTTCCCAAGTATATGTTTTATATGTTTTGATTTGCTTATGTTTAGTTTTAAATGCATAAGCCATATACATGCATGACTAGTTCCACCTAGTTATGGAGGTACCATAACCATAACACTAGAGGCACCAGTTATAACTTCACCACGGCGGAGTGATAGCTCGTGGCTTCCCTTTTAGCTTTTGGCCATATTATTATATTTTCATGTGGGGCATATGGGTGCATCCTAGGTAACATGTTTTAGCAGTTTAATCAAGTGAATGAGGTGTGTGCCTTGCATCCTTCACAATGAGTTGATCCCTCCTACCTAGACTTAAATTAATTAAAGGCAACCCCTCTATTTGCATGATGAGGTCACCCCTCTAAGTATTCATGCACGTTGATACTTCATGACCTATATTGGCTTTTTGGTTAACATGTAATACAGTTTTTATAAGATAAACATAAGGCTTTTCAAATTATAAAACGAGTTTTACTAAGTCATACCATGTTTTCCAGGACTTGTTTTATTTCCGCTGCCATTAAGTCATTATTATGTTGTAGTCGCTCATATTATGTCATATATCCATTTACTGAGCATTTTGCTCAGCCGTTAATTTCCTTTCCATGTCCCAAATCAACAGGTATCCATGGATAGACTGGAGCATTTGGAGGACGTGCATAAGATGGAAGCTTCTTTTAGACTTCTTCTCCTTTTGCCCTCATATACTTATGCTTGTGTATTCTTTCTTCATTTCATTTCCTTTATTTATGTTTTGGGATTATGTTTAGGAATCGATGTTGGATTCTAGTTTTACCTATGGTCATGTATGTTTTACTACATATTACCTTGCATGCTTTGATGACACGTGTAAAACCTCTGATTTTACCTTATTGACCTTGTCAAGTGTTGTACTATTTATTTTTGGAATCTATATAATTCTACCTTTATATGACTTACTTTAAATCATATACCTTTTATCATACTACCTTTCATATTTATTTTATATTCATATGGACCTTTAGTCATTGTTGACTACTCTGGAAACTGACTGGCCACCTGAATGAACCAGGACTCATCACCTCAGTACATATTTTTGAGATAAACTGTAACCTTACTTAATTTAATTATTAAGTACTTGAACTTATTTTATATGTACATATTTACATATATTACATAATAGGAATAAACACCTTGTAACACCCCATTTTGATAATGGAAATGTCACATGCAATTATGGCGTGTCATCAAAGCATACAAGGAAAAATGTTTAAACATTACTTGACCATAAAACGAAAATACCGGAATCAAACATCGGTAGTCCAAATGTAAAGCTCATCACATAAAAACATAGTCTAATAAAGGAAAGGACTAAACAATGTCCATAGCAAATGTATCATAAGAAAGGAAATGCATAAAGTAAAGAAGGCTAGAAAGCTCCCAGTCCATATGCACGTACTCTTAAAGTCTACGAGCGTCCCTGAGTACCTGCCGTTTTGGGAACATAGAAAAGGAAAACGGCTGAGTAATACGCTCAGTGCACGGATGTACAATAAAGCATGAATAGGATAAGCATATAACATATAACAGCGGAAGAAAACTAAGTCCCGAGTAACCTAGTTAAGTCTTGATAAAACTGGTTTTATAGTTTGAAAAGCCTTATGTTTATCTTATAAAAACTGTTTATCATATTTTACCATTAGCCAATATAGGTCATGAAAATCCAAAGTGCATGAATACTTGGAGGGGTGACCTCATCATGCAAATTAGAGGGGCTGCCTCTAATTTAATTTACTGGTTTTTGGGTAGGAGGGATCAGCTCCTTGTGAAGGATGCAAGGCACACACCATATTCACCATGAAATCCTGACTGAAAACATGTAACTAGGATGCACCCATACGCCCCACATGATAAATATAATATAAATGGTCAAAAGCTGAAGGGACGTCACGAGCAATCACTCCGCCGTGGTGAAGTCATAACATCAGTGCCTCTAGTGTTATGGTTATGGTACCTCCATAACTAGGTGAAACTGGTCATGCATGTATATGGCTATAGGTATTCTTAATTAAACATAAGCAAATCAAACACGTAACTTATAATACGAGAAAACATTTGGCTGCATACGGGGAATCCTAATAAGGAAAGAATGTCCATACTGAAAGGACGGGAATCCGTACCTTATGTCCAGTGAACGAAGAAGATGAACTGAGAGGAATCCTACTTCCGAATCACTAGTGCTACATAAATACATACATGAATAAGTATCTGCTTACTAAATACGTAGCTGGTTTTATGTCATGTCTTAGCTTATTTTATATGTTCTTACCATGTTTTACAGTTTAAAGCCTTAAACTGTGATTATCTTATATTCTGTTTAATATGATTAAGTATTTCTGGTATTTCATGTATTATTATACTTACTGTGTAATAATAAGTAACTTTCCAAAAATAGCAGGTTTCCTAAAATAGAAAGTTTCCAAAAATAGAATGTTTCCAAAAATAGAAAGTTTCCAAAAATAGAAAGTTTCCAAAAATAGAAAGTTTCCAAAAATAGAATTACTGCTTAAAACAGATAAGTTTATAAAAATAGAAAGTTTCCATAAATAGATCAGATGCCTTAATTAAATAAGTTTCCATAAATAGATTAGCTGCCTGAAATAAATAAGTTTCTAAAAATAGAAGGTTTCCATAAATAGATTAGCTGCCTTATTAAATTAAGTTTCTAAAAAAATAGAAAGTTTCCATAATTAGAAATAAGCTGGTTAAATAAGCTAAGTATATAAGCCTAAGTGTTTTCATGATTATTTTCTAAGTCATATGATATAATGTATAGTTTAATAATTATTTCATGTAATTAAATTAAACTATAGGTTAAAATATTAAATTAAAGTATAACATGTTTTTAATTAAATAAAGTTAAATACTTAGGTTAAAACATGTATTATTATTTATTAATAATATAACCTAAGGCATGTTAATTAATTAATTATAACCATAGTTTTTAAATAACTAATTAATTATAAGTCTTAAAATATAAAATACTTAGGTTAGTAATTTCATGATTTTAATAATTAAAATAACCTAAGTCATGTTATTAAATTAATCATGTCATATTATTAATTTAGTTTTAACATAAGATCATAAAAATAAAAATAATCTAAACATACACCATGAACCGGATCTAGACTAAAAACCATAAACCGGACATGAAATCGAAACCATACCTCGAACCAAGTCGGGGTACCGCTTGTCTTGATGATGCCGTGGGACCCACACCAACCAACCGAGACCATATGGTCTCGGTGGTGGTCAGATGGCCAAACCGAGACCCTCTCGGGTTCGGTGTAGGCTGCGGCCAAAACAAAAACACCCCTAAACAACCCTTTTGATTTTATTCAAACCCAAATTCATGTTAGATCTATGATTTAATTAGGTTTTAAGAAAAAACATAACATGTTCCTAATTAATTAAAAGATTAAATCAAAAGAAAAAGGTTTAAATGATTTACCGAATACGTGGATCTAAAGAACGATGAACAAACACAAACACCAACAAGAATTCCAAGATCCAAGATCAACAAACACCCCTTTTGGTGTGTTGAAGGATGGCGGCCAAAAAGAGGAAAAGAATGAGAAGGAGGATTTTAGGTTTCTGTAAAATTCTTCTGTAAAGTTAAATGAGTAGTGTAATTTCCTTAACCTCCTTTTAGTAAAAATTGAAATGGGCTTAGCCCATTAGTTCCTTGTAGCCGCGGGTAGGGGGCCCCACATGGGGTACCCGTACCTTTTTCCATGTCTCGACGTTTAGTCATTCGTTCATGATTATTTGTGTTCGCGTTTTATGTGTTCTCGTTACGTAATTATCGTGATCTAATATATTTATTTACGCTCGTAATAAATATATGTACGTAATTAATAATAGTTTGTGTTTTAATTACGTTCATGATTTCATGATCGCATGTTCGTGATTAATTATTGTCAAATAATTATTACGTGATCGTGCGTAGTAACTACTTATCGTGTTCTAACACGTACGTAATACGTAAAATCCTAACACGTAATCGTAATCATGCTATATTAATAAATTTTTAATCTAGTACATACGATCTTAAGGGTACTATTCATGGTAAAAGCATGCGGGTTTTACAACTCTTCCCCCCTAAAAAGAATAATTCGTCCCCGAATTATAGATAAAGTAAACTGGAAAAGAAGAACATACCCGAATTCAAAATATGAAATTAGGGTAAGAAGCCTGGATAGACTCCTCTGTTTCCCAAGTGGCTTCCCGCTCGGTATGATCCCTCCATAGGATTTTGACGAACGGAATTGTCTTCCTTCTCATGACTCGTTCTTGTCTGTCAAGAACTCGTTCGGGTTCTTCTATAAAAGTGAGATCTTCACGTATCTGTTCTAGTGGATACTGAACCATGTGAAGGGGATGATACTGGTACCCTCTGAGTAAGGACACATGAAACACACTGTGCACATGCGAAAGCTGCAGAGGTAACGCCAATCGGTAAGATACTTCACCGACTCGTTCAATGATATCAAACGGTCCGATGAAACGAGGACTGAGCTTCCCTTTAATCCCGAAGCGTCTAACACCACGTGCCGGCGAAACCTTAAGGAAGACGTGATCTCCTACGTTAAAGTGTATGTCCCTACGATGTTTATTGGCGTAACTCTTTTGACGTGACCGTGCTTCCTGAATATTCTGCTTAGCTAATGCGATCTTCTCATTGGTCATCTCTATGATTTCCAGTCCTTCAAGTGTTCGCTCACCAACCTGATCCCAGCAGATTGGGGCGCGACACTTTCTGCCATACATCTCAAAAGGAGCACACTTGATACTTGCGTGCCAACTGTTGTTGTATGAAAACTCCACCAAACATATGTAATCGTCCCAATCACCCGTCCATTCCAACGCACATGACCTCAACATATCTTCCAATGTCTGAATGGTTCGCTCCGACTGTCCGTCCGTTTGAGGATGAAAAGCTGTGCTAAGCTTAAGTTGTGTACCCCAAGCTTTCTGTAGACTCTTCCAAAAGCGTGAAGTGAATCGAGGATCTCTGTCTGAGACGATGCTGGATGGTGCACCGTGGAGTCTCATGATCTATCTTCTGTACGTATCTGCGAGTTTACTTACCGGATCTTCCTTGCGGATCGGTAAGAAATGAGCTGATTTGGAAAGTCGATCTACGATAACCCAAATTGCATCGTGCTTCCTCTTGGTAAGCGGAAGACCAGTAACAAAATCCATGGTGATTTTGTCCCACTTCCACTCTAGAATATCTAACGGTTGAAGAAGACCGCCAGATCGCTGATGCTCGATCTTAACCTGCTGGCAGGTAAGACATTTGGAGACGTAAGTGGGCACATCCTGTTTCATACCACTCTACCAAAAGTACTGCTTGATGTCATGGTACATCTTAGTCGAACCAGGATGTATAGAGAATGAGGAGCTACGAGCTTCAGCTAACAAAGCTTCCTGGAGTTCTTGGTCATCAGGAACACAATGTCTCGTGCCCTGCCATACGATACCATCTGCATCTACTTTGAATTCTGTCTGTTTCTCCAAATTCTGTACTATCGCCCAGATTTCTCCGTCATCCTTCTGAGCTTCCTTGATCTTAGAGAGTAACTCGTGTTCTACTCTAAGATTAGCCCAGTAACCGTGCTATCCACGTACCATGATCTTGATGTCTAGTCGCTCCAAGTCTCTTATGATTTCCTCTTCGATTTTAATGTCGTTGATCATTCCGGACTTCCTGCTAAGAGCATCTGCTACTACATTTGCCTTTCCGGGATGATACTGTAGATTAATGTCATAATCCTTCAACAGCTCTAACCATCTCCTCTGCCTCATGTTCAATTCACGGTGAGTGAAGATATACTTCAAGCTCTTGTGGTCCGTGAAAATGTCACATGATTCTCCATACAAGTAGTGCCTCCATATCTTCAATGCAAACACCAAAGCTGCAAGTTCCAGGTCATACGTGGGGTAATTTTCCTCATAAGGCTTAAGCTGCCGTGAAGCGTACGCGATCACTTTCCCATGTTGCATGAGAACACAGCCAAGTCCCTTCCCCGATGCATCGCTGTAGATTTGAAATCCACCCGTACCAGATGGTACAGTAAGAATAGGTGCATATACTAGCTTCTGCTTCAGGTCTTTAAAGCTCTTCTCTCGATCTTCAGTCCAGACGAATTTCTCCCCTTTTCGCATCAGTTTGGTCAAAGGTAGTGCTAGGCGGGAAAAGTTCTCCACGAACCTACGGTAATAGCCAGCTAAGCCTAAGAAACTGCGGACTTCCGTCGCTGATGTCGGCCTTGGCCACTTAGTAATGGCCTCAACCTTCGCTGGATCCATCGTGATTCCTTCTGTTGATACAATGTGACCTAAGAATGCCACCTTGTCTAACCAGAACTCACACTTGGATAATTTAGCATACAACTGCTTCTGGCGAAGAATCTGTAGTACTGAACGAAGATGGTCTTCGTGTTCCTCCTTGGACTTTGAGAAAATCAAGATGTCATCGATAAAGACAATGACGAACTTGTCCAGAAATTCATGGAAGATTCTGTTCATCAATTCCATGAACACTGCTGGAGCATTTGTCAGGCCAAATGGCATAACTACAAACTCGTAGTGGCCATAGCGGGTAAGAAAAGCAGTCTTAGCGATGTCCTGCTCCTTGACCCGTAGCTGATGATAGCCTGACCTAAGATCAATCTTGGAGAAGTGTTTGGCCCCTTGGAGTTGGTCAAACAGATCGTCTATTCGTGGCAGTGGATATCTATTCCGGATAGTAATCTTGTTGAGCTCGCGATAGTCTATGCAAAGACGCATACTGTCGTCCTTCTTCTTAACGAACAAAACCGGTGCGCCCCATGGAGATGCGCTCGGTCGAATGAAACCTCATTCAAGAAGTTCTTGCAATTGATCCTTCAGCTCCTTCAGCTCTATGGGAGCCATGCGATAAGGAGCCTTGGAGATTGGTTCAGCTCCTGGAATAAGCTCGATACTGAATTCCACTTCTCATGCAGGTGGTATGCCCGGAAGTTCTGCTGGAAAAACATCTTGGAATTCCGACACTATAGGTTGATCCTGAATTGATGGGGATTCAGCATCCATGTCGTGAACCGTAGCTAGATAACCCTCGCAGCCATGTGACAGTAGTGCACGTGCTTGTAGGGTAGATATGATTTGTACAGACCGTCCGGGTATGAACCCGTTATGAATGTACTCTAGTGCATTACATCACCGAAAATAACTCGATATGAATGGCAGTCTATGGTAGCATGATGCTTGGATAGCCAATCCATGCCCAGAATCATGTCGAACTCATTCATGTCCAGCGGAAGTGCGTCAACAGGTCGAACCTTATCGTAAAATTCTAGGGGAAGACTCTTGTATACATGAGTGATTAATACAGAGTCCCTCAAAGGCGTGGAAATAGTAAGCCTATTTTCTAGTGGCATGGGGAGCATCCTAATGTTCTTAGCATAAGCAGTAGAAATAACCGAGTGAGTAACCCGTATCGAAAAGAACACATGCAGCTTGACCATACATATACAAGATTCCAGTGATGGTACCTGTAGACTTGTTGGCCTAGTCTCGAGATGTCGTGTAGACACGCCCGGTAGTAGGAGGCGGCTTGGTATTAGCATGTCCTGATGTGCCCTCCATCTCGCCCTTACGGCAATCCTTCATAATATGGCCAGGAAGACCACACTTGAAGCACGCGTCAGTATTACGGCGACATGGCCCTGGGTGCCTACGGTGGAAAGTAGAGCAAAGAGGATGAGTGAATCCTCCAGCAGGTGCTCTGGTTGGCTGGGAACCTGATAAAACATTTTACATAAGACATGATAATTGGGTACAAAGGACAAAGCGGATAATCGTAAGATTGAATACCAGTGATAGCTGGACGGCTAGGCTGTGAACCTCTCTGGTTCTGGTCCCTACCGTTTCCATGGTTCCTGGTAGAAGTTTTGTTGAAGTGTCAGAATATGAGTTATAACATGAAATCATAATGAAATGTGTAAGTATTAGGACTTGTTGTTGTTGGAGTGTCCAGCGTTGTTGCGTTAATTATCATTACCACCACGCCTATCCGTAGCAGAACGGTCGTTAGTCTGACCGTTTCCCTTGGGCTGATGAGGCTGCTGTTGAGTAGCCGGCTGAGACCGGTCCCCATTTTTCTGCCTGGAAGATACATTTAAAGAGATGAATAATTGACATATATGGAAAGTATACGGATTGATCACCGCTTGAATACGAATGTTTACCTCTTGTCGGGTCTTTCAGCTTCCCCGAACTCATCTCTCTCCTGCAGCATCTCCAGCTTACGTGCTGCATCGGCCACTTGTGCTACAGTGTTGAACGTAGCACACACCAGATTGTTTGCGACCGATGTGCGAAGAGCCCATCTAAAGTGATGTGCCTGCTCTTCAGGAGTACCTGCTGCCGCACCAAGGAAACCAGCTAAGCGAAGAAAGTGCTGCATAAACTCGTTGCTATTCTCCCCAGCTCTCTGTCGGATCCCATGGTACTCTCTCTTGAGCTTGTCCTGCTCAGCCTTGGGAAAGAACTGCCCCATCACCCTGTCCTTGAATTGAGCCCAAGTCAAACCAGCAACCCACTTGTCACCACCTTCAGACTGCATCAATGCTAACCACCAATTAAGTACATCGCCTTCGAACCGTTAGCATGCTAACCTCGCCTTGTATGCGGGGTCACATCCCATAGCATTAAAAATCTTCTCGATGTGAGCCAACCAGCTTTCAGCATCGCTGGGGCTATCTGTCTTCTCAAAAGCTCAAGGACGGAGCTTGTTGAATCTCTCAAGCCATACTGCTAATGTCACTGGAGGAGGAGGAGGAGGTGCCTGATTATGCTGCTGATTGTTGGCAGCTTGAACTTCAACCTTGATGTCATTTCTCAATTGAGGAAGCAAAGCTTGCATAGCAGCCTGAATAGCAGCATTGAGCTGTTCCTGTTCGCGTGTGAGAACCATCTGACGGTATAACATAAAACACATGATTAAACAGATCAAAAAATAAAATATATATACATGAAAAAAAATTTATACCAAAATTTCACGAGAAAAAATTTATGCAAGGAAATTTTGTGTATGGATGCATGATGCAGTTTTATGAAAACTTTTGTATGCTCGAGAGTGAACGCCTCTGGTCGGTTCACCCAAAACAAAAGACATAGCGAGGGGACGCCTATGGGTCGGTCCCAAATTTAAAAGTTTCGATAAAAACACATGCGACTAAATAGGGCCAGTCCTGTACCAACCATTACTTAGTCAAAAATCTGCGACAATGACATGTATATGTATGCTTAAAAATGATGAATGCATGAAAACAACTGTCGGTTCTAGGAAGACCGTAGTGACTACCCACTAATCACAGGTCATATTTGAGATCCTACAGGTCGAAGCCTTGGCTCTGATACCATAATTGTAACACCCCATTTTGATAATGGAAATGTCACATGCAATTATGGCGTGTCATCAAAGCATACAAGGAAAAATGTTTAAACATTACTTGACCATAAAAGGAAAATACCGGAATCAAACATCGGTAGTCCAAATGTAAAGCTCATCACACACAAACATAGTCTAATAAAGGAAAGGACTAAACAATGTCCATAGCAAATGTATCATAAGAAAGGAAATGCATAAAGTAAAGAAGGCTAGAAAGCTCCAAGTCCATATGCACGTACTCTTAAAGTCTACGAGCGTCCCTGAGTACCTGCCGTTTTGGGAACATAGAAAAGGAAAACGGCTAAGCAATACGCTCAGTGCACAGATGTACAATAAAGCATGAATAGGATAAGCATATAACATATAACAGCGGAAGAAACCTAAGTCCCGAGTAACCTGGTTAAGTCTTGATAAAACTGGTTTTATAGTTTGAAAAGCCTTATGTTTATCTTGTAAAAACTGTTTATCATATTTTACCATTAGCCAATATAGGTCATGAAAATCCACCGTGCATGAATCCTTGGAGGGGTGACCTCATCATGCAAATTAGAGGGACTGCCTCTAATTTAATAACTGGTTTTTGGGTAGGAGGGATCAGCTCCTTGTGAAGGATGCAAGGCACACACCACATTCACCATGAAATCCTGACTGAAAACATGTAACTATGATGCACCCATACGCCCCACATGATAAATATAATATAAATGGTCAAAAGCTGAAGGGACGCCACGAGCAATCACTCTGCCGTGGTGAAGTCATAACATCAGTGCCTCTAATATTATGGTTATGGTACCTCCATAACTAGGTGAAACTAGTCATGCATGTATATGGCGATAGGTATTCTTAATTAAACATAAGCAAATCAAACACGTAACTTATACTACGGGAAAACATTTGGCTGCATACGGGGAATCCTAATAAGGAAAGAATGTCCATACTGAAAGGATGGGAATCCGTACCTTATGTCCAGTGAACGAAGAAGATGAACTGAGAGGAATCCTACTTCTGTATCACTAGTGCTACATAAATACATACATGAATAAGTATCTGCTTACTAAATACGTAGCTGGTTTTATGTCATGTCTTAGATTATTTTATATGTTCTTACCATGTTTTACTGTTTAAAGCCTTAAACTGTGATTATCTTATATTCTGTTTAATCTGATTAAGTATTTCTGGTATTTCATGTATTATTATACTTACTGTGTAATAATAAGTAACGTTCCAAAAATAGCAGGTTTCCTAAAATAGAAAGTTTCCAAAATAGAAACTTTCCAAAAATAGAAAGTTTCCTAAAATAGAAAGTTTCCAAAAATAGAATTACTTCTTAAAATAGATAAGTTTCTAAAAATAGAAAGTTCCCATAAATAGATCAGCTGCCTTAATTAAATGAGTTTCCATAAATAGATTAGCTGCCTGAAATAAATAAGTTTCTAAAAATAGAAGGTTTCCATAAATAGATTAACTGCCTTATTTAATTAAGTTTCTAAAAAAATAGAAAGTTTCCATAATTAGAAATAAGCTGGTTAAATAAGCTAAGTATATAAGCCTAAGTGTTTTCATGATTATTTTCTAAGTCATATGATATAATGTATAGTTTAATAATTATTTCATGTAATTAAATTAAACTATAGGTTAAAATATTTAATTAAAGTATAACATGTTTTTAATTAAATAAAGTTAAATACTTAGGTTAAAACATGTATTATTATTTATTAATAATATAACCTAAGTCATGTTAATTAATTAATTATAATCATGGTTTTTAAATAATTAATTAATTATAAGTCTTAAAATATAAAATACTTAGGTTAGTAATTTCATGATTTTAATATTAAAATAACCTAAGTCATGTTATTAAATTAATCATGTCATATTATTAATTTAATTTTAACATAAGATCATAAAAATAAAAATAATCTAAACATACACCATGAATCAGATCTAGACTAAAAACCATGAATCGGACATGAAATCGACACCATACCCCGAACCAAGTCGTGGTACCCCTTGTCTTGATGCTGCCGTGGGACCCACACCAACCAACCGGGACCATATGGTCTCGGTGGTGGTCGGATTGCCAAACCGAGACCCTCTCGGGTTCGGTGTAGGCTGCGGCCAAAACAAAAACACCCCTAAACAACCCTTTTGATTTTATTCAAACCAAAATTCATGTTAGATCTATGATTTAATTAGGTTTTAAGAAAAAACATAACATGTTCCTAATTAATTAAAAGATTAAATCAAAAGAAAAAGGTTTAAATGATTTACCGAATACGTGGATCTAAAGAATGATGAACAAACACGAACACCAACAAGAATTCCAAGATCCAAGATCAACAAACACCCCTTTTGGTGTGTTGAAGGGTGGCGGCCAAAAAGAGGAAAAGAAGGAGAAGGAGGATTTTAGGTTTTCTGTAAAATTCTTCTGTAAAGTTAAATGAGTAGTGTAATTTCCTTAACCTCCTTTTAGTAAAAAATGAAATGGGCTTGGCCCATTTGTTCCTTGTAGCCGCGGGTAGGGGGCCCCACATGGGGTACCCGTACCTTTTTCTGTGTCTCGACGTTTAGTCATTCGTTCATGAATATTTGTGTTCGCGTTTTATGTGTTCTCGTTACGTAATTATCGAGATCTAATATATTTATTTACGCTCGTAATAAATATATATACGTAATTAATAATAGTTCGTGTTTTAATTCCGTTCATGATTTCATGATCGCATGTTCGTGATTAATTATTGTCAAATAATTATTACGTGCTCGTGCGTAGTAACTACTTATCGTGTTCTAACACGTACGTAATACGAAAAATCCTAAAACGTAATCGTAATCATGTTATATTAGGAAAGTTTTAATCTAGTACGTACGATCTTAAGGGTACTATTCATGGTAAAAGCATGCGGGTTTTACACACCTAACACCTTAAAACAATGTACATTATTTTACATTGTCATTTATTTATTTATTTAAGTAAAATTATTATACTGATGTATTCATTATACACATTCACTAAATTACCTAAAAGCTACAACAAAAATACCTATGACTCAACGAATACTTACAATATTAAACAAGGGCAATTATTCTCATTCAACACTTGATAAAAATTATCAAAACTCTCCCACATGCATGTACATGCCGTGTGTATGTATCCATACTTACACATTGATCATTGTTGCTAACTTACAAGTATAATCATGTATACTCCACTAATACACTATGCTAACCCTACTTTCTTACAAAACCATGTTGCCTACTTACACACACCATACATAATACTATGCATTGTCATTCCTTGTCCCCCTTTGACCCTTGTAAACCCACGGCAACACCAAAAATAGGAAGGAAGTAAGCTTTCTAGTTTGAGCATGTGCCTAATACATGAAAGATCTTTTGATATCTAACTTGTATCTCCAAGGATACTAAGTACTAGGTACAAGATTCATCAAATCGATCTTCTCTTTCCTTCATAAGCCGAAACATACACACAACTCACCAACACAATTCACTTGATACCATCACTTCACTATCTCTCTCTCAACCTACGGCTCAAAACATTTCCACCATTGACAAAACCTTCAAGCACATTTACTATGTCTCTCCTACTTGAATGCTAATCATTGGTTCATTCCTATAAGTATATTAATCATCAAGTCAACAAGAAAGAAGCCCTAGAAGACCCCATTGAAGACCATGACTTGTTTTAGCTTCAAGGATCCCCATTGTTGAAAGCTTATCACTTGTTCTTACTCATTCTCCTATCCACTCCTAAACCTATCTAAACAAGTAAGTTAAACTTAAAACCTATCTTTCTATATATTTACTTTCATTCACTTTAACATACACATGGTTATTTCTTGTATAATTTAATGTTGAAACAAATATATGAAACCCTAGACCTTATATAGGTCACGGCTAAAAATGTGTCATGGGTTCACATGATGCAAAATCTTAATAACCATGATGAACATATCACTATGGACTAGTTAAACTTGAAAAACTATGAAAAACATAAGCATGCACATGTTGGACGTGGGGTTTAACCCTATGGTTCGATATTGGTTAATCTTGTAATGTTTAAACAAGTCTAGAAACATTAGATCTATATTATAGTTGCCTTAAAATGTTAAGCTCACTATTTGTGCCTTATAAGATTTAGTTTTAAGATCACTATAATAAGTTGCCTAAATAAATCTTCATTATTACTAAATAATATTTATTTAAAACTTTTGGTGTCAAAAATATAACATTATAAAGTTTCGGGTTGAAAATAGTAAATCTATAAATGTTTTGTATTAAAATGAAATATCTATGAAACTTTGGGTTAAAATAGTAAATCTGTATTGTTTTAGGTTAAAATGGAAAATATAATACTTTCGGGTTGGATTGGTAATTTTACTAAGTGTAGGGATCTAAATGAACAAGTATAGAAACTTATTTTCCAAAAATATAAACCTTAGGGTCACTTTTGTAATTAGCCGAGAGTTAAGGGGGTGTTTTGAACACTATCCAAAACTTCAAGTTAACAAAAAGGACCTAAATGAAATTACTAAGGTGTTAGGGTAAATTGTGTAACTTAATAAAAACCTAGGGATTACCCTTGCCATTTACCAAAACTTAATATAAGCCCTAGGGACCTATTTTGCCATTATAGTAAACTATATCAAGCCCTAGATAAACCCTAAGGGTGATTTTTTCCATTAGGCGAAACTTATATAAGCCCTAGGGGGCATTTGTGAAACTTATAATAAACCCTAATATAAGCCGAATACTATAGGGACCAAATTTGCCATTTTATGAAACTTAAACAAACCCTAGTTACACGTGTAACTAGGGAGGGACCAATATTGTAATTACTTGAAATATTTAGAAACCCTAGGGGTATAAAAGTAATTTAACCGCGAGTAATTATTTAAGTAGAGGGACTAAAATGTAAATTACCCAAAGTATAACGAACCCTAAAATTTCAATATATTAATACCCGATATTTAAAACGTAAAACTTAAATAAACATGACATTTGTTATTTTTCCAAACTTATAATTTAATAATTATAAACACTACGGAAACGTGGAATTTAATTAAAATGTTATACGTGTTATAAACCTTATTTATATATTAAATATAAATTAAATATGATTAACTTATAAAATAAATATATTTATTATATTTATTTTCTATCACTTGTAAATATATATAAAACTTTAATTATATTTAAACAACTTTACAAATGATACAAGTACAAGAATATTAATTAAACTGGGTAATTAATTCAAGGTTATTATTTATTGTATACTTAAAATAAATAATACTACAACTTGTACAACGATGAACAAGAATTCAAATATCATAATAAAATGCTTAAAACCAGTATAAGCATGCACAGTCTTGTTCTGAAACTTTTATTCATTATGTTATGCATTTACTGAGACCTTAAAAATTATTTAGGTCGTTGATTGTATCGTGAGCATCTTATCAGATTTATCTACTGACTTATTGCTATACTACTGATGTGAATTCATGGCCCCACTTTATATATATTGACAAACTTTAAACCTTTTAATGGGGAAGAAAACATGCAACATATTTTATTTTATGGACATGAATTGAACTGTGAAACCTTTGATTACATTGCCTATTGTAGATGAACCCGCATGACCCGTACATCTGAAACTGTTAGAATTATTGAATTACCTGAATGTTATAAATAGATCTATTTGGGATTGACCATCCCCATATGGGTGAGTCATGCTCACTGTGCCTAGGCCAGGACAACAGATGTTTCACATGTCAGCACTTATTATTTTTATGGGTGCCTTTTTATAAGGCGAAGGGTCCTTATTTGTTAAGGACTTAACTGTCAAGTCTCAGTTTCAGGCAATATGGGAATGTAATTACTTTTAAGTATTGATGATTTGTGCATTACTACTTCAGTGAATATTTATTGTCCAAACTTATTTTACTAAACCTGTGAATTCACCAACTTTATGTTGACTCTCTAAGCATGTTTTCTCAGGAAACTGAAGCAGGTATTAGTGTGCATGGAGTCAAGCATCATGATAGGCTGCATTTATAGAGCTCATCTGGGTTTTATAAACTGGGGAATAATTCAAACTGTTGAACAATGTTAAAGACTATTTTAATACTTTTTGCACTTTTATCCACGTAATAAATGTAATGATAATCTTTTATATGTCGCTCTATACGCTATCTGTTGTTGATCCACCTACGTGACACCCAAATATTATTTCCGCTGCATTTGACTCAATTTGGGGGTGTCACAGAATGGTATTAGAGAGATAGTTATAGAGAACCAGAACAAAATTTAAATATATATAAAAATAAAAATTTTATATAAACTAGACTATAACTGCTTTAAAAATCTTTTGGGATTTTTGGGACTAGAATAGTTAAGCATATAGAGTGTAGAGCATACATTCTTACGTGGCTACCTGTGCATTGATTATTAACATCCGGTTAATTAATCTCATAAGTATTAACGTAACCTTTAACATTGTCGTGTTAAATGGCACTAATATATATAATTTAATCATTATTTCCCAAAAATTTTTAACTTGAGTAAGTTTATACTTATGACAATTAAAACGATATTATTTTCAGATTATGGCTTCACCTACTGACACTCCTGCTGTCGTATCACCGACGTCCGTCTTATGTGGATGGATATCTGCTAGGGACACAGACGACAGTCACGCTTCGGGTGACACCGCTCTTGTTGCTTCTCTCATTACTACTCCACCTGTTTCACCTATTTCCCCCGCTGGGGAAGAGGTTCAGCCACCTGCTGCCATACCACTTGTACCACTAGTGACTTCGCTACGGGACTATGCACCTGAGTCTCTGCCGCCTCGTAAGAGGAGGTATGAGGCACCCGTCGACTCTACTTTTGAGGTCGGCGAGGGTTCGGGTACTAGGCGCGTGGACCCTGTCCAAGCCCAGATCACTGCACTGGCTGCACGCAAGGCACAGGATGTAGCAGAGATTCATGCTCTGCTGGCCGACGGACAGCTGGGACGCACTGCTCTGCAGTCGCGTCAGGACCTCTTATCTTGGACCGTGATTGCTGAGGCGCACGCTGCACGAGGAGCAGGGTCTACTACTTACCATTCTCTCTAGTGGCTGCTGGAGGAGAATGAGTTCCTCCGTGAGTAGATTGTTGGGAATAAAATTAGCTAAGTCTTTTGAACGCTGACAAAAGGAAATTGGACGCTGACAAGAGTAAACGAGACGCTGACAGATGAAACGCTGATACGAATTATCAAGGCATTGACAAGAAGAATCTTAAAGACAAAGACAAGGACTAAATCTGTCAATGATGAATTCTTCAAGCTGGTGGAAAAAGTATGAAGATAAGAATTCAGAATATATTCTTAATGTTTAAAAAGATTTAGTCAATATGTTATTTATGTATGTTTATCTTGTGTCTCTTCCTAAAATAGTTGATCTTAGCTTTTTGTACAAGGATCCTTAAACCTATAAAAGGAGGCCTTAGGGTTAGACATAAGATATATCTCACATACACCTCTTTCACATATCTCATAACACTTTCATTGTAATCTTTCATTGTTATTATTAATCAAAGTGAAAGTTTGGTAGTCATATATTCTGTTTGTTCTTCATTCTGAGTATTAGTTTCCGCATAATACTTAGATTGTTGAATACACAAAGTTTCTCTACGTGTATTACTTGATCTAATCTCGTATACACAAAGCTTAATCGATCTAAGTTTGGGATCAACAAGTGGTATCAGAGCTTGTTGAGAAACTTTGATTTGAAGAACGAGATCTAATATTGTAAGGTGAACCAGGCTAAGGAAGAAGGTGAAAAAGAATTTGATGATGTTTTCAGTTATGGCCACGTCTACTTCAAGTTCCAATTCTTCTTCATGTTCTGATAGTGAGGTATGTGATAACTCTTCTTGTCGTTTAAATACTGAAAAACTAAATAAGGAGATAGTAAAATTATTAGATGATGCAAGTTCTGAAAGATGCAAAGTATCTAATTATCAAATTGCTCTCACCCAAACAGAAAGGACAGTAGCTGAGTATAAGAAAATGGAGTTTGATTTAAAGGATAAAATAAATATCTTAAAACATGAGTTACATCAAAGTAAAGATATTCAAGATATCACAAACAGGGTTAATCTTGATTTGATAGCTAAGTTAGATGAGGCTAACAAAAATAAAGACAATGTGAGTCTTAAAATCCAGAGATTTGATAAGGCCACACAAACCCTAGGAGAGTGTGTTAGTAAGCAAAGAGACTCTAAGGACATGAGTGGGATTGGGATGAAGGATTATACTGGTGTTCCACCACCAGCTGGGGACTTCTATGGTGTCCAAAGAAAGGACTTGTCTTGGGCTGGTATTCCAGAACTCCAAGAAGAGGAATTTATTCCTCCACCTAGAGTTCTTACCCCAGTAGAGGAATATCAACAAAAGGTTATTGACCTAGAAGAATGGAAGAAAGCCAACCCTACTTTGTTTGTTAAGGGAGGTTTATTGTGTGAAAGTCCAAATGACCCTACCCCTATCACCACACAAGAGTCTACCCCCATCAAGATAACACACCCAACCACTGGCAAGACTGTTGACCTTGGCTCCCCAATTAAGAAACAACCTAGTGTTAAATATGATGAAATGTATAGGAAACCTAGGTCACTCAAAAGCCAAGAAAGTGTTAATGGGACAGGGTTTTATCAGTCTAGGCCTAAGTTTGTGTCCAAAAAGGCTTGTTATTCATGTGGGAGCTTTTCTCATTTGGCCTATAATTGTGTCAGTGGATACAATTCATTCGCTGACAATAGGTCATCCAATGTTAACCATAGACCTTTTGTCCACACTAGACCACAGGCTACTAGACCAGCTCCTTTCTTCTCTAAGGCAGCTAATACCCATGGACAAAGGCCCTTTCAAAAGACCAACACTTGGTCAAACAGACAGTATGTTCCTATAGCAAACCCTAATTTGGGCGCTGATAGGAACAAATTCAGCGCTGATAGGAACAAATTCAGCGCTGACAGGAACAAATTCAGCGCTGATAGGAACAAATTCAGCGCTGACAGGAACAAATTCAACGCTGACAGGCACAAATGCAGTGCTGACAGCTCCAAGTTTGGTATGAGACCTTATTTTAGACCATATAAACAAAGATACTTGGTTAGTAAGGGTCAAGGGTCTAAAGCATCATCCCACTTAACATGGAAACCTAAACAAGAGCAAAACTCTAAGTTTAATGGTATTTCAATGACTTGCAATAGATTTAAATATCTTGAGAAGGTCATTACTAGTATCGTTGGAACAAATTGTGTGTTTAGGTCACAAAGGGATGAACAGGGATTTATGGTAAAGAATAATACCACTCTAGTTGAACAACTAGACACATCCAAGTCTGATAAGGCTTGGATCTCCAAAGGAAACTAATTTCTTTTCTTTTTGAGCAGCCTATCCAAAAGCAGGTTAATGATCAAGGATATTGGGATAGTGGATGCTCAAGGAACATGCATTGTTGATTTTTCCACTAATATTATTTTTATCCATTGACATGTTATCTCTACCCATTTTCATGGGATAGGATAGCCTCTGTTGGTGTGTGTTTTTGTGGTTTTTGTCTAACTATGCAGGAAAATGGAGCTACATTTGGATGGATACAGAATTGTAAACTTTTATTTATGATGGTTGGAGTGTTTACATTCCTATCTTGAGATAAAATTTTGCTTCTTCGTTTGATTTGTATGCTTTTGTTAAGGGGAGGTAAACCTCTAGGTTTTTGGGTACTCTTAGATCACTCTTGCACAATTCTAGATTGCGTCCACTGGTGAGTGGGGGTTAGAAATAATGAAGGCTCTTTCCTTATGAAATTGTTGGAATTTCTAAACCTCGAGGCACTGTAGCATGCACGTAATTTATTTTGCATGCATGCTGCCAAGACTTTTGACCTAGAATTGGGTGTGGTCGTATGGGTGACTTGGGGTAGATATATTTTTGGGCTTACTTGGGGAGTTGCAAAGGTTTTATACGAGTTAACTTTCTCTTTGGGGCATTTGTGAACAAAGGACTCTAGAGTTCATGTATGTCTATCATGCTTTTGCATGAGTGTATGCATGAACAGTGTTTGTCATTTTTGCTTATTAGAGACTAGTTAATTTCCTTAGGATTATTACCTTTGTTTATGTTCTAACTAAAGTTTTCCATTCTCAAGTTCATTTTATGCTATGACATCTTAGCTGGTGTCATTGATAAACTTCTTTATAGTCCCAAAATGTTTCATCACCCTTTTATTTTTCAAATTTTTGGATATCTGGAAGCCTAATGATCATTGAGATGTTTTTCCTAGTGATTGACATCTAGAAGCAGCAGAGATCACTTTCACAAGGGTGTATAGTGTTATGGAGATGGCTGAGACTATTGGCACTAGCTTTAATGCAGTTCAAGTCAGTCTTATCATCAGTAAGTCCATCCCCATGTCCTATGAATCAACATTGAGGATTCATTTCCCGAATGTGGATGAGGACAGTATGAAACCTTTGACATTAATAGAATTGACGAAAATCTATATTAGCTTGTAAAAGCATAATATAGAAATGGTACAAATTGTCAAGGATCACTGTTTGAACTGATAGACATGTTGTTTTGGAAGCTAATGCAAGGAGGACATTCTTGGTTCCTTCCTTGTATATTGATCTTGGAGAGGAGTCTTAAAAAGGGGAGGAGCAATCGAATTTGAGTGACAAAAGTAATAAAGAAAGCTCCAAGGTACTGACGATGATTAAGACCAAGTGAAGGCTGACTATACAAGGGATTTGAGTGATTGACTTTTCTGAATTTATTACTACTCAAATTTAGGGATAAGTATGTTTGTAAGAATCCTCTCTGTATGTTTTATTTTATTCAAATACTTGATTACTAGAGTAGATATCAAGTTTAGGGGAGGATTGTTGGGAATAAAATTAGCTAAGTCTTTTGAACGCTGACAAAAGGAAATTGGACGCTGACAAGAGTAAACGAGACGCTGACAGATGAAACGCTGATACGAATTATCAAGGCGTTGACAAGAAGAATCTTAAAGACAAAGACAAGGACTAAATCTGCCAATGATGAATTCTTCAAGCTGGTGGAAAAAGTATGAAGATAAGAATTCAGAATATATTCTTAATGTTTAAAAAGATTTAGTCAATATGTTATTTATGTATGTTTATCTTGTGTCTCTTCCTAAAATAGTTGATCTTAGCTTTTTGTACAAGGATCCTTAAACCTATAAAAGGAGGCCTTAGGGTTAGACATAAGATATATCTCACATACACCTCTTTCACATATCTCATAACACTTTCATTGTAATCTTTCATTGTTATTATTAATCAAAGTGAAAGTTTGGTATTCATATATTCTGTTTGTTCTTCGTTCTGAGTATTAGTTTCCGCATAATACTTAGATTGTTGAATACACAAAGTTTCTCTACGTGTATTACTTGATCTAATCTCGTATACAGAGTCAGCAGACGGATACTCACACCGCTCTCTTGACCATGGAGGAGACTCTTGCCATTTTCTTCGATCTCCAGGATGTCCGTCATCAGGGATTGACATCAGAGACCGCTCATCTTAGGGGAGCTCAGCAGACCCTCAGAGACCAGTTCTTGGAGGCACTCCGACTGCTCAAGGAGACCCGGACTGCCATGACCGTGATGCAGGATGCCATGCAGGCACCAGCCGTCTCATCACCTCCAGTGGCACCAGTCGTATCTGAGGAGTCCGTTAGGCATGAGTAGACTAGGTGTACTAGATCTTTTGTACATCATGATAGCTATTAGGGTTGCATCTCGGCTATCATGATATAGGACCTAATGTATTTGTACTTTCCTTTAGTCAGTTGTATCTTTGTACCATACTATTTAGATTAGGGATTCATAGATGATGTACTTTATATTTTGTGTACCACCATCCCAGACAGGCGGTCTGTGCTCTGTCTTGGATTGGTTGTGCAATTTGTACTGTATTCCTATTCTAGACTTATCGCATGTACTCATTAGTTTTTATTATATCCTGTACTGTATTATATTATGAACTTTTAAACAGGTTATCCAATTTGTTGCAAAGACTATGCATGAGTTTCTTTTCGTGTAATTATATAAAACTGTGCTAACACCTTGAACTAATGATTTCATTTTTGTGTATAATTATAGAAAATGGTAATCACTAAAACGAACCCCAACAATGACGACACTACCCAAAACGTCACTGCTGCCCAACTAAGGGAAATGATTGATCAAGGCACCGCATCTGCGATGGCTGCCAGCAGAAACATAGACGATAGTCAAAACTCCAACAACCGCCAGAATAATCAGACCACCAGGGGTTTCTCTTACCCCGACTTCTTGAAATGTAAGCCTTCCTACTACAAGGGTAAGGAAGAAGTGGTGGAACTGATGTAGTGGTTTGAAAGGTTGGAAACGGTATTCCGCATCAGCGACTGTGCAGAAGAGAACAAAGTGACGTTTTCCACCAGCACCCTACTTGAGAGTGCTTTTACTTGGTGGAACTCCGTAGTTGCTACTCTTGGACACGACGCTACCTATGCTCTCAACTGGACTGAACTGAAGGAGAGAATGACAGAGAAATACTGTCCAAGGGGTGAAATGAAGAAGCTTGAAATCAAATTGTGGGATCTCAGATGCAGGAACAATGACATCACTGCATACAACCAAAGGTTCCAAGAGTTGACTCTAATGCGTACCAGAATGTTTGTGGAGGAGGAAGATAAGATTGAGAAGTATGTGGGTGGACTCCCAGACGCCATTCACGAAAGTGTGCTCGCATCTCGACCTACTACCGTCGAGAATGCCATTGAGTTCGCTACTAAATTGATCAACAAAAGAGTCCGTACCATATCTGAGAGGAAAACTGACAACAAGCGAAAGGCCGATGAGTATTTTCGCAGTCAGCACCAGCAACATCCTAAAAAGCAGAATGTTGGGCAAGTTTACAGTGCTACCTCTGCAGGAGCTAACTCGTACTTGGGCGCCAACCTTTGTGCTCAAAGTGCAACTATCATCATACTATTGATAGCCCATGCCAAACCTGCTACAGATGTGGAAAAGTGGGTCATTTTGCTAAAACCTGTCGAGTTAATGCTGTCACTCAGGCCCGACCCACTCAAAACACTGGGAACTACCATAACAGGGGCGGATACAATGCCCGTGGGAACGGGAATGGACAACAGGGGAACCACAATGCTGTTGGAGGAAACAGCAATGGACCCAAGAAGGGAGTTGTGTGCTATGAGTGTGGAGAACCAGGACACCTGAGACCAGGTTGTCCTAAGCGGGCCAACCAGAACAAGAACAGTGGAGGAGCTTCGTCCAGAGTGTACGTGGTCGGCAATGCAAAAGCCAACCCCGATTCGAATGTCGTTACTGGTACGTTTCTACTAAACAATCGTTATGCATCTGTTTTGTTTGATAATGGAGCAGACCGAAGTTTTATATCCACTGAATTTAGCCAAGTACTAGAAGTTGTTCCTATAAGCTTAGATCACCGTTACTCCGTAGAATTAGCTGACGGTAAAACTGTAGATGCTGACACTATCATTAGAGGTTGTACCTTAAATCTTTCCAAACATCCATTCAACATTGACCTTATCCCCGTAAACCTTGGTAGCTTTGATGTTATTATTGGCATGGACTGGTTAGCGAGATACCGCGCAGTCATTGTTTGTGATGAAAAGCTAGTTCGTATTCCATGGGGAAACGAAAAACTAATCATTCGAGGAGACGGTGACACCGACCTCACTAACACTAGACTTAGTGTTATCTCTTGTGCAAAAGCTCAGAAATATTTGTTGAGAGGATGTCCTATCTTCTTGGCCCATATTTCTCAAACAGATGAAGAAGGCAAGCCCGAGAAGAAGCAAATAAAGGACGTACCCATCGTCCGAGATATTCCAGAAAGAGTTTCCAGGCTTACCACCGACCCGACAAGTGTAATTTCAAATCGACTTGATTCCCAGAGCTACACCTGTAGCCAAAGCTCCATACCGGTTGGCACCATCAGAAATGAAAGAGCTAGCTGAACAGCTCCCGGAACTATCTGACAAAGGATTCATTCGACCCAGTTCCTCACCATGGGGAGCTCCTGTGTTATTTGTCAAAAAGAAAGATGGTTCTTTTCGAATGTGCATCGATTACAGAGAACTAAATAAGCTAACTGTGAAGAATCGTTATCCGCTTCCTCGCATTGACGACCTATTTGACCAACTGTAAGGGTCAAGTGTGTATTCCAAGATTGACTTGAGATTTGGATACCATCAACTACGAGTCAGGGAGGAAGATATTCCAAAAACAGCTTTTAGAACCCGATACGGTCATTACGAATTCCAGGTTATGCCATTTGGGTTGACCAATGCACCAGCTATTTTCATGGACCTTATAAACCGTGTGTGCAGACCCTACCTGGATAATTTCGTGATAGTCTTCATTGACGATATACTCATTTATTCCAAGAAAGAACAAGAACACGGGGAACATCTTGCACAAGTACTAAAGGTACTCAAGGAGGAGCAGCTCTATGCTAAATTCTCCAAATGTGAATTCTGGATTCCTAGAGTGCAATTCCTCGGTCATGTCATTGATTGTGACGGTATTCACGTAGATCCAGCAAAGGTCGAATCTGTCAAGGATTGGGTATCTCCTAAACCACCGACAGAGATCCGCCAATTTCTAGGCCTTGCCGGGTACTACCGTAGATTCATTGAAGATTTTTCCAAGATAGCCAAGCCAATGACCAAACTCACACAGAAAGGAATAAAGTTCGATTGGGGAGAGAAGGAAGAATCAGCTTTTCAACTGATCAAACAGAAGTTGTGAAGTGCACCCATATTGGCCTTGCCTGAAGGCAACGATGATTTCGTTGTATACTGTGATGCTTCACATAAAGGTCTAGGAGCAGTATTGATGCAAAGAATGAAAGTGATTTCCTACGCTTCAAGACAACTGAAGAAGCATGAGAAGAACTACACCACTCATGATCTAGAACTTGGATCTGTCGTTTTTGCTCTCAAAATCTAGAGACATCACCTATACGGAACAAAGTGCACAGTGCATACTGACCATAAAAGTTTGCAACACATATTGGATCAGAAGGAGCTGAACATGAGACAACGCCGTTGGATTGAGTTGTTGAGTGACTACGACTGCGAGATCAAATACCACCCCGGTAAAGCAAACGTGGTTGCTGATGTTTTAAGTCGTAAGGAAACGGACCCTCCTATGAGAGTTCGGGCATTAGTTATGACAATCATTTTTGATCTACCCAAACAGATTTTGGAAGCTCAGACTCAAGCTCAGTTACCTGAAAACCTCGTGAAGGAAGACGTCAGGGAATGCTCAGAACTGATCTTAGTAAGGAGAAGCTAGAACCTAGAGCAGATGGAACCCTATGCCTTCACGGACGAAGTTGGTTGCCTTGCTATGGAGATTTGAGGAACGTGATCATGCACGAATCTCATAAGTCTAAATATTCTATACATCCCGGATCTGAAAAGATGTATCAAGATATGAAGAAATTATACTGGTGGCCGAATATGAAAGCCAACATCGCCACCTACGTGCAGAAGTGTTTGACATGTTCACGTGTCAAGACTGAACACCAGAGACCATCGGGTTTACTTGTAGGACCCGAGATACCGAAATAGAAGTGGGACAACATCACCATGGACTTGGTCACCAAACTCCTAAAGTCATCTCACGTTTACGATACTATCTAGGTAATCGTCGACCGACTCACCAAGTCCGCTCATTTGTTGCCAATTAGGAAGAACGATTCCCTTGCAAGACTAGCAAAAACGTACCTGAAGGAGATTGTGACCAAACATGGAATACCAGTGTCGATAATTTGTGATCGAGACGGTAGGTTCACATCAAACTTTTGGAAGGCTTTCCAATGAGCCTTGGGTACCAATTTAGACATGAGCACTGCTTATCATCCATAGACTGATGGTCAAAGTGAACGAACCATCCAGACTCTAGAGGACATGCTACGGTCATGTGTGATTGATTTTAGAAATGGATGGGTTGACCACATTCCTTTAGTGGAATTCTCCTACAACAACAGTTATCACGCCAGTATTAAGGCTGCCCCTTTTGAAGCACTGTACGGTCGCAAATGCCGTTCACCTGTGTGCTGGGCAGAAGTAGGTGAATTTCAGCTTACTGGACCAGAACTAATCCAGGAGACTACAGACAAGATCGTCCTCATTAAGCAAAGAATTCAAGCTGCTCGCGATGGACAAAAGAGCTACGCGGACCTGAAACGCAAACCTATGCAATTTGAAGTAGGTGACCGTGTTATGCTCAAGGTATCACCTTGGAAGGGTGTTGTACGCTTTGGAAAACGTGGAAAACTGAATCCACGTTATGTTGGCCCTTTCAAAGTAATAGCCAGGATCGGGGAGGTACCTTATCGTTTAGAGTTGCCCCAGCAACTGAGTCGGGTACACTCTACCTTTCATGTGTCTAACCTGAAGAAGTGCTATGCTGAAGAACCATTGGCTATGCCGTTGGAGGGATTTCAATTTGACGACAAACTTCAGTTCATAGAAGAACCAATAGAAGTCATGGAGAGGACAGTTAAGAAATTGAAACGCAGTCGCATCCCGTTGGTCAAAGTACGTTGGAACTCTAGGAGAGGCCCTGAGTTCACTTGGGAACGAGAAGACTCGTTCAAAACCAAGTACCCACACTTGTTCACCTGACCAATGACTTCATCCTAAGCTTTAAGGACAAAGCTAAAATAACGGGATGGTGCTGTAAAACCTCTGACTTTACCTTATTGACCTTGTCAACTGTTGTACTATTTATTTTTGAAATCTATATAATTCTACCTTTATATGACTTATTTTAAATCATATACCTTTTATCATACTACCTTTCATATTTATTTTATATTTATATGGACCTTTAGTCATTGTTGACTACTTTGGCAACTAACTGGCCACCTGAATGAACCAGCACTCATCACCTCAGTACATATTTTTGAGATAAACTGTAACCTTACTTAATTTAATTATTAAGTACTTGAACTTATTTTATATGTACATATTTACATATATTACATAATAGGAATAAACACCTCACACCTTAAAACAATGTACATTATTTTACATTGTCATTTATTTACTTTATTTAAGTAAAATAATTATAGTGGTGTATTCATTATACACATTCACTAAATTACCTAAAAGCTTCAACAAAAATACCTATGACTCAACAAATACTTACAAAATTAAACAAGTGCTATTATTCTCATTCAACACTTGATAAAAATTATCAAAACTCTCCCACATGCATGTACATGCCGTATGTATGTATCCATACTTACACATTGATCATTGTTGCTAACTTACAAGTATAATCATGTATACTCCACTAATACACTATGCTAACCCTACTTTGACCATACATGATAATATGCATTGTCATTCCTTGTTCCCCTTTGACCCTTGTAAACTCTCGGCAACACCAAAAATGGGAAGGAAGTAAACTTTCTAGTTTGAGCATGTGCCTAATACATGAAAGATCTTTTGATATCTAACTTGTATCTCCAAGGATACTAAGTACTAGGTACAAGATTCATCAAATCCATCTTCGCTTTTCTACATAAGCCGAAACATAAACACAACTCACCAACACAATTCACTTGATACCATCACTTCACTATCTCTCTCTCAACCTACGGCTCAAACCATTTCCACCATTGACAAAACCTTGAAGCACATTTACTATGTCTCTCCTACTTGATTGCTAATCATTGGTTCATTCCTACAAGTATATTAATCATCAAGTCAACAAGAAAGAAGCCCTAGAAGCCCTCATTGAAGCCCACGACTTGTTTTAGCATCAAGGATCCCCATTGTTGAAAGCTTATCACTTGTTCTTACTCATTCTATTATCCACTCCTAAACCTATCTAAACAAGTAAGTTAAACTTAAAACCTATCTTTCTATATATTTACTTTCATTCACTTTAACATACACATGGTTATTTCTTGTAAAATTTAATGTTGAAACAAAGATATGAAACCCTAGACCTTATATAGGTCACGGCTAAAAATGTGTCATGGGTTCACATGATGCAAAATCTTAATAACCATGATGAACATATCACTATGGACTAGTTAAACTTGAAAAACTATGAAAAACATAAGCGTGCACATGTTGGACGTGGGGTTTAACCCTATGGTTCGATATTGGTTAATCTTGTAATGTTTAAACAAGTCTAGAAACATTAGATCTATATTATAGTTGCCTTAAAATGTTAAGCTCACTATTTGTGCCTTATAAGATTTAGTTTTAAGCTCACTATAATAAGTTGCCTAAATAAATCTTCATTATTACTAAATAATATTTATTTAAAACTTTTGGTGTCAAAAATATAACATTATAAATGTTCGGGTTAAAAATAGTAGATCTATAAATGTTTTGTATTAAAATGAAAGATCTATGAAACTTTGTTAAAATAGTAAATCTATATTGTTTTGGGTTCAAATGGAAAATATAATACTTTCGGGTTGGATTGGTAATTTTACTAAGTGTAGGGATCTAAATGAACAAGTATAGAAACTTATTTTCCAAAAATATAAACCTTAGGGTCACTTTTGTAATTAGCCGAGAGTTAAGGGGGTGTTTTGGACACTATCCGAAACTTCAAGTTAACAAAAAGGACCTAAATTAAATTACTAAGGCGTTAGGGTAAATTGTGTAACTTAATAAAAACCTAGGGATTACCCTTGCCATTTACCAAAACTTAATATAAGCCCTAGGGACCTATTTTGCCATTATAGTAAACTATATCAAGCCCTAGATAAACTCTAAGGGTGATTTTTGCCATTAGCCAAAACTTATATAAGCCCTAGGGGGCATTTGTGAAACTTATAATAAACCCTAATATAAGCCGAATACTATAGGGACCAAGTTTGCCATTTTATGAAACTTAAACAAACCCTAGTTACACGTGTAACTAGGGAGGGACCAATATTTTAATTACTTGAAATATTTAGAAACCCTAGGGGTATAAAAGTAATTTAACCGCGGGTAATTATTTAAGTAGAGGGACTAAAATGTAATTTACCCAAAGTATAACGAACCCTAAAATTTCTATATATTTATACCCAATATTTAAAACATAAAACTTAAATAAACATGACATTTGTTATTTTTCAAAACTTATAATTTAATAATTATAAACACTACGGAAACGTGGAATTTAATTAAAATGTTATACGTTTTATAAACCTTATTTATATATTAACTATAAATTAAATATGATTAACTTATAAAATAAATATATTAATTATATTTATTTTCTATCACTTGTAAATATATATAAAACTTTAATTATATTTAAACAACTTTACAAACGATACACGTACAAGAATATTAATTAAACTAGGTAATTAATTCAAAGATATTATTTATTGTATACTTAAAATAAATAAAACTATAACTTCTACAACGATGAACAAAAATTCAAATATCATAATAAAATGCTTAAAACCAGTATAAGCATGCACAGACTTGTTCTGAAACTTTTATGCATTATGTTATGCATTTACTGAGACCTTATAATTATTTAGGTCGTTGATTGTATCGTGAGCATCTTATCAGATTTATCTACTGACTTATTGTTTTACTACTGAGGTGAGTTCATGGCCCCACTTTATATATATTGACAAACTTTAAACCTTTTAATGGGGAAGAAAACATGCAACATATTTTATTTTATGGACATGAATTGAACTGTGAAACCTTTGATTACATTGCCTATTGTAGATGAACCCGCATGACCCGTGCATCTTGTTGGGTCAAAAAGTTGATGTGGAAGAAACTCGAAAACGAAGAAAACATGAAGGCATTTGTCTAAGTGTTGACAAGTGTAATCCAGGCGTTGTCAAGAACAAATTAGGCGTTGACAGAAGCAAGCATTGTCATGTACAATCCAAGCATTGTCATGTACAATGTAAGCATTGTTAGAAACGTAGACAAGAAGTCTTTGGAAGCTTCTAACTGTATATATATGCAGGATATATTCAGTATATGTTTATCTAAATAGAAGATTTACTTGTTTATTCATTATTATCTCTTGTAAAACCCTAATCCTTACACTATAAAAGGAACCAAGGATTATTAGGTTTTTCATAACTCATAATCACAATGTAAACCTAAAAGCGTGTGTCGACTAGACGTGGGATTCAATGTATACACGTCTAGTTGTTGTTGATTATTAATATAATTAGCAATCCTTGTGTTTTAATTCATGTTCTTGTGCCCTAAACACCTTGTTAATGTATCATGTTCTAATTCCGCTTTGATTATCTAATCATATGAACATGGTGCATTCCTAGTAGCTTAAAAGATCTGGAAACCAAGGTTTCCACAATTGGTATCAGAGCCTCGTGGCTCGTGATGCTAGGACCAACAAGGTGTTCGTGTATCGAGAAGAATAGAAAAATCCGTCTAGGTTTTTCTAGGCGATTTTGTGTGCGCAGCAGTATTCAGAAGGCCAAAACTTTTTATTGAACCGTTGGATCGCCCCGAAATTTTTTGTTTCTGTTCTACACACATATATCTAGATATCCACTGGAGGGATTGTCGAGATCTATCCCCAAGAAAAAGTTATTAAGCGTCAAAGTCAGCAGTGGTCATATGCTGTTTTCTGTGAACAGTAATAGTAAAAACGCGATTTCTCCTTCGTTAACCGTTGGATCATAGTGAAATTCGATCTGTAGGTTCTTGACACTTGTGTGTAGGATCTCACTGAAGGGATCTTCGATCTGAGCTCTCATGAAGAAGATATTCGATGTCAAAGTTCACTGCAGTTTATGGTTTTTACATAAAATCATGATTTAGGGTTTATAAAACCCTATATCTATTACCCGCTGACATGTGTTATTTAGACGCTGATAGATGTTGGTGTGACGCTGATAGATGTTGGTGTTACGCTGACAAGGCATGGATGAGACGCTGATGGCCAGGCGCTGACATGTACAAAGTTGGCGCTGACAGGAATAAGTTAAGCGCTGTTGGGAAGCGCTGACACTTGTTGTCCGATATATACATTTTCAAACGCTGACAAGTGTTGTCTGATATTGGACAACACACAGTGTTTATATCTTAGACAGTGAAGGATATTGGATAACAAAAGGAATAGTTGTTGTTTGAGAAAATTGATACGTTTTTAGCACACAAAAAGAGGTTTTTACACACGAAGGTACATGGGATCTCCGTTTTAATTTAGAATATCGTTTTGATATTTATGGCTCGGATATTTTTCATAAAGAAGTATATGATTAAGGGGAAGATTTCTTATGGAAAGTTTGATGTTGAATTTAGTATTCACAAATTTGTTTTTCTTATATAGGTGAGAAATACACCTTGTCTCTGTACTAAATATATTGTTACAGCGTACGACTGGATCATAGTCGTGAAGGTTACCAGTTCCTATGTAACAAAAACTTTGGTGAGCAATACACCTTGTCATTGGACTAAATATATTGTTATAGCATACGATTGGCTCATAGTCGTGAAGGTTACCAGTACCCATGTAATAAAAACTGATGGGTGAGCAATACACCTTTATCATTGGATCTAAATATATTGTTATAGCTAACAACTGGCTTATAGTTGTGCGGTTTTTGTTGGTTTCAGTTCCCGTTCTTACCAATAAACTGAGCCTCCTTTTGCAATGAAAGAGTTTCGTTTTTCTCTAGTCGTTTCGACAACTAGGGGAAGAGCTTATCAACTTGTGAGCAATTGGGTGAAAGAAATACAAAGTTTGGGTTATTCTACTTCTACATCAAAATTATTGTACTTATTTTTTTTCAAGGTCATTACATAGAGCTACATTTGGAGAATCTTCAAGATTGCATACATTGTTTACTTCCCTGTTGATGTGACAAAAAGGGGAAGACATACATGCTACATTTGAGGGGAAGTAGTTTGAAGATGATGTACAACTTACAAGAGATACACAAAGAGTTTTGCCTACATCAACTAGGGGAAGATTGTTGGTTCAAAAAGTTGATGTGGCAGAAACTCGAAAACGAAGAAAACATGAAGCCATTTGTCTAAGTGTTGACACGTGTAATCCAGGCGTTGTCAAGAACAAATTCGGCGTTGACAGAAGCAAGCATTGTCATGTACAATCCAAGAATTTTCATGTACAATGTAAGCATTGTTAGAAACGTAGACAAGAAGTCTTTGGAAGTTTCTATTTGGATATATATGTAGGATATATTCTGTATATGTTTATCTAAATCGAAGATTTGCTTGTTTATTCATTATTATCTCTTGTAAAACCCTAATCCTTACACTATAAAAGGAACCAAGGGTTATTAGGTTTTTCATAACTCATAATCACAATGTAAACCTAAAAGCGTGTGTCGACTAGACGTGGGATTCAATGTATACACGTCTAGTGGTTATTGATTATTAATATAATTAGCAATCCTTGTGTTTTAATTCATGTTCTTGTGCCCTAAACACCTTGTTAATGTATCATGTTCTAATTCCGCTTTGATTATCTAATCATATGAACATGGTGCATTCCTAGTAGCTTAAAAGATCCGGAAACCAAGGTTTCCACACATTTGAAACTGTTAGAATTATTGAATTACCTGAATGTTATAAATAGATCTATTTGGGATTGACCGTCCCCATTTGGGTGAGTCATGCTCACTGTGCCTAGGCCAGGACAACAGATGTTTCACATGTCAGCACTTATTATTTTTATGGGTGCCTTTTTATAAGGCGAAGGGTCCTTATTTGTTAAGGACTTAACTGTCAAGTCTCAGTTTCAGGCAATATGGGAATGTAATTACTTTTAAGTATTGATGCTTTGTGCATTACTACTTCTGTGAATATTTATTGTCCAAACTTATTTTACTAAACCTGTGAATTCACCAACTTTATGTTGACTCTCTAAGCATGTTTTCTTAGGAAACTAAAGCAGGTATTGGTGTGCATGGAGTCAAGCATCATGATAGGCTGCATTTATAGAGCTCATTTGGGGTTTTATAAACTGGGGAATAATTCAAACTGTTGAACAATGTTAAAGACTATTTTAATACTATTTTCACTTTTATCCACGTAATAAATGTAATGATAATCTTTTATCTGTCGCTCTATACGCTATCTGCTGTTGATCCACCTACTTGGCACCCAAATATTATTTCTGATGCATTTGACTCAATTTGGGGGTGTCACAACACGCCATAATTACGCGTAACGGTCCACTTATCAACGTGGGGTGTTACACCCTAATTCGATTAATTATAATTATGTTATTATTATGATCTTGTTAAATCGCTTTCGCTATGTGTGCTTTAATCTCGTTTAGGGTTTTATGTAATTGTTATGATGTTTATAAACCTTCAGTTTGTGGTTGTTAGAGGTATATTAGGTTAGAAGGAGTTAGGTTCAGCTGCTACTACTGCAACGGAGGCCTGGATGAAGTTCTAAGTTCTATTTACCTTTTCTTGGCAAAATACTAGGCTAATTATTGAACGACATGCTCTTTTATGTTTCTGTCACTTTTAATTGCTCAGATCTGGAGTTTTTCATGTGTTATGATGTTCTAATGCCATCCTTTAACTTGTCATTCATTAGATCTATCTGCTACTTCATTATTTCTCCATAAAAACTTCATAAGTGTTGTTTGAATTGTGTTTCTGTTATTTTGTTTTTAAGTTAATAAGCCAACACCACTTATGAGATTTCAAAGTAGCTTATTAAGTGTTAATCTGGCGTATATCCTTTGTTAAAGTTGCTTATTATCATCTAAATACTAGATCTAGAGATTTTGAAGCTTTTCTAGAAAAGTTAAAAAGACAACGAGCTTGTAAATAAGCTGCTTTTTGAGTTTTGAGATTTTTGAACTTATTAAGTTTCTGATTTTCAAATATAAGTAACATTCCATCATGTTTCCCACCTAATAAGTAATATTAGGAGTTTTGAGCTTAATTGATTTAGTGAATAAGCTGTTCTCAACTTTTTAGCTTATTGAAAAATCGGTTCTAGAGTTTTAGCGTATTTCAAAAGCTCCTTTTAGGTTTGGCTAGCTAATTTTGGATTTAAAAATGTTTGGCGTTGGAATTTTTGAAGTTGGTTGAGTATTAAGCCGGGAATAAGAAGATCGTTATTAAGCCCGTTTGTTAAGTTGAAGTTTGTAGAAATTGCTATTTAGTCCTTCTATTTCTTTGTTTGTTTTACTTTCAGCACAAATAGTTAATTGTATTTAGGGCCATTACATTCATCTTTATTTCTTACTGGCAAAAAAAGTAACTAACTAGGTTAGCTATTTGGGCCGGTTATTGCAAGTTGGATTGTTTGGTTTGGGTTTAATTCGTGGGTTTGGCTCAAGTGTTTTCAAAACCCAGTTTTAATAATTTTCAATTATGAAATTTGGTTTTAATTAATAAAAATAGTTTTTAAATAATAATAAAATAATAATATTTCAATTTTAGCATTTTGCGGCATTTTATTGTTGTGCATTATTTAGTTGTACTTTGTGCTTTAATTTGTGGTACTTGCACTTTGTTTTAGCAATAGTAAGTATTTAACGTAGATATAACTTTTATCTTTTTACGTGCTTTAAATAGAAATAGATTTCCAATCAATTATTGTAACCAAAAACAATTAATCTCGTGATAAATTTGATATCAGTTCGAGTCGAGTCGAGGAAAAATTGATACATAAAAGATACACTTAGTAAAAATCCGTTATTAAATTGGCGTCGTTGCAGCTTCGATCTCGTTACGATTGACGATTTTTCGTGAGAAGCTTTGGGTTTTTGGATCCGTTCATTTTTTAACGTTATTTTTCTTGTTAAAAAAATACAAAAAAATACAAAAATCACAAAAAGCATTTCTTTCCTAAGATACGCACCAAAAAATAAAATGTGACAATCCGTCAATTTATGGTTTATATTTTATTCTCAATATTTATTTGAGAACATTATTTTAATGTTATAATACGAACTCACTTATTTATGGGAAGAAATTTGGGTTTACGTCTTGAAGTAGCATCGACTACGTCTAAACCGGAGGATTCAACGTTAGGTGCTTACGTTTACATACACCGTTTTGGTGACAGTCCTACATTTCAGGAAATAAATTTATCCGTGAATATTATTTGGAATTTTAAATTTGTGTTGGTTCATAAACTCACAAATTTACGAGAAGAGATTAGGACTTACGATTATAATTTAACGTCCTTTACGACTAAACCGGAAACCTTAGGGTTACGTATTTACGTTTTTGAACTCCGTTTTTGATGAGACAATTTTTATTAGATTCGTTTTGTGCCGTTGATTCATAATTTATAAAAACGTTTTTCGTAAAACGACCTGAGGGCACATAAATCGAGGAAACTAGAATCGAGGAGTACCCGTAATTAAATGGGGATGATACAAGATAAACTTGTCCCACCCCCACACATGGGATGGTTAACAAGTCTACACAAACACCATTAGGTGTCAAAATTATAAGCCATGAGTAACACTTGTTAACTCTAGCTTAACTTGTAAGCAATACCAACATCAAAACTACTAGCTACAAACCATTTTTCACACACACCACATGCAAACCACTCTCTCATCCTTCCTCTCTCATGGTGAACGTCCAAACACCACCCCAAATCACCCATCATCATTATCAATTTAACCATAAACTTCATCTATATTCAACATTTGTTGATAACCCTTTGAAAAGATGATGATTGGAGGTGATTTTAACAACTAGCAAGGAGTTTACATGGAGATCAAGGGCTGATTTTCAGGAAGATATTCATGCATATGAAGATCTCAAGGAGTTCATTTTCCAAGTTGAAGGTGTGGTAACAAGGAACCAAACCTTGTTCATCAAAAACTCATCATTTCATCACTTTGGTGGTATAAAGATTGTTCTCTCTATCCTCTTGTTATTTTGATTATGTAATCATGTATTTTCTTTCATATTGTATATGTATATGATGAATATATGATGATAAAAATGTTGTGTGGGGATCAGGTGTTGATAAATATGATTAAAAAGATGAAAAACCATAAGAAACAAGGCTAAAATCTTGCTTAAATTGTTGGCTGTATAAAAACAGTAAGTAACCAAGTTATGAACTGATAAAATTCCATGGTGGAATCCATTTACAGTAAGTGTTAGATGTCATACACATGTGAGAGTTGGCCATGCAATGTAATCATCAAGATGAGTGAGATATGATCAAAACAAGATGAGTGTACCAATCTGAATAGTCTGTTTTGTAGGGACTGTTAAGGATAGTTAGACATGGAATGAGCAGTAGCTATAACTAACTTATTTGTAGCACATAATATGAAGTTTATGCCATCCAAAAATGAGCTTCTATCTCCTTATAGAACTCAAGATATGATAAAAATCGTGAAGATGAAACTAAAAATCAGATTTAGAAGAATTAATGTTTAATAGTATTATATAAGCACTCAAACTAATATAGTATAAAATGTGAATTAAAACCCACTAACTTATATATTACATTTATATAAATATTTATAAGGATAAATAAATGGACATTTTATAAAAATGGTAGTTTGGTAAGTTTTATAAGTTATAAAAACTATAAACATGATTTTTACGACTTTTTTGGCTATTACCGTAAAATTAACGTTTTTCACCAATTAAAACTTAGACGATCAAACCCGTCTAATGTAAAGTTTTTAAAAGTCATATACTGATTTATAAGTACCTAATACAAGTAAAAACCGATAAAACCCGAACTATATGACATACGGACATTAACGAGCTAAGTTAGCATATTTGGACTAATAATTTAACTAAATAAGTTAAACACTTATAAAAATTACTTATTGGGCTTAACCCATTTGGGCTCAACATGTAAAGTATAAATCCTGATAATAGAAGTATAAAATGGATTAATAAAAGTTAATGAACTTATAATAGGCTTATTGGACCTAAAACATGTAAATAGGTAAAACTAGTAAACTAGTAAAAAGTTACCAATACATAAACACTAAAATGAGTAAATAAGAATATATAAACCCACTTGATCATCATCATATGTACAAAATCATCATATGTATACATAATTGTTATTTTTATAAAATCATTGGACAAGAGTCTAAGATAAGAATTATTTGTCTAGGTTTCCGTGATTGAAGCACGTACCGTACATCCAAATCGCCGATAACCGCCTTCCCACATCAACGTGAGTTCATAGCCTCGCACTCTTTTAAATGTTTTTATGAAATGTTTTAATAACCTGCGAGGGAGATAACATGTTAGTTTTGATAAAATAGGACATCATTTGTCCCGATTGTTTGTTTATTGATTTGGACCCGAATGACGGTATGACCCGATGTATGATTATATGACCCGATAGATGAAATGAAATGGATTATTAAAGTTAGGTTATATCACTAAAAGTCCCATTAGCATGAATTGTGAACTACCGGGATTTGGTAGACGCTTATGCATATAATATTACTATTTGGGGACGATCACCCCAGATTGCGCCTTGACGGTTGATCCCCGTCGTGCTACATTTATTGGTAAGCGAATTTATGTATGAGAAGATTTACACAAGCGTGATTACTGTGACGACACGCTAATTTAGATGGGCAAATGATTGTCAGGTTAGCTAACCGTTTTTTATTGTAGTTAAGGTAACAATGTCATGCGGCTTATAATAATCCAATTAACGAAATACTGCTATACGCACCGAATTACAATATATTGCCTGACTAGCAATACGGGGTCATATTATTGATATTATGTTTGTGTTTTGGTATTACATAACCATATTCATATAACGGTTTTGATTTAACTCTACACGACGTTATAAAAATGTATTGTATGATATTTTTACGACATTGGTTTGTATAATGATTTTGAAGGCGAAAGCCTATATTATGATTTTTGATAAGGATTTGTATAAAATGACTTTGGCTATTTTATGGCCTATTACAATGATTTGTACAAAAATGATTTTGGTAATAATTATATACCGATGATATATTGATGGTTTATTTAAACTCTATGAATTCACTCGGCGTTATCGCTGACCTTTTCTTTTAACATGTTTTATCTCAGGTACTTGAAGGTAATTCTCGGGAAGACAACAAGAATTCATGGCCCGCACTTAAATAATCATTTCCATTCAAATGCTTTGTAAAACCTGTATGAAATATAATGACTTGGGACCTATGTAAATTTGATATTTATGAATGGAAATGCTTTATTATTAAACGACGCGATTTTTAAGCGTTGTCTATGATGTGAGTAATGTGCTATCCCGTAACACCAACGAGTCTTCCGCTGTATTGAATTGTATAAATTTGGGGGTGTTACAGTTTGGTACCAGAGCTCTCGTTATAGAGAATGAAAGATTTTTAATACCAAGGTTTTGAATAAAACATTTCAAAATCTTTTAACTGTAAACATTTTTCTAAAAATGTCTAAAAATCTTTTTACTACAACGGTGCCGAAGAATTCCCGAGTTACCGACAAGGCCAGACTGAGAAGTGTTATTTTAATATATATATAACTTGGATTATATATATACATATGATGTAATTTGATTACATGATTGTTTGATGATTATTTTGATATTTATACGAGGTATTTATATGACATAGATTGTCACAAGGAACCCTAACTCCCCTAGCAAATCAATCGAAGCTATTCTCATAGGAATTCTAGCTATCCTTGATCTAAACCAAGTTGTGGATATTTATGATCCCAACAAATGATTGATATTCGTAGAAACGTTAATATTAGTTGATTGTAATCTTAAAGAAGAACTGGCGAGATTAAATCTGATATCGATGTCATGACGATCTTTCCTTATAGAGTGGAGTTTGACAAAACATTATCACCTGGAAAGGTGTCATCTGATTCGGTGTCACCCAATTCTTAAATTTGAAATTGAAAGGGTGAATGTTGCACTTGAGGCTATCAATGGAACCATTACCCAAAAGCCTCATGCCACTAGTACCTTTCCAAGAAGTCTAATTGAATGTGTGAGTCACTTAATACTAGTGACTCATTTGATAATTGTTGTTGTAAGAGCTATAGGATTGGAAATTAAGTGTTGATCATATCGAGCTTTTATTACACTTTGAAGGTCTAAGAATAAAGTTGAAAGTATTGGAGAATGAGGTAGGATATCACCTTGAGTATAAGTTGATTGAAACTTGAATGAAGTAAAATTTAACTCGTATGGAATATGAAATTGATAAGAGGAAGTCGTTAAGTTCTGTGATTGAATTATAAGGTTTTAAATGATTGTTGATTCATGTTAAGGGTTGTTCCTAGGCCATTATCCAATGACGAGGATGCCCAGTGTCCAAGAAATAAATTGAAGAAATCTTCTTCTGAATCGGGACCGATGGATCTTTCGGGACAGGTGGAACACCTAATGACTCTTGTAGATTAGTATTCATTGTGGTATCTTCTAAAAATAATCCCTAACTTAACTGAGACATCAGTTGGTAGGATGAGTTCTTGGAATTGTATGACATAGTGACATGTAATGTGTTACGGTACAATTTAGACTTGTTTGTGATTAATGAAAAGACTACCTTTGATTGCTAAATCCTACATGTATCGATGCTATCTATCTTTTCTTGCTTCTTCCTAATGCTCGCATTAGTGATGCAACCATTGAACAAGTACTCATCTCGATTTGAGTTACGTTGTGGATTATTCTTTTTGAGTGCCATCGAGGTCATGAACCTCATGATTAATTGGCTAAGCTCATTTCCTATTATATTGTAGATAGTTCTTGGTGAACAACTTTTCATCACTCTTTTGCAGATCACTCATTGTTTTTATAAGATAAAATAGTATCCCTCGAGAAAAATTGAATTTTCATCACTATAAGGATTATTCAAAGTGAGATTTATAAGTAATCATGATCGAAATGAAGATGTTTATAAAACACTTTGGAAAACCTAATTGTTTTCATAACAAAGAAAATCTTTGTAAATTTATTCTTGATTCTTATTTAAGAATTAAGCATGAAAATCTTTTTACTATAAACATGATGATAAAATTTTGACGAACTGAGTATTGCATCATTAATCTTGAAATTGTATATAGTTGCGCGCCTACATACAATTTGGAAGTGACCATGTGTGACAACCCTAGATTTTGGATTTTTCACTTTTGACTGTTTGATTTTGATCATGTGCTTGGTGTGCGTTTATGTGTTATGTGCTCATATTTGAGACTTTATCATGATGTTAGACATTGTTTATGTAGTACATGGTACGTTATATGATGATGTGATGGGGTTGGTTCGTGCTCATGAGTTCACATGAATGTATAAATCATGGTATAAGTTGGAAATGAAATGAAATGAGTTCAGAAATGAACTGCAAAAAAGTTCGGGTATCGTTTTGATAAGGTTTCGTGTACGTATCGTATGTTATATGTATGTATTAAGTATATATAATATGGTTAGGATAAGTTTTATAGTTACTTTCTATATTTAGAAACTTTTAGAAATGAAGGCTAGTTCAAAAATCGCATAAAAAGTCGAAAAATTAGCAAAAGGGTACCCGGTTTGGTCCCGAAAGTGTATAGGAGTATAAGTAAACATAAAATATAAGGGGGAGAGTGTAAATATGATAAAACACAGAGAGGAGTCGAATTTGTGGGTCCCATAGCCTTAATTTTAATAATTAAATTAATAAAAATAGGATAATTACCATTTAAAAGTCCTAATTGGGCCTAAACTTGTCCAGAAGGTTACTAAGGCCTATATAAACACCCCTAGACCCCTAAAAACGACTAATAACCCTAAATAAACCTAAAATCAGTCTAAATCTTCCATGGATATCAATAGAAGTCGAAATTATGATTAGGGTTCATTAATTTTTCTTGTTTCAAGGTAAGTGATCAATTAAACCTTAATATAATTTATATTTTTATTAATTAATCATAATTGTATTGTTAATTAACCATCATTGAGATGATTAGGGTTTTATTAATTTTATGGAAAAATATATTAATTAAGATCCATTAATGATTTTAGGGTTTGTGTTATAAATTTAGGGATAATTAATGATGTTTAGAGGGTTAGTGCATAAAGGCGTAAAACAGTCTGATTTTTAAGGCTGTCTTGTGTCGACTGTTCCGGGCAGTAGGTAGCACCTTTGGTCGAGTTTCTTTTTTTTAAAATTAAGTTCAGAGAGTCTAGTTTTCAAAAATATAAGGTCGGTCGAAAATGGAGTTGGGAAGGTCGTCAAATAATTTTTACAAAAACAGTGCGCTGTTCAGGAATAAATTTTGATTTCGGGGATTTGAGTCAAAACCTAACCAAACGGATGAGATAGCCAAATATTTTTTATTTGGGAACTCTTTATAATGTATATAAAAGGACTGGAGGTTTGCAATAAAATTTATGGTGTTTAGGTCGGGGTTTTGGTGTCAAACATTTAGCATGTACAGAAAATCAGTTTTGGTGAAAACGACTTTTGGCGTAGAGACTAAACGAAAGGGTTAAACGTGTAATTAGAAAGTAAAATTGGTTTTTGAAGTTCTTAGATCATATAAAAACATAACTCCAGTAGGGTAGGAGTCAAGTGTGGTGTTAAGTTCACTTCATGTGATCGTTTAGTGACTAGTAAACCGTACCGGGGAAAAACTGGAATTTTACGTATAGAATAGCTTGTAGTGGGAGAACTAGATAGTGGGGATTGGGCGATTAGATTCATCTCCTTGATTGTTACTTAAATTGGGTGTTAAGACCTGAGCTAAGGGTGTCCTGTATGATTTTATAGGTTTGCAGGAGTGCTAGCTTGATGTGCTATCAGGTGAGTTCATAGTCCCATTTTTACTAGGTTTTTAAATGTTTTCTTCTAGTATGGGATGGAGATGACACTTGTGGTGTTCTTAAAATGTTTTGGTACTATATTTTTATAAATGTTTGGACATAGATGTGTTATTGTGTGACTTGTGTGCTTATGTGTTCTCATATGTGCTTTGATATGTGTTATAATATGTGAATCTTGATTGTGTTATGATTAGGATTGATACATAGATGTATGGGCGTCTATGGGACCAGTTGTGATGTGTGTGGAGGGTGGGGCACGATCCGTCCTGAGTTCTTGGTTCTTAGTTCTTGGTTCGTGGGACACGATCCGTCCTGAGTTCTTGATTCGTGGGGCACGATCCGTCCTGAGTACTTGTGCATCGTCTCTTCGGAGGCAAGATATCTCGACGGGGATATAGTTCATCTTCCACAGGTGGTGTGGGAAAGATCCGGATAGTGTGGTGTGTGTTCTTGTGTGTGTGACGGGATACTTCTTGACTATTATAGTGTACTTTGTGAATTGTAGATGTGATCGGTACTTGGTTTATGTTTTGTTGTGGATGCATGTAACATGATTATCACATTATGGTCCATTACTATAAATTGTTTTCCTTAAACTTATTTGCAGCGGATGTAAAGGTTTCTTATGATGTTCTAGATAACTTAAACCTATGTTCTCACCAACTTTATGTTGACAGATTTTAGTGTGATTTTCGGGTGAGGTAGTTGAGGAGGATGATGTTAGAAGTGGCTAGAGTATAGAGGCTGCTAGGATTGCATTAGGAGGATTCCCTTTCCTCTTAGATTTTATTTTGTGTCTTGATTAAGTGAACTTTATGGTACCTATATGTTTGATGTTTGTTCGTTTGTATGTCTTTGGTAAGATAGGCTTGTTACCTACTTACCTAGACGCCTGCATTGTCGAGATATTGTTACGACATTTGTGTCGCCATTTATGATATTTCAATTTCATTTAGTTCTCTCTATAGACACGCTGTTGTTGTGATGATATATATACGTCACGCCCCATATTCCGCCATGGTGGGGTGTGACAGAATGGTATCAGAGACAATGGTTATAGAGAATTAGGTTGCTTAGTCGCGTAGCCTAATCTATAGCTTAAGGGTCCCTGCATATAGGCGTCATAGGGGTATGTGTGCATTTTATAAATGTTGATGTTTCTGGATGTTACTTTTGCGATATTTGTTAAGTTATGAATTAGTATTCTTCATACTTAACTACATGTTATTTTCTTTACGAGTTTTGACTAGTGCGGGTTGAACCATGGTCGTATACGTTAGTCATTGTTGTATTTCGCTTAATTATGTTTTCATGTTCTTTATACATTTTGAATTTTGTCTACGCTGGTTCAGCTGGAATACGAGTTTATTTGTTTCATGCATTGGCTACGTTATTTTAATACATGGATTTTGGATCTTATTTTATATTGTGGTTATGTGCTTATATGACTTGTAGGATCTATGCGCTTATTTGAGTTGGTAGACTGATGTGTTATGTGTAGTATTAATTCTTATAAGTGCCATCATAGGAGGGAGTGCATTAGTGAAAGGGGACTGGTATAAGTATGGTGGCCAACATAGTTATACAAGTACCACGACATCAATGGATTCCTATGTATGGTTGCATGAAAGAGGTTAATACATGCTTGTATTGTATATGCTGTATGGATTTGAGTGTATGTACGCCTATTCCTATATATGTATATATCCCTTCTACTTATCGATTGTATTCTTAGGATGGTTTGCTAGCTCGTTTCTCTTTGAGATGTTCAACTTCCGTAGTAGCGCATTTATCGAGTCCTCGTTTCACGTATTTGTTTGTACGGTACTTTTGGTGTAGAGGCTATTGAGAGGGTGGAGAATTCTTTTTGGGATCACGGTATCTTTTAGTTTGTATCTTATGTGGTAAAAGAAATAGAATTTGTAAATAGTTAAAATAGTTGTTGGTAGTCGGTGAAATAAGGGTTAAGTGTCGTAAGCTTGTTTGAAATAAGATGGGATATATATTTTTTTAACATATAAGTATGGCTTGTTTATTATTATTATTTTTTAAAAAAAAAAACTAAAATTGGTTTTGATCACCTAAAGCTAATGATCTTTAGTTAAGTTCTTGTTCTTATTTAATTAAATATGTTAAAATCATGTAATTACTCATATGATGGGTAAGGGTTTCTAATTTTCTGGAATTAACATAAATTAGGTCTTGAATTTGGTAATTAATGAGGGGTTTTAGGGTTTCAAATCATTTTTTTTTTGTGGTTATAAATCGGAGTAGGCAGAAACTGTCGCTAAATTGTCAAAATTCATCGCTAAACTGTCAGAAACTGTCGCTAATGTCTGGGCAGATTTTAGGTAAAGTCGTTTTGGTTATAACTTATTCGTTTTTAAAGCTTTTTGGGACATTCAAAAGCCTAAAATTATGTACTCGGAACGTACTTTTCAAATATTCTAAGATTTTGGTAATTGTAAGTCAGTAGCTTGGTCGAATTAATTGTACAAGTGTCGAGTTCAAGATTAATTTTCAAACGATATGGTTTAAACTTGTGTTTTGGATATTTTGGGATAGTGAACACTTAGAGGGCTAACATAGGGCTTATTTGGGATAGGATTTGAGATGTATCCACCATAAGGATTGTACATTGATGAAGGATGTGGGTTCTGGAGTCAATGTTGACGTGTGATATTGTGTTGTGTGCTTTAGACAATTGATCGTTCATGAAGAGACATTAGATTGATTTTCGTTAGATGATTACATAAATTACTAATGTGATACCATGGTTTTAGAACAACTAATATACAATTACAGTACAAAATCCATTCTGGGGTAAAATTTGGTTTTCCACAAGGTTTTAATAGTATGTCGCCGGTCGTAACACATTTAAGTTGTCGTTGGGTGCTTGTTGTCATTGGTCCGTTTCCATGGTTCGTTGGGAGTCGATACATGTTTTATGTTGAGTATCTTTTGGAGTCTCAGGTTTTGGTTCATATTTTTAAATTCTTTCACGTAAACGTCCGTTAGTTGTCCATGGGTTTGATCCGTTATCCAAAGTTGGGGGTCCTAAAATTTTTCGTGAGCTTATATTCATTGAGAGCCTTGTTGTAGTCATGATCCGGTTACGTTCTTATGAGAGAGATAGTGTGTTGGCTGTGAAATGAATTTATTGAGCTTATGGAGTAAATTTCGGGACGAGATTTCTATTAGGAGGGAGTGATGTGACGACCCTAGATTTTGGATTTTTCACTTTTGACTGTTTGATGTTGATCATGTTCTTGGTGTGCGTTTATGTGTTATGTGCTCATATTTGAGACTTTATCATGATGTTAGACATTGTTTATTTAGTACATGGTACATTATATGATGATGTGATGGGGTTGGTTCGTGCTCATGAGTTCACATGAATGTATAAATCATGGTATAAGTTGGAAATGAAATGAAATGAGTTCCGAAATGAACTGCAGAAAAGTTCGGGTATCGTTTTGATAAGGTTTCGTGTACGTATCGTATGTTGTATGTATGTATTAAGTATATATAATATGGTTAGGATAAGTTTTATAGTTACTTTCTATATTTAGAAACTTTTAGAAATGAAGGCTAGTTCAAAAATCGCGTAAAAAGTCGAAAAATTAGCAAAAGGGTACCCGGTTTTGTCCCGAAAGTGTATAGGAGTATAAGTAAACATAAAATAGAAGGGGGAGAGTGTAAATATGATAAAACACAGAGAGGAGTCGAATTTGTGGGTCCCATAGCCTTAATTTTAATTATTAAATTAATAAAAATAGGATAATTACCATTTAAAAGTCCTAATTGGGCCTAAACTTGTCCAGAAGGTTACCAAGGCCTACATAAACACCCCTAGACCCCTAAAAACAACTAATAACCCTAAATAAACCTAAAATCAGTCTAAATCATCCATATATATCAAGAGAAGTCGAAATTGTGATTAGGGTTCATTAATTTTTCTTGTTTCAAGGTAAGTGATCAATTAAACCTTAATATAATTTATGTTTTTATTAATTAATCATAATTGTATTGTTAATTAACCATCATTGAGATGATTAGGGTTTTATTAATTTTATGGAAAAATATATTAATTAAGATCCATTAATGATTTTAGGGTTTGTGTTATAAATTTAGGGATAATTAATGATGTTTAGAGGGTTAGTGCATAAAGGCGTAAAACAGTCTGATTTTTAAGGCTGTCTTGTGTCGACTGTTCCGGGTAGTAGGTAGCACCTTTGGTCGAGTTTCGTTTTTTTTAAATTAAGTTCAGAGAGTCTACTTTTCAAAAATGTAAGGTCGGTCGAAAATGGAGTTCGGGAAGGTCGTCAAATAATTTTTACAAAAACAGTGCGCTGTTCAGGAATAAATTTTGATTTCGGGGATTTGAGTTAAAACCTAACCAAACGGATGAGATAGCAAAATATTTTTGATTTAGGAACTCTTTATAATGTATATAAAAGGACTGTAGGTTTTCAATAAAATTTATGGTGTTTAGGTCGGGGTATTGGTGTCAAACATTTAGCATGTACGGAAAATCAGTTTTGGTGAAAACGACTTTTGGCGTAGAGACTAAACGAAAGGGTTAAACGTGTAATTAGAAAGTAAAATTGGTTTTTGAAGTTCTTAGATCATATAACAACATAACTCCAGTAGGGTAGGAGTCAAGTGTGGTGTTAAGTTCACTTCATGTGATCGTTTAGTGACTAGTAAACCGTACCGGGGAAAAACTGGAATTTTACGTATAGAATAGCTTGTAGTGGGAGAACTAGATAGTGGGGATTGGGGGATTAGATTCATCTCCTTGATTGTTACTTAACTTGGGTGTTAAGACCTGAGCTAAGGGTGTCGTGTATGATTTTATAGGTTTGCAGGAGTGCTAGCTTGATGTGCTATCAGGTGAGTTCATAGTCCCATTTTTACTAAGTTTTTAAATGTTTTCTTCTAGTATGGGATGGAGATGACACTTGTGGTGTTCTTAAAATGTTTTGGTACTATATTTTTATAAATGTTTGGACATAGATGTGTTATTGTGTGACTTGCGTGCTTATGTGTTCTCATATGTGCTTTGATATGTGTTATGATATGTGAATCTTGATTGTGTTATGATTGGGATTGGTACATAGATGTATGGGCGTCTATGAGACCAGTTGTGATGTGTGTGGAGCGTGGGGCACGATCCGTCCTGAGTTCTTGGTTCTGAGTTCTTGGTTCGTGGGACATGATCCGTCCAGAGTTCTTGGTTCGTGGGGCACGATCCGTCCTGAGTACTTGTGCATCGTCTCTTTGGAGGCAAGATATCTCGACGGGGATATAGTTCATCTTCCACAGGTGGTGTGGGAAAGATCCGGATAGTGTGGTGTGTGTTCTTGTGTGTGTGACGGGATACTTCTTGACTATTATAGTGTAATTTGTGAATTGTAGATGTGATCGGTACTTGGTTTATGTTTTGTTGTGGATGCATGTAACATGATTATCACATTATGGTCCATTACTATAAATTGTTTTCCTTCAACTTATTTGCAGCGGATGTAAAGGTTTCTTATGATGTTCTAGATAACTTAAACCTATGTTCTCACCAACTTTATGTTGACAGATTTTAGTGTCATTTTCAGGTGAGGTAGTTGAGGAGGATGATGTTAGAAGTGGCTAGAGTATAGAGGCTGCTAGGATTGCATTAGGAGGATTCCCTTTCCTCTTAGATTTTATTTTGTGTCTTGATTAAGTGAACTTTATGGTACCTATATGTTTGATTTTGTTCGTTTGTATGTCTTTGGTAAGATAGGCCTGTTACCTACTTACCTAGACGCCTGCATTGTTAAGATATTGTTACGACATTTGTGTCGCCATTTATGATATTTCAATTTCATTTAGTTCTCTCTATAGACACGCTGTTGTTGTGATGATATCTATACGTCGCGCCCCATATTCCGCCATGGTGGGGTGTGACACCATGCAAGGCTGATTAGTAGTCACCATGAAATTATTAATAAACACTAAATTTTCTTTGAAGATTGTGAAAGATTAAAATTTTATGAGATTTGCAAGAAGTGCAAAAATAGGGATATATTGATAGGAACACCTACATATGTGCCCGTACTATCTATTCTTCTGAATCGAATTTACTCATCTGTGGAAATTGTCTTATTTGACAATTGACAATTCTTTCTTGTCCAATTCTCCCGTAGTGAGATTCTTAGGAAAAGTATCTGATTACCGAGTAATGATACCCGACTGGATGTATCGACGTTCCTATCATTTCTTTTGACTAGATTTCATTTGAATAGCCTGGGTAACGATCCGAGGAGCTTTCGAATGCGTACTCAAATTATGAAAACATGGGATATATTCATATTCATTAAATGTTTTCGTCTGTATCTGCTTTGAAATTCTCTCCTGTAGAATATGCGTTGACCTTACTCTTTTAATGGTAGTTGTGTCTCCATATATCCTTGAATTTGTGAAGGATTATGAGTTATTATTAGTCTTTTGAGAAGTTCACATCTTATCGATGGCAATAAAACTGGAAAGTTGATAGTGCCAATAGAATGGATTGATTGATTACGACATGACGACATTGTCTTAGTTGATGGGAACTCGAGTAGAAATCCCCTAAAAGATAAGATGTTGATTATCAAAAGTGATCTAAATAATTCTTGATGGATGACCATATCCTGCATTTAGACTTGAAATTATACCATGAATGGCTGTGAATTAGTCATAGATATTATAATCTAGAAAAAACTTAATATGAATGTATTAAAAGATGTTTCCGTTATCTGAAACTTTAGGAGGTATTTATTGGTGAATTACCTAGACTTTCGCCATTAAGGCAAGTTGAATTTGGTATTGATTATATTCCTGGTGCTGCACCTGTGGCGTGTGCACTGTACGTCAGCACCATCTGAATTAAAAGAATTACCGTACAACTGAGAGAGTTGTTGGAGAAAGCTTTTATTCTATCGAGCTCGTCATCATGAAGAGCTGGTGTTATCATTTCTTATATTTATTGATTACCATGAACTAGGTAAATTGACGATTAAAAATCTATATCTACTACCCAAGATGATAGATTTGTTCGATCATTTACAAGGTTCTAGCATATGTTCTAAAGATTTGATCCATGGCATGGTTATCATCAACTTCGCATCCGCGAAAAAGATTATCTATTCCAATCACTACATCCAGAACTTGTAATGAATATTATGAGTTTCATGTTATGTCGTTTGGATTGACTAATGCACATGTAGCATCCATAAATTTGGTGAATCACGTGTGTAGGCTGTAATTTGATAAATCCATGCTTGTGATCATTAAGGACCATTTGTTTGTTTATTAGAATAAGAAGGAGTTAATAATTATTTTATAGATTGCCCTGAATTGGCCGAACACTGAAACTTGTACCTTGAATTTTCAACATGTGATTTAAGGACTTAATCCTTTACATTAAATGACCGTGTGATTAAAAGATAACGGAATCTATATTGACTCTTCAAAAATTAGAGCCATTTAAGACTTTGAGTTATACTAAAAAGAAAGTGCAAATATGTTTTGACAAATGTTTTATCAAAAATATTTTTAAGGAATCATTCCGTTAAACCCAAAACATTTAACTAAACTCCTGTTTAGGGGTAAATGTTTGTGTGTACCTCAAGACAACCTAAGAGGGATTGAGGAAACCATTTAAACCATGACCTGAAATTTGAAACGAAAATTTTTGCTTTTCAGCTAAGAAAATTTTTAGCAAAGAATAAACGAAGGTTTTTTTTTCGAACATTTACGGATCTTACTAATTATTTCCAATTAATCAACAAAAATTGTGTTAATTAAATTCAAATTTATTTTGAACATTTTTATATAATTGGACAAACTGAGAAAATTTAAAAACTTTTTGCGTTTACGTTTCATAAAAAATAAATATTTATTATTTAATTACTTGTAATAATTATCGACGCTTTAGACGTCGGATTGAGCAAAACTGATAAAAATTGATAGTTGAGACGAAACTAAAACTTAGAAAATATGAAGAAAGAATTTCTGACTAAATACGGTCATGATATTTATTTTATCAGGGAAGGTGAATGTAGATACTGACACATAATGTAGAAAAGATAAAAAACCAATTAGGATATGTTCCTTAATAATGACGGTGCAAAGTAATTTGCCCGAACAATTTAAAATAGTTGATGCTTGTAAAAAGGATAATATAGATAATAAAAGGGGTTCGCGGCTAATGTGAACCATTATAATTGAGAAGCCAATGGCGTTAAATGTTTTAAAAGGCCGTTTATGGTTGCCTAAATATGGAGGATTGTGAGATATAGTTATGTTGGAATCTTGTAAGTATAAGTATTCTATTCCTGTCATTTCTGATTAAATGTATCTTTATCTGAAGAAGTTGTACTAATGGCAAGTTATGAAGGCAGAAATTGCTTCATACATTAGTAAACGTCTAGCTATTGCAAATGTCATCATCTGAATTTGATTCGATTTGGGTCATCGTCGACAGACTGACCAAATCTGCTAATATCATTTCCGTTAATGATAGATTCTCGATGAAGAAATTGACTCTTTTGTATTTAAAGGAATTGTGTAAACATGGTGTGCCTGTATCGATCATCTCTATCAAGATCCTCGCTTCGCATCAAATTTCTAGAGATTTGCTCAGAAGTCATTAAGAACGAACCTTGATGAGAGTACTGTTTACCACCCCAATCGGAGGGACGAGGTAAAGTAGCGATACAAAATACTAGAAGCATTGTTTTATGCTTGAATGATTGACCTTTGGTAATAAACCGTATAATCGCTTTCTTTTGTAGAGATTATCATTGATAATTATCGTGTTAGGATCGAGATCGAATCTTGTTAGGATCTATATGAGAGCATCTGTAATCAGGAATTGGAATGAAGACACCCGACATACACCCATTGTGAGTTGGACATGTCTTTTAGGTTTAAGGTTTCCTATGATGACAAACCTAACCTTACAAAATACCCGACCCGCGAGACCTGAAATGATTGTTGAAATTAGGATCTGATTATTGACTGCTGGTAGTGGGCAGGAGGTTATGTGAATATGAAATGTAGATCTTGAAGTGCCAGATGGGTAGCGAAGTTATGCCAAAAAATTTAACCATGGAAAAAAAATAAAAAAAATAAAAAAAAATGAATTGATGATCTGTAAGATCATGGGATATAAGTCCCCGTTGTATGGGACCATTGAGATGATGTGAAAGATTGGTTTGAAAGGTATATAAGATGGATCTACCCTAGGACTTCAAGGGCTGTGTGAATTATGTTTCGTATATCGAACTTGATGAAATGTCTATCAAGTGAGAATCTGAATTCTTCTTGATAAAGTTTAGATCGGGGAAAAGTTGCATTCATCAAAAACCCGTGAACATCATGGATAGAGAAAGTAAGTCAACAATAAGCCTAATCTTATTCTCGTAGTTATGTTTGCTGAAACTCGCGTATTGTAATGGATTACACTTATGAGAAAAGATCGGATGTGGAGGAAATACCCACATGACTTTAACTCTATAAGAAGCGAGTAGTAAGGTAAGATGATCTTTGAGGACAAAGATCTTTTTTAGGGGTAAATGCTGTGAAAATTCGTCAATTTATGGTTTATATTTTATTCTCAATATTTATTTGAGAACATTATTTTAATGTTATAATATGAACTCACTTATTTATGGGATGAAATTTGGGTTTACGTCTTGAAGTAGCATCGACTACGTCTAAACTGGAGGATTCAACGTTAGGTGCCCACGTTTACAAACACCGTTTTGGTGATAGTCTGACATTTCAGGAAATAAATTTATCCGTGAATATTATTTTTGAATTTTAAATTTGTGTTGGTTCATGAACTCACAAATTTACGATAAGAGATTAGGACTTACGATTATAATTTAACGTCCTTTACGACTAAACCGGAAACCTTAGGATTACGTATTTACGTTTTTGAACTCCGTTTTTGATGAGACAATTTTTATTAGATTCGTTTTGTGCCGTTGATTCGTAATTTATAAAAACGTTTCTCGTAAAACGACCTGAGGGCACGTAAATCGAGGAAACTAGAATCAAGGAGTACCCGTAATTAAATGGGGATGAGACAAGATAAACTTGTCTCACCCCCACACATGGGATGGTTAACAAGTCTACACAAACACCATTAGGTGTCAAAATTATAAGCCATGAGTAACACTTGTTAACTCTAGCTTAACTTGTAAGCAATACCAACATCAAAACTACTAGCTACAAACCATTTTTCACACACACCACATGCAAACCACTCTCTCATCCTTCCTCTCTCATGGTGAATGTCCAAACACCACCCCAAATCACCCATCATCATCATCAATTTAACCATAAACTTCATCTATATTCAACATATGTTGATAACCCTTTGAAAAGATGATGATTGGAGGTGATTTTAACAACTAGCAAGGAGTTTACATGGAGATAAAGGGCTGATTTTCAGGAAGATATTCATGCATATGAAGATCTCAAGGAGTTCATTTTCCAGGTTGAAGGTTTGGTAACAAGGAACCAAACCTTGTTCATCAAAAACTCATCATTTCATCACTTTGGTGGTATAAAGATTGTTCTCCCCATCCTCTTGTTATTTTGATTATGTAATCATGTATTTTCTTTCATATTTTATATGTATATGATGAATATATGATGATAAAAATGTTGTGTGGGGATCACGTGTTGATAAATATGATTAAAAAGATGAAAAAACATATGAAACAAGGCTAAAATCTTGCTTAAATTGTTGGCTGTATAAAAACAGTAAGTAACCAAGTTATGAACTGATAAAATTGCATGGTGAAATCCATTTACAGTAAGTCTTAGATGTCATACACATGTGAGAGTTGGCCATGCAATGGAATCATCAAGATGAGTGAGATATGATCAAAACAAGATGAGTGTACCAATCTGAATAGTCTGTTTTGTAGGGACTGTTAAGGATAGTTAGACATAGAATGAGCAGTAGCTATAACCAACTTATCTGTAGCACATAATATGAAGTTTATGCCATCCAAAAATGAGCTTTTATCTCCTTATATAACTCAAGATATGATAAAATGGTGAAGATGAAACTAAAAAACAGATTTTGAAGAATTAATGTTTAATAGTATTATATAAGCACTCAAACTAATATAGTATAAAATGTGAATTAAAACCCACTAACTTATATATTACATTTATATAAATATGTATAAGGATAAATAAATGGACATTTTATAAAAATGGTAGTTTGGTAAGTTTTATAAGTTATAAAAACTATAAACATGATTTTTACGACTTTTTCGGCTATTACCGTAAAATTAATGTTTTTCGCCAATTAAAACTTAGACGATCAAACCCGTCTAATGTAAAGTTTTTAAAAGTCATATACTGATGTATAAGTACCTAATACAAGTAAAAACCGATAAAACCCGAACTATATGACATACGGACATTAACGAGCTAAGTTAGCATATTTGGACTAATAATTTAACTAAATAAGTTAAACATTTATAAAAATTACTTATTGGGCTTAACCCATTTGGGCTCAACAAGTAAAGTATAAATACTGATAATAGAAGTATAAAATGGATTAATAAAAGTTAATGAACTTATAATAGGCTTATTGGACCTAAAACATGTAAATAAGTAAAACTAGTAAACTAGTAAAAAGTTACCAATACATAAACACTAAAATGAGTAAATAAGAATATATAAACCCACTTGATCATCATCATATGTAAAAAATCATCATATATATACATAATTGTTATTTTTATAAAATCATTGGACAAGAGTCTAAGATAAGTATTATTTGTCTAGGTTTCCGTGATTGAAGCACGTACCGTACATCCAAATCGCCGATAACCGCCTTCCCACATCAACGTGAGTTCATAGCCTCGCACTCTTTTAAATGTTTTTATGAAATTTTTTAATAACCCGCGAGGGAGATAACATGTTAGTTTTGATAAAATAGGACATCATTTGTCCCGATTGTTTGTTTATTGATTTGGACCCGAATGACGGTATGACCCGATGTATGATTATATGACCCGATAGATGAAATGAAATGGATTACTAAAGTTAGGTTATGTCACTAAAAGTCCCATTAGCATGAATTGTGAACTACCGTGATTTGGTAGACGCTTATGCATATAATAGTACTATTTGGGGACGATCACCCCAGTTCGCGCCTTGACGGTTGATCCCCGTCGTGCCGCATTGATTGGTAAGCGAATTTATGTATGAGAAGATTTACACAAGCGTGATTATTGTGACGACACGCTAATTTAGATGGGCAAATGATTGTCGGTTTAGCTACCCGTTTTCTATTGTAGTAAGGTAACAATGTCATGCGGCTTATAATAATACAATTAACGAAATACTGCTATACGCACCGAATTACAATATATTGCCTGACTAGCAATACGGGGTCATGTTATTGATATTATGTTTGTGTTTTGGTATTACATAACCATATTCATATAACAGTTTTGATTTAACTCTACACGACGTTATAAAAATGTATTGTATGATATTTTTACTACATTGGTTCGTATAATGATTTTGAAGGCGAAAGCCTATATTATGATTTTTGATAAGGATTTGTATAAAATGACTTTGGCTATTTTATGGCCTATTATAATGATTTGTACAAAAATGATTTTGGTAATAATTATATACCGATGATATATTGATGGTTTATTTAAACTCTATAAATTCACTCGTCGTTATCGCTGACCTTTTCTTTTAACATGTTTTATCTCAGGTACTTGAAGGTAATTCTCGGGAAGACAACAAGAATTCATGGCCCGCACTTAAATAATCATTTGCATTCAAATGCTTTGTAAAACCTGTATGAAATATAATGACTTGGGACCTATGTAAATTTGATATTTATGAATGGAAATGCTTTATTATTAAACGACGCGATTTTTAAGCGTTGTCTATGATGTGAGTAATGTGCTATCCCGTAACACCAACGAGTCTTCCGCTGTATTGAATTGTATAAATTTGGGGGTGTTACATAAAAAATTCAGAAAAGTTATACTTTTCCTAAAGTATTACACAAAAAATTACGTAAATACTATATTTTATATCTTGGTTTTTTCTTTGTTTTTACGTACATGTTATAGTATTTCTATACAAAAAAATAAAAATTACAAAAATATTTTTCTATATTACTAAAAGTATTACGTTGATGCGCGTCTTGCACTCCTAGTTTTACATTTATAAAAAAGACTTATTAATTCCTTAACTACGCATACGAGCAAGTATACTCGTTCTATTGTAGTAAAGTCGGGTAAGTCAAGATCGTCCCATGGGATTTGCGCATATTCAAAACGTTTAGGTGGTGTAGGTAATAGGGTTGTCACTATCGATATTACCGCTAGAGTTAACTTTGTAAAGGAAAACATAATTAAAAGTAATACTTGTGTGAATTCCATTTCATCAGTAGGAGAGATTGTAACACCCCATTTTGATAAATGGCATGTCACGCATAATTATGGCGTGTCATCAAAGCATGCAAGGTAAATGTCTTAAAACATTTATTGACCATAAAGACAAATGCCGGAATTAATAATCGGCAGTCTCAATCATAGGCTCATCACACATGAAAATAAGTAATGAAATGGAAAAGGACTTAACAATGTCTAAGGAAATGAAATAAAGTACTGAACGTAAAGTATGAAAATGCATAAGTAAATGAAAGCCAGATAACATCCATCCGTATGCACGTACGGTCAAAGCCTACGATCTTCCCAGAGTACCTGCCGTTTGGGAACATGAAAGGATAACGGTTGAGCATAACGCTTAGTGCATGGATATACAAGCATAGAATGAATTATATAAGCATATAAGACATATAGCAGCGGAAATGAATTAAGTCCTAGAAAACCTGGTATAACTCAGTAAAGCTGGTTTTATAGTTTGAAAAGCCTTATGTTTGTCTTATGAAAACTGTATTACAAATTAACCAAAAGCCCATATAGATCATGAAGTATCAACGTGCATGAATACTTGGAGGGGTGACCTCATCATGCAATTAGAGGGGTTTCCTCTAATTAATTAATTTTGGGTAGGAGGGATCAACTCCTTATGAAGGATGCAAGGCACACACCTCATTCACCTGATTAAACTACTAATATATGTAACCTAGGATGCACCCATACGCCCCACATGATAATAATAATAATATGGCCAAAATTTGAAAGGGATGCCACGAGCTATCACTCCATCGTGGTGAAGTCGTAACACTTGTGCCTCCGGTGTTATGGTCATGGTACCTCCATAACTAGGTGGAACTAGTCATGCATGTATATGGCTTAGGCATTAAAAACTAAACATAAGCAAATCAAAACATTTAAGACATATACTTGGGAAAACAGTTGGCTGCATACGGGGAATCCTAATAAGAAAAGAATGTCCATACTGAAGGACGGAGAATTCGTACCTTGTGTCCAGTGAACGGAAAAGAAGAACAGCACGAAATCCTACTCCGATCTTACTAATGCTACATAAATAGGGGACATGTATAAGTATTCCGTTTACTGAGTACGTAGCTGATCATAGTATGACTTAGCTTGTTTTATATGTTTTAGTCTTGTCTTACTGATTTTAATGTTATACTGTATTTATCATGTGTTTTAAGTATTAACTGGTTAAGTATTAACTGGTATTCTTGTATTATTATACTTGTTGTGTAATAATAAGTAACTTTCTAAAAATAGCAGGTTTCCTAAAATAGGAAGTTTCTAAAAATATAAAGTTTCCAAAAATAGATTTAAATAGATTAGTTTCTAAAAATAGAAAGTTTCCAAAAATAGTATGTTTCCTAAAATAGAAAGTTTCCATATTTAGATAACGTAAACTAAAAGAGGAACATACCCGAATTCAAAACTTGAAATGAGGGTAAGAAGTCCGGATAGACACCTCTGTCTCCCAAGTGGCTTCCCGCTCGGTGTGATCCCTCCAAAGGATTTTGACGAATGGAATCGTCTTCTTCCTCATGATTCGTTCTTGTTTGTCAAGAACTCGCTCGGGTTCCTCTATGAAGGTAAGATCTTCACGAATTTGATCAAGTGGATACTGAACCATGTTAAGAGGATGATAATTGCAACCCTTGAGTAGGGACACATGGAAAACGTCGTGAACGTGAGAAAGCTGCGGAGGTAATGCTAAACGATACGATACTTCACCAATCTTCTTGATGATGTCAAACGGTCCAATGAATCGAGGACTGAGCTTTCCCTTGATTCCAAAACGTCTAACACCACGCGCCGGTGATACCTTAAGAAAGACATGATCTCTAACTTTGAAATGAAAATCCCTACGATGCTTATCGCTATAACACTTCTGTCGTACACGAGCTTCTTGAAATTTCGCTCTAGCTACAACGACCTTCTCGTTAGTCAACTCGATCATCTCCGGACCCTCAAGTGTTCGCTCACCAACCTGATCCCAGCAGATTATGGCGTGACACTTCCCTGCCATATAACATCTCAAACGGTGCACACTTGATGCTAGCATGCCAACTGTTGTTGTATGAAAACTCTACCAGACAGATATAATCATCCCAATATCCCGTCCATTCTAGTGCACATGCACGGAGCATGTCTTCTAATGTCTGAATGGTTCGCTCCGACTGCCCATCTGTTTGTGGATGAAAAGCCGTGCTAAGCTTAAGCTTTGTACCCCAAGCTTTCTGCAGACTCTTCCAAAATCGTGAAGTAAATCGAGGATCTTTGTCCGAGACGATACTGGATGGAGCACCATGAAGTCTCATGATCTCCCTCCTATAAGTGTCAGCCAACTTGCTAACTGGATCATCCTTGTGTATCGGTAAGAAGTGTGCTGATTTGCTAAGTCGATCAACGATAACCCAAATTGCATCATGTTTCCTCTTGGTCTGCGGAAGACCGGTAACAAAATCCATGGTGATTTTGTCCCGCTTCCATTCTGGAATGTCTAATAGTTCTAGAAGACCGCTAGATTGCTGATGCTCGATCTTAACCTGCTGGCAGGTAAGACATTTGGAAAAGTAAATGGCAACATCCTGTTTCATACTACTCAACCAAAAGTACTGCTTGAAGTCGTGGTACATCTTGGTTGAACCAGGATGAATGGAGAATGGGGAGCTATGAGCTTCAGCTAACAATGCTTCCCGTAGTGCTTGATCATCAGGAACATAAAGTCTCGTGCCCTGCCATAAGATACCGTCTTCATCTAATCGAAACTTTGTTTGCTTCTCCAAGTTCTGAATTATCGCCCAGATTTCACCATCATCCTTCTGAGCTTCCTTGATCCTAAAGAGTAAGTCAGATTCTACTATAAGATTAGCCCATTACCCGTGTTGTCCACTGATGAGACTTCTTTTATACATAGTCTCATCGTCCAAAATGGGCTTAAAACGCTTAAAATATCATTAAAACTGCCAAATATATGCTCGTGTTTGTTGCTTGTGTATTTTAGGTACGGATATTGAGGAAAAGACAAAAAGATCACAAGAATCAATCAAAAACGAACACGGGAAACGAAGCCGCACAATGAACCGGACCCGAATCAAGAATTTCCAAAATTACCTTGAAGAATTGAAGATTGGCAAGAATGGTCCCTCAACTTTAGAAGACTTATCATTTTATACCCCTATAAATCCTCAAAATTACTTGTGGGTCCCTAAAATATCAAGTATGTACAAGTTAAGTCCTTGGAGAATGAAGAGATTACAAAAGAAGTCCTTATGAAAGGTTTACAAAGTTGATTGTGCCAAAGATGACAAGTGGATGAAAGTTTTTACAAAGGAAAATAGGTTGTTGGCTGGTTTTTACAAAGTAAACAAAACATGAGAGTCAAGGGGCCTTTTCTGACCAGACAAACAAACTCATACCCCCACTCACAAGCCGCCACCTCACCCTCACCTTACACCTCACCCTCCACGTCTGATTCCCACCCAGTTATAAACCCAATTAGTTTATTAACTAATTTTTCCCACCAAAACATTTATTTAAATCCCTTAACCCCCAAATCAGATTAAACCCCACCCCTAATCCTCCCAAGAACCCTAGTTAATCCCAGGTCCAATTAACTTAAATACAAATGGGTTTTTGTTATAACTTTCCAGATCCTTGATTACCATCACCCTCATCCTAAACCCACTCACAAATATTCTCCCAACCAACCCATGTGCCCTATGGACCCCTCCCCTGCACGTCACTTTCCCCTCAAAACCCAAAACCCGACATGATCAATGGCTGAAGACTATTCCTTGTTTCCAAAGTACCCTATGAAGGGCCAAGATTGTTTTTTGCTAGCTGGAAGTCCACAAACATCACTTTCCAAGTACACGATCACAAGATGGCACAAGACCAATTTTGAAATTCGTTTGACCCAAGGGTATTATAGGCAGTTCATGTAATAGGGTTTTTAGCATCTAGAATTTTCTATTAGCTTGTATAAATGGGATGGCTTGTGTCCCATTTTCATTGTTCAAGATTTTTTCTCAAGTTTTGTAATCCCTTTTTAAGATTTATAAAGTTGGTATTTTGTTGAAATATAATTCCTTTTATAGTTTATAAGTTGGTAGTTACTTGAGATTGATCTGAGTTCCATTGTCATTTGGTAAAACATTTTGAGTTTCAGTTTTCAAAAAGTTATAAAAAAGGGTTTTATATTTTCAGAAATTTCAAAAATTCGTTCAAGATTTGTCTAAAAATCTTTCTTTTCTATTACTAATTTTACTGTAACAAAAGCTCTTGAAGAGCTCTTGTTACTTGAAGTGTCTTGCCTTGTTTGTTGTGATTGTGCATGAACAATGAGGGTAACCAAGCTCATCCCATTTCATTCTTTGATTGAAGATATATTTTGGCATTCTCCACATCAACAAAATCTGCACAAGCCCGAGCTTGTTTGGAGATGGCTTTTCAGCCATAGTGGGGCCCAGATGTGGGTCCCACAAGGTAAATCCCTTGGCTTTAACTCTCTTTTTCTTCAAGTTTGTGATTTGTGTGATTTGGTGGATTTGTATGAAAGTTGTTTAAGTGTCTGTTGTATGTTTTGATTATGCTGATTTGTGCCTTGTATGCATGTTAAGCTAGTTATAAATCAGTTTGTTTAGGTTTTGTATGCAAGTTGCTTGTTAAAATTAAAATTCAGAAAACTAAAGGGGTGTTTGGATTTGGGTTTTAACCTGAAGTGGTGATAGAATTTGAGTTTAAAATCAGTCCATCATATTTCTGTTTAGGTTGGTTAGGTAATATCAACCACTTGTTATAGGTTTGGTTTGTTTTTTAGTAAGTTTTGTGTGCTTAAGTGATAAACACATTGGTAAATCAGTAAACCACTCATACAGCCTTGTTTTAACTAATTTTTGATCATCAATTTGATAATCAGTTAGGGTTTAGTGAAATATAGGATTGTGTGTTAGTTGTATGTGATTTGGTGAGTCAAAGTTCATGATTTTGTGAGCCAAAGTTCACCCAAATGCAAAACATATCAGCAAAATAGCCCTAGGCCACTTTTCTGAAGTTACAGTAACTGCATAGGGGATTTGTGTGTGATTCTTGCTTTGTGATTGTGTGTTTATTTGTTCTTATAGACTCCCTACACTCCACTGAGTGTAGGGGTGCCAATTGTGTCCAACAAAACCAAGAATCAAGCAATTTACAAGCATAAACGTGCTCATACCTGTTTTTAACACTAGCAGTGGGAACTAAGTTACCCCTGCTAGTATTAAAGTTACCACTGCTTCACTAAAAAAAAGTGACCAAGGTGTCACTATCAGATTCTATAAATTTTGTCTTTAGTGGCCTTAATTAGCTATTATGACTTGAAATTAGTTTCAGTATTTTTCTTATTTAATTTTTTATTTTTCTGTTTAATTAGATTTTTTGTTACTGTTCATTTAGTATTTTTTACATTTAATAGCTATTTTTAATTACTTTTTAATTTCTGATTTTTGTCTTTTAGTGACAAAAATTAATATTTTTCAATTTTATAAATTTTCATAGACTTAGAAAATTGTTTTAAGATTTTTAGTTCAAAAATTTTTTACTGTTCACTTTTTAATTATTTTTTAGAATTAAAATTAGTTAATTAGGGTTTTAATATTAATCTGTTTTGTCCTTTAGTGCAATATTTTATATTTTTCAAAGTTTTTCATTTTTCTACTGTTCTTTAGTATAAATTAGGATTTTTAAAATTGTCAATTTATTTTTGGCATTATTTTATTATTTATTATGATTATTTTAGTTTAAAAATAGTTTTAGGTGTTTTAAAAATAGAAAAAAAGTTTTTAAAATTTAGGAAAAATGCTTTTTAGTCTTTAAATAATATAAGTAACTTATTAGTTCAATAAAATAATATTTTGGACATTTTGTTAATTATATTTAATTTTAGGGCTTTAATTAGCATTTAAAATTGAATATTTAAGTAATAAAAGGTTTTAAAATATTTTTGTTGAATTTTTATTCTTATTTATATTATTTTAGACTTAGTTTTAACTTTTAATTAATTTTTAGGTTTAAAATTTTTAATTTGGTGCTTTTTACGGTTTTACGTGATCGACCTTTTCTTCTTATTGTAATCCGTCATCGTAACCGTCATTCTCTTCTAATCTCATTTCTATTGTCTTTTTCAATATAATCACAAACCATTAATCAATTCATCACACAACGCACTAGCCTCCTCGAGAACGAACTCACTTTAGGGCCATTTACACACGGTTTTCCTAAATCGTCGTGCTTACCCTATATTTTACGCTCTTTTTTCCTAAAAGACGTAATTTTACAACTATCATTTTGGTGCCGCTGCCGGGGAGGCGTGTTGTGTTTTGATTTGTCATTGTTGTTTTTATATACTAACCATAAATATTATTTGTATTAGTAGCACTCTACTAATTCCCGTACAACTTCTTCCTTTATCTCACTGACGTTGATCATACCCGACTTCCTGCTAAGAGCATCTGCTACTACATTTGCCTTACCGGGGTGATACTGCAGGTTAATGTCATAATCCTTCAGCAGCTCTAACCATCTTCTCTGCCTCATATTCAGCTCACGCTGAGTGAAGATGTATTTTAGGCTCTTGTGACCTATGAAGATATCACATGATTCGCCATACAATTAGTGCCTCTATATCTTCAGTGCAAATACGACTGCTGCAAGTTCCAAGTCATGTGTAGGATAGTTTGCCTCATATGGATTGAGCTGCCGTGATGCGTTAGCAATCACTTTCTCATGTTACATGAGAACGCAACCAAGTCCCTTCCCTGAAGTGTTACTGTAGATTTGAAATCCACCTGTACCAGATGGGAGAGTAAGAATAGGTGCAGATACTAGCTTCTACTTCAAGTCTTCAAAGCTCTTCTCTCTTTCTTCAGTCCATACAAATTTTTCACCTTTCCGCATCAGTTTGGTCAATGGTAGTGCTAAACGAGAAAAGTTCTTAACGAACCTACGGTAGTATCCAGCTAAGCCTAGAAAGCTACGAACTTCGGTAGCTGATATGGGTCTTGGCCACTTGGTAATAGCCTCAACCTTTGCTGGACCATGGTGGTTCCTTCTGCAGATACAATGTGACCCTAGAATGACACACTAGTCAGCCAGAATTCACATTTGGAGAATTTAGCATACAGCTGCTTCTAACGAAGGATCTGTAATACTGTACGAAGATGGTCTTCGTGCTCTTCCTTTGACTTGGAGAAAATAAGAATGGCGTCAATGAATACGATGACGAACTTGTCCAGGAATGCATGGAAGATACGGTTCATCAAATCCATGAAAACAACTGGAGCATTGGTAAGGCCAAATGGCATGACTACAAATTCATAGTGTCCATAACGTATACAGAAAGCAGTCTTGGCGACGTCCTACTCTTTAACCCGTAACTGATGATAGCCCGACCTTAGATCAATCTTGGAGAAGTGTTTGGCCCCTTGGAGTTGGTCAAACAGATCATCAATGTGTGGTAAAGGATATCGATTCCTAATGGTGATCTTGTTGAGATCGCGATAATCAATGCAAAGATGCATACTACCGTCCTTCTTCTTTACGAACAAGACCGGTGCGCCCCATGGAGATGCGCTAGGTCGAATGAAACCATGTTCCGTAAGTTCTTGTAATTGGTCATTCAACTCCTTCAACTCGATGGGTGCCATGCGATATCTAGCCTTGGAAATCAGCTCAGCTCCTCGGATGAGCTCGATATTAAACTCTACTTTACGCGCAGGTGGTATGCCCGGAAGTTCCTCTGGAAACACGTCTGGGAATTCTTACACAATTGGCTGATTCTGGATTGATGTAGATTCAGCATCCATGTCATGAACTGTAGCAAGATAGCCCTTGCAACCATGAGAAAGTAATGCACGTGCTTGCAAAGTCGAAATTATTTGTACAGACCTTCTGGGTATGAACCCGTTGTGAATGTACTCTGGTGCATTTACATCACCAAATATGACCCGATATGAATGGCAATCTATGGTGGCGTGATGTTCGGATAGCCAATCCATGCCCAATATCATGTCAAAATCGCACATGTCTAATGGAAGTGCGTTCACTAGACGAATCTTGTCGTCAAACTCGAGGGGAAGACTCTTGTACCCATGTGTGATGCGTACAGAGTCTTGTAAGGGCGTGTAAATGTTTAGGACATTTTCTAGTGGCATTGGGGATATCCTAACATTCTTGGTAAAAGTAGTAGAAATGACCGAATGAGTAGCACCCGTGTCAAATAAAACGCATGCAGCTCGACCATACATATACAAGATTCCAGTGATGGTACCTATATACTTAGTAGCCTGATCACGCGAGGTCGTGTACACCCGCCCAGTAGTAGGAGGTGGCTTGGAATCAGCATGTCCAGATGTGCCCTCTATCTCACCCTTGTGGCAGTCCTTCATGCGATGGCCTGATTGGCCACACTTGAAGCAAGCATCGCTGTCGCGGAGACATGGCCCTAGGTGCCTACGGTTGCACATGGTGCTGAGAGGGTGAGTATACCCTCTCACGGGTGCCCTTGCTTGCTGGGAGCTTGTTAAGAAAAGTATTCATGAGACATGGTTTATGGATACAATTAGGACAATGCGGAAAATTGTAAGACATAATACCAGTAATAGCTGCACGGTTAGGCTGTGAACCTCTGCGGTCCTGTTCCCTTCCGTTGCCATGATTCTTGGTAGAGAATGCTGAAGTGTCAGAATGAAATTCATAAAACATATTCATAAGAGTTGAGTAAGTTTAGGGACCTGCTGCTGTTGGACTTGCTAGCGTTGTTACGGTAATGGTCATTACCGCCACGCCTATCCGAAGCAGAACGGTCTTGGGTCTGACCGTTACCCTTGTGCTGACTCTGTTGTGGTTGAGTGGCCGGTTGGGACCGGTCCCCAGTCTTCTGCCTTAAAGATGCAATTTATATAGAGAGAGGTAAACATTTGGAAAATATAGAATTAACTGAAATGATCACCGCTGAATGACAAGATATACCTCTTGTCAGGTCTCTCTGCTTCTCCAAACTCATCCCTCTCCTGTAACATCTACAACTTACATGCTGCACCATCTACTTGTGCCACCGTGTTGAAGGTAGCACACACAAAGTTATTGGCAACCGAGGTACGAAGAGCCCAGCGAAAGTGGTATGCTTGCTCCTCGGCCGTACTTTTTGCGGCGCCAAGAAAACCAGCGAGACGGAGAAAACGCTGCATGAACTTATTGTTGTTCTCCCCAGCTCTCTGCCTGATCCCATGGTACTCCCTCTTCAGCTTATCCTGCTCAGCCTTAGGGAAGAACTGTCCCATCACCAACTCCCTGAACTGAGCCCAAGTCAAACCAGTCACCCAAGCATCGCCTCCCTCAGACTGCTTCACTAACTTCCACCATCCTAGCACGTCTCCTTCAAACTTGTAACAGGCCAACCTTGCCTTAAATACAGGGTCACAACCCATTGCATCAAAGATCTTCTCGATGTAAGCTAGCCAGCTCTCAGCCTCATTAGGGCTGTCAGTCTTCTCGAAGGATCGCTGTAAAACCCGCAAAATAAGGTCATTACTAAATTCTTACTTTTCAAATATTTTTGAAGTATTTTATAATCTTAAATATTATTACGTTTAAAGGTTTAAGTTGAAATCGATATTAAATATTTTATTTTAATATTTTGACGAGCAACGAGGACTACTAGTGATCGCGATACCGACGGATGCCCATAATTTTATATTTCATTATCGATCGTTTCGATATTTAATATTTTCGACGATATCGTTTTAATTACGTAACGAGTTGTTATATCGTTATTTTTCGTGTGCGTTTAAACTTTTTAGTATTTTTACGAAACCCGAGCCCCGTAAATATTTTCAAAAATATACTAGTGACAATTTCCCACCTTTTTGCTAATTAATTGCATTTTAAGCCAAACTTATGCCCAAATTGCACATAAGTCCTCACCCCACTAACTAAATAAAATTTTAAAAAAATAAACACACACACACACACACTTTTTCACTTCCAAAATTTTTCTCTCTCTCTCCTTTTTTCTTCATTTTGCCGAAACACCCAACACACACCCAAATCCATACATTTTTCCAATTATCTCAAGTTTGAGGTTGAATCTAGCTAAACCAAGCATAGACCCATCTCTATTTTTGATCAAGGATCACATAGGTATAAAAATTTCACACATGCAAGCACTTTTTATTTTTATGATGTTGGTAGGTGGAAGCCATGGTTATGCATGGTGTTTTTAGCATGATCCATGGTGGTTCTTGCTAGAAATCTTGTTAAAAACTATATTTTGATCCAAAGATTTTTTTTTTGTTATGATTTTGATGTTATGGTGGATATATGATGATGTTAGAGTATAGGAATGACCATTTCTATGGTTGGTTTTGGTCAAAAAGTTGATTTTGTACAAGATTTTGGTACCCATTTTATAGCAGTAGGTAAACTGAAAAATCCGAATGTTTATGTTTTGAAAATGACTTAACTTATAGCCTAGGGTTGTAGATAATTTCCTTAGCTTCGATTTGATAGAAGGTAGAGCTTCTAGCTCAAAACGAGCGCGAAGTAATGATGTTTTGAATGATCGTGTACCGGGAGACGAGTACCGACACTACATATAGTTGTTGTCGATATTTGGATCGAATCTCGGGGACTCTAAATGGATGTTTTGAAATGTGTAACCTACTGATAATAATGTATTTATTTATTAGGTTGAGTTTACTTTAAAACCCGAGCGTCGGTTTTGTAAACGGAGTCGTTTAAATAAGTTAAAACGGTCGTATGAAAAATTAACGTAAATCTGTCCGGATTTTGTGGTTTGAAAATGAGTCGAGTAAAGGACTTTAAAAATAATTTCATTTGATAAACTTGTAGGAGTACTTTCTATATATAGTAAGTTATCTAATCGAGTCGTTTCATAAACGGTTGACAAGTTTAAAAGGGGTAAATAAGCTAGTACATGTAGTATGTGCCGGCGGATTTTGTTAAAAGTATAAATGGTAAAGTAAATGAGTAGTAAAGTATAATGAAGTTATTTATATCGTTTACTTTCGAGTGTATTGTAGTTTTATGAGTTCGAGTTTGATTTTATTAAGTATCATTTATTTCTCGAGTCTATTATTAAAGTACGCACCTTATTTGCTAGGTTGCGGTTATCGTGATTATCGGGCATCTATTATCGTCGGCGATTGTCTTCAACTACTATAAGTACTAAGGTGAGTCTATAGCCTCGTTTGAGCTCATTCAAATATTTTAAAACCCGCGAGGGGGAATACATGTTTTGTAAACTTAGAACACAAGATTTTTATGGTATGCTTGTCCCTTTATGAATGGACCCGTGGTTGCCTTTAAATTGCATTAAGTGATTGCCTTTATTAAAACCTCAATTATGGACCGTTAATTAACCTATGATGGGTTAACCGCTAGTACAATTAATAGATCTATGGGGGAAGCCGCCCCGGTTCAGTTTTTTGGACTTGTCATAGAAGCTTAGGCCCGACCTCCACACTGTTTGAACATATTGTATTGAGAAGTCAGGTATACGGCAATGTACCAATAATCTGGAGGTAACCGACAATTAATAAATCTCTCGTCTTATTTGACTGATATGGGAGTGTCTAAGGGCTCGGTTCCATGAGCTTATTACAATTTATGCTATATACAATTATTATTGTTGATGCAAATTATTATTAGAAGCATGTTGCCTTCAAGTATGCCACAAACTTATAATCTTGCTTGTGTTCAAAATGATTATATAAACCTATAGATTCACTCGGCATTTTTGCTGATGATTTTCTCACATGTATTTCAGGTAATCAAGAAGGCTGAAGCTTGGAAGCCACGGGAATGAATGTTGTGCACTACTTTGTATATAAACTCTTTGAATGTTTGCCGTTCCTTTTGTTCAAAACAATTTAAATCTTTTGTTTTGGTTGTACTTCGGTTACGATGTCTTGGGACTACGCTACTCTGACAAATGTTTTAGGAACGATAAATCTAAAACGTCTCTTTTCGAGTCGTTCTTTATAAATTATGTGTTGTTGTATCATTGTTTAGCACCCAAAGTTTTATTCCGCTGCGTGTAAATTTGGGGGTGTTAAAGATTGGTATCAGAGCCATGAGTTATAGAGAACTAGGTCTTTTTCAAAAAAAAAAAAAAAAACCTAAACTATAACTGTCGGTTTTTATTTTTCAAAGAGTCGGTGCACATGATTTCGCGTGACTTTAGGTTCAAGCTACTTCTGGGATTACAACTTTAGTATACATTATGTATGCCTTATTACTAAGTATTTATAAATAAATACTATAATCCTTTATCGATATATATATTGATATCGTTAAACTTTTCGATAAGAGTTATCATTAATAATGATTTACTTAAATAAACTTCTGAAATTTTTCCTGTGATTATTTTGAAGGATTTTCTATATTTATTTAAATTTTTGGAAATTACTCTATTTCATTTTATTATGACCTTATACCCATTTTGTGAAATTTACCACCGTCAAATTACGTCTTTGATGAGGAGGAAGCAGGTTTCATTGCTGCAAGCGAGACACAATCAACTAAGCCATGTGGATCCCCACGTGACTAGTGTTTATTATTTTGTGTCGTTGTACTCTATTTGTATTTAAGATCATTCCTTGTTGATCGATGATAATAGTTTCCTTTGATCCTTATAATCATTGTGAATCCTTGTATTGATAATGTGTATGCATTTGATGATTGATTTTGTACATGATATGACTATACCATGAATACAATTAACTCATTCATTTTATCTTCTCTTTGTGATGTGACAGAATCATGCCACCTAGGAGAATGACAAATGATGCCATTGCAAGGCTAGTTGCTGAAGAGGTTGCGAAAGCATTAGCTGTGGATAGAGCTGCGCGTGTTAACACTGAAGGAGCAGGTGGCTCTGGAGGTGCGGGTGCTGGAGGTGAAGGTGAACCTGCTGGACCTGAAGCAGCTGCTGGGGGAGCAGGTGCAGCTGAGAATCCTGCAGATAAGGCTGCTCAGGCTGCTGCTGCGGTTAAAGAATGTACTTTTGCTGGATACATGAAGTGTGGACCTACTACATTTCAAGGAACTGGTGGAGCACTGGAATTATTCAGGTGGATTGAGAAAACAGAAACAACATTTGAGATTAGTGATTGCTCAGAAAGGAACAAGGTTAAGTTCGCAGTTGCTACTTTCAAGGATCGAGCTTTAAGCTGGTGGAAGACTCAAGTTGCTACAGTTGGTTTAGAAGCTGCAAATAGGAAACCTTGGGATGAAATTAAAAGGTTGTTGAAAGAGGAGTTCTGTCCAGAAGAAGAGTTATCTGCTTTGGAGGATGAGTTGAGGCACCTGAAGCTGAAAGATAACAACATTGCTGCATATACTAGCCGATTCAATGAGTTGGTTTTGTTGTGTCCAGATGCTTTTGCTACTGAGAAGAAAAAGATGGATCAATACATCAAAGGGCTGCCTGGGTACATTAAAGGTGAGACAACTTCATCTCGACCCAAGAACTTTGTTGAGACTGTAAGAATGGCTCATACACTCATGGGGCAGAATGTTCAAGATAGGGCTGAGAGAGCTGCTGAAGGTAGTAAAAGGAAATGGGAGAATTCGCAGAGTGGTAATCAAGGTAGTAACCGCCATAGGCAGTACAATCAGAAGAGAAATGATGGGGCTAGAGCTGCGACTAACAAGAATGGTAATGCTGACTATGGGGGACCAGCCCAGAAATGTAAGAGTTGTGGTGCTTGTCACTTTGGTAATTGTCCACCAAGGTGCACTAAATGTGGAAAGGTTGGGCATGCTGCGGAGAAGTGCAAGCCATGGATCCCTGCCACTGGAGCAAATGTTATTCCGATCAGGACTTGCTTTGAATGTGGAGAACGTGATCATGTTCGTCCCAAATGCCCGAAGTTGAAGAACAAGAAGGCAGGTAAAGCTGCTGGGGCAGTTTATGTTGTTAAGGATGCGGATCAGGCACAAGGTCCAAATGTGGTGACGAGTACGTTCTTACTCAACCATCGTTATGCTAGAGTGTTGTTTGACTCAGGATCTGATAGGAGCTTTATAAGCACTTCCTTTAGTCGTTTAATAGATATTGAGCCAACAAGCCTAAATGCTAGTTATGAGGTCGAGTTAGCTGATGGACAATTAGTTAGTACTACCACTATATTTAAGAAGTGTCCTTTGAAACTAGCAAATCATTTGTTTGAAATTGATTTGATGCCGATTGAGTTGGGTTCGTTTGATGTGATTGTTGGTATGGATTGGTTGGTTGCTCATGATGCGGTAATTGTATGTGGGGAGAAAGTTGTTCACATACCGGTTAAGGGTAAGGTGTTAGTAGTTAAATGTGATGTCGGTAGATCTCGTTTGACGGTGATATCTTGTATCAAGGCAAGGAAATATGTAGAAAGAGGTTGTCACCGGTTCTTGGCTCAAGTAGTGGAGAAGGAACTACCGGCTAGGCGTGTGGAGGATGTTCCGGTTATTCGTGATTTTCCTGAAGTATTTCCCGATGACTTGCCAGGGCTTCCGCCTCAGCGAGAAGTCGAATTCAAGATTGATCTAGTGCCGGGAGCTGCACTGGTGGCGCGTGCACCTAATCGTTTGGCACCGTCTGAGTTGAAGGAGTTGGCAGATCAGTTGAAGGAGTTAATAGAGAAGGGGTTCATTAGACCAAGTTCGTCACCTTGGGGAGCTCCAGTATTGTTCGTGAAGAAGAAGGACGGATCGTTCAGAATGTTCTACCGAGAGTTGAACAAGTTAACTATTAAAAATCGTTATCCACTTCCTAGGATCGATGATTTGTTCGATCAACTTCAAGGTTCGTGTGTGTATTCGAAGATCGACTTGAGATCGGGTTATCATCAACTTCGTGTTAAAGAGGAGGATATACCTATTACAGCTTTTCGGACGCGTTATGGACACTTTGAATTTCAAGTGATTCCGTTTGGGTTAACTAACGCACCTGTGGTATTCATGGACTTAATGAATCGTGTGTGTAAACCATACCTCGACAAGTTTGTGATTGTATTTATCGACGATATCCTGATTTATTCCAAAAGTCGGGAGGAGCATGAAGGTCATCTAAAGATTATTTTGGAGTTGTTGAAGAAGGAGAAGTTGTATGCGAAATTCTCCAAGTGTGATTTTTGGTTGGATTCAGTCCAATTCCTTGGGCACGTGATCGATAGTAGCGGTGTTCATGTTGATCCTTCCAAAATTGAAGCTATTAGAGATTGGGATAGGCCTACGACCCCGACTAAAGTTAGACAATTCCTGGGATTAGCTGGGTACTACCGGCGATTCATTGAAGGGTTCTCTTTAATTTCTAAACCTCTTACTAGACTTACCAAGAAAAATAAGAAGTATGAGTGGGGTTCAGAAGAAGAAGAAGCATTCCAAACTTTGAAGCGGAAGCTGTGTTCTGCACCAATTTTGGATTTGCCCGACGGAGCTGAAGACTTTGTGGTATATTGTGACGCATCACGTAAGGGTTTTGGTGATGTGTTGATTCAAAGGGAGAAAGTGATCGCGTATGCATCTCGTCAATTGAGGAAGCATGAGGAGAATTATAATACACATGCTTTGGAATTAGGAGCTGTTGTCTTTGCTCTTAGACTTTGGAGACACTATCTCTACGGTACAAAGAGTGTGGTATATACCGATCATAAAAGCCTGCAACATATTCTAGATCAGAAGGAGCTCAATATGAGGCAGAGAAGATGGGTAGAATTGTTGAGTGATTACGACATTCAAATTTGCTACCATCCCGGCAAGGCTAATGTAGTTGCCAATGCACTTAGTAAGAAGGACAGAGAAATAACCAAAAGGGTTAGAGCTTCAGCTATGAAAACTTATTCTGATTTATCTAATCGAATACTTAAAGCTCAAACTAAGGCGATGGAGGAAGAGAATGTGAGAAATTAAGACTTGGGTAGAAGGATGACACCTATATTCGAAATTCGTGATGACGGAATTCGGTATTTCGAGAATCGTGTATGGTTACCCGTGTATGGAGGACTGAGAGATCTAGTTATGCACGAATCTCATAAGTCTAAATATTCGATTCACCCAGGATCGGATAAAATGTACCAAGACTTGAAGAAATGTTACTGGTGGCCGAATATGAAGGCTAACATTGCTACTTATGTTAGTAAATGCTTGACGTGTGCTAAGGTGAAGTTTGAGCACAAGAGACCTTCGGGTTTACTGCAACAACCTGAAATTCCAGAATGGAAATGGGAGAAGATCTCTATGGACTTTGTTTCGGGACTTCCGAGGACTTCTAGTGGTTATGATACGATTTGGGTGATTGTTGATCGGTTGACTAAGTCGGCTCATTTCTTGGCGATAAAGAAAACTGATGACTTAGACAAACTTACTCGGTTGTATTTGAAGGAAGTTGTTTGTAGACATGGAGTTCCTTTGTCAATTATTTCTGATCGAGATAGTCGGTTCACATCTGAGTTTTGGAAATCGCTTCAGCGAGCGTTGGGGACTCAGTTGGATATGAGCACTGCGTATCATCCGGAAACGGACGGACAAAGTGAGAGGACTATTCAGACTTTGGAGGATATGTTACGAGCTTGTGTAATGGATTTTGGAGGTAGTTGGGATCGACACTTACCATTGGTGGAGTTCTCATACAATAACAGTTATCATGCAAGTATTAAGGCTGCGCCATTTGAAGCACTTTACGGGCGAAAGTGTAGATCACCAGTTGGTTGGTGTGAAGTTGGAGAAAGTCAGTTGACGGGTCCTGAATTGATTAGAGAAACGACTGAGAAGATCGTGCAAATCAAGAATCGTTTATTAACAGCTCGTAGTAGGCAGAAGAGTTATGCGGATAAGAGGAGAAAACCATTGGAATTTGATATTGGCGATATGGTTATGTTGAAAGTATCACCTTGGAAAGGAGTAATTCGATTTGTCGAGCGAGGAAAGCTTAGTCCATGTTATATTGGTCCATTCAAGATTATTGATCGAGTTGGTCCTGTGGCATATAAGTTGGAATTGCCAGAGAAGTTAAGTGCTATTCACAATACTTTTCACGTTTCTAATCTTAAGAGGTGTTTGGCGGACGAGAATTTGATAATTCCACTTGAGGAGATTCAACTGGACGACAAGCTGCATTTTATTGAAGAACCAGTGGAGGTTATGGATCGAGAGGTGAAACGGCTTAAGCAAAGTCGGATCCCGATAGTGAAGGTGCGATGGAATTCCCGACGTGGACCCGAATACACTTGGGAGCGAGAGGACTACATCAAGAGCAAGTATCCGCATTTATTCGTAGACGGACCTAAGGAGAAGTAAGCCCCGGGACGGTGCTCTCCTAAGGTGGTGAGGATGTAAAACCCGCAAAATAAGGTCATTACTAAATTCATACTTTTCAAATATTTTTGAAGTATTTTATAATCTTAAATATTATTACGTTTAACGGTTTAAGTTGAAATCGATATTAAATATTTTATTTTAATATTTTAACGAGCAACGAGGACTACTAGTGATCGCGATACCGACGGATGCCCATAATTTTATATTTCATTATCGATCGTTTCGATATTTAATATTTTCGACGATATCGTTTTAATTACGTAACGAGTCGTTATATCATTATTTTTCGTGTGCGTTTAAACTTTTTATTATTTTTACGAAACCCGAGCCCCGTAAATATTTTCAAAAATATACTAGTGACAATTTCCCACCTTTTTGCTAATTAATTGCATTTTAAGCCAAACTTATGCCCAAATTGCACATAAGTCCTCACCCCACTAACTAAATAAAATTTAAAAAAAATAAACACACACACACTTTTTCACTTCCAAAATTTTTCTCTCTTTCTCCTTTTTTCTTCATTTTGCCGAAACACCCAACACACACCCAAATCCATACATTTTTCCAATTATCTCAAGTTTAAGGTTGAATCTAGCTAAACCAAGCATAGACCCATCTCTATTTTTGATCAAGGATCACATAGGTATAAAAATTTCACACATGCAAGCACTTTTTATTTTTATGATGTTGGTAGGTGGAAGCCATGGTTATGCATGGTGTTTTTAGCATGATCCATGGTGGTTCTTTCTAGAAATCTTGTTAAAAACTATATTTTGATCCAAAGATTTTTATTTTGTTATGATTTTGATGTTATGGTGGATATATGATGATGTTAGAGTATAGGAATGACCATTTCTATGGTTGGTTTTGGTCAAAAAGTTGATTTTGTACAAGATTTTTGTACCCATTTTATAGCAGTAGGTAAACTGAAAAATCCGAATTTTTATGTTTTGAAAATGACTTAACTTATAGCCTAGGGTTGTAGATAATTTTCTTAGCTTCGATTTGATATAAGGTAGAGCTTCTAGCTCAAAACGAGCGCGAAGTTATGATGTTTTGAATGATCGTGTACCGGGAGACGAGTACCGACACTACATTTAGTTGTTGTCGATATTTGGATCGAATCTCGGGGACTCTAAATGGATGTTTTGAAATGTCTAACCTACTGATAATAAGGTATTTATTTATTAGGTTGAGTTAACTTTAAAACCCGAGTGTCGGTTTTGTAAACGGAGTCGTTTAAATAAGTTAAAACGGTCGTATGAAAAATTAACGTAAATCTGTCCGGATTTTGTGGTTTGAAAATGAGTCGAGTAAAGGACTTTAAAAATAATTTCATTTGATAAACTTGTAGGAGTACTTTCTATATATAGTAAGTTAGCTTATCGAGTCGTTTCATAAACGGTTGACAAGTTTAAAAGGGGTAAATAAGCTAGTACATGTAGTATGTGCCGGCGGATTTGTTAAAAGTATAAAATGGTAAAGTAAATGAGTAGTAAAGTATAATGAAGTTATTTATATCGTTTACTTTCGAGTGTATTGTGGTTTTATGAGTTCGAGTTTGATTTTATTAAGTATCATTTATTTCTCGAGTCTATTATTAAATTACGCACCTTATTTGCTAGGTTGCGGTTATCGTGATTATCGGGCATCTACTATCGTCGGCGATTGTCTTCAACTACTGTAAGTACTAAGGTGAGTCTATAGCCTCGTTTGAGCTCATTCAAATATTTTAAAACCCGCGAGGGGAATACATGTTTTTTAAACTTAGAACACAAGATTTTTATGGTATGCTTGTCCCTTTATGAATGGACCCGTGGTTGCCTTTAAATTGCATTAAGTGATTGCCTTTATTAAAACCTCAATTATGGACCGTTAATTAACCTATGATGGGTTAACCTCTAGTACAATTAATAGATCCATGGGGGAAGCCGCCCCGGTTCAGTTTTTGTGGACTTGTTATAGAAGCTTAGGCCCGACCTCCACACTGTTTGAGCATATTGTATTGAGAAGTCAGGTATACGGCAATGTACCAATAATCTGGAAGTAACCGACAATTAATAAATCTCTCGTCTTATTAGACTGATATGGGAGTGTCTAAGGGCTCGGTTCCATGCGCTTATTGCAATTTATGCTATATACAATTATTATTGTTAATGCAAATTATTATTAGAAGCATGTTGCCTTCAAGTATGCCACAAACTTATAATCTTGCTTGTGTTCAAAATGATTATATAAACCTATAGATTCACTCGGCATTTTTGTTGATGATTTTCTCACATGTATTTCAGGTAATCAAGAAGGCTGAAGCTTGGAAGCCACGGGAATGAATGTTGTGCACTACTTTGTATATAAACTCTTTGAATGTTTGTCGTTCCTTTTGTTCAAAACAATTTAAATCTTTTGTTTTGGTTGTACTTCGGTTACGATGTCTTGGTACTACGCTACTCTGACAAATGTTTTAGGAACGATAAATCTAAAACGTCTCTTTTCGAGTCGTTCTTTATAAATTATGTGTTGTTGTATCATTGTTTAGCACCCAAAGTTTTATTCCGCTGCGTGTAAATTTGGGGGTGTTAAAATCGCGGACGCTGCTTATTAAATCTCTCCAGCCATGTGATCAGTGTAGCTGGAGGAGGAGGAGGAGGAACTGGGTGTTGTTGCTGATTGTTGGCAGCTTGCACCTTTGCTCGAAATTCGTTACTCAGCTGAGGAAGCATGGCTTGTAATGCAGCTTGGACTGCTGCATTGAGTTGTTCTTGTTCACGTGTGAGAACCATCTGACAGTACAAAACAAACACAATGATTAAATCTTGTTAGAACATAATATTTATAATCATGAAAAAAATAAAAAAATTTAGGCAATAATCATGAAAAAAATTTATGCATGAAAACAGTGCATGAATGCATGATGCAGTTTATAAAACTTTTATATGCGCGAGGGTAAACGCCTATGGTCAGTTCACCCAAAACAATAGACATGGAGAGGGGACGTCCATGGGTCTTTCCCAAAGTTAAAATTTTCGATAAAAGCACATGCGACTAAATATGGCCAGTCCTGTACCAACCATTACTTAGTCAAAACTCCTGTAACATATGACATATGATATAAATGAATGCTTGCATGAAACGAAACTGTCAGTTCTAGGAAGATCATGGTGATTACCAACTAATCACAGGTCGTGTTTTTAGAGCCTACAGGTCGAAGCCTTGGCTCTGATACCATAATTGTAACACCCCATTTTGATAAATGGCATGTCACGCGTAATTATGGCGTGTCATCAAAGCATGCAAGGTAAATGTCTTAAAACATTTATTGACCATAAAGACAAATGCTGGAATCAAGCATCGCGTCTCAATCATAAGCTCATCACACACGAAAATAAGTACTGAAATGGAAAAGGACTAAACAATGTCCAAGGAAATGAAATAAAGTACTGAACGTAAAGTATGAAAATGCATAAGTAAATGAAAGCCGGATAGCATCCATCCGTATGCACGTACGGTCAAAGCCTACCATCGTCCCTGAGTACCTGTCGTTTGGGAACATGAAAGGAAAACGGCTGAGCATAACGCTCAGTGCACGTATATACAAGCATAGAATGAATAATATAAGCATATAAGACATATAGCAGCGAAAATGAATTATGTCCTAGAAAAGGTATAACTCAGTAAAGCTGGTTTTATAGTTTGAAAAGCCTTATGTTTATCTTATGAAAACTGTATTACATATTAACCAAAAGCCCTATATGTCATGAAGTATCAACGTGCATGAATACTTAGAGGGGTGACCTCATCATGTAATTAGAGGGGTTGCCTCTAATTAATTAAGTCTGGGTAGGAGGGATCAACTCCTTGTGAAGGATGCAAGGCACACACCTCATCCACCTGATTAAACTGCTAAAACATGTAACCTAGGATGCACCCATACGCCCCACATGATAATAATAATAATATGGCCAAAAGCTGAAAGGGACGCCACGAGCTATCACTCCGCCGTGGTGAAGTCATAACACTCGTGCCTCCAGTGTTATGGTCATGGTACCTCCGTAACTAGGTGGAACTGGTCATGCATGTATATGGCTTAGGCATCTAAAACTAAACATAAGCAAATCAAAACATATAAGACATATACTTGGGAAAACAGTTGGCTGCATACGGGGAATCCTATTAAGGAAAGAATGTCCATACTCGAGGACGTTGAATCCGTACCTTGTGTCCAGTGAACAGAAAAGAAGAACAGCACGAAAGCCTACTCTGATCTTACTAATGCTACATAAATAGGAGACATGTATAAGTATTCCGTTTACTGAGTACGTAGCTGATCATAGTATGACTTAGCTTGTTTTATATGTTTTAGTCTTGTCTTACTGATTCTAATGTTATACTGTATTTATCATGTGTTTTAAGTATTAACTGGTTAAGTATTAACTGGTATTCTTGTATTATTATACTTGTTGTGTAATATTAAGTAACTTTCTAAAAATAGGAGGTTTTTAAAAATAGAAAGTTTCCAAAAATAGAAAGTTTCCAAAAATAGATTAACTTATAAAAATAGATTAGTTTCTAAAATTAGAAAGTTCCCAAAAAATAGTAAGTTTCCTAAAATAGAAAGTTTCCATATTTAGAAATAAGCTGTATTAATAAGCTAATAATATAAGCTTAAGTTTACTGGTTAAATATCATAAGTCATGTGATTAATAGTATAGTATATTAATAATAACATGTTAATTAAAAAAACTATAGGTTATATGATTTAATTAAATATAAGCATGATTTAAATTAATTAAGGTGTATAAATTACTTAGGTTAAAACATGTAATAATATTATATTAATTATAACCTAAGTCATGTTTATTAATTAATTATATTCCATATCTTTAAAATTAATTAATATTATAGTCTAAATTAAATAAATAAATACTTAGGTTAAAACATGTATTATTTAATAAATAATAATTAACCTAAGTCCATGATTAATTAAATTAATTATAAGTCAAGTTTATTAATTAATTTAATTTTCTTGTAAAAAAAATAATAATAACTTGTAAAAATAAAATACTTGTACAATTTTAGTAATGAATCGGACCCGTGAATTTAATTTAGACATGTCGTGAACCGGACCGAATAAACTCTTGAATCGGACCTAACAAACACACCCTTAACAGTGGCAAGCCGGCTTGGCCAGTTGCCACTGCCTGTGTAAAGTCGCCACCGGCTTAAGCCGGTGGTTTCCCCTGTTTTCTGTCTCGGCTAGCCGCTGCCCCTGCAAGGTTCCCACCGGCAATTAGCCGGTGGTTCCCCCTGTCGCGGCCTGTGTTCCCCCTACTTGACTAAAATAGCCACCGACTTAATCCGGTGGTGCTTGTTTGTTTTCGCCGAGACCCCCAACAAACCAAACGATACCCCGACACATGTTGGGGTCCCTTGTACCCTGCTGCCAACCAAAACCAACCACACTGAGACACGAGGTCTTGCTTGGTGGTGCGAACCAAGACAAGCCGAGATCCATGGGGCTCTCGGTTGGGTGTCGGCCGAGCAAAACAAACCCGAAACAACCCTATTAATTTTCCCCACCATAATTAATAACATGTTTTTAAGCTTGTTTAATTAATCCCTTGATCATATGTTCATAATTAATAAAAAGAAATAAAAGAAAAAGGTTTTACGGATTACCGAATGTGTGGAACAAAAGGAGAACAATCACAAGAACACAAAGCTTGAATTTTATTAACCAAAATCAATCAAACACCCTTGTGGTGTTTGTTCTTGCCGGCGGCCAAAGAGAAAGGAAGAAAGGGGCTAGGGTTTTTGTAAAACTCTGTGAATGAAAATGTTTCCCCTTTTTCTTATTTTGGTAAAAACTAAAGTGGGCTTGGCCCTCTTGGTCCTTGTATCCGTGGCATATGGGGCCCATAAAGGGAAACCCAAAGTTTTCCCTTGTCTATAATATTATATGTTCGTATGTTCGTGTTTACGTGTTACGTTATTATTAATTATTAATGTTATCGCTAAATACTTGTACGTAACGATACTTATTGATGACGTATAGTCCCCAAACGGGTCACGAACCCGGCCCACGGGTACTACCCGTATCCGGCCCATCACAGATGGGTGGATAAATGTCATTCAGGCTTATGGGCTCGAATGAACAGTAACCGCACATGTGTGCGGCCCACGGCCCGGTGCGGCCGACATAAGATTAGACAGAATCATATTCTGTCTGGGAATATCTTCATCCCAAATGGAGAGGATATTCACTACCAAAATTAGAAGATAACAATCATTCTAATTCTGATAGTTATCCTTTCCTTGAGGCTAAAGTATCAGTGGCAGCCCACTAGGGTTCCACTGCCTATAAAAGGAACCCCCAAGGGTTCCACAAAGGTATTACGATTCACACTCTAAACTCACATAAACCCTAAATCGATTACTTACTCTCACGCCGGAGTCTAATCGTGGGAAACATTCCCACGGTAAGCCTGACGCGTGCTGTTTAGTGTGCAGGATCCCAACCAGACGATTCACTTGGTGCAGGAGCCGGAGCCCAGCCAAAGCCTAATTCGGGTCTAGCAAGGATCAACCAACTTTTGCATCAACAAGTTGGCGCCATCCGTGGGACCCGTAACACTAAGCTAGAACAAAACCTCATCTCGAATTTCCAATGACGAAGGGGCATCCGCAAGCTAACCCCAGGAACGTGAATCCCAGGAACCGGAAGTCCCAAGGGGAAGGGATTCTCATCCCCAACCAATCACCTAGCCGCCTCGCAGGCGGGCCGGGTAACCGTAGCGGTTTTCAGCCTGTGGGGGTGACGTGCACGATCTCGATGACACCCCCACCTACTTCAACCCTGGAAAACCCTGATCCGGGGAGTGCGCCAAACCCTCCTAACAAGGAACCACACAGGCCCTCAACAGAGGAAGAAGTGGAAGTCCTACCACTTAGTGAGGAGGATCTTACCCGAGTTCTCACGCAGAACTTCGAAAGGATTGTCCCAGGGACTGCATCAAGGTTGAATCTGGGGAGGAACCTCCAAGCCAGACTCAACTTTGGTGACACTGGACCAACCACCTCCTCCCAAAATCAAAGGAAAAGGAGAGCTCGGCCTCAGGAGCAGGGTACCTTTGAGGAAACCCCTCAACCCCGGAATGTGTTTGAGCGCATAGGAGATCGCCTTATAAAGGAATTAACGCAGTCTCGAGAAGGAGAAAGGTCGGATGGCTCACCCGAGCGACCTGATTGGGAGCTGGCCAGAACCACACGTCGTCCGAGTGTGTGGGACAGGATGAACACTGGGAAAAAGGCTCCTGGTTCATCCCAAAAAAGTGGTCCCTATGCAAAGGATGGGGCACCACCGCCGTCTTCGGACCCGTCCGGAGAGGACTCAGATGACCATCCGCCTAAGCGTCTCCGACCTAGGCGCACCCCTCCACCACCACCAAACAATGATGGGTATTATGGTGGTCCTTACTATCGAGATGCGGAAGCGGAGGATCTTTCGCGTCCATGGTGTGAACCATGGGATGACCCTAGGCTTACCCGGCCATGGGCGGATCCCAGGGAAGACCCGTTCACCCTCCGCATAAGGAACTATTCTGAGGACACCAAACGTCGCATGCCGACGTGTATCAAGACTTATGATGGGTCCGGTGATCCGGTGGATCACCTTAAAATATTTGATACACAGGCTAAAATTGAGCGATGGCCCATGCCTATATGGTGCCAAATGTTCAATTCGACCTTGATCGGAAATGCCCGTGACTGGTTTGAGGCACTCCCTCCACGGAGCATTGATAGTTTCACGGAACTACGCACTGCCTTTGAGAACAATTATACTCAAAGGAAGAAGTATAATAGGGATCCGGTCTCATTGGCAACTGCCAAACAACGGCCGGGGGAGTCCACAGAAGCCTTCACTGAACGCTTCAATGATGAGTGCACGCGCACGAGAACAATGCCGGAGCTCCTGAAAATCTCTGACTACATGCACGCCATAACAGATAGAGAATTGATCAGGCGCCTCAATGACAAGCGTCCAGAGAGATATGATGACCTCATGGAAAGGGTCAGAAATTTCATAGAAGGAGAAACAGCTGTTGCCGCCACCTACCCATCACGAGGAAATGGGTACCGGCCAAATGATCAGTCCCGGAGGCAGTCGGGCGGTCAAGGTAATCAGAACAATAACAAGGGCTCAGACTATAAGAACCAAAGCAAAGGAGGACGGTCGGACGATAAGTTCACCCCCCTAAAGATGTCCTACCGGGAGATCTTGCTGACAGAAGGGGCGAACTTTCCAAGGCATCCCCCAATGACCACTCCCCCGGAACGTCGGCAAGGAAACCGCTTCTACGAGTTCCATAATGACAAAGGACACGCCACGGAGGAGTGTATCCAGCTCAAGAAGCATATTGAGTCGCTGATCAAATCAGGCAAACTCAGGCACCTAGTTAAGGATTTGAAGGATGGGAAAGACAACAACAAGAAGTATGATAAGAAGGATCCCCAAAAGGAAAAACCTTCGACCATATACATGATCCAATCCAGACAGCGCCGCACGAGGCAGAAAGTTGGCCAAAAATTTTCACGCGCCAGGGAAATCTCATTCCCTCCCATCACAGCAAGCGATGTGATTGATGCGCCTCTCACTATTGAGATAAGCATTGGAACACACAACGTTCGTCGCATGTATGTGGATGGTGGATCATCAGCAGAGGTACTGTATGAACACTGTTTTGTGCAGTTATGCCCAGAAATAAGAAGCCAATTAGTACCGGCCACGTCGCCGCTTACTGGCTTTAGTGGGGACACTATCTGGCCGATAGGGCAATTGCGTTTGCTTGTAACCATTGGGAATGAGGAACATTCCACTACGGCATGGATGAACTTCATGGTGATACGCTCACACTCTCCGTATAATGGGATCATAGGCAGACCAGGCATTTTGGCTATCCGGGCAGTACCCTCTACGGCACACGGAATGATCAAATTCCCCGTTGAGGGGGGAATCGTTACCATTTACAACACAGTCGTACCAACATCCGAGTGTCACACCGTGACAACACCGGCTCCACCTGTCCCACCCAAGGATGGATCACCACCTCCCAACTGGAAGGTAGCAATTCACCCTGACTATCCGGAACAGGAGGTATCCATAGGAGGGGCGCTCTCGGATAGCGGCAAAAGGGCCATGTGCTCTCTTTTGAGTGCAAACCTGGATATATTCGCATGGGAGCCAAAGCATATGACAGGCGTGCCACGTGCGATAGCAGAGCATAAGCTCCAGATCCGCCAAGGGTACCAACCCGTTAAGCAAAAGAAGCGCGACCAGGCGCCCGAGCGCAGCCAAGTGATATTGGAGGAAGTACGGAAACTAGTGTTTGCAGGCATCATGCACGAGGTATACTACCACGAGTGGTTATCCAATCCGGTCATGGTCAAGAAACATGACGGAAGTTGGCGCATGTGTGTGGATTTCACGGATCTAAACAAGGCCTGCCCACAGGACTGTTACCCGCTACCGGAAATCGACTGGAAGGTGGAGTCCTTGTGTGGATATCCTTTCAAATGCTTCTTTGACGCATATAAAGGGTATCACCAAATCCAGATGGTGGAGGAGGATGCAGAAAAAAACGGCGTTCCATACGAGCCAGGGCGTATTTTGCTATACGAAAATGCCGTTTGGACTGAAAACGCCGGCGCTACATATCAGCGGTTGGTTGACAAAGCTTTTGAATCACAAATAGGACGCAACTTGGAAGTCTATGTTGATGACTTGGTGATAAAAAGCCACACCGAGGAGGCACTTCTCCGGGATGTCCAAGAGACATTCGACACGCTGAGAAGGATTAACATGAAGTTAAATCCAAAGAAATGTACGTTTGGAGCAACGGAGGGAATGTTCATGGGATATTTGATTGATCCAAACGGCATCAAACCTTGCCTAGAGAAGACGGACGCAGTGATACAACTGCCGTCCCCTCAGACAGCGAAGGAGGTACAGTCCTTGAATGGGAAGTTAGCCGGGCTGAGTAGATTCCTATCTAAATCCGCAGAGAAGTCATTGCCCCTATTTAAGACACTCAAGAAGTGCATTAGAAAAGGAGACTTCCGCTGGACGAAAGAAGCCGAGGAAGCTTTCGGCCAACTCAAGCAGCATCTTGCATCTCTCCCTATGCTAGTATCTCCCCGGCCAAAGGAGGAACTCATTATGTACCTCTCAGCTACTCATGGCGCAATAAGCGCGGTACTTATGACGGATAGAGATAACGTACAAACTCCGGTCTACTTTATAAGTAGAACACTACAAGGGCCGGAATTGAATTATTCCTCCATTGAAAAATTGGTGTTAGCACTAGTGTTTGCTACAAAGCGGTTGCGCCGGTACTTTCAGGCGCACCCAATTGTAGTCATTACGGATCAGCCAATCAAGCAGGTTATTTCTAAACCGGACGTGGCAGGGAGGCTACAGAAATGGAGCATCCTATTAGGGGAGCACAATATATCTTACAGATCAAGGACGGCTGTTAAAGGCCAGATCTTGGCAGATTTATTGATCGAGAAGCCGGATGAGGAAGGACCAATCATCAAGCAAGACGAGATCCCAACGAAACCATGGGTGTTATTCACGGACGGATCCTCGTGTACGGATAGGTCAAGAGCAGGTCTCATCCTCACAAACCCAGAAGGAATGGAATTCACGTATGCCCTCCGTTTTGAGTTCACGACCACTAACAACGAATCGGAATATGAAGCATTAATTGCGGGTTTAAAAATCGCCGCTAGAATGGGAGTCCGCAACCTTGAGGCCTATGTGGACTCACGGCTTGTCGCGAACCATATTTTAGGTGGGTATGTGGCTAAGGAGGACAACATGGTCAGATACTTGGAAAAAGTCAAGTCGCTAATCGCGACTTTCAGTAAGTTTTCCATCAAGCAGGTGCCAAGGGGCGAGAACAAGAAAGCGGACGCTCTTAGCAAGATCGCATCCACAAGCTTCGCTCACTTGTCTAAAAAAGTTTTGGTGGAAATACTCAAGGAGAAATCTATAACAGAAGGGGAGGTTGCCGCTATAGTTGAAGAGGAGGGACCTACATGGATGACCCCAATAATCAACTATTTGACTAATGAGACCCTTCCAGACGAGGAAAAAGCAGCACGGCGCATTAGAAGGAAGTCGCAGCATTTCGAACTTCGAGAAGGCGTCCTTTACAAGCGCTCTTTCTTGAAGCCGTGGCTGCGGTGTGTTGGACCACGCCAGGCAGCTTACGTAATCAGTGACATACACGAAGGGTTGTGCGGCATGCATGCAGGCCCACGATCCGTGGTAGCTAGAGCCTTACGAACAGGATATTATTGGCCTACCATGCACAGAGACGCGCGCAACATGATTCGCAGGTGTAGTGATTGCCAAGTGCATAGGCCAGTACCGCGGCACCCGCAGCAGGAGCTTACACCTATCACGTCCCCATGGCCATTCTATAAGTGGGGAATTGACATTGCAGGACCATTTCCTGTAGCTGCGGGGGGGGGGGGGGGGGGGGGGGTTAAATTCTTGATTGTTGCAATGGACTACTTCACACGATGGATAGAAGCCAAGGCAGTCAAATCTATCACAGGCAAGCAGGTCAAGAAGTTTGTGTGGGAACACATTGTGTGCCGTTTTGGTCTACCAGGAGAAATCATCTCAGACAACGGCAAGCAGTTCACGGACAACCCATTCAAAGATTGGTGTGCATCATTGAACATCAAACGGCGCTTCGCATCTGTTAAGCATCCACAAACAAACAGCCTTGTCGAAAGAGAAAATAGAAGCTTGGGGAATGGCATCAAGGCGCGTCTGGATGAACGAAGTGGCAAATGGGTCGATGAGTTATCACATGTGCTATGGGCGCATAGAACTATGATCAAAACAGCCAATGGAGATACTCCATTTGCATTGGCTTACGGCACTGAAGCTGTTATTCCAGCAGAAATAGGAATGCCTACCATCCGCACAGCGGAGGTTAATGTCGTCACGAACGATGAACAGCTACGAATCAACCTGGATCTGTTGGAAGAAAAAAGGGAAATAGCAGCCATCAATGAGGCTAAGTCCAAGGCTAAGATGAAGGCTTATTACGACGCCAAGGTCAAGGGTGTTTCTTTTCGACCGGGAGATTAGGTCTATCGTGCTAACGAAGCAAGTCGAGCGGAGAACACAGGAAAGCTGGGCCCTAAGTGGGAAGGACCGTATGAAATCACTGAAGCCTTAGGACGAGGCGCGTACAAGCTACGTGACATGGATGGCCGCGACCTTGAGCGCACATGGAATATTTCCAATCTCAAAAGGTGCTATCTTTGAAAGCTACGGCTTCCGCATGGGTACTTCGCTATGTGCGGTCTTCATAAAGAACCATGCGGTTTTATCTGTTTTGTTTTGTTTTATGTTTGTTTAGTTTCCTTTCTTGTTCTTTAGGACTTGTCATGATTGTTCAAACAAAAGTGTAAACGTTCTAATAAAATGTCATGGTGCCTAGCTAGCTCCACGGCCTGTTTCGTGCAAATTACTTTTTAGATTTTTTTTAGTCGTATGAATTTTACTTATATCATAATATGTTAGGTTTTGTTCATATGCATTCTTTTCAATTACCGTACATGTACTATGCGCCTCCAGGCGGGGTAAGAGGATTAAGTGAACCTACTAATTCAACTTGCCGCATAAGAGGGATGCAACACCAGCCGCACGGATCATGTATCCTTACTAGACACCTTACTCACAAGATGTTGGGGTAAGTTCCACATGCTGCAGCCGCACAGTGCTCCGCATGGTAAAGACGCACGTCGCATGTCTAGTAAAATATAGACTTGTATGTACTTTCTTTGTGTGTAAGACGTGATATATCATGCAGTATTGTGGTACAATATCTAAACACAGTCAAAATACACAAGTTTCCGATATAGATAAACAAAAGGGCCGTGATCATCACGGACTTATAAATAAAAAGACAAGTTACTACAAATGTATCTTAGCCGTGTACATGCACGGACAAATATAATAACAAGTGTTTACAACGGATAAGTTACAAGAGGGGTAGGAATTCCCCTAAATCCTTCTTCCCTTCCTCAATTAAAGCACGAAGGGCCTCCCCACGAGCGTCCTTCCCGTCCCGGGCTTTGACTGCGATAGCATCAAGAGCTTCTCCAAGCAGCTTCTCGCCTTTCATTGCTTTGGATGCGGAATCGTAAGTGGCCAACGTCAAGGGAATAGAATCAGCACTCAGCCGGGACATTATCGTCTCGTTTGGAGCATCTTTCATGGCCTCAAGCTCATCTAGGAGAGGGTGTTGGACCTCTGCCAAGGCATCCATGGACGCAGTTATTTTACCCGCTGCGGAGGGGTTGTGATACGGATGCTGTGTGATATCCTCATTTTTCCCTATCATCTCCGCAGCTTTGACCAGGCCTTCGTGCCTACCACGGTCGATACCATCGGACACGACCCCGGCAAACGCCTGCAGTAGGTGTGGAGCGTCCAAAGCCTTACTTACAGCAAGTCGCAGTCCTTGCCCGATAATCCACCTACGGCCGGCTGTAGCGGTTAGTAGGGGGGGACATACCCTCTCAGCGCAGCTTACAACCATCTTGCTTAACTCTTCATCAGCTGAGGCAACTTGATTTGCAAGATTGGTTTGGGTCCGCGTCAATTCTTCCTTTAGCGCGTCACGCTCCTGGGAAATGTTGAAGGATTGCACGGTCACAGCCTTAGCAGCAGCCTCAGCCACAGACACCTACATATGAAATTTGGAGTTATTACAAGGATATATACTTTTTGGGGTTACATGCATACGAAAAGTATGAGTATATGTACAAACATTCTGAAAGTTTACCTTCTCATTTGATGCGACTACGAGGGCCTCCAACTCAGCAATACGCTTCTCTCTGGCGTCGGCGTGATGCGCCTGCTCCTTCACCGTTGCCTCGGCTGTCAATAATGCCGCCTGCAATTATGTGATGGTCTTCTCGTTCATCACGACCAGCGCCTCACGGCGGGCTATTCTCTTGTCTGCACGACTCACATTAGTGAGAGCCTGGATTAGACGGCGTCTTAACGCGGCACCCACCGTCACTTGGTGTGCGGATGATACGTCAAACTGCTCGATAAGGGCCTCATGATCTAATTCATCTAAATCTTGGGCGAGGGCAGGCGGGGTGATGTGCTCAATAAATTCTGAACACTCGGATTCGGCCTCCAGCCGTGTCAAACTTGATAAGTTCCATGCTAAGCGCAGGCTTTCTTCTGGCCCCTCGGGGCGCGGCTCCGTGGCACGTGTGGTGGCAGGTGATGGGGGCTTGTTGGTTGGTGCGGGGGATGGATTTCTCCCCACTTCTTCCCCTTGCGCTGCGGCTGCCGGATTCACCCTGTTGTTTAAATATTAGTCTATATATCATACAAAGATATGAATCATACTCACGAGGGGTACTTACGAGGTGCCAATGACAGGGTCCGGGCCGGTAGGAGCTACGGCGCTCACAGGGGAAACTCGCAGAACTGGCCCTTCCATGGTCGGGTTGGGATCGGCCTGGGCAGTCGTGGTGCTACTTCCTTCCTGGTATTGTGGGTGGTCTTTCCGCAGCTTCTTGGGGGGAGCATTTGCGACTCCGGCTTGTTCCCCAATTTTCTTCGCCACCCGCCTGGTTGTCTTTCTCTTTCTAGAGGTAAGTGGGGTGGACCCGGAAGCTTGATTGGTGTCTTCATTAGGATCGTGTTCTTCTTCCTGATTGGTGGTACCCCCCCTCTAGCAATGGGTCGTCGTCGTCTTCATTGTGGAAATCCAATGGGGATTTCTCGATAACGGGCTCTTCTTCGTCCGACCTGGTCTCGGTTGTCTCTTCAAGCGGTATCGTGCGGTCGGCTAAAGCTTCTAGCAAGGGGAGCTCATTCGGCTTTAACGGCCAGAATCCCTCCGCCACCTTCATGGGGTCGCCCTGGCGGATTAGTCCGTGAAGGTTCATCTCTGCAAACAATTTTAGAAGTATATGGGTTAGTAAAGTTCTACACATATGTGATAAATCAAATTTGCAACATATATATTGGACCTACCCTCTCCCTGTTCTGTTAAGAAGCACGGGTATAAGTCATCCCTCCCAAAGTAACGGCGGCTTATCCCTACTAAGCACAGAAAGTGTTCCGGCAACCCTCTATGGAATTCTGTGCGATGGGTATCTAGTATTTTCAGGTCCCGGCTACTATAATCTTTGGATTTGGGCGGATAGTCTTTTGGGGCTTTGGTTTTAAGTACGAAGGGGGTAGGGAATACCTTCTCATCTACAAAGAAGTAATGGTCGTACCAGTTCTTAAGGGAGTCAAGAGGTTTCCTATATGTCATAGGGGCATTCCCGGGTCATTTCTTGAACGACAACCACCCGTTCACTAACTGGGGAAAGTAGAAAGCCCTAAAAAGGTTCACGGTGGGGGTTACTCCGCAGGTATGGCATGTAATCTCAAACTGGTTGATTTTACACGCCCCTATGCAGTGGAGCTGGGTGATATGAAAGTCATAATACAAAAGAAGGTCTACCAAGAACTTGGATAAAGGGATACGGTAGTTGGCTGAGTCAAACAGGCGTGTATATATGCCTACTTTCCCCGCCGATGCATCCGTGATCGCTTCACCATCACCCGGATAGGTGGGGTGTACGCTTTCGGGTACATAATACTTCGACAGAAAGTCGAGGTATTTCTCCGCAGACATCACGTTCAGGACATCCGTGATAAGGGGATTATCCTTTACCATGTTTTATAAAAAGGTCTTTAAGGGCGTGATGATCTAACCTGCGGCGACGAAAATCCGTGGAAAAGAAGGCAAAAATTTTGGGAGATAAAAGCTTGAGGTTAACAATGGCGGAAGAAGGAGTGGGTTGTGTGTGTAACAAACACGCATACCCACTCTTATATAGGGTTGCCTCGGTTTCCGAGGTACCTTGGATCTTCGACACGTGTCAGTCACATCGCCTATCCAATGGATAGGGTTTCTGACATTTCTGCAACGTCAGAGGGGGACCCACGGGTCACTTCTTAAACAGTTTTGCGTGGCTCGAGGGTGGGCATTAATGACGCACTTTTGCAGACACGCGACTGGATTATTGACTGTCATTAATGTTTTTTATTCTTGTCGGGTTATGCGGCTCTTACGTAAGACCGTATTTAATGTTACATTTAAGTTGTTTCGGCCGTTGCGTGCGGCTGAGGTAGTATTCATTAAAAATTCCTACGAAGGGTCGCCACGTGCGGCAAGAACAACAAAAATTTCAATGTTTCGTTTCCTATGTCTTTCCTTGGTATGTCCGGAGAGCACCTTAATAGTCTAGAGGTTACGCCTACGGCTGTAACAACTAGACTGGGGGGACATGATGACGTATAGTCCCCAACCGGGTCACGAACTCGGCCCACGGGTACTACCCGTATCCGGCCTATCACAGATGGGTGGATAAATGTCATTCAGGCTTATGGGCTCGAATGAACAGTAACCGCACATGTGTGTGGCCCACGGCCCGGTGCGGCCGACATAAGATTAGACAGAATCATATTCTGTCTGGGAATATCTTCATCCCAAATGGAGAGGATATTCACTACCAAAATTAGAAGATAACAATCATTCTAATTCTGATAGTTATCCTTTCCTTGGGTCTAAAGTATCAGTGGCAGCCCACTAGGGTTCCACTGCCTATAAAAGGAACCCCCAAGGGTTCCACAAAGGTATTACGATTCACACTCTAAACTCACATAAACCCTAAATCGATTACTTACTCTCACGCCGGAGTCTAATCGTGGGAAACATTCCCACGGTAAGCCTGACGCGTGTTGTTTAGTGTGCAGGATCCCAACCAGACGATTCACTTGGTGCAGGAGCCGGAGCCCAGCCAACCCGAATTAAGCCTAATTCGGGTCTAGCAAGAACCAACCAACTTTTGCATCAACACTTATCGTATTAATAATATACGTAAGTACATAATTATATGTTCGTGATTTAATGTTCATGATTTCATGTTCGTGATTATAATTATTATTGTTAATAATTATCGTGTTCTAACGCGCACTTAATACTTATCGTGTAATAACACGCATGTAATTCTTCTAGTTAATATTCGTGTTAGAAATATGTTTTAACGTATATTAGAAGTATCGGTCGCTCCACAATATGATCTATGTTGTAATAGCTCGTAGTTAGTAATTAGTTGTTATTTGCTTATTAACTTAAGTAAGAACCGGTCCATGGGCTTGTCATGGACCGGCCCAAGCCCAATGTTTGGCTTGGACTATAAATACCCCTTTCCACTAAGGAAAGGGGTTGGTTGTTGTTTTTATACACATTTCATATTAATAAAACCTCTCAAGTATTCTCTCACTTTATCTCTCTAGTTTCTCTCACTAGAAAACATCAACCCACTTCATAGATTCATAGGTTATCAATTTCTACATTTGGTATCAGAGCTATGGGGTGATTTAAGGTAAGGTTTGTGTTGCTTTTTTAGTTTTTGAATCTATTAGTGATCTTTAGGAAAAATCAATCTTGAATCTTGTTATTTTTGGTGTTTTTGTTATTGGGATTGATTGATAAGGATTGGGTTTAGCTTATTTTGGTAAAAATCATAAAACTTTTTGTGGTTTTGGATCAAAAATCGGGGTTTTAAGCTGTTTTAGAAGTCTCGGAAACATTTCACCAGATTATTCCGAATAGGATTTTCCGAATAGGAAGGTTTTCCGAATAGACGGTTTATTCCGAATAGAAGTTCCGAATAGGAAGGTTTTCCGAATAGAAGGTTTATTCCGAATAGAAGTTCCGAATAGGATAATATTCCGAATAGAAGGGTTTTTTCCGATTAGACTTTCCGTTTAGAAGAAACTTTCCGAATAGCCACATTTTTTCCGAATAGAAGATTTTTTCCGAATAGCAACAAACTTTCCGAATAGCCAATTTTTCCGAATAGACACCAATTTTCCGAATAGCCAATTTTTCCGAATAGACACCAATTTTCCGAATAGCCAAAATTAGGAAATATTCCGAATTGCCATCATTCCGAATAGACCAGTTTTTTCCGAATAGGCCAAATTTCCAAAATATTCCGAATTGAAGAAAACATTCCGAATAGGGGTATTTTTCAGCATAGGATTATTCCGAATAGGCATTATTCCGAATAAGGGTTTATTCTGAGTTTGGGTTATTCCGTATAAGCAAGTTCAAGGGGTATTTGAGTTTTTTCGACGATCTTTAGTGGATTTAATCTTGAGTTCAACCAACACAACACAAATTCTCAACCTTTCTTCACTGCTCGATCAAACGATAATCTTTTAGTCTGTTAAGTGATCACAATGAATCCAAGTTCATTAATGCCTCAGATGACATCTCTTACGGATATCTCGATCATAACGGGGACTGATAGTCGTCCACCGATGCTTATTAAAGAGGTGTTTGAGGCTTGGCAAGGTCGAATGATGCAATATCTAAAGGGGAAACCGACATACGGAAGGCTTATGGTCAAATCGATTTTGAATGGTCCACTCGACTATGGTACCATTACGGTTGACAACGTGACTAGACCACGAGAATTTGAAGAACTCACTCCAGCTCAACAACTTGTTGCAGATGCAGATGAAAAAGCTCTTCAAACGATTCTTCAAGATCTTCCCCATGATATTTATAGGATGGTAAGTCAGTATACAGTGGCAAAAGATTTATGGGAACGGTTAAAGGTGTTGCTACAAGGCACGTCTCTCACCAAACAAGAAAGGGAGTGTCAGCTGTATGATTTGTTTGATAGATTCACATACAGCCCAGGGGAAACACTACACGATTACTACTTCAGATTCACTACTCTAATGAATGATCTGAATGTATACAATCTGGTAATTGCTCCATTCCAGGTTAACACCAAGTTCTTGAATACTTTACCTCAAGCTGAATGGGGTGAGTATATTACCGATGTGAAGTTAACCCGGGATTTGCATAAGTGCAACTTAGATCAAATCTATGCTTTTCTTCAGCAACATGAGAAGCATGTGATTATGCACCGTTCTCCTCGAGGTATGTACCCAGATTCCTTAGCTTTGATGGCGAATCAACCAAGCCTGTCACACAACAACACACCTTATATTTTGGGACATCAAGCCTATCATCCATCACCTTACATAACACCAACTTTTCCACAATACTCGATATTGCCACAACCTCCCACCTCACATCAGCAACAATATCGGTTCAATGCACCTTCACCACAGTATGGTTCACAACTTCATCCAGCAAATGTTGCATCTTATGCTCAGCCTTCATATTCTTCTTATCAAGAGAATGCAGCATATCCAACAAGCTATCCTGATCAAATGAGTATTCCTTCTACTGATTATGCAGCTCATCCAGATCAAGCACTGTATTGTGATGATGAAGAAGTCCCCGTTCCTGTTTTCCAACAAGGAGCTGACCCAGTTGAAGTGCTAACTACTATGTCTGCTTATCTCACAAGAACTTTAAGCAAACGAGGATTCAGAGGATCAGCTCCTACCAACAATCAGTTGAGGAATTCATCCAATTCTCGCCAACAAGCTACAATTGAGAATGGCAGGGTAATGGTTCAGCCAATTCAACCATATCAGGGGAGATCTTCCACTTCAACCAATGCTCGCACGATTACTCCTGCTCCTGCTCCTATGGTCAACAATCCTCCACGGGCTAATACAGGCAAGTTGAGAATGATCACATGCTACAACTGCAAGGAAGAGGGTCATATGTCCAGGGATTGTAAGAAACCCAAGAGGAAAAGGGATGGACAGTGGTTTGCAGAAAAGATCTATCTGGTAAATGCTCAGGCGCAAGGAAGGGAACTTGATGAAGAGGAGCTTGCATTTCTTGCTGACCCAGGGATTGCTGAACAAGACGTTGTCACTACGCAAAATGCAGCTTACCAAGCCGATGATCTTGATGCGTATGATTCCGACTGTGATGACTTTCAAACTGCAAAGGCTGCTTTCATGGCAACTTTCTCCAGCTTAGGGCCAGATAAGAAATCTGAGGTACTTATTAATAACACCGATAATGCCACTGATGCTAGTATTCAACCACATCAAGTTGGGCAAGAGAGTGCTGATTCGAATGAATCTTCGGTGGTGAGTCTCTCAAACGAAGAGACAAACAATGATAGCAATATCAATGTGAGTCCCCAGACTTTGAGTGAATCACAACCGGGATCCATTTCGCATACGCCTACTCCTGCTCAACAAGATTTGGTCATGGTTCCTGCTACATTACTTAGCCAAATGAATGCTGCACTCTTAGAAACCTTAGCTAAGAATAAGAATTTGTCTGATGAGCTTGCCTTAAGCAATGAGAAAGTACAAACTTTGGAATTAGTGCCTTCGTCTAGTGTTCTCACAAATCTCGAATATGATCATTTTAGAAACAAACAAATGAGTCACTTGCAAGAAATCGAAAACTTAAGAGCAAATCTGTCTAGTGAACTTAAAGAAAAGGAGTTAGTGGTCACTAATTTTCAAAAACTTCAAACTGATTTTGAATTACTCGAATCTAAGAAGACTGAAATGGAGATTAATGCTACTAATAAAATTAGAAGTCTAGACTACTTGCTGTTAAGACAATACGCTACTTCACAACTAGTTCACTTATTTGATGCTTCGTTTAAAGAGTTTAACTTATCACGTCTAAAAGGCCTTCCCCCTAATCCACGATATGCAAAACAAGCTTTAAGACATAGTCCTAGACTTTATAATGCAACTCAATTAGGATTGGCTTTAGACCCGATTGTTTTTCCCAATGATCGAACAAGTAAGGTTCTAGTTGATGAGGATCGGTCATACAATTCAGAAAAATATCCCGAGTGTGATTATTTTAAAATGAATAAGGAGCTTGCAAAAACTGATTTTAGAATTCGATTCCATATGGATAAAGATCTCATCACAGCACCGACCTACATGTTAGAGGAAGAACGCCCTAGTACATTTCCTACACTTGTCAACATGGAAGGTCCTAAGGAAATTCCAAAGAATCTTCCACCTGTTAGCACTGTATGGTTAAACTTGAAAGAGATTAACCGACACTTTAATAACTTTGACAAGGTCATTTTGGAATGTACGACTTCAAATGGCTTAAACGCCGGAGAATGGGCTTTCGAACACATGAACGAGGTGTTTAAAACTAAGATCAATCCGTTTGTCGAAAGTCTAAAAGGAAGTTTTGCATCTCTTAAGGAAAATCTTCAGTTTGAAATTGGTGAAGTTCAAAAAGTGTTTTATGAAATGGACACCGCTTACGAACTGCAACTAATTGAAAAGGAAAAGATTTCAACCGAATATGACCGATTCTTGTCCGAAGTAATCTCGTGTGATGTGCTTACTACTGTAAATGTTAATTATTCAAATGAGCTTACATCTGCGGTGATTAATTGTGATGCTGTGAATATTTGTAATGATATTTGTGATGATGTTTGTGATCCTTCTGTAAATGTTGCTGAAACTGTAAATGAGGTAGATATTCATTCTTGTCACGAATCTAACGCTGAGTTTTTAAAGCTACAAGATTCTTATAATTTACTTTCTCAACGCTTTAATCAACTAGAACAACATTGTATATCTTTAGAATTAAAACAACAAGCTCAAAATGAAAATCTTTTGATATCAAATGTTTGTGAAAACGGTGTTGAGACAAGTGACAAGATGATTGCAATTGTTAAGACATTAGAGGAAGAAATCATGAGATTGAAGAGAGAGATATCATCAAAGGAAACATTAAGAATGGAACTAGAGGCTGCAGAGTCTAAAAACCAGGTCTTAGAAATTAGACTATCAACTGTTCTAGGGGAGATGGATCGGACAAGGCAGGGACTATCCGCTCTTTATGGTTCACTAGAAGAACGCTTCGCTTTTAATGCGGCACAGCAACAATATTATGTTGAACAACTGAACCAAAAGTGCGAAGAAATCTCTGACTTGAACATCCTGCTCATAGACAAAAATATGGTTTTGGCTGAGTTAAAGGAGACACTTCTTCTCACCCGACAAGAAGTTGTTGATAACTTAGCTACCGACTCTGCACCGTCCACTAGTGCTCCAACAACCAAGAAAGTAGTGCTTTATAAGAATCCGCTTCATAAGAGAAACCAGGTTACCTATGATGATTATATGAGGAATGCCATTAAGCATGTCGATCTTCTTAGGGATATTTTAGACGATCTTTATGCCTTAGATCCCTCAAGTAGCGACTATTATTCGGCTCATGAATATGTTAAGCGAGTTCAATATTGCTTGGCTTATTTGCAATACATAGGTACACCAGGTTCTGCACTACTTAATAATAGGCCCATTGCCGTCACTCCATTTAATAAGACTCCAGGAGCGAAACCGTCATTGGCAAAATCAAGTAAGACACCTTTAAAATCTGCTGCTAATGTTCCCAATTTGCCTTCTACAGGATTAAAAGAGACTACTAAGGCTAAAGGATCGCCACTCAAGAAAGCTAAGATCAAGCCCTCCACTAGTAGTGCCACAAAGAAGAAAGTAGAAGTCCACAATAGGAATGCTAGTTCAGTTTTAAATAAAATGAATCATCTTAAGACTAAAAGCTCTGCGCCTGTGCAGCAGCCTAAACCATTCGTGAATTCTGATTTAAATTGTTGGAATTGTAATGAATGTATGTTTTCACAGCGTCATGATTTGTGTCTGATTGATCACGTTAATGAAATGAATGCTATTAAGAATGGTCTTGAATGGAAGCCAACGGGTAGAACTCGTGCCCAAGTTGGCTGGCAATGGCGTCCCACTGGTAGGACCTTTACACTAGATGGTAAAATGTGCCCTTTAACTAGGAATGCATCCATTGAGGTTAGGTCTGAGCGTCCTTTAGTTAGGAACTCTCGCACTCAAGTATGGAAACAGCGCCCTTTAATTAGGTCAGCCCCCACTTTAGTGCCTATCAGTGTAGAAATACCTCAGGATTTGAGCCAACTAGAATCCACACCACCAATTAAGAAGAAGAAGGCTAGGAAATCTAAGAAACCTAGAGTTAGCAAATCTAAGATTATTAAATCTGTACCTGCTAATAACAAGGAACACTCAGATTCCGATACCTCTACATTGTCTTTGTGTGGTGATATTTTCAGGTGGTCCAAATCATCCTGTGGTATTTGGACTCCGGTTGTTCAAAACATATGACCGAAATCGCTCGATGCTCCGAAATTTCGTCAGCAAGTTTCTTGGTACGGTTAAATTTGGGAATGATCATATAGCAAAGATTATGGGATACGGTGAATATCAGATTGGAAACGTGACCATTTCTAGGGTATACTATGTAGAAGGTCTTGGTCACAACTTATTCTCAGTAGGACAGTTTTGTGATTCCAACCTTGAGGTTGCTTTTCGACAACACACTTGTTTCATCCGCAACTTGGAAGGAAAAGATTTGTTGAAGGGATCTCGTGGCGCAAATCTTTATACGTTGTCTCTACAAGATATGATGGCCGCCTCTCCAGTATGTCTTCTCTCTAAAGCATCCAAGACCAAGTCATGGTTATGGCATCGCAGATTATCTCATCTTAATTTTGATGCTATTAATCATCTGGCTAAAAACGAGTTAGTTCGTGGTCTTCCAAAGCTTAAATTTCACAAGGACCATTTATGTTCCGCGTGTTCAAGAGGGAAAAGCACCAAGAAATCTTACAAGCCCAAAGCTGAAGACACCAATCAAGAAAAACTTCATCTTTTGCATATGGATCTTTGTGGGCCGATGAGAACTGAAAGTGTGAGCGGTAAGAAATTCATTCTCGTCATTGTGGATGATTTTTCCAGGTTTACATGGGTTAGATTTCTACGTACAAAGGATGAAGCACCGAAGGCTATCATCACTTTTCTGAAGTTCATTCAGGTACGTTTGAATACCACTGTCCGCCGTATTCGTACAGACAATGGTACAGAGTTCGTCAACCAGACTCTTCGTGATTATTATGAAGGAGTTGGTATATCACATGAAACATCCGCTGCACGCACTCCACAACAAAACGGTGTCGTTGAAAGACGAAATCGCACACTTATGGAAGCTGCTAGGACCATGCTTATTTATGCGAACGCTCCATTGTTCTTGTGGGCAGAGGCTATTTCTACTGCATGTTTCACCCAAAACCGTTCTATCATTCGGAAACGCCATGGAAAAACACCTTATGAGCTTCTACATGACCGCAAACCCGATGTTTCATTTTTCCATGTGTTTGGTGCTCTGTGTTATCCAAACATCAATAGTGAGAACTTGGGTAAGCTTCAACCAAAAGCAGACATAGGTATTTTCATTGGTTACTCACCGTCCAAAAGAGCATACCGAATCTATAACCGTCGTCTTGGCAAGATTGTAGAAACTATGGACGCTGATTTCGACGAGCTGACAGCAATGGCTTCTGAGCAGCACAGCTCTGAACCCGCGCTTCATGAGATGGGACCCGGTGCTATAAGTTCCGGATTAGTTCCCAACAATCCTACTTCTACATCATTTTTACCACCATCAAGGCCCGAGTGGGATAAACTGTTTCAACCGTTGTTTGATGAATTCTTCGATCCCCCGACTGATGAAGTTCCAGTACCTGTAGTAATTGCTCCAATACCTGAAGTGGTTGCTCAAGTTAATGAACCTTTATCTAATGCATCTACAATTCACATTGAACCGGATGCACCTTCACCAAGTGATTCTCAAACTACACCTGAATCATCACCCCTACTTGTGCCTAATGATGTAGAAGAGGATTCTACTGATCACGACTTGGAATATGCTCACTTGTAAGAGCTTCCTTTCTTTGGTGTTGCGATCCCTGAAAACCCTTCAGCCGCTTCTACCTCAGAAGAAGCTCCATCTATTGTTCACTCCAGACCACCAAGGATTGAAAAACATAGCACTAAATGGACAAAAGATCACCCAATTAGGAATGTTATTGGAGATCTAGATCGACCAGTCTCTACACGTCATCAATTACAAGAGAGTGCACTTTATTGTTACTTTGATGCATTTCTCTCTGAAGTTGAACCCAAAAATTGGCAGCAGGCTATGACCCAATCATCTTGGATCGAAGCTATGCAGGAGGAACTCAATGAATTCAAACGACTTGAAGTATGGGAATTGGTTCCTCGCCCTGACAAGGTTAACATCCTTACTTTGTTATGGGTTTATAAGGTTAAACTTGATGAGATGGGTGCGGTATTGAAGAATAAAGCAAGATTGGTCGCTAGAGGATATAAACAAGCCTTGGGTATAGATTTTGAGGAATCTTTTGCTCCTGTGGCTAGATTGGAGGCGATTAGACTATTCCTTGCGTTTGCTGCTCATATGAACATGATCGTCTATCAAATGGATGTGAAGACGGCATTTTTGAACGGTGAACTAAGGGAAGAGGTTTATGTTAGTCAACCGGATGGGTTCGTCAGTACGGAGTCTCCTAATCACGTGTACAAGCTTAAGAAGGCTCTCTATGGGTTGAAACAAGCTCCACGCGAGTGGTATGATCTCCTGTCAACATATCTCATGTCGGAAGGCTTCTCCAAAGGCAAAGTGGACCCCACTCTATTCACTCTCAAGGACGGCAACGACATGCTTCTGGTACAAATTTATGTTGATGATATAATTTTTGCTGCCACTAACATAGAATTGTCTAAACAATTTGAGAAGATAATGTCCACACGCTTTCAGATGTCGATGATGGGAAAAATCTCATTTTTCTTAGGATTACAGATTTCTCAGAATCCCAGAGGCATCTTTATAAATCAATCCAAATATGCTCTAGAATCTCTTAAGAAATATAACTTTGAGAACTGTGACCCCGTAGACACTCCAATGGTGGAGAAATCCAAGTTAGATGAAGATAGGGATGGGATTATTGTCGATCCGAAACTTTACCGTGGAATGATTGGCACCCTTCTCTATCTGACTGCTAGCAGGCCTGATTTGCAATTTGCTGTATGCATGTGTGCCCGGTATCAGGCTCGACCTACCGAAAAGCACTTACATGTTGTGAAAAGGATCTTTCGGTATCTAAAAGGAACACTTCATCGTGGTCTATGGTATCCGAAAGATTCCTCGATTGCTTTAATATCATACGCAGATGCCGATCATGCTGGATGTGAAGATACGAGGCGTAGCACTTCTGGATCTGTGCAACTCCTTGGAGATAGATTGATCAGTTGGTCTTCAAAAAGGCAGAAAAGCGCTGCAATATCAAGCACGGAGGCTGAATACATAGCCATGTCCGGTTGTTGTGCTCAAGTCCTTTGGATGAGATCACAATTAACTGACTACGGTCTTGGATTTAACAAAATCCCGATGTATTGTGACAACAAGAGCGCCATTGCCCTTTGCTGCAACTATGTTCAACACTCCCGGGCCAAGCACATAGACATTCGCTACCATTTCATCAAGGAGCAGGTGGAGAATGGAGTGATCGAGCTGTATTTTGTCACTACTGAGTACCAGCTGGCGGATATGTTCACCAAAGCCTTAGATCGAGAACGAATCGAGTTTTTGATCGACAAGCTTGGTATGAAATCATTCACTCCAGCGACTCTCAAAGAGTTGGCAGAAGAATCAGCTGAATAGTCGTGGTAAACTATTCAGAGTATCCTTTGGTTGTGATCATGTATATTATCGTAAATATATAAACCACAAAAGAAAAATACAAAAATACAAAACCAAGAAAAACCATAAAAAATATAAAACCTAGAAAAACCATAAAAATTATAAAATCAAGAAAAACCAAAAATATTTTTTCGTTTAAAACGGGCATGTCTTTTAGTACGGTAATATTTACGGCCTTAGAAATGTCGATCAATATTGACACGGTGCCATAAATAGAGTCCGTATAAAAGTTGTACATTTTTTAAAAAACATGCCCATTATGGCTTGTAGTTATTTCTGACTGCAACCCGGTTTTCATATTAAAGTCACGTATTTCTTTGGAAAACGTTGGCTCAGAACGGGAATTAATTTTCTCGGGCGTGATTTACAAGCCAAATCATGCAAAGGGATCAAGTTTACTTTACAACTTGGTCTAACACGAATTAGTGTACGTCTCAGTGCATTAATTTGTTAAAATAAGAGAAATCTTATTGACACCACGAATCAAATTTTTTCAAGATATCAATTGGGAAATGTTTTTCATCATCATGTGCCTCGTTAAACAATGACTACAGCTCTTTAAATAGAAAACGGGTCATCGTTTAAGGGGGAGAAAATGTTTCATCATCTTTCACATCAACAAGATCTTCAAAAGTTTTCAAGGAAACTCACAAAGCTTAATGGTTAATGGTTGGATTGCTTTGGCATTTGTAGTGTTGTTGCTTATAAGCTTGTCGTGGAGAGTTTTGTGCTTGTGTTAAGTTAAGCTAATCACTAAGACTCGAATAGTTAACATAAGATAGGGTCAAAATGGCTAGTATCAACACTTGGTAACCAAAAGAATGATTGAATGAAGCAAAAAGAAAAATTGAGGGGGCAAAGTTGACAATATGTCTAACTTATGGAAAACTTGACCTAATCAAAGTTTACTCCCCCCCGTTTTTCTTTCATAACACTGTTCTTATTTCTCTTTTGCCGCCATTGATATCCTTCCACTCAAACTCACGAAAACAATCAAACAAGTAACAATCTCTCACTTTCTCAAGATCAAGATCATCAAAAAGGTATTCAAACGGATTAATTTTCATATACATCAATTCAATTAAATCTTTTTAATTGGAAATCAAACGAATCACATTACTGATTAATTAGGGATAATTAATTTGGGGGTTTTGCTTGGGTTGTGTTCGGAAAAGGTTTAATTGCACTATTTTTGCCTTTAGATCAATTGAAACAAACGGATTAAGTGCCTAATTAGAAACAATTGTAACTGTTGCAAAACTTTCCGCGTAAGAACAACTTTCCGCATGGTGCAAATTTTTCCGAATAGAAAAGTTTTCCGCATAAGGCAAAAGTTCCGCATAAGGGAAAAAGTTCCGCATAGGAAAATGTTCCGCATAGGGTAAATTTTCCGCATAGGGCAAAATGTTCCGCATAGGGCAAAAAGTTCCGCATAGGGCAAAAAGTTCCGTATAGGGTAAATTTTCCGCATGGGCAAAAAGTTCCGCATAGGGCAAAAGTTCCGCATAGGGTAAATTTTCCGCATAGGGCAAAATGTTCCGCATAGGGCAAAAAGTTCCGCATAGGGCAAAAAGTTCCGTATAGGGTAAATTTTCCGCATGGGCAAAAAGTTCCGCATAGGGCAAAAGTTCCGCATAGGGTAAATTTTCCGTATAGGGCAAAATGTTCCGAATAGGAAATGTTCCGAATAGGAAATGTTCCGAATAGGAAATGTTCCGAATAGGAAATGTTCCGAATAGGAAATGTTCCGAATAGGAAATGTTCCGAATAGGAAATGTTCCGAATAGGAAATGTTCCGAATAGGAAATGTTCCGCATAAGCCCAAATGTTCCGAATGGAGGAATTTTTTCCGCATAGCCCAAATGCTCCGAATGGAGGAACTTTTTCCGCATAGCCCAAATGTTCCGAATAGTGCTTTTATTCCGCATAGCCTAATGTTCCGAATAGAGCTGTTATTCTGCATAGCCAAATGTTCCGAATAGGCCTTTATTCAGAATAGGGATTTTATTCCACATAGGCTAATTATTCCGAATAGAAGATGTTTGAATGATTTCAAAGCTTAAGGGATTATGTCATATGTACAATGCTTAGGTTTAAAGTCATAATGATATTTATACTTGTTTGTATCAACCTTTGTGTTTTATCTTAAGCAGAGACGATGACTAACCCTACCGTACAACAACTACAAGACGACAGAGCTGCCGCCATTGCTGAAGCCAAGACTCTTAAGTTTGTTCCAAACAACTACCGTCTGAAGGAGGTATCTCACTCTACCCATAATGGCTTTAAGGTAGCTACAGCCATGCTTGATAAATCTCATTTCAAGTATGCGCTAAGGAGAAGTGCTTCGGTGCCCTATGACTACCTTTACGAGTTCTGGGCTACCAAAGAGAGGACGTCGAACAAGATCACTTTTTCCTTGGACAACAAGCAGCAGACGCTTACTGTGTCAGACTTCAGGAAGATCTTTGGCTTTCGACCAATACTCAAAGGTCTACCATCATACTCACCCAACCCAACCAAGGACCAGATGATGGAGATGTTCACCGCCATTGGATGTCTTGACATACGAACCCCGTCTGAGTTTACTACTGCCAAAATTGGTCAACCATGGAAAGCTATTTTTGGGATTCTTAGCCGATGCTTGACACCCAAAACAACTGGGTATGATGCTGTTCGTCCACCGATCATCAAAATGTTTTATGGTATGTTCAAAGGTATGGGTATTGATTATGCATCACTGTTGTGGGAGGAGTTTACTTTTCAACTCTTCACTAACACAAAGGGTAAAATCAAAACTTACCAGTACCCTAGGTTTATTAAGTTGATCATACATTACTTTATGGAAAACGATGCATCCATTAACAAGCTTGCAGGTAGTCGTCACCACATGATAGATGATGATGATTTGGTAGACTTAAGGCAGGAGACTCATTCGAATACGGTTATTCCTGGTCCCATTCCCAGTCATCTTCTGACCGATGAGATCATTGAATCTGATGATTACAAGAACTTGCTCACGGAAATTGAGAAACAACGAGCAAGCCTTCTAGCAGGTGAAGACTCATCTACCACGGTTAAAAGCAAAGGTAAAAGGAAGCAAGCAGATTTACCTGAGTCCAAAACCAAGAAGAAGAAGACAGAGGGTAAGAAAGGAAAGGGTAAGGCTGATGAGATGCGTCTGTGTGACGAAGAAAACATTGTTGATCCTACTCTTGATAAAGCTGAACAACAAATGATGAAGATAGCCATTAAAAGGAGTAGGAAAGATACTGGTGGTAGTGGCTCAGGTGTAAGAGTAGACGTTGAGGATGAGTATATTGAACCTGAAGATGTTGATGAGTTTGGGTCACCTGAAAATTATTCCACTTCGAAGGAGCCATCAATCCCTGTTTCAGCTGGTATTGAAAAGGCATCTACTCAACCTTTAACAACTCCACCTCCACCAACTCAACCCTTACCAACCAAACAGGTTTCTACACCACTTCCTCCACCACCACCAAAGCCCATCCTTAGCACCGCAGTCACAACCGAGCCTATTCCATCAACATCTGCAACATCTGCAACATCTGCAATGGCAGCAATAGTGTTGGGCGAGATGTTGGATAAACATGTGGATGCTCACAAGAGAGAAATGAATGAACTTCGCCAAGAGTTAAATAGAAGAGCTCAAAGTGAAGAAGCATCAAGGAAAGCTCAAGAAGAGTTGATTGCCAAGTTCGCTGCAGACATGGAAGCTACACGTAAAGCTCATGCAGAGGAACTTGCTCAGGTTAAAAGGGATGAAGCTAATAGGCATAAAGCACGAATTGCAAGACTTAAAGCTATTAAGGATGACTTTAAAGAGCAAAAAGAAGCTCTTGAAGCTACTATTGAGCAAAGAGTGAAAGACTCCATTGAATCCTTAATGCCTAAACTGCGTGATGATTTGAAGACGCTTGCTGCTGATAACTTGATGATCAAGTCATCCAATCCTTCAGAAGCCGCCTACAAGATCGCATATGACTTGACGGATTTTGAACTGAAGAAGATCCTTAAGGCTCGAATGAAGGAACTTGGATCGTTTGATAAATCGAGAAAACAACGGGCTCTCTTCAAATCCCTGAATGACGCTATCATGGAGGATGATAGGTTGTTCAAGACGTTTGGAAGTGTGGTACCCTACCACATTCTCCCTGAAGAAGAACGGGAAGAGAGTGAGGAAGACGAGGGTACTGGTGGAGAGGAGGAAGAAGAAGAAGAAGAAGATAAGAATGAGGAGGAGGAGGATGAGGATGAGAATGATGAGGATGATGAGGACGATAGTGATAATGATGATGAAGATGAGGATGAGGATGAGGATGAGGATGGAGATGATGATAATGATGGTAATGATGGTGGTGATGGTCACCAGGAGAGTGTTAAGGGGAGCAATGCGGATAAAGGTGAACAGCGTGAGAAAGGGGATAAGGGCGCCAGCTCAAAGAAAGTGGTTAAGTCTGGCACCAAGTCAAAGAAAGATGCAGCACCAAAGGAGAAGTCTACATCCACGGAATCCAGACGATCGAAGTGGCGCCATGACGTGAATGCCACTACAGGGTCATCTATTCCTGGTACATTTATCCATAAATCAATACCTGTTACCACTAACCCCGTTAGTTCTTGTGTTGTTACTCCTGTGATTGCAGAATCGGTTACCGAACCAGAAGCTGCACAACACTCACCCGTCCATGACACTGCTGAAATGCCTGAATCTGAACAAGCAGATGTTCACGTCTCTACTCCTTTGCAACAAAACCCACAATCTACTATTCCTGAACCAAGCACAAGGAACTGGGAGGACACGTTGGAAATCGACGAGATCAACTGACACATATTCCTCGTGAAGATCTGATTGCGTTGAATACAGCACTTCGTATGTTCACACGAAGCGTTGTCATCAAAACACGAGTTGAAGATCTTCAATTGGGAGTCGAAAGCTATCAGAGGAAGCTCAATTTAACCCGTCCTGTGAACAAAGTGTTACCTCAACATGTAGCAAGATGTCCCTATACCGGCATTTCTGTCCCGAATTACGGCATTTTCTACTTAAACAGTCGAGGTTTGATGAAGTTTATGAGAATGGGGGAGCTCCACAAGTATAGTGATGGAACTCTTATACAAGTCAGAGGAAAGTTGGAGCATCTGAACTCGGGTAAGACTTTGCCAGAAATGACGGAGGATTGGCATCAAGGTTACCGGCAGATGGCGAAGTACGTGATCAAAAAGATCGATCAAAAGCTCCGTGAACGTAGGTTGATGAGGAGCTTGGAAAGATTCGTGGGTGGTAGACCATATGGAGTGCACTACAGGACACTGCAACGATCCATCTGAAGGGTCGTACATTTCAGGTCACTCTATATTGGTATTATTTGTGAATATGTATATTTGTGAATAATGTGCGTTAATGGCTTGTTGTAGTGTTAAAGTATGATAATTTTTCAAGAATTTCTCACGAGATTCTAAATCTTTCAAAATATATCATATTAAAGCACTACAACTACCCCTTATTAACTTAAGGGGGAGCAATCATTTGTTCTATGGCCAAACATCAATTTCATTTTTACCCAAAGACCGGTTAATCCATTCAATATCCCAAATATTAATGGTTAACATTTTGGATAAGGGGAGAAAATGGGATTAAGGAGATTTAAATGATACTTGGCTAAAATGAAAAAGACTTAAAGATTATCCAACTTAATATGTGTAAAAGCACGTGTTAAGGGGGAGCGTTTTTTATGAACAAAACACCTAAGGTACAAAACTTTTGATTTCAATATCACAAGTACTTTAGGTGATTTTCAATGATTTTTCATAGTGGCAATTCCTTCCTAAAACACGCTTAATTCACGACGGATGTGGTGACAAAAGGGTGGTAGGAATAGGTTTAGTCCAATGATTCATCAGAGCCGATGGAATCTTCCCAAGGACAATTCCCTAGATAGAATTAGAAGTCCTAGGAAAGATGGAGAAAGAATGTGAACGTAGCTGAATGCCGACCAAGTACTTAAGCTAGCACTGGAACAATCACAACAAGGTGCTAGTGATGACGTATTGGTAAGCATTGAAGGGGTTGAAGAATGAAAAAGAAATGTAAAGATAAAGGGTGTAAAGAAAGAAGCCCTCCTTACAACTTTAGGCAGAAACCGGGTCAATACATATGCTATTGAGGTCATTTTTGCTAATGATTCTCGGTATTGAAGAAAGACATCATGGACCCAGTGATGCAATGCACAACCCTTCCCCAGCTAACTCAAATATCTCTCAAAAGGTATTTGTTTTAATCACACGGAGATCAACACGTTATCTATTGGTCTATTCACTCCGAATAGACTGGTATTGAAAAGGTGGCACTCCTCTCCAGCCATCGCTCACTAAATCAAAACGCACAATCGAGTCTAGAACCAAGAGATCATCAAAAGTCTCATTAGGACACTTTCCATTTATTCCTTGCTTTCTCACACACTGTGAAAAGTAAGAGTTTTTCATGAGTCCTACGCAGTATTCCTGTAATATTGCCAGAACATCCGAGTAATACGCAAGTATTACAATGAAGATGGAAATCCTGCTTGAGCCAACATCAAACAAGCTCATGGTAGGTTACACGTGCGGTTCTTTTAGAACCAATCTTGTGAAAAACTGGAAGGTAACAGTGGTTTAATTCTTAATTGAACTTAAACTCGTTCCAGGCCTCTTCGCATTATCATATGATCTTGCCAGAACACTCAGAGTGACTCTTTATTGACCACAGTGACGAGTGGAAATCCTTCTAGTGTCAACATCAAACAACACTTGGTAGGTAACGCGCAAGATTCTTTATGAATTGAGCTCGTGACAACTGGAAAGCAACGATGGTGAAAATCTTAATTGAAACTCACTTGTTCCAGGTTTCATGAATTGACGGCTTTTAATCACAAGGATAATTTATCCAAGTGATTCACTCTTTATGTTCGCAGTCAGCTTTGGACGGTCGAATAAAGAGAACGGGTTTACCCGCGAAATCCTGTCAGGAAGTTACTTAATTGAAACTATCCGTCACGGGTACGATATCTAATATCGTCCAACGGTCTTCACCGACCGGAGGTAAAATGCTACCGAATTAGAATAAAATGTTCAAAGCCATTTTATTCGTGTCGTTGCTGTGTACTTGTTAAAGACGGTGGCGTTGCTGTGTACCTGATGAAGACGGTGGCGTTGCTGTGTACCAGTGAAGACGGTGGTGTTGCGGTGTACCTGTAAAAGTCGTTCCCACATGCTTATGTCTTTTGCAACAAAGTTCAGCAAAAATTCAAGAAAGTACAAGATAAAGTCTTCCGCTGTACCAAACTCTGAAGCCTTCGAGAATTCAACAAAAAGACGTAAGTGTGTGGAACATGAAGTCACGAGGAGGCAAAGTTCACAAGAAAGGCAAAGATCGCACGTGAAAGGCCAAAGAACAATGCTCTCAAGTCAAAGCCAAAAAGATCAAATCAACATATTCACAACAAAAGAAAGAAAAGAAGAAAAGACTACGAGCTAAAGAACGAAGACTTAGTATAGTATGCTAGGTTTAGAACTTTGTAACGTGGAGTGACCTCCCTTAGGGGGAGATTGTTAGAAATACGTTTTAACGTATATTAGAAGTATCGGTCGCTCCACAATATGATCTATGTTGTAATAGCTCGTAGTTAGTAATTAGTTGTTATTTGCTTATTAACTTAAGTAAGAACCGGTCCATGGGCTTGTCATGGACCGGCCCAAGCCCAATGTTTGGCTTGGACTATAAATACCCCTTTCCACTAAGGAAAGGGGTTGGTTGTTGTTTTTATACACATTTCATATTAATAAAACCTCTCAAGTATTCTCTCACTTTCTCTCTCTAGTTTCTCTCACTAGAAAACATCAACCCACTTCATAGATTCATAGGTTATCAATTTCTACAATTCGTGACACGTGTTCGTGCTATAAAAGGAAATTTTTGATATATACATACGTTTACTAAGTGTACTGTTCATGGTAAAAGCATGCGGGTTTTACAGAGATAATTTGTGTGCGTTTAGCAACTATGAACAACAAATCTAAAGTACATGAATTCCATTCCATGGTATTTTTCATAGAATCCATATTAACAAATTGTTATAGACAAAACCTTTCGACCTATGATTATTGTAGGTCCATAGTTTCTTATGATTGAGCAAGTTATGATTTACCTATTGAGATGGATGGAAATGGAAGATGAACTAGAGAGAAAGAAGAGAAGGAGAGAGGTAGAGAGAGAAAGTTAGTTTATTGAATGAAAGTGAGAAAACACGAAATGAGTAACACCTCCTAACATGCTAGGAGGGGGTATATATAGCCCACCCTACATGTGGGATATATGGACTATATGTTTACATAATGGATCACGAGCCCAATACTTGAATATATCATTGGAGTGACCGATCCTTTCTAAATACGTAAAAACGTATTTCCAACAATCTCCCCCAAAGGGAGGTCACTCCAAGTTACAATGTCCTAAATAGTCTATAGCTCGTGATCTATGCTAATAATGATGTGACCGAGACTTTCCTTGGAAAAATGTATTTCCAACAATCTCCCCCAAAGGGAGGTCACATCATTTTACAAAATCTTAAACCTAGCATACTATGCTTGAGTCTTCGATCTTGTTCTTGTGAATATGCTGATGAGATCTTTGACTTTGATCTTGAGCATGTGTCCTTGCTTTGACCTTCTGTATTCATCACTTGTGATATTTTCCTCCTCGTGACTTCATGTTCCACATACTTATACTTTTATAAATTCTTGAAAGCTTCAGAGTTTGATACAACGGAAGACTTGACTTTTCGACTTTCTTGAATTTGTTGAATTATTAAGTGCAGAAAGCATAAGCATGTGTTGACGACTTCTTCTGGATTGAACACCGCAATGCCACCTTCTTGTTACGCTGCATAAGACAGTTAGCAAAAAAACATATACAGGGATGAAATGACCTTGAACATTTCATTATAATTCGGTAGCATTTTACCGTCGGTCGGTGAAGACCGTTGGACGATATGAAATATCGTACTTGTGGCAAGTAGTTTCAATTAAGAACCTCCTTGACAAGATTTCGAGGGTAAACCCGTTCTCTTTATTCGACCGTCCAAAGCTGACTGCGAACATAAAGAGTGAATCATTTGGATAATAATATCCGCATGATTTGAAGCCTTCAATTCATGTTCCTAGAACAAGTGAAATTCAATTAAGAACCGCACCATCGTTACATTCCAGTTGTCACGAGCTTGATTCGTATAGAATCTTGCAAGTTACCTACCAAGTGCTGTTTGAGGTTAACACTAGAAGGATTTCCACTCATCACTGTGAACACTAAGGTATCACTCTAAGTGTTCTGGCAAGATAACTAAGATATTGGGTAGAGGCCTGGAACGTGTTTAAATTCATTTAAGAATTAAACCACTGTTGCTTTCCAGTTATCACAAGTTTAATTCATAAAGAATCGCACAAGTCACCTACCATGAGCTTTTTGATATTCGCTCAAGAAGGATTTCAATCTTCATTGTAAATACTTTAGTATTACTCGGATGTTAAGGCAAGATCATGAAGATTTTGCGTAGGACTCTTAAGATCTTTCTTACTTTTCACAGTATGTGAGGAAGCAAGGAAATATGAAAGTGTGTCCGAATGAGATATTTGATGATCTCAAATGGCTCTAGACTCAATCATGCATTTTGGATTTTTAGTGATCGGAGGCTGGAGAGGAGTGCCACCATTTCAATACCAATTTATTCGGAGTGAATAAATCAATAGATAATGCGTTGTCTCTGTGTGATTAAAACAAATATCTTTTGTGAGATATCTGAGTTAGCTGGGATGCGTTGTGCATTGCATCACTGGGTCCATGATGTCTGTCTTCAATATCAAGAATCATTGAAAAATGATCTCAATAGCATATATATTGACCCGGTTTTTGCCTAAGGTTGTAAGGAGGTCTTCTTTCTTTACACCCTTTATCTTTACAATTCTTTTTCATTCTTCAACCCCTTCAATGCATACCAATACGTCATAACTAGCACCTTGTTGTGATTGTTCCAGTGCTAACTTAAGTACTTGGTCGGCATTTAGCTACGTTCACAATCTTTCTCCATCTTTCCTAAGGACTACTATTTCTAGCTATGGAATGTCCTTGGGAAGATTCCTCCAGTTCTAGAGGAATCATTGGACTTTAACCTATCCTACCATCCTTATGTCACCACAATCTTCACCGTCATGAATAGAGATGTTTTGGGTAAGTGTATGTCACCATGAAATCCATTTTGAAGTGCAAATCCATTTTGCTCCCCCTTAACATATGCCACGATATCCGAAAACATTTCGCACATGTCGGGATGAGCCATCACGTTAAGTCAAACCATTTATGATTGATCTCATTATTAAATCACATTTTCTCCCACATATTAAAAATATTAACCCAATCGATGTTTTTAATATCAATTGATTTAATAACATTTTAAGAAAATTTGGGTAGAAAAATGCAAATCCAATTATCTTCATGATTTACATAAGCTCCCCCTCAAATTAATGAGGGTGTACTTGAAACGTGAATGAAGTACCTTTTAAACACAAGTGTAAGGTATTTATCACGTGCAAAGATCATATATGATAATGTATTCACAAGATTAGCTATTTATGAGGTTGGACCTGAATGATGGAGAACATCATATGAAAGAAGCACATGGTTCTTGTTCACGAATGTTGGTTGCCTCATCACGTCTGAAGTTATCTCTTGACTCCATGTGTACGATTGATATCGTTGTCTTGACACCAACATGTGAACTTGGCACCTTCGGCGTCAAAGATTCTGAATGCTGGAAAATTGCTCCCCCTCAATTGTTGACCCGTGTTCTATTGAAAGAGTTGTAGTCTCCGTTTGAGTAGTCACATCGTCGAGTATGTAGATATTAATTGTAAATTGTTACGGTTGGTGGAGATGATAACTTCATAAAAACAAGATTTCTCTTGTTTTAACAAATAAATGCACTGACACGTACATAAATTCGTGTTAGATTGTGTTATTCCGTAAACACAATCCCTTACATAGTTAAAAAAAAATAAACCATGCCCAAGAAAATTAATTCCCGTTGTTGAGTCAAAGCTTTCCGGTGAAATGCTTGACTTTAAAATGAAAAGCGGGTTACTATCTAAAATAATAGCAAGCCATTTTGAGCATGTTTAAGACGTTTGAACTTCTGCTCGAACTTTATTTACAACCCCGTGTCATTATTGAATGATATTTCTAGTATCGTAAATATTATCGATTCCAGAAGACATGCTCTTTTATCAAAACATATTTTGAACACACAATTTTGAAAGATTTAGAAAACCTTTTTGAGAAATTCTCGAAAAGTTGTGTTCAACATTTTGAAAACCAATTACTTGAGCTTAAGATGTTGAATATCTTACAAAGCAAGCTCAAGTCCGAGAAGTTGTAAACTTCCCGTTGTTAAGGATAATTTTATCATCGGCGATAAACTTTCCTTTTAGCTGAAGAACGAGTCCTAAGTTGACATTTACTTAGAATTCGTTTTCATGAGCTTGAAAAACTTTGAATGTTTTAACGTAAAGCTCATGACCGAGAAAGGTGAATTTCTCGTTATGAGGAAAAGTTATCTTATTTAAAAGATTCACTTTCCTTTCTGAGCTTAAAACTTGGAATGTTTTAATACAAGCTCATGACCGAGAAAATTTAATTTCCCGTTACAAGGATAATCTATCTTTAAAGATAAGCTTTCCTAAAATTAAGGCCCGAGTTACAGACTGATATTTAACTGTAAGTCTTTGTGCATGGGCTTAAAAACTTCGAATGTTTTTATTATTAGCTCATGCCCGAGAAAAATTAATTTCTCGTTGTAAGGATAAGTTTATCATCGGCGATAAACTTTCCTTTTTATTGAAGAACGAGTTCTAAGTTGACATTTACTTAGAAGTCGTTTTCATGAGCTTGAAAAACTTTGAATGTTTTGAAGTAAAGCTTATGACCGAGAAAGATGAATTTCTCTTTAAGAAGAAAAGTTCGCTTATTTAAAAGATATACTTTTCTTTATGAGCTTAAAACTTGGAATGTTTTAATACAAGCTCATGACCGAGAAAAATTAATTTCTCGTTACAAGGGTGAGTTATCATTTAAAGATAAACTTCCCTTTATTTGAAATCCGGGTCATTGTCTGACATTTAACGATGAGCCTTGTTTACACGAGCTTAAAACCGTTGAATAGTTTTAAAGTAAGCTCGTGTCTGAGAAAATTTAATTTCTTGTTTTTGAGGATAAGTTTATCATCAGCGATAAACTTTCCTTTATTTGAAGATCGGGTCATCATCTGATATTTAATGAAGAGCCTTATACACGAGCTTAAAACCTTTGAATGGTTTTAGGATAAGCTCGTGACCGAGAAAACTTAATTTCTCGTTTTGAGGGTAAGTTATCGTTGCGTAGATAAACTTCCCTTTCTCTGAAGTCTGGGTTGTCGTCTGTCATTTAACGAGGAGCCATTTACACGAGCTAGAAACCTTTGAATGGTTTTAATGTAAGCTCGTGTACGAGAAAAATTAATTTCTCGTTTTGAGGGTAAGTTATCATTGCGTAAATAAATTTCCCTGTTTCTGAAGTCCGGGTCATCGTTAGTCATTTAACGAGGAGCCATTTACACGAGCTTAAAACCTTTGAATAGTTTAAATGTAAGCTCGTGTCCGAGAAAATTTAATTTCTCGTTTTGAGGGTAAGTTATCGTTGACGAGATAAACTTCCCTTTCTCTGAAGTTCGGGTCACAGACTGTGATTTGAATGTGAGCCATATACACGAGCTTAAAATCTTTGAATAATTTTAATAATAGCTCGCGCCCAAGAAAAATAAATTTCTCGTTGTAAGGATAAGTTTATCATCGGCGATAAAATTTCCTTTCTTTGATGAACAAGTTACAGTCTGTGATGTGACTGTAAGTCCTTGTGCAACTTAACCGTGAATCCCCTGAGACGCTTGTTTCTCTGATATCTGCTTCTTCAGCAACCAGACTCTGAGAGTATCCTTTGTTGAATGGTATACAATGATTGGACCGCTTCGTTCTTTTGGAACATCAACTTTGGTACCTGCATTCTCATTAGGAATTTGCATGCTTTGATATGGGTTAACGATATCAATTTTAAAGCCATGCAGGGATTCAAAGTTTTCTTTTCTTCTGCCAGAGGTAGCCTGAGGGGATGATTCACTTATCTTAGTTGGCAAACGTTTCCTTTTATAGAAAACCTTAAGATCAGACTTAAGTGATGTATCATCCTTTGCAATTTCCTCCCTAGTAGTCTTAGTAGAATCAGAGACAATCCTAGTTAAAGGGCACTCGTTTCCTACAAGATTGAAAGTTCTACCAATGGGGCGCCACATTTTACCAATGGGTTTGATTTTAGCTACCCACTAGGATTTAAGTCTAGCACGGGAGTTCACCTCATTAAGTAATTTTTTGATACAAGAATCATGATTGGCTTTAAAGACACATTTCCTACATGTTTTACACGTAGCATATTTAATGTCCGAGTAAGATCTAGAATTCCTAGATGATTGATTGATGCTCCTAGGATGTGATATGCTACGGTTAGCAGTGTTGGGTAAACTAGAAGGCATCTGACTAGGTTTGAAATTCCTATCTCTTAATTGTTTCTTTAGCTTAGCTTCCCTTAGACCAAATGTATGGCGAACGTCATTTGAACTAGTTTGAGACGTGTTCTTTGGACTATGTCTAGGGAGACTAGAGGCAATCATGTGATTCGGTCTTGCAGAAGCTGTTTTAGTCACATTGTGCCTAGATAGTGGAATGAATGGTCTAGAAAGATGAACCATATCAACTTGGGAGGCAAACCGCGGTCTCAAGGATTTTGGTCGCTCGGATCTAAATGCAGTCAATTGTCTAACGGACTGATTTGTAGGTGGTTTCCCCAAGATTGATGGTTTTTCAAGCTTAGTGTCCACACTAGTTCCTTTTGTTTTCCTTAATTCGTTTTTCAACGCAGCTATAGCAAAAACCTTTTCCTGAACTTGAGCTTTTAATGTCTCATTCTCTTTGAGCAATCTATCTTGGGATGCCAAATTAGATTCTAGCAGTTGAATTTGTTTCAAAAGATTATCCTTTTCAGCTTTAGAATCTAAAACTTTTTGATCAAATTTTCTTTCAAGAACAACGTTTGACTTTTCAAGCTTTTCAAAATATGATTCAAATTTGTCCGTTTTCTTGGAAAATTCTAATTTGGCATCCTCAAGATCTTGTGATCGTTGAGCTACAATCGTTTCGAGCTCTCTAATCTTGTAATCAGAAGTAGTCAATGAAGCAGTTATAAGACAATTATCATGATGTTTAGCATTTTGAACACTTTCTCCCCCATTATGACTCACATCGGATGAATCAAAAGTGGTATTGTTATCACTCTTCTCCATCCCATGTTTGTCATAATTAAGTTCGGAATGCTCAATATGCGGCATCTCATCAGCATATACATCATAAACAACATTACATTGTACCATGTTCGCAGTCTCTTCGTCATAAACGGGTAAGGTGTCATCAAAAGAGAGCTCGTGAACATTCCCTGACGTGCCACTGGTATCATGTTGTCCTCCTTATTCCGTACTCGTGCCATAGTTAGGCTCCAAGTTGTCAACCGTTGACCATTTTCCTCTTGCATCTGCATAATAGATTCTTGCACTCCATTATCATACGCTTGCTGAAGTCTGGATCTTTCATAAATCGAATACGAAACCGATGTCATAAGTTTCAACATTTTATCACGGAAGTCTTTAACCTCGTTATGTGTGTATTGAATAAATGACCGGCATATCCCTGAATTGTTAGACTTGATGATATTGAATTGGAGGAAAGGCGTGAGTTGTGTCACAAGAGCCTTATAAGCAAGTGCCGATGCAGAGTGATTATAGTCTTATTTTTGAAGTTGATCAGCAAGTTGGTTCAAGTTGAGGAATAGTGAACTGATGAATATATTACGATCCTGACCAAAGAGTGTCACAAATTCTCTTCCTCCATGAAGCCATGAAATGGTCATTAGATGAGACTGAAGTAGTCAAAATAAGGTTATACTACTTTCTCTAGCTTTGTCTTGCAAAAGATGCGAATCTCCCTCTTGAATTTTCGATTTCGACGAATCCATTGAAAGTTTGATGACCAATAACGTTAAGGATTACGTCATTTGTTAGAAAATACAAAGAGATAAATTTGGTTTGAATGGGTTCTTTCGACCTATACCCAAGATAAATATTTTGACTAATTCCTTTAACCAACTCGTCAAGGTGACTGTCCATCACCAAGAAACCAAATTGACTCATTCATAAATCCTTTGGAACATAGTTTACCGGAAGTCCTTTCGACCTCTAAATCGAATAAAAAGCTATATTTCACTTGATTATCAAAACATGTTTCAAGAAATTATCAACCATAAAACCCAATTATATTCTCTTGATCATAAATACAAACTCTCCTTTAGAATCCATGTTCATCACACAAGTATATCACACTACAAGGAATTCAAACACATTGCAACACAATTCATAACTTTCTCAAACATGCAACAATACTTAAATTATAATGAGAATCAATTCAAGTACAAGAATTTACCAATAGTTGTTCAAAACACAAGGAAATAACAAAATAGAATTTATAGCAATTCCAATGCCTCCAATTGATCAATGAACCTCCACCCGAATCTCTCCTTCACGAAATGCATCCCTCCTATGAGGATTAACGAGGTTTATTATCTTTCGGGTTATGTAAGAATGGTGATTCTAACCTTTGTCAAGGATTAGAATGATCCTTGGATTAAGCACACTGAAACTAATGACCCTAGGGTCTAATTTATACATGATTTTGGCTTGGGGAGAAGTAAAAAACGTCTGGAAATGATAATGGATGGGAAATGAGAAGCCCCTCATTGATGGTGGTGGTTTAAGAGTGTTTAAGTGTGACTTTTGTTAAACCTGACTATCAAAATGCTAGTGGCAACTTTGATCCTGCTGGTGGCAAACGGGCTGTAAAATGCTGGTGGCGACTTTATTTCTACTGGTGGCAGAATAAAAGTTGCTGGTGACAACTGGGCCATCTTCCACATTTTTCCCTTCTAGTCCTTCTTCTTTATTTTTCCTCCATCTTTCCTCTAAACTTTCCAAGACTCCTTCGTTTTCATTTATTCTTCATACGAGAGCTTACGTTTCCATGCCTCGTTTATTCCTTCGCCTCCAATTCGCGCTTTTTATTCCTTTATTCACGTTTCTTCATCCTTGCTTCCTACAAAACACAATAACCAAACTTTGCACAATATTAGCAATAAAAGTCTGTTTATTACCACAAATACTATATCAATAGTGAAGATAACGCTTATTAATACATGTTGGTTTTGAGCGTTATCAAATCCCCTCACACTTAAGCATTGCTCGCCCTCGAGCAAGTAAAGTAAAACCAAAATCAAAATTTAAAACATAAACTTGTATTTGACTCCTCTAAATCTATTTAAAACTCTAAAGACACAAAAATAGTAGACACATCTTAATCCGATGGGGCGTGAGCACCAGACAATTTTATCAAAAATGACTTTATTATTTTTGACATATAAAAGAAAAAAATACTAATCACCAAATGATCACATCCATCTTTCTCATCATACTACTCTTGTCTCTTCTTTCTCCATTTTTTTTCAACTTCAAGTATCACGTCTTGACACATTGGCCAATCGATACTACCATTTTACTTCTTCTTTCTTCGTCTTAATAATGTATAGCTCATTCGCTATTTATAACTAAGCTTATATCTCATTGGCTATTTGCTTCTTTTCCGCAATCCCCCTCACACTTTGGATGAGCATATGCTACAAAAAATACAAAATAGAGTAGTTAATCCTCTTTTGTTGAAATAACTCATGCGAATACAAAGTGTGACCAACTCGATCATCAAAAATCATTTTTTTAAAAATATGTGATTAGCAACAACTTTTAAAATATTTTGCCTTTTATCATCTATTCTTGCCATAATCACACAAATTTTGATCTCACTGCGGATTAAAAATACTACTAAAACAAAATTTAAAATTTAACTAGTTATTAGATTTTTTGTGTAACCTTTGAAAAGTAACCATTTTTGACAAAATAGACCATTTTTCCTATTTGACCACCCTCTCACACTTAAGTTTAACATTTTCCTCAATGGTAATAAACGAACTTCAAAGTATAAGAAAATTGGAAAAATAAGGTCAAACGATACTACCGAAATATGAACATGAACTCCATGTGGTTTTGTTGCATCATGAGTCTACAGAAAACTACATATATTCCACCAATGTTGAATTCATATGTCAATTCCTGCACATACTACACTAACAAAAGAAACTTTTTCTTCCAAATAACATAAAATAATAAAATCACCAAAATGTCTAAAAACAATTCCAAGTCAACAAACTACAAACACAAATCCTTATAAACAAAATAAAGTCTTTGAAAATAATATCTTACAAACTTCACATGATATGGTGTCTTCAATCTTCCATATCTTCATCATCATCATCATGAGCTCCTCTCGATGATCCTCTAGCATCAAAATTTCTGAGAACAATAGAGCTACTTCCAACGTATCCACTCGTATTTGGGTCTGAGTAGTCATCAACGGACACTCCATCTCTTCCATAATTACATTCATTCCCATGAGGATAGTGTGTGTGCGGGTGAGGATATGGCACATGCGGATATGGATATGGTGGAACATTTGGTGGCTCATAGGTTGGGTAGGTATAGTGTGTTTGATCCGCCAAATGATATACGATTGGCACGAAATGCTCAAGAATGTAGTTGTTCCTCATTGTCATAATAACTCTACATATCATCATTCTTTCTACCTCACTTAAACTTGCATTCCAATCTCCCCAACTAGAGTTCACCCCACTTGTATCGTGCTCCTCTTCTCTTTGTTCTCTAGTTTCTTGTTGTAACGGCTCCGGATATCTTAGACATCTCTTTTTCTTGTCTAGCTCCTTCTCCAAAGCTCGTACATCCCAAACTTCATTATAAATCGGCTCCGATAACTTCCTTATATCATTATCATCTAAAACATTGACCCTCATAGCTAACCAAGTCACATAATGACCTCCATATACGTCATTTACCGTTTTCAATCCTAGGGCTCTCTTATACAAGTACTCGGCAATTGACCTCACTATGTTCACTTGCCTTTCCCCACTAGCCACGCTCAACAACCATAGGTCAGTATTTTGGCATCTTTCCCTAGTTCCCGATAGATGCCCAATTTGTCCTACTAAGAACCTATGTATAATTCTCAAAAGTGGATCCCTAATCGACCCAAGCTTCTTATTCCCCACAGTGTGTTCAGCTATGCTTTCCCAATATTCATTTACTGGTAAAAACTTCTTATTGGTTTCTAGCTTGGAAAAGTGTAGCTCAAACAAAGGATTGTCCAAATCTTCCACATCATACAATCCTAACACCTCTCCAAACTGTGCTAGTGTAAAACAGTAATTCACCCCTAATAGTCTAAACCAAATGCAAGGCTCGTTCTTTGCATCTTCAACTTCATTCTTAAAATAAAAATCTGAAAAGAATTCAAGACATAACTCAGAATTTATCTCACCTTGTATATCTAAATCCTTTTCAAACGAGTAGTCCCTGAAAGTTGCTCCCGAACTATGAGTGTATGTCATCCTTAACTTTTCCTTCAAAATCTCATCACAACCAAACTTCTTGAGTAAGCCCCAATCAGCTGTTCTAGGCTTGTCAAAGGTCTTCCCTTGTAACCTCGACAATCTCAAGTTGTAAGCATGATGTTCCATCTCTCCTAATCCTTTCCACTTCAAGTACTCATGCGACACAACCCTCACCTTGTATGGTACCTCGCCTTGGTCATACTTCCGTTCATATTTTTCGATCAATGGGTTGGGAGGCATTGTATTCTTTTGCTTCTAAAACATTTACAACACTTGAAATGTTAGTATGTTAGTACATTAAACAAATAACCCTATTTATAAAAAAATCTATAAAATAAACCAAATAAAAACAAAATAATAAAAAAAAATTACCGAGTTGCCGACCGGCAGGGGTGTTTTACGGCGGCGACATGCTAACAGAAAGCATTTTGCTGGCCGGCAGGATTGTTTTGCCGGCGCCATGTGGGTAACAGTGGGATTTTTGCCGACCGGCAACGCTGTATTGCCGGCGGCAACCCCAAATTTTTTTATATATATTATCCCCACTAACACTTCTTCAAGTTTCCACTATCTTCAAAATGGATCAAAACACTATGAACATCATCCATTTTCGGAAATCATTCCTCTAAACAAATCAAAACTAATAACATAACATCTACAGTTTCTATTTATTCATCATTCTAAACTACTTAATCAATCTTACAAGATAAAAAACAACTACATTGATGAAAACCCACTTGAGTTCATCATCATCTAATCAAAACTAATCTACCCTCACACTATCAATGGCTCCATCTCCTAAATTCATACCACATCTTAATCTAATTCCAATGATTCATGCTTAATCAACTCAATCTACTCATCACAAGATTCATGAATCAAGAATCAAAATTAAAAGATGGGTGTTGGATTTAATTACCTTGTTGGGTGCCATTTTAGCTTCTACAATAAAAACTCAAAGCAAATAAAAAATTCTTCTCTCTTCTCTTTTTTTCCTATGTTTGTGTGAGTGTGTTGTGTGTGTTTGGGAAAAATAACCCAACTACTCCTTATGGGTTGGTTATACCCTTATAAGTTCCCAGATTTTTTTTGTTTTTTCTTAAAAGAAAATTTTAACGGGTTTTTATTCCGTCGACAATTTTCAAAATTTTCACAACACGTCTATAAAATCTTAAAAATAAAGAAAACATAATAACTAAATTAACCAAATTACCAAAAACCAAAAATTGTCTAAATTACCAAACCACCAAGAAAATAAACCAAAATAGTGTCAAAGAGTAAAAAAACTGAAAATTAAAGAAAAAGATCAAGCCTTTGTCATGTTTTATTCTTGACGTCTTTGCTTCTTCTAGTCTATGAAGTATTCCATGTTCAATACGTCATCGGCCCTAAACTTCTTTGCTAGCTTCGTCTTGGTATGATTTGTTTTATACCCTCGTGTGTACACATTCCCACACGGTGTGGTGACTTCTATCTTTACGTGCCAAAATTTGTCTCCCTCTTTTCTCATATAATTATTATCCCCGTCCGGTCCCCATTCAAGGTTCTTTAATTGGACCGGTAATGATCCCAAGAAGTCCGTCATCTTCTTGAAGACTAGAATATTCTTAAACGGGTTGAAGTAAGCTTCAATTGCCAAATCATTCTTCATAGGATCTTCACATCCTAAATATGGTGCTCCCAATGGTCCATACAAGGGATAACCATCATCATCTCTTCCAACTTCGAAACATCTTAGCCATTCGTCCTCCATTTCACTTTCAAAATCGAAGTACCAAGGCTTTGCCCTCGGTCTAGGTGCATAAGTATGAACGATAATACCGTCGTTAATTGCAATAGTTATTCGTCCCAAATCAATAACCGCTCCACATGTCTTTAGAAAAGGCCTCCCCAACAACAATGGTATGTCCTTATCCTTCGGGATGTCCATAATAAGGAAATCCATGACATAAGCTTGAAACCCGATTTGCACTCGGACGTTCCTTACCAAGCCCATAAGTTTGGTTTGCGTGTTGTCTGCCATGGTTAAGTTCGAAAAATATGGCTCCGGATTGCTCAAGCCAAGATATTGATAGATAGAGTACGACATGACACTTACACTCGCCCCCATGTCAGCTAATGCGTCGAATGGTGTGGTTCCATTGATTAGAATCGGTATGACAAAGTTTCTGGGATCCTGCATTTTCTTAGGTAGACCATGTTCAATGATCCTTTCTTTGATATGCTCGTTGAATTCCTTCCCTTCTAAACGGGCCTTACCCATTTCTATTTCATCAAGCTTCTTCCGGGAGCTTACATAATTCTCCAAGATATCCAAGATTGGCTTGGGTTCTTTGAGTTCCTCCTCCTTCTTGTTCAAGATAATTCTTATCCTCTCCTTTTGTTTATTGGAGAGAGGATAAGCTAATGGTAATGGATTTGGCACAAAAGCGGAAGGAGATCCTTCCTCGAGCTCGGCTTGTGTTGGCAAGTAGTTGTTTGGAGTTAGTTTGCTTGCCTCCGTGTTCTTGTTTCTCTTTGCCTTCCCCATCTTTACTACTTCATTCTCGCTTTGAACCTTAGGTCCGTCTTCAACCAGAAACTCAATATAATTGTCTTTCTCACCTTTGAGTTTGGTCAAATTGACCGTTAGTGTACCTTGCTCAAAATCCACAACACACTTAGTCTCCTATAGAAACTTTTAGCCAAAGACCACCGACGGTTCACCTATGTCGGCGTGATCTATGATATAGAATTCTACCAAAAATACATACCCATGGATGTTTACCCTTACATCTCGTACAACACGTCTTCCATATTCGGTATAGCCAACTATCACGAACCCTAACTTTCCAAACATCTCCTCTGTCATGTAATTGGTTGGGTAAGTAAGGTTTAATTCAGCATCCCATGCCCTTTGATTGTCAACCGTACATGGAATAGCAAACCGCATTAACGGTTCACTGTATGAACGATATTCGGCTCTTTGATAGACTTCTTTTTTCACATCCTCCTTCATTGATTATCACGATCTTGTTAGGCAAAGCTTCCCACAAGTCTTTCTCGTCCTTGGTTTTTTCCACATTAGTGACACTTGAGTCACATTCATCGCTGAGTTCTCCTTCTAACCCATTCAAGTATATGGAAATCTCGCTAAGAGTATTCATCTTTAAGAATAAGACTAACATGACAAAGTTCATAAACGCTAGGGTTAGCGTTAGTAAAAGAAAACAATCATTATGCAACTAAGCATACAATCAAATCCCTAAAAACAAGTCAAACAAACAAACAAACAAAATATATTTTTTTTACAGTAAACGTTTTGCCGGCCGGCAGAAATATCTTGCCGGCGGGAACATGGTTACAAAGGCAGTTTTGCCGCTCGGCAAGGGTGTTTAATCGGCGGCAACTCTGCCTGCACAAAAAAAAAAATTTACTTTGATTTACCATCTCTGTGACAATCTAACATTTTCAGGTAGTGAAATATTTTCTCGTATAATATTTTGAAATTTATTTTTGTGTTGGTTGACGAACTCACAATTTACGGATTTAAATTTGGGCTTACGTGCATAATTTAGCGTCTTTTACGACTAAACCGGAAACCTTAGGATTACGTATTTATGTTTTTTAACTCCGTTTTTGATGAGACAATTTTTATTGGATTCGTTTTGTGACGTTGATTCATAATTTATAAAAACGTTTTTCGTAAAACGACCCAAGGGCACGCAAATCGAGAAAACTAGAATCGAGAAATACCCGTAAACTAGTGAGATGGGACAAAATACATTGTCCCACCCCACTATCTATGTTGGACGGCGCACATGACACCACATATTAGATGTGGCATCATGTTAAGTTCAATGCTTACAAGTGTAAGCATAGCTTACTCTTTAAGCTTACTTCCATTTCCCACTAACTCAAAACTAGCAACTAGTCTCATTTCCATCTTTCCCTTACATGCAAACTCTCTCAAAACCCTTCCTTTGCCGTCCACTATCAAGCAACAAACACCCCTTTTGATCTCTTCTAGCCATGAAATACATGTTTACTAGCTCTATTAAGGAGTTATCTTGAAGCCTTGATCATTTGGTGGCCATATTAACAACATTGGAGGTGATTTGCTTGTGTCCTAGGGCTGATTTCCCAACATATGTTCTTGGTGTTTGATGGTCTTGGAGTTACTTGTTGTATTCATCAAGTTCTTGTCTTCCAAAAACAAGAAATACACTTGGTTGGTAAAGAAGATCATCCTCTCCATTTTTATCTTGTTATTTTGTAAAGAACAAATGTATTTTCTTTCATTTTGTATATGTATATGATGTATATATAATGATAAAAATGTTGTGTGGGGATCAAGTGTTAATAGATATGCTTAAAAAGGTTAATAACTATAAGAAATAAGGCTAAAATCTTGATTATTTAGTTGGCTGTATAAAAACAGTATAAAACTAAAACATGAACTGATAAAATTGCATGGTATGATCCATTTACAGTAAGTACAAGATTTTATACACATGCGAGAGTTGGCCATGCAATGGAATCAATATAATGAGTGAGATATGATCAAAACAAGTTAGGTGTTCTAATCTGAATAAGCAGTTTTGTAGGGACTGTTAAGGCAAGATGAACTCAAAATGGGCAGTAGCTATAACTAAGTTAAATGTAGCACATAATATGAAGAACATCTCACCCAAAAATGAGCTTCTAATTCATTATAGAACTCTAGATATAGTAAAAATGGTGAACATGAAGATAAAAATCAGATTTTTAGAATTAATGTTTATTATTATTATATAAGCACTCACATTTTATTGTATAAAATGTAAAAATAAAAACCCACTAACTTATAAAACTTATTTATATAAATATATAAAAGGTTAATTAAATAGATAAATTATATAAATGGTGGTGAAATAATATTTATAAGTAATAAAAACTATAAACTTGATTTTTACGACTTTTTCGGCTATTACCGTAAAATTAACGTTTTTCGCCAAATAAAACTTAGACGATCAAACCCGTCTAATGTAAAGTTTATAAAAGTCATATACTGATATATAAGTAACTAATACAAGTAAAAACTGATAAAACCCGAACTATAAGAAATACGGACATTTACGAGCTAACTAAACATATTGGAATAATAATTGGACTAAATAAGATAAATACTTGTAAAAAGAACTTATTAGGCTTAACCCATTTGGGCCCAACATGGAAAGTATATATACTGATAATATAGGTATACAAGGGATTAAAACAAGTTAAAGAACTTATACTAAGCTTAATGGACTTAAAATAGGTAAATAGGTAAAACTAACAAACTAGTAAAACGTTACCAAAACGTAAACACTAAAATGAGTAAACAAGGATGTATAAACCCACTTGATCATCATCATATGTACAAAATCATCATATGTATATTGTTATTTTGATAAAATTCATTGGACAAAGTCTAAGACCGATTATTATTTATATAGGTTTCCGTGACCGAAGCACGCCCGTAGCCGATAATCCGCCTTTCATTATCAACGTGAGTTCATAGCCTCGCACTCTTTTAAATGTTTTATAAAATGATTTGTAAACCCGCGAGGGAGATAACATGCTAGATTTTATAAAAATAGAACACAAGTAGTCCCGATTGTATGCTTAATGATATGGACCCGAATGATGCTATGACCCTGTAAACGAGACTAAAAGGATTATTAGTAGTTAGGTTATGTCACTTAAAGTCCCATTAGCATGAATTGTGAACTACCGGGATTTGGTAGACGCTTATGCATTTGATAATACTATTTGGGGACGATCACCCCAGTTCGCGCCTTGACGGTTGATCCCCGTCGTACCACATTGATTGGTAAGCGAATTTATGTATGAGAAGATTCCATAGCGTGATTTTTGTGACGACACGCTAACTTAGATGGGCAAACTGTTTGTCGGGTTCGCGGCCCGCTGTTTTCATAGTAAGGTAACAATGTCATGCGGCTAATAATAATCCTATACAACCTATATAATCCAAATAAAAATGTATTCTATACATAATAACGACGCTATTAACGATGAATATATTACCTATCATGGTAATATAGAGACTACGGTCTCATGGACGGTTTAAGATGTATGCTTGATTTATATATTGCCTGACTAGCAATATGAGGACTTACTTCCGATATTATATTTGTGTTCTGATTTTAAATGATTGTTTTATATAACGGTTTTCATTAAACTCTATGAATTTACTCGGCATTCGCTGATATGATTTTTGCATGTTTTTATCTCAGGTGCTTGAAGGTAATCCGGATGGAGATCGACTCTGATGGCCCACATAATATTAAAAATGTTCATTCGATCTATGTTTTGTAAACTTAATGACCTGTAAAATTTGGGACCTGTTGTACACTTTGAAACTTTTTATCGAATGAATGTATGTTAAACCTTGAACAACCATTTTTATGTGTTGTCTATGATTGGAGTTATTGTGTTATCCCGTAACACTCTGAAAGACCCTTCCGCTGTACCGATACAAAAAATGAGAGTGTTACAGTTTGGTACCAGAGCTCTCGTTATAGAGAACAAAAGATTTTAAAAACCAAGGTTTTGAATAAAACTTTTCAAAATCTTTTGACAATGAACATTTGAGAAAATATTTGAATAATCATTTGACTATAACGGTGCCAGAGATCTCCGACGTTACCAACAAGCCCTATTGAGAAGATATATATTTTGATATATATAATTTAATTTATATATATGTATATATATCGTGATTTCATTATGTAATTGTTTAACTAGTATGTTATCCTAATACGAGATATATATATATAAATGCAGATTGTCATGACTGACCCTAATATTCCTATAGAAAACCATGCTATTCTCGAACCTAATGTAGATGATGATCCTTATTTAGACTTAGTAGATTATGATATAGATGATGAGGAGGAACCATTTGAGGATCCCGAGCCCGAGTTAGGACTAGGAGATCAGACTGCCCCTCAGGTTGACTTGGTAGAGAATGAGATTGAGAATGTGGATATTGAGAATGATGATGAGATTGGGTTAGATAATCTAGATGATGAGACTGACGACGAGGATGTCGAGGAGGATGTAGGTATAGATGTTGAGGTCGATGACGATGAGGAAGCCGGGCTTATTTATCATTATGATGTTCCAGAGGGCGAGCCTTTGCCCCCACCAGTTTATTTGTCTGATTCTGAGGTTGAGTTACCTAGGGATGAAATGTCTGAATCGTCTGAATCTGATTCTGAATCAGAGGAGGATGAGGATGATAATGCACCTGATGGTACTGATGGTATTGCAACTCGTAGATGTGAGATAGGAGAGTCATCTAGTGCTCGATAGGCTACTCATATTGATGGTCTTGCACCATGGGCCTTGAGACGTTATCTAGATGCTTCCCGTGTTAAGAGTTGTATGACAGAGGTTGGATTAGGTGTTGTTCAGACTCAGGTTGCTTATTTGGAGTCGAAGACTAAGGTTGGCGAGAAAGAGCGGGAATTGCTTAGTTTGGATTTGAGTGATGTTGAGCGTGGTTTGAATGAGGCTTTTAGGAGGTTATCGGTGTTGGAAAGTAGTGAGTTTGCTGAAATGAAGAGAAAGGTGAATTCTATGGAGATTCAGTTGAGTGTGGCTCGTGCGATGCGTGAGAAAGCCGAAAAGGAGTTAAATATATCAGTGGGTTGGAACAGTAGATTTTATGCCGACATGGTTGAAAGAGGAGTGATCCGTAAGCGCCCAGCTGAAGATGTGTCTAGTGATCGTCCGACAAAGATTCAGAAGACAATGGATGATGGACCATCTAGCGGTTCTCAGTAGACCAGTCTGTATTTAGTAGTGAAATTTGTATCTTTTGTGCTTTTGTAGCTTTGACTGAACCGACTTGTTAGTAGTAGACTTGGCACGAATTTTGTGTGTGTTTAGTGCTAGAACTTTGATATGGGATGTACTAAGACAATACTTTTGTTTCAAATCGAATGAAATATGTATCTTGTCTTGAATTCCATATTGTACCTTATTTGTATCTTGATTATGAATTCAATCCATATTATATGAATCCTTTGTTGGGTGAATGCTTAATACTTTGAAATTGTGAAATTATAGAACTATGCCGCCCAAGAAGGCTGTGACTGAGGATGATGTACGTAGGATTATTACGGAGCAAGTTACCGCATCTATGACTGAATTTATGGCAAATGCTAGAAATGAAGCTGGCGGTAGTGGAGCTGGCGGTAGTGGAGCTGGCGGTAGTGGAGCTGGCGGTAGTAGAATTGGCGGTACTAATGTGAATGTGAATGCTAATAATGTGAATGCTAATGCTGGAGGAAATGTAGGAGGACTTGGAACTAATGCACCTGAAGTTGGTGGCTGTACTTATGTGACGTTCATGAAGTGTGAACCTCTACCTTTTAATGGAACTGAAGGTGCTGTAGGACTAAGCCAGTGGATTGAGAAGATTGAGTCGGTTTTTAGGATTAGTAAGTGTAAGGAGGAAGATAAGGTGACTTTTTCTATGGCTACTCTTAAAGGTCGTGCGTTGACTTGGTGGAACGGGAGAATTGCTTTCATGGTTCTTGATGCTGCTAATGCTACTCCTTGGGCTGAAATTAAGAAGTGGATGACATTGGAGTTTTGTCCTAGTAGTGTGATCATTAGGTTAGAACAGGAGTTGATTCATCTGAGAATGAAAGGTGTGGACATTGATAGTTACACGAACCGATTCCATGAGTTGGCCTTGCTATGTCCTCGATTGGTTGAACCCGAAGAGATCCGAATTGAGCAATATGTTAAAGGGTTGACCAGGAATATCCGGGGGGACGTGACATCATCTAAACCACTGACCATTGATGATGTTGTTCGAATGGCCTACCAACTCATTGGACAGATAATTCAAGATAGGGAAGATGAAGCCCGTGTTGGTGAGAAAAGAAAGGGAGACGGTGAGCGTGTAGATAGAGGTGATAATAGGAAGAATTTCAATCGCCGTCAGAACCAGAGAAAGGGGAATGCAAATGCTCTTACCAACAACACACCGCGCAACGATGATAGATGTCCTAAGTGTGGCAACAAGAGGCATGCTGGCGACTGCTGGAAGTGCCGAAATTGCGGAAAGCTTGGACACAAGGTTGAAAGGTGTAAGAAGGGAACCATTTGCTTCAACTGTAATGAAGAAGGTCATAGGAAATCGGAATGCCCCAAGTTGAAAGCGATTGTACCTGGAAGAAACCCCCAGGGTGGTATCTATCGACTTGGAACAATTGAGGTGAAGAAAGAGGATCCGAATGTCGTTACCGGTACGTTTTTACTCAACAATCATTATGCTGTTGCTTTATTTGATTCGGGTGCTGATAGGAGCTTTGTATCCACTAAATTTAGTGCCCTTATTGACATTGAACCTGTTGAGATAAGTACCAGTTACGAGGTGGAATTGGCTGATGGTAAATTAGTGAAAACTAATAAGCTATTAGAAGGATGCTCTCTAAATCTCTTTAACCATTCCTTTCCGATTGATTTGATGTTGATAAAATTAGGTAGTTTTGATATTATTATTGGTATGGATTGGTTGTCGTTGAATAATGCTACTATTTTATGTGGAGAGAAGAAGGTTAAGATTCCTCTTAGGAATAGGACGTTAGTAATTGATGGTAATCGAGGTGAATCCCGTTTGAAAATCGTTTCATGTATTAAAGTCCAAAAGTACATCAGGAACGGTTGTGAGTTATTCTTAGCTCAACTGACCGGGAATGAGTCTAGGGAGAAACGATTGGAAGATGTACCTATTATTTGTGAATTTCCTGAGGTATTTCCTAAAGATTTATCCGAACTTCCACCGATAAGGCAAGTAGAGTTTCGAATCGATTTAATTTCTGGTGCTGCACCGGTGGCACGTGCGCCTTACCGATTAGCCCCTTCTGAATTAAAGGAGTTATCTGAGCAACTTAAGGAGTTGTCTGATAAAGGTTTTATTCGACCGAGCTCGTTGCCTTGGGGAGCTCCAGTCTTGTTCGTTAAGAAGAAGGATGTATCTTTTCGTATGTGCATTGATTATAGGGAACTGAATAAGTTGACAATTAAAAATCGATATCCTTTACCTAGGATTGATGATTTGTTTGATCAACTGCAAGGATCTAGTGTGTATTCTAAGATAGATTTGCGGTCAGGATATCACCAACTTCGCGTCCGTGAAGAAGATATTCCTATAACGGCATTTAGAACTCGTTATGGACACTATGAATTTCAAGTAATGCCATTTGGGTTAACTAACGCACCTGCGGTTTTCATGGATTTAATGAATCGAGTGTGCAAGCCCTACTTGGATAAATTTGTGATTGTGTTTATTGACTATATTCTAATCTATTCTAAGAATGAAGATGAACATAGAGAACATTTGAGGATTGTTTTGAAATTGTTGAAGGATGAAAGGTTGTATGCTAAGTTTTCGAAATGTGATTTCTGGTTAGATTCTGTGCAATTTCTTGGTCATGTGATTAACAAAGACGGAATTCATGTTGATCCTGCAAAGGTTGAAGCTATTAAGAATTGGTCTGCACCAACAACGCTAACGGAAGTGCGACAGTTCTTAGGATTGGCTGGCTATTATAGGCGATTCATTAAAGAATTCTCTTTGATAGCTAAACCCTTGACTAAGCTTACTCGGAAGAATAAACCTTTCGTTTGGGGAAGTGATGAAGATGGAGCATTTCAGACATTGAAGCAAAAATTATGTAGTGCGCCAATCTTATCATTACCCGACGGGAGTGAAGATTTTGTAGTATATTGTGATGCATCTCTTAGAGGCTATGGAGTTGTTTTGATGCAGAGAGAGAAAGTGAGAGCTTATGCTTCTAGGCAATTAAGGAAGAATGAGGAGAATTATACTACTCATGATCTTGAGTTAGGAGCTGTAGTCTTTGCTCTTAGGTTGTGGAGACATTATCTGTATGGCACCAAGTGTAAGGTATTCACCGATCACAAAAGCCTACAGTATATTCTCGACCAGAAGGAATTGAACATGAGGCAACGAAGATGGATAGAGTTGTTAAGTGATTATGATTGTGATATAAAATATCACCCAGGAAAAGCCAATGTTGTTGCCGATGCGTTAAGTAGGAAAGATAGAGATCCTATCAGGGTGCGTTCTCTAGTCTTGACCGTGCACAATAATTTGCCTGAGCAAATTAGAAATGCGCAAATAGAAGCTTGTAAGAAGGAGAATTTTGTTAATGAAGGGTTCCGAGGAGAAGGAGATCCTTTAGAGGTTAGAGCTGATGGAGTGAAATGCTTAAGAGGTCGTATGTGGATACCTAAGTTTGGAGGCTTAAGAGACTTGATTATGTTAGAATCCCATAAATCTGGGTATTCCATTCATCCGGGATCTGATAAGATGTACCATGATTTGAAGAAGTTGTATTGGTGGCCGAATATGAAAGCTGACATAGCTATGTATGTTCTTCAATGCTTGACTTGTGCTAGAGTTAAAGCTGAACATCAAAAGCCATCAGGACTACTTCAACAACCAAAGATTCCTGAATGGAAGTGGGAGCGAATTACGATGGACTTTATCACCAAGCTTCCTAGAACATCATCTGGAATCAACTCGATTTGGGTTATTGTCGACAGACTGACCAAATCAGCACACTTCATTCCGGTAAAAGAGCAGTTCTCACTGGAGAAGCTGACTCGTATATACCTTGATAATGTTGTATGCAAACATGGAGTGCCTGTATCGATCATTTCAGATCGAGATCCTAGATTCGCATCGAATTTTTGGAAATCTCTCCAAAGATCTTTGGGAACGAATCTCGACATGAGCACTGCTTATCACCCCCAGACTGATGGGCAGAGTGAAAGGACGATACAAACACTCGAAGATATGTTAAGAGCTTGTGTGTTAGACTTTGGTAAGAATTGGGATAAACATTTGTCGTTAGCAGAGTTTTCGTATAACGATAGTTACCATTCTAGTATTAAGGCTGCACCGTGGTTTTGCCGCTCGGCAACATGGTTACAAAGGCAGTTTTGCCGCTCGGCAAGGGTGTTTAATCGGCGGCAACTCTGCCAGCACAAAAAAAATTTACTTTGATTTACCATCTCTGTGACAATCTAACATTTTCAGGTAGTGAAATATTTTCTTGTATAATATTTTGAAATTTATTTTTGTGTTGGTTGACGAACTCATAATTTACGGATTTAAATTTGGGCTTACGTGCATAATTTAGCGTCTTTTACGACTAAACCGGAAACCTTAGGATTACGTATTTACGTTTTTGAACTCCGTTTTTGATGAGACAATTTTTATTGGATTCGTTTTGTGACGTTGATTCATAATTTATAAAAATGTTTTTCGTAAAACGACCCGAGGGCACGCAAATCGAGAAAACTAGAATCGAGAAATACCCATAAACTAGTGAGATGGGACAAAATACATTGTCCCACCCCACTATCTATGTTGGACGGCACACATGACACCACACATTAGATGTGGCCTCATGTTAAGTTCAATGCTTACAAGTGTAAGCATAGCTTACTCTTTAAGCTTACTTCCATTTCCCACTAACTCAAAACAAGCAACTAGTCTCATTTCCATCTTTCCCTTACATGCAAACTCTCTCAAAACTCTCTCAAAACCCTCCTTTTGCCGTCCACTATCAAGCAACAAACACCCCTTTTGATCTCTTCTAGCCATGAAATACATATTTACTAGCTCTATTAAAGAGTTATCTTGAAGCCTTGATCATTTGGTGGATATATTAACAACATTGGAGGTGATTTGTTTGTGTCCTAGGGCTGATTTCCCAACATATGTTCTTGGTGTTTGATGGTCTTGGAGTTACTTGTTGTATTCATCAAGTTCTTGTCTTCCAAAAACAAGAAATACACTTGGTTGGTAAAGAAGATCATCCTCTCCATTTTTCTCTTGTTATTTTGTAAAGAAAAAATGTATTTTCTTTCATTTTGTATATGTATATGATGTATATATGATGGTAAAAATGTTGTGTGGGGATCAAGTGTTGATAGATATGCTTAAAAAGGTTAATAACTATAACAAATAAGGCTAAAATCTTGATTATTTAGTTGGCTGTATAAAAACAGTATAAAACTAAAACATGAACTGATAAAATTGCATGGTATGATCCATTTACAGTAAGTACAAGATGTTATACATATGTGAGATTTGGCCATGCAATGGAATCAATATAATGAGTGAGATATGATCAAAATAAGTTAGGTGTTCTAATCTGATTAAGCAGTTTTGTAGGGACTGTTAAGGCAAGATGAACTCAAAATGGGCAGTAGCTATAACTAAGTTAAATGTAGCACATAATATGAAGAACATCTCACCCAAAAATGAGCTTCTAATTTATTATAGAACTCTAGATATGGTAAAAATGGTGAACATGAAGATAAAAATCAGATTTTAAGAATTAATGTTTATTATTATTATATAAGCACTCACATTTTATTGTATAAAATGTTAAAATAAAAACCCACTAACTTATAAAACATATTTATATAAATATATAAAAGGTTAATTAAATGGATAAATTATATAAATGGTGGTGAAATAATATTTATAAGTAATAAAAACTATAAACTTGATTTTTACGACTTTTTCGGCTATTACCGTAAAATTAACGTTTTTCGCCAAATAAAACATAGACGATCAAACCCGTCTAATGTAAAGTTTATAAAATTCATATACTGATATATAAGTAACTAATACAAGTAAAAACCGATAAAACCCGAACTATAAGAAATACGGACATTTACGAGCTAACTAAACATATTGGACTAATAATTGGACTAAATAAGATAAATACTTGTAAAAAGAACTTATTGGGCTTAACCCATTTGGGCCCAACATGGAAAGTATATATACTGATAATATAGGTATATAAGGGATTAAAACAAGTTAAAGAACTCATACTAAGCTTAATGGACTTAAAATAGGTAAATAGGTAAAACTAGCAAACTAGTAAAACGTTACCAAAACGTAAACACTAAAATGAGTAAACAAGGATGTATAAACCCACTTGATCATCATCATATGTACAAAATCATCATATGTATATTGTTATTTTGATAAAAGTCATTGGACAAAGTCTAAGACCGATTATTATTTATATAGGTTTCCGTGACCGAAGCACGCCCGTAGCCGATAATCCGCCTTTCATTATCAACGTGAGTTCATAGCCTCGCACTCTTTTAAATGTTTTATAAAATGATTTGTAAACCCGTGAGGGAGATAACATGCTAGATTTTATAAAAATAGAACACAAGTAGTCCCGATTGTATGCTTAATGATATGGACCCGAATGATGCTATGACCCTGTAAACGAGACTAAAAGGATTATTAGTAGTTAGGTTATGTCACTTAAAGTCCCATTAGCATGAATTGTGAACTACCGGGATTTGGTAGACGCTTATGCATTTGATAGTACTATTTGGGGACGATCACCCCAGTTCGCGCCTTGACGGTTGATCCCCGTCGTACCACATTGATTGGTAAGCGAATTTATGTATGAGAAGATTCCATAGCGTGATTTTTGTGACGACACGCTAACTTAGATGGGCAAACTGTTTGTCGGGTTTGCGGCCCGCTGTTTTCATAGTAAGGTAACAATGTCATGCGGCTAATAATAATCCTATACAACCTATATACTCAAAATAAAAATGTATTATATACATAATAACGACGCTATTAACGATGAATATATTACCTATCATGGTAATATAGAGACTACGGTCTCATGGACGGTTTAAGATGTATGCTTGATTTATATATTGCCTGACTAGCAATATGAGGACTTACTTCCGATATTATACTTGTGTTCTGATTTTAAATGATTGTTTTATATAACGGTTTTCATTAAACTCTATGAATTCACTCGGCATTCGCTGATATGATTTTTGCATGTTTTTATCTCAGGTGCTTGAAGGTAATCCGGATGGAGATCGACTCTGATGGCCCACATAATATTAAAAATGTTCATTCGATCTATGTTTTGTAAACTTAATGACCTGTATAATTTGGGACCTGTTGTACACTTTGAAACTTTTTATCGAATGAATGTATGTTAAACCTTGAACAACCATTTTTATGTGTTGTCTATGATTGGAGTTATTGTGCTATCCCGTAACACTCTGAAAGACCCTTCCGCTGTACCGATACGAAAAATGAGAGTGTTACAATCTCTTTTTTACCACAATTTTCTGAATTTTTCTAAAAACATTTTTTTGAAGTTTTTCATTAAAGGAATAAAATCAAACAAAACAAAAACATATAACTTCTAATCTAAACAAAATAAAGGCTAATCCAAACACTACCTAATTACTTTTATTCTCTTTTTGTAATTTTATGTGTATGAGTGAGCTTATGAAATATGCAATGCAAACATCAAATAAACATAAGACACATTTATTCAAGCATTTTATCTAAACGGTAAGATCCTAAACCTATTCTTATTCAATTTTTATTAAAACTAAAAATTAAATTTTAACACCACCACTAATTTGTAATGATTATAACATGAAAAATAAACAAATCCCCGGCAGCTCGCCAAAAACTTGATGCGCGTCTTGCACTCCTAGTTTTACATTTATAAACAAGTCTTATTAATTCCTTAACTATGCATACGAGAAAGTATACTCATTCTATTATTGTAAAGTCGGGTAAGTCAAGATCGTCGCATGGGATTTGCGCATATTCAAAACGTTTAGGTGGTGTAGGTAATAGGGTTGTCACTACCGATATTACCGCTAGAATTAACTTTGTAAAGGAAAACATAATTAAAAGTAATACTTTTGTGAATTCCATTTCATCCGTAGGAGAGATAATTTGCGTGCGTTTAGCAACTATGAATCACAAATCTAAAGTACATGAATTCCATTCCATGGTATTTTTCATAGAATCCATATTAACAAATTGGTGTAGACAAACCCTTTCGACCTATGATTATCTATTCCAATTCATTATAATCCCCATTTGTTAGAAAATACAAAGAGATAAGTTTAGTTTGAATGGGTTCTTTCGACCTATACCCAAGATAAATCTTTTGACAAATTCATTTAACCAACTCATCAAGGTGAGTGTTTGTTAAACACGTAATTATTCGTGTTTTTAGTGCTAATATCCATTTGTTTATGGCATAATTAATAGCAAAAATGTATTTTTAGTGCATATATCGTTTATATTTGCTATTTATTATTGTAGGTACGGATATCAAGGAAAGGAAAAAAAATCAAGCCAAAGAGCCAAAATCGAGCACGAGAAATGGAAAGAGCAAGAAAAATCAAGTTTGACGGTGCATTCGTGTTTTATTGGGCTGGCCCGACACCATTTAAATGGGTCGAACCGACCTATTAATACATCTTAAGCTCAGCAGCCCACTTTTAGTCAGCAGCCCATTATGGCCCAGATTGGACGCAGCCACATAGGCCCATAACCAACACAAGCCCATCAAACCCCGCGTGAAGAATTTTTGGAAAGAATAAAGGAAAGCACAGGAGGCCCAACAATGAAATTGAGATCAGATATTATAGCTTATATGAAACACAGGGATTTTGGTCTGTCCATTTTTATTCACTTATGAGTTGGGTTATTGTAGAAACTTGTATTTACATAGAAACTAAGGGACTGATTTGAGCCATTCAAAACTTTGGACCAGATCATATAATTAAAAACACGGAAGGGCTGAAACTGACAATATGTTAAAAATTATAGAGGGACTAATAGTGACAATTTGTAAAACACCTTATCTTCCCCGATTTTCACTAAAAACACACACCACACACATTCCTTCAACCTCAAACCCTAACCAAAAAAATCATAAAACTAAACCAATTAACCGTAAAAATCTCTAATTAAACACAAAAATACAACTAAGAACTAGTCAATCGATTGATCTTGAAAAAAACAGCCTATCATTAACATATTCGTCTTCGGCTTTGTCAAAGGTCGTGAATGAGGAGGATGGTAATGGTAAGTTGGTAACCGTAATGGTGATGGTGATGGTGATGGTGATGGTGATGGTGATGGTGATGGTGATGGTGATGGTGATGGTGATGGTGATGGTGATGGTGATGGTGATGGTGATGGTGATGGTGATGGTGATGGTGATGGTGATGGTTCAGATGAGTTGATGTTTAGTAATAAGTTGTTGAGTTTGGATGCTTACGAGCAGGAATAGACTGATTATGTTGAGGAAGGTTACTAGAATTGATGAGGGAGCTAGGGTTTCGCTATGTACGCCAGGGTTGTTGCGTCGTTGAGGCAGTGTTTGATTTCTAGGTATGTTGTTGTGCAGACGAATGCTGTGGCGGCTTTTGGCGAATTTGTCGCTTGAGAAAACGAAGATTGTTAGGTCGAGGATTGTTCCGCCTTTGATTGATGTTTTGAAGGCGGAGTCGTAGTTCAGTTTGGCGTTAGAGGGGGAGAATAAAACTGCTATTAGAGTGTTGGGCGCATTGCAGCCTTTGCTTCATGCTTTGCATTCTGATAGTAAGCGGACTAGGCATGATTCGGCTTTGTCTTTGTATCATTTGTTATCGGTGTAGAGTAATCGAGTTAAGCTTGTTAAACTTGGAGCTTGTTCAACTCTGTTAACAATGTTGGAAACTGTGGTTAGGTAATAACAGTAGGACGTTGGTGGCCTGGTGGTTAGGTAATAACAGTAGGACGTTGGTGGCCTTATAGTTGAAAAAGAAAACATTTCATGGAACTATTAAGATTTAGCAACTGCTCTTTCGTTTTATGTCTAACTAGTTGTAAGACCTGTGCACGCACGGGATTTTAAAATAATAAAATTTAGTTTAATATTGTTATTTAATATGTATTATTTACCAAATGTGTTCTCGATAACATGTTCTTCATTTATATTTGAATGCAATCAGATACAGCATGCTATTTCTTAATGGAAATTCACCACTATGTTGCTGCTACCAAGAGGTATTGTAGTTTTCATGGTTACATTCGTCTTGAAAGCCTTCATGGTTAACTGAAGTAGCTTGTTCTGCACAATGAAATTCGACTATGTCATTTGTTAGAAGGGTTTTTTTGTCTAAGATATGTTGATACATGATTTTTATATTTGATAGGAGCTTATATGATATCTTTTCACTCGTATATTTTTCAAGAGCTCGTATTTCTTTGAATAGCCTTTGGTAACTCATATAACTTCAAGAGCTGAATATTGTTTCAACTCATTCTTAGGCAATCTCTCCGGACCTACCATTTGTCAAGGAGTGCTAATATGCTATACATACTGCTTGATAGATGGTCATTAGCTTCTGACCCCAGGTCCCCACTCACACTTCTGGCCAGATCTCCGTGAGAGAGACAACCATTCTAAGGTTTTCAAGAGTACGTGTTAATCACGTACAAAACGTAATTTGTTATCTGTGAGTTTTGTTATATATAACAGATTTAATTGTAGTGTCTTGACGCAATTTGGCTCTTTCGTTTCTTGGACGAGTTGATAGGTCAGTCATGCCATCAAAAAATTTATAGTAAACCAATGTCATGGATTGGGATCTATATCGCGTTGGAGTCTATGGTTTGCATCTAGCAATGGCGTGTGATTTATTACATGGTTTACGATACAGAAAGCTATGGTTCTCGTGTAATATGCTGCTTCTCTCACCATGATAGTTGTTGGGATGAAGATACCCATGGATCTGAACATTCCAATGCCAGGTCTTGTGGGCCAGCGGTGAAACTCGGTAGCATGGCCTTTATGTGCACCATGATAGCTAATTCATTGACATCTTTAGCAACAATGGACAGCAAGGAACTTCCCACAAACATCATAACTTTAGATATTCTGGTAACAACCTTAATTGGGAATGTTTGCATTCAAATGAAAAACACTATTTTTAACACTGATTACAGTCTGCTTCTCGTGTTGTTGTTAATACGTATATGCTCAGCTTCAACAATTCTGAAGTCTAAACAATACTTATAATCTAAATATCAAGATATAAATACTTTATATTTAGATATTAATATTTTATATCTAGATATTAATACTTTATATCTAGATATAAATAATTTATATCTAGATATAAATACTTTATATCTAGATATACGTTATATCTTGATATACTTTATATCTAGATATAAAATACTTTTTATATTTATAAATACTTTATATTTAGATATTAATACTTTATATCTAAATATAAATACTTTATATCTAAATATAAATACTTTATATCCAGATATACGTTATATCTAGATATACTTTATATCTCGATATAAAATAGTTTTTATATTTATAAATACTTTATATCTAGATATACATTATATCTAGATATATGTTATATCTAGATATACGTTATATCCGGATATAAAATGAAAGTAACAAATGAAAGTTGATCTGGCATAAAAAGATAGTTGATCCGTTATTTTTATCTAGATATAAATTTCAATTAACAAAATGACTTAATTTATATCTAGATATAGATAACGAATTGGATCAAATTTTTATATGGTTTTATAAATATCCAATTTTATATTTAGATATAAATAACAAATTAAAAACTGTGATTTATATATATCTAGGTATAAATAACAATTTAAAAATACTTATATCTATAAATACTTTATATCTAGATATATATACTTTATATCTAGATATTTATACTTTATATCTATATATAAATACCTTATATCCAGATATAAATACTTTATATCTAGATATAAAATAGTTTTTATATCTACAAATACTTTATATCTAGATATACGTTATATCTAGATATAAAATGACAGTTGATGTGGTATAAAATGGTAGTTGTATATCTAGATATAAATTTAAATTTACAAAATGACTTACTTTATATTTGGATATATATAACAAATTGGATCAAATTTTATATGATCATATAAATTTTTATTTTTATATCTAGATATGAATAACAACTTAAAAGTCAAGATTTATATATATCTGGATATAAATAGCAATTTATATCTATAAATACTTTATATCTAGATATATGACAATTTAAAAATAATTATATCTATAAATACTTTATATCTAGATATAAATACTTTATATCTAGATATAAGGAGTTGGTTTATTATACAAACTAGTATTTTCATGGAAACCAAGGGACAAATCCTACCTATCCATTAGTTGAGACCAAATCTTAAGAAAAAAACACGGAAGGACTAAGTTGCAAATAACCAAAACTATTCAGGGAAAAAAAGCGGAGGGACTAAACTGCAAATATTATATTTTCTTATTTATGTCCAGATATATATATATATATATATATATATATATATATATATATATATATATATATATATATATATATATATATATATATATATATATATATATATATATATATATATATATATATATATATATATATATATATATAGTTGCGTAACCCGCCCAACGGGCGGGTTCGGTTCGTAAATTTATTTTTTGATTGACCTTTGATAGTCGGATATAGTCCTTGCCAGTGTGTGAATACAACCTTTGTTGAAAACAAACCAACTTTGATATTATCTAACCTTGGTTCACCCATTAGACGGGTTCGTTTCACAAATCTTGTACTATGAGAATGTTAAATATTGTTTGGGCTTGTCTCATCCAACGAATTGGTTTATTTATAACTGTTTGTTCGAAACAACATTATGGTTCAATTTTAATGGTTGTTGCATTTTAATTACTACTTATTTCCATCTACCTAGCATATGTGATGAATATGACGACAATTATGGTAATTGTTGAGATTTACTAAAGATATCTGCACTTTTGATATTTGTGATGATCATTTACAAAGACTTACTTAAATGTATATCAATTATGAATATGCAAAATTACATACTAAATGGTAACAACAAAAATACATGAATATTCATTTAATGTGAGAAAGTAAAAGTTGTTGAAATATCTGCAAAAACACAAGTTGGCTTTGTGCAAGTCCATCTTAAATGTTATACCGGTTAATGCTACCTTGAGTCCATTTTCATCCATTCATCTCACATTACATGAATACAACCACATTTACATAAATAGCAAAGCTTTATTTGTACAAAAAATTAGAAAATCGGTTTGTCTAAACCACCATGTTCTACCAATGTACATTAAAGTTAAGCCGCACATGATTCTTTTGACTATTAAATAGTGTTGTAACAATTTGGGAAAAAATTGACATGGCCAAGTTTGGGCTAACAAACTAACCTTAGTTTAGTTTTTATTGACGACATTGACGCAAGAAATTATTATTATAAAAACTATATATTCAGTGTAATCCTTATAACTGACAAACTATGAAGTAATAAAACTTAAACATGTGTTTGGATCTGCAATACTACAACAAATTTTGGTTTTTTATTCTTTAACTCAATAAAATCAAATTCACGACGCACTTTTAAAATTCCTCAAGTAAAGAGTAGCAACTTTATAATAAACTTGTCTAATGATAGCATCACTTACGTCACGTTAAAATAGCCTCACTTTCAAAAACACGGGTTAATTCATCTATTATTTTTTTGAAAGGCATTAATTCATCTATTTATCTGTTCTATTTAACAATAAATAGACTAACCTAACAATAACAATAGGAGGATATCAAAGTATTTTTATTCGTGATTCAAAATCAAAAGGGAATAAAAAGAAAGAGGCACGATGGTCAGACATGGTCGTGTATTGATCCATCGAAAACACCGGCGACGAAGTCCATGTCCATGTGCTGAAAACTTGTGTCAAAATCCATATATCTGATGCAGAATTGTCAAGTTCCATAGAGGCTCGTGTAAGGGGGAAATCAGAATTTACATTTTACATTTTTATTATCATATCTGCAGTGAACCTATTTGCTACATACATAGAGGCAATTTATGATTACAAAAACCATAAGATTTCACCGTAATTGCCCGGTCCTTACACAAAATAGTTATGCAAACATTATTATTTTACCTTTATGGAGGTTATCATGACACCACAATGATCCTTGATATGTAAAGGTGCATCTATTTTATTTGGTAAATATCTAAAACATAATTTCTCTCTTGCCTTCGATAGATGTATGAAAAGTGTCTAAATGAATTAGGAAAAAAATCTACAAAGTATCAGAAGTGTCTAATAAGTAATTAGCATATCCCCCTGAAACTTAAATAAAGATGGCAACCACCAACTGATTGTCAAGCGTATCTTCGTAACTCTTCGATAATTGGTAAATCATAGTATAATAAGTAATTAGCATTACTGAACTTATAAATCAGAGTCGGTTCTGACCCATTTTGACCCATCATTTGCATCTTCATCAGTATGTACATATATTATGGCAGAAGTTATAAAAAGTTTTTGAAAATTATAAATCTTACGCTAATAATTAATTAGCATTATTGGACTCGCAATCAGAGTCAATTCTGATCCATTTTCACCCATCATTTGTATCTTCATCAGTGTGTACAATTATTGTTACTGGAGATTTCTAAGATACCATCTAAGGTCAAGGTAAGTTTCAAAACATCATACAACTTAAAGAATGTAATGGAATCATAGAGGACGTCAAATCAAACCTTGAGGATGTTGATTGAAGATATCCGTGTCTCTTTTTGGTTTTCATGTAAAGTTGTCTTTTCCACTGCGGTTCATGTTGTAGTCACACACATCTTGGTCACTGCCTTGACGCTCGAAGTCTTTGCCGAATCGTGTAACCTCTGTGTAACTTACAGCTGAGGTCTCAAAAACAACAAACTTATGCCCCTGTGACCTTTGGACCCATAAGGGTGGGGAACCCTCACAGTTTGATAAAAGCAAAAGCAACACAGAAGATCTTGATTTCTGATTCCCAGTCATTGACAGTAGAAACTTGTTCATTTAAGTTATAGGAAAAGCATTGAATGCAACAACACGAAGCATGATCAACTAACATTTTATAAGTGATCATAATGTTTCATGGTTATTAACATTTAGTTAGTTGGTGTTGGAGATGGACCATGTGACATGATGAAGGAACTTGATGACAATATTCCTACTCTAGCTTTTGACAATTTCCAGGCAAGTAATGAGTGTGTTGTGTTTATCTTCATTCTCAAATTTTGCAAAAGGGGAACAGATCAAATGGGTTCAATAGATGAATGTCGCACAAATTCAACAGTAAATGTATACACCCACCATAATACGGTTTCATTGCATTTGACAAAGATACAAAGTTACCAGAATTGATCCATTCCTAAGTTACCTGATCAAAACTGATTATATGATACATTAATTGGTAGTAGGTCAAACTAAGTTTACTCATAAATAAATAAACTATTTAATAGTTTGTAAATAACCAGAAGTCGTTGGCGATTAGGCAGGACACTTGGTAGTAGGTCTTCTTGAGGAGGCGGTGGCACGATAACATGGAGGGTTAGTTGTATAAGCGGCCGACTTGGTGGTGACCATATTGGGATAGATGTAACTGGTTCTATCAAAAGTGATTCGCATTTTAGCATATACTCTATTGTGCTCAAGACAATCATAAGAACCAGAATTTTCTTCTATTTGTGCCTTAAAATTGAGGAATGTGTATACCGTGAGGGCTAAAGTTATGGGATTAAGAGTCAAAAGTTCCATTGTTGTTAGGAATGTTCAGAAGTTATGGAAGTAGACAAGAAACAGAGCTGGATGGGGAAAGTCTTGCAAGGATATCAGTTGAAAAATGTTGTTTTAGGAGTGTTTGGATATGGTTTTAGCATGAAAGTGTTTGACATTTATGCACATTGATCATAATGACGCCTACTGTGATGACAATCTCTATGCTACCTTTGTGAGGGTGCAACTGCAACTATGGTGTAGGGAGAAGTCTGATATGACTGGAAAAAAAGACATTAAAAAAGAAAATACATATATAAATGTATATGACAATGGTCCGCATTGTTGCTCTCCAAACATCAACAAATATGACAATGGTTTAACGTGATGATATAATGATGAATGTATATCTACAACGACATGAATTTAAAAACTAAAAAAGTGACATGACCAACAAACCTATCTTATGAGACGAGGGAAAAATTACTAAAATTTGGTTAAATGGAAGGGTACGTCGCTGATGTTCTTGCAGCTGGTATGGAGCTGGCCTCATTCATGTAGAAAACGTAATAGTAAGTACAAAACCATCATACTTCAATAAAATCAGATACAAAACATAAGATGTACCTTAGACTTTGCAAGAAGAAGGGTTGACTGACCAAGTGACTTCCCATGTTGTTGAAGAAATTATGTATAATATTTAGGCACCTGATTCACAGCTTCACCAAATGCTTATAAACTCAGAATGCTTCTTCACCAAGTCTTGATTCTCCTCTCCTCTAGATGCCCCATCTGCAAAACCAACTTCAAACGATGTAAGTAACTAATTAACCATCAACAGACATTATTGAAAATATTAGAAACAGAATTATGATATAAATATATAAAGAACCAAAGAAAGATGCAATGTTAGTAACTGTATAAAGTAACCTGAAGATATTTTGGGGAAAGTCATGCAAGACCACCAGCTTGTGTGATGTTTGACACCCGAACCCAATAACCCAAAATTGTTAACGGGTTATCGGTTCGACCCAATAAGACCATATTTTGTTTACGTTAATATATTGATCATTCATCTATAGGTGGTTGGTTAATCTTCTTGCATCTTATGTCAGCGTTAAAATCTAAAAAATTTGAATATAAGAAGAGAATATCATGCTAACGATTAAATTACTCAAAATGAATGAGATATACTAAGTGGGTGGGTTCACTTGACCATAAAGCAAAAATAGACCAATTAGAGCTAAACATTTGATTGTTAAGTCTTACACATATGTTGGGTTTTAATGTAAATTTGATCAGTTACATTTTGCTTACAGTTGATAAAAATGTTATACATTTGATCATAGCCATAATCAAGTATTATCTAAATGATAAATTTTATAACAGCTTGATAAAATATAAACCGCATTCAAATTTTTTCACTCTCCGTCTCATTCTATAACATTACCACATAAAAACACATTAACATAACCGAACAATAAATCAAAACAAAAGTGGATGAAAAATCAACTTGCATAACTCATTTTTTGATTGACAAACTCCTGGTTAAAATCACCACAAAACCGTAGGTAAATTGAAAACACTTGTACTAGATTATTATAATGACACAAAAAATAGGTAACATATGTAGAGATAACTTAAGTAGCGTATAAAAAATAGATGAAATATCGAGACAAGGCATTGAAGTCGAATGTATCTTGGTGATAAAACACTAATTTTCTTACCGCTCTACTTTGGTTAAAATATATATACCTTAGAATCTTTCTCGATTCGACCACAAATATACAATTAGTATTGTCTTCTAAGTTGCTGTTATCATCATCATGTCTTCTTATTTGTCTTTAAAAGTTGCTAGTTAGTATTAAATTGCTCAAATAGATGAATGCAAGCATCAACATCAGTTGCTTGCAATATTTTTTGGCAACCTGCTGTCATAAATTAAAAAAGTGAACCATAAGAATTAAATCTAACCGTTTCGACCCATTTTTATGAATGGGCTGATTCGGGAAATGTTTTATACCAAACAGCTCAAGTGGCCAAAAAATAAGTCATAGCTCCATAAGCTGGATCTAGGGCACCTTTGTAACCATAACCTGCGTTATTTGGAGCTGCTTGTTCATTGTTTCCAAGTTGTGTAGAACAGTAGAAGGGTATTGGCCAAGACCAATGGTGGGTCCAGCATGAGCATAATCAAGTGCTTGCTCTCCACCAGTCTGAACATACGTAGACATTTGACTAATAGTCACAATGGATGAAGTCGTTCTAAATTACTATCCGTGCAAACTAAAATAAGGTGTATACAGTTATTAGAAAATATCAGTATCGGTGTTAGAAACTTGACCTATGAATAGCAGGAAAGGAGAAGCAATTTTGGTCTTAGATACTTTTTGATGTAAAAACAACTACATGTACCAAACATATATCAGACTTGAAATTTTCATTCTCAAGTCATTTTAAGAGGCTTATTAGTAAACTGACTAACTACAACCAATATTATTCCGCCATAATATAGAGAAACAATAAATAAACCTCATACAAGTTTCAGCTTTGGGTGTTAGGAATAACTAATTCACCTCAAACAAATTACTATCCCTTGTAACTCTACTTGTACGCTGACTTCCAATACTTCCACTTTGATTTTAATAAGTTGATTCCAGGATTAGCAAGAATCTGCATAAGTAGGCAGTTATGAGTTGCCTTTTCAATATTCCAAAGTTTAACATTTGTAATACCTCTATGGGCCAAAAGTAAGATCGACAACACCCACAAGCTTCTAAGTTCCATCTTGCATAGGTAAACTTTAAAAACCAATGTGTGATATGTAGTGGTGGACACTCACTTATTCAAGCAATATCATGAACTCGTGAAGCCATATTCTTGGCTGTTTCGTTAACATCCATGTCCCTGTTGACACACTCCCTCTGGTATCCATCGCCACTACCACCACGGTTTGAAGGGGCTCTTCCATGGCCACCACCTTTGTTGACATATTCATTCCTACTGCCGATATCATATACTTCAAATGGTTAACGATATCATATGAAATCTTTTAATATGATTTACTTCTAGCAAGATCTTGAATTTACTGGAAAAGTCTGAATGTATACAGAGTTCTTCAGAAGTTGTTAAAAAATTTACCTCGTCAATTTCGCCCAGGATGATTATAAAAGGTGGAGACATCATTATGTTGTATCCAACAAACGCGCACAAACATTCCATGTTCTGTACACTTAGCTCCAAATATGTGCCTACACCTACACTCGTAGATCATCAAGATCAAATAGACGAATACAATACTTGACCTACCTCCCCGATAATTTAAGAACTTTAACACAATCGTGATTTACGGGCTATGAAAAAACAGGACATGTTCATCGTAAAGCTCATATGTCTAAAGCAGATTCTAAATTTATGACCGACTGTTGTATTTACTTGCCATAGCCTATTGACCTAAAGCTTTCAACACAAAACATGAGAGTTCGTTGTGAGTTAAGGATACATAATCTAACCTCGGAGGTGGTTTAACACCCTCTTCTAACCCATTCATTGGCATAAGATGCTTATTAAGATTCAGTTAAAAAGCTAACCCAAACACCCATAAGGCTAACTAAAAGTAGTCGAAGTACCATATATCCAAAAGTATACCCTTGCCCAGCTCAACCCCAGCAACCAAAAGTAGTCGAAGTACCACTCATGACTTGCGAGCATGCAGTTGCGGAAACACTATCTATAATCCATTTATGATAATACCTTAGCTTTAGTATTCATGTCGTTTGAACCTTGGATCATTTAGGTAGAGTCACCCTGTAAAATCCCTGTAAATAGCTATAAGGCACATATATACAGAATTACAAATATTGTACATCGCATATGGGTCAAACAGTAGGAGACTCCACGACCATCCTTATCTTGAAAATTCAGATTTGTAAATCGTAACAACCTTATATAACTGGTATAGTACATAATAGGAGACTCCACGACCATCCTTAGATCCAGTGCCGTAGAACAAAACAACAATAGCATCAAGTATACCGATGTCAATCGATGTCTCAAATCCTAAATTTTATCAACCGCCATCATCAGTTACTAAAAAACTCAATTCCTTAAAACCCTAACAGTACAGATAAGAAAATTATGTAGTCTTCTGTTTTTAAGAGTTTATGTATGCTAACAAAATTTTAAAACCTTAAATCTATCCCTTCGCTAAATAACCTCAATCTCCAGAATTAAAACAAACAGTTAATATGCGTACCTGATGAAGGAGATCGACTGTTATTATACTTAATTTTATCATTGTTTAATTTTTATATGCAAGTATTAAAGATTTTATTCGGTAATAGAGTGTATATTTAGTCAGAGAATTTTCCGAACCTTAAAAACAATATACACTTTCCAAAATAAAAATTAGAAACATACACTTTCCGAAATATAATTATAACCAATAAGATAATGCCACGTAGGATTTGAGGTGGCGCTATTTTATTATCCTATGTCAAACTTAGCCCCATATATATTATATATATATATATATATATATATATATATATATATATATATATATATATATATATATATATATATATATATATATATATATATATATATATATATATATATATATATATATATATATATATATATATATATATATATATATATATATATATATATATATATATATATATATATATATATATATATATATATATATATATATATATATATATATATATATATATATATATATATATATATATATATATATATATATATATATATATATATATATATATATATATATATATATATATATATATATAAAGTATATCTAGATATACCTTTTTAATGTCACTTTATATCTAGATATAAGGGTCAATTTAATAATTATGATCAAATATATATAAAGTATATCTAGATATATACAAAGTATATCTAGATATATAAAAAGTATATCTAGATATATATAAAGTATATCTGGATATATATAAAGTATATCTGGATATATATAAAAAGTATATCTAGATATACCTTTTTAACATTTTTAATGTCACTTTATATCTAGATATAAGGTCAATTTAATAATTATGATCAGATATATATAAAGTTTATATCTAGATATATACAAAGTATATCTGGATATATAAAAGTATATTTAGATATATATAAAGTATATCTGGATATATATAAAGTATATCTAAATATACCTTTTTAACTTTTTAATGTCACTTTATATCCAGATATAAGGTCAATTTAATAATTATGATCAGATATATATAAAGTATATCTAGATATATACAAAGTATATATAGATATATCTAAAGTATATCTAGATATATATATAAAGTTGTTAGCCCTTATTTTATATAGTCGAACAAGAATGTAATAGGTCATCTTAGTCGTTAATGGTCTTTTATTGTAATAGGTTAGTCAGGAAAACCGGGCTTGGACTTTAAGCTAATATTGTATAAGTTAGGGGCGTAAGCCCAAAACAAAGCCAAGCCCGGCCCAAGGATTCTAAACCCACGGCCCATATGCCAAGGGTATATATACCCTCTTCCATGTGTGGAAGAGGGTGTTGGTTCATTTTACTTTCTCTCTCTAGTAAAGATAAACCTTCCAAAATCTCTTTTGTTTCTCTCTCTACTTTTCTTCTCTTTCTCTCTCTAAATATCTCTTCTAAATCTTGTCTTATGGATTAAATGGGATTAACATTTGGTATCAAGAGCCTATAGTGGATAGGTGATTGAAGATTCGTGTGTTGTGTTCTTGATTTTTCGTGGTTATTTTGATCTATATCTCACGTCCCAAATTTTTTCTTGTGTTTTTTATGGTTTTTTCTTGATACAAATCTTCTACATAGTTGTGGTAGAGATTTGGTATAGTTACTTTGGCTAAAAACACAAAACTTTTGGGTGTTTTGATCATTTTTTGGCTTAAAATCACGAATTGGTTGAGTTTTGTCCGAGAAAAGTGGGATTTATTCCGATCAGGTCATCGGAAAAGGGTTTAAAGTTATTCCGATCAGTGTAATCGGAATATGGTTTAGAGATTCCGATTTGGTGCATTCCGATTTGGACATTCCGATTTGACATTCTGATCTGAGCATTCCGATTTGGACATTCTGATTTGACATTCCGATTTGAGCATTCTGATTTGACATTCCGATCTGAGCATTCCGATTTGACATTCCGATCTGGACATTCCGATCAGGGTATTCCGATAGGGTTTATTCCGACAAGGTTATTCCGACAAGGGTATTCCGATCAAGGACATTCCGATGGAAATTTTGTTCGAGTATTTTTCAGACTTAGCCACTATCTAGACTAGTCCCGGAATATAGTTTAAAAAAAGAGTTTTTTGGCGGGAAAACTCCAAAAAAATTTATTTTTTCCTAGACCATTTTTAGGCCATTTAAGTTTCAATTTCAATTTTTGGCGATGCGAAAAAATTTTCGATCAAAAATTCGAATTTTCGGAACAAAATTCAAATTTTTATGCCATTTTAGGTTTTATTTTTTGTCAAAATTTTTCATTTTTCAAATTTTTTCCCTACTAGTTTTTGGCTATTTTTAACTCGATTTCAAAATTTGGTGATTCAAAAATTTTTCGGCTTACCGTTTTGTCGGACTGAGGAATTTATTGTCGGACTGAGAAAAAAAATTGGAATTTTCGGAATTTCAACCACAATCAAATCACAACACATCCACTAAGATCCGTAATCCATACACATCATATCTTCATCGAGACATCCGTTCAATGGACATCTTCGTGGATTCAACAACAACAACGTCCATGGCTAAGATGAATAAAGTGAAGATGCAAAATCCAAAGGTTCAGACAAACATTGAGACTCCAATCACTAAACCTGCTAACAAGGATTCTCCAACCAAAACCGTTCATGCAATCAAATACAAGATGTCGAAAGCAAAATAAAGATGCATGGAACACATAAAGTTACTTCAGTCACACCTTCAGGTTCTTTCAAGAGAAGACCTAAAAGGCACTCGTCTTGAAATTGGATTCAAACGGGTATTCTTTCTACTATTTGGTCAAGATGTTGAGTCATTCATCAGAACGATGCTACTTAATGTGGACCATCTTCAACAAGAACTTGAAAGAGACGATTTTCACGAGAATATATCCATGGAGGTCCTTCTAGCTCTTAACAATCAGTTCCAGCAATTCATTGACTCAAGTGGCTTATCCAAAAACGATCGAGAGTTCACAAGCACATACTTTACCAAATATACTCTCGTAGATCTTCAAGCGTTCAAAGAGACACTTCTTCAACATATGAGCAATATAAAGAAGTCAATTGCTGAAAGAACACGCCATCAAAGGCACTTTCAAAGAAGGGTGAATCAAAGACTGATGCAGACGAAAGAGAGCACTGTCGATATAGATCAAGCATGAGATGCTTCTTCGGTTGATACAGAGAGCAGCGGGACAGAATCAGAAACGCAGCATATCAGTACCAGCCCAGGGAATGATCAAACAACCAATGATGCAGAAATCAGACCCATTTATGATGACCAGCCAATGGCTATGGTACATTTAAATGCTGAATACGATGTTCCTCAACATACTGAGCAATCTGAACCCATTCTTGACATGTATCTAGTGGAAAAGGTTGATAGCAATACCACACCTGATACATCAGATACGAGTAATAATGGAGGAGAGACTTCTCAGGATGTTGATTCTAAGATTCACGAGCTTGAAAGTCTGTTAGCTCAGAAAACTAAAGATTTTGAGGATGCCAAACTTGATTTTTCAAAGAAAAATAACAAATTTGAGGCTTACTTTGAAAAACTTGAGAAAGCAAATGTTGTTCTTGAACAAAAATTGGATCGTAAGATACAAGATTTTAACGCGGAACAAGAACATTTTGTGAAACAAATAAATTTGTTAGTATCAAAGTTGCCTTCTCAAAATCCAAGTCCTCCACCTGCTTCATTAACTGAATTAGCTATGAAACCTATCGACACTGTAGAAAGTAATGATGTGAATGCTGATAACGCCATATTTGATAATATGAACATTAAGTTAGAACAACGTGTTGCTCAATTACTCTACAAAATGAGCAATTAAAGGCTCAGATTCAGAAAAAGGTTTTTGCACTGACAGCGGTGAAAAACAAATTAAGGAAGATAAAAGGAAATAGTGTGGATAAGTTACCAAAACAGTCAGTCTTGGGGAAACCTCCTTCTCAATCATTCAGAAATCGCTTAGTTGCTAGACAACCTAATGCGTTTAAATCTGAATGACCCAAAACGTCGAATCCGAGGTTTGCATCCCAAGTTGACGTGCGTAGCAAGTTGCCTAAACCAGTCACTCCAGAAACTAGACCCTCCTTAAGCCAGACTGCATCTGCTAAACCCTATCACATGAATGCTTCAAGCAACTCTAGAAATAGCTCCAAGAACTTGCCTAGGCGTAGTTCAAATGACGTGGGTCACAAATGCTATCTAGAGGATGCTAAAAACAATACACAAGCAAGAGATAGGACCAAACCACAACCTAGGAGAGTTGTTCACACATCTAGGAATTCTAGACCCTTCTATGATGTGCACAATTCTGCAAACCCTAGGAACTCTAGAGCCTTCTCAGATTCTAAGCACTTTGTTTGCACGAAATGTAACAAATGCGTGTTTAATGACATTCATGATGATTGTATCACTAAAGTCCTGAACAAGGTGAACCAAAAAGCTAGAGCACCTCAGAGACGGAACCCTAAAGGAAATAGGTTTTCTCCAACTAAGTCTTCCGCTGTGCATGAGAAAACTATGTCTCCTAATGGAAAGATATTTCCCTCTAGCTCGACATAGGTTCAAGGTGAACCCCCACATGGTTCTCATCAAGATATCGCTAACCCACATGCAAGCATACAAACTACTGATGAAAGTGTAGGTAATAAAGTAAAGGTTCAACAAGAACACAAAGGTTTTCCATATTCATACCGCTCAACAAAAGACACTCTCAGAGTTTGGTTACTGAAGAAACAGATATCAGAGAAACAAGCGTCTCAGAGGCTTCTAAATTAAGCTTCTACAATGACTTACAGTCACATATCAGGCTGTAACTCGAACGTCAAAGAAAGGGAACTTTATATCTTCAACGATAAGTTGCCCTCAAAACGAGAAATTCATATTTCTTAGTCACGAGCTTCTATTAAAACTATTCAAAAGTTTTATGCTCGTGTGCATGGCTTATAGTCAAATTACAGATTGTAACCCGGGCTCACAAGATAGGAAAGTTCATCCCGAGTATGACTTATCCTCAAAACGAGAAATTCGATTTTCTCGGATACGAGCTAATATTAAAACTATTCGAAAGTTTTAAGCTCATGTAAATGACTTCTAAGCACATCACAGCTTAGGACTCGGACCTAAAATTAGGAAAGTTTATCTCGGACGATAACTTATTCTTTTCAACGAGAAATTCATATTTCTCGGTCATGAGCTTCTCATAAAAACATTCAAAGTTTTTAAGCTCATGAAAAACGATTTCTAAGTAAATATCAGCTTAGATCTCGAACTTCAACTTAAGGAAAGTTTATCACGGATGATAACTTATCCTTCACAACGGGAAATTTATTTTTCTCGGTCATGAGCTAGTCACAAAACAATCCAAGTTTTGAGCTCATAAAACAACGGATCCGACAGGGAAGTGTACGTTTCAGTGCGCTTTCCCTAATCAATAGAAGAGAAGTCTTCTATCCTGATTATTTTAAAACCGTTGAACACAATTTTTCATGAATTTCTCAAAAGGTTTTTCTAAATCTTTCAAAATTGTGTGTTCAACACTCCCTTCCTCATATGTGGTTTTTATATCTCAAAATTGTCATATGTTATTTTGATCAATTTTTGAGGGGGAGTGTTTTAAAATCAAGCCTTTAATATTGTTGGGTACATCTAAGAAATTGTCATGTTTTATGTATCCAACACATTCCGAAAATGGTTTAAAACTATCATAAGTAATAAATTATATCGGACAAGGCATCTCATCTCCGTACCTCAACATATTTTGTGGTGTCGTTCTTCTAAAATTTTGTCAAATTTTGTCTCAAGACACACATATATTGTTGAGGGGGAGCGACCCGACTGAATATGTTCCATAATTCATGCGTACACACATGTTTCTCTCCCAATCGGTTTTTAGAAAATGTCATATTTTAATCAATTGGTATCTCTAATATTATGTTTTTATATTAGAGATAGGGGGAGAAAATGTGATTAAAATGTACAATATCGCAACATGTGATCTTAAAGACTCAAGTGCAACTCTTTCCTTCACATGCTAAACTATTTTGTATATCGATGCATGTGTGTAGGGGGAGCTTTTCGGAAATGTAAAACTTTCAAGTGTTAAAAGTTTTGATTTTTCTCAAACACTTTGAATGGTTTTCAATGGTTTATGGTTACGATCTATACCCAAAACAACCTACTATCCACGACGGAACGATGGAGTCAAAAGGTGGTTTAGGATAGGAAACTAAGTCCTATGATCCAACCAGAACCGGATGGATCTACCCAAGGACATTCCATAGCTAGAAATAGTTGTCCTTAGGAAAGAAGGAGTTGAATGAAGCTGAATGCGGACCAATTACTTAAGTTAGCACTGGAACAATCACAACAAGGTGCTAATGATGACGTATTGGTAAGCATTGAAGGAGTTGAATATTCTATGAAACTTAGGTAGAAACCGGGTTAACACATCTTTTGAAGACAAGTGTCATGGACCCAGTGATGCGATGTACAACTCTTCCCCATCCATTTGAGTTTCTCTCAAAAGAAACTTGTCTCATTGTCACGGAGATCAACACGTATCTATTGACTTTCTCACTCCGAGTTAGTTAATATTGAAAAGGTGGCAGTCTGCTCCAGCCTCCGATCACCAAAATGCACTTATTGAGTCTAGAGCCAAACGAGATCTTTCTATCATCTCATTAGGACACAATCGATTCCTACGTATTATCCTTGTGATATTGCCAGAACATCTGAGTGATACGATTCACAATGAAGATGGAAATCCTGCTTGAGCCAGCATCAAACAAGCTCATGGTAGGTAACCTGTGCGATTCTACACGAATCAAACTTGTGATAACTGGAAAGCAACTAAGTTTGGATTCTTAATTGATTCAAACTTGATTCCAAGTTTCTTCGCAAAATCCATGTGATCTTGCCAGAACATTCAGAGTGACATTCTTTAGTGTTCACAGTGACGAATGGAAATCCTTCCAGTATCAACATCAAACAGCACTGCGGTAGGTAACATGCAAGATTCTTATGAATCGAGCTTGTGGCAAACTGGAAAGCAACAATGGTGCGATTCTTATAGAATCAAACTTGTTCCAGGAATTCTGAATGGACGACTCTAATCAAACGGATAACCGTATCCTTTTTTATTCACTCTTTACGTTCGCAGTCTACTTTGAGACGGTCGAGTAAAGAGAACTGGCTACTACCGCCGGGAAACCCTGCCAAGGAGGTTCTTAATCGAATCTACCCAATCACAGGTACGGTATCTAATACCGTCTAAACGGTCTTCACCGACCGGAGGTAAAACGCTACCAAATTAGGATGAAATGTTCAAAGCCATTTTATCCGTGTCTATATATGTTGCTGCATATCAAGAAGGTGGCGTAGCTGTGTAACCGAAGTCGATTCAGAAGTCAGAAGAGCACAAGATGGTGATATTCAAGATACCTAAGAATGTAAGAATGTAATGGGTCATCTTAGTCACAAGGAGCACAGATGAAGATCTCAAGCACTCAAAGTCAAATGACAAAGGCTCAAGATAAAGATCACAAAAGCATGAAGGAACAAAGTTGTTACAAACAAGATCAAGACCAAGATACAAGACCAAAGCAGGAAGATCTCCTCTACAAGAATGTATTCACTCAACCATCTTATGGTTTTTAGGCTTTTTAAGATGACCGATACATTGGGGGAGATTGTTAGCCCTATATTTTATATAGTCGAACAAGAATGTAATAGGTCATCTTAGTCGTTAATGGTCTTGTATTGTAATAGGTTAGTCGGGAAAACCGGGCTTGGACTTTAAGCTAATATTGTATAAGTTAGGGGCGTAAGCCCAAAACAAAGCCAATCCCGGCCCAAGGATTCTAAACCCACGGCCCATATGCCAAGGGTATATATACCCTCTTCCATGTGTGGAAGAGGGTGTTGGTTCATTTTATTTTCTCTCTCTAGTAAAGATAAACCTTCCAAAATCTATCTTGTTTCTCTCTCTACTTTTCTTCTCGTTCTCTCTCTAAATATCTCTTCTAAATCTTGTGTTATGGATTAAATGGGATTAACAAAAGTATATCTGGATATATAAAAAGTATATATAGATATAAGGGTCAGTATAATAATTATGATCAGATAATATTTTGGTGGTAACTGTGTTTTTTTTGCCGCTCGAATTTTTTTCCGCTCGAATTTTTTTTTCCGCTCGAAATTATTTTTTTCCTGAAAAACAAATAATCTGTTTATATCTAGATATAAAACAAGGAGGTTTAGATTTTACAAAAAAACAAGTTTACCTTACTTGTTTATATCTAGATATAAAAAATAAGCTTTTTATATCTAGATATTAAACTAGGAGATTTAGAGATTAGAGAAGAATAAGTTTACTTGTTTATATCTAGATATAAAACAAGTATATCTAGATATAAAACATATATATCTAGATATACAACAAGTATATATCTAGATATAGAATAAGACTACCTTAATTGTATATGAGAGTGTAATTAAACAAGTAACAGTGTAACAGTGTTTTATATCTAGATATAACAAGCATGTTTATATCCAGGTATAAAACAAGAATTCCTTACTTGTTTATATCCAAATATTAAACAAATAGGTTTTTTATATCTTGAAATAAAACAAATAGGTTGATTATATCTAGATATAAAACAAGTATATCAAGATATAAAACAAATAGGTTGTTTATATCTAGATATAAAACAAGGAGTGTAGAAACTAGAAGGGGGGGGGGGGGGGGGCGTTGAATAGTTTCTTATATTTGCTTGTTAAAATGTGGTTTCCAAAAATCCTTTTTCAAAAACATAGGCTTGATGAAATATGTGAAATCTTCTTATGCACAATATGAACAATAGTGTAACTAAACTAATACTAACAAAAATATATCCACAAAGAATAAAGAATGATAGTGTAACTAAGCTAATACTAACAAATGTATATGCATAAAGAATAAAGAGTGTAAAGAGTTAAGGGTAAAGAAAGATCAAACCGAACACCAAGGATTTATAGTGGTTCGGCAACGAAGCTCACTCCTCGTTCCTACTCCACTCCTCGAGTACTCCTTACTCGAGAGTTCACTACATAACAAGCTCCTTATGGTGGAGAAAACCGTACACGTCGCTTAACCAATTTCCGACTCTAAGCTAAAAGTCGAGCCCTAATCGTAGCTAGGACCAATCTACACAACTATACTTAGTACATACACAACTTCCAAATAGACACAACTACTTGGATCTTCACAACTATGACACAACTACAAGTGTATAAAATTAGATCTTCAATGGATCTTTGGTGGTGGACTCAACACTTCACAAGGATAGTGTTCTTCTCTTTGCACTTGGAGAGGAAGGGATGGAAGAACAAGATTCACTTCTTAAACAACTAATAATCAAACAAATGATCAAAGATTTGAGAGATTAAAGAAGGGGTTTGAATCTGGAAATAAATGTGCAAAAGAGGTGATTTGAAAAGCTGAGAATGGTCCACTATTTATAGGACAAGAAGGCAAACGGCTATATCTGGTGGCGGTTCCTTAGCTCAGCCTGCGGTTCCTTATCGATAAGGAACCGCCTAGGCGCTAGAGAACCGCTGCCTAGACTCCGCTCCATTTTTTGTCCTTTAGTGGTGGAGGTCTTATTTGGATATAAAAAATATCCTGAAAGGATATTCTTAGCCAAATAAGAATATGCCATTTTCAAATTTCAAATAAATAATTTAATAAAACATTTTCTTAAAAAGAATGTTTAATAAAAAAACTTGTCACACTTAAATAAAAAGTGAGTTTTAAGAAAGATTAAATCATTTGATCACTTGATTAAGGTTAGTACTTGTTTATCCATACCTTAAGTGAAAATGGGTAAAATGAAAAGTACTTGAACTCAAGAATTCGTTTTTTATCATTTTCGTAAATGCTTGTTTTTACATATTGTCGTAATCAAAACTAAGCGAGACCGAAAAATGCAAGTAACGTTTTTAGTCATTATTGCATTAACAATCTCCTCCTTTTTAATTCCAACAATACATAAACTCAATCACACAAAAACAAGATTTTCGAAGACGAGTTTATTCATTTCTCCCCCTTTGTCGAAGCAAAAAGGTTGCGTAAGCCGATGTTGAAGAAATGGACTTTGCAAAGACTCCCCTTTGGTGCTTACTGCCCCTAGCTTGGGGCACCGAGGAATCGAGATATGGTGACAAGCTACATAGAAGGGTTAGTTGAACAAAGGAAACAACCAACAAGATATAGCAATAGGTCACATAAAAAAATAAATAAAAGAGAAGAAAGACACAAAGATAAAGATCCAAGATAAGTTACAAAAAAAACATCATACAAAGTTGTATGGAAAAAGAAAACAAGCCAAAAGCATAAATCTAATCCTAGTTATTCTAGAATTGTAAGATTTGCTAGAGTTTGGTGTCTTGTGGATAAGCAACCAATGCTTATAAGAAAGACAAGGTAATTGCAGAGGGTGGTGGTGGTGGCTTGTTGGAGATCTCATAATCATAGTGAATAGGAGGCTTGATTAAGAGACTCTTGATGTAGCTCAACTCCTCATAGATGTGTGCCATAGCAAGATGTTGATTGTGACAACAATGACAATATGTTCCGTGGTGCATGACATTATCATGAGAAGGAGGAAGAACACTAAAGGGTGGTGGTGGAAGCAAAGAAGTTCCACAATCAACATTCTTGGAAGGAGAGATGTGATTAAGAGTGTTCTTGGGTGAAGTTGGGTTGAAAGCAATTGGAGAGAATGGTGGGGATTCAAGGCTTTCATTGGGAGAATAAGACATTTTGTGGTGTGAAGAAAGGCAAAATGCTTAAGGTTTAAATAGGGAAGGTTTAAGGTATTTTGGGGTGGTCAAAGGGTTTGAAACTAAGATTCTCAAAAATGTTGGAGCAAATCTGGAGTTTCAGAGAAAAACCCGAAAAAGGAAGGCGCTGTACGCGGTTCCTTATCATGCCCGGCGGTTCCTTATCACTAAGGAACCGCGGTTCACTTATGGAACCGCCTACAGGGGCTTGTGTATGGTGGAAGATTTTTGTCTCAGCAAATCTTATTTTTCTAGTCTAACTTATCATAGGGATATGCTTAAAAGCAAAGATAGACAAAGAAAACATATGCACACATACCAAATAGACATTTGACAAAAAAAATCAATGTAGGAGGTGTGTAATACAAGACCTTAAGTCATGACACAATGATCCTCCATGATTCTATCTTGTTCTTGCTATGTTTGAGAGAAACATACATATGAATTATGTAAGCTCTAGATTAAAAGCGAGAATCTATGAAAACCGTTTTTTGATTGAATTAACAATGTAAAAAAGCATTTTTCAACCATTTTGATGAAAACTTTGAGAGTTTTGAAAAAGATAGGAGAAGATTTTTCAAAAGGAGTTTAAAAGACACAAAGACTCAAAGTGATAAACTATAAAAAGAAGGAAATCAAGGAAGATGTTCCATTAATCCTAGACCTAGACGTAGGTAATTAAAAGGTTCCCTCTTAAGTGGCTTAGTGAAGATGTCGGCTAAGTTGTCCTCGGAGGGCACCTTCTCAATAGAAATGTTCCCCTTTTGAAAATTATCCCTAAGGAAATGGTGTCTAATTTCTATGTGTTTGGTTCGCGAATGTTGCACGGGATTCTTGCTAAGGTCTATAGCGCCTTTATTATCGCACATGATGGCAACATCATCAAGAAAAATCCCGTAATCAACAAGCGCTTGCTTCATCCATAGAGCTTGTTGGCATGATTTTCCGGCACTCACATACTCGGCTTCCATGGTGGATATCACAAGAGCGGTTTGTTTCTTGGAGAACCAAGAAGTTAAACAACAACCCATGAAGGTACAAACTCTACTAGTGCTTTTCCGATCCACATAGTCTCCCACATGATCCGAGTCCGCGTACACAATGGTTTCTACGCTGGTCCCTTTAGGATACCATAATCCTAAATGTATAGTGCCTTTAATGTATCGGAATATACGCTTAACCGCTTCAAGGTGAGAGGTTTTGGGAGCCTCTTGGAAGCGAGCACAAAGGCAAACACTAAACATGATATCCGGTCGACTTGCCGTTAGGTACAACAAACTACCAATCATACCTCTATATTTGGTGTTGTCTACCGACTCACAATCATCATCTACGGCGAGTTTAGTATCCGAGGCCATAGGGGTCTTCATTGGTCTAGATTCTTCTAATCCAAATTTCTTTAGCATTTCTTTAGCGTACTTAGATTGACTAAAGAAAATACCATCGTCCATTTGTTTAATTTGGAGTCATAAAAAGAAGTTAAGTTCTCCCATCATACTCATTTCAAACTCATCATGCATGATTTTGGCAAAATCATCACACAATTCTTGACAATTTGAGCCAAATATAATGTCATCAACATATATTTGTACGATTATGAGGTGAGGAACTTTCTTCTTTGTAAAGAGTGTATTGTCTACCATTCCCATTGTATACTCATGTTTAACAAGAAACGCTTTAAGTCTATCATACCAAGCTTTGGGTGCTTGTTTGAGTCCATAAAGTGCTTTCTTAAGCTTGTAAACATGGTCCAGTTTCTCAAAATCAATGAAGCCGGGAGGTTGAGCCACATATACCTCCTCATTGATCAAACCGTTAAGAAAAACACTCTTTACTTCCATTTGTTGAAGCTTAAAATCTAAGGCGCAAGCATAGGCTAAGAGAATTCTAATGGATTCTAGTCTAGCTACCGGTGCATATGTCTCGTCATAATCAATACCTTCTTGTTGATTATTGCCTTGAGCTACAAGTCTAGCCTTGTTACGAAACACAACACCATTCTCATCTAGCTTATTCCTAAATACCCATTTGGTTCCTATAATGGTAGAACTTCTAGGTGGAGGAACAAGTTCCCAAACATCATTGGCAACGAATAGATTCAATTCTTCTTGCATCGCAATGACCCAACTCTCATCCGTCAAAGCTTCTTTAACATTCTTTGGTTTAATCAAGGAGACAAAACAAAAGAAGTTGCTTTGGTTTTGGACTTGAGATCTTAGGGTCCTTTTATTTAAGTCACCAATGACATTATTGAGAGTATGATCCCTAGATTCCTTAATGTTTACTTCCTTTTCAACACTAAGGTCTTCAATTCCTATTTTTCTAACCTCTTTGGCTTTAACTACTTCTAATTCATCCAAGTCATCATCAACCAATGGTGGTGTCTTGGGCGAAGGAGGGGTTTCATCAAAGGTTACGTTGAGTGATTCTTCAATAACCCCCGTGGTTCTATTTAGGACTATGTAGGCTTTACTAGTTTGGGAATAACCTAAAAGGATACCTTCGTAAGACTTTGGGTCAAACTTGGTAAGGTAGTCTTTGGTGTTGAGGATAAAGCACTTGCTTCCAAACACCCTAAAATATTCCAATGAGGGTTTCTTACCTTTAAGAATCTTATATGGGGTCTTTCCTAAGAAAGGTCGAATAAGAATTCGGTTGAGAATGTAAGTCGATGTGTCTACGGCATTGGACCAAAACTTTTGAGGCAAAGATTGCTCATTTAACATTGTCCTACTCATCTCTTGGAGAGTCCTATTCTTCCTTTCAACTACCCCATTTGATTGTGGAGTGCGAGGAGCCGAGAAGTTATGGGTAATACCATGAGCTTCACAAAAGGCACCAAATTGCACTTCATTTTCAAATTCCCTACCATGATCCGTCCTAATAGAGACAATTGAACATCCTAGTTGATTTTGAATTCTTCGACTAAAGGTTTCGAAGTGATCGAAAGCTTCATTCTTAGATGCCAAAAATCTAGTCCAAGTGAATCTAGAATAGTCATCAACAATAACTAGGGTATAAAGGTTACCTCCATAACTCCGTATGGCAGAAGGTCCAAAAAGATCCATATGTAGGAGCTCTAAGCACCGAGAGGTCGAAACCAAATTCTTGGCTTTGTGACTTGAGTGAACTTGCTTTCCAATTTTGCAAGCATCACAAAGTGACTATCAAACTTAATCTTGGGGAGGTGTCTTACCAACTCCTTAGAGACTAAAGATTGAATTAAACGCATATTAGCGTGACCTAATCTCCTATGCCAAAGAGTAGAACTATCATCTATAGTCACAAGACATATGTTGTCTTTTGACTTCTTATTGACCTTCATAACATAAAGCCCATGCTTTCTAATACCTTTTCCAATGACCTTTCCATCTTTTACGATTTCACTGTCATGTTCTGAAAAGATGACCTTACACTTATTATCACAAATATGGCCTATACTTAAAAGTTTGAACCCTAAGTTCTCTACGTGCTCAACGTTTTCAATGGTCATGGAGTCAAGAGAAACCGTACCTTTGCCAATGATATTACCACGTAGACTACTAGCGAATGTGACGTTACCTCCATCATATGCTTTGTAATGCGAGAACAAACTTCGATTACCCGTCATCTGTTTAGAACATCCACTATCCTTAATCCACTCATCGGGCTCCAAATCAATTCCCAAGCATATCTAGGTAACAACATACAAGATCAAACATTTGGTCCCCAATATCTCATGGGTCCAAAATTGTTAGTTCCAAACATCCCTTGCATTTGGTTGGGATGCATGAATGAAGGAGGGGTTCCCCATGGAGAACAAAATGAAGGAGGGTAGTAATTCATGTAACCATTTTGTTGTTCATTATTTCTCCTAGGTGTATTTGATCTAGGTTTAGAGTTATGATTATTCCTTCTAGGTGTTGGAGTTTTACTTCTAGATCGTGAATTGTTTTGATTATCTCTTTTAGGCGTTGTCGTTCTACTTCTAGGCTTAGACTCATTCCGTACTCTAGGTGGAGTAGAGGATAGTCTAGATAAACTTCTATTTCCCATGAGAGGTTTACTTAATGGCTTGTAGAACTTACCAATAGCATTGTCGTCAAATATGGGTAATTTTACCTTATTAACAGTAAGATGCTTTAGTTTTTCATCTAACTTAGACTTTTCAGAAAGTTCAGGATTTTCACCAAAATCATCCTCTGGCCGCGGTTCCTTATCTATGATGGCGGTTCCATATTGATAAGGAACCGCCCCATACAATCGGGTACCGCGTACAGCAGGAGTTTTTTGAGAAAACATGACTTGCTTTGGTTCACTAGTTGAGGCTTCATTTGAGTTAAAACCTACACCAAGTCTTTCCTTTGAATGAACTTGTTTGTTTAACATGTCGTCAAGAGCACTAGTACCTTTCATGAACTTTTCCAATTTAATGGAGGTGCTCTTGAGATCTTCATTTTCTAATCTAAGTTTCTCGTAACTTAAGCAACCTAAATCAACCTCTTTGTTTTTCTCAAGATTAGCCAATTTCTCCCTAAGTTCATTGATCTCATTTTCAAGCTTAGTTTTGGTTGATTTTAAGGTTTTGTTCTTTTCTATGAATTTGAGACTAAGTTTGTGTAAACTATCATATTTGCCTTCAAATTCAATACCATCTAAGGTGGAGCTATCATTACTATAATATCGGTTTCGGAATATACCTCTTTAGAAGTGTGAGCCATAAGACATTTCTCCTCCTTGGGGATGTCATCATTTTCTTCACCGCTATCGCTCCAAGCACCACTAACAAACGCCGTGTGGTTCTTATCACGAGCGGGCCTTGGACAATCACCAATGAAGTGATTTGGATCACCACATCTAAAGCAACTCCTATCACCTTTTTCGTTCTTGGCAAACCGATTCTTTGAGAATGGTTTCTTGTCATTGTTGGGTTGCCTAACGTGTTGACCTCGTCTCTTGAAGAACTTCTTGAATTCTCTCACCGCCAATGCATACTCCTCGTCATCGCTTTCCGAGGAACTATCATGGTCACTTTGTGCCTTCTTGGCTTTAAGTGCAAGAGATTTCCTTTCACTCTTGGTTTTCACTAATTCCGAGTCCTTCAAAAATATCATCTCATGAACCTTCAAGTTGCCTATGAGTTCATCGAGTGATAAAGTTGAGAGATCTTTCGATTCTTCAATCTCCGTGACTTTTGCTCTCAACTTTGGATGTAAAGCCCTTAGAAACTTCCTAACATTTTTCTTTCTAGAAAAACCTTCATCAAGTGCTTTTAGACTAGTAATAATGGTGTTAAACCTAGCAAATGTACTATCAATAGTTTCATCTTCTAAGATGACAAATTGTTCATATTGTTGGACAAGAAGATCGATTTTGCTTTCTTTGACTTGGCCATTACCTTGGTGGGTTACTAAAAGAGTGTTCCAAATATCTTTAGCGGTTTCACACATAAAAATCCTTTCATACTCTTTCATAGGCAAAGCATTATAAATCACCATTTTAGCCTCATTATTTTTTGAAAGTTTCCTTTTTGTATCATCATTAGCATTGTCAAAAGTGACCAATTCTTTTGTTTTAGAAACTTCATTAAATTGATAAGGTAAAAAATCACCATTGGTAATAACATGCCAAAGATCTAAATCTTTTGATTTCACATAAGTTTCAAATCTATTTTTCCAATAAATAAAACTATCGATTTCAAAAACTGGTGGTCTTTGTATAGATTGCCCTTCTAGGTACTTGTTGGAATCCATAGATCGATTCAAGTTTTAAAATACAATATAATTTAAAAATTCTTGAGCAACCACGCTCTGATACCAATTGTAGAAACTAGAAGGGGGGGTTGAATAGTTTCTTATATTCACTTGTTAAAATTTGGTTTCCAAAAATCCTTTTTCAAAAACTTAGGCTTGAGGAAATATGTGAAATCTTCTTATGCACAATATGAACAATAGTGTAACTAAACTAATACTAACAAAAATATATCCACAAAGAATAAAGAATGATAGTGTAACTAAGCTAATACTAACAAATGTATATGCATAAAGAATAAAGAGTGTAAAGAGTTAAGGGTAAAGAAAGCTCAAACCGAACACCAAGGATTTATAGTGGTTCAGCAACGAAGCTCACTCCTCGTTCCTACTCCACTCCTCGAGTACTCCTTACTCGAGAGTTCACTACACAACAAGCTCCTTATGGTGGAGAAAACCGTACACGTCGCTTAACCAATTTTCGACTCTAAGCTAAAAGTCGAGCCCTAATCGTAGCTAGGACCAATCTACACAACTATACTTAGTACATACACAACTTCCAAATAGACACAACTACTTGGATCTTCACAACTATGACACAACTACAAGTGTATAAAATTAGATCTTCAATGGATCTTTGGTGGTGGACTCAACACTTCACAAGGATAGTGTTCTTCTCTTTGCACTTGGAGAGGAAGGGATGGAAGAACAAGATTCACTTCTTAAACAACTAATAATCAAACAAATGATCAAAGATTTGAGAGATTAAAGAAGGGGTTTGAATCTGGAAATAAATGTGCAAAAGAGGTGATTTGAAAAGTTGAGAATGGTCCACTATTTATAGGACAAGAAGGCCAACGGCTATATCTGGTGGCGGTTCCTTAGCTCAGCCTGCGGTTCCTTATCGATAAGTAACCGCCTAGGCGCTAGAGAACCGCTGCCTAGACTCCGCTCCATTTTTTGTCCTTTAGTAGTGGAGGTCTTATCTGGATATAAAAAATATCCTGGAAGGATATTCTTAGCCAAATAAGAATATGCCATTTTCAAATTTCAAATAAATAATTTAATAAAACATTTTCTTAAAAAGAAAGTTTAATAAAAAACTTCTCACACTTAAATAAAAAGTGAGTTTTATGAAAGATTAAATCATTTGATCACTTGATTAAGGTTAGTACTTGTTTATCCATACATTAAGTGAAAATGGGTAAAATGAAAAATACTTGAACTCAAGAATTCGTTTTTCATCGTTTTCGTAAATGCTTGTTTTTACATATTGTCGTAATCAAAACTAAGCGAGACCGAAAAATGCAAGTAACGTTTTTAGTCATTATTGCATTAACAAGGAGGTTTAGATATAAAACAAGTATATCTAGATATAAAAAAAATAATCTGTTTATATCAACATATAATACAAGGAGGTTTAGATTTTACAGAAAAAACAAGTTTAGCTTGTTTATATCTAGATATAAAAAAATAAGCTTTTTATATCTAGATATTAAACTAGGAGATTCAAAGATTGGAGAAGAACAAGTTTACTTGTTTATATCTAGATATAAAACAAGGAAATTTAGATTTTTAATAAACACAAAGTTTATACTTGTTTATATCTAGAAATAAAACACGTATATCTAAATATAAAACAACAAGTATATCGAGATATAAAACAGTATATCTAGATATAACACAAGTATATCTAGATATAAAAAAAGAATACCTTAATTGCATAAGAGAGGGTAATTAAACAAATAGGTTTTTTATATCTTGATATAAAACAAATAGGCTGTTTATATCTAGATATATAACAAGTATATCTAGATATAGAAAAAGTATATCTAGATATAAAACAAAAAACTTCAATATGAATATAAGTACACATATAAAAAACAAATTCGCAATACATGAGTTTTAATATAGTTTAAACGTACAATCATCACAAACGTATGAAAAAAGTTACCAAAAAAAAAAAAACAAAATCACACTTGGATTGGAGCAGATGCTCTTTCTAGTACTCCAAATACCTCATGGCTTCATCATATAGCTTCACCCTTTTGCATACTGATAGACAGTTGGAAAACTGATATCCACTGGGGTATTCCTCGGCTGAATAACTATAGCCTTTGCCAACAAGAAACACTCTGCTGATGCATCAGGCTGTTCACACTTATCCAAATATATTTCTGCTGCATCGCTATAGCACTTTGCCAGCAAGAAACACTCTGTAGCTGCATCAGGACGTCTACACATATCCAGGTATATTTGTGCTGCAAAAAAGGTGAAGTCGAACTATTACAATCAATGGTGATTGACCTAATGAGAATATTGCAGACTTGTAAACCCCACTACCGAACATTTCATATCCCTATCGAACCTGTAGATATGTTTTTGAGATGTAAGAATTACAATAAATGGGGCTCTAATGAATAACATAGGCGAACACCCGTTTACCCAAAAGAAAATGATCAGTTTACATGTGAATATGTCCGATTTGATTTGTCATTAATTCAAGCCGGTTGTAAATAAGATAAAACATAATAACTATCTATATAAAATTCTAGAACCAGTTTTAAGCACACCAAAAGGATGCCCTATTTTAACATGAACTTATTTTGACCCATTAACAAGTCTGTCTATTTTGCCTTTCTAAGCAAATGTATTAAAAAATACCCAAGATAATATGGAGCAGGTATAAGAAAAGCATTTCCTTGGTCTGCCAAAGCAAAACAGAGAATCTCGATAGCAGAAGTTACATCAGATGTTAACACGATCTGTGATGGTTCAAATGACACTTTTCTCCCCACAAACTGTGACATGAATTCACCCATGGCCTACCAAAAGCAAAAGAAAAAACAATAGAAAGATCAGCCAACCATGATACACAGAGATCATAATCATTCCGATACAATACTAATAATGGTGATAGAAAACTAAGTAGATGCGTGATTGTAGTAAAAACACCCCTCTTGTTTAGGAAAACAAAAGAGCGTATATGAGCGGTAAGTATTGAACAAATGACTTTAAGAAAAATCAAGTGTTAATGACCCAAATTAAGTTCGTTTCCCAAGGAGGTATATGTGTGTGACTAAGATGTACAAGATTTGAGATTAATATTTGGTTTAGAAGGGGATTAGAAGAGAAAATGACGAAGACGTAAAAATAAAAATTAACTAAAAATCACTATTAGAAAGTTAAGACGTAGAACCTAAAAAAAATCACCAAAAATAAAATAAATTCTAAAAATTACCAAAAATTCACCAAAAATCAAAAATAATAAACTAAGAGTTTACCAATTATCAAAACTTTTTCAAACCTTTTAAATATTTAGATATTCAATTTTTAAATGCTAATTAAAGCCCTAAAAATCAAATAAATTATCAAAAAGCCCAAATAAAGATTTTTTAATTGATAAACCTCTAAAATGACCTAAAATGATTAAAAACTATTTTTTAGAAATTTTAAAACTAATAAAAACTATTTAAAATGAATTAAAAACTATTAAAACTTAAAATAATTATAAAAATTAATCTATAAGTGATAAAATTATTCTAAAAGTTGCTAAATCCCTATTTTAATGTAATTAACCTAAGAAAAATGTAAAAAGTTGGAAAAAGTGAAATTTTAAAAATAATAATAAAATAATAATAAAATAATATTAAAAAATCCAAAAATTATAAAAAATTCTAAAAACTTGCAAACTAGTTTATTTTAACCTAAATAATCAGCAAATGAAAGTAAAATTACCCAAATACCCCTAATGGGCCCTCAAATGGGCCAAATCCAAAAACAGTCAACACAAATGGGCTTTTGGGCCCAAAAAGTCAAACTTGGCCCAATTGACTTGGAAAAGCCCTATCTGACTTAAAATTTAATTCTAAGAACAAAACTCTAAAGGCCCAAAAGCTGAAAATGTGCTTATCACAGCTTATTGAACACAAAGCTTATTCTTATTGGGCTTTTCAGCCCATTAAGCCATAAGCTAATGCCATAAGCTCTAATTTGACACACAACCCTCTTTTTGGATGCTTAAGAGATCTGTCAAAAGAAATTTCCAATAAGCACACTCAATAAGCCAGAAAATAGAAAAGCAAAAATACACAAAACGACAAAATAGTCGGGTTTGAGAAATAATGCACCTCAGAAGCTCTAGTTTGTTGCAAAAGCTCACAAATAGCTTAACTAAGATTAATCAATCAAGAAAATCACAAAAAGCCAAGTAGAATAAGCTGTAAGAACAGATAAGCTGGCTGAAAAAGCAAAATAAGCTAGTTTCCTAGCAAAAGTTTAACCAAAAGATTTGTAAACTTCCAGACTTGATATTCAGCTGATAAAAATGATTTCTATTACCAAAGATAAGTTGTTGCATGTACCAATAAGCAAAACAGATTCAAATAAGCTGAAAACCAAGTTTGACCAAAAGTCAAACGCTGATAAGTTGAAATCAAACGCTGACAGGAACAAAGTAGGCGTTGACAGACTTAATGAAGTGTAAGGACTTGTTTTTCACCCTGCTGGTCAAGGATTGAGTGCAAACCTTGTGAATCAAAGCTTACCAGTTGGGTAAACTTGATGTATTTTGGCACAAATAAGCTTATAAGCCAGTGGGCTTATAAGCTATGAACAAAGCAATCCAAATAGCCAAATATCCTCACAAGCTATAAAAACTAACAATGAACACAAATCAACAAGAAACAAACACTGAAACAAAGTAAATAGCAAGATTAAAGCACAAAAAGTTACTGATTAACAAAGAACATAATGAGAAACAAGTTTGCTGATATACTTGATACTTAATCCAATTTCAAGCCTTAAATCCTTCTACCCTGGTGTGATTAGCTATGATTTAGCACTTGTTACCCTTAACCTAAGCTTAGATCTAGGTGTCCTCAAAATCCTAGCCAATTTTACCAAGTTATGAAGATTTTAGAACCAATCTATGAATCAATATGTTTAAGCCCACAAAACCTGCAAACAGATGCACAAATACTCCCAAATAGCAGATACCAATACTTGCATACAAGACACAAGCACTTATCAATCCACAAATCCAACTTATGCAGTAATCCCAAACACCCTTTTAAAACTTATTTTCACAAATTTTCAAAGGATCATTAAGATTCAACCCACAAATCAGATCAATAACACCTCATAAACATAAGACCAAGCGAAATCAACAATAAACATCCACAATAACACAGATTCAAGCAATAATCCACAAAAATCACAAATATTCAGAAACTTAAAGAGAAAATGAAAAGGGAAGAAGGTGCAAACCTCCAAGACCTACATCCAGGCCCTGGATTGTTTGAGCTAAGGTACTAGCAAAACAAGTACCAGCTTCCAATGCTGCTAAGATGAACAAACAAAAGGGTGAGATCAAATAAACAAGGACTTTCTGATTTTTGATGCACAAGTCTTATCACTTAAAACCTTGCCTCAAAAACCTTCAAACATGTAAATGGAACTCAGATTTTAGCTTCTCAAACACCAAACTTTTATAAACAAGAACAAGATTTCTCAAAATTTCTGAAAATCAAATTTTATTTCATAAAAAGGAATTACAAAGATTAAAATCTAAAATCTGGAACAAAAGCTCTCTCACATGTTGAGGAGTCTTTTTATAGGCAAATGCCAAGGTTACACTGTTCACAAACCCTAGAAGTGAAATTCCCTAAATGCCCTAATGCCTTGAGTACGTTTGTTGTTGTTGAGCTGTCCAAAATGATCCTGGACGTTTATTTCTGCTTTGTTATGAAGCAATGATCCTTGGTTGTTGATTTGGAGACGTCACATGACTTGGAGGCTAAGTTGCTTGCTGATTGGTGGAAAGGGTATTGGGGTGGGGTCCATAGTGAGTGGAGATGAGGGTTTTGTGTGTGGGATAGGTTCCTGCATGTGTGAATCAAACGTGTGCCTGGGTAATTTCATTTTACCCTTTGTTTTAAGTTGTGTAAAACCTGGGCTGTAAAGGTGAATAGTTGTCCTTTTGATCCGTTTTTGGTGGAGTGGAGTTGTTTGGCGCGTGTTTGTGTGTTTAAATGTTTCAGTATGCACACATTCAGCCCTTGTCCTTCCTTTCTTTTGTCACTTGGATGCAAACTTCTATCAGCGCCCATTTTACATGTATCAACGTTTCACCATTTGTCACTTTTGGCACAAACTTTATACAAAAGTGTTTCAAGGGTTTAATTTGATATTTTTGAATATTGCAAGGGCTGATTTTGGACAATGTTGATCTTCAAAGGTCTTCATTGCATCTTTGACTTTATGAGGGACCATTGTTGGCAATTTTGATTTGTTGAGGGACTATTCTTGCCATTTCTTCAAAGTTGAAGGACCTTTTGTGTAATTTTGACAAACTTAAGGGACCAAACTTGTAATTATGAATATACAAGGGTTTTAAGTGTCATTTCTTCAATAAATGAGGATCAATCTTGTTTGTCTTCAAGTCTTCAAGGTATTTTGTTGAGAATTCCATGATTAGGGCCCGGTTCTTTGTACGGCTTCGTTTCTCGTGTCCGTTTTTCCTTGTAACTTGTGATCTTTTGTCTTTTTCACGATATCCATACCTAAAATACACAAGTAAACAAACACAAGCATATATATGGTATTTTATGACATCTTAATGCATTTAAAGCCCGAAAAGAACGATGAGATCATGTATAAATGCCATCTCATCACTCCCCCATACTAAGCCATTGCCGTGTCCTCACGCAATGCTAGAATAAAGTATCTAAGCATTACCCAAGTTCAATTTTTATTAACCTTTATTGAAGAGTAAAATACTTGCAACATACTACGATGATGTGTAAAGACATAATGTATGATTTTCATCACAAAAAGTGACTTTTAGGGTCAAAGAATAGAAACAAGTTAATGTCCCTTAGAGTAAACTTCGTCATCCTTGATTGTCATACATTCCATGCTAAGTGCAAAAACAAGATCATTGTTGGTACAAGTCACAATGCTAACACTACTCATACGTCCAAATTGTGTAATACTTTTTCTCCCCGCAATCCTAGTTATTATAAAAGGAAATGGGTTACTAGCATTTTTTTATCTATTTGTCATGGATCACAAGTGATACATATTGACTTATTTGAGTAGTTATTAGTCCGAAAGCAAAGTAGCACGATTTGATCGATAGTTAGCCGAAGGACAAAATCTTTTAAAACGGCTTCTCGTGTATCTCCTTAAGTTCATATCTTGGCATAACTCGTTTCACGATTTGAGACCTTTCTCGGACCGATATTTGGCATGTACTTCATACTTCAAATCTTGGGAAGACGTTCTTGAAATTATGGTCTTCTCTTCATATATTTGGAATTTCTTCACTTGACGTTTTTTGAGAGATTCTTCATATAGGACCACGACTTCATCATTTTTCTTCAATCTTTACTTTGGATTTTGATATACAACGATCCGCCTCCTTTTCGGACTTGGATATATTTATCCTCATACCTTGTTAGGGTCTTTTTGGATAGACTTTCTCCATTCTTTAGGGGAGTAATAGCTTCTCGTCGTGTGTCTCGATCCTTCATATTGATTTAGGAATAATGATACTTCACATCATCTTTGGATCTTTAGCAAAAATAGAGCTCCTCATGCCTTGTTAGGGCCTTTTTGGATAATCGCCAATCTTCGCGTCCCGCTTCAATAAGTTATGCCTTGGCTATGAACTCTATTCAACCCCGAGCAACTTTTAAACGATCTTGCGCTAGAGGCTAAGTAACCTTTCAAATCATACGACCTTACTTATTGCAATTATGATTTATTCCTAATGCATTGATCTTATGGGAAGAAAAAGCCACAATTAAAAACATATGAGTTTTTGAAAGAACATTTTCATGTTCTACGTTTAGCATGATCACTTGTCTAACTCTATCATTTCTCGTTCTTCACTATATAAAGACCTCTAATTAAAGAGACTCGTGAATACTTAGCCATGCAAGTCAAAATTAAGCCAAATTTGGATTAGCTTTCATTAAGACTATATCAAATCAAAGTTTTGGGTTTTCAAGCCACCTATAGGATCTTGCACTTTCTTGGACTTTTTCAAGTTTAGAGAATACGTTTTAAAGTTCCCTTGATAAGTGACTTTCTAGAATCAATTATAGGAACTTGCGAAAAGTTCTTGTTCTTAACCCGTATGAATTAAGACTTTCGCGTTTTAAAGTTCCCTATATAAAAGTCTAGCAAAACTTGAATTGAGCGGGTTAAGGAATGTAAATGGCTCCAAATGCCCATCAAGTCAAAAATTAACTCTTATTCTACCCAACGGAAAATATACATTCGTGTCTTAAAAACACTTATGAAAACTAAGAAAAATTTGAAATTTGGCCATTTTTAGCCTTATTAGCAAAACAAAACATTGAAAATTTGGAAAGCGTGAGGGCGTAGCAAAGCAAGTACCTATTCACCCCCCCATACTAAAAGTAAACATTGTCCTCAATGTTTCGAGTCTAAAGGTGGAGCACCCCCATACTAGAGACGAAGAGTCGAATGCTTAGGATCTAGCATGGAAAGGGTGATCAACAATATATCTAAAGCCGTTTATTAAGTATGCTAAAAGATAATTGTTAGAACAATAAAGGATATGTCATGGAATCGTGAAAAACTTCTTCAAACGAACGATGGAGGCTCATGTAAACGAACACGAGAGTCTTCAATCGTAGATGATGATGATGATCTAGATAACACAATCACAAACAACCACGAGACAATGAGTTGAAAGGGTACAAGTCCCCTTATTAGTAAATAGTGAGCATAAAAGATAAGCATGGGATCTCCCCTACGAGGCACCTCGTTTTTGATCACCGAGTCATGAGCTCGACTCGATCCCCTCAAAATGTGAACATTTAGGGAAAATCATGGTATGGTCAATGGGGCTTACATGATAAACAAGGCCCAAAAAGCAACCGGTAATAAGGACTAAGACCTTAGATGATGCAAAATACCGGGGTCGAAAATGGCGTTCTCGTTTTCATTGGAAAAACAAATAAACGCCACTTAAACATGTGACATAAACTCAAAGAGTTTGAAGAAAATAGATGAGAAATAGAAGGGTGAGACAATTGGTAAGACAAACGTTTGAGCTACTCGAGGTAGACTCGCACCAAGCAAATAGAAAGATTTTCCATTTATTGCATCGGTGGAAGACCGAGATTTCCCTTTACATAAAATTCCGGGATCGAATATCTCGTCCTCGGTGGACAAGGATGAGGGAACATAAGGGGCTTCCCCCATACTAGAACCACACAAAGCATCGTCAAAAGGGGTAGACGAGCTTGTAGCACTCAAAACACGTGGTGATGACGGAGTTAGATTTGTAGAAAAATCAATTAAATCACATTTAAGATCTTTTCCTTTTTTATCTTTTGAACTCTCCTTATGAAAACCCTTTTTGATTATGTCGAAAATATTCGGTGTTTCTAAGACGATGTTAGTTACACTAAAAATTCTCACATTTTGAAACCGTTTTGGTTTTGGTGGTGGCAAGTTCTCAAAACGTTTATCGACGAAGAAAACCTCCCCATCGGGGTCTACATATTCATCATTCGAAAGATCTTTCGTAGAAACCGGAGACTTATCAACAATTTTCAAGAATGAATGTTCGAGGTGAGGTGAAGGATTTTTCGATTCAAGTATTGATGGTTTCTTCTTTTTAGGCTTTACACTCATAACCTCCACCGGCGGAGGAAATGGTAAATTGCTTTTGGCGACATTTCGTAAAACTCTTGGTGAAAATTCTTTGCAAACGACATTGGTTGAATCACCATGGTTCAAAGTAGCAATAGAATAGACATGAGAAAGATTGGAGTTTTGTGTTTCATTGATGACAAGTTCTTCTTCATTGAATCGAAGGGTGATTTTTCGAGCATGAACATCGATAAGTGCTCTTGATGTATCCAAAAATAAACGACCCAAAATGAGAGGAACTTTTCGATCGATAGGAATGTCTACAACGATAAAGTCAACGGGATAGTAAAACTTTCCGACTTTAACAAAAACGTCCTCGGCTACTCCAGATGCTAAAATCGTAGAATGATCGGCCATCTCGATAGACATGTTCGAAGGAGTAAGAGCCGGAAGCGAAAGCGATTTGAAAATCTCGAGAGGCATCAAATTAATACTAGCACCAAGATCGGCCAAGGCGTAGCATTCCTCCATATCTTGTATTGCACACGGAATCAAAAATTTACCGGGATCACCGACTTTTTGTGGTATGCGGCTAAGAAAAACCGATGAACAACTAGACGATTGTTGTAACTTCTCTTTGTTGTTAAGCATACTTTTGAAGTTTGCGGCGAATCGAGGCATCATGATAAGAGCGTCGGCAAAACTTATGTTAAAATGCATATCACGAAACATTTTCATAAATAGCTCAAATTGATAATTATTCCGTTCTTGTGCTTTCTCTTTGTTTCGTCTCAAAGGGTAGGGTAAAGGTGAAGGTGAAGGTGGTGTGAGTTGGTCATTAGGCAACGGCCTTGGAAACTCGGGTTCCACAATTGGTATTGGTTCAACCGTAGGTGTGGTATGAGCGGTACTTCGTGGGATTGTAATGTGCTCCTTTTCGACCATCACCTCGGGTTCTTTCTCGATTTCCTTCTCCTTAGAAGTACTTGTACGAGAGATTGGTTCCTTGAAAGTTTTACCACTTCGTGTAGTAATAACCTTCATTTCTCCCCTCGGGTTGTTAATGGTATCACTAGGAAGACCACCCGAAGAAGAGGGCTTACACATGATTGCTTCAAACATCTTAGCCATTCGGTCCTTAAATTTTGATTGCCTAGCATCTGCTTTTAATAACTCTTGCTTAATCTCATGTTGTCCTAATTCTATCTTTTGTTGATTTTGTTGAAGACGTTGGACATTTCCTTCCATTTTGTTTGCATGAGTTTTAAGTTCATTAGCAAGTTCATTTTTAAGCTCGTTTTTCAACTCGGACCTTAAGCTAATCATCTCACGTTGCATATTATCAAATTTAGCATCATTTGCTTTTGCATAATCCAAAATTTCTCCTTGCAAATTTTTAGTGTGAGCATTTTGAAATCCTTGTGTAGTGTTTTGAAAATCACGGTTTTGGTTTTGATTAGAGATTTGTCCATTCCCACTTTGATAATTCCCCTTGTTGTAATTGCGTGTGTTGCCTTGGTAATTACCTTGGTTGTTGTTTCGATAATTGTTAACATTTTGGTTTGGTGGAGCTTGATTTTGGCGGGAACCTTGGCCGTTTTGGTTGTAAGTTCCCGTTGCTACATAATCGCTCGAAGTGTTACCATCCGCGGTAACGCACTCGGAAAGATCATGAGCTCCCCCACAAGATAAACAACTCTTAGCAACCGCTTTAACCGAAGCGGAATTGGAAGCTTCTTGAGCCTTCCAATGGGACATAAGATTAGCAAATCTATCAAAAAACCGATTTTCCTCATTAGCTTCATCATGTAAGGCGTTAATGCTACGAGACGATTGTGACGAAGATGACGAACCCATATTGGCAACACTCGGTGTGTTACGAGGGTTATAAACCTTAGATCTATTTTCAATGATTTGTAAAGCCTCATTTGTCGTCTTGCACAAAAAATTACCACCCGCGGCGGCATTCAAATAATCTCGTTCATGATCATTAAGCCCATTATAAAAAGTATCCACTTGATGCAATTCCGTAAAATCATGGTGTGGACATTCATGTAGCATCTCTTTAAATCGTTCCCATGCCATTGAAAAACTTTCATTATTTCTTTGCACAAATCTTGAAATCTCATTTTTTTAAGTGTGTTGTTTTAGATGGTGGAAAAAACTTGTTCACAAACTTAGAAACGAGATCGGCCCATGTCAAAATCGAATTTGGCGGTTCTTTCTCGAGCCAAATTTTTGCGGGTCCATCCAACGAGTATGGAAACAACATCATCTTAATGGCGTCATGTGGAACATCCTTAAATTTGCTAGTGGCGGTGAGACGGTTGAAATTTCTAATGTGGTAATGCGGGTTGTCTTTCTCGTGACCTCTAAACTTATTTGCTTGCAACATTGACATTAAACCCGTCTTAATCTCGAAATTCTCCGCAAGAATGGCGGGAATCACAATAGCCTCTCCAAAACCCTCGGTGGGTTCTTGTAGCAACTCCATCATAGTACGATTAGCCATGACGACTTCTTGTTCTACAATAGGTTCAACAATTGGAGGTTCTTCAACAATCAACGTCTCTTGATTGGCTTGCTTTTGAAGTCGTTTACGAGCTCGTTTTGCTTGATTACGAGTGATCATAAACTTCACGAAGAATGGGAGGTGAGCAAAGAAGATTCTTTTTGGGTGTTTTGTGAATTTTCAATTTTTTTGTGTTTTTGATGATATTTAATTTTTTGGATTTTGGTGTATCTTCGTAGACAACAATCTACAAAATCTCTCCTCGAATCAAACTCTTGATTAAAGAAGCCTCAAAGGAATGAAAACGATCACGTGGAGTGAACGTCTTCTAATGACTTTAGAACTTTGGTGAAAACCAAATTGTTCAAGAGGGTTTAATCACAAAGAAACCAAGCAAATATAGTATACGTAATAATACTTTGGGCGGCAAAACCCTCGATTAGCCTTCAATCTCAAAATACTCACAAGCAAGCGGGGAAACGAGGCGACGCGAAGCACTTAAGAGCCTTTTTCCTTAGGGTATATTTTATAATACCCGCCTTATACCCACCTTATAGTTTGTATTTTTCAAAATCGAGCTTCACGAAAGTATTTATCTATTTTTGCCTTTTTCTTTTTGTTTGAGATTCGAATACAATAATTAGGAGATCAAATCCCAATTAAAGTTGTGTTTTCACACTTTTGGAGATATTGTAAATTTATTGTGATACTTAATACAATATATTAATAATATTTGTACAAGAAAAACCAAGAAAACCGATAATACGTATTAGTAGAGTTCTACTAATACAAATACTATTTGGTTAATATTAAAAACAACAATTCAAATTAATCACGACACACCTCCCCGGCAGCGGCGCCAAAATTGATTGTAGTAAAAACACCCCTCTTGTTTAGGAAAACAAAAGAGCGTATATGAGCGGTAAGTATTGAACAAATGACTTTAAGAAAAATCAAGTGTTAATGACCCAAATTAAGTTCGTTTCCCAAGGAGGTATATGTGTGTGACTAAGATGTACAAGATTTGAGATTAATATTTGGTTTAGAAGGGGATTAGAAGAGAAAATGACGAAGACGTAAAAATAAAAATTAACTAAAATCACTATTAGAAAGTTAAGACGTAGAACCTAAAAAAAATCACCAAAAATAAAATAAATTCTAAAAATTACCAAAAATTCACCAAAAATCAAAAATAATAAACTAATAGTTTACCAATTATCAAAACTTTTTCAAACCTTTTAAATATTTAGATATTCAATTTTTAAATGCTAATTAAAGCCCTAAAAATCAAATAAATTATCAAAAAGCCCAAATAAAGATTTTTTAATTGATAAACCTCTAAAATGACCTAAAATAATTAAAAACTATTTTTTAGAAATTTTAAAACTAATAAAAACTATTTAAAATGAATTAAAAACTATTAAAACTTAAAATAATTATAGAAATTAATTTATAAGTGATAAAATTATTCTAAAAGTTGCTAAATCCCTATTTTAATGTAATTAACCTAAGAAAAATATAAAAAGTTGGAAAAAGTGAAATTTTAAAAATAATAATAAAATAATATTAAAAAATCCAAAAATTATAAAAAATTCTAAAAACTTGCAAACTAGTTTATTTTAACCTAAATAATCAGCAAATGAAAGTAAAATTACCCAAATACCCCTAATGGGCCCTCAAATGGGCCAAATCCAAAAACAGTCAACACAAATGGGCTTTTGGGCCCAAAAAGTCAAACTTGGCCCAATTGACTTGGAAAAGCCCTATCTGACTTAAAATTTAATTCTAAGAACAAAACTCTAAAGGCCCAAAAGCTGAAAATGTGCTTATCACAGCTTATTGAACACAAAGCTTATTCTTATTGGGCTTTTCAGCCCATTAAGCCATAAGCTAATGCCATAAGCTCTAATTTAACACACAACCCTCTTTTTGGATGCTTAAGAGATCTGTCAAAATAAATTTCCATTAAGCACACTCAATAAGCCAGAAAATAGAAAAGCAAAAATCCACAAAACGACAAAATAGTCGGGTTTGAGAAATAATGCACCTCAGAAGCTCTAGTTTGTTGCAAAAGCTCACAAATAGCTTAACTAAGAATAATCAATCAAGAATATCACAAAAAGCCAAGTAGAATAAGCTGTAAGAACAGATAAGCTGGCTGAAAAAGCCAAATAATCTAGTTTCCTAGCAAAAGCTTAACCAAAAGATTTGTAAACTTCCAGACTTGATATTCAGCTGATAAAAATGATTTCTATTACCAAAGATAAGTTGTTGCATGTACCAATAAGCAAAACAGATTCAAATAAGCTGAAAACCAAGTTTGACCAAAAGTCAAACGCTGATAAGTTGAAATCAAACGCTGACAGGAACAAAGTAGGCGTTGACAGACTTAATGAAGTGTAAGGACTTGTTTTTCACCCTGCTGGTCAAGGATTGAGTGCAAACCTTGTGAATCAAAGCTTACCAGTTGGGTAAACTTGATGTATTTTGGCACAAATAAGCTTATAAGCCAGTGGGCTTATAAGCTATGAACAAAGCAATCCAAATAGCCAAATATCCTCACAAGCTATAAAAACTAACAATGAACACAAATCAACAAGAAACAAACACTGAAACAAAGTAAATAGCAAGATTAAAGCACAAAAAGTTACTGATTAACAAAGAACATAATGAGAAACAAGTTTGCTAATATACTTGATACTTAATCCAATTTCAAGCCTTAAATCCTTCTACCCTGGTGTGATTAGCTATGATTTAGCACTTGTTACCCTTAACCTAAGCTTAGATCTAGGTGTCCTCAAAATCCTAGCCAATTTTACCAAGTTATGAAGATTTTAGAACCAATCTATGAATCAATGTGTTTAAGCCCACAAAACCTGCAAACAGATGCACAAATACTCCCAAATAGCAGATACCAATACTTGCATACAACACACAAGCACTTATCAATCCACAAATCCAACTTATGCAGTAATCCCAAACACCCTTTTAAAACTTATTTTCACAAATTTTCAAAGGATCATTAAGATTCAACCCACAAATCAGATCAATAACACCTCATAAACATAAAACCAAGCCAAATCAACAATAAACATCCACAATAACACAGATTCAAGCAATAATCCACAAAAATCACAAATATTCAGAAACTTAAAGAGAAAATGAAAAGGGAAGAAGGTGCAAACCTCCAAGACCTACATCCAGGCCCTGGATTGTTTGAGCTGAGGTACTAGCAAAACAAGTACCAGCTTCCAATGCTGCTAAGATGAACAAACAAAAGGGTGAGATCAAATAAACAAGGACTTTCTGATTTTTGATGCACAAGTCTTATCACTTAAAACCTTGCCTCAAAAACCTTCAAACATGTAAATGGAACTCAGATTTTAGCTTCTCAAACACCAAACTTTTATAAACAAGAACAAGATTTCTCAAAATTTCTGAAAATCAAATTTTATTTCATAAAAAGGAATTACAAAGATTAAAAGCTAAAATCTGGAACAAAAGCTCTCTCACATGTTGAGGAGTCTTTTTATAGGCAAATGCCAAGGTTACACTATTCACAAACCCTAGAAGTGAAATTCCCTAAATGCCCTAATGCCTTGAGTACGTTTGTTGTTGTTGAGCTGTCCAAAATGATCTTGGACGTTTATTTCTGCTTTGTTATGAAGCAATGATCCTTGGTTGTTGATTTGGACACGTCACATGACTTGGAGGCTAAGTTGCTTGCTGATTGGTGGAAAGGGTATTGGGGTGGGGTCCATAGTGAGTGGAGATGAGGGTTTTGTGTGTAGGATAGGTTCCTACATGTGTGAATCAAACGTGTTCCTGGGTAATTTCATTTTACCCTTTGTTTTAAGTTGTGTAAAACCTGGGCTGTAAAGGTGAATAGTTGTCCTTTTGATCCGTTTTTGGTGGAGTGGAGTTGTTTGGCGCGTGTTTGTGTGTTTAAATGTTTCAGTATGCACACATTCAGCCCTTGTCCTTCCTTTCTTTTGTCACTTGGATGCAAACTTCTATCAGCGCCCATTTTACATGTATCAACGTTTCACCATTTGTCACTTTTGGCACAAACTTTATACAAAAGTGTTTCAAGGGTTTAATTTGATATTTTTGAATATTGCAAGGGCTGATTTTGGACAATGTTGATCTTCAAAGGTCTTCATTGCATCTTTGACTTTATGAGGGACCATTGTTGGCAATTTTGATTTGTTGAGGGACTATTCTTGCCATTTCTTCAAAGTTGAAGGACCTTTTGTGTAATTTTGACAAACTTAAGGGACCAAACTTGTAATTATGAATATACAAGGGTTTTAAGTGTCATTTCTTCAATAAATGAGGATCAATCTTTTTTTTCTTCAAGTCTTCAAGGTATTTTGTTGAGAATTCCATGATTAGGGCCCGGTTCTTTGTACGGCTTCGTTTCTCGTGTCCGTTTTTCCTTGTAACTTGTGATCTTTTGTCTTTTTCACGATATCCATACCTAAAATACACAAGTAAACAAACACAAGCATATATATGGTATTTTATGACATTTTAATGCATTTAAAGCCCGAAAAGAACGATGAGATCATGTATAAATGCCATCTCATCAATGCGTAAATAACTAAGTAGATGTGTAAATAACAGGAAGAAAACTGCAGATCTATGCACAATTTATACATATGCGCTGATAGAAATCCATTACAGGAGAAAGTTAATTCAGAAAACAATGAACTGAAAGTTCCCATTCCCACCTATATTTTATCTGATCTTTTAACGCATCTCACATTCTCACATAGGTAACATGATTTACACAATCTGATAGAACCCTCACAAGCCATTCTCCCCTAAACATAATTCAACCATCTAATGACTTATCACTACAATAAAAAAATTTATACATGTCAATACCATTTATCATTTCAATACAATCCAAATGACACATTTTAGCATAATCAAATTATATGATAGAAAAGAAAGCAATTAAAGACAAGTATCAGTTCATCTATTCTACGGGTTACACTACAATCTGCAATATGTCTCGTCTAGTCTATAAGTCTCGTCCAGGTTTAAGATGAGCATCACAGCGTCCAGGTTGGTGAGGACGCACATGGGTAGCGTTTACCCAAAACTAACTAATATTCGGTAAAAAGATCTCTTGCGAGCGAATCAGCAGCTTAACGACTAAATTAGCATACAATTTTTTGCTTCAAGGTATTGACATCTAAACCGTTATACTGTCAATGTTCTCGCCTGCCTATTAAACATATTTGATAGCTACACTTCTTTTTAGTCGTATATTAATGGCTTCCTTTCCATAACATATGGCACACGTCCTAATCATCATGCACAAAAAGATTGTAATGGGTATAAACCAGCGCATAATGTTTTAGGGGGAGAATGGAGGATGAATATGATGTTCTGGTGGCATTTTAAACCATTTACTCTAAACAAAGGTCGGGTCAAACAGGTCGATAGTTTCCAGAGTCTATTTTTATTTCATCAATAGCATTTGATCTTCTAATTATAATTTACACAAAATCTCAAAAGTGAACATAAACGTGTTTTGCGGGTCAACAAAACCCGCCTGACCGTTTTGACATTCACATGCTTGAATCAAATTACTTCTCATAGCAGCTTCTTCTAGCTGGCCAATGACGACTATTTGTTGAATCAAATTACTTCTCATAGCAGCTTCTTCTAGCTGTTCTGGCTCAACATTTTCCCCTATAAATGTCAAGCAGATATAGAGCTTGCAAAGAAGAAATAGATAAAATACGTAAAAGAATATACCAACGGCGCGGTTACCTGTTGAAAGGACAATAGTATCCTTAGCACGTCCTTCGAGAATAGTCATGCCGCAAGAATTACAACTTTTTCCTATTGAATGTGAAGCGGAAATCTAACCAATATCTCCAGTACGCCTCCATCTCTTAGGCGTTTCGTCGAACACCTTCCATGCATAAAAAATCCAATCAGTTCACCATCCCAAAATGATATCATACCAAAACCTAATGCCACTGACAATATAATACAGAGACTAAAGTTATTAAAAGATGACAATAAAATTGTCGACGCCCCATCTTATTTTGATGATGCATAAATTCCTCTTAAGGAGGAAAGAACCGATCAGGTTATTGCAATCGATTCTGAAAATTGTTAAAATCACCAGGTAACAGTTGACCGGTGATGGAGTAACGACGGCGTTGATAAGATCTCCGGCAGCCGGAATATTGTCGGAAGTGAAGAGAGTGTGGAGTAGAATGAATTTTTGAGATTTTCTATATTTTGAAAAACTAAGTATATAAAGAAGAATAGAAAATAAATTGATTATATATACCGACAAGAAAATAGGTGGGAGTAATTAAATCTTAGATTAATCTAAACCGTTGGATACAAAGTAAATGGAGGGTCTGGATGTGTCCCTTTGTTTCTAGGAAAAAACAAGTTTGCAAAATAACTTTTGCCAAATAGTTTTATTCTATAATGTTTTAAAATTTCTAATGTTTTAACTTTTTATAATTTTGGTTGTCGATGGAGTCGCTATATCGAGTTAATTACGGGTTCTGCTTTCTTTCCCTTTTCTTTATCTTTTTAATATTTAATTATTATTACTTTATTGTTTTCTATGTTTAGCTTAGTTTTTAAATAATATTATTATTAGTGTATATTTTATTATGTGCGAGTAGTTAATTAATATGCTTATTTAGGTTTGGTGGATGAATTATTATATGTGAGTTATGGTGTTGCTTAAATGGTGAAATTAGTACTTAGTTTTGGTTGACAACTTGACAAAGGGTTAAAATACGCGTTTGGTTTGAATAATAGTTTTGTGAAAAAGTAGGTCGGGCTTGACCAAAATGCATGGACGCTCCAGCTAGACGGATTTGGCAACTTATTTTTGGGCGCGAACGCCAACCCAAGGTAAGGAAACTAAGACTAGTTGAAATTTCACAAAATTTCCTTTTATCATAAACGTGTATAAGTTCATCACTGGACAACACCATTAACTTATAATATTATATCCGTTAAGGCTAATTAAGCATATCCTTTAGATTTATATTTTAGCATTATAACTTTTGCTTTATTCTCTAGAATTAATTAGACTATACTTGTTGCTACCTTTAGAATTATAATTATTGTCGTAGCTTTATATCATTTAATATATAGTTATTAAAAGTTAGTAGTTTTAAATTTCAAAAATCAAAACTATTATATTTGAGCATCAAACTAGATACATAAACGCGGATTTCCATTCACACTACGCCGGAACTACGATAACATTTCGGGTGTACGAAAACGACTCAGTCAGTGTCCATCACCAAGAAACCAAATTGACTTATGCATAAATCTTTTGGAACATTGTTTTTTTAGGAAATACTTTCGACCTCTAAACCCAATAAAAAGCTATATTTCTTTTGATTATCAAAACATGTTTCAAGAAATTATCAACCATAAAACCTAATTATATTCTCTTGATCATAAAACGAAACTCTCCTTTAGAATCCATCTTCATCACACAAGTATATCACACTACTCAAAATTCAAACACATTGCAACACAATTCATAACTTTCTTAATCATTCAACAATACTTAAATTATAATGAGAATCAATTCAAGTACAAGAATTTACCAATAGTGCTTCAAAACACAAGGAAATATAAAAATAGAAGTTATAGCAATTCCAATGCCTCCAATTGATCAATGAACCTCCACCCGAATCTCTCCTTCACGAAATTCGTCCCTCCTATGAGGATTAACAAGGTTTAGTATCTTTAGGGTTATTTAAGAATGGTGATTCTAACCTTTGTCAAAGGTTAGAATGATCCTTAGATTAAGCACACTGAAACTAATGACCCTAGGGTCTAATTTATACATGATTTTGGCTTGGGGAGAAGGCAAAAACGTCTGGTAATGATAATGGAGGGGAAATGAGAAGCCCTTCATTGATGGTGGTGGTTTAAGAGTGTTTAAGTGTGACTTTTGCTAAACCTGACTATCAAAATGCTGGTGGCAACTTTGATCCTGCTGGTGGCAAACGGGCTGCAAAATGTTGGTGGCGACTTTATTTCTCCTGGTGGCAGAATAAAAGTTGCTGGTGGCAACTGGGCCATCTTACACATTTTCCCTTCTAGTCCTTCTTCTTTATTTCTTCCTCCATCTTTCCTCTAAACTTTCCAAGACTCCTTCGTTCTCATTTATTGTTCATACGAGAGCTTACGTTTTCATGCCTCGTTTATTCCTTCACCTCCAGTTCATGCTTTTTATTCCTTTATTCACGTTTCTTCATCCTTGCTTCCTACAAAACATAATAATCGAACTTTGCACAATATAAGCAATAAAAGTCCGTTTATTACCACAAATACTATATCAATAGTGAAGATAACGCTTATTAATACATGTTGTATTTGAGTTTTATCATACGTCTACGTATACGAACCCCAATACACAATATTTCATAAGTATTGCTTTGCCAGACCCCGTATTTGGAGGCGTTCCGGTTCATACACGTGTATCGAATCAAATAAGATTAAAGGATAATAGATAAATACTACGATCTTTTCGAAACTTGAGAAAGAGGTCACTGTGTGGGGGGTATAAGGAGATTCGTGGTAAACACATGATCGAAAGGAAAAGGCATTTAAGAGCTTTGCGCCGCCTCTTTCCTCTGCTTCCTTGTGGGTCTTTTAAGAGCGAGAATAGTAAGTGGTGTGCCACCGAAGTAGTACTACGTAAATATATATTTTCTTGTGGTTTTTACTATTGAACCTCGAAGGGGATAATCTCTTCCCTTTCAAAGTCGACCGAGGGAAACTCCCTCATTCCTCGTTGTTAGTTGTATGCGCACACGCGCGCGTACACACATACCGAGTGGTGTACCTCGTCATTCCAAGAGGACGTAAAAGAGAAACGTCTCTCAAGCCGATCACGAGAATCGAGCTTTCGACAATACGATGGAAACAGATAATCGACCTATGATTGAGATCTTACAATCTCACGTAGAGGGAAATGACGATGAGATTGTTGTACCGGCTATTGTTGTGAATACTTTCGAACTTAAAACCGGTTTTATTTAAATGGTTTCCGCTACCTTATTTTTGGGCCGTACTAATGATGACCCTCATGCTCACATTAATATATTCATATAATTAGAAAATACCGTCAAATACAATGGGGTAACTCAAGAGGCCATTTGTTTACTCCTCTTTCCTTTTTCCCTCGAGGGACAAGCCCGGATTTGGCTTGATATGGAACCACCTCAAAGTATCACCACGTGGGTGGATTTAGAGACCAATTTCATTAACTACTTCTTTCTACCCTCTCGTACCACCGCCTTAAGGAATGACATCATTACCTTTGAACAAAAATATGGGGAAACGTTTAGTGAGTCTTGGGATCGATTTAAGGAGCTTTTATGAAGGTGTCCTTAATATGGTTTTACTAAAGTTTATCAAAGTAATACTTTCTACAATGGATTAACTTTGAATAACCAAGACTTACTAAATAGTGCTTTAGGGGGACATATTCTTGTGAAATCAATGAAAGATGGTTGGGACATAATTGAAAATAAGGCCGAAGTTCAAACTAAGAGTGTAAGGGCTCATATGGCTAGTGCTAGTGGAGGGGATAATTAAATTTCTAATTAAATTAAATAGATTTCTAATATTGTTAAAAATCTTGCTTTGAAAGTTGAGAATCCTCCCAATAGGCACATTCATGCCATGAATGAGACATGTGATACTTGTGGTGGACCACATTCGTATCTTAATTTTGATAAAGTTTATGATCACTCTCAAGAAGAAGTGTATGCTTACAACACAAATGAGAGGGTTCATTTTAAACCTAATGCGGATACTAATAACTTTTCTTATAAGTCCACTAACTATTTGGTTCCCTTAGTTTTCAACCTTATGTTAGACCTCCCCCCATAATTATTAACCAATTTACAATACCCACAAAGGAATCAAGGTCCACAAAGGGGTAATTTTTAAGGGAATTCAAATGTAAGGGGTTTTAATTCAAATCAAGGGAATTTTAATGGTCCAAATCAAGGATTTCAAAACCAAGGGTTTCAAAATAACAAGTATAACCAAGGTTTTAATAACAATAGATTTCAAAATAAATTTCAACAGAAATAACAAGGGTTGATCGTGCTGCTTGATCGTATTAGTGATCGTACTAGTGATTGTACTGGTGATCGTACTGGTGATCGCACTCTATGATCGTAACCTTGATCGTAGTAGTGGATCGCAGTTACTAGATCGTAGTCTTGGATCGTAACAAGCGATCGTATTATGGGATCGTGATATTGGATCGCAAGTAGAAACCCCATGTTTATGCGATCAAAATACACAGATCGTACAATGGAATCAGACTTACCACTTTTCTCGGATAGAACTAAAACACAACAAATTCGAGATTCTAAGCCTAAAAATGAATCAAACACCCTAAAATTTTGTATTTTTAACCAAAGTAACAATACCAAATCACTACAACAAGTAAGTAGATGAAGTATATCTTGATTAAACCATAAAAACACAAAAAAAAGGTACGTATGATTTTGAATCAAACAAAGGTGTATGAATCAAGAACACAAACACATAAACCAAACAATCATCCCATGGCTCTGATACCATTTGTAGGATATTGTAAATATTGCTTATGTTTAGAGAGACAAAGAGATAGAAATATGGTAAGAACACACACACACTTTGAGAGAGAAAGTATGAAAACACACTTTTACTATGTGTAAAGTTATGTGAACCAACACCTTCTCCATCTAAGGAGAGGGTTTATATACCAAGACCATAAGATGGGCTTGGGATTACAATTGGGCCGGCCATACAAGCATGGACCGGGCTTTTCCTTGTTAGATATATATATATAAAAATATCTAGACTACGAGCTACTACTTAATATATTGTCGGTGTGACCGAATCTTCCCAAATACGTAAAACGTATTTCTAACACCAAACCAAGGTTTTCCAAATCAAGGGTTTAATCAAATGAATATGCATAATCCTCATATGGACTTGGTTCTTTAAAAATTGACCGAACATGAGAGAACTATGAAATAAATGCAAGAGTTCACTGATAGGAAATTCATGCAAATGTTGCAAACCCTTAGACCACAAGGTGCCCTTCCTTCTAATACCGAGACCAATCCTAGGGCTAATGTGAATTCCATTACCATAAGAAGTGGGAAAACTATCGAGGGACCTTCCATCTCTTCGCCCATAAAGGAGAGACAAGTCCCGAAGGTTACAATGAGTTCTTCTACTCCCCCTTCGGTGATTCCTCCCTCACCCACTTATTGTGACATTCCTCCATTGAGTGACCATATCCCTTCGATTCCCACACCTATCCCTTCACCTTCCATCCTCACCCCTCCTCCTAAGGATGTGAGTGAGCAATCCACTCCAAAGCCTTCATCTCATCCCAATATACATTATCCATCGAGGTTGAGGAAAGAGAAATTGAAGAATAAGGATGATATTTAAGTCTCGAACTTCTTAAAGATGTTTAAGCAATTGAATTTTAATATCACCTTTGTCGAGGCTCTTGTTCACATGCCTAAAATATGCTAAAATGTTTAAAGATCTCTTAAGTGATAAGGAGAAACTTATTGACATCGCTCAAACACAACTTAACGAGAATTGCTCCGTGGTTCTATTAAGGAAATTACCAATTAAACTTGGTGATCCGGGTCGATTCCTCATTCCATGTAACTTTCCGGGTAGAGAATTGTATGGCCCTAGCCGATCTAGGTGCTAGTATTAACTTAATGCCTTTAAGTATGTGGAAACAATTATCTCTACCCGAGCTAGTCCCCACACGTATGACTTTGGAATTAGCAAACTGTATGGTTGCTTATACTGTGTGGATAGCCGAAGACATATTCGTTGGTGTCGATAAATTTACTTTTCTCGTGGATTTCGTTGTCGTAGACTATGAGATGGATCCTCGTGTTCCCTTAGTCGTAGGAAGACAATTCTTGAGGAACGGTCATACTCTTATTGATGTCGCCGCGGGCGAACTCATTATGAGAGTAGGTGATGATAAAATCGTTTTTAATATGGGTAAACTTGCTAAGAAACCATATGAGCCCGAGAATGTAAATTTATTGACGTGCTTGACGAAGCATGTGAAGAACACTTTCAAGAGGCTTGTAAAAGTGGTTCTTCCTCTTTATCCCGTGTTGAGACCGTTGCCTCTATTTCTCCTTCCTTGACTCCCTTTGGAGCAAGTCATTTCCTCTTAGAAGAATTCGAAGCAAATTTAGAAAATTTTAATCTAAGAGTCGATGATTCTCCCACCAATTGGGAAGAAGACATACGTACCATTGAGATAATTCTTAATCAAGACTCTATTTTTCCTCCTTCTCCTAAAGAGGTAACCAATGATGATCCATCTTTGGTAAAACCTTCTATTGAGACTCCACCTACCCTAGAGCTTAATGAATTACCTTCTCATCTCGAATATGCTTTCATATAAAGTGATGATAAATTACTGGTTATCATTGCCAAAGACTTAAAAGACGATGAAAAGACACGTCTCATCGAAGTTCTTAATAGCATAAACAAGCAATTTCTTGGAAAATTTCCGATATCCGCGGGATTGATCCTAACTTTTGCACACATAAATTCTCATGGAAGATGACAACAAACCCACGGTTCAAAGTCAACGAAGGGTAAACCCTAAAATTCATGAAGTCATTAAGAAATAAGTCATAAAAATTCTAGATGCGGGCATGATTTACCCTATTTCATATTCATCGTGGGTTAGTCCCGTCCATTGTGTGCCTAAGAAAGGTGGAATAACCGTTATTCCAAACGAAAACAACGAGTTAACTCCTACTCGTCTTGTCACGGGTTGGCGAATTTGCATTAACTATCGCAAACTCAACGATGCCACTCGTAAGGATCATTTCCCTCTACCTTTTATGAACCAAATGCTTGAAGGTCTTGCGGGTAATGAATACTATTACTTCTTGGTCGGATTTTCGGGTTATTTCCATATCCCATCGATCCTAAAGATCAAGAGAAAACCACATTCACTTGTCCCTATGGAACATTTGCTTACAAACGAATGCCATTTGGCTTATGCAATGCTCCGGGTATATTCTAAAGGTGTATGATGACAATATTCAATGACATGGTTGAACAAACTATGGAAGTCTTTATGGATGATTTCTCGGTCTTTGGTGACTCCTTCACTTCTTGCCTTTGCAATTTAGAATGTATGCTTAAACGGTGTGAAGACACTCGTCTCGTTCTTAATATGGAAAATTCCATTTCATGGTAAAAGAAGGCATTGTTTTCGGTCACAAAATTTCCAAAGCCGGTCTTGAAGTAGATCGCGCTAAAGTTGACGTTATCGCAAAATTACCTCCTCATATAACCGTGAAAGGAGTGAGAAATGTTTTAGGTCATCCGGGTTTCTATCGTCGTTTCATTTAAGAATTTTCTAAGATAGCTAGACTGATGACTCATCTCTTAGACAAAGATGCTCCTTTCATCTTTTCTCAAGAGTGTATCGAATCCTTCGAGATCCTTAAGGGTAAATTAACTAAGGCACCGGTCTTGGTTTCCCCTAATTTGGATTTTGCCTTTCGAGCTCATGTGTGATGCTAGTGATTACACGGTAGGAGCGGTTCTAGGTCAAAGAGTTAATAAGAATTTTCAACCTATTCACTATGTAAGTAAGACTATGACGGGGGCTCAATTGCATTATACCACTACCGAAAAAGAGCTTTTAGCTGTAGTGTATGCTTTTGAGAAATTCCGCCCCTATCTTGTGCTTTACATTACTAAAGTGTATACAGAGCATTCCGCTCTCAAATACTTATTGACCAAACAAGATTCTAAACCAAGACTTCTTCGTTGGGTTTTGCTCATACAAGAATTCAAAATTGAAATTCATGCTAAAAAGGGAGCCGAAAACTTAGTCGCGGATCACTTAAGTAGACTTGAGGATCCTTATCAAGGGTAACTTCCAAATCAAGAGATTAACGAATATTTTCCTCTTGAGACCTTAATGTCTATAAATTCTAATCTTGATGATACCCCATAGTTTGCCGACATTGCAAATTATTTAGCGGGTGGAGTTTTAATCGAGGGGTTAACGTCCCAATAAAAGAAAAAATTATTTAAGAACATTAAGCATTACTATTTGGGATAACCCTTATCTCTTTAAGTAATATGCGGATCTTATTATCCGACGATTTGTTGATGGGACCGTGGCCTTACAAACCCTTGAGGCTTGCTATAAAGGACCCATCGGTGGTCACTTTGGGCCTAACTACACCGCGAAAAAGTTTTCTATTCAGGACTCTATTGGCCCACCATTTATCGTGACGCTCACGAAATGGTTAAGCATTGTGATTCTTGCCAACGACAAGGCAAGACCACACATAAGGACGAGATGCCTCAAAATTTCATTCAAGATTGTGAAATCTTTGACGTATGGAGCATCGACTTTATGGGGCCATTTCCATCTTATAAAGGGAACAAATACATCCTCGTAGCCGTTAAATACGTTTCCAAACGGGTTGAAGCAAAGGCTTTGCCTACAAACGATGCGAGGGTTGTCGTGAACTTCTTGAAGCGATTATTTGCTAGATTCGACGTTCCTCATGCTATCATTAGCGACCGCGGTACACACTTTTGCAATGACCAATTCCCAAGAGTTATGGCTAAGTATGGTGTCAATCACCGACTTTCCACCGCGTATCATCCTCAAACCAATGGTCAAGCCGAGGTGTCCAGCCATGTACTTAAGCGAATCTTAGAACGTACCGTGGGAGAGCATCGTGCCTCATGGGCCGATAAGTTAGATGATGCTTTGTGGGCTTTTCGTACCGCTTATAAGACACCTATAGTTTGTACTCCTTATCGCCTTGTGTACAGAAAGGCGTGCCACCTCCCCATTGACTTGGAGCATAAGGCTTATTGGGCCTTGAAATGGGATAATTTTGATATCAATAAAGCCGGTGATCTTAGGAAAATCCAACTCAATGAACTTAATGAACATAGGAATGAGGATTATGAGAATTTGTTGATCTATAAGGAGAAAACTAAGCTCATTCATGATTCTAAGTTTAAGAACCAAGAGTTCAATGTTGGTGATCAAGTTTTACTCTTTAACTCTCGGTTGAAAATCTTTTCGGGAAAACTTAAGTCGCGTTGGTCTGGTCCATTCACCATGGCACAAATTTTCCCATATGGCACTATTGAGCTAGCTCAACCAAATGGGCCCAATTTCAATGTAAATGGCCAACGGGGTAATTTGTAATTTGGAGAGGACATTTCTCATGAGATTATTCCATCCCTCTCCACTTTTTCCTTGAATTAATGCAGGAAATCGAGTAGAGCTAGAGACTCGTGATATTAATCAAGCATCATATAACTAGGTTAGATTTTACCTTTTCCACCCTTTCACCTTTTCCACCAATAAGTGTAGGGGAGCCAAGTAGGTTGTTTTATTGTGATGTTGTGTAGGGATTTGTGCTATATCGAGATCCACTTTTGGTGCCTTTTGAGAAGAACCGTGATCCCGTGTTTCCTGTGTATACCGGTTCTATCCAAAACTATTGTGATTCGATTTCGTATATAAATAAAGTTGAAATCACTTTAATTGTCTCTTCCTTAGCTTGATTTAAACTAAGTGCACAATGTCCTAAGTGTAGGGGAGTTTTCTCCCACATGCTTAAACATTAAGGACAATGTTTATCTTAAATGTAAGAGAGACTTTATCGAAGTAAAGTGAGATTTTCCATGAATTTCTCCTCATTTAAATCGGAAATTAAAAAATTTCGACGTTTTTAAAATTTTTAATCTATTTTGGCCTAGTATTATTTTCCATTTATTGTCTTTTATTTCCTTTCCTTTTGTCATCACCATGATATGTATATATTCCATTTCAAGAATAAATTCAAAAATAAAAAATGACGAATAAATAAAATAGTTTTCACAAGTTTAGACGTTTTTGACATATTAGGCCCGTCGTGAATATTTTGACTCAACCCGAGTTTGCTATTTAAAGCTTACTCTCGAAAGTATCCTTCACGATGTAGACCTTAATTGGTTTATTAGACTAAGCATCCACGAGTCTCATTATTTGAAATTTTAAATTGTGGAGAACGAGAAATGATAGAGTCAATTATAAGTTACTATGCAAATTATTTGCTTTTTCTTTCAAAAACTCATGTGGGTTAATTATTTGCTTTTTCTCCCTACGCTTGTAACTAAATAATTGTAATAAATAAGGTCGTACGAATTAATTGAATATGTTAGCTTCTAGCACAAGATGGTTTAAAAGTTACTCGTGATTAAATAGAGTTCATAGCCAAGGCATAACTTATTGAATCGGGACACGAATATTGGCGAATCCAAAAAGGCCATAACAAAGCATGAGGATTCCCTTTTGTTGCTAAAGATCCAAAGAGAATGTGAAGAATCATTAATCCAAATCAATATGAAGGATCAAGGCACATGACGAAAAGCAATTTACTCCCAAAAAGGTTGCGGAAAAGTCTATCCAAAAAGGCTCTAACAAGGCATGAGGATAAATAAATCTAAATCCATATAGAGGCGGATCGTTATATATCAAACTCCTAAATAAAGACAAGGATAAATAAAGAAGTCGTGATCAAAGTTTGAAGCATCTCTCAAATACTCCATATGAATATGTATACCAAATATGAAGAGAAGACCATAATTTCAAGATCGTCTCTCAAGATTCGAAGTATGAAATACATGTCAAATATCGGTCCTAGAAAGGTCTCAAATCGGTGAAACGAGTTATGCCAAGATATGAACTTTACGAGATTACGTGAAACATTTTAAAAAATCGTGTCCTTTAGCTACTTATTAATTAAATCGTCCTACTTTATTTTCGGCCTTAATAAATTATCGAAATAAGTCAAAAATGCATCCTTACGATCATTCAAGACAAAAATAAAATATAAGAGATACACCATAAGAATAAAGGGGTCTAAGTACGAGAATAACACATATGAATAGTGTTAGTATTACTATCTTATAATAACAATGATATCGTTTTTACGCTTGGTATAGAGAACGTGAAACTTGAGGGTGATAAATATTCATTACACCAAAAGCCCTAATTTAAGTCATAGATTTCTTTATGAGTTTCTTCCATAAAAAATTCAAATTAAATAAATAAAATGAAAATTGTTATATCTTTTGTTTCCTTGAATAAAGTTTTATCTTTTCATTGTTGTTAAACTTCTTTTTATTATAGTAGTAATAGTATATCGTAATAAAGGCCAAGATGATTAATTATGAGAAAAATGTAAATCTTCTTTAAAATTAATGCAGTGCATGAGGGCATTGCAATGGTCAAGTGTAGAGGATTTTGATAAGTGTGTAAATACTTACCCTTTTACCACTTAAAACAAGTAAAACGAGACCAAAACGTGAATTAATTAACGTAAAAGTCAGAATTACGCGTGGTTTATGTTTTTGTTGTGAAATATGTAGAAAATGACAAAATTGAAGAAAACACGGGATTTCACAGACATTTATCAAAGATAAAGTCAAAGGACCAAAAGTGCCAAAAGAACGAAGATTGGAGGACTAAAGATGCTGATTTTATGAAGTTGCAAGCAAAAGACAAAAATTACCAAACTACAAGGACTCAATCTGCCAAATGAAAAAATAATATACTTAGTGGCCACGTGAACCTATCAAATACAAGAAAAGGGCCTCACACGTATTGCCAAACATACCCTGACATGGAGCGCTTTTTAGACACAAGGGGCCAATACCATGAAGACACGTGTCAACACCACACCCATCTTCTTCAACAGATCGTGAAGAACGATAGAGGACGATTCAAGCTTAGTGTTCAAAACGAAATATGCTCGCTTTGATGTGACGAATCCATTGGTCCAAGCCAATCATGATGTCGTGGCCTGAATCAAAAACACCCAAATCCACTTTCACGAGCCTAAACCCTAATCCACATGGCAGCTCCTAATTGGCCAATTTAGTTGTCACCTACTGACAACCTGTCACCCACACTCTTTCCTTCACCCACACGCTCCTTAACAACCTCACCTACCATCTCACTCATCCTATAAATACCCCTACGCTCCTACCCAAACACACCCTTTTTTCTAGCTTTAATTTTCTACAAATTCCCTTTTATTTAGTTTAGTTTGTATTAGCTGTAGCTTATGTAACTTTCATTTCCAAAGTTGTACTTCAATTTCATACATATCAATAGAATTTCCGTTCGTTACTGTTCATCATCGTCTTCAATTGTTCTAGTGCTGCTGCTGTTAAATTTGTTGATGATTCGTGTTATTAAGCTTGTTTACAAGCTTTTGGAGCTTCTGTGATGGTATTTGGTTAAGTATTGAGGTAGTTGAGTTTTTGGAGGGAGTTTTCTGATTTCAATTCTGTGCATTTTGGTGGTTGTTAGAGGTATATTAGGTTAAAATGAGTTTAGGTTCGGCTGCTACTACTACAACGGAGGCCTAGATGAAGGTCTAAGTTCTATTTACCTTTTCTACGTAAAATACTAGCCTAATTGTTGAACTGCATGCTCTTTTATATTTCTGTCACTTTTAATTGCTCAGATCTGGAGTTTTTGTTGTGTTATGATATTCTAAGTTCATTCTTTAACTTGTCATTCATTAGATCTAGCTACTATTTATTTCTACATAAAAACTTCATAAGTGTTGTTTGGATTGTGTTTATGTGATTTTGTTTTTAAGTTCTGTGTATTGAGGTTTGTGGCTTCATTTTAGCTTCCTTGTTGTGGTTATAAATCATTCAAAGTTTTGGTTTAAACAATAGTCAAACAGGTTTTTAAGTGAAAATGGTTTATGAGTTTTATGTTTGCAAAAAGTAATAACCAGCCCTTTTTGAATCATCATAGAAGTTTTAATAATCTATGTTATGAGCCGTGTTTTGGCTTTTTTGATAGCTTATAGGTCATGTAATAAGTTCCTAGTTTATAGATCTAGATATTTTGAAGCTTTTCTGAAAAAGTTAAAAGTCAACGAGCTTATAAATAAACTGTTTTTGAGTTTTGAGATTTTTGAGCTTATTAAGTATCTGATTTTCAAATCTAAGTAACATCCCATCATTTTTCTCACCTAATAAGTAATCTTAGGAGTTTTGAGTTAAACTGATTAAGTGAATAAGTTGTTCTCAACTTTTTAGCTTATTGAAAAATATGTTCTAGAGTTTTAGCTTATTTCAAAAACTCATTTTAGGTTTGGCTAGCTAATTTTGGATTTAAAAACGTTTGGCCTTGGAATTTTTGAAATTGTTTGAGCATTAAGTTGGAAATAAGCAGATCGTTATTAAGCCCATTTGTTAAGTTGAAGTTTGTGAAAATTTCTATTTAATCTTTCTGTTTCTTTGTTTGTTTTACTTTCAGCGTAATTAGTTAATTTCATTTAGGGCCATTACTTTAATCTTTATTTCTTACTGGCCCAAAAAGTAACTAACTGGGTTAGCTATTTGGGCCAGTTATTGCAAGTTGGATTATTTAGTTTGGGTTTAATTCGTGGGCTGGGCTAAAGTGTTTTCAAAACCCGGTTTTAATAAATTTCAACTTTGAAATTTAGTTTTTAATTTTTAATTAATAAAAACAGTTTTTAATAATAAAAAATAAAAAAGTAATAATATTTCAATTTTAGCATTTGCATTTTCTTGGTATTTTATTTTCGTGCATCATTTAGTTGTAGTTTATGCTTTAATTTGTGGTACTTACACTTTGTTTTAGCAATAGTAAGTATTTTACGTAGATATTATTTTTATCTTTTTACTTTAAATAGAAATAGATTTCAAGTACTGTAACCAAAAAGAATTAATCTCGTGATAAATTTGATATCAATTCTAGTCGAGTCGAGGAGAAAACGATACATAAAAGATACACTTAGTAAAAATCCTTTATTACTGATCTTCAAAGATCAATCCCATCAATGGTGGATGGGTTGAAACCTGGCCAAAGAAAGATCCTAACAAGAAGTCCATTATTGAGAAAACTGAAATTGCTAAATGTTGTGGTTAGTTGTTCTGATAATTATCTTGTTCCGGCGAGTCTGTTTTTATTGGTATGGCACAAGATATTGTTCGTAGTAACAACATTAAACTTCTTCCGCCGCATAGGCTATTTGTTACACGTCTAATAGTAAGATATACAATTTAAACATTTACTGCATTTCTGAATCCTTGTTATCATCTCTTATACTCACTTCTTGATCCTTTGAAATCTTTTCTTTAGATAAACCTGACCACTGTTGTCTTGTGCATCCATGTCGCTCTTATCGTCTCCTCCTAGTAAATCCAATTGGTTGATTATATCAAAGATCCAACTCATTTCAAAGCATTAAAGGGAACATCGTTTTTAAACGTGCGCTTACGCTTTAAACCGGAGAGTACATGACTATCATGTTAGATTCGGACCTGTTACGATCCTCTAAGTACTTAATCATTTCAAAGGGAGTCAAAAGAAGAAATTCTTCATCGTATTGAATACGAGTAGACATCTTCAAATCAAAAAAGTTTTTGTAAGTCGATTGTTTAGGGTTTTCTATTGGAAGTAAAACGGATGATATCTCCTTATAATAATACGTAGTAAATAGATTAAGCCCTAAGGCTGGGGGAGTGACACCTCCAAAACCCACTGTCACCTCAGCGTCACCTCAACTTTCTCACTGCTCTCACTAACCCACAAAAAACTCACCTTTCTCCGAATTATCTTTTCATTATCACTTCTATTTAATTTATTTATAAAATACATACTTTTATTCCATCAAATTAAAAAATGATCCACGCGGGTAAATACAAACATTAAAAACATTAGGCATTATTAGCCAAGTGTTGGATTAAATCAGATCGAATGTTTTGATGAACTTGAGATGATCTGATGTATCTCATAACACCATGGATTTCTTACGTGCTTCGTACCAGATCGTCCGGTTGAATTGCTTCTCCTCGGTACCGTTTGGGACTTATCGAATATTTCTTGTGTTTACGAATCATATTATGCGTTATGATGCATGCATACATCATATTAACAATTCTTTCTTTCTTCACCCCACGTGCTGGATTGGCGATTATGGCCTATTTCTTTTTCAGAACAGCAAACGCGCGTTCCACATCTTTCCTTGCTGATTCCTGCTTCTGCTTATAAAATATTCGATTGTGGTCATCGTCAGAGGGTTCTGGAATCGTCTTAACAAGTGGAGCTAATTCGGGATATATCCCGTCAGTAAGATAGTATCCAAATGGATAAGTAACGTCGTTAGCCGTAAAAGGGATCTCTAGCGCTCGTCTTGTTTTCTAATCGTTAAACAAAGGGGAATGATGTAAGACATTGATGTCGTTGTTAGACCCAGAAACACTAAAGAAAGCATGCCATATCCACAACTCTTCCGACGCAACAACTTCCAACAAAATGAACGGATTCGGTCCGTGATCACGTCTAACATATTGCCCTTTATGGGCGTATGGACAACCAAACCACTCCCAATCCGTGCAGTGTAGACTTCCTATCATCCCCGGGAACCGTACATCATTTCATGATGCTGATATAGTAATTCAACGTCACTCACCGTGGGTTTTCTCAGATACTCAGGCCCATAAATCGCCCATATAGCAAAACAAAAATGATCAAGACTGTCACGTGAAGTTCTTTTAGATATTTGTAGATATTCATCTAAAAAGGCTGGAACAATGCCGTACGCCAATTGACGAATTGTAGAAGTGCATTTCACCACTAGAGCAATGCCTTATCTCCCGGTACAGTCGATATTTGCACTAAAGTAAGGATCATGTGCAGTTATAGCCGTAACTAGATCGGGTCGTTACTGAAAAACGCAACAAGTAAACAATCATGGGCACCATAACGATCTCGATTAACCGGGTTTCTAGGCACTCGTGGATGTCACCTATTTCGAAAAACGACATCGCTCTTGTAATCAACCGGACACGAGGGCTATTCATGAAAGTTTCTTCATCGTTGATCATTAGATCGGGGTACATAAATGTATACTCATCAATGTTTTCTATGCTAAAAATTTAGAAATTATGAAGAAGATTTAAGAATGGAGAAGTTGAAAATTTGTGTGTGTTTTGAAATGGGTTATATAGGAATAAATGGGGATAAAAATTTAATTTTGGGGTATTATGAATGGTGAGTAACTCACCTGTAGCGGGGTTTTTTTTGCATAGGAACCTTAACCCACGCGTGGGGTTTTTAGGTGGGTTTGTGAGATTTATGGAAACCCACGCGTGGGTTTATGCCAACTCATCCCTACTCGTGGGTTTTTATCACCACTCCCCCAGCCTAATAGTTACGCGGGCCTTCTACTAACAATTAATTAAGGGTGGGTTAATTCCATATTTGTCTAATTAAAACATTGAAATGCCTTATTTATCCAATCAAAATTCATAATGCCATATATATCCAACTTAGACATCATATTTGTTGTATTTACCCATTTAATTATAAAAAAAGTTTAAACTTAATTTTGATTCATTAAGTTCCCATTATACCCTTAAACTCTATTAATGTTGCTTCATGTTTTCATTGCATTGCACATATGTTTGTTACCGTGGTTGATTTCGTTAGTGTCAAATTAATTTGTGTGTGCGAGTGTGAATCACTTTTAAAGAAATCCAAAGTTTGTTCTTAATGTAAATCTTACGAATAAGGATATGTTTCTTCGTATTTACGTTTCTTAAAATTTTTGATCCAAACTCCCATGTTCATTTCTAGTTGACACCCACAAACAAATATCAAATATTAACCGTCTTTAATTGACCATTCACATATCATAACATCATCAAAAAAGTTACCATTATATTGAATATTATTAGTTGTAAGTATTGAAATTTTCCTCAAAAGTGATAATAACTTTCATTTACAAAGCATTAATCAACAACAATCGTTATCTTGTTATGTTAAAGAATTTAGAATCATACATTTATACATATTGATTATAAAAGGGTGCATTTGGAATTTAACTTTTTTAAAATTGATGTTAAAATTAAATGGGTAAATATGACAAATATAATGATTATATTGGATATATATATCATTATGAATTTTAATTAGGTAAATAAGGCATTTCTATATTTTAATTGGACAAATATGGAATTAACTCATTAATTAATGGGACTCCATCTTAAATATTAAAATTCTTTTTACAGACGAAATTCATATATAGTTTGCGTAATTATGATTAATTTTTTTTTACATTTTCATAGATTTTTTTACGGCTGATAAAATATTAAGAAAAGAAAGAGACTAGCGAGGAGCAAGAAACATAAAGTACAAGAGATTACAAAATAAATATATGAGAAAAAGACAAAAAACGCTCGAGACTTTAACTGCGAGAGATCAAAAGGAATAAAAGAAACTTTGAAAACTTTGAAATAGAGGCCGGAAAATCGGTTTTCACTCTGACCAAAGAAAAACCCCCCACCACGGAGACCGAGCCACCGGTTTTCACTCTGGGGTGGATTTTGATGAGACTCCAAACAAGCCCCGAGAGAGAGGTGAACCAAAGAAACAACCACTCTGAAACTATAGTGCGGTCACGTGATAAAGAGAGGAGACTTAAGCCACTCCGTCCAAAAAAGGTTCATTTTTCCTCCTTTGTAATTAAGCCATGAAAAAGAAGAAGAACAAACATTGTCAAAGATGTCACTTTTCCTTACGATTTGGGAATTAAAAGTAACACAATGCCGATATCTCTATAACCACCAAAGCACCGTAGCGGAAATGACATAGAACTTTTGTTCTTAATATTCTTAGCGACAGACATTTCAAGAAGAATAACGAGATTCATGCTCTTCATAAGAAGTAACTTGAGGAAGAGAAATCTCACACCAATTATTCACCAGCCTCCAAACTTCCATAGCCGTATTGCATTTAAAAAAGATATGGTTTGCAAATTCAACAAAATCATTGCAAGAAGGACAAGATATAGTCGTGAAACATTCTCCACAGAAACATATTAACTTTTCGAGGAAGCACTTTGTCCCAAGTAGTTTTACGATCAAGAGAGGGAAGAGTCTTAAGATCGATAATTTTTCGAGCCTCTTTGACTGTGAAAAAACCGTTAGAACCAAGGGACCAATAACAAGTGTCTTCCGCAACATTAATGTTGACATCCCCAGTTTCATTCAACATGTCACGAAAGTAAACAAGATTCATAGAGCCAAGATTCATTATAGACCAATTCCAAATCCAGTTCTCGTTTTCGATTTTGTCTTTAATGAGATAGTCTTTGTTTATGTCAAGACGATAAAGTCTATTATATCAAGAACAAAGGGAGGTTTCACCAAGCCAAATGTCCTTCCAAAATCGAATTTTGGATCCGAAACCTGCTTTAAATTTAAAAGAATTAGAAGGGATAATACCTTTTGAATGAAGAAAGTTCGATGAACCAACAATATTTGCCCAAGTACCCTTGAATTTACAATCAAATGTATCGAAACCACCTTCTTGACCATGAAAAGATTTAGTAACCTTCACCATAGAGAATTTGGAGTGGATACAAAACTCCAACACCATTTTTCAAGTAAAGCTAGGTTGAAAGATTTTTTAGACTTCCAATATTTAGACCACCTTTATCTAACGAAGCAATGGTATTAGACCACTTGACCCATGCCATTTTCTTGGTATCTTTGTTACCTCCCCAGAAGAAATTAGATCGGATTCTTTCTAAGCCTTGGAGAATAGTTTGCGGAGCTCTGAATATAGAGAAGTAGTAGATGCCGAGACTCTCTAAAACCGACTTAACAAGAGTCAATCTGTGACAATCTAACATTTTTAGGTAGTGAAATATTTTCTCGTATAATATTTTGAAACTTATTTTTGTGTTGGTTGACGAACTCACAATTTACGGATTTAAATTTGGGCTTACGTGCATAATTTGACGTCTTTTACGACTAAACCGGAAACCTTAGGATTACGTATTTACGTTTTTGAACTCCGTTTTTGATGAGACAATTTTTATTGGATTCGTTTTGTGACGTTGATTCATAATTTATAAAAACGTTTTTTGTAAAACGACCCGAGGGCACGCAAATCGAGAAAACTAGAATCGAGAAATACCCATAAACTAGTGAGATGGGACAAAACACATTGTCCCACCCCACTAGCTTGGTTTGGACGGCACACTTGACACCACACACTAAGGTGGCATCAAGTTAAGCCAACACATTACAAGTGTAAGCCTAGCTTACATTTTAAGCTTTCAACTTCCACTAACTCTCAAAACTAGCTACTAGTTTTCACTTCCACAATTTCTTACATGCAAAATCCTCTCAAAACTCTCTCAAACACTCTCCCCTTGCCATCCAAAATAAAGCTACAAACACCCTTTTGATCTCTTCTAGCCATGAAACACATGTTTACTAGCTCTATTAAGGAGTTCTCTTGAAGCCTTGATCATTTGGTGGCCATATTAACATCTTTGGAGGTGATTTTCTTGTGTCCTAGGGCTGATTTTCCAACATATGTTCTTGATATTTGATGATCTTGGAGATACTTGTTGTGTTCATCAAATTCTTGTCTTCCAAAAACAAGAAATCCACTTGGTTGGTAAAGAAGATCATCCTCTCCATTTTTCTCTTGTTATTTTGTAAAGAACAAATGTATTTTCTTTCATTTTGTATATGTATATGATGTATATATGATGATAAAAATGTTGTGTGGGGATCAAGTGTTGATAGATATGCTTAAAAATGTTAATAACTATAAGAAATGAGGCTAAAATCTTGACTATTTAGTCGGCTGTATAAAAATAGTAGATAACTAAAACAAGAACTGATAAAATTGCATGGTATGATCCATTTACAGTAAGTATAAGATGTTATACACATGTGAGAGTTGGCCATGCAATGGAATCAAAATAATGAGTGAGATATGATCAAAACAAGTTAGGTGGTCTAATCTTAATAAGCAGTTTTGTAGGGACTGTTAAGGCAAGTTAAACTCAAAATGGGCAGTAGCTATAACTAAGTTAAATGTAGCACATAATATGAAGAACATGTCACCCAAAAATGAGCTTCTAATTCATTATAGAGTAAATTACATCGTTCGTCCTTGTGGTTTGCGTTGACCGACAAGCTTCGTCCCTTGACCAAAAAAAATTCATCACTCGTCTTTAAGTGGGAAACGTTATGTATCAATGGTCCCTCTCTTGTAATGGCCCCACCAACTGGTGTTAAGTCACTCCACTTGCTACTCAAATGAGGGTATACTGGTAATTTTGCAATATACTCTCTTTTCTATTTAAATTAACACATAAAAAACATAGGTCTCACCACCACCAATCATATTTTTCTTCTTATCATCTTTTACAAACAATTAAAACCCACAATATTTATCTTCACCCATCACCACCACCACACCATTTTCATCACCTCCGACCACTTTTATTAAACCAGATAATAATACTCAATAATTTATCTTTTACTGCCAATTAAAAAAACATCACACATGGAAAAAATTTATTCAAAATATCAACAGGTAACATATACCAACCACTTTAACTAAAAAACTCTTTCCCAATATCAGAAATCACTCAAACCCAATACAATTATAAAACTTATAAATCCATCAAACTCACTTGCCCTCCATACCCTTTTACATTAAACCTTTTATCTGCTAAATGTTTCAAGTCCCACAATTCATCATGGTGCACATCTATATTTGGCTAATTCATGTCTCATGATTTACAATCTCAAATCACTACCTTCTTGCCGATGAATGTAACACTTCTAATCACTGAGACGCGTCAATACCATAGGCTCCGATGGTGTCCAGGGAGTACATATCGATCGTTGTATCATCAGTAGCTACTCGCTCCATTTACAACTTATAAAACCCAGATTATTCTCGTTCTTGTTAAACCCGTATCTACAAACAAACTGAGATGTATTATGTTTGCCACGGTAGCCCATGGTCGTGATGCTTGAGAAAGCCTGTGGTTGCGGTGCCGTACAAGAATCCGTTGCTGGTATGCAACAATGAGAAATCGATCCTTCTAAGCCTTTGTGGTTTCTTTTTGTTTAAGATGTAATTTGGTTTTATTTGAAGTGGTGATGTGGGTACGAGGGTATGAGTTTAAATTATTAGAATATGTGGGTTTTGTATGTGTGTATGAGTCGGATTTTCAAAAAGCATTGGTCGGACGAATATCTTTGACCGGAGAGAGACAACGTTCGTGGTGTGAAGATGGTTAATAAAAGAAAGATAAAGGAAAGAAAAGTGACAAATAAGGTGTTAGATTGAGGTGTTGGTGGTTCAGTTGGTGGACTGTGAGACTAAATGGTATATTAATTAATATGTTAGTGGTAAAGATGAAAATGTAGAAGGAAAAAAAAAGAGTTTGGAAAAGACTGAAATACCCTCGGTGGATTGGAGCATAACACCAGTTGGTGGGGCCATTACAAGAGAGGGACCATTGATACATAACGTTTCCCACTTAAGGACGAGTGATGAATTTTTTTTGGTCAAGGGACGAAGCTTGTCGGTCAACGCAAACCACAAGGACGAACGATGTAATTTACTCTTCATTATATAACTCTAGATATGGTAAAAATGGTGAACATGAAGATAAAAATCAGATTTTTGGAATTAATGTTTATTATTATTATATAAGCACTCACATTTTATTTTATAAAATGTAAAAATAAAAACCCACTAACTTATAAAACTTATTTATATAAATATATAAAAGGTTAATTAAATGGGTAAATTATATAAATGGTGGTGAAATAATATTTATAAGTAATAAAAACTATAAACTTGATTTTTACGACTTTTTCGGCTATTGCCTTAAAATTAACGTTTTTCGCCAAATAAAACTTAGACGACCAAACCCGTCTAATGTAAAGTTTATAAAAGTCATATACTGATGTATAAGTAACTAATACAAGTAAAAACGATAAAACCCGAACTATAAGAAATACAGACATTTACGAGCTAACTAAACATATTGGACTAATAATTGGACTAAATAAGATAAAAACTTGTAAAAAGAACTTATTGGGCTTAACCCATTTGGGCCCAACATGGAAAGTATATATACTGATAATATAGGTATAAAATGGATTAAAACAAGTTAAAATACTTATAATAGGCTTAATGGACTTAAAATAGGTAAATAGGTAAAACTAGCAAACTAGTAAAATGTTACCAAAACGTAAACACTAAAATGAGAAAACAAGGATGTATAAACCCACTTGATCATCATCATATGTACAAAATCATCATATGTATATTGTTATTTTGATAAAAGTCATTGGACCGAGTCTAAGACCGATTATTATTTATATAGGTTTCCGTGACCGAAGCACGCCCGTAGCCGATAATCCGCCTTTCATTAACAATGTGAGTTCATAGCCTCGCACTCTTTTAAATGTTTTATAAAATGATTTGTAAACCCGCGAGGGAGATAACATGCTAGATTTTGATAAAAATAGAACACAAGTAGTCCTGATTGTATGCTTAATGATATGGACCCGAATGATGCTATGACCCTATAAACGAGACTAAAAGGATTATTAGTAGTTAGGTTATGCCACTTATAGTCCCATTAGCATGAATTGTGAACTACCGGGATTTGGTAGACGCTTATGCATTTGATAGTACTATTTGGGGACGATCACCCCAGTTCGCACCTTGACGGTTGATCCCCGTCGTACCACATTGATTGGTAAGCGAATTTATGTATGAGAAGATTCCATAGCGTAATTTTTGTGACGACACGCTAACTTAGATGGGCAAATTGTTTGTCAGGTTCGCGGCCCGCTGTTTTCATAATAAGGTAACAATGTCATGCGGCTAATAATAATCCTATACAACCTATATAATCTAAATATCCGATATGATACGACGCAATTAACGATGAATATATTACCTATCATGGTAATATAGAGACTACGGTCTCATGGACGGTTTAAGATGTATGCTTGATTTATATATTGCCTGACTAGCAATATGTGGACTTACTTCCGATATTATACTTGTGTTCCGATTTTAAATGATTGTTTTATATAACGGTTTTTATTAAACTCTATGAATTCACTCGGCATTCGCTGATATGATTTTCGCATGTTTTTATCTCAGGTGCTTGAAGGTAATCCGGATGGAGATCGACTCTGATGGCCCACATAATATTAAAAATGTTCATTCGATCTATGTTTTGTAAACTAAATGACCTGTATAATTTGGGACCTGTTGTACGCTTTTAAAACTTTTATCGAATGAATGTATGTTAAACCTTGTACAACCATTTTTATGTGTTGTCTATGATTGGAGTTATTGTGCTATCCCGTAACACTCTGAAAGACCCTTCCGCTGTACCGATACGAAAATTGAGAGTGTTACAGTTTGGTACCAGAGCTCTCGTTATAGAGAACAAAAGATTTTAAAAACCAAGGTTTTGAACAAAACTTTTCAAAATCTTTTGACAATGAACATTTGAGAAAATATTTGAAAAATCTTTTGACTATAACGGTGCCAGAGATCTCCGACGTTACCAACAAGCCCTATTGAGAAGATATATATTTTGATATATATAATTTAATTTTTATATATGTATATATCGTGATTTCATTATGTAATTGTTTAACTAGTATGTTATCCTAATGCGAGATATATATAAATGCAGATTGTCATGGCTGACCCTAATATTCCTGTAGAAAACCATGCTATTCCCGAACCTAATGTAGATGATGATCCTTATTTAGACTTAGTAGATTATGATATGGATGATGAGGAGGAACCATTTGAGGATCCCGAGCCCGAGTTAGGACTAGGAGATCAGATTGCCCCTCAGGTTGATTTAGTAGAGAATGAGATTGAGAATGTTGATATTGAGAATGATGATGAGATCGGGTTAGATAATTTAGATGACGAGATTGACGACGAGGATGTCGAGGAGGATGTAGGTATAGATGTTGAGGTCGATGACGATGAGGAAGCGGAGCTTATTTATCCTTATGATGTTCCAGAGGGGGGCGAGCCTTTGCCCCCACCAGTTTATTTGTCTGATTCTGAGGTTGACTTACCTAGGGATGAAATGCCTGAATCGTCTGAATCTGATTCTGAATCAGAGGAGGATGAGGATGATGATGCACCTGACGGTACTGATGGTATTGTTATTCGTAGACGTGAGATAGGAGAGTCGTCTAGTGCTCGAGAGGCTACTCATATTGATGGTCTTGCACCATGGGCCTTGAGACGTGATCTAGATGCTTCCCGTGTTAAGAGTTGTATGACAGAGGTTGGATTAGGTGTTGTTCAGACTCAGGTTGCTTATTTGGAGTCGAAGACTAAGGTTGGCGAAAAAGAGCGAGAATTGCTTAGTTTGGATTTGAGTGATGTAGAACGTGGTTTGAATGAGGCTTTTAGGAGGTTATCAGTGTTGGAAAGTGGTGAGTATGCTGCTATGAAGAGAAAGGTAAATTCTATGAAGATTCAGTTGAGCGTAGCTCGTGCGATGCGTGAGAAAGCTGAAAAGGAGTTGAATATATCCGTGGGTTGGAACAGTAGATTTTATGCCGACATGGTTGAAATAGGAGTAATCCGTAAGCGCCCAGCTGAAGATGTGTCTAGTGATCGTCCGACGAAGATTCAGAAGACGATGGATGATGGACCATCTGGCGGTTCTCAGTAGACCAGTCCGTATTTAGTAGTGACCTTTATATCTTTTGTGCTTTTGTAGCTTTGACTGAACCGACTTGTTAGTAGTAGACTTGGCACGAATTTTGAGTGTATATAGTGCTAGAACTTTGATATTGGATGTACTAAGACAATACTTTTGTTTCAAATCGAATGAAATATGTATCTTGTCTTGAATTCCATATTGTGCCTTATTTGTACCTTGATTATGAATTCAATCCATATTATATGAATCCTTTGTTGGATGAATGCTTAATACTTTGAAATTGTGGAATTATAGAACTATGCCGCCCAAGAAGGCTGTGACTGAGGATGATGTACGTAGGATTATTACGGAGCAAGTTACCGCATCTATGACTGAATTTATGGCAAATGCTATAAATGAAGCTGGCGGTAGTAGAGCTGGCGGTAATGAAGCTGGCGGTAGTGGAGCTGGCGGTAGTGGAGCTGGCGGTAGTGGAGCTGGCGGTAGTGGAATTGGCGGTACTAATGTGAATGTTAATGCTAATAATGTGAATGCTAATGCTGGAGGAAATGTAGGAGGACTTGGAACTAATGCACCTGAAGTTGGTGGTTGTACTTATGTGACGTTCATGAAGTGTGAACCTCTACCTTTTAATGGAACTGAAGGTGCTGTGGGATTAAGCCAGTGGATTGAGAAGATTGAATCGGTGTTTCGGATTAGTAAGTGTAAGGAGGAAGATAAGGTGACTTTTGCTATGGCTACTCTTAAAGGTCGTGCGTTGACTTGGTGGAACGGGAGAATTGCTTGCATGGGTCTTGATGCTGCTAATGCTACTCCTTGGGCTGAAATCAAGAAGTGGATGACTTTGAAGTTTTGTCCTCGTAGTGTGATCATTAGGTTAGAACAAGAGTTGATTCATTTGAGAATGAAAGGTGTGGACATTGATAGTTACACGAATCGATTCCATGAGTTGGCCTTGCTATGTCCTCGATTGGTTGAACCCGAAGAGATCCGAATTGAGCAATATGTTAAAGGGTTGACCAGGAATATCCGGGGGGACGTGACATCATCGAAACCACTAACCATTGATGATGCTGTTCGAATGGCCTACCAACTCATTGGACAAATAATTCAGGATAAGGAAGATGAAGCCCGTGTTGGTGAGAAAAGGAAGGGAGACGGTGATCGTGTAGATAGAGGTGATAATAGGAAGAATTTCAATCACCGTCAGAACAAGAGAAAGGGGAATGCAAATGCTCTTACCAACAACACACCGCGCAACAATGATAGATGTCCTAAGTGTGGCAACAAGAGGCATGCTGGCGACTGCTGGAAGTGCCGAAATTGCGGAAAGCTTGGACACAAGGTTGAAAGGTGTAAGAAGGGAACCATTTGCTTCAACTGTAATGAAGAAGGTCATAGGAAATCGGAATGCCCCAAGTTGAAAGCGATTGTACCTGGAAGAAACCCCCAGGGTGGTATCTACCAACTTGGAACAATTGAGGTGAAGAAAGAGGATCCGAATGTCGTTACCGGTACGTTTTTACTCAACAATCATTATGTTGTTGCTTTATTTGATTCGGGTGCTGATAGGAGCTTTGTATCCACTAAATTTAGTGCCCTTATTGATATTGAACCTGTTGAGATAAGTACCAGTTACGAGGTGGAATTGGCTGATGGTAAGTTAGTGAAAACTAATAAGCTATTAGAAGGATGCTCTCTAAATCTCTTAAACCATTCCTTTCCGATTGATTTGATGTTGATAGAATTAGGTAGTTTTGATATTATTATTGGTATATATTGGTTATCGTTGAATAATGCTACTATTTTATGTGGAGAGAAGAAGGTTAAGATTCCTCTTAGGAATAGGACGTTAGTAATTGATGGTAGTCGAGGTGAATCCCGTTTGAAAATCGTTTCATGTATTAAAGTCCAAAAGTACATCAGGAACGGTTGTGAGTTATTCTTAGCTCAAGTGACCGGGAATGAGTCTAGGGAGAAACGATTGGAAGATGTACCTATTATTTGTGAATTTCCTGAGGTATTTCCTAAAGATTTACCCGGACTTCCACCGATAAGGCAAGTAGAGTTTCGAATCGATTTAATTCCTGGTGTTGCACCGGTGGCACGTGCGCCTTACCGATTAGCCCCTTCTGAATTAAAGGAGTTATCTGAGCAACTTAAGGAGTTGTCTGATAAAGGTTTTATTCGACCGAGCTCGTCGCCTTGGGGAGCTCCAGTCTTGTTCGTTAAGAAGAAGGATGGATCTTTTCGTATGTGCATTGATTATAGGGAACTGAATAAGTTGACAATTAAAAATCGATATCCTTTACCTAGGATTGATGATTTGTTTGATCAACTGCAAGGATCTAGTGTGTATTCTATGATAGATTTGCGGTCAGGATATCACCAACTTCGCGTCCGTGAAGAAGATATTCCTATAACTGCATTTAGAACTCGTTATGGACACTATGAATTTCAAGTAATGCCATTTGGGTTAACTAACGCACCTGCGGTTTTCATGGATTTAATGAATCGAGTGTGCAAGCCCTACTTGGATAAATTTGTGATTGTGTTTATTGACGATATTTTGATCTATTCTAAGAATAAAGATGAACATATAGAACATTTGAGGATTGTTTTGAACTTGTTGAAGGATGAAAGGTTGTATGCTAAGTTTTCGAAGTGTGATTTCTGGTTGGATTCTGTGCAATTTCTTGGTCATGTGATTAACAAAGATGGAATTCATGTTGATCCTGCAAAGGTTGAAGCTATTAAGAATTGGTCTGCACCGACAACACCAACGGAAGTGCGACAGTTCTTAGGATTGGCTGGCTATTATAGGCGATTCATTAAAGAATTTTCTTTGATAGCTAAACCCTTGACTAATCTTACTCAGAAGAATAAACCTTTCGTTTTGGGAAGTGATGAAGATGGAGCATTTCAGACATTGAAGCAAAAATTATGTAGTGCGCCAATCTTATCATTACCCGACGGGAGTGAGGATTTTGTAGTGTATTGTGATGCATCTCTTAGAGGTTATGGAGCTGTTTTGATGCAGCGAGGGAAAGTGATAGCTTATGCTTCTAGGCAATTAAGGAAGAGTGAGGAGAATTATACTACTCATGATCTTGAGTTAGGAGCTGTAGTCTTTGCTCTTAGGTTGTGGAGACATTATCTGTATGGCACCAAGTGTACGGTATTCACCGATCACAAAAGCCTGCAGTATATTCTCGACCAGAAGGAATTGAACATGAGGCAACGAAGATGGATAGAGTTGTTAAGTGATTATGATTGTGATATAAAATATCACCCAGGAAAAGCCAATGTTGTTACTGATGCGTTAAGTAGGAAAGATAGAGAGCCTATCAGGATGCGTTCTCTAGTCTTGACCGTGCACAATAATTTGCCTGAGCAAATTAGAAATGCGCAAATAGAAGCTTGTAAGAAGGAGAATTTTGTTAATGAAGGGTTCCGAGGAGAAGGAGATCCTTTAGAGGTTAGAGCTGATGGAGTGAAATGCTTAAGAGGTCGTATGTGGATACCTAAGTTTGGAGGCTTAAGAGATTTGATTATGTTAGAATCCCATAAATCTAAGTATTCCATTCATCCGGGATCTGATAAGATGTATCATGATTTGAAGAAGTTGTACTGGTGGCCGAATATGAAAGCTGACATAGCTATGTATGTTCTTCAATGCTTGACTTGTGCTAGAATTAACGCCGAACATCAAAAGCCATCAGGACTACTTCAACAACCAAAGATTCCTGAATGGAAGTGGGAGCGAATTACGATGGATTTTATCACCAAGCTTCCTAGAACATCATCTGGAAACAACTCGATTTGGGTTATTGTCGACAGACTGACCAAATCAGCACACTTCATTTCGGTTAAAGAGCAGTTCTCACTGGAGAAGCTGACTCGTATATACCTTGATAATGTTGTATGCAAGCATGGAGTGCCTGTATCGATCATTTCAGATCGAGATCCTAGATTCGCATCGAATTTTTGGAAATCTCTCCAAAGATCTTTGGGAACGAATCTCGACATGAGCACTGCTTATCACCCCCAGACTGATGGGCAGAGTGAAAGGACGATACAAACACTTGAAGATATGTTGAGAGCTTGTGTGTTAGATTTTGGTAAGAATTGGGATAAACATTTGTCGTTAGCAGAGTTTTCGTATAACAATAGTTACCATTCTAGTATTAAGGTTGCACCGTTTGAAGCTTTGTATGGTAGGAAGTGCAGATCTCCTGTATGTTGGAGTGAAGTTGGGGATACCCAGCTCACGGGACCGGAATTGATCCGGGATACTACGGAGATGATAGCACAGATTAAGAAGAGGTTGTTGACTGCTCGTAGTAGACAGAAAAGTTACGCGGATGTGCGGCGGAAGCCAATGGAGTTTGAAGTGGGTGACCGAGTAATGTTGAAGGTATCGCCATGGAAAGGCGTTATAAGATTTGGAAAGCGAGGGAAATTGAATCCCCGTTATATTGGACCCTTTAAGATTTTATCTTGAGTAGGTCCGGTGGCTTACAAACTAGAGTTACCCCCAGAACTTCATGGTGTTCACAACACATTCCATGTATCTAATCTGAAGAAATGTCTAGCAGTGAGTGATGAGAAAATTCCGTTAGGTAAGGTTCGAATAGATGGGAAGTTGCATTTTATCGAAGAGCCCGTAGAAGTTATGGACCGTGAGGTAAAGCAATTGAAACAAAGTCGGATACCTATTGTCAAGATCCGATGGAATTCAAAGCATGGACCGGAGTATACTTGGGAACGAGAGGATGAAATGTGGAAGAAATATCCGCACCTCTTCGATTTCAATAAGAAACGGACATCCGAATGAAATGGATCACGAGGACGTTGATCCCTTTTAGGAGGAAAAGCTGTGACAATCTAACATTTTCAGGTAGTGAAATATTTTCTCGTATAATATTTTGAAACTTATTTTTGTGTTGGTTGACGAAGTCACAATTTACGGATTTAAATTTGGGCTTACGTGCATAATTTGACGTCTTTTACGACTAAACCGGAAACCTTAGGATTACGTATTTACGTTTTTGAACTCCGTTTTTGATGAGACAATTTTTATTCGATTCGTTTTGTGACGTTGATTCATAATTTATAAAAACGTTTTTCGTAAAACGACCCGAGGGCACGCAAATCGAGAAAACTAGAATCGAGAAATACCCGTAAACTAGTGAGATGGGACAAAACACATTGTCCCACCCCACTAGCTTGGTTTGGACGGCACACTTGACACCACACACTAAGGTGGCATCAAGTTAAGCTAACACATTACAAGTGTAAGCCTAGCTTACATTTTAAGCTTTCAACTTCCACTAACTCTCAAAACTAGCTACTAGTTTTCACTTCCACCATTTCTTACATGCAAAATCCTCTCAAAACTCTCTCAAACACTCTCCCCTTGCCGTCCAAAATAAAGCTACAAACACCCTTTTGATCTCTTCTAGCCATGAAACACATGTTTACTAGCTCTATTAAGGAGTTCTCTTGAAGCCTTGATCATTTGGTGGCCATATTAACATCTTTGGAGGTGATTTGCTTGTGTCCTAGGGCTGATTTTCCAACATATGTTCTTGATATTTGATGATCTTGGAGATACTTGTTGTGTTCATCAAGTTCTTGTCTTCCAAAAACAAGAAATCCACTTGGTTGGTAAAGAAGATCATCCTCTCCATTTTTCTCTTGTTATTTTGTAAAGAACAAATGTATTTTCTTTCATTTTGTATATGTATATGATGTATATATGATGATAAAAATGTTGTGTGGGGATCAAGTGTTGATAGATATGCTTAAAAATGTTAATAACTATAAGAAATGAGGCTAAAATCTTGACTATTTAGTCGGCTGTATAAAAACAGTAGATAACTAAAACAAGAACTGATAAAATTGCATGGTATGATCCATTTACAGTAAGTATAAGATGTTATACACATGTGAGAGTTGGCCATGCAATGGAATCAAAATAATGAGTGAGATATGATCAAAACAAGTTAGGTGGTCTAATCTTAATAAGCAGTTTTGTAGGGACTTTAAGGCAAGTTAAACTCAAAATGGGCAGTATCTATAGCTAAGTTAAATGTAGCACATAATATGAAGAACATGTCACCCAAAAATGAGCTTCTAATTCATTATAGAACTCTAGATATGGTAAAAATGGTGAACATGAAGATAAAAATCAGATTTTTAGAATTAATGTTTATTATTATTATATAAGCACTCACATTTTATTTTATAAAATGTAAAAATAAAAACCCACTAACTTATAAAACTTATTTATATAAATATATAAAAGGTTAATTAAATGGATAAATTATATAAATGGTGGTGAAATAATATTTATAAGTAATAAAAACTATAAACTTGATTTTTACGACCTTTTCGGCTATTGCCGTAAAATTAACGTTTTTCGCCAAATAAAACTTAGACGACCAAACCCGTCTAATGTAAAGTTTATAAAAGTCATATACTGATGTATAAGTAACTAATACAAGTAAAAACCGATAAAACCCGAACTATAAGAAATACGGACATTTACGAGCTAACTAAACATATTGGACTAATAATTGGACTAAATAAGATAAAAACTTGTAAAAAGAACTTATTGGGCTTAACCCATTTGGGCCCAACATGGAAAGTATATATACTGATAATATAGGTATAAAATGGATTAAAACAAGTTAAAATACTTATAATAGGCTTAATGGACTTAAAATAGGTAAATAGGTAAAACTAGCAAACTAGTAAAACGTTACCAAAACGTAAACACTAAAATGAGAAAACAAGGATGTATAAACCCACTTGATCATCATCATATGTACAAAATCATCATATGTATATTGTTATTTTGATAAAAGTCATTGGACCGAGTCTAAGACCGATTATTATTTATATAGGTTTCCGTGACCGAAGCACGCCCGTAGCCGATAATCCGCCTTTCATTAACAACGTGAGTTCATAGCCTCGCAATCTTTTAAATGTTTTATAAAATGATTTGTAAACCCGCGAGGGAGATAACATGCTAGATTTTGATAAAAATAGAACACAAGTAGTCCCGATTGTATGCTTAATGATATGGACCCGAATGATGCTATGACCCTATAAACGAGACTAAAAGGATTATTAGTAGTTAGGTTATGTCACTTAAAGTCCCATTAGCATGAATTGTGAACTACCGGGATTTGGTAGACGCTTATGCATTTGATAGTACTATTTGGGGACGATCACCCCAGTTCGCGCCTTGACGGTTGATCCCCGTCGTACCACATTGATTGGTAAGCGAATTTATGTATGAGAAGATTCCATAGCGTGATTTTTGTGACGACACGCTAACTTAGATGGGCAAATTGTTTGTCAGGTTCGCGGCCCGCTGTTTTCATAGTAAGGTAACAATGTCATGCGGCTAATAATAATCCTATACAACCTATATAATCTAAATATCCGATATGATACGACGCTATTAACGATGAATATATTACCTATCATGGTAATATAGAGACTACGGTCTCATGGACGGTTTAAGATGTATGCTTGATTTATATATTGCCTGACTAGCAATATGAGGACTTACTTCCGATATTATACTTGTGTTCTGATTTTAAATGATTGTTTTATATAACGGTTTTTATTAAACTCTATGAATTCACTCGGCATTCGCTGATATGATTTTCGCATGTTTTTATCTCAGGTGCTTGAAGGTAATCCGGATGGAGATCGACTCTGATGGCCCACATAATATTAAAAATGTTCATTCGATCTATGTTTTGTAAACTAAATGACCTGTATAATTTGGGACCTGTTGTACGCTTTTAAAACTTTTATCGAATGAATGTATGTTAAACCTTGTACAACCATTTTTATGTGTTGTCTATGATTGGAGTTATTGTGCTATCCCGTAACACTCTGAAAGACCCTTCCGCTATACCGATACGAAAATTGAGAGTGTTACACAATCGCCCTCCATATGATAAAAGGTTTACTTTCCAAGATGAAAGCCTGGATTGAAAACGATCAATGACCATCTTCTAGCTAGAGATAGAATTCATGTTAGATCCAATAGGGAGACCAAGGTAAATGAATGGGAGAGCCCATGAGATACAACCCACATTGTGAGCCATGCTAGAAACATCCTCGTCAATGACCCCAATGCCATAAATGTTGGACTTGTGAATGCTGATTTTGAGACCTGAAGCAAAATAGAAGATATGAAGAACCCAAATAATGTTCTCCAAGTCTCTGTAATTCCCTTCAGAAGTAATAATGACATTGTTTGCATAAAAAAGGTGAGAAATATTGATGTTAGAATTATCAATAGTAACACCACTTATCAAACCTTTAGACACAGCATCTGCAAGAGCATTGTGAAGTCCTTCCATAATCAAAATGAAGAGAAAAGGAGATAAAGGATATCCTTGTCGTAAGCCCCTGTTAATGGAAAACTCAGAAGTAGGACTTCCATTCACAAGTATCGAGGCTCTAGAAGAAACAAGACAAGCTTTGATCCATGAACACCATTTCCGGCCAAACCCAAGTGTTGGAAATACGTTTTACGTATTAAGAAGGATCGGTCACTCCAACGATAGTCCATGTAATAGCTCGTAGTTAGTTAACTTTCTTTATTTATCAAACAAGTCCAAGCCTAGCCTACAACATGTGTAGGCCGGCCCAAACGTGTAAGCCCAAGCCCATTACAAGGCTTGGGTATATAAACCCTCTCATTTGATGGAGAGGGTGTGTGGTTAATCATTTTTTTCACATAGTTCACTCTTGTTTCTCTCTCTAGATTTGTGTTTAATCCACCATCTCTCTATCTCTTTCTCTCTCTATAACATAAGCAAGATTTACACTTCTACAAATGGTATCAAGAGCCATGGGATGAGTGTATTGTTCTTGTGCTTGTGTTTATAGAAATTCGTGTGTTATTTTACCCCTAATCCCACGTCCAAAAATTTTTTTTGGTGTTTTTTTGTGGGTTGATCTTCACCAATATCATCTACATACACGTATTAGTGATTTGGGTTACTTGGATTGCTCAAAAACGCAAAATTTTTGAGTGTTTGGATTCATTTTTTACATCAAAATTCGTATTTCTTATAGTACAATTCGTATTCCTTGTTTTTCGCATTTTTCGGAATATCTGGTATAATTTCACAATTGTCTGTTATATTGCGAAATCCTGCATCCTTGCAAGTTGCGAAATCTTGGAGTTTTTTTTGAAAGTTGCGGATTCTTCCACTTTGCTAATTGCGAAATCTTGCAATAATTCCGGAATTGTATTGCGGAATTATGTGACTTATTGCGGAATTATCAACTCAGAATTGCGGATTTGTTCTATCTTGAGTATTGCGAAATCTTTGCAAAAGTTGCGGAATTATGTATTGCGGAATCTTGGATTTAGGAGTTGCGAAATTGAATCATTGCGAAATCTCAACAATTGCGGAATCTTGCAATTTTTTGCGAAATCTTGTAACTTGAATTATTGCGGAATCTTCCCAAGGAATTGCGAAATCTCAACAAGTTGCGGATTTATGCATTGCGAATTCATGCATTTTACTAATTGCGAATTCTTTTGAGTGATTGCGAATTTGAATCAAATCCACAAAGGGATTGCCAAATCATTGTACCTTATTGAGGAATCTTCACATTGCGAAATCTTTGGAACTTTTCACGATTTTTTCAAGATTTTCGAAAAACGTGATTTAGAAAATTTCGTACAAACTTCGTGTGTAATTTTGCAGTGGAATTTTTGGTTTCTCAAGAAGACAATTTTAGGGGATTTAACATAGTTTCTCGACTTCAACACACGACAACAAGCACATTTACTTTCTCTCATTGTTCGATCATTGTTTGTAAATCTTAACTTATCGAAATGGAGTACACATCTCTTATGCATAAGTCCATCCTCTCGGGTATGGATAATCGTCCACCAATGTTGGAGAAGTCTATGTACGAGGATTGGACTTCCCGAATGGAACTTTATATGTTGAACAAGGAGAACGGACATCTGATTTGGGCATCGGTGCTCAATGGACCATTATATTATGGTATAGTGACGGAAGGTACGACCACTCGTCCTCGCACAACGAGTGAATTCACTGGAGATATGAAGATTCAAGATAAATGTGATAAGTATGCTACAAACATCATTCTCCAAGCCCTTCCTCCAGATGTCTACAAACTCGTCAGCAAACATAAAGTTGCCAAAGAGTTATGGGATAGAATTCGGGTTCTAATGCAAGGCACCTCGTTAACTAAACAAGAACGAGAGTGTAAGCTTTATGATGCGTTTGATAAGTTTGCCTATGTACCAGGGGAGACTCTCAATGACTACTATCTGAGATTTACCCTATTGTTGAATGAGCTAAATATCTATGGCATGGCAATTCCTACCTTTCAATTGAACACCAAGTATTTGAACACTCTTCCTCCAGAATGGAAAAAATACGTGACGGATGTTAAATTGGCAAAGGACTTGCATAACACCAATGTGGATCAACTTCAAGCTTTTCTTCAACAACACGAATGCCACGTGATCGAGGCTCGGTTGTCTACACCTCAAGTTCATGATCCACTTGCAATGTATGCTTCTCAACAAAACATGGCTTATACTTATCAACAACCATCATACTTGCAGCAGCCACCACCACACATCTATCAGCAACCACAGCAACCATCTTATCAACCACCAATGATGCCACAGCAAGAATATCAACAAAGTGTTCATCAACAATCTTTTCAACAGCAACCACCATATCAAACATCACCATCACAAGCCAACACTTCTCCATTGGGCTATACTCCTCAGCAAGGATATTTTCCAATAGAAGCACAACCAGCACAAGCTTTCTACTCTAATGAACTTCCACCAATCCAAGCACCGGTCTTTACTCCAAATGATACGCCAGCTGATGTTCTAAACCATCTCACAGCCTACTTGTCAAAACTTGTTGCAACTAGAGGATTTCCACCAACAAACAATCAGCTCCGCACCTCATCAAATCCTCGACAACAAGCCACTGTTCAAGATGGTCAAGTGACGGTGCAACCTATTCAGGGAAGGAAAAATTCATATGGACCTCCTACAAGGACTGGGAACAATCAAGCTGTGAATTCTCAAGCTAATGGAAATGGAAGCCCCATTGGTCCTAAAAAGGTTGTGACTTGCTACAATTGCCGAGGACAAGGTCATATGGCTAGGGAATGCACTCAGCCGAAAAGGAGGAGGGATGATGCATGGTTTCATGAGAAGATGTATTTGGTTGATGCTTAGTCTAAGGGGAAGATTTTAGATTTAGAGGAGTTAGCATTTCTAGCAGACCCAGGGGCAGCAGATACTGAAGGCATTGCAGTCGTTTCTACTTCTAATGCAGCTTATCAAGCAGATGACCTTGACGCATATGATTCTGATTGTGATGACATTCACTCTACCCAAGCTGCTCTCGTTTCTAATCTCTCTCACTACGGTTCTGATTTCATCAGTGAGGTACCAATCACATCTAATAATATTGATGATAACCAACCTCAGGTTGGGCATGAAAATGACAACCTCGAACAGCATTCGGGAATTAGTAATTCAAATGATGTGGTACCCAAACCTACACATTTGAGTGAACCTCAACCAAATGCTACGACGGGTATGGAATCTTATGCTCAACATGATTTGGTCATGGTGCCTAAACATATTATTGATCAAATGCATATGGCCCTCAGACAATCCGTAGATACAAATTCCACCCTAACTGCTGAGCTTGCGTTGCATAAAGAAAAGGTCAAAACTTTTGAAATTGTCCCTCAAGAAGAGAAAATAACATGTTCTGAATTTGACCAATTTCGTTTTGAAAAGATTGAACACTTGAAAGAAATAGAATCATTAAAAGCTAATCTTTCCAATGAATTAAAAGAAAAAGAGTCGGTTGTCAATGATTTTCAGAAACTTAAAATGGATTTCGAAATTCTCGAGTCTAAAAAGGTTGAATCGGAAATTAATGCTACCAAACTTCTTAAATTCAAAGAACAACAGCTTTTAAAACAATACGCTTCCACAGAAAAGGTTCATCTTTTAACTAAATCATTTAAAGAACTCGAACTTAAGCGTCTTCAAGATTTACCACCTAATCCCGGTTATGCAAAACAAGCTCAGGAATATATTCCCGGTCTTTATGATATGACCATAATTGGCAAATCGAAAGAAGCACCTTTTGTTCGTAGTACTGAGAAGACACAGTCACTTGCGGATGAAACTCATTCTAAAATGATTTCAAAATTCCATACAATTGATTATGATCAACATAACAAAGATCAATTTTCGAAAAAGACACGCATTCACTTACAAAAGGAATTAGCAGAATTAACAGTTCTTGTGCCCCAAAGTTTGTCAAATGAAAACCTTCCTAGTACGTCACCTACACTTGTCAAAAAGGATTTAACGAAGTTAATCCCACCGGTAAGTAAGGCGTCCGTTAACGTAAATGCGGTTCACCAACACTTAGCCGACTTTGACAAGGTCATTTTGGAACGTACGACGGTCACGGCCATAACGGAAGGTGAATGGAACTTTGAGCACACTAGAGCTGCGTTTCGAGATGAAATTGTTCCGTTTGTAGACAATGTTAAAGCTTGCCTTCGTAATATTGATCAAGATTTGTTTTTGGAAATAGAAGAAGTTAGACGTGTTTTCAATGAAATGGAAGATGCTTATGATAACAGTTTACTTGAAATAGAACGGGTTTCACGCCAAAATGATCTGCTTCTGAAGCAAGTGATGTCTCATGATGTAGTTTCTGTCTGTGTGAATACAAGTGTTGATAATGATTATATTGTGCAAAATGTTGAATCTGTGGATAATGTGGTAGAAAGTACTTGTCACGAATCTGACGCTGAATTTTTTAAGCTTCAAGATTCATATTCTTCGCTTTCAAAACGTTTTGATGAGATTCAAACACATTGTATTTCGCTTGAATGCAAGCAACAATTTATTCAAGAAATCTTTGAAACATCATTCGAAGGGGTTAATATCGATGATGCAAACTTTGAAAAGAATTTTCGATTGAATTTACAATCAAAACAGCGTCAGCCAAGTGACAAGGTCGCTCAATCTTTGCCGATAGACATAGAGAAATCTAAGGAGCTTAACTGTGTGAACGTACTTGAGGCCGCTGAGAATTTTAAACTTGATCTCGATAATCGAGTTTCCAAGATCTTGTCCAAAGTTGATAACTTAAAACAGAAAAATACACGACTCTTCGATTCAGTAAAGCCCGCATGTGTTGATACCACTGCACAGACTCAATCATTGATTGAACAATTGAATCGAAAGTCGATGGAAATATCTGATTTGAGGGAACAAATTTGTGATAAGAATCTGGTCTTGGCTGAGTTAAAGGAAACACTTCGTACTCTCAAAGGTAAGAATGTTGTGGATAACGCAGCCACTATCTCAGCATCGTCCTCTAGTGCAATCAAAAGTACCCTTATTGCCATCACACCACTTAACAAGGGCCCTAGGACTAAACCATCTCAAACTTTGGTCACTAAAGATAAGGCGGAATCAAAACCAGCTTCTAATATTCCCGTGTTGCCTTCTACAAGAGTAAGCACCACTACTAAGGCTCAAAGATCTAAGCTTAAACGAAACAAGAAGAATGATAGGATCTTGGCCCCATCTAGTAGTCAAGTGAAGAAGAAAGTAGACGCCCATCCTAGGAATGTTATTTCTGTTTTGAATAAAAAGAATCATGTAGCTAAACCTAAAGGCTCTGCGGTTGTGCAGCATTCTAAGCCTACTGTGAATTCTAATTTGAAATGTTGGAATTGCAATGAATGTATGTTTTTTAGTCGTCATGATTCTTGCCTTATTGACCATGTGAATGAGATGCATGTCCGGAAAAATGGATTAGAATGGAAACCGACTGGGAAAGTGTTAACCCAAGTTGGTTGGATGTGGCGCCCCACTGGTAGAACTTTCACTATAGTAGGAAATACGTACCCTTTAACTAGGATCACTCCCAATGAAGTGAAGAAAGCGTGCCCTTTAACTAGGAGTACCAAGGCTACCAAAACACAAGCGTGTCCTTTAACTAGGAACACTAACACTACTAAAGGAACCAAGTGCCCTTTAAAAAGGTCTACTCCCACTGTAGTGCCCGCAAATAATCCAAAACCTAAGAAAGTTGGAACAGTAAAACCTATTAGTGCTAAAACTCACATTAGAAAATGCAGGAAATCTAAGGGTCAAACAAATGTTAGCAATTCTGATAATCTTATATCTGTATCTGCTAACACTCCGGAACCAATAGTTTCCAATGCATTGTCTACTGTTGTTGTTGAAAACAGGTGGTCCAAATTATTCTCTGGTATTTGGACTCTGGTTGCTCCAAGCATATGACCGGAGATCGCTCTCAGCTCAGAAATTTCGTCAGCAAGTTTCTTGGTACGGTTCGATTTGGTAATGATCATATTGCAAAGATAATGGGTTATTGTGAATATCATATTGGGAATGTTATAATTTCGAGAGTGTATTACGTGGAAGGTCTTGGTCACAACTTATTTTCTGTGGGACAATTTTGTGATGTAAACCTAGAAGTTGCTTTTCGAGAGCATACCTGCTTCATTCGTAATTTGGAAGGGGTTGATTTATTGAAAGGTACTCGAGGGAATAATTTGTATACTTTGTCTCTACAAGACATGATGGCCGCTTCTCTCGTATGTCTTCTCTCCAAAGCATCGAAGACTAAGTCATGGTTATGGCATCGACGGTTATCTCATCTTAACTTTGACGCTATTAATCACTTGGCGAAAAACGAACTTGTTCGTGGTCTTCCTAAACTATCATTTCACAAGGATCATTTTTGTTCCGCGTGTACAATGGGGAAAAGCACTAAAAAATCATATAAACCCAAGATGGAAGACACCAACCAAGAGAAACTTTATCTGTTGCATATGGATCTTTGTGGACCAATGCGTGTTGAAAGTCTTAGTGGCAAAAAGTACATCCTCATCATTGTCGATGATTACTCTCGGTTTACATGGGTGAAATTTATTAAAGCAAAAAATGAGGCACCTAAATTCATCATCGGATTTCTTAAGATGATTCAAGTGCGTCTTAACACTACTGTCCGACGCATTCGTACAGATAATGGAACCGAATTTATGAATCAAATCTTGCGTGATTATTATGAAGAAGTTGGCATATCTCATGAAACATCAGTTGCATGCACTCCACAACAAAACGGTGTCGTTTAAAGGCGAAATCGCACACTTATGGAAGCTGCTCGAACGATGTTAATTTACGCAAAGGATCCATTGTTTTAATGGGCAGAAGCAGTTTCCACAACAGTGTACACCCAAAACCGCTCACTAATTCGTAAACGCCATGGTAAAACACCCTATGAGCTTCTCCATGGTAAAGTACCAGATTTATCATATCTTCATGTATTTGGTTCTCTTTGCTATCCAAATAATGATGGTGACAATTTGGGAAAACTTCAACCAAAGGCTGATATTGGTATTTTCATCGGTTACGCACCCGCAAAGAAGGCATACCGAATCTACAACCGTAACTCTCGTAAGATCCTTGAAACTATGAATGTTAATTTTGATGAGCTGACAGCAATGGCTTCTGAGCAAAGTAGCTCTGAACCCGCACTTCATGAAATGGGACCCAGTAACATTAGCTCTGGTCTTGTCCCAAACAACCCTACTTCATCATCATTTACACCACCTACTAGGAAGGAATGGGATACATTGTTTCAACCGTTCTTTGATGAATTCTTTACTCCTCCAAGTATTGTTGCTCCAGAAACTGAGGTAATAGCTCCAGTAACCGAAGTTGTCGCTCCAGCAACCGTTGCACAATCAGATACATCTGCACCTAATGGTCAAGATATACCTTCAACAAGTAATTCTCAACCAACACATGTTTCAACTACCCATGTCATGCCTATTGATGATGAAGAGGATGATGATGATCACGATTTGGAATTCGCTCAAATGCGTGAACTTCCATTCTTTGGTGTACCAATTCCCGACCCTAATCAAGCCGGGTCGTCCACCTCAGAGGAAGCTCCTACTACAGTTTACTCGAATCCACGGATTCGTGAACATGACAACAAGTGGAAAAAGGATCATCCTATAGATTCTATTATTGGTGACCCTAATCGTCCAGTATCCACACGAAGTCAGCTACAAGAAAGTGCAATGTTTTGTCACTTTGATGCTTTTCTCACTGAAGTTGAACCTAAGACATGGCAACAAGCTTTTACTCAATCATGTTGGATAGAAGCTATGCAAGAAGAACTTAATGAATTTATACGTCTTGAAGTATGGGAACTTGTCCCATGCCCGGATCAAGTGCAGTTACTCACTTTGAAATGGGTATACAAGGTGAAACTCGATGAGTTAGGCGGAACAAAGCTCGACTAGTAGCTCGTGGATACAAGCAATTACTGGGCATCGACTTTATGGAATCCTTTGCACCTGTTGCCCGTTTGGAAGCTATTAGACTATTCCTCGCTTATGCAGCCCATATGAATATGATCATCTATCAGATGGATGTGAAGACGGCATTTCTTAATGGTGAACTCAAGGAAGAGGTCTATGTTCAACAGCCGGATGGTTTTGTGAATCCTAATTATCCTAATCATGTGTATAAGCTTAAGAAGGCTCTTTATGGGTTGAAGCAAGCTCCTCGCGCATGGTACGATCTTTTGTCACAATTCCTCATTACGCAAGGCTTCGCTAAAGGCAAGGTGGATCCCACACTGTTCATTCAGAAACGAGGTAAAGATATGATTATGGTACAAATATATGTTGATGATATTATATTTGCAGCCTCGACCCAAACTTTATCCGACGAATTTGGGAAACTCATGTCTTCCAAGTTTAAGATGTCAGTGATGGGCAAGGTATCATTCTTCTTAGGTCTTCAGATATCTCAGAGTCCCAGAGGCATCTTTATCAATCAATCCAAGTATGCCCTTGAATCGCTTAAGAAGTATAAGATGGAATCTTGCGACCCCGTGGATACTCCAATGGTGGAACGAACTAAGCTTGATGCAGATCCACATGGAGTTGCCGTTGATCCGACACTTTATCGTGGAATGATCGGTACTCTTCTGTATATCACAGCCAGTCGACCTGATCTTTAGTTTGCTATATGTATGTGTGCCAGGTATCAAACTAGGCCTATTGAGTTACACTTAGCTACTGTTAAAAGGATTTTTCGATATCTTAAAGGAACCATTAATCGGGGACTTTGGTATTCAAAGGACTCTTCTATTGCACTAATGGCATATGCAGATGCGGATCATGCGGGTTGTCAAGATACAAGGCGTAACACGAGTGGAACTTTGCAACTACTAGGAGATCAACTAATCAGTTGGGCATCGAAAAGGCAGAAAAGCGCTGCAATTTCAAGTACGGAAGCAGAATACATAGCTATGTCTGGTTGCTGTGCTCAAATTCTTTGGATGAGATCGCAATTAACCGACTATGGTCTAGGTTTCAACAAGATTCCGATGTACTGCGACAACAAAAGTGCAATTGCCTTATGCTGTAACAATGTTCAATTCTCCCGGTCGAAGCATATTGACATTCGCTACCACTTCATCAAGGAGCAAGTGGAAAATGGAGTAATCGAGCTTTACTTTGTCCGATCTGAGTATCAATTGGCGGATATTTTCACGAAGGCTTTAGATCGCGCTCGAATTGAATTTTTGGCCGACAAGCTAGGAATGAGAACCTTCTCGCCTGAGACTCTAAAGGAACTGGCAGATGAAGCGAAAGAATAGTGGTGGTAAAACTATTCTCCGTATCCTTGGTGATCATCTGTATATATTGTTTATATTTTTATCCACAAAAGCAAAATACAAAAATATAAAACCATATAAAAACCATAAAAAATGAAAAATTCATAAAAATTCAAAAATATTTTTACTTTATTTTTCAAAGGCATGTCTTTTGGTAAGATAATATTTACGGCCTTAGAAATGTTGATTAATATCGACACGACGCCATAAATATAGTTCGTACAAAAGTTGTAAATATTTCATAAAACATGCCTAAATGGTTTGCTATTATTTCAGATAGTAACCCGCTTTTCATACTTAATTCAAGTATTTCACCGGAAAGCTTTGACTCAACAACGGGAATTAATTTTCTCGGGCATGGTTTACTTTACAACCATGTAAGGGATTGTGTTTACTTTATAACACAATCTAACACGAATTTATGTACGTGTCAGTGCATTTATTTTTTAAAACAAGAGAAATCTTGTTTTTATGAAGTTATCATCTCCACCAACCGTAGCAATTTACAATTGATATCTACATACTCGACGATGCGACTACTCAAACGGCGACTACAGCTCTTTCAATAGAACACGGGTCAACAATTGAGGGGGAGCAATTGTTCAGCATTCAGAATCCTTGATGCCGAGAGTGCCAAGTTCACATATTGGTGTCAAGACAACGATATCAATCATACACATGGAGTCTAGAGATAACTTCAGACGTAACGAGGTGACCAACATTCGTGAACAAGAACCATGTGAATCTTTCATATGATGTTCTCCATCATTCAGGTCCAACCTCGTAAATTGCTAATCTTATGAATACATTATCTTATATGATCTTTGCATGTGATAAGCACCTTACACTTGTGTTTAAAAGGTACTTCATTCACGTTTCAAGTACACCCTCATTAATTTGAGGGGGAGCTTGTGTAAAGCATGAAGATAAAACAGACTTGCATTTTTCTTCCCAAAACCTTTGCTAAAACTTCATTAAATCAATTGATATTAAAAACATCGATTGGGTTAATATTTTTAATATGGGGGAGAAATGTGATTTAATATGGGATATTATCACAAATGGTTTGACTTAATGTGCTGGCTCATCCCGACATGTGCGAAATGTTTTCGAATATCGTGCCATATGTTAAGGGGGAGCAAAACGGATTTGCATATCAAAATGGATTTTCATGGTGACATATACTTACCCAAACCCATTTATTTCACGACGATGAAGATTGTGGTGACATAAGGATGGTAGGATAGGTTAAGTCCAATGATTCTTCCAGAACCGGAGGAATCTTCCCAAGGACACTCCATAGCTAGAAATAGTAGTCCTTAGGAAAGATGGAGAAAAGATTGTGAACGTAGCTGAATGTCGACCAAGTACTTAAGTTAGCACTGGAACAATCACAACAAGGTGCTAGTTATGACGTATTGGTAAGCATTGAAGGGGTTGAAGAATGAAAAAGAATTGTAAAGATAAAGGGTGTAAAGAAAGAAGCCATCCTTACAACTTAGGCAGAAACCGGGTCAATTCATATGCTATTGAGATCATTTTTAATGATTCTTGATATTGAAGATAGACATCATGGACCCAGTGATGCAAGGCACAACCCAACCCAGCTAACTCAGATATCTCTCAAAAGATATTTGTTTTAATCACACGGAGACAACGCATTATCTATTGATTTATTCACTCCGAATAAATTGGTATTAAAAAGGTGGCACTCCTCTCCAGCCTCCGATCACTAAAATCCAAATTGCACGATCGAGTCTAGAGCCATTTGAGATCATCAAATATCTCATTAGGACACACTTTCATTATTCCTTGCTTGTTCACACAATGTGAAAAGTAAGAAAGATATTAAGAGTCCTACGCAAAATCTTCATGATCTTGCCTGAACATCCGAGTAATACAAAAGTATTTACAATGAAGATGGAAATCCTTCTTGAGCGAACATCAAAAAGCTCATGGTAGATGACTTGTGCGATTCTTTATGAATCAAACTTGTGATAACTGGAAAGCAACAGTTGTTTAATTCTTAAATGAATTTAAACACGTTCCAGGCCTCTACGCAATATCTTAGTGATCTTGCCAGAACATTCAGAGTAAAACTATTAAGTATTTACAGTGACGAATGGAAATCCTTCTAGTGTTAACATCAAACAGCACTTGTTAGGTAACTTTCAAGATTCTATATGAATCAAGCTCGTGAAAACTGGAAAGCAACGATGGTGCGGTTCTTAATTGAACTTCACTTGTTCCAGGAACATGAATTGATGGCTTCAAATCATACAGATAATATTATTCAAATGATTCACTCTTTACGTTCGCAGTCAGCTTTGGACGGTCGAATAAAGAGAACGGGTTTACCCCCGAAATCCTGTCAGGAAGTTACTTAATTGAAACTATCCGTCACGGGTACGATATCTAATATCGTCCAATGGTCTTCACCGACCGGAGGTAAAATGCTACCGAATTAGAATGAAATGTTCAAAGCCATTTCGTTCGTGTCTACTTATGTTGCGGCATTTGAAGACGGTGGCGTTGCGGAATCCAAGAAGAAGCCGTCCCCGCATGCTTATACTTTATGCACTTAATATCTCATCTAATTCAAGAAAGCCTAAAAGTTAAGTCTTCCGCTGTATCGAACTCTGAAGCTTTCAAGAATTACTAAAGTATAAGTATGTGGGACGTGAGGTCACGAAGAGGCGAAGATCACAAGTGATGGATGCACGAGATCAAGGCAAGAGATTAATGCTCAAAGATTGATATCAAAGATCACATCAGCATGTTCACCAGAAAAGAAAAATAAAAAGAAAGACGAAGACTACGAGCTCAAGACAAGCATAGTATGCTAGGTTTATTTTATTATTGTAACTTGGGTAACGCCCTTGTTTGGAGTGACCTCCCTTATGGGGAGATTGTTGGAAATACGTTTTACGTATTAAGAAGGATGGTCACTCCAACGATAGTCCATGTAATAGCTCGTAGTTAGTTAACTTTCTTTATTTATCAAACAAGTCCAAGCCTAGCCTACAACATGTGTAGGCCGGCCCAAACGTGTAAGCCCAAGCCCATTACAAGGCTTGGGTATATGAACCCTCTCCTTTGATGGAGAGGGTGTGTGGTTAATCATTTTTTTCACATAGTTCACTCTTGTTTCTCTCTCTAGATTTGTGTTTAATCCACCATCTCTCTATCTGATGACGTATAGTCCCCAGCCGGGGCATTAACCCGGCCCAAGGGTACTACCCGTATCTGGCCCATTACGTATGGGTAGGATAATGTCAGTCAGGTTTATGGGCCTGAGTAAACAGTAACCGCGCACACGTGTGCGGCCCACGGCCCGGTACGGCCGATACGGCCGACATAGGGTTAGACAGAATAATATCCTGTCTAGGGATATCTTTACCCCAATAAGGGAGGATATTCACTACCAGAATTAGAAGATTACAATCATTCTAATTCTGGTGTTTATCTTTTCCTTGGGGCCGAAGGATCAGTGAAAGCCCACTAGGGTTTCACTGCCTATAAAAGGAACCCCCAAGGGTTCCACAAAGGTATCACAATTCTCTCTAAACTCACATATAACTCTAAATCGATTACTTACTCTCACGCCGGAGTCTAATCGTGGGAAACCTTCCCACGGTAAGCCTAACGCGTGTTGTTTAGTGTGCAGGATCCCAACCAGAAGATTCACTTGGTGCAGGAACTGGTACCCAGCCAACCCGAATTAAGCCTAATTCGGGTCTAATAAGGATCAACCAACTTTTGCATCAACAAGTTGGCGCCATCCGTGGGACGGCCAAATGCGCGTCCTTCAGCTTCTGGTTCAGATCATCTACTTGGCTGGCGTAAGAATGGACAGAGGCTTCGGCCGTGGTTACCTATAATGAAAGACGTGTTAGTACATTCATTGTTGACATATATGGGTGGTACGGCACGGACATGTACCTTGGTGTTTGCGGCATCTAATTGAGACTCAAGGTGGACTACTTGCTGATCATGTTCACTCGCACGGGCCGATTGTGTCTTGATTGTTGCCTCAGCATTCGCCAGTTTGGATTGAAGGTCAGCAATCAGGGCTTCATTATCTTCAATCATTTTTTCCCTCCGTCCAACTTTTCTCTTGAGGGATTCGACGTGCCCAAGGGCAGCTTCAAACCTGACTCTCATCGCGGTTCCCATCGCCATTTGATGAACAAGCGTCCCATTATACTCATCAGCCAAATCCGCATGATTTAGTGAGTTTACCTCTTGCACCAAGCTTGGTGGTATGCAGTTGTTAAGGTACTCACGACACTCCTCAGCACTCCTCAATCGCGACGCTGTGGTAATGGTCCATATAGGGTTAAAAGGTTGGGGAACACCGGATGTGGGGAAGTCTTGGGAAAGCAGGGGTGAACCATCTTCAAAAACAGGGCCGGACTTTGTGGGGATCGCAGGATTTTCTTCGACAGCTTTACCTTTCTCCTTATTTACTTGGGTGTCAGAAGGAGGTGCGGCCTCAGCTTGGTCGTCCCTGCGACATAAGTATCATGGAATATCTTAAGTATGGCTAAAAAAAAAAAAAAAAAGAGAAGACATTCTTGCATGTTTGGATGGTTTCTTACATATTTCTTCTTGCTCCTTCGGAAGCAGTTGGGGCAATTTGGGTGACGGGATCGACATGAGTGACCCGGTTAGCCTCGGAACCCTGGGTGGCACTCCCAACGGATTGATACATAGGGTGGTCCTCTCGAAGCTTCTTGCGGGGAGCATTGTGTTCACCAATCTCGGCCGATGCAGTCTCGCCTGCACGGTTCCCCCTCTTCCGGGTTCGCCTAGTGAGGGGCTGTGCTGCGATTTCAGCAATCTCCTCTTCGGCCTCCTCATCTTCGTCCAAGTTAACATGCTGTTGCACTTCATCATCATCATCATCGCCCATTAGTCGGCGAATGGTGGAATCGGTTTCGATGTTGTCTCCTTGTTGTTCTCTATGAGGTGAGGAAGGCCCGGCTCCCCCTTGGTTCATCTGGTCATTACCATCACCATGGTCTCCATGTTCTTCATCAGAATGGGGATCAGGCACGGCTTCCAAGGCAACCGTCACTGGTCGGGTGTGCTCCAGGAGGGGCTGTTCATTTTCACGGAGAGGGCGGAGACCTTCCGGCACAAGCTTTGGATCGCCCTGGCGCAACAGTCCAAAGAAGTTCATTTCTGTCCAGCACAACACCAAAGATGTTAGTTGTTATACAAACACATATACATTTTTATGGACGTACGGATGGTGAGCCTACCTTCACCCTGCCTTCTCCAAAACACAGGATACCTATTGGAGGGACCAAAGTAATTGCGGCTAATTCCTAGCAAGCATAAGAATGATTCCGGTAGGTTTCTGTGGAATCCAGTCCTATTGAGATCTAACTCTTGCGAGTGAAGGGGATTGTATGTACTGGCGTGCGGCTTAGGGTCGAGCGGTAGTCTGGTCCTAATGATGAAATCACCCGGCCATACAACTTCGTCAATGAAAAAATAATGGTCATACCAGTTTTTTAGTGAATCCATCGGTTTGTTGTGTGATTGTGGGCTGTTGGAGGCTCGTTTTTTGAAAGATACCCAACCGTTCACTAAGTTTGGGGTGTAAAACAACCTAAATAACTCTACGGTTGGGGGGATTCTCCTAGCACGGCAAAGGATTTCGAATTGGCTAATTTTACAGGCACCTATGCAGTGGAGCTGACTAATGTGTACATTGTAATATCCTAACAAATCTACGAGAAAGTGGGTGAAAGGAATACGGTAATTCGCCGCATCAAACAGGCGAGTATAGAGGCCTATCTTACCCGCTGGAGCCTCAGTTATGAGGTCCCCGACGCCAGGAAGTGAGGGGTGTAGGTTGGAAGGGATGAAGTAATTTGTACAAAAATGGTTTAGCTGGTCTTGGGACATGACATTTAGCACGGATCCGATGGAAGGGCTGTTTCTATTGGCCATTACTAAAAAAGAGTTTAAGGACGTGGTATTCTAACCTGCGTGTGAAGGGATCCGTGCGCGCTTGGTTCAAGATAAAAGGAGAGCTTTAATGGCAGAAATGGAGGTTGTGAACTGTGTGTTTCACACAGCCGTAGGGGTGGCTTATTTATAGGGTTACCTTGAGGGTCACAGTCTGTTGGATGAGTGACACGTGTTGGCCACTATTCTTAATCGTGTGGCTAGGGGGCAACTGGCAAATGAAACGTCAGGTGGGACCTACGGGTCATATCTGATCCACACGTTTGCACTGCTCAATGTTCTGATTGTCTGCACTTTTGTCAGTCAAACAAGTCAGGTGAACAGTTGTTCATGTCGGGTTATGCGGCTTTAACGTAAGACTTGGCATTTAATGATATATTTAATTTGTCTCGGCTACTATGTATCGAGCATCGTTGTCCTTTGTTATGAATTCCTTGGTACGTCCGGGAGCATCTTTGTAGTCTAGAGGTTCCACCTACGGTTGTAACAACTAGACTGGGGGGACATGATGACGTATAGTCCCCAGCCGGGGCATTAACCCGGCCCAAGGGTACTACCCGTATCCGGCCCATTACGTATGGGTAGGATAATGTCAGTCAGGTTTATGGGCCTGAGTAAACAGTAACCGCGCACACGTGTGCGGCCCACGGCCCGGTACGGCCGATACGGCCGACATAGGGTTAGACAGAATAATATCCTGTCTAGGGATATCTTTACCCCAATAAGGGAGGATATTCACTACCAGAATTAGAAGATTACAATCATTCTAATTCTGGTGTTTATCTTTTCCTTGGGGCCGAAGGATCAGTGAAAGCCCACTAGGGTTTCACTGCCTATAAAAGGAACCCCCAAGGGTTCCACAAAGGTATCACAATTCTCTCTAAACTCACATATAACTCTAAATCGATTACTTACTCTCACGCCGGAGTCTAATCGTGGGAAACCTTCCCACGGTAAGCCTAACGCGTGTTGTTTAGTGTGCAGGATCCCAACCAGAAGATTCACTTGGTGCAGGAACTGGTACCCAGCCAACCCGAATTAAGCCTAATTCGGGTCTAATAAGGATCAACCAACTTTTGCATCAACACTATCTCTTTCTCTCTCTATAACATAAGCAAGATTTACACTTCTACACCAAGTTGGACTAAGATATGATCCAAGAATTTCCAACTTATAGAATCAAAGGCTTTTTCGAAGTCCACTTTGAAAATAAGGAGCTTCTTTTTCCTTCTTTTGTACCATTCTATAATCTCAGTGAGAATTAAAGGACAATCAAGAATTTGACGGCCAGCAATAAACGCCGACTGCTCTTTACTAATAATTTTGTCTATCACTTTAGCCAAACGGTTTGCTAGAATTTTAGCAATAATCTTGTAATGAATAACAATCAATGAAATAGGACGAAAACCCGTGATGCAAGTAGGATTACTGACGTTAGGAATAAGCATGAAAAAAGAGGAATTAGCACCATGAGGCATAATACTAAAGGTGAAAAATTAATCGACAAACTCGTGTAAATCTTTGTGAATGGTTCCCCAGAATTTCTTCACAAACGCAAAAGTGTATCCATCAGGACCAGGGGCTTTACTACTGCCACAATCCCAAATAGCCTCTTTGATTTCATCAAGATTTACCCATCGTTCAAAATTATCCCTGTCTCTATTATCAAGAGTAAGAGAGTAAGGTAAGTTGGGGAAAACAACCTGGTTGTCTTAAGCTTGAAATTTGACTTTATAAAACTGGAGGAAAGCATCCTTAATCAGCTTAGGATTTGTAATCCATGTGCCGTCCACCATTAAACCATTGATCATCTGATTGTGCCTTTTCTGATTAATCAATCCATGGAAGAACTTAGAATTTTCATCGCCTTCGACATCCCATTTGATATGTGCTTATTGAAGTAAGTCCATAGCATCCTGTTGGTCCATTAATCTTGTGCACATATCGAATCTACGATGATCTATGAAGAACAATGTGCACAATTAACCAATTGACTAACTAATAACAATTGCTTGTACTTTTCATCGTTGTATATCTTATTAATATATGAATCAACAAATATACAAGTTTTGCCCGGTTGTTTGCGGAATAACAACCGGGCGATGGTGACAAACTAAACTCCCATTGTTACAAGAAAGGAAAGAACCAATGGGAGGATGAAATCCTAACACTAACGCTATGTGTATTTTGGTGGTGGAAATCTCTACCAAACTCTAAGTCATGAGACCACTATATATAGTGGGAAAGTGAAGCTTCCTTTGGAAGCTTCAATAAAGTCAAGTAACCACTTTGTACTTTATATTCTTTCTTTTTCACCAAAGGAAGTTCCCACTATGTCTTCAGTATAAATACTTCAGGTCTTCATATCAGAGATGGTCTTCGGGAGTTAGTGAGTCATTGTCATAACTCACTAACTCCATCATCCTGATCCTGGTTCTTATCTTCACTGGCTCAGATCCGCTGTAGTAGTGAAGGAGTCTCTGTGGACTTCTAAGAACATCTTGAGGATGACTCGACAAACTATCATGAGTTTACCGACCTATAAAATACTTAAGGTATATTTCATTCAAATCAGTACAGGGACAATTTAGGCTCTAAATTTGCGCAACAATCTCCCCCCATTTGAATAGAAATATAGCCTAAGTCTTTTAGTAGTAAGTAAGCATAACGACTTCTTCTTACATACTAAGATACAACACAGGGATACAATAAATAACAACCTTCTGATGTGAAGTTATACAACATGTGTTAATACCAGCTCTTCGTATTCATGACTAAATAAGTGTAGTCTCTGACGAACATCTTGAGCTTCCTTCCTAGGTTCAGTGGTAGCTTCAGAGACTTATTTTTAGTAGTGTTGATCAGGCACAAGAAGAAAAATTCACTCCAAACTACTAAATACCCAAGTATATTAAAATCCCAGAACACTTGTTCACTTCATGTAACAAACATCAGTAACATACCACACTTCTACCTCGAACACATCATTCTCTCTTTCAACAAAACATCAACCTGTATAAGCACATTACCAACAACAGGTGCTCTTCTTGGAAATTTGGATTTTTTTGGTATGTGATTGGTTTTGTTTGTTTTGTTTTTGTAGTGGTGGGCTGGTGGTGTAGTTTGTGGTGTTATATGTGGTTTGTCACCATGATATGAATACAAGTATACATAATTAATCTGTAGAAAGAATACAAGTCTGTATAAGTATACCTGATGATGATCGATGAGTGTGTAAACACTTTTATAAGTGTGGTTCTCTCCCCCTCAAAAGTTGTTGTACAAGCACCTTTTGTATCACAACACACTTTGTTCATCGATCCCTGATGACTTCGAACCATGATGATACAACTTTGATAATTGTATTCATCTCCCCCTCAAAAGTTGGTAAATCTTCAACTTTTGGATGTGTAAGCTCAGCAGGTTTGATTTTCCAAGGTCGAGTACTCGTACAGCGACAAGAGTCTCATGTAGGTCTATGACCTGATGGTTGTGGTTCAATGTTGCTGAAGGGTCCAGTCTTGCTGGAGGTTCAGGCCTTGCTGAGGGTCCAGAACTGTTGTGGACCAGTGATGAGGGTCAGAGTCTGCTGATGGTTCATCAAGACTGCTGAAGGTTTAGTCAGCTAAAAGGTCCACTCCTGCTGGAAGAGGTCAGAACTGCTAAAGGGTTTAGAATTGCTGGGGGTTCAGTCTGCTGAAGAGACTGAGGATTCAGATCTGCTGAGGGGGTCAGATCACTGGTGGTTCAGAACTACTGGGGGTCACAGCGGTTGAGGGTCCAAACTTTGCTGGAGGGACCAGATAATAGGGAAAGGGGTACAGAATCTAAACAGTTCAGTCCAGCGGTTTCACAGTCCAGCGTTAAGGGGCCAGCGACAGGGGTTCAGTTCGCTGACCTGGGGTTCTCTGTGACAGGGCTTGCTGGTAGGGTTCACAGGGGGTTCAGCAGTCCAACAACATGGTTCAGATGGTTTGTAACTGCTGGAGGAAGTTAGTACTTGCTGGATTGACAAGGGTCCAAATTTGTGGACCAGTGACAGCAGTACAGTGATTGGGGTCCAGTGACTGAGCTTAGTGGCAGTTACCTATAGGTCTGGGGTTCAGCTCTTCAGTCAGCTAGGATCTCTGGGGTCAGTGACATATGAACTTTGTTCATTGATAGTTTTATCAACTTAATTTTTTTCAGCTGATACAATTGCCACCACAGCCACATCCATTTTGTACCACAAATTTACTTCCACAGATGAACGCTATCAATAACTTATCACTACTATTCTATCACAGCAACATCTACAATCGAGTCCACGAAAGCATATCTAAGACAACTCGTGTATTTTTTTCAGCGATACACTTAATACCCACAATCAGATCAGTCTTTGACTGAATCTTATCACCATTTCCTTCTCGACACCCGGTGCTGGTTATTTAACCATTACCGTCACTGCCTTTTCTCATCCACTCATTTCATCACAACCGAGTCTTGACCAGTTGACCACATCAACAAAGATCAAATCCAATCAACACCAATCTTATCATCTTCGATTCACAACCGATCTTTCAATAAATCAACTCTATAACTTGACAACATCAACCTACTTCTACTTACACATCGTAATACGAAACGAATTCCTCAGAAAAAAATAACTATCAATTTTGGAATCCCTTTCTGTGGCCACAAGAAACGAATTCACTCTATTTGCCATTTATTTTCTGGGTTTAAGGATGGTAAAGGGTTTCAATCTATTGCTGTGTTTGTAGGGATTATATATGTTGTGAGGATAGTGACTATGAATCTGGGATTCATGTATTTCTTCGCTGATAAATTGATTAAACGAAGGATCTGGTTTTGTTGGCGTGAGTTTTGTTGGATTCGGTGATGATGGGGTGAGGATTTGTTTGTTTTTGTTTATGATTTTTTGTGTTATGGTGAATATAGATGAGAGATGGTGGGGTGAAATAGATCCGGTAGGTGTGAGGGAAGATTCATTTGGATCTATTTGTCTTTTGTGATGGTAGGATTGTGGAGAAAGGGTTATGTCGGTGGTGGACTTGTTTATGACATTAAAAGTGACGGTGGGGTGAGGGTTTTTTTAGTTGTTTAGTATCGGTGGTAAGTGGTGGGAAGTAGATAAGGTAAGGTGTATTCTTTTAGCAAAAGTCAAATAGTGTTCATCTCCTCCTAAAAATTGCTACTGTAAAGGCAGTTTTTTCAACACACTGATGAATTTGACCATGCTAAAAAACATGTTATTAGCAGCCATTCGAACGGATCTGGATAGAGAAAATCCAACCCGCTCTGATACCACTTGTTGGTCCACTAATCTTGTGCACATATCGAATCTACGATGATCTATAAGAACAATGTGCACAATTAACCAATTGACTAACTAATAACAATAGCTTGTACTTTTCATCGTTGTATATCTTATTAATATATGAATCAATAAATATACAAGTGTTGCCCAGATGTTTGCGGAATAACAACCGGGCGATGATGACAAACTAAACTCCCATTGTTACAAGAAAGGAAAGAACCAATGGGAGGATGAAATCCTAACACTAACACTATGTGTATTTTGGTGGTGGAAATCTCTACCAAACTCTAAGTCATGAGACCACTATATATAGTGGGAAAGTGAAGCTTCCTTTGGAAGTTTCAATAAAGTCAAGTAACCACCTTGCACTTTATATTCTTCCTTTTTCACCAAAGGAAGTTCCCACTGTTGGGTCAAAAAGTTGATGTGGCAGAAACTCAAAAACAAAGAAAACATGAAGATATTGTCTAAGCATTGTCAAGAGCAATCCAAGCGTTGACAAGAGCAAACTAAGCGTTGATGGCTCAAGCATTGTCATGTGCAATCCAAGCATTGTCACATGCAATCCAAGCATTGACAGAAACATAGACAAAGAAGCTTATGGAAGCTTCTATTTAGATAAACATGCATGATATATTCTGCATAAGTTTATTTAAATAGAAGATTTACATGTTTATTTGATTTTATCTCTTGTAAACCCTAATCCTTACACTATAAAAGGAACCAAGGGTCTTAGGTTTTATTCATAAACTCATATTCACATGTAAACCTAAAGTGTGTGTCGACTAGACGTGGGATTCAATGTATACACGTCTAGTGATTGTTGATTATCAATATAATTAGCAATCCATTTGTTTTAATTCATGTTCTTTGTATCCAAACACCTTGTTAATGATTGTTGTTCTAATTCCGCTTTGATTATGTTAATCATATGAACAATGATCATTCCTAGTAGCTTAAAAGATCTGGAAACCAAGGTTTCCGTAATTGGTATCAGAGCTTGTTGAGGAACTTTTGATCTTTAAGAACACAAGAAACCTAAAATCACCAAAACCCTAATTTTCTCAAAACCCTAAAAACATCATGTCAAATCCAGAAGTAACCTCCTCTTCCTCACCTTTACCAAACATCAAGATTCCCATGCTTGATGCAACCAACTTTGAGTTGTGGAAATTCAGCTTTGACAATATTTGGGGATCTATGACTACACTCTCTAGGAGATTATTGAATATGGAAACACATTCAATAAAGCACAAAATATTGCTAATGCCATTGCTGCAAGAGCAGCTATTGTTGGATGTTCAGAAGCAGATAAGAAAGAAAAACCTGATGATGGAAGAGCTGTGTCTGCTGAAGACATAGCAAAGAAAAGGGTTGATATGAAAACCCTAAACATTCTGAAACTCTCTTTGGGACAAGAGAACCATCATAAATACAGAGGTTATGAATCTGCTAAGGACCTTTGGGCAGCCCTTGAAGTTGCATATGGTGGCAATGATGATACAAAGGAAGAGAAGAAGAAGCAACTCATGCATGAGTATGCTGTTTTCAAGGCTCAACCCAATGAGAAGCTTAGCAGTGTTAGAAGCAGACTGCTTGATATTACAAGTAAGCTGTCCTTATGGGGACACAAGTTGGTGATGTTGACACTATTGCTACCTTTCTTAAAAGCCTTGGTGATGCGTGGAAGATTGAGGCAATATCTATACTTGCCAATAACACTCACAAAAGTTCTACTTTTGATGATATCTACAACAAACTAAGGCTGTTGGAGAATAAACTCTCTTAGAGCATAGAAGTAAGTCTACCAACAGTTGCATGGCCTTCTTCTCACATAGTGAAGGTCAATTCAATCAGAAGGACTCTTACATGCATCCAGTTACTGGATCAACATGTGTCAACGCTGGAACATGTCCTGTCAACGCCTCATATTCAGACGTTGACACATACAAAAGTGACTCACCAAGAGTTAAACCTGCTGGTTTGGATCTGGATACTGTATGTGCTTATATTTCTTCTTTGCCCAATGGTTCAGTGATTACATATGAGGACCTTGAGCAAATAAGTGATGAGCACTTGGAAGAGATGGATATTAAGTGGAACATGGCTCTTGCTAGTATAAGAGCAAACAGGTGGAATAGAAGGTTTAAGAAGAAGATGACCTTTAATGCAAAGGACACTGCTGGATTTGATAAATCCAAAGTTGAGTGCTACAACTGTCATCGTATGGGGCACTTCATGAGGGAATGCAGATCTCCAAGAAGATCTAATGCTGGAAAACCCTCAAGCCAGATTGTTAAGGCTCAGGATCCTAAGGCCATGGTTGCAGTGCAAGAAATTGATGGTATGGGATGGGATTGGAGCTATTTGGATAAGGATGGTGAAGAGGATAAAGCTTTGGTTGCTGAAATAGAAGAAGAAGAGCATGTTCAATATGCTCTCATGGCACACTCCTCCTCTTCATCAGATAATGAGGTATACGATGATGCTTTTTGTAGTAAGGGTTGTAGGTTAAATATTGAGAAACTTAACAAAGAGGTGTTAAGATTATTAGATGATGTGAGTACTGAGAGATGCAAACTGTCTAACTACCAACTTGCTCTCACTCAAACAGAGAAGACAGTTTCTGAGTACAAGAAAATGGAATTTGACTTAAAAGACAAAATAAATATCTTAAAACATTAGTTAAATTCTAGTAATGATGTTAGAAGTATCATGGAAAGGGTTAATGGTGAGTTACAGGCTAAGTTAGATGAGGCCATTAAGAATAAGGATAATGTTGGCCTTAAAATTCAGAGATTTGATAAGGCCACACAAACCCTAGGAGAATGTGTTAATAAACAAAGGGATCCTAAGGACATGACTGGGATTAGGATGAAAGACTATATTGTGGTTCCACCACCAGCTGGGGACTTTTATGGTGTCCAAAGAAAGGACCTATCTTGGACTGGTCTACCAGAACTCCAAGAGGAGGAATTTATTCCTCCACCAAGAGTCATTACCCCAGTTGAAGAGTATCAACAGAAGTTGACTAACTTGAATGAATGGAAGAAAGCCAACCCTACCTTATTTGTTAAGGGTGGCTTGTCATGTGAAAGTCCTAATGAGTCAACCCCCATTAAGGTAACAAACCCAATCACTGGTAAGGCTGTTGACCTTGGCTCAAACACTGTTAGAAAACCTAGCATTAAGTATGCAGAGATGTATAGGAATACTAGGTCACCTAAAAGCCAAGTTAGTAATGATAGAACAGGCTTTTTCTCTTCTAGACCTAGGGTTGTGTCTAGAAAAGCCTGTTACACTTGTGGTAGCTTCTCACATTTAGCATATAAGTGTGTCAACATTTCCAAGGTCAACGCTTTTAAAAAGTCAAACGTTGTCAGACCCAAAACCTTTGTGGAGCAAAGTCCACAAGTTGTTAGACCTGCCCCATTCTTCACTAGAGGGTCTAACACTCATGGACAAAGACCCTTTCAAAAGACAAATACTTAGTCTAATAGGCAATGGGTTTCTGTAGCAAACCCTAGGTTCAACGCTGACAAGGCTAATTTCAGCGTTGACAAGACCAAATCCAACGCTGACAGAAACGTGACCAGACCTAAATATTTGCAACCACAGGGTAAGGGGTCTAAAGCTTCTTCAAGCTTGACATGGAGACCTAAGAAAGATCAAAACCCTAATGATAATGGGATTTCTATGAACTGCAACAAATTTAATTACATTTTAAAGGTCATTACAAAACCTATTGGGGTTAACTGGGTATTTCATCCAAAGAAGGATGAACAAGGGGTTGTTATGAGAACTAAGTCTGTTCTTGTTGAACAACCAGATGAATCCAAGTCTTCTAAGGCTTGGGTTCCCAAAGAAAACTAACTTGTTTTCTTTATGTGCAGGGCATTCAAAAACAGGTCAATGATTATGGATATTGGGACAGTGGATGCTCAAGGCACATGACAGGGAAGGAAGATTATCTAACTAACTTCACTCCCATTAAGGATGGTGATAAGGTTTACTTTGGAGGCGGATATGGAACTATCACTGGCAAAGGAACTCTTCTCACCAAGAACTTACGTTTTGAAAACATGTTTCTGGTAAAGTAACTTAATTACAATCTTTTTAGTGTATCACAAGTTTGTGATAACAAAAATAAAGTTCTGTTTACTGATACTAAATGCTTGGTGTTAAGCAAGGATTAAAAGATCCCAGATGAGAAATATATTGACTATAGAACACCTAGACATAAAGACATCTATAATGTGAATCTGAATGGGATTAGGATGAATAACAATATGTCATGTTTTTATGCTAAAGCTTCACTAGATGAGAGTAATCTATGGCACATGAGACTAGGGCACATAAACTTTAAGAATATAAACAGGCTTGTGAGACTTGGCTTGGTTGATGGCTTGCCTAAAAAGGCTTTCCACAATGACCACTCTTGTGTTGCATGTCTTAAAGGCAAGCATCACAAGGTCTCATTCAAGTCTAAATAGGTGCACTCTAGTACTAGACCACTTCACTTACTGCATATGGACCTATTTGGTCCAACTAATATAGAGAGTTTGAATGGTAAATCATACTGCTTTGTCATCACATATGACTTTTCTAGGTTTACTTGGACTTTCTTTTTAGCTATGAAGAGTGAAACTGTTGACACTTTAATTGATTTTATTACTCAGATAGAGAAAAAACTGGTAATGAAGTTAAAATGCTTAGAAGTGACAATGGTGGTGAGTTTAGGAATAAAGTTTTAGATGATTTTTGTGCCAAGAAAGGGATTACTAGGCAGTTTAGTGTTGCCAGAACCCCAAAGCAAAATGGGGTTGCAGAAAGAAAGAATAGAACCCTAATTGAAGCAGCCAGAACTATGTTGGCTGATGCTCATTTCCCCATAGCTTTTTGGGCTGAGGCTGTGAATACAGCATGCTATGTTCAAAATAAAGCATTGGTCAACAAGATACAGAACAAAACACCTTATGAATTACTTTGGGGAAGAAAACCTAATATTGGTTTTCTTAGACCTTTTGGTTGTCATGTAGTTGTACTTGATACTAGTGATGCCTTAGGTAAATTTAGTGCAAAAGGTGATGAAGGCTATTTCATGGGGTATTCAGTGCAGAGCAAGGGATATAGGGTTTATCTTAAAAAGGAAAAACGTATACTTGAAAGAGTACATGTTAGGTTTTTAGAGAGTAAACCTAGTGATCCTGAAAGTGGTCCAAATTGGTTGTTTGACTTGGAATCTCTATCTAGGACTTTAAATTATATACCTGTCACTAATCCAGACATTGTGAAGGTAACTTCAAATGTTGTGGAAGAACAAATTGTTGATGTTTCAGGTACACAGGTTAATGAAGAGGTTGGATCACAAGCAGAAAAGTCATCTCCTATACAAGAGTATGTCACAATTCCCATATGGACAGATGCTTTTGCTGCTGCTGTTGCTGCTGGAAAGGATAATGGTGGTCCCCAAGTATCACTAGTTAACAACATGCATGGTCCTTCAGGCGCTGACAAAGGCAAATCTAGCGTTGACAGGACAAATTCAGACGTTGATGGCTCAAACGTTGACAACAACATTTCAAGAGTTGTTAGCCCAAACGCTGACAACCAATGTTCAGGCGTTGACAACACTTTTGCACATCTTTTCTCTTCCAATTTTGAGCAAGGTGGACCTTCCAATACTCATGAAGAGGTTCATATTGATGAAAGAGAGTCTGATGAAGATATCAGCAATATGGAAGATGAGATTGAGGACAATAGACTTTTTGAAGGAGGAGTGCTTACTACTACAACCAAGAATCATCCTCCTTCTCTTATCATTGGTGATGTGATGTCCCCTGTTCAGACTAGAAGATCTCATCAGTGTCTTGGAGGATTTATTGCTAATATTCACAAGAAGGTTGATACCCCTCTTGTGCAAGCATGTTTGTTTACCTGTTTTCTGTCACAACAGGAACCCAAGAAGATCTTTTATGCTCTCAAAGAACCAAGTTAGGTGGAAGCAATGTAGGATGAGCTTCACCAATTTGCAATTCAGGATGTTTGGGAGCTGGTTGATTATCCCAGATATGTCAGACCTATTGGGACAAGATGGGTTCTAAGGAACAAGAGAGATGAAAGAGGCATTATGGTTAGAAACAAGGCACGTTTAGTGGCTCAGGGATATACACAAGAGGAAGGGATAGACTATGAGGAGGACTTTGCACCAGTTGCAAGGATTGAAGCCATAAGAATATTTCTAGCCTATGCTTCCTGCATGGGCTTCACTGTCTATCAAATGGATGTGAAGAGTGCCTTCCTCTATGGAACAATTGTTGAGGAGGTGTATGTAATGCAGCCTCCTGGTTTTGAGGATCCAGAGAATCCAGACAAGGTGTATAAAGTCAAGAAGGCTATGTATGGACTTCATCAAGCCCCAAGAGCATGGTATGGCACATTATCCGCTTATTTAGTGGACAATGGATTCAAGAGGGGCACCATAGAGCAGACATTATTTACCAAGAAGGATGGTAAGGATGTCTTGCTTGTTCAGGTTTATGTTGATGATATCATTTTTGGATCCACTAATCCAAAGATGAGTGAGGATTTCTCCAAGCTTATGACAGACAAATTCAAGATGAGTGCAATGGGGGAGATGAACTTCTTTCTAGGGTTACAAGTTCACCAGAAAGAAGATGATATCTTCATCTCCCATGATAAGTATGTGGCAGAGATCTTGAAGAAGTTTGGCATTTCTCCACATGAAAAGAGGGCTACTACTCCTATGGATAGAGAACACCCTTGGGGAAAGATTGGAGATGGAAACGATGTGGATGTCAGGCACTATAGATCAATGATTGGCTCATTGATGTATCTCACAGCCTCCAGACCTGACATCATGTTTGTTGTGTGTGCATGTGCACGCCATCAAGTGACTCCCAAAGAATGTCACCTTTATGTTGTCAAGAGAGTCTTTAGGTACCTAAGATGTTATCCCAGTCTTGGCTTGTGGTACCCAAAAGATTCACCTTTGGAGCTTATTGCATATTCAGACTGATAGGTGTGTAAACACCTATCCTTTTACCACTTAATTCGGGCTAAAACGAGACCAAAACACGTATTTAATATCATTTGTTTGGAATTATGCGTGGTTTTTGTGTTTATTATGTTTTCAGAGCCAACCGGATGAATATTGAAGAAAACATGGGATTGCACGGGTTTTACTGAAGAAAAAGACTCAAGATAAAGTCTATTGTCCAAGAGATGCAAAAGATTTGAAGTCACTGGGCCTATTCGAAGATTTATCGAAGAAAAGGACCAAAGATGGAAGATTTATATAAGTCGAAGAAACTCAAGTCCTTTAAACGAAGAAATTAAAAGACGAGTTGAATTTAATCGACGACAAATCCCGAATCAGAATCGAAAACGGAAACTTTTCTGAAAAGACGAAAAGACAAGAAGAACGGGAGAAAGCCCACTCACCAACCAAAGGACAAGACTATAAATAGCCTTTCCCTCACACATTTTAGACTAGTTTTTTTCTTTTCGCCACTTTTCTTTCTTCCTGGGTTCGTAGAACACCATCACCACTAGGGTGATTGGTGATTTTTATCTTTGTCTTTCCAATCTTGTAATTTTAATCTTTGGTTTATCTTGTCAAAACATTAATCATTCAATACAAAGCTTTTGTTTAATCTTTCCATTTAATCTTGTTCATCTTCATTTTTATCTTCAAGTTCTTAAGTTTTATTTTTCTTGATTTGATCTTCAAAAGTTGTTTGGATTTGTGTTTTTATTAGTGGGATTCGTTGCTTATGGTGTCTAAATGATTTGTGTTTAATTTGGTAAATCCTTTTTAAGTATTTGTCTTGATTTTGATTAAAAGTTGTGTTCCGTGTTCTTCGTTAACTGCTACTGTACCTGGGAATTCAGAACTTCCGAATCAACTAAAAAGTTCCGAATGAAGCCTTCATTCGGAAACTTCCGAACCAAGCATTAAAGTTCCGGATCAGTCATAAGTTCCGAATCAAGACACCTTCATTCGGAAGTCTCAAACTTCCGAATCAAGAAGAAGTTCCGAATCAACCTTCATCCGGAAACATCCGAATCAAGCAAGAAGTTCCGAACCAGTTATTTCCGAACCAGCAAGTTCCAAATCAACCTTCATTCGGAAGGTTCCGAATCAGCCAGAAAGTTCCGAATGAGCATGTTCCGAATGAATGAATAGTACCTTCCGAATCAGATAGTTCCGAATCAAGGTTTAAAGTTCCGAATCAGTTATTTTTGGGTATTTTAAAGTTACTGTTTTACTGTTGTTGATTTACTGTTTCTTTACTCATATTTCACAATTTACATTTTAACTTTAATTTTAATTTGAACTTTAAATTTTAAACCAAGTTTTTGTTAATCATAATTAAAGTAATTGTCTTTGATTTAAATTTTCATTTCCACTTTTTATTAGATTAGAAAACCAAACCCCTTTATTTAGTAACCAAGAACAATCATTCCACTTAAGACCTAGATCAATTCGAGAGGATATCGAGAGTAAAATTGAACCTAGCAAAACCTGAATATCACAGACAGTAACTATGGAGGTGATAAGTTTGATAGAAAATCCACAACTGGTGGATGTCAGTTTCTTGGGAGCAGGTTGATATCTTGGCAATGAAAGAAACAAACAGTGGTGGCCAATTCTACAACTGAAGCAGAGTATGTAGCTGCAACTGCTTGTTGTGGACAGGTTTTATGGATTCAGAACCAGCTGTTGGACTATGGGTATAATTTCATGCATACCAAGATATTTGTCGACAATAACAACACTTTATGCATTATTAAGAATCTTGTACATCATTCTAAAACCAAACACATAGAAATTAGACACCATTTTATAAGAGATTGTTTTGAAAAGGGTTTAATACAACCAGATAGGGTTGACACAGAAGAAAATGTGTCTGATTTACTAACTAAACCTTTTGATGCTGAAAGATTTCAATACTTGGTAACAAGTATTGGAATGATCAATCTCACATAATATGTGTTTTGGGGTCTTTTTTATAAAAGTATGTACAGGATAATGCATTGTTATTGGTCTTTTTAAGGGTTTAGATTTTACACTATATTTTTCTAACACTGACAAAGGTTTCTTTAACGCTGATAAGTGTTATTGTGACGTTGTCAGCAATATATTTGTCTAACGCTAACAAAGCTTTTCTTAACGCTGACAAGTGTTATCGGGGCGTTGTCAGCAACAATGTTAGTTTTGTGGTTTTCAATCTAAATGTGCTGGTGGTGTTAGCATTATACCATTGGATACAGAGTTGCTTATGGATCATTGGAGAAGCATTTGAGCATGTTTTTATTTATGGATGATGGTTGGAATTTTCTATTCCTATCTTGACATAAAATTTTTATGTTCATGCATATTTTTGGCAATCTATGTATCACAGTTTAAGAGGAGGTTTTAGGAACCTTTAGGATTTTTGGGTATCCTTATGATACTCTTATCACAATTCTAGATTGTGTCCACAGGTGAGTATGAGTTAGTTTTACTAAATCATGAGGCACTGTAGCATGCAAAGTTGATATACTATGCATGCTGCTAAGACATTTTTGGCCTAGAATTGGTTGTGGTCTGTTGGGAGACTTGGGAATGATTTTATCATGGGTTTTACCTAGGAGTAACAAGGAATTTTATTAGGTAACTTAGTTGTTAAGAGTTTTGGTTAGCAAGGGACACTAGAGGACTGTTATGTCTATCTTGCATAAGCAAGTGTGCATAACTAGACAGTGCTTGCCGCCCTATAATATTTATCAACTTATAGGTTATCTTCTCTAGGATAAATTACTTTGTTAAGGTCATTTTTCATTTTTATAAATTTTTATTTTTGGACGCTGACAAGTATTTTTCCAAGTGTTGTTGTGACCAATTTAGACGCTGACATGGCTTTGGCAAACGTTGACAAGAATATAGCCGTTGGGCGTTGATGGGTTATTTTTGACCGTTGACACTCAATGGGACCTACCGAGTTGTTACTTTTTGACATATTTTTGGGCCGTAATTTTGGGAGCGGATAACTTTCATTTAATGCATGAGATAAAATTATTTCTTTTCAATATTTTCATGATTGTATTTTGAAAATAGTTGCCTAATTTTTGACCAATCACATGTATTTTTCTCTCCTATATATTTGGCTCCTATTTTAAACAGGGTACCTATCATTCTTGTCTAACACTATTTTCTCCTATACTTCATCTTTATCAATTCTTCAAACAGCTTTCAACAATTGCACCAAAATTTAAACCAAGTGATTTGGAATTGGGATTCAGGAGTCAACACAACATGATAACATATCTGGAAGCTGATGACACTCTGTTTCCCCAATACACACAAATGGTGGCGTATTTGAATGCATCCCAATTAGGTATGCTCTTTCTCATGCTCCACTTATTCCTGTCACACATATTAAATAGTTTTGGAACAATGTTAGTTCCTCAACAGTTAATAGAGTGACTACATTATCATCTATTATTCATGGGCGCACATGGGTGGTTACTGAAGCTTTGGTTCGCCAAGCTTTGCATTTTGATGATGCAGATGGTATAACCACCTTCCCCATTAATGAAATAGAACAAGGACTAAGGGCTTTGGGTTATCCTTTCCCTGATGAGGGAACTTTAAACAAATATCATAAACAGGAGTTTCCCCCAGCCTGGAAGTACCTAATACATTTCCTCTTGCAATGTTTGAGTCCCAAGTGTACTGCACACAATGAGATCAATAGATCTATTGCTAGTGCTATTGTGTGCATTGCTACTGGGCAAAAGTTTAATTATTCCAAAATGATTTTTGAGGGCATGTGTAAAAAATAAAGGGAACAAAATGACTTTAGCTTATCCCAGTTTTTTACAAATGGTTTTTGATGTCCAAAGTTACTGCACAAGGGATCATGATGATTTTTATGAGATCCCTGTTCAAAAGAAAGCAATTTTTACAAAGATGAACTCACCCCCACACCGTGACTTACCCCTAACCACAGCTATGATTGCTGTCATTGAAGCAGCACAACCCCAACCAGACCCACAACCCTAACTTGACCCAATACCTGAACCTTTACCTTCACCACAACACATGCAAATTGACCAATACCCTTCGACGCTGACACATTAAATGTTGCCGTTGACATGCCTAATCCAAACGTTGACACCAATCCTTCACAGACCCAAACACCCCTTAACCAACCCACATCCACCCAATCCACATCATCTTCTCCCCCAACACAATATAGGTTGCAAGAATGCCAAAGGACTACTGGAGTGTTCTCCTCTAGTGGTCCTAGCCATGTAGCAGAGAGAACCACCACCACAAGTGTGGTTGGTGCTATGGATGAGGCTGGGACTATTGGTTCTGGCTTAGAAGCTGGCCAAGACAGTCCTACCATTATTAAGACCTCATCCATGCCCAATGAATCTACCTTGGGAGGTCAAATACCCATTTTAGAAGAGGGCAGATTGGAACCAATGACTTTAATGGAATTAACGGCTGTCTGCATTAGCTTGCAAAAGAAAAATGCAGACTTGGTACAAGTTGTCAGTACAGAAGGCCTTGAACTCAAGCAATTGAGGGAGAGGCTTGTTATTTTGGAGACTGCTAGCACCAGGCGTGGGATGGAGGAATCTTCCAAAGGGGAGGATGAACAGATAAATGTGAGTGATAAGGGCTCACATGATGGTGAATCTTTGGGTGTTGCTGAGGCCCTAACAAGTTTGAAGAAACAACCAGGTTTTGATACGTCTCTAGTCACTCCTACAAACTTAAATGTGTCTTTTACAGCTATGTTGGAGGAAATTACAAGAGGCGCCGAGACAGGTAATTTGGGCGTTGACAAGCAAGATTTGAACGCTGACATGAGTACCTTGGGCGCTGACAAAGCAAATTTGAGCGTTGACAGACCTGCAGATGAGGTTGATGTATTCCAGTCATCATCCATCATCAAAGAAGTTTCTTCGCAGGTATTACCATCTACCTTACCCACAGTTGATCCATTAGATAAGGGTAAGGGTATTATGGTAGAAGTAGATGTTCCAAAGAATGCAGCACAGATTGAGTTTGATAGAAGGTTGGCTGCACAAATTATGGAACAAGAAAGAAAGAAGGTGGGTGAATCACCTTTTGTTGTCACTTCAGAAGAACAAGAAGGAAGTGATGAAGCCAGTTCAGACTCAAGTGTAATGATCATAGAACAACCCGAAAGACTTGAGTATGGTGATGAGTTGGCTAGAGAGAAGTTGAATGAGTTTAAATTGTAAGTTGATTTTGATATGCCAGAAGTTGTTCAGATGTACCATGCTTGGGAAGATAGGTGTATGGAGAATCCACATTTGACTATTTCAGACCAGATATAGGGTTTGGAGATTCTTCTAAGAGTACAAAAGGATTGCAAGGTAATTCTGAAACACAGGGCTAGCAATATTCTCTCATTGTTGAAAAGGGATAGAAGGGAATTGTACTACATGCTACTCAGATGTCATGGAACAAGATGGACTTTTAAGAAATTGATTGGGTTGACATTTGAAGAGTTGGAGTTCAAAGCTTTTCCAATTTGGGCAAGAGTGCAGGAAGAAAACACTCTAAGGCTTCTTTCTGATGAAACGAAAGAAGAACTTGCAGAAGAGATGGAGCTTAAGAAGGCAGTGATTGTTCCCAGACCTGTGAAGAAGGGAGTTCCTCTTGAGTTTCCCAAAGATATGGATAGATTGAATCCAAGTGAAGCTGTTATAAGAAGGAGCCTCAAGCTCTCACCATTGGAAGCTTCAAATATGGTACAAGTGTTACCACTTGATTCCAGAAACCCTATTATAAGCTATGAAGAAGATGAATGTGGGTTTTAGAAGATTGGCAGGTATGGAAAAGAGGTTCACACTTTTACCACTCTTATATCTTTGTTTGCAAGTTTTGATAGAGAAGACTTGGTAGACCTATGGAGGTTGTTAGAGGCCAAGTATGAGACAGAAGCTCCCACTTCAGTCAATGCAATAAAACTATGGTCAACATTCAAGAGAATGTGTGGACCAAGAGATGAAGATCCTGCTATTTGGAAGGATCTTGAAGATGACCTCAGTGGTCTTCAATGGCGTTTGTATTCAGCTGCTGGTGTATATTACTTGAGTTCTACAAAGTTTGCTGAGTATCTTCTTGTAGATGCTCAGTATTCCATGTCCAAGGAAGTATTGGAGAAGATGAAGACTACACAGCTGGAAATTGATTATTCAAGTGACGTGGCCAAAGATTTGATCAGACATATTTATTACCAATATGAGAAAGTTTGTAAGATTCCTCCTAGTTCTTAATGTTTATTCAGAAACTTGATTATTTGAGTAAATATCAAGTTTAGGGGAGGATTGTTGGGAATAAAATATAGCCAGTCTATTTGAGCGCTGACAAGAGTAAAACAAGCATTGATAGGAAGAAAACAAACGCTGACAGATCAAGCGTTGACAAGAAGAAGTCAAGCGTTGATACATTGAAGACAAGCACTGATGGAAAGATTTAGTCTACGCGTATATTGTTTCTAGTTTGTTTCTAGTAAGGATAAGTTCAACAATGTATTCTCTATAATTATCTTTACCTAGAATAGTTGATACGTAGACTCTTGTACAAGGCTTCTTATGTCTATAAAAGAAGACCTTTAGGTTATTGTTCAAATTAGTTTTCATACGTTAAACACTTTCATTGTAAGCAAGTTTGTTATCATTAATCAAAGTGAAAGTTTGTTTAAAAAAAAAAAAAAAAAAAAAAAAACATACATGCTACAATTGAGGGGAAGCAATTTGAAGATCATGTACAACTTACAAGAGATACACAAAGAGTTTTGCCGACATCAACTAGGGGAAGATTGTTGGGTCAAAAAGTTTTGCCGACATCAACTAGGGAAGATCATGTACAACTTACAAGAGATACACAAAGAGTTTTGCCGACATCAACTAGGGGAAGCAATTTGAAGATCATGTACAACTTACAAGAGATACACAAAGCATTGTCATGTACAAACTAAGCATTGACAGAAACGTAGACAAGAAGCCTTTGGAAGCTTCTATTTAGATAAACATGCAGGATATATTCTGTATAAGTTTATTTGAATAGAAGATTTACATGTTTATTCATTCTTATCTCTTGTAAACCCTAATCCTTACACTATAAAAGGAACCAAGGGTATTAGGTTTTATTCATAACTTTCATATACAATGTAAACCTAAAGCGTTTGTCGACTAGGTGTGGGATTCAATGTACACAAACCTAGTGATTGTTTGTTATTAATATAATGAACAATCCATTTGTTTTAATTCATGTTCTTGTGTCCAAACACCTTGTTAATGTGTCGTGTTCTAATTCCGCTTTGATTATCTAATCATATGAACATGATGCATTCCTAGTAGCTGAAAGATCTGGAATCTTAGGATTCCTCAATTGGTATCAGAGCCTCGTGGCTCGTGATGCTAGGACCAACAAGGTGTTCATGTTTTGAGAAGAAAAGAAAAATCCGTATAGGTTTTTTGGACGTTTTTGTGTGCACAACAGTATTCAGAAGGCCATAACATTTTATTGAACCGTTGGATCGCCACGAAATTTTTTGTGTGTGTTCTACACATATATATCTAGATATCCACTGGAGGGATTGTCGAGATCTATCACCAAGAAAATGTTATTAAGCGTCAAAGTCCGCAGTGGTCATATGTTGTTTTCTTTGAACAGTAATAGTAAAAACGTGATTTCTCCTTCGTTAACCGTTGGATCGTCGTGAAATTAGATCTGTAGGTTCTTGACATTTGTGTCTAGGATCTCACTGAATGGATCTTTGATTTGAGCTCTCATGAAGAAGATATTCGACGTTAAAGTTCACTGCAGTTTATGGTTTTCACATAAAATCATGATTTAGGGTTTATAAAACCCTAGATCTATTACCCGCTGACATGTGTTATTTAGACGCTGATAGATGTTAGTGTGATGCTGATAGATGTTGGTGTGACGCTGACAAGGCATGGATGAGACGCTGATGGCCAGGCGCTGACAGGTACAAAGTTGGCGCTGACAGGAATAAGTTAAGCATTGTTGGGAAGCGCTGACACTTGTTGTCCGATATATACATCTTCAAACGCTGACAAGTGTTGTCTGATATTGGACAACACACAGTGTTGATATCTTGGACAGTGAAGGATATTGGACAACAAAAGGAATAGTTGCTGTTTGAGAAAATTGATACGTTTTTAGCACACAAAAAGGAGGAATTTACACACCAAGGTACATGGAATCTCTGTTTTTATATATAATATCAAGTTGATATTTACGGCTCGGATATTTTTTTAAAAAAGGGATTAATGGTTTTAATGCGAGTTAGCAACTGTTCATGAGAATTTGATGGATATTTTAAACTATGTAATCGGGATAGCCTTGTGAAAGAGTTATCCGTTAAGGTCCTTTTACATATGGTCTGAAGATGTTATTTCATTAAATTCGTCATGAAGAGGTGTTAGCTTAAGGGGAAGAATTCTTATGGTAAGTTTGATGTTCGACGAAGATTTTCGCGAGTTTGTGTTCTATCATATCTTAAAAGTCGTGTCTGGTCAACATTACTTTTGAAGATAACTTGTTCATGCTTACACGGTTGGTGACGAAGACTTGTCATAACACTTGAAGGTGTTACATTATCGTGCTCAGTGTCTCACAAAGGATGATAATATTGACAAGGGATCGAGGTCTACTTATATTTAATCATCAGTATAAGTTCTTCATCACATGGATAGTACAAGCCATGGAACACAAGGTTGGGTTATTCTACTTCTACATCAAAAATATTATATTTGTTTTTCTTCAAGATCATTACACAGAGCCTACATTTGGAGAATCTTCAAGATTGCATACATTGTTTACTTCCATTTTGATGTGACAAAAAGGGGAAGACATACATGCTACAATTGAGGGGAAGCAATTTGAAGATCATGTACAACTTACAAGAGATACACAAAGAGTTTTGCCGACATCAACTAGGGGAAGATTGTTGGGTCAAAAATTTTTGCCGACATAAACTAGGGGAAGATCATGTACAACTTACAAGAGATACACAAAGAGTTTTGCCGACATCAACTAGGGGAAGCAATTTAAAGATCATGTATAACTTACAAGAGATACACAAAGCATTGTCATGTACAAACTAAGCATTGACAGAAACGTAGACAAGAAGCCTTTGGAAGCTTCTATTTAGATAAACATGCAGGATATATTCTGTATAAGTTTATTTGAATAGAAGATTTACATGTTTGTTCATTCTTATCTCTTGTAAACCCTAATCCTTACACTATAAAAGGAACCAAGGGTATTAGGTTTTATTCATAACTTTCATATACAATGTAAACCTAAAACGTGTGTCGACTAGGTGTGGGATTCAATGTACACACACCTAGTGATTGTTTGTTATTAACATAATGAACAATCCATTTGTTTTAATTCATGTTCTTGTGTCCAAACACCTTGTTAATGTGTCGTGTTCTAATTCCACTTTGATTATCTAATCATATGAACATGATGCATTCCTAGTAGCTAAAAGATCCGGAATCTTAGGATCAACAAGTCTTTCTGGTTGTTCTAGGACCAACAAGGTGTTCGTGTATGGTGAAAAGAAGAAAAATCCGTCTAGGGTTTTTCTGGACGTTTTTGTGTGCGCAACAGTATTCAGAAGGTCATAACTTTTGATTGAACCGTTGGATCGTCACGAAATTTCTTGTGTGTACTCTATACACATATATCTAGACATCCACCGGAGGGATTGTCGAGTTTTATCCCCAGGAAAAAGTTATTAAGCGTCAAAGTCAGCAGTGGGTATATGCAGTTTTCTGTGAACAGCCATATTCAAAACACGATCTCTCCTTCGTTAACCGTTGGATCTTCGTGATTTTAGAACTTTAGATTCTTGGCACTTGTGTCTAGAATCTCACCGAAAGGATTTTCGATCTGAGCTCTAATGAAGAAGTTATTCAAGGTCGAAGTTCGCTGATTAAGGTATTTATATTTTTTCTTTTTCACATGAAATCATGAACTAGGGTTACACAAACCCTAGATCGACATAAAAAGCAGAAGGGTATAAGGATTGTGGCTGTAATAATGCAAGAATCGAGCTAGGATGGTTTTACAAACCCTAAATTAGGGTTTTGATGCTCTATCTGTCTCGTACTATGCAGTTTGGGCAATACAGCAGCAGATCTCTCCATCACGTTTTCTTTACTGATTTTGTGGGTATGGTTTATTTTTGGAAGAAATTTATATAAATCAGGAAGAAGCATGTTATTGTCGCAGCAGAAAGAAGAAAAGGACTTCATGTGTGTATGTGTTCACATGGAAAAAGGGTATATGGTTTGTTTAATAATTTTGTGTTCACACGATCAAAGAGAAAAGAAGTGATATCATGAGGCTTATTATTCACGTGATGTTGGATGTTGTTGGTCCAAAATATGTATCAAAGAAAAGCACAGAAAGTACTTTTGGAGGCTACTGTTTGTATTGTTTTGCTTAAAAAGGGAAAGTACAGCAGTCCAAGAAGACAGAGGGTAAATCTACTTGTCGTTATATGTTTGTACTTTACAAACGTAGGTGATATTCGAGGAAGAAAACTTTGTGTGTTGCTCGTATGTTTCAAAGGCATTGTGGTCCCAGGATAACAAAAGGTTGTTGTTTGAAATTCACGTTCCTTAAAACTCTTCTAGCGATCCTTTGATAAAATCCACAGGTACACATTTGAATATTAGTTATATCTTGAGTTATTTATGGTGGATATTCTTGTTATGAATATCACACGATTGTGATAAGAACTGCATGACTTTTGATATGGCACGTTATGGTCTTATAAGTCACGTTTTATTATATCTCCTATATATTTAACAAAATATATGCTACATTTATGGGAGAATATATGAACGTGGGTGTGTTGATTGGGATATTCAGAAGTGTATCACAGCTTGGAGTTGCTATTTTTAGGGACTATGTTTCCCTAATTTATAAAGTATCTCTGGAATTACGGATGATTTTGATACGTGAGATTGGAATGAACATGGTCTAATATGACGTGAGCAAAGTTCATGAGAAGATGGGCCTAAAGATGTGATGATCATAGTTAACCTTTCGTAGCCACTGGTATTTATTTTACCCACTTTCTTTTAGACTATAGCCACAAATGGTGTCAGTGGCTGAAAGCAACGCTGACAAGAATAGTCGCTGACAAGGTTTATGGTTGACGCTGATGTTTGTTATTTTGACGCTGACAAGAATAAGTCGAACACTGACAGAGAGCGCTGACATGAGTTGTCCGAGAAACGCTTGCTCAAGCGTTGATAGGTTTTGTCCGATATCTGACAATACATGTGACTAAGATATTGGACAATGAAGGTTCTCGGATAACAAAAGAATAGCTGCTGTTTGAGAAAATTGGTACGTTTTTGGCACACAAAAAGGAGGAATTTACACACGAAGGTACATGGAATCTCTGTTTTTATATAGAATATCAAGTTGATATTTATGGCTCAGATATTTTTAAAGGGATTAATGATTTTAAAGCGAGTTAGCAACAATTCGTGACGTAATTTATTGGATTTGATTATGTAATCGGGGTAGCCTTGTAAAAGAGTTATCCATCTAATGGCTTTTACATATGATATGAAGATTAAGAATTGTCATGAAGAGGTGTTAGCTTAAGGGGAAGAATTCTTATGGTAAGTTTGATGATTGATGAAGATTTTCGCGAGTTTGTGTTCTATCATATCTTAAAGTCATGCACTTCCAGCCACTGACTTTTAAGGTAACTTGTTTGTGCCTATATTGTTACTGATGAAGTGATACAAGATCTAGGAATATGTGATTTTTCTTATGGTTCTCTATGCACATATTTTCTATCACTTGAAGGAGTTACATTATCGTGCTCAGTGTCTCACAAAGGATGAGGATTTTTGTATCTGCTACACACTTCATCACATCGTACAAGATATGGAACATAGTTTTGGGTTACTCTACTTTTACATCAAGAATATTATAGTTATTTTTCTTCAAGATCATTACATAGAGCCTACATTTGGAGAATCTTCAAAGATTGCATACATTATTTACTTCCCTGTTGATGTGACAAAAAGGGGAAGAAATACATGCTACACTTGAGGGGAAGCAATTTGAAGATCATGTACAACTTACAAGAGATACACAAAGAGTTTTGCCGACATCAACTAGGGGAAGATTGTTGGGTCAAAAAGTTGATGTGGCAGAAACTCAAAAACGAAGAAAACATGAAGATATTGTCTAAGCGTTGTCAAGAGCAATCCAAGCGTTGACAAGAGCAAACTAAGCGTTGATGGCTCAAGCATTGTCATGTGTAATCCAAGCATTGTCACATGCAATCCAAGCATTGACAGAAACGTAGACAAAGAAGCTTATGGAAGCTTCTATTTAGATAAACATGAGGATATATTCTGCATAAGTTTATTTAAATAGAAGATTTACATGTTTATTTAATTTTATCTCTTGTAAACCCTAATCCTTACACTATAGAAGGAACCAAGGGTCTTAGGTTTTTTTCATGAACTCATATTCATAATGTAAACCTAAAGTGTGTGTCGACTAGACGTGGGATTCAATGTATACATGTCTAGTGATTGTTGATTATCAATATAATTAGCAATCCATTTGTTTTAATTCATGTTCTTTGTGTCCAAACACCTTGTTAATGATTGTTGTTCTAATTCCGCTTTGATTATGTTAATCATATGAACAATGATCATTCCTAGTAGCTTAAAAGATCCGAAAACCAAGGTTTCCACACCCACTATGTCTTCACTATAAATACTTTAGGTCTTCATATCAAAGATGGTCTTCGGGAGTTAGTGAGTCATTGTCATTACTCACTAACTCCATCATCCTGATCCTGGTCCTTATCTTTACTGGCTCAGATCCGCTATAGTAGTGAAGGAGTCTATGTGGACTTCTAAGAACATCTTGAGGATGACTCGACAAACTATCATGAGTTTACCGACCTATAAAATACTTAAGGTATATTTCATTCAAATCAGTACAGGGACAATTTAGGCTCTAAATTGGCTCAACACATCCAAAGACTCCAGTGTTTCAAGTTCATGAAAAATATTAATCTGATTCTCTTTATCAGCTTGAGAAGCTGAATTGTCATCTATTTTCTTCTCTAAAGAACTTAATTCCTCCAAAGCAATGACTTTCCTATTACTCTCCCTAGTCTTGGTAATACTGCTCCATTGTCTAATCTTAGCCTTGAGACACCGATACTTATCATGACATTTGAGGTTCCCATCTAGCATGTTCCATTATGAATTTACAAGTTCATCAAAACCATCTCTCGTGAGCCATGAGTTAAATAATTTAAACGGGTGAGGGCCAAAATCAATTTTCTCGTTCTCAAGGAGAATTGGGTTATGATCCGACCATAGTCTATCCAAAGTAGTGATACAGATGTTCGGGAGCAGATTGGCTACATCTTCAGAAAGGAGAAAACGGTCTAGTTTGCTAAGTTTAGTACCCGCTTTATTAATCCAAGTAAATGAACTGTTGGAAAATGTTTTGCAAAATATGGTTTTTGCAATACTTTGGACAAAATTTTATATATGTATATTTTATATATATTCGTAGTACTTAGTAGCTTTGCGTTCTCCTCGAAGAGAGCTTTGCAACGAGCTAAAGTATGTCCAATATGGAGTTAATATGAATGAGATATCGTGTCTCAAAGTGAGTCACGTGAAACACAATATTTGGAAAATATTTTGTCCCACATCGCTTGAAACATGAAGTGAAAACATGTTTATAAGGAAATCCTAGTTTCTACCCTACAATATTCATTTGTAAGTTTTTACTCCCACGCCTACGCTTGCGCAGGGGGGTGCAGAAAGTGGGATTTCTAGGCCAAAAACGGGTTCGAAGCTACTGAACTTGTGTACGAGCGAGCAACCTGTGGACACGAATGCAGCTCCGAAATCTGCTTGGGTGCGGGAAAATTCGGTATATTTTTTGCTGCTCATTCGAATTTTTCCTTCCAGATTTTTCTAATCTATTTTAAGAATAGATACAAACTTATTAATTAAGTTTACAGAAATCTATTTTGTGTATTAAAAGATTTGCAAATCTGTGTTAGTAATAACAGATTTTCATGTCAGTTTAATTTAGGAGAAAATATTCTGTCTTGGTGACCAAGACATATAATGCTTATAAATTAAACTTTAATTTCATTCATTCAAGACATCCAAAAACGCAGCTTTTCTACATCAAAGTTCCAGCAATCTTTTTTAGTCAGAAACACACACTGTATCCGTGATCTTTCAGGCAAGTAAGTCGAGTCCAACTGTACAACAGCTTTGGATGTTGTACCCTGGAAAACAGACGGTGAATCTGTTTTAAGGGAAGCATGTTAAACATGTGTCTCGTCTTATTTTAATTTTACTGCTTTTGTTATTACTGTTATTTATTTTCTGTTTTCTTAATTTCTGTCAATTTTTATTTGTAATTCGATTTTATATAATAAAAGTGTACACCGTTTCCTACAGTCTTAAAACAGATTCTGTTTAACATAATTAAAACTTTTATTAAATCGGATTAATAATTTTTATCAGATTTATTATAAAATGTTTCTGCCGAAACCAGGATTGAGTTTCACTAGAAATCAGTTTTAATTTTACAGATTTTAATTAACAGATCTCTAACGTTTTTCATTAAGCAATTTTTCTTATCAGTTTATATTGAAACCAAGATTGTGTCTCTGTTAAACTGATATATTAGATAATTGCATCTGATTCATTGAAACCAAGATTGAGTTTCTTTGAAGCAGATCCACAATAAGTATATAGAGATCACGATTGAATTTCTAATATACAGTTTTATAACAGTTGTCTAACTGTTTTTGTTTTGATCTTGTTTGATCTTTCAGAATGTCTACTAGCACTCCTGAAACTCCTGCAACTGCTATTGTGAAAATAACTGTTGCGCCAGTTACCCACACAGTTGCTAATCATGCTGAAAAACCAGAAAAATTCAATGGGCAGAATTTTAAAAGGTGGCAGCAGAAGATGTTCTTCTATCTCACTACTTTGAACCTTGCGAAGTTCTTAAAGGAGACTGTACCTCAGGTGGAACCTCCTAAAGAAGGTGTACCCGAAAATCAACAAGCCGTGCAGGCTGTTGAAGCATGGAAACATTCAGACTTCTTGTGTCACAACTATATTTGAATCGTTTGGTGGACTCTTTGTACAATGTGTACTGCAAGACTAAGACTGCCAAATAATTATGGGAGTCGTTGGAACACAAGTACAAAACTGAGGATGCTGGTACAAAGAAGTTCGTGGTAGCTCGTTTTTTGGATTACAAGATGGTTGATTCAAAGAGTGTGATAACTCAGGTTCAAGATCTGCAGGTTTTGCTACACGACATTCATGCTGAGGGTATGACTTTGAGTGAAACTTTCCAAGTTGCTGCTATCATTGAAAAGTTACCTCCAAGCTGGGTAGAATTTAAAAACTACTTGAAGCATAAGCGAAAGGAGATGACTGTTGAAGACTTGGTTGTTCGTCTTCGTATTGAAGAGGACAACAAGCTGGCTCAGAAAAAACACTTATACACCTGATTCTGCCAAGGCAAATATGGTTGAGCATGGTTCGTCTTCTTCAAAGTCTAAAGGAAAGAGCTTTGGCAAAGGGAAGAATGACAAGAAGAGCAAAGGGAAGTCTGAGTACCTTGCTCCTAAAGGTGGAATTGCAAAGTAGAAGTTCCAAGGAAATTGCTTCAACTGTGACAAGTCAGGTCATCGTGCTGCTAATTGCAAAGCGCCAAAGCGGGTAACTCCACGCGAGGCTAATATGGTGAATGATAATGTGGACATGATTGCTATGGTGTCTGATGTCGTTACCATGATCTCTGAAGTTAAACTGGTAGGTTCTAATAATAATGATTGGTGGGTTGATACTGGGGCAACCCGTCATATGTGTGCTGACAAGAGTATGTTTCACTCTTTCAGAGCGGTTGACAATGGAGAGAAGTTGTACATGGGAAACTCTGCAACTGTTGATATCAAGGGCGAAGGAGATGTTATTTTGAAGATGACATCCGAGAAAGAGCTCAAGTTGACTAAAGTCTTATATGTTCTGGAGATTCGCAAGAATCTTGTGTCCGGATGGCTTTTTAATAAGTTTGGTTTTCGCCTTGTTTTTTAGTCTGATAAAGTTGTACTTTCTAAGAATCAAATGTATGTTGGTAAGGGGTATGCCCTGAATGGTATGTTTAAGCTCAATGTAATAGTTGTTAAGAATGCTATCAATAAAATGAATTCTTCTGCTTACTTGATTGAGTCTTCTAATGTGTGGCATGGCCGTCTTCGACATGTTAATTTTAATTCAATGCGTCGTTTGATTAAATTTAATGGCATACCAAATTTTCATATTGATTCAAATTATAAGTGTGAAACTTGTGTCGAAGCCAAACTTACAGGATCATCTTTCAAATCGGTTGAACAAAAAACCGAACCACTTGATATGATACACACAGACATATGTGATTTGAAATCACTACCCACAAAAGGTGGCAATAAGTACTTCATCACGTTTATTGATGATTGCACAAAGTACTGCTACGTTTACTTGTTGAAAAGTAAAGATGAAGCTATAGACAAGTTTGTTCTATACAAAACCAAAGTTGAGAATCAACTTGGTAGGAAAATCAAGGTTGTACAAAGTGATAGAGGAGGTGAATATGTGTCTCCTTTTGTTGATCTATGTGCAAAACATGGAATTAGACACGAGTTTACTGCTCCTTATTCACCTCAACAAAATGGTATTGCCGAAAGGAAGAACCGTACTTTGAAAGAAATGGTTAATGCCATGTTGTTAAATTCTGGTTTGAGCCGGGACATGTGGGGGGAAGCCATTCTAACGGCTACTTATCTTTTAAACAAGATACCTCGTAAGGATAAAGAGGAAACCCCATATGAAGTGTCGATGGGAAGAAAACCATCATACCAGTACTTACGAGTGTGGGGGTGTCTAGCCAAGGTAGTTGTGCCGACACCTAAGGCCCAAACGATTGGACCTAAATCTGTGGATTGTATATTTATTGGATATTCTAAGAATAGCAGTGCGTATCTTTTCATTGTACATGATTCGAAAAATCCAGATATACACAAGAACACAGTTATGGAATCAAGGAATGCGTCCTTCTTTGAATACGTATTTCCTTGTTTAAAGAAAGAAAATGGAAGCACATCTAGAATAGATGATGCAGTTGTCCAAGATAAGAGACAACGAGATGATAATGATCTCCAAGATGAGAGACAAGATCAACCCGAGGAAGAAGAGGTTGAACCTAGAAGAAGCAAACGGGCGAGAACCAAGAAATCATTTGGACCTGATTTTGTCTCTTTTATGGTAGAAAATGAACCCACTTCTTATCAAGAAGCTATAAATTCCTCGGAAGGGCCTCGATGGAAAGAAGCGATTAATAGTGAAATAGAGTCTATTTTACAAAATCATACTTGGGAGCTCGTGGATTTACCTCCTGGTTGTAAACCACTAGCCTATAAATGGATCTACAAGAAGAAGATGAAAGCTGGTGGCACCATTGATAAGTACAAAGCAAGATTGGTGATCAAAGGTTTTAGACAACGCGAAGGTCTAGATTACTTTGATACTTATTCGCCTGTTACGCGAATAACTTCTATTAGGATGATTCTTGCTATTGTCGCATTAAGAAATTTAAAAGTTCACCAAATGGATGTGAAAACGGCTTTTCTAAATGGAGATTTAGAAGAAGAAATATACATGAACCAACCCGAGGGTTTCATGGCTCCTGGACAAGAGAGCAAAGTTTGTAGGCTTGTTAATTCATTGTATAGCTTAAAGCAAGCTCCAAAACAATGGCATCAAAAGTTTGATCACGCCATGCTAGAGGGTGGATTCAAAATTAATGAATGCGACAAGTGTGTTTATGTCAAAGACATGAATAGTGGATATGTAATCTTGTGTCTTTATGTTGATGATATGCTTATCGTTGGCAGTAACGACAAGATGATCAAGTCTACTAAAGACATGTTGAAATCAAAGTTTGACATGAAAGATATGGGTTTGATTGATGTGATTCTTGGAATAAAGATCATACGAACTCAGAGTGGACTTGCATTAAGTCAAGCACATTACGTGGACAAAATTCTTAATACTCATAATGTGGGGGATTCCGGCCTAGCTAGAACTCCAATTGAAACCAGTTTGCATCTATCTAAAAATATAGGCGCAGGTCTTGCCCAATAAGAGTAATCAATAATTATTGGCATGTTGATGTATTTGATGACATGTACCCGACCTGACTTAGCATATGATGTTAGCAGGATAAGTAGATATACTAGTAATCCAAGTGATGCACATTGGAAAGCTATGACTAGGGTACTTCATTATTTGAGATACAGTCGTGATTATGGACTGAATTATGCTAGATATCCATCTGTTATTGAAGGATACAGTGATGCAAATTGGATATCTGACATAAAGGATTCTAGATCAACCAGTGGATATGTGTTTACACTGGGAGGGGCCGCTATATCTTGGAAGTCTTCCAATCAAACTATAATAGCTAAGTCCACTATGGAATCAGAATTTATCGCGTTAGATAAATGCGGAGAAGAGGCGGAATGGCTACGTCAATTAGTAGAGGACATACCCAGGTGGCCTAAACCGGTAGCGGCCATTAGTATACATTGTGATAGTCAATCGGCAATTGGTAGAGCTCATAGCACAATGTATAATGGAAATTCTAGACATATCCGTCGTCGACATAATTCGGTACGATAACTACTCTCAAAAGGAGTTATCTCAATTGACTATGTGAAGTCAAAAGATAACATCGCGGATCCGCTTACGAAAGGCTTAAGCATAGAGTTAGTTAGTAAGTCATCTAAAGGAATGGGACTAAAGCCATTGAAGGAATGAGTTTCTATGAAGGAAAACCTAACCCAGTTGACTGGAGATCCCAAGATCTGGGTTCAATAGGACAACCTAATCATAGAAATGTGGGGGAAGTCACGTCAATGTGGGGGAGTTACTTAATACAGTAACTTTCCTAGTCCATTCCTAGAACAATGTGACTTGTTGAGAGGTTAAACATATGGCTTAATGATTCAGGATGAAATCATAAAGCATAATGATTCAAGATGAAATCATAAAACATATGTTTTTAATGATTCAAGATGAAATCACCTATGTGAGATAGAAGTGGGGTCGCTTCGAAGGAAATTGTGGGGGCGCAATTTCTAACAGCTCTTGTAGAACCAGTCATGACAATAACGAACACGACTATGAGGACTTGACAAGGTCAGGGAGAGTCTTGTGTGAGTGTGTATTGTCGTCTATGTAAACAGAGGCTGGGTTCAAGGACATCGGGTCTACTCAGATCTAGGAGACTAAGTGCATCTCACAAGGGAAGGTTCAAAGGGTTACACCTACCTATCCTATGCAGGACTTAACCGCAGAAATTTTGCCAAAACTTTCGTGTGTTTTCGACCGATTCCTATTCATGTGGGGGATTGTTGGAAAATGTTTTGCAAAATATGGTTTTTGCAATACTTTGGACATAATATTATATATGTATATGTTATATATATTCGTAGTACTTAGTAGCTTTACGTTCTCCTCGTAGAGAGCTTCGCAACGAGCTAAAGTATGTCCAATATGGATTTAATATGAATGAGATATCGTGTCTCAAAGTGAGTCACGTGAAACACAATATTTCGAAAATATTTTGTCCCACATCGCTTGAAACATGAAGTGAAAACATGTTTATAAGGAAATCCTAGTTTCTACTCTACAATATTCATTTGTGGGCTTTTACTCCCACGCCTACGCGCGCGCAGGGGTGGTGCAGAAAGTGAGATTTCTATGCCAAAAACGGGTTCGAAGCTACTGAACTTGTGTACGAGCGAGCGACATACGGACACGAATGCAGCTCAGAAATCTGCTTGGGTGCGGGCAAATTCGGTATATTTTTTGCTGCTCATTCGAATTTTTCCTTCTAGATTTTTCTAATCTATTTTAGGAATAGATACAAACTTATTAATTAAGTTTACAGAAATCTCTTTTGTGTATTAAAAGATTTGCGAATCTGTGTTAGTAATAACAGATTTTTATGTCAGTTTAATTTAGGAGCAAATATTCTGTCTTGGTGACCAAGACATATAATGCTTATAAATTAAACTTGAATTTCATTCATTCAAGACATCAAAAACGCAGCTTTTCTACATCAAAGTTCCAGCAATCTTTTTAAGTCAGAAACACACACTGTATCCGTGATCTTTCAGGCAAGTAAGTCGAGTCTGGCTGTACAACAGCTTTGTACGTTGTACCCTGGGAAACAAACGGTGAATTTGTTTTAAGGGAAGCGTGTTAAACACGTGCCTCGTCTTATTTTAATTTTACTGCTTTTGGTATTACTGTTATTTGTTTTCTGTTTTCTTAATTTCTGTCAATTTTTATTTGTAATTAGATTTTATATAATAAAAGTGTACACCGTTTCTTACATGAACGCCCCCCAATAGGAAGATCAATCAAACCTATGGACTCAATAAAAGAATTAAAGTGGTCAGCTTCAATACTATTAAAGGAAGAGCCAAACATTTCTTGTTCGTTTCTGACTACATTCATATCTCGGAAAAAGATGTAAGCACCAATATTGTGGTGCATGAATTCTGTGAGCTTATTTCATAAAGAATATTTAGCGGTTTGATCTTGACGGGCATAGATGTTCACCATATAACACGAACCCACAGAATTATTCCATTTTCCTTTTACAATAATGTAGGAATCATCGCACCATATAGAATCCTTTGTGAACGAGTTAGGATCCCAAATAAAGATGATACCTCCAGAGCGACCACGAGACATACTACAAGCATAATCAAAAGCAAAATTACCCCACATGGGTTTGAGTCTAAAAATCTCAAGTTGAGTCATTTTGGGTTCCTGGATGCCATGAAAGTGAACTTTATGTTTATGACAAAGATCTTGGAGTTGTTAGACCATTGTAATGAGAATTATGACATGGTGTTAATCTGTTACTCCGTATATCATAAGTTTAACCAGAAGAGCCTTGTCTATGGCGTTCCTCCTAAAGAAAAGGACCAGAGAGCCTTGGGGTTTAGACTATCATTTTACGTTTTAATTTTTATTGTAATGTAGTTACTTTATTTTTATTATGTAATGTTTCTTATTAATAAAATTTGAATAAAAAAATTGGTTCGGTTCGCTTTTCTGGTCACTATTACGGATTTACGGGTATTTGGCCTGTCTATGGTGTAAGAGAAAAAACTGAGTCGACACTGATGTGACGATTGCATATGCGGTCATCACTACTGCCGGCCTCACTTGATCGTCTTAAGGTCTTCAGAGGCCAAATCGAGAACGTCGTCTCAGTGAATAATCAGATACGTCAACTAACTTAATGTTGGTAGAGAGAGGAATCTCTCTTATGAAAAAATTGAGACAAACAAAGCATATTGCATATAGGATGTGCATCTTCTAAAATCTATAGGAACTTTAGAGGTAACGTTTCTTTACAAACATATAACAGCGGAACTCGCTGAGAGACCCAGTTCACTTTATGGTTGTGAGAGAAATTTACCTCTAATTTTTGGATCCAAATCCTGTTTCATATAAAAGATACTCCATATCTAACATTTTTCTTATTTTCAAAAGCCTCGTAGGTAAATAAGTTAGTCAAAATTGCCCAAGCCCATAAGCAACAACAATAGCCTCGTAGGTTAATATCAATCTATTTGTTGGTGAGAAACATAGTCGACTAAGTGATTTTTGACTCAAAGGAAAAGCACCGCGACTTGATAAAAAAAGAGCCTATTCTGTACGTTTTCAATGGTTGATCTTCAAAGCTCAATCCCATCATCAATGGTGGATGGGTTGAAACCTGACCAAAGAAAGATCCCCTATTCTGTGCTCTCAACATGCCCATTACTGAGGATATTACAGTTGGTCAATTCGAAAGCTACGTGTAATTGCATATTCTAATTTCTAAAGTCTATTATTCCCTTGCAGGGTGGTAAAGATTATGCAAAAGGCAGAAATAGTCGATTTGTTTACACTCATCTCTCTCCTATCGCTCGATATCTTTTTCGCAAGGCTGATGAACTTCTTCTCAACTACTTGAATGACGAAGACGGTCAGTCCATTGAGCCTGAATGGTAGTTTATAATCTATGTGTATTTTTATAAGTATATGATATTGTTTGAATTGGTTGTTATATAATGATTCAATTTTCTTTTTTGAAAGAGGTTTATTCCAATCATCCCGTAAACGGAAGTGAAGGAATGGGTTCGTTTGTTCCGAATTATAATCCACGAGACATTATTGCTAACATAAAACGCCTGCTGAATGGTGAAGCAATGGTGTCTATGCATCCGTGGTATAAAGGGTTCAAAGGTATTATAAAGAAGAAAACAGCATCAAAGTATACCGGATACACCACAACAGGAATTATGGAGGAAATATTGGACCAGAATTCTCTTAGTATCACTGAACTCCCTATAAGGAAGTGGATTTAGCAATACAAGGAATTTTTGCAGGCGGCTTACAGGATGGAAAGGAGAAAACGCCTTTCATTCAGGTAAATTAACTAGTTTTAAAATAGTAAACACCTATCCTGCTTTTTTATATAATTTTCTTTGTAGCTCTTATATGGCAACCCCGTGTTCTTTTTCAGAATTACAGGAATCACAGTTATTTAACTCGTGTGCGTTTTATGATTATGATGACTGAAGATCAAATGAACACAGCAAGACAAGAGGGGTTCTTGAAGAAATTTAAGCTACCAACTACATTAAGCACAGCGAACATGCATATGTTTGATGCAAATGGTGTAATAAAGAAGTATGACACCCCTGAACAAAGTAAGTACGATATATGTTGGAATCGACACCAACAACCCGAAGATCGATATGCGGAACCTAGATCGCTCTAAAGAAGGATCACACAGCTGCAATGAACAAAACCCAGACGAACGACACACAAAGGTAACCAAACGACTTTATTGATTAATTATTGGTTTACAGGAAAGAATAAAAGACTACGGTGTGATTTGAGCATCACCCCCCCTCACCTCCTTTTATAGGGTGAGGGGGTCGGTTACAAACTCGGGCCAAGCCCACTCGATACACTTACCGTATAATAAGGAAAGAAACCTAATCAAGATACTAACTATCTTAGGAAACTATATTCAACAATTTCCACCTTAGTGACAAGACTAGTTAGCCCCGACACCAAGTATCTTCATGCAATACTTGAACTTCGGACCTGGAACCACCTTTGTAAACGCGTCAGCTGCATTATCCTCCGTGCCTATCTTTGCCACTTCAATCTCTTTAGATTCCAGGATCACCCTAATGAAGTGATACCTCACGTTGATATGCTTCGTCCTCTCATGAAACATTGCATTTCTTGAGAGATGAATTTCCCCTTGATTATCACAATTCACAACCACTGACCTTAGGTTTATTCCCAGCTCGATTAGTAGACCTTTAAGCCAAATGCTTTCCTTAACAGCTTCCGTAAGCGCCATATACTCCGCCTCTGTAGTAGACAATGCAACAGCATGCTGCAGAGTTGCTTTCCAACTCACAACACAACCATGTACCATAAACACGTACCCGGTTATCGATCTACCCTTGTCAGGGTCTTTAGCATAATCGCTATCCACGAAACCGTCAACATCTACGTGCTTCCCTTGATCTCTACCATACACTAGACCTACATCAGCAGTGCCCTTCAAGTACTTCAAAATCCACTTCACCGCTTCCCAGTGATTTTTACATGGATTCGCTAAATACCTGCTCACAATGCTAACATCATACGCAATATCTGGTCTAGTGCAAACCATCAAGTACATTAAACTACCTACAGCATTCGCATATGGGACCTTACTCATTCTTTCCACATCCCAGTCACTCGACGGACAATCCTTCAAAGATACCTTGAAGTGTGCTCCCAATGGCACAGAGACCGACTTGCCATTATCCACTCTGTAGTTATTCAGAATTTTCCGCACATATCCCGACTGAGACACCTTCAGGGTTCGGTTACCCCTATCCCTGACAATCTCCATACCAAGTATCTTCCTAGCTGGACCAAGTTCCTTCATATCAAACTCTTTCCGCAGCAGTCCCTTGGTATATTCGATCTCAGACTTGCTTTTACAAGCAATCAACATATCATCTACATATAGCAGTAGATATATGTACATACCTGGAGCAAACTCCTTGAAGTAAACACAACTATCATAGTTGCTACGGCTAAACCCATTGCTGACCATATACACATCAAACCGTTTGTACCACTGCCTTGGAGACTGCTTAAGACCATAAAGGGATTTCTTCAACAAACATACCTTGTTGCCCGTTCCTTCTTCAAAACCAAGCGGCTGCCTCATATAAATGGTTTCTTCAAGATTACCATGCAAAAACGCCGTCTTCACATCAAGTTGTTCCAAATCGTAATCTTCACAAGCAATTAATGAGAGAATCACCCTAATAGATGTATGTCGAACCACGGGTGAGAATACCTTATTATAGTCAATCTCTGCTCGTTGTGTGAAACCCCGAGCTACCAGCCTTGCTCAATACTTTGGTTTCTGAACCCCTTTAATCCCTTCTTTAATCTTATACAACCACTTGCAGCTTACCAGCTTCTGTCCTCGTGGTTGATCGACCAGCTCCCAAGTATGATTCTTCTTTAAAGAACTCATCTCTTCCTCCATAGCACGAACCCACTCATCCTTTTCAGATGAATTAATCGCCTCTGGAATGTGATTGGTTCATGTGTATCTTCTTCCTCAGCAATAGCAAACGCATAAGACGTAATATCATCTTCTTCCCTAGACCCTGATGATATAGACAATGATACATTACCTTCATTCCTATACCTTGTAGGTTTAGTAGTTATTCTCTTAGCTCTATCACACACCAGAACATAGTTGTCCAGATTCTGTTGTTGAGGCATTGCATCTACTGCATCTTCAACTTGATCCTCATATTCATTCCTTGGATTTACCCCAATATGAGGATCCACAGTTGGTTCGACCCGACTGCCTTGAAGTTCCACCTCAAGCTCAATTTCCTTCCCAGAATCTGCAGCACCAGCACCCTTGAGAGTATCCTTATACACAAGGCTCTCATTAAAGACCACATCCCTACTTATGATTATCTTCGGTTTAACATCATCCAACCTCCATAATCTGTATCCCTTCACACCCTCAGGATACCCCAGGATTATGCATTTTATAGCTCTAGGCTTGAGCTTCCCCTGACTCACGTGTGAATAAGCAACGCAACCAAATATCTTCAACATCTCGTAATTCGCCGGATGTCCTGACCATAAATCCATAGGTGTCTTCTTCTCCAATGCTTTAGATGGAGACCTATTGATCAGATATGTTGTCGTCACCGTTGCTTCAGCCCAGAATGATTCTGGCGAACCAGACTGAATCAGTAAACACCTAACCTTATCCAAGAGCTTCCTTTTCATTCGTTCAGCTAGACCATTCTGTTGTGGAGTTCCAGCAACCGTCAAATGTCTTGCTACCCTGCTCTCCTTACACAAGTTATTAAACTCCTGATTACAAAACTCTAAACCATTATCCGTTTGAAGTTTCTTCAGTCTTCTACCTGTCTGGTTTTCTACCAATTGCTTCCACTCCTTAAACTTGTTGAACGCCTCACTCTTGTGTCTAAGAAAATAAACCCAAACCCTCCTCGAATAATCATCAACAATCGATAAGAAGTAACGACAACCACTCATCGATTCCACCCGAGAAGGACCCTAGAGATCTGCATGGACATAGTCTATAACTCCCTCTGTTGTGTGCTGACCTCGACCAAAACTCACCCTGGTCGATTTTCCAAGAACACAATTTTCACAGAATTCGAGCTTACCTAGACTTTTATTCCCCAACACCTCTCTTCTTTTGAGTTCATTCAAGCCTGCTTCACTAATGTGACCCAATCGTTTATTCCATACCTGCGCAAGACTTTCCTTTTCTTCTATACCAACACTAGCTTCACCTGATTCAGCCAAGCCATCCAAGGAGTACACACAGTTTTCCTTCATAGTTCCTGACAAAACCATCAAAGAACCCTTGATCACCTTTACTCTTCCATTCTGCAATTTCATGGTATAGCCCTCTCTATCCAGAGTGCCCAAAGATATCAAATTTCTTTTCAACTCGGGAATGTAACGCACATTCTCAAGCACAAAACTTGAACCATCTTTCATTTGTACTCTCACCTTCCCTATCCCCGTGATGGCACATGCTCTATTATCACCGAGCAAAACCATACCTCCATCAAGCTCCTTAAAATCAAACAAGAAGTCCCTCCTAGGCGTCATGTGATAGGAACCACCAGAGTCCATGATCCACTCTAAGAACCTTTGCTCACTCACCGCCATCAACAAATCACCATTATCATAACCCTTAGAATACGTCCCAGCGTCCTGTTTTGCATTCTTGTTGACAAAGCCAGTTGATTTCTTCTTGTTCCATTTTGGACAGTCTTTCTTAAGGTGATCCTCAGAATAGCATTTGTAACACTTCTGTTTATAAGTTCCTTTACCCTTTGACTTTGATCGCGAACTACCACGTCCTTGATTACCCCGATGATCCGGCCTCCCCCTTACAAATAACCCATCACCATCATCCTTTGCATCTGTCCTCTTCTTCAACTCCCGTGAATTGAGGGTAGACAAGACATCTTCCAAAGAGAGCGACTCCCTTCCATAAAGCAATGTCTCCACAAAGTTATCATATGAAGATGGTAATGATGTAAGTAACATGAGTGCCTGATCTTCGTCATCAATTTCAACTTCTATGTTCGCCAAGTCACCGATCAACTTATTAAACTCATCTATATGTTCAGATAATTTCTTACCTGAATGCGTGTAGAAAGTGAACAGCTTCTTCTTCAAGTAAAATTTATTGGCTAAAGACTTTGTCATATACAAAGTTTCTAACTTTAACCAAACCCCTGCAACAGAATTTTCTTTGTTGACTTCCCTCAACACCTTGTTATCCAAGCATAAGAGTAAGGCACTGTGTGCTTTATAGACATCCGTCTTCAACGACGCAGTCTTTTCAGCGTCCGTCATGGTATCCGGGAATGAATCTAACGCAGCCTCCCAACCATGTTGAATTAATAGACACCGCATCTTCACACGCCACAACCCGAAGTCATTAGACCCGTCGAATTTTTCGACGTCAAACTTCGCTATCGACGACATATTCTTTCTCCGTGTTGCGTAAAAATACCTTCTTGCAAATCGATTTAATTAGAATAACCCTAAACCTCGATCACGTACAAGCAAACCCGATCGTAAACTTGAACACCAAGTAAACCACGATCAAAACTTGAACCACAAGAAACCCGCAACAAGAACTTTTGCTTAAATCGAATTTTACCGATATAAACAAAATCGAGTTTAAATATAAAACTCGAAACCTTTATTAACAATATAACAAGCACTACTACAACTCCACTTATTTTCCTTTTTTTAAAAAAAAAACTATTGACAAACAAATTAAGATTTATTATATAAATCAATTACCTTGTCAAGCTTTGTAGTACACCCACATGATAAACTGTTAGGACCATTGTAATAGTTATATGTAATAGGTAGACTAGGAGGTATGTAGTTCCTCCTGGTCCTAGTAGTAGTAGGAGCAAGTCCTGCTCCTGGTCCTAGTCGAAGTCAAACTTTATTATTTACTTAATATTCTGTTAGGATATGCATGAGATATGTTAGGAAAGGATATGCATATCAGTTTTACACGTTTTCTTTAATGCTGTATTAGGGTTTCCTTGTTGTATAAAAGGAACCTTAGGCAGAAGGGTTATACACACCTTCACAAAACGTAGTTCTAGTGATTATCAATATTAGAAATCCTTAGAAAGGATCAAGTCTTTATAGTTATTCTGTTCTTCTTGATTACATTTATATTTTACATTCATATTGTGTATAGAGTCTCTTTGTGATTTGACTTGTGATTACAGAAGTCTTTCACCGGTCCTGACAGGCTGCAAGATCTACATCTAGTAGACCCAACAAGTGGTATCAGAGCCTGGAAGGGTCTCTATACAAGAAGAATTAAGCTTTGTTATTACTGAAATTTTGTTTATCATGTCTGCCTCAACATCTACTCAAACAGGAGAAGACAGCACTCCTAAAATTGTGCAACCTCAGCAGATCCTTGCTACAGTTTCAAACACGAATGGTAAATTCCCTCTTCTGAAAAAGGGTGAATATGAAAACTGGGCTATGAAGATGGAATGGTGGATCACCAATACTGATCAAGATCTTTGGAAGATAATTCTGAATGGGAACAGCAGGAAGCTTACTGGAAGAGACAAGAATGGTAATATTACTCTTCTTGACCCTAAGTCTCATGAAGAAATCATAGCTATTCAGAAGGAGGTCAAAGCAAAGACAATTTTGCTTCAATCTCTTCCTGAAGATCACATGGGGGACTTCTACCATTTGGATGATGCCAGAGAAATCTGGAATGGCATAAAAGCAAGGTTCGGTGGGAATGAGGAGTCAAAGAAAATACGAAGGTCCATGCTGAGAGATGAATTCACAGAATTCAAAATCTCAGAAACTGAAGGGCTACATCAAGGGTATGATCGGTTCCAAAAAATATTGAGCCAGTTGAATCAACTTCGGTCAAAGCCTGATGATGGTGACATTAATGCAAGGTTTCTTAAAGCCTTACCCTACTCATGGAATCAGGTGGTGATATCTCTCAAAGCCAAAGGTGGGCTTGACTATCTCAACTTTGATGATCTGTTTCATAGGCTCAGAACTTTCGAACCTCATGTAAGAGGATTTTCGAGTGACTCTTTTCCCACCCCTGCTAATTCTGCCTTTGTGAGTTCTATGGCATCCAGTCCCATGTCATATGCAAGTAGCCCAAGCAATACTGTCTCCTCTCAGCATACTATTCAGCATACTTCTGCTCCTGATCCTACTGCCAAGTCTGGTAGTATGGTAGAAGCCGTTCTTTATTCGTTTGTGGCTGATGTTAATGCTGAACAACAACTTGCTTTTGATGACTTCAAACAGGTTGATAAACTTGACCTGGATGAGATGGATCTTAAATGGCAGATGGCCATGCTTACTCTTAGGGTTCACAAGTTTGAGAAGAAAGCAGGAAGGAAATTTAATTACAACCCTCGGGAGCCAGCAAGATTCGACAGAAGCAATATTCGATGCTATAACTGCCAGCAACAAGGTCACTTTGCAAGGGAGTGCCCTAGCAAGAATGATCAGGAGAAGAGCAGGTACTCTGCTTTCAAGGTTCAGGAGATAAAAGATGACAAGAAGGCATTGGTATCTGTTGACTCTATGGTCAACTGGAATGATCATCAGGCTTCTACTCTGGAATCAGCTGAGTCCTCAACTGACGTGTTTGCAATGATTGCTGGGAATCTCTCTGATGCAGAAGAAGCAGACGAGTTTGCTCTTATGGGCATCTCACCTTAGGTACAACATTGTCCTCTTGGGTGTCATGATAAATACTTAGAATTGTTGTCCTAATTTAATGAAATAAATGATCAAAATGATAAATATTTTTTAGAGGTTCAAGCCTATAAGGCTTCATTAAACACATTCGAACAACAAAAGAGGTGGTTACAAGATACACAACGTGCGTATGAGGATAAAATCAGGATACTAAGCATTGATTTAGAAAACACGACAAATATGCTTAAATATACAGAAACAGAAAGAGATGCTAGTATCAAAGAAAAAGAGGAGATGCAAGCTAAATTAGATGCTACAATGCTAAGATTTTAAAAATAGCAAAAGGCACCTAAAAATCTTTCAAAATTAATTGATAGTAGCATGTCTGGCAGAACTAAAAGAGGCTTAGGATTTGAAAAATATATTGATTCAGAAGATGTATTTGATTTATCTTTTTCAAGTGTCTTTGATGCCGACAAAGAGGATGAGGGCAAACCTAGTTACAATAGGTTTAAACCAGCAGCAGGAATGCATGCTGTCCCTCCTCCTCTTACTGGAACTTTTATGCCCACTTCATGGCATAATGACTTGGATGGATCACAGATGCTTGAGTCCCCAACAAGCTCTACTAATACTAATGACTTTGTCTCATGTACTTTCAGTGACAAAGCCGGTGACTCTGCATCTAGTGGTTCAAGTGAAGAGTCAAGACCTACAAGTTCCAAGTTGAATGAACATGTTGCTACTGGTGCTAGGAAGTGTGAAGAAAGAGTTGATGTTATGTCAAGTGTGTCTGGTCCTAGTTTATTGAGTCCTAGGAAGAATGTTTCTCCTAAAATTGTGTGTAACAAAGTAGGCAGTATGAAACAATCTCATTCTAATAAAAGGTCGTTCAAAACATGTTTTGTTTGTGGCAGTGCCTTTCATTTAATTAAAGATTGTGATTATTATGACACACATGCTTCTGTTAATCATGCTTTTCTTGCTCCTGGTCCACCAGGAGCTGCTTCATATGCTTCTAGAAGACTTAATCCTAGTGCTCCAATGTTTACTTCTTCTCGAGTGTCCTCTCCCTTAGCTTCTGATTATTGGAGAAATATTGGATTTCAAACAACCAGTAATTATTTTCAAAATTTTAATCCAATCTATCCACATAATTTGGACCACACCTACTTTGGTTTGGGAAATTTGGGAACTGCTGTTAAGCCCTCAGCAGGTTGTCCTTGGTCAAATAATATTACCCAAATGATGCATAGGCAACCAAGGAACAACGGTGGATCTCATCAATCTTCTTGGCACTCTTCTAAAGATCCACAAGGCAGGCTCAAACCTGAAAAGGTTTGGGTCCCCTTAAGACACTAACTTTTGCATTTTTTTTATTATCTTGTTGTTGTAGGTTACTCCATACCAGGATCCTAGTCTAGGCATTGTTGATAGTGGTTGCTCCAGGATCATGACTGGCAATAAAAGTCTTCTCTCTAACTTTGTACCATTTCATGGAGGCAAGGTCTATTTTGGTGGGGGTGAAGGCAGAATCACTGGCAAAGGAACGATAAAGACTCCTAATCAAAATATGTCCATCAGTCAAGATAAATATGTCCATCAGTCAAGATAAATATGTCCACCAATATGTACAGTGATTGGTGAACTTCATTCTTTATAGTTAAAAAAAAAACAAAAACAAATAATATAACACTTCATAAAAAAACATACTTTTTATATAATATCTGCTTATACTTTTAACACATTTTAGATTTTATACTTGTGAATAATATTCCTTGGCTGCTTCACATTGTGGGTTCTAGTTACTGATTTGTGCTTGTCCTGGTATTTGGCTTCACTTGGTGTTGGACGTGGTCCACACAACAAATGGTTCTCAACTTACCATGTCTAATCGACAAGAAAAAGTTGATTCACCTTGAGGGTACGGCTCCTGGTGCGATTCTCAAATCCATTGATGGTTGCCAGGTTACCCAAAACTGGATGGTTTTCACTTGCCATAGTCTTGGACTGAAAAGTGGCTAATCCAAGGGGGTACGGCTCTTGGTAAAGATCTTATCAAATCTGTTGATAGCTGTAATAGCTTGCTTAAAGCTATAGGGTTTTCAACTCACCGATGCTTCATTGCTAAGAGTTGGTGAGTCCAGAGGGGTACGGCTTCTGGTAAAGACGTATCAAATCCGTTTACGGCTGTGATGGTTTGCCTAAAATCATCAGGGTACTCCCACTCACCATTGATTCACGTTCTAAGAGTTGGGCTGGGTTCTAGTTTCCCAGGGTGATGCTTATTCCACCAGAATGACTAGCTAGCCCAAGAGTGAGCAGCTACTTGGTAAAGGCTCATCAAATCTGCTCATGTTGCTGAAAAGATTCATCACGATGCTGATTTGTTCCAAGCTTTGGAGAAGCTTCTAGTGTTTCATGTTGCGGCGGTTACTCTGATTCTTATCTTGTTGATGCTGCTATTTGTTTTGCTGATGCAATCCTCGGGCTTTCTTTGCACGTTTTCCAGGAAACTTGAACTCAACAGGTCAAATTCAAGTTTAGGGGAGGATTGTTAGGACCATTGTAATAGTTATATGTAATAGGTAGACTAGGAGGTATGTAGTTCCTCCTGGTCCTAGTAGTAGTAGGAGCAAGTCCTGCTCCTGGTCCTAGTCGAAGTCAAACTTTATTATTTACTTAATATTCTGTTAGGATATGCATGAGATATGTTAGGAAAGGATATGCATATCAGTTTTACACGTTTTCTTTAATGCTGTATTAGGGTTTCCTTGTTGTATAAAAGGAACCTTAGGCAGAAGGGTTATACACACCTTCACAAAACGTAGTTCTAGTGATTATCAATATTAGAAATCCTTAGAAAGGATCAAGTCTTTATAGTTATTCTGTTCTTCTTGATTACATTTATATTTTACATTCATATTGTGTATAGAGTCTCTTTGTGATTTGACTTGTGATTACAGAAGTCTTTCACCGGTCCTGACAGGCTGCAAGATCTACATCTAGTAGACCCAACATAAACAAATCAATCACACACTTGTCCTATTTGTCAATAACTTAGTACTGTACCTTATCTATACTTTAACCACGCCCAAAGTACACTTCGTCTTCTACCTTGTCTCAACCTGCAACTCCAAGAAAAACTGGATCCACAAAACCCTAATCCCTTTTTCTTCACGAAACCTCTTCGATCTAGCACCGATCTCCAAAGACCACGACTAACCAGAACCTCTTATACCACTTGTTGGAATCGACACCAACAACCCGAAGATCAATATGCAGAACCTAGATCGCTGTAAAGAAGGATCACACAGCTGCAATGAACGAAACCCAGACGAACGACACACAAAGGTAATCAAACGACTTTATTGATTAACGATTGGTTTACATGAAAGAATAAAAGACTACGGTGTGATTTGAGCATCACCCCCCACCTCCTTTTATAGGGTGAGGGGGTCGGCTACAAACTCGGGCCAAGCCCACTCGACACACTTACCGTACAATAAGGAAAGAAACCTAATCAAGATACTAACTATCTTAGGAAACTATATTCAACAATATCCACGAACAAAATGATTGATCTATTCTCGTAATCTGTTCACTGACTGTTCATTTTCTTTCTGTGTACAGTTCTTAAAGAATTTTTTGACATTCGTCTTGAACATTATGAAAAGAGGGTAAGTTGGATTTATACGACTTTACTGCATGTCCTTGTTTAAGTCTCTGTACTAATCAAATGTGGTCATGGTTAACAGATAGCCCAACTTCGTGAGCTCAAGAAAGCTTCATTGCTACTGGAAAACCAAGTGAGGTTTTTGCGTTTAATTTTTGCCTGAAAGATTTGTCCGATCTATAAAAAGCCCGATGAATTATGGGCTGAGTTGAAAAACAATGACGTGAAGAATGAAATGGAATTAGAGGAAGAGGTGGCAGCGGGAGAAGAAAAATCGCAAGGAAATGCCAGCAAAATGGTTCCCGGAACAGAATATGGTTACTTGCCTTTGTCTCCTGTATTATGGACAAATGAGAATATGCAGAAGTTACAGAAAGAAAGGGATGCAAGGAGAAACAGATTGATGAGCTCACCAACACTAATGCCAAGTCTTTATGGCTAAGAGATCTCGATGCTCTTGATCACCAACTCCATCTTCATGTGAGAAATGAAACCTTATCTTTGCTAATTTTTTAAAATCTAATACACATGACAAGTGATTATCTGAACTAATAAAGATATCGCTCGCAAGGAAGTTATCCTTCAGCAAAATCATCACCGGAGATAGCAGCAGGTAATTAAAACCATTTTTAAATTGATTATGCATAATAACCATTCAGGCTTGGCTCTTGGCATGTCAAGGTTTTGACAAACATAAGTTATATAAACAACAGAAGCTCCAAAGAAGAAAGGACCAGTAAAACGAGCTAAATCCAGCCCTTTACCACAAAGAGCTAACAAGAAGAGACTTAAGCGATGAGTGATTCTGATGAAGAAGAACCTGAAAACGACAACGATGCGACTAAGGATTCTTAGTTTGAAGATGAAGAGTGAGGAGCAAGTGATTGATATACGTGTTTGGTTCTTCTAACTATGAGTTCTAAAAATGGTGTATTTTGGGCCTTAAATTTTAAATATAAACTACTCTAATGTTTCTTCTCCCGCCTACGTGGGATAACAATTGAACTGATTTTTATGTTCAAGCTTTTGTTTCAAATGTCTGAAGTGTAGTTCACACTTAAACTGATGGTCTCAAGGTCTTGAGAAGCCAAAAGCGAGAACGTCTCGTCTCAATAAAAGCCGCATCAAATGATAGTGGAGAGAGTGAAGGTTTATATAGTTCATAACAATTATTTAAAACCCTAATATGGATCAAAGAACGCATAGCGGAAGCGATTAACAAGATCGTTAATTTAACACAATTATATTAATCAAGATTAGGGTTACATACCTTTATCCTAGCAAGATCCACAAGAAGACGGAACGAACGGCAACTAGGGTTTGTTGGGTCAAAGAGTTGATGTGGCAGAAACTCAAAAACGAAGAAAACATGAAAATATTGTCTAAGCATTGTCAAGAGCAATTTAGGCGTTGATAAGAACAAACGAAGCATTGTTGGCTCAAGAGTTGTCGTGTACAATCTAAGCATTGTCACATGCAATTATGGAAGATTTTATTTGGATATATATGCAGGATATATTCTGTATATGTTTATCTAATTAGAAGATTTACTTGTTTATTTGTTTTTATCTCTTGTAAACCCTAATCCTTACACTATAAAAGGAACCAAGGGTCTTAGGTTTTATTCATTAATTCATTCACAATGTAAACCTAAAAGCGTGTGTGTACTAGACGTGGGATTCAATGTATACACGTCTAGTGGATGTTTGTTATTAATATAATGAACATCCCATTGTTTTAATTCATGTTATTGTGTCTAAACACCTTGTTAATGTGTCATGTTCTAATTCCGCTTTGATTATTTAATCATATGAACATGATGCATTCCTAGTAGCTTAAAAGATCCGGAAACCAAGGTTTCCACAATTGGTATCAGAGCCTCGTGGCTCGTGATGCTAGGACCAACAAGGTGTTCGTGTATGGTGAAAAGAAGAAAAATCCGTCTAGGGTTTTTCTGGACGTTTTTGTGTGCGCAGCAGTATTCAGAAGGTCATAACTTTTTATTGAACCGTTGGATCGTCACGAAATTTTATATGTGTGTTCTCCATACATATATCTAAACATCCACTGGAGGGATTGTCAAGTTTTATCCCCAGGAAAAAGTTATTAGGCGTCGAAGTAGGCAGCGGAGGTGATTTTCAGTTTTTCAAGCTTTTACATAAAATCATGATTAGGGTTTCTTTAAACCCTAAATCAATTTAAAAGCAGAAAAATTGAAGATTTGAGGGATATAGCAGCAAGAAAAAGGTTTTGTCATAAACCCTAGAATGGTGTTCATTATTATCATGACATATCCATAGCATGGAGATGGATCAGTACAAACGGTTACATGTTTATAATGGCTGCCAAGAAAAAGTTACTGTGTGATCTGTGATGCAAACGAAGAAACTTGCGTTCACACGATGCAATTTTTCTGATTGGTTAAGAATGTTGTGTTCACACGATCCCTTCTAGTATATGTTCACATGAAGCTCTCATTGGTGGAAACTTGGTGTGTTCACACGATCAAGATTGGCTTGTGATTGGCTGATTTTCAGGATTAAAAAAAAAGGACGTGTGATATTTAATGGTAATAGGTCTGCTAATATACTTCCATGATTTGTGGGATCTGTTTCATTTTTTACTCAAACGTGGGCTTCAAAGAGATACCAGAAAGTCAATTCACGTGTGATTGAATTTGTTTAAAGGCCATATAGACCCACGTTGACAAGATACTGTTTATAGCGTGTGGTCCATGTTAAGATAAAGAAAAGAAACAAAGCTGTGATAAATGGCAGTACACAATTGCTTGGAGAAGGTCACGTAAGTATCTACATACATTATTAGACATATTCTTTTTCCTGATTTTTAGGGCACCAAATATTCGGTGCAATATTTATGGAGTAAAAAGGGAATGTGATATGTTGACTTAAAGAAAAGTGGATATTATCTTTAAAAAGATTTTCTTTAAACCGTGAGGACCAAATACAGCCGGTGTTATAAGACGCTGCTGCTTGTTATTTAGACGCTGACAGGAAGTGTTTTGACGCTGACAGAATAAGTCAACGCTGATAGGTTGACAGTGTTGTCCGATATATGGTATTTCAAGCGCTGATAAGTATTGTCCGATATTGGAAAATACATCTGATTAAGATCTTGGATGAAGGAGGATGTTGGACAACACAGGGATTGCTGCTGTTGAGAAAATTGGTACGTTTTAAGCACACAAAAAGAAGGAAATTACACACGAAGGTACATGGAATCTCCATTTTAATATAGAATATCATGTTGATATTTATGGCTCGGATATTTTTGAAAGGGATTAATGATCTTAAAGCAAGTTAGCAACTTTTTATGGGAATTTGATGGATATTTTAAACTATGTAATCGGGATAGCCTTGTAAAAGAGTTATCCGTTGTGAAACTTTTACATATGGTATGAAGATGTCATTCCATTAAATTCGTCATAAAGAGGTGTTAGCTTAAGGGGAAGAATTCCTATGGTAAGTTTGATGATGGAAGAAGATTTTCGCGAGTTTGTGTTCTATCATATCTTAAAGTCGTGCACTCCCAGTCATAGACTTTAAAGATAACTTGTTCCTGCTTTAAATGTTTGGTGACGAAGACTTGTCATAACACTTGAAGGAGTTACATTATCGTGCTCAGTGTCTCACATAGGATGAGAATATTGACAAGGGATCGAGGTCTACATATACTTGGTCAGATTCGTATAAGTTCTTAGTCACGTGGATAGTACAAGACATGGAACACAAGGTTGGGTTATTCTACTTCTACATCAAGAATACTTTATTTATTTCTCTTCAGGATCATTACACAGAGCTACATTTGGAGAATCTTCAGATATTGCATACATTGTTTACTTCCTTGTTGATGTGACAAAAAAGGGGAAGAAATACATGCTACACTTGAGGGGAAGCAATCTGAAGATCATGTACAACTTACAAGATATACACATAGAGTTTTGCCACTATCAACTAGGGGAAGATTGTTGGGTCAAAAAATTGATGTGGCAGAAACTCAAAAACGAAGAAAACATGAAGATATTGTCTAAGCATTGTCAAGAGCAATTTAGGCGTTGACAAGAACAAACGAAGCGTTGTTGGCTCAAGAGTTGTCGTGTACAATCTAAGCATTGTCACATGCAATTATGGAAGATTTTATTTGGATATATATGCAGGATATATTCTGTATATGTTTATCTAAATAGAAGATTTACTTGTTTATTTGTTTTTATCTCTTGTAAACCCTAATCCTTACACTATAAAAGGAACCAAGGGTCTTAGGTTTTATTCATTAATTCATTCACAATGTAAACCTAAAAGCGTGTGTGCACTAGACGTAGGATTCAATGTATACACGTCTAGTGGATGTTTGTTATTAATATAATGAACATCCATTTGTTTTAATCAATGTTATTGTGTCTAAACACCTTGTTAATGTGTCATGTTCTAATTCTGCTTTGATTATTTAATCATATGAACATGATGCATTCCTATTAGCTTAAAAGATCCGGAAACCTAGGTTTCCATATGGTTTATCACGAACACCAACAAGAATATAATCTAAACGAAGATTATATCACGCTCTTGTACACACGTAATACGGCGAGTTAACCGTGAGTCTAGCACGAACAAACCGAGCTTCAACGCTTATGGAATATCTACTCAACAACCCTAGAGAGGGGCTAGGACTAGATAAATAGACTTAATCGAAAACCAAACGAAACCCTAAGTTGGGGTGTGAGTGGCCGTCGATCAAGGCAAAGAAAAAGAGAGAGGGATTAAAAATTATGAGGCTTGGGGTTTGTTTATATAGCCTTGACAATCCTTGGGCTCCAAGTTATAAACAAATAAGGAAACCGAAGTTCCCCTTTGCCCCCCTACTGTTGCCTCCTATCAACACACACCCAAGGGGTGTTGGTGTAATTTTTCCTTCTTCTTTTAGCTTCTATTTAATTCCATAATGATCGTTTAATCTTAACTTTTATTTATCAACGATCGTTACTTAAGCTTTGGTTTGATTTAATAAATATATATATAATATATTCAATAAATAAATTAACCCTTTACGTTAAGTGTGCAATCCCGTGATCCCGAGTTCGATCCTATCTCACGACTATTAATTTTAAGTCCATAAACTTTCAGCTCCCACTTGGACAAAATTCTAATATCGTGATCACATTGACTAGCGTCTAGTTACACTAGCAATGTCACTAGTACAACTCGAGTAAGGTTTCTTGGACAAAACCTTTTAACGATATATAATCATTATTATTATTATCCTTTCATTTCAAATACAATGTTAATAAGGATATGAATCTCAGTCATTCCTTTCATTAACCATTCTGTTTCTCGTTTATGGATATAGTAAGATCACCAAAACAAATTTGGGTGCGGCCGCACAAATATCTTACTACTCCCCCGAGGGGCCCAGCTGTTTTATACTTCAAAATAAATTTTGAAGGAAACGAATCCCATTTTGACTACAAGCAAAACTTATGAACTTTGCAACACTTCCGGAAATAATCCTTATAGCTACCAGTTACGTTTAGCGTTAGATTATACCACAGAAATGCACTAGATCCACGACAGTTTCCTGGTATCTCAGGTCTAAGGATAACTATTTATGATTTACTTGATGAAAAAGATCCATAAAGTAAAATCATATAGTTGGGATAAGTCCAATATTTGATCCATCAAATATCATCCAAAATTGACCAATATACTTTCAAGTATACTCTGTCACTATTTTGAATTGTCTTAGTTTAATAATATTCCCATATTATTAATCGACAACGGACATTTAGAAACATCATAATGCTCATGGATTAAAACATGTAAAATAGGATACAAAATCAAATAACAGAAAAATAAATGAAATCCAATCTTTATTTCATCAATTCAATAATGTCTTACATCTTTTATCCAAATACTAAAAATAGATCAATGCATACAACTGGTACATGCATCATGCCTCTAGCAATGACATTCATACTTGTTTGGCAAATCATAAAATAACCAATCTTGACCTATTGGAATTTTGAGAATACTTTCTTCAAGAATTCAATTCATTGATACTCTTGTACATGCGCATTCAAACAATTTGATATTGCCACATAGTATCAAAATTGTGAAACATCTTTGATCACCAATTTCCTAAACTTCCAAAACATATTTAAAGTTCAAAGTATTCTAATTCTTTAATGTATAATGCAACTTTAATCAACATGTCATCTCAAAAGATCCCATGACTAATATTGAGTGTTACCTCAATGATATCTTTTCAAGTTTTACAACTTGTCATAAAAGATATAAATACGTTACCTTTAATATCTATTATGTAATGTTTGATTCCAACCAAAAACCTTCAAGTTTGTTGGTTATGATAATTTGCACAATGATTGACAAATTATTCATCTATAGAATATGGAAGCTGATCCAAGATTTAGGATGTTATTCTATTTCCAAACATATTCCTTCAGAATATTCATTACACAAGTTATTTAATAACTTCTTAAATAGATTAATATATTCAAATCATCATGTATTTTAAGCATGATATAAATACAACACGACACACATGAAAATTTCTCAAACCAGATTTAGATTTCTTCATGTCCTAAATATCCACGTAAACATACTACATGGCATATTACGTTGTATTTCCACCGCATAAATAAATAAATTTATTTGTCCCAAGGTTATATATCTTATTTTCTAAATCTTCAAAGTAAAGTTTCATCTCAAATCTAAACCAAATCAACATTTAATTTGAATGAAATCTTACTTCTTACATGTCTATATAATTTAAGAAAATAACCATAATACTCCCACTAGCTTTTAGGAATACTCAGAAACCATCTTATTTAAATTTGAATCCAAACTTGGATTTCAAATTAAACATAAGAATAATCTCCTAGATGCATGCTTCTATTCATTCATGGATAATTGCATTTAGTAATTTTTCAAAGATTTATATTTTGAAGTAATAAACTCATTTCGATTACTTAAGTCCTTTCTCAAGTAGTCATTCAAGAAATAGTTCATACATATCCAAATTTGTCAATTTAAAATATGACCATCAAAATCTTTATACATTTAATGTGTTTAGGAAAGAATACTCAATCACAATTAATTACTTAAGTGTGATTAATAATCTATTCATAATACATACATTAAATATGTGTACAATTTTGTCCATATAATTTCGACACAAAGATTAAACCACTACAATTGGCGTTTTTCTTCCTTTGACGAAACTCATCTCTAATTTCTAGTCAAACTATTTAAGATAAAACAAATCTAAAATTGATTATCTTATTGGACAACATCTATATCGTTCATAGTATGAGTAATTTACCCAATTCAATATTTGGTAACAAATCACAACAATTATTTGTAACTCATAATTCTCAGCATACAAATCAAATATCTGAGATATCCTTGCGGACCTATAACATAAATTCCTTTATCTTAAGGTTTAGCATTTACACGCCTACCTCATGATAATTACTAGTGTATTTTAGAAGATCATGTATCTTGTAATTTTATCTTTCAAGATCAAAACTCCCACTTGCTTTTAGTAACTTAAAATTACTCTTTAAATACATAGCAAATAGATCAACACTCCAACGTTATCTATATGGGACATTACAAAACACAATGACAGTTCCATACCCTTTATTTTCTAAACAATGCACTTCATAAGTAGTTTAGCAAAATCCGAACTTCATTTAAAATATAATGTGATTCATCACATTCCATATATAATGTGATTCATCACATTCCATATATAATGGTATCTTATTAATCTTCTTAGATCATGTGACAATCCGTTAATTTATGGTTGATATTTTATTCTCAGTATTTAATTGAAACTATTATTTTAATGTTATATTATGAACTCACTTATTTTTGGGAAGTAATTTGGATTTACGTCTTGAAGTAGCGTCGACTACGTCTAAACCGGAGGATTTAACGTTACGTGCTTACGTTTACATACACCGTCTTTGGTGACAGTCCGACATTTCAGAAAATAAATTTATCCGTGAATATTATTTTGGAGTTTTAAATTTGTGTTGGTTCATAAACTCACAAATTTACGAGAAGAGATTAGGACTTACGATTTTATTTTAACGTCCTTTACGACTAAACCGGAAACCCTAGGATTACGTATTTACGTTTTTGAACTCCGTTTTTGATGAAACAATTTTTATTAGATTCGTTTTGTGCCACTGATTCATAATTGATAAAAACGTTTTTCGTAAAACGAACCGAGGGCACGCAAATCGAGGAAACTAGAATCGAGGAGTACCCGTAAATAAATGGGGATGAGACAAGTGGGACACTTGTCCCACCCCCACTCAAACCGGCCTAACTAACTACACAACACACTTGATGTGTCAAATTATTAGCTTCATACTTACACATGTAAGCTAAAACTTACATTGTAAGCCACTTTCGATCAAAACCACTAACTAGCTTAAACATAAACCACTTCTCATTTTGAAACTCATGCAAACCACACACAATTTCCTCTCTACTCTCCCTTGTTGCCGTCCCATCTCAACCAAAACATCCCATTCATACAAATTTTAACCACAAACATATGTTATAACTTACATATGTTAATCTCCATTCAAAAAGAGGAAGATTGGTGCAAGTTTTAACATCCAAGGAGGATTTTCTATGGAGTATTAGGGCTGATTTTCCACAAGGTATTCATGAAGAATGATGTTCTTGAAGATGGTATTGATTATTCACAAGTTTCTCCATCAAAATCCATGTCCAAATCACAACCTACATCAACTTGGTGGTATAAAGATTGTCCTCCTCATCCTCTTGTTATATTTGATTATGTAATCTTGTATTTCTTTCACTTATGTATATGTATATGATGATGAATGATGATTAAAAATATTGTGTGGGGATTTGGTGTTGATAAACATGCTTAAAAAGATGAAAAACTATAAGAAACAAGGTTAAAATCTTGCTTAATTTAGATGGCTGTATAAAACAGTAAAGAATCATATGGTAAACTGGTACAATGACTTGAATAGATTGATATACAGTAAGCTATGGGTCTTTTACACATGTGAGAGTTGGCCATGCAATGGAATCATTGTAATGAGTGAGATATGATCAAAACAAGTTTAGAGTACCAATCTGAGTTCACTGTTTTGGACGATTTTTAGAAAATACTTAGAAGATAATTCAACAGTAGCTATAGAAGAGTTAAATGGAGCACATATCATGTATCTTATGTCATAAAAATTTGAGCTTCTATATCCATATAAAACTTTAGATATGGCAGTTTTGGTGAAGATGAAAAATAAAGATCAGATTTTGGAAATTAAAGTATAATAGTATTATATAAGCACTCAAATAAAAATAGTATAAAATGTGAATAAAAACCCACTAACTCATATAATACATTTATATAAATATTTACAATGGTAAATAAGTGGACATTTTATAAAAATGGTAACTTTTTAAGTTTTATAAGTTATAAAACTATAAACATGATTTTTACGACTTTTTCGGCTATTACCGTAAAATTAACGTTTTTGTTAATTAAAACTTAGACGATCAAACCCGTCTAATGTGAACTCTATAAAACTCATATACTGATATATAAACATATATAACAAGTAAAAACCGATAAAACCCGAACTATATAACATACGGACATTAACGGGATAAGTTAACGTTATTGGACTAATAATACAACAAAATGGACTAAAACACTTATAAACTTATTGATTGGGCTTAACCCATTTGGGCCCAACATGTAAAGTTTAAATACTGATAATACAAGTATGAAATGAATTTATAAAAGTTATGAACTTATAATAAGCTTATTGGACCTAAAACACGTAAATAGGTAAAACTAGTAAACTAGTATAAAAGTTACCAATACGTAAACACTAAAATGAGTAAAAGAGAATATGTAAACCCACTTGATCATCATATATATAAAATCATCATATGTATACATAATTGTTATTTTTATAAAGTCATTGGACAAGATTCTAAGACGAGTATTATTTGTCTAGGTTTCCGTGATTGAAGCACGTACCGTACGTCCGAATTGCCGATAACCCGCTTTCCCACATGAACGTGAGTTCATAGCCTTGCACTCTTTTAAATGTTTTTATGAAATGTTTTATAAACCCGCGAGGGAGATAACATGTTAGTTTTTATAAAATAGGACACCATTTGTCCCGATTGTTTGTTTATTGATTTGGACCCGAATGATTGAATGACCCGATTGTATCACCCGATAAATGATTAAAGGACCCGATAGATGAAATTAAATGGATTATTAAAGTTAGGTTATGTCACTAAAAGTCCCATTAGCATGAATTTTGAACTACCGGGATTTGGCAGACGCTTATGCGTATAATAGTACTATTTGGGGACGATCACCCCAGTTCGCGCCTTGACGGTTGATCCCCGTCGTGCCACATTGATTGGTAAGCGAATTTATGTATGAGAAGATTTCCACAGCGTGACCTTTGTGACGACACGCTAATTTAGATGGGCAAATTGAGTATCGGGTTAGCTACCCGTTGTTTGGTTTAGTAAGGTAACAATGTCATGCGGCTTATAATAATCCAACTAACGAAATACTACTAGATGCATCGAATTACGATGTATTGCCTGACTAGCAATACAGGGTCATACTATTGATATTATTTTCGTGTTTTGGTTTTCATAACCATATTCATATAACGGTTTTTATTTTCATACAACGTCATAAGACGTATTGTATGATGTTTTTACGACATTGGCTCGTATAATGATTTTTAAGGCAAACGCCTATATTATGATTTTGATGAAGATTTGTATAAAATGACTTTGGCTAATTTATGGCCTATTAATGATTTGTACAAAGTGATTTTCAGTAATAATTTTATACTGATATTATATTGATGGAATTTAATAAACTCTATGAATTCACTCGACGTTATCGCTGACCTTTTCTTTTAACATGTTTTATCTCAGGTACTTGAAGGTAATTCTCGGGAAGACAACAAGAATTCATGGCCCGCACCTAAATACTTATTTCCATTCAAATGCTTGTAAAACCTGTATTAAATACAATGACTTGGGACCTATGTAACTTTGATATTTATGAATGGAAATGCTTTATTAATAAACGACGCGATTTTTAAGCGTTGTCTATGATGTGAGTAATGTGCTATCCCGTAACACCAACGAGTCGTCCGCTGAATTGAGTTGTATAAATTAGGGGGTGTTACAGTTTGGTACCAGAGCTCTCGTTGTAAAGAACAAAAGATTTTTAAAACTAAGGTTTTGAATAAAACATTTCAAAATCTTTTAACTATAAACATTTTTCTAAAAATGTCTAAAAATCTTTTGACTATAACGGTGCCGAAGAATTCCCGAGTTACCGACAAGGCCAGACTGAGAAGTGTTATTTTAACATATATATAACTTGGATTATATATATATATATGATGTAATTTTATTACATGATTGTTTGATGATTATTTTGATATTTATACGAGTTATTTATACGACGTAGATTGTCACAAGGAACCCTAAATCCCCTAGTAAATTAGTCGAAGCTATTCTCGTAGGAATTCTAGCTATCCTAGATCTAAACCAAGTTGTGGATATTTATGATCCCAACAAATGGTTGATATTCGTAGAAATGTAGATATTAGTTGATTGCGATATTGAAGAAGAATTGGCGAGATTAAATCTGATATCGATGTCATGACGATCTTTCCATATAGAGTGGAGTTTGACAAAATGATACCACCTAGAAAGATGTCATCTGATTCGTTGTCACCCAATTCTTAAATTTGAAACCGAAAGGGTGAATGTTGCACTTGAGGCTGTCATTGGAACCATTACCCAAAACCCTCATGCCACTAGTACCTTTCCGAGAAAATCTGATTGAATGTGTGAGTCATCTCATGCTAGTGACTCATTTGATAATTGTTGTTGTAAGAGCTATAGGATTAAAATTGAGTGTTGATCATATTGAGCTTTTATTGCCTTTACAAGGCCGAAGAATAAGGTTGTATGTATTGGAGAATGAGGTAGGATATCGAATTGAGTATAAGTTGATTGAAACTTGAATAAAGTAAAAATTTAACCCGTATGGAATATGAGATTGTTAATATAAGTTGTTGAGTCCTGTGATTGAATTATAAGGTTTTAATTGATTGGTAGTTCGTGTTAAGGGTTGTTCCTAGACCATTGTCCAATGACGAGGATGCCCAGTGTCCGAGAAATAAATTGAAGAAATCTTCTTCTGAATCGGGACCGATGGATCTTCCGGGACAGGTGGGACACCTAATGACTCTTGTAGATTAGTATTCATTGTGGTGTCTTTTAAAAATAATCCCTAACTTAACTGAGACATCAGTTGGTAGGATGAGATCTTGTAATTGTATGACATAGTGACACATAATATGTTACGGTACAATTTGACTTGTTTGTGATTAATGAAAAGACTACCTTTGATTGCTAAATTCTACATGTATCGATGTTATCTATCTTTTCTTGCTTCATCCTAATGTTCGCATTAGTGATGCAACCATTGAACAAGTACTCATCTTGATTTGAGTTACGTTGTGAATTATTCTTCGTAAGTGCCATCGAGGTCATGAACCTCCTGATTATTTGGCTAAGCTCATTTCCTATCGTATTGTATTTAATTCTTGGTGAACAACTCTTCATCACTCTTTTGCAGATGACTCATTGTTTTTATAAGATACAATAGTATCCATTGAGAAAAATTGAATTTTCATCACTATAAGGATTATTTAAAGTAAGATTTATAAGTGATTGTTATCGAAATGAAGTTGTTTATTAAACACTTTGAAAAACTTAATTGTTTTCATAACAAAGAAAATCTTTGTAAATTATTTTTGATTCTTATTTAAGAATTAAGCATGAAAATGTTTTTATTATAAACATAATGATAAAATTTGGACGAACTGAGTATTGCATCGTTAATCTTGAAATTGTATATAGTTGCGCGCCTACATACAATTTGGAAGTGACCATGCAAGGCTGATTAGTAGTCACCATAAAATTGTTAATAAACATTACATTTTCTTTTAAGATTGTGAAAGATTAAATTTTAAGAGATCTACAAGAAGTGAAAAATAGGGACATAATGTTAGGGACACCTACATATGTGCCTGTAGCATCTATTCTTCTGAGTCGAATTTACTCATCTGTGGAAATTGTCTTATTTGACAACTGACAATTCTTTCTTGTCCAATTCTCCCGTAATGAGATTCTTAGGAAAAGTATCTGATTACCGAGTGTTGATACCTGACTGGATGTATTGACGTTCTTATCATTTCTTATGATTTGATTTCATTTGAATGACCTGGGTAACGATCCGAGGAGCTTTCGAATGCGTACTCAAATTATGAAAACATGGGATATATTCATATTCATTAATTGTTTTCGTCTGTATCTGATTTAAAATTCTCTCGCATAGATTATGCGTTGACCTTACTCTTTTAAGGTTAGTTATGTCTCCAGATATCCTTGAATTGTGAAGGATTATGAGTTATTATTAGTCTTTTGAGAAGTTCACATCTTATCGACGGCAATAAAAACTGAAAAGTTGATAGTGCCAGTAGAATGAATTGATTGATTATGACATGACAACATTGTCTTAATTGATGGGAACTCGAATAGAATTCCCCTAAATGATAAGATGTTGATTATCAAAAGTGATCTAAATAATTCTTGATGGATGATTTTATCCTGCATTTAGACTTGAAATTATACCGTGAATGGTTGTGAATTAGTCATAAATACAATAATCTAGAAAGAACCTAATATGAAATTAATTAAAGATGTTTATGTTATTTGAAACATTAGGAGGTATTGCTGGTGAATTACCTAGACTTTCGCCATTAAGGAAAGTTGAATTCGGTATTGATTAAATTCTCGGTGCTGCACCTGTGGCTTGTGCACTGTACGTCAGCACCATTTGAATTAAAAGAATTACCGTACAACTGAGAGAGTTTTCGGAGAGAGCTTTTATTCTACCGAGCCCGTCATCATGAAGAGCTATGGTGTTATTATTTCTTATATTTATAGATTACTGTGAACTGAGTAAATTGATAATCGAAAACGATATCCATAACTCGAAATGGAAGATTTGTTCGATCATTTACAAGGTTCTAGCGTTTGTTTTAAAGATTTGATCCATGGCATTGTTATCATCAACTTCGCATCTGCGAAAAAGATTATCTATTCCAATTACCACATCCGGTACTTGTAATAAACATTATGAGTTTCACGTGATGTCGTTTGGATTGACTAATGCACATGTAGTATTCATAAATTGGGTGAATCACGTGTGTAGGCTGTAATTTGATAAATTCATGCTCGTGATCATTAAGGACTAAATGTTTGTTTATAAGAATAAGACTGAGTTAATAATTATTTATAGATTGCCCTGAATTGACCGAACAATAAAAACATGTACCTTGAATAATTAACATGTGATTTAAGACTTAATCCTTTACATAAAGTGACCGTTTGATTAATGATGGTAAGATATATATATATATATATATATATATATATATATATATATATATATATATATATATATATATATATATATACACATATATATATTGACTCTTAAAAAGTTAAGAGCCGTTTTAAGACTTTGGATTATTACTAAAAAGAAAATGGAAATATGTTTGACAAATGTTTTAACAAAGGATTTTAAGGGATCATTCCCTTATAACCAAAACATTTAACTAAACTCTTGTTTAGGGGTAAATGTTTTTGCATACCTTAAGACAACTTAAGAAGGATTGAGGAAAACCATTTAAACCATGACTTGAAACCTGAAACGACAATTTATGCTTTTCAACTAAGAAAATTTTGACCATAATATAAACAAAGTTTTTTCGAACATTTACGAATCTTATTAAATATTTTCGATAAATCAACAAAAATCTTGTTAATTAAATTCAAATTTATTTTTAACATTTTATATAATTGGTCGAACTAAGAAATTTAAAATTTTTACGTTTACGTTTCATAAAAATTAAATAATTATTGTTAATTTACATGTAATAATTATCGACGCTTTAGACATCGGATTGAGTAAAACAGATAAAGATAATAGTACAGACGAAACCAAAACATAGAAGATATAAAGAAAGAATTTTAAATAAATACGGTTATGATATTTATTTCATCAGGAAAGTGAACGTAATTACTGACACATTATGTATAAAAGATAAAGAACCAATTAGGATGTGCTCCTTAGTAATGAAGGTGCAAAATAAATTGCCGAACGATATAAAAAATAAACAATGTTTGTAAAAAGGAGAATATAGATAATAAAAGGGATTCGCGACTAAAATGAATCATTAAGATTGGGAAGCCGATGGCATTAAATGTTTTAAAGGGCCGTTTATGGTTGCCTAAATATGGAAGATTGTGAGATGTAGTTAAATTGGAAATCTTGTAAGTATAAGTATTATATGTATGTCATTTTTGACTAAATGTACCTTTGTCTGAAGAAGTTGTACTAATGACAAATTATGAAGGCAGACATCGCCTCATTCATTAGTAAACGTCTAGCTATTGCAAAGCTCATCATCTGAATTTGATTCGATTTGGGTCATCGTCGACAGACTGACCAAATCTGCTAATATCATTCCCGTTAATGATAAATGCAAAAGAGTTATGTAAACATAGTGTGCCTGTATCGAACATCTTTATCAAGATCCTCTCTTCGCATTGAATTTCTAGAGATTTGCTCAGAAGTCATTAAGAACGAATCTTGATGTGAGTACTGTGTACCCCCCCCCCCCCCCCCCAATCGAAGGGACGAGGTGAAGTAACGATACAAAATACTATAAGCACTATTTTATGATTGAATGATTGACCTTTGGTAATAGACCGTATAATCGCTTTTCGTTGTAGAGATTATCATTGATAACTATCATATTAGGATCGAGATTGAATCTTGTGAGGATATATATTAGAGCATCTGTAAGCAGGAGTTGGGTTGGAGACACCCGACATACACGCATTGTGAGTTGGACATGTCTTTTAGGTTTAAGGTTTCCTATGATGGCGAACCTATCCTTGCAAAATACCCGACCCGCGAGACCTGAAATTATTGTTGAAACTAGGATCTGATTATTGACTGCCAGTAGTGGGTAGGAGGTTATGCGAATATGAAATGCAGATCTTGAAGTGCCAGATGGGTAGCGAAGTTATGCCAAAAAATTTAACCATGGAAAAATGAATTGATGACTGAAAGATCATGGGATATAAGTCCCCGTTGTATCGGACCATTGAGATGATATAAAAGTTGGTTTGAAAGGCATATAAGTTGGATCTACCTTAGGACTTCAAGAACCGCGTGAATTATGTTTCGTAAATCGAACTTGATGGAATGTCTATCAAGTGAGAATCTGATCACTTCTTAATAAAGCTTAGATCGGCGGAAAGTTGCATTCATCAGAAACCCGTGAATATCATGGATAGAGAAAGTAAGTCAACATTTAGCCTGATCTTATTCCCGTAGTTATGTTTGATGAAACTCGCGTATTGTAATAAATTACACTTGTGAGAAAAGACCGAATGTGGAGGAAATATCCACATGGCTTTAACTATATAAGAAGCGAGTATTAAGGTAAGATGATCTTTGAGGACAAAGATCCTATTTAGGGGTAAATGCTGTGACAATCCGTCAATTTATGGTTGATATTTTATTCTCAGTATTTAATTGAAAATATTATTTTAATGTTATATTATGAACTCACTTATTTTTGGGAAGTAATTTGGATTTACGTCTTGAAGTAGCGCCCGACTACGTCTAAACCGGAGGATTCAACGTTACGTGCTTACGTTTACATACACCGTCTTTGGTGACAGTCTGACATTTCAGAAAATAAATTTATCCGTGAATATTATTTTGGAGTTTTAAATTTGTGTTGGTTCATAAACTCACAAATTTACGAGAAGAGATTAGGACTTACAATTTTATTTTAACGTCCTTTACGACTAAACCGGAAACCCGAGGATTACGTATTTACGTTTTTGAACTCCGTTTTTGATGAAACAATTTTTATTAGACTCGTTTTGTGCCGCTGATTCATAATTTATAAAAACGTTTTTCGTAAAACGACCCGAGGGCACGCAAATCGAGGAAACTAGAATCGAGGAGTACCCGTAAATAAATGGGGATGAGACAAGTGGGACACTTGTCCCAAACCCACTCAAACCGGCCTAGCTAACTACACAACACACTTCATGGGTCAAATTATTAGCTTCATACGTACACATGTAAGCTAAAGCTTACATTGTAAGCCACTTTCCATCAAAACCACTAACTAGCTTAAACATAAACCACTTCTCATTTTGCAACTCATGCAAAACACACACAATTTCCTCTCTACTCTCCCTTGTTGCCGTCCCATCTCAACCAAAACATCCATTCATACAAATTTTAACCACAAACATATGTTATAACTTACATATGTTAATCTCCATTCAAAAATAGGAAGATTGGTGCAAGTTTTAACATCTAAGGAGAAGTTTCTATGGAGTACTAGGGCTGATTTTCCACAAGGTATTCATGAAGAATGATGGTCTTGAAGATGGTATTGATTATTCACAAGTTTCTCCATCAAAATCCATGTCCAAATCACAACCTACATCAACTTGGTGGTATAAAGATTGTCCTCCTCATCCTCTTGTTATTTTTGATTATGTAATCTTGTATTTCTTTCACTTATGTATATTTATATGATGATGAATGATGATTAAAAATATTGTGTGGGAATTTGGTGTTGATAAACATGCTTAAAAAGATGAAAAACTATAAGAAACAAGGTTAAAATCTTGCTTAATTTAGATGGCTGTATAAAAAAGTAAAGAATCATATGTTAAACTGGTAAAATGACTTGAATAGATTGATATACAGTAAGCTATGGGTCTTGTACACATGTGAGAGTTGGCCATGCAATGGAATCATTGTAATGAGTGAGATATGATCAAAACAAGTTTAGAGTACCAATCTGAGTTCACTGTTTTGGACGATTTTTAGAAAATACTTAGAGGATGATTCAATAGTAGCTATAGAAATGTTAAATGGAGCACATTTCATGTATCTTATGTCATAAAAATTTGAGCTTCTATCTCCATATAGAACTCTAGATATGGCAGTTTTGGTGAAGATGAAAAATAAAAATCAGATTTTGGAAATTAAAGTATAATAGTATTATATAAGCACTCAAATAAAAATAGTATAAAATGTGAATAAAAACCCACTAACTCATATAATACATTTATATAAATATGTACAATGGTAAATAAGTGGACATTTTATAAAAATGGTAACTTGTTAAGTTTTATAAGTTATAAAACTATAAACATGATTTTTACGACTTTTTCGGCTATTACCGTAAAATTAACGTTTTTGTTAATTAAAACTTAGACGATCAAACCCGTCTAATGTGAACTTTATAAAACTCATATACTGATATATAAACATATATAACAAGTAAAACCGATAAAACCCGAACTATATAACATACGGACATTAACGGGATAAGTTAACGTTATTGGACTAATAATACCACAAAATGGACTAAAACACTTATAAACTTATTGATTGGGTTTAACCCATTTGGGCCCAACATGTAAAGTGTAAATACTGATAATACAAGTATGAAATGAATTTATACAAGTTATGAACTTATAATAAGCTTATTGGACCTAAAACACGTAAATAGGTAAAACTAGTAAACTAGTATAAAAGTTACCAATACGTAAACACTAAAATGAGTAAAAGAGATTATGTAAACCAACTTGATCATAATATATATAAAATCATCATATTTATACATAATTGTTATTTTTATAAAGTCATTGGACAAGAGTCTAAGACGAGTATTATTTGTCTAGGTTTCCGTGATTGAAGCACGTACCGTACGTCCGAATTGCCGATAACCCGCTTTCCCACATCAACGTGAGTTCATAGCCTTGCACTCTTTTAAATGTTTTTATGAAATGTTTTATAAACCCGCGAGGGAGATAACATGTTAGTTTTTATAAAATAGGACACCATTTGTCCCGATTGTTTGTTTATTGATTTGGACCCGAATGATTGAATGACACGATTGTATGACCTGATAAATGATTAAAGGACCCGATAGATGAAATTAAATGGATTATTAAAGTTAGGTTATGTCACTAAAAGTCCCATTAGCATGAATTGTGAACTACCGGGATTTGGTAGACGCTTATGCATATAATAGTACTATTTGGGGACGATCACCCCAGTTCGCGCCTTAACGGTTGATCCCCGTCGTGCCACATTGATTGGTAAGCGAATTTATGTATGAGAAGATTTTCACAGCATGACCTTTGTGACGACACGCTAATTTAGATGGGCAAATTGAGTATCGGGTTAGCTACCCGTTGTTTGGTTTAGTAAGGTAACAATGTCATGCGGGTTATAATAATCCAACTAATGAAATACTACTAGACGCACCGAATTACGATGTATTGCCTGACTAGCAATACAGGGTCATACTATTGATATTATGTTCGTGTTTTGGTTTTCATAACCATATTCATATAACGGTTTTTATTTTCATACAACGTCATAAGACGTATTGTATGATGTTTTTACGACATTGGCTCGTATAATGATTTTTAAGACAAACGCCTATATTATGATTTTGATGAAGATTTGTATAAAATGACTTTGGCTAATTTATGGCCTATTAAAATGATTTGTACAAAATGATTTTCAGTAATAATTTTATACTGATATTATATTGATGGAATTTAATAAACTCTATGAATTCACTCGGCGTTATCGCTGACCTTTTCTTTTAACATGTTTTATCTCAGGTACTTGAAGGTAATTCTCGGGAAGACAACAAGAATTCATGGCCCGCACCTAAATACTTATTTCCATTCAAATGCTTGTAAAACCTGTATTAAATACAATGACTTGGGACCTATGTAACTTTGATATTTATGAATGGAAATGCTTTATTAATAAACGACGCGATTTTTAAGCGTTTTCTATGATGTGAGTAATGTGCTATCCCGTAACACCAACGAGTCTTCCGCTGAATTGAGTTGTATAAATTTGGGGGTATTACAGATCAAGTCATACTCAACTTTCTAACCTTGATTTCTTTTGGAATAAAGGAAGATATAGTTATCTTGAATCAAACATCACCATCATATTGAGGATTTTGATTCTCCTAATGAACATACCATAACAATGATGTATTTCATTTAGGGAAATATTGTAAGTCAATCTTAACAATATTTTAGGCTTACCTATATACCAACTAAATCATCTTAATGGTATAATAGATTTCCTAACCATTTTGCATGCTTTATAACTCAAGTACTTTTAATACAAAGTCACTTCCTAAAAGTTATAAGTCCATTACACGTTACATGTATATGTCTTTAGTGAAATAGAGACAATACATTAATGTCTTACTTTATATTATACGTCTTCCAAGACTTTATGTTTGTGACTTTATACAATAAATCATAAACATGTATAACTAAAGTAAATCATGAACACCACTAGGTTTCATTCATCTTTTCAAGTTAATTCACTCCTATACTATTATATGAACACCACTAGGTTTCATTAGTAGTATAAGATTACTCTATGTATCTTATGTCATTCTAGGAATTAGTCCATTTTAAGAAACTTCAAAACATTCCACGCCCGATCTTACGACATGTGGATATTTTACCCTTGAGTTTACAATTTAGTCCAAGCTCTTACATGACTAAATCAAAACAACAAGTGTTTCTTAAAGTGAATGATATATATACTTTTAAGTAGTCTTTTAATCATATTGACACATGATCTAAATATTAATTAGATTGTTAGTCTCTTATCTTAAAGACAAGAGAATCATATCTTTATGAGTTGTTTCTTTCACACAATGTTCATTTCTCCCACTTGTGCATGGAACAACCTCATATATAAGATAAACATCACGTATAACGTTCGTCTATACAAAATATGATTGTGCCACATATATTAGCTTTTACAAGTAGATGTAGAACCACTTAATCAACAAAAATCAGTACATAACTATCTTTGAAGATATTAGTGTCAACAATTCGAAAGTAATTATCTTAGGACATACTAAAGATAACATGGGTTATTACCAAGACAACAAGGCTAACTCCCATTGAATTAGAGAATGTTTTAATAGACTCAAAATCAGTAATACAACACAGTTCTCCCACTGAACTTGACAACATTGAAAATGTTTCATAATCGGTGAAAATAACTAGTGTTGTGTTTACTTTCTTAAACTTTTGAAAAACACATTCGTAACAATTACTTATAGTGTTTAAGAGTGTACTCAGAGTGTACTCTACTTCGTAAATGATGACTTATCCATCAAATGCTTTTTAACTTTAAAGACTTGACATGCAATTTCTTCCTTAATAGGTCTACCAACCCCACAATGGTATGTAGTTCCTATAAATGGTCAAAGCACAACTACTAGACAAATATGATAGTTTGCCTTATAACCAATTAGCGGTAACTTTTAATAACTCAAAATAGGCACTTTTCTTAACTATTAAAATTTGCTATGAGTTATGGATTTGAATTTAACATTTCTAAAATCCTTATTACTCCTTTACTCATGAAAAAGAGTTTTAGGTTTATCTTTCATTTGTAAATTGACTCTATCCTCAACCATACGGTTTGTAGATCAATAAATGAATAAACCATGTTTACGGTGTAACGTTGCATTAATACATTTGCAAAAGAATTTACAAAATTCAATTTTAGTATTTCCGATAATACCATTCAAGAAAATAAAATTACCCCGTAATAATAACCATAGTATTTCCTTGAAAACTAGAATCCAAATTGACATAATTTCATCACATCAGTTGATCTGCTAGCAATGAAAGTATTCAAGATGCTAACTTGTCGAACAATGGTTGACAAACAAATTTGCAATTTCTAGACATTTAAGGGATTTACATTGCCAAAAGTCATTTTGCATTATAAACATGTTTCATCCCTTCTTTATGCCTTAAGTTTCCAGATCTCACTGAGTAACTCAATTAAGTCGACTAATCTAAAGAACGTAAAACCTTCATGTGCAATCTTATTCAGTCATGAAGTTTGTTGGAAACTCACTTTATGTGACGACATTTAAGAATTCCCGTTAGTTATCATAGTCACGCACATTTAGACTAGACTAGGCTCTTTGTAAAGTGCGTGACTATATATACCCCTCCTTAGCTTACAAGGAGGGGTGTTGATTGTATTTTTGTTCATTTGGGAACACACACATTTTTACTCTCAACCTCTCTTTCTCTCTCTCTAAGCCATCAATGGCTTCCACCACCACTTACCACCACATTAGACCACCGGATAGCATTTAGCTTTTCTACATTTGGCATCAGAGCCACGGTTCCATCCTTGGATCGTGTTTACATTTTCGATTTGGTGGTCTAATCTTTTTCTTGTGTCTCATTTTATATCTTTTTTGTCCTTTATCACAAATTTTTTTGTCACGTCTCAAATTTTTTTGTCCAATCGTCCAAGTTGTCACACGTTTTGGATATTATCATCTTTATGAGTCACGGTTTCATTATCTTTTTCATTGTCACATGTTTCTCGGTCCAAATCTATATCACTGGTCAAAATATTAACTTATCATGGTCAAGTTGTTGATTTTGTCATCTTTGTCACCAGTATTTGTGTCTTGCAGAATCATTTTTTTTATATCTCTATTCTGGGTTATAATTTTTTTGAAGAAGAAGGTGATAAACTCAGATTTGCCAGAAAATCTGCCCAGAAACAAGCTCCCTGAAAAAACGGAACAAGGACCATTTTTGGATTTATCTTCTTGGTACGATCGCATGTATTGCGATGGAAGGTGTTTTTCACACATTCCGATGGGTTGGCCATACCCATTGCGATGGGACTCATTCCGATGAGTCACATTGCGATGGGTGGCTAACCTGTCGCAATGGCACAGCCAAGACGTCATGCTGCCCGTTTACTCGTAACATTGCGATGGAAGTTTTATTGCGATGGGTTTTTAAAGAAAACTTTGCGATGATACTTTGCGATGGATTGACCAATTATTGCGATGCATTTTTTTAACAAAAGATTCATTGCGATAGCAAGACTGACAACATGAACCGGGACCAAATTTGTGACCAAACCGACCCATCTCAACCGAGTCAACTCGGTCATTACCGAGTTGACTCAGGCCACTCACTGAGTTTGACTCTAATGCCATCCTTATACCGCCTCAACTCCAAAACTAAACCTATCCCATCGACACTTAATCCCATCATCTAGACTCGCTTTAAAAACAGAAAAACTGATCTCAGATTTTAAAAGTTTCGTGTTGTTGCATGTACTGATCAATTAAATATCTTATCACGAAACAAAAATCATCATAAATCAATGTAATGGTTTGCACCATTTTTTGTTATACGAAATCAAAAAAGGAAAATCTTGAACAAGAATGTCCAGATTCTTCCTTGTTTCGATTGATGACACACAAACCATCACTAACAACATGCAATCACCTACCCGAGACCTTTATTTCAGATCTTGAAGACGTTTCTTGACGGGGATGTAGGCTCGAATTAAAAACATTCGGTACATTTATTTGAGTAGGGATTAACATATTGGGTGTTTTTATGATGAGATTGATAATTATTTAATTTGATGGTGATGGATGGTTGATCTGGTGAGGGGGCGGAGTGAACGAGGTGTGAGTGAAGATTAGGTGTGAGAGAGAGGCGGATGAAACAATGAAATGAGTTTATTTAGGGTTTGACACAAGTTACCAAGTTATAAACGTGGCCAGTAATTAAATGGGGCGGACATAACAATGTGAATTGGATGGACCGGGTATTTCAATCACAGACGGGCCGGGTTGTGCTAAGACTTTGGGCCAGATATGTTTATTTGGTTGTTTTGGGCTGGACAAAAGTTTGAACCGGTTCTTGGACAAACATGGACTATAGTTATTTTGATGATTTTGGCAACACAATATAAACGAATTTCTAGTTCAAAATTGATTATTTTTGAATAGAATTTTGTGAATATTGTCGGGTTTTCACTGTGACATCGGGTCGAGACAAAATGTGTCGAGACATTGTTAAGGAGTATAGATGCTCAAACAAACAAATTCCTTTTTTGAATTTGTAGTTTTTTTGTCGCATTTGTGGTTCTTTAATTTTTTTCTTGACACCGATTGGGTGACGAGAAATGTGACGTGAAAAATCAAGTGACAAATGTGACGAGAATTTATTTTGAACGAGACCAAGAAAGAATGGGCGATTTTTTAGTGGCTACAGATTTTGTTTGATCGGGTATTAATTACGTGACGTTGAAGACGGATTTTTCGAAGGCGTGTATTTATTTTATCTTTTACTAGATAACTTGCTGGTGCTTAATCCTAGAATGAAGACTTGGTTATCTGGTTTCCGGGTTCGGGGTGGATGGTTGATGACTCGGATAACTATCACTTAAAGGGGTTACATTGTTGTACTCAGTGTCACGCGCTTAGTCGACGTGGATAATTTCAAGAGGTGTTGTGCTTATAGACTTCTTAAGTGATGCATTGAGTACTTAGAGATTTCTCCACCGTTCTTCATTCAACAATAGTGCAAGCTTAAGTCACAAGATCGAAGGATTTTTATTCAGCTTCACGTTTGATGTATCTGGTTCATTCTTTCAGTGGTCACTTCAAATTGCTTTCATGTGGTATGGTAAAGGTGGCCATGGAGAGTTTATGAGAAGAGATTTTCGATCAACAGCTGATTCTCACAAAATATATAATTCAGCTTATTTATTATTCTCACGAGATTTCGGGTTCATGTACGTACAATTTATTGATGGTTCTGAGTTTCGAAACCATCCAGGGGGAAGAAGCAGACACATTGAACGCACAACGAGTACACGTGATGAACTTCATACCCTCTTTTGATTTGAAGATATTCCGGGATGACATTTGTCATAGCCGCAGAGAAAATCAGTGTTTTAACTCGTGTCGTTATCAATCTCCAAATGGTACACTACTGATTCGAGGTTTAATTGTTTGATTGTTGCAATTAAACATCATCATTATCCTATATGCATTCCCGGGACTTAATTGACTCTGGTGCATCTCCGGAAGAAGACGTGTGCATTTCCGGGACTTAATTGACTCTGGTGTTACGATGTCAACTTCATGAATGAGATAAAGTGTCCACTTCAGTATTTGAGCTTCATAATTGGGATTGATTTACCTTCTTCAACTATGTGGGGGAAGAAGTGTCTTGATTCTTTCTGGTATGCATAACTTGAATTCTCAGGGGGAAGAAAAATTCAGAAGAATTATTCAAGCGTGAGATGAAAAGTTGTTGATCTACTTGGGGGAAGCTATTCAAAATGCTTCTACATCAAGTTTACGTGGCATGAATTAGGGGGAAGCTAATTCAGAAGCTTCTCCTTAACCAGAAGTGTATGGGTTACTTAGCTCGTGCCGTTACAGTATTTCTTCTACAAGTTACCTTAAAGATGAGTCGTTTTGAAGTCAAAGGCCTCAGAAGACATCATCAGCATTAGATGCTTCATGGAAGCTCTTGTTCTTAATTATTTTGTACTTGATAGGTAGAATATTGTAAGGAATTCTACACGTCGTCCCATGGGGGAAGATTGTTGGAAACTCACTTTATGTGACGACATTTAAGAATTCCCGTTAGTTATCATAGTCACGCACATTTAGACTAGACTAGGCTCTTTGTAAAGTGCGTGACTATATATACCCCTCCTTAGCTTCCAAGGAGGGGTGTTGATTGTATTTTTGTTCATTTGGGAACACACACATTTTTACTCTCAACCTCTCTTTCTCTCTCTCTAAGCCATCAATGGCTTCCACCACCACTTACCACCACATTAGACCACCGGATAGCATTTAGCTTTTCTACAAAGTTTTCTCTCCATTACAACATCATTCGATATCTTATATGACGACAATTGTAACTTCAAGTGTTCGTCATTAGAGGGCATATGACTTAAATTTTAGGGTATAGATTTTGGTGTCAAAATCATGTATGGAGAAGCATGCATATATCTCCATAACATAAGTTTAATAAAACGTTTAGTAAACTTTTGTTGAGACTAAAAGTTCATCATATAATTGCAAGTTGAGGTATTGGTTAAACCAATTAAAGATTTTACACACAACTAAATTCACACCGTACTTTTTCTAGAACTTAGTTATAGCACAAAGCAATAACCTTATTCATTGTGTTTCGGATGTGAATTAATGTAGTTAAATCAACCTTAAAGAATTGTACCAATAACAACCGTAGGTAATACCAATTTGACGCACAGGCGAGCCGGGAATTTGGTCAGCGCTGAAGCATAACACCTCCTTCCTTAACCGGGTACATGACCAGCGGTGCGTTATACCCACTTTATAGTTTGTCAAAATTGAGTAGGCCGTTAAGTTGTTATTGCAATTCTAATCAACACAAATCATATGTAATTTAGATCTCAAAACAATTCATTTATTTTAATGTGATTTAGTCCATATTAATTTTCTTGTAAAAATTACCCTTGTTTACAACATACAATTAAAACAAAACGTATGAAAACAAGTAGGTACAAAAAAAACTAAATCATAAACACATAATAACAATTTATATGTGCAATAAATAAATCAAATAGCCACATGCATACGATTTATTCAATAAATAATATCAAATCTAGGTTTTTATATATTCATATAAAAGTCTTCCCTAATTTTAAATTTATTGAATCAAATAAAGCATGTAGCAAAACACGTAACAATTACCACATAAACATATGATCCATGAAAAACATACATGTTCATCACGGATCTCCCACATATCTTAACAATTAAATCTCTATGGATCGAAACATGAATTTACACAACATAACAATTAATCATGCAATTCATCAAAATTCCACCCAAATCACTTAACAATTTAATTAAATCACTACTGACCGTAACCATGCATGACATAACAATTAATTCATGCATACATCTAAAGTTAATTACCATGTAATTTTAGGGTTTACAAAAAAAAAATTTATGAAAAAAATCGGCATAGCCGATTTTAAAAAACAATAAAAAACAAAACCCTAATTTTTATAAAACCTAAAAAACAACATGTAATTTTTAACACAAATCAATATTAGTAAAAAAAAACTTTAGATCTTGATAATTATAATCATGTTAAAACGGCTCTCTAATACCACTGAAGGTTTATATAGTTCATAACAATTATTTAAAACCCTAATATGGATCAAAGAACGCATAGCGGAAGTGATTAACAAGATCATTAATTTAACACAATTATATTAATCAAGATTAGGGTTACATACCTTTATCCTAGCAAGATCCACAAGACGACGGAACGAACGGCAACTAGGGTTTATCACGAACACCACCAAGAATATAATCTAAAGGAAGATTATATCACGCTCTTGTACACACGTAATACGGCGAGTTAACCGTGAGTCTAGCACGAACAAACCGAGCTTCAACGCTTATGTAATATCTACCCAACAACCATAGAGAGGGGCTAGGACTAGATAAATAGACTTAATCGAAAACTAAACGAAACCCTAAGTTGGGGTGTGAGTGGCCGTCGATCAAGGCAAAGAAAAAGAGAGAGGGATTAAAAATTATGAGGCTTGGGGTTTGTTTATATAGCCTTGACAATCCTTGGGCTCCAAGTTATAAACAAATAAGGAAACCGAAGTTCCCCTTTTCCCCCCTATTGTTGCCGCCTATCAACACACACCCAAGGGGTGTTGGTGTAATTTTTCCTTCTTCTTTTACCTTCTATTTAATTCCATAACGATCGTTTAATCTTAACTTTTATTTATCAACGATCGTTAGTTAAGCTTTGCTTTGATTTAATAAATATATATAAAATATATTTAATAAATAAATTAACCCTTTACGTTAAGTGTGCAATCTTGTGATCCCAAGTTCGATCCTATCTCACGACTATTAATTTTAAGTCCATAAACTTTTAGAGAGACTTTTTTGCTCTCGAAATAAAAGGGTGGCCGGAACCGAGAAAAAATACCAAAAAAGAGAGAGAGCAGTAACAGCATTTACAAAGAACATGCTAAATAGCATACAGTATAGATCGCTTCATTGATATTAGATGCAAACAATTTTCAGTCATTAAAAGGCTTTTTTATAAAAACTTGACAGAATTTTTATGTAATGTCTAAAACAAAACCACAATATCATACGCTAGCTCTTTCGGCGGTCCATCAAATTCTACTATCATATATTTTCGACGTTTTGGATTTTCGCCGCCTTTTTTACGGGCACCACGCCTTCAGCGCGTCGTCTTCTTCAACGAGTATAGATGTACCACAAGACCATGAGTCGTGGAATACTCTTGACTACCAAAAAATGGATCCATATCTCCATCAAAATTAAAACGGTTAACCTGAGAATAACGTTGAAAAGTTTGAGCTTGGTCCATTGTTGGTTGAACGGTGGTGGTGAATCATGTAAGATTTCTGGACGATCGAAAGATTGTTATTGTTGTTGTTGGTACGGTTGGTTACGGATGTTAATGGAGCTAATGACTTGGTCGACATTAAGACCTGAGTACCATTTTTTGTGCCTAAGACGCGTTACCTGAGGGGAGTATCTCTCGAGACACGTCGGCCTTGGGGTCAAACCAATGCATACGACTGATGTATTACGGGTTGCTTAAGAATCATGCATTGAGCTTGTTTGGAGCCATACAAATAACTTATGTCATGATCTTATAAACATAGATTAGAAGATATGTTTAGCATATTTAAAAAAGCCCAATTAATAGTAAATAAGTTTTCTAAAAACATGTAATTAGTCAGCATTACAAACGTAGGCTAATCCGTAAGTAACAACAATAGCCTGACCAACGGAGTACATGTATATCTCTATATCGGTTAATAACAATCTATTTAAACCCAACAAATTTCTCCCATTCAACAAAACAAACACACTAAAACTTAATCGAAAACCAAAATTTATTGGCAAGAAACCTAAGTTGACAGAAGGATTTATCGAATTCAATTCGCCAGGTAAGTGTAGAATGGGATAATTGTATGTCCTTTATTGATTAGGATTCACGTTACATATATACTACAAATGAGATAAGTATTAAGCCCATATACAACTCATCAAACTACACATATATGGAAACTAGTCCATCACAGCTATTTGACAATATATTACAGCTAACACTCACCGCAGTTTGAGCGAGAGGACACCGGACGCTCAAACTGGTGCGGAACTCTTCAAACAAAGCAGTAGGTAATCCTTTGGTAAAAATATATGCATACTGATAACGAGAAGGAACATGAAGAACGCGAACTCGACCAGCCGTAACCAAATCACGAACAAAATGAATGTCAATCTCAATGTGTTTCGTACGCTGATGCTTGATATGAGTGTAATTACTCATATCATTCGTAGCATAAAACAATCAATAAATGCATAAATATCATGAATATTGTATTGTATTTGCTTGTTTTGTTGTTTGATGTGTGTAGGTACCAAAGTTCGTGAAAACCGGCAAAAACGGCACGAGTTTGAAGAAACGATCGTCAAAGCCAAATACAAGCTCGAATTTAGCGGATTAAACCTTTTATGAAGATTTTGGGCTTCGTGGGTCCTACGTTTGGTAAATGGGCTTCAAAGCCCATTTAAGATGATATCTAGTCATTTTTGGTTTCATAAAAGCCCAATATCTAGTATACAATGGGACGGATGGAAATTCTTTTGTTTGAGCATATGGCCCAAGGCCCAAATCCAGCAACTAATAAAGAGACGTGAGGGAATTATCTATGGACTCCAAAGCCCATGAGGGCATTAATAAACTTTGGAACGGTCAAAAGTTTATAAATACTTTTCGTTATTTTCTTTTGGTTAAAACGCTTATCTCACACAATTAATAAACTTTCGATACTTCCAATGTCCATCATCTCCTTCACTCCCAAAAGATAATCAACCAGACACCAACACTATTCATAAAAACCCTAATTTACTAAATCGTTAAATAAATTGGGGCTTTTGTTTCACACGTGTGATTCACACGATTTGCTATTAATTCCCCACGAAAACCGGATTGAAGATGATGGAGGGGTGTAGGTGACGTGGCAATTTATACTTTCCTGATTGGTTGTAACAGCTCACTTTCACAAATCCACCAATAAGGAATGGACAACTCAGCTTAGAGGAAGCACAAGAAACATAATAGATCACCACGTTGGCGATCTGTGTGATCAAGGTCCATTATCAACCGTAGGATGTAAACAGAAAAGAGAGAGAAGGAAGAGATGCTTCATCAACGGTCAAGATCTACTCTTCTTCACCAACAACCTCACCCCAGCACCTCTCTTGAGCCTATAAATAGCCCCATTTTTTGTGTAATTTTCATCCCTTTTTCTTTCTAGTGTTATAATGTCAATTTAGATTTAGATAATTGTAGTTTTATTTTTATGGTATTGTAATGATTTTGATGAATTAATAAAAGTGAATTTCGATTTTGGTCTCTCTTTTGCAATTTACTTTTACTGTTTAAATAATCTTGCAATTTCTAATTATATTTTAAATAGATATTATTTGAATAAATCACTCATATAAACTCGTTTGATAGTTTATGTGTGTGATTTGGAGTTAGAACGAGGGATAAGATAATTATTCCCACTGAATAATTAAAATAAGCTAAAGATTGGATCGATTTATTGTTTGGATCGAGTCTTGGTTCGAATGTTTTTGGTGTTTAATGGTGGTAGAGATGCGGTTTAACAAGTCAGCTTAGCGCTGCACTTCTTCTCAACGGACATCTCAAATAGGTTCTACTTCTTCTTAATTTTATTGTTTTATTTACTTGACTGGTAATAATGTTCATGATTTATGACCTTGAATTTTGAGTGATTATTTGTTGTATGCTTGTAGTGTTTTAATCTGCTTTTATTTTCATATGTTTAAGTTGCTAAATGGATGTGGGTAATTTGTTGAACTTTATATGACTTGCTGATATGAAGTTTTCATAGTCGAATCAACTGTTGAGGTGTTTTTTGCATTCTGTCATGAGTTTTCGACTGTTTGGCCCTATAAGTTTATGGTTATACTGATATTTATGGTCTGCTGATTTGTTTGGTTCTAGCTTAATGATTCCTCAAATGTGGAATAATGAGTATTTAGGAAGTATATTTAGCTGTTAGATTTATATCAGGATTGAACTTTAACTCTTCGTGAAGCTTTTGTGGTACTCGAATTTGTGTTAGTTTGATTTATTCTCCTGCATTGATTAAGAATCGATATGCTGCTATAGATGAAGATCTATTATATATGGATTTGTTAAGTGGATTGAATAGATTTTACTAGTTAAGATTTTATTTTTTTAGTTTGTTGATTTAGGTGTTTATTATAGATGTTTATAGTAATAGCTTTTGCTGATAATAGTTTCCCTGTTAGCTGAATCGATTTTATCTGCTGATTCGTTTTGAGAGTTGGATTATTTTGAGAACACTGTTACTTTTAGTCATTGTTTTAGCTATGCACAATGAACATTTGTTAATATATTCTGCTTATTTACTGTATAAGCTTGGCAGCACCCTCGAATTGAGTGTGTTTGGTTTGCTATATTTTTCAAAATCAGTTTACTGTTCAAAATAATAATATCAAAAAAATTGTCATCCATGGGTCTCGACCTCGGGACCTTATTGTTACTGGTCCAGCACCCTATCCAACTAAGCTGGGCTATCTTTTTGTTACAAGTATTATAGATTGAGTTATTATAACGTTGTAACTTAGCTGTCAGTTTATTTTATTAAACGTCTTCCATAAAATTTACTTTCTTTAAATAAATTTACTTAGAAACGTTTATATTATTTTAACCAAAGTATAGTTTTTTTTAAAAAATTTCAATTAAATTAGTTTTTAAATAGAAAATAAAAAAAAAATAAAAAAAATAAAAAAATAAAAAAATAGATTGATTTAATTTGCGTCTTTTTAAATTATTTTGGGTTTACAATTCATGCATTTTAGGTTAAAAATTGGTAGAATTAATTTAGTTAAAAACTGAAACCAATTCGAATCGATTGTCCAAATCAAAGCAAAACGTCTCAAATTCATAAGATCTTCGTGTACAACGAACTTGGTTCACCCACGTGTTTAATTGAATCCGTCTTTGGTAATATTAGTCTATTACTTTTTCCTAAAGGTAATTTTCTAATTTACCCTATAACGTATCTAATTATCACTATACTATCACGATCACATCAAAAATTTTGGCGCCGCTGTCGGGGATCTTGTGTACGATTCGTTTCGTTGAGATTTGTTGATCGTTGATTTGAAGACCCTTTCCGTCCTCGGAAAGTTTTGTTATTTTTCTATTATTATAGTATGTATCGTTTTTCTCATTTTTTGTGATTAATATATTGTATTACGTAGAACAATAAATTTACCTACCTTCCAAATAAGACCTTAGTTGGGATTTCATCACCTAGCTATTGTATTCGAATCCAAAACAAAAATAAAAAGGCAAAATAGATAAATACTAATAAGAAGTTTGAACTCGATTTATACAAACTATAAGGTGGGTATAAGGCGACGAGCTATAAAAAGCCGTCTAAGGAAAAAGGTTTTTAAGTGCTTTGTGCCACCTCGTTTCCCCGCTTGCTTGTGCGTATATTGAGAGGGACAACCTATTATTGGTTTGCCGACTCAAGTAGTAATAAATCTTATTTTTGTAGTTTATTTATTGAACCTCGAGACGTTTAGGTTTTCACCTATCGTTTCAAAGTCGAGCGAGGGTAATTTACTTGCATAGTAGTTATCCTTATTCCTTGTTTTTATCGATCATTTTTTATTGAGCAATACCAAATAAAAATACCAAAAATAATCTTCTTCTTGTCTAATTTCTTTTCTTCAATCCTCTAAAATTCTCATCTTTGTAGTGTATGCAGTTACGTTCTTCTCGAGTTGTGATTGATTTTAATAGGCTTGAAAATATTCCTCGTAGAAATAGAAATCGTCAACAACGAATAGTGGAACCCGAGCTTCTACCTATTGTTGTAGAGATGGCCGATAATCGAACAATGGAGGAATTGCTCCGTGCACCCACCGAAGGGTATGGGGAAGCAATCGTTGTGCCGGCTGTTTTGGCGGATCATTATGAGATTAAGACGGGTCTTTTATCACTCATTCGTGCCGACCAATTTCGTGGAAATGAGACCGATAACCCGAATTCTCACATTCGGAATTTTCTTCGAATTACCTCGACTCTCAAGTTTAGAGATGTGCCGAATGACGCGATTAAGCTCATGCTTTTTCCGTACTCGCTCGAGGGTAATGCTAAGATTTGGTATGAGAAAGAACCACCGGGTTCGATCTTGACATGGGATGATTTAGTATCTAAGTTCATGAATTATTTTTTTCCACCATCCAAAACAACACACTTTAAGAACGAGATCACTAGATTTGAACAAAAAGTGCATGAATCGTTTGGGGTTGCTTGGGAAAGGTTTAAAGATTTGTTAAGACAATGTCCACATCACGGTTTCTCGGAATTGCATCAAATAAATACTTTTTATAATGGGCTCAATATGATTGAACAAGATTCTTTAAACGCCGCCGCGGGTGGTAATCTTTTAAGAAAAACTCCGAGAGACGCGTGGTGTATAATTGAGAATAAGTCTAGAGCAGAATATTCACGAAACACACCGGTTGTTTCCAATGTGAATTCATCTAATCTTGAGATTGCTAGATTGGACTATAAGATTGACACAATTTTGAATGAGCTTAGGAAGAATCCTCATGGATCGATTAATATGGTTGAGAGTTTTTTTGTATCATGTGGTGGAGCACATCCTAATTATGCTTGTTCAACCACGGGGTTTGATCAAGTTAGTGCTTTTGTCGCGACGGGAACTTATGGCTCCAACGGTCAAGTTCCTCGTCAAAATCATGTTGCTCCACCGGGTTTTCCACCGGTTCAAAATAGGTACAACAATGGGAATAATGGGAATAATTTTAACCGTGGTAACCAAGGGAATTTCAATCAAGGAAATGGGTTTAATGCTAATCAAAAAAATCAAGGTTTTCAAATCAATAACCAAAATGATTTGTCAAGCTACATTAAAACGAATGAGGCAAATTTGAAGGCTTTTCAAAACAATATTCAAGGACAAATGGCAACTTTGAAAAATGAGTTTCAAAATACGCTAAAGGGGCAAAATAACAAGATTGAGCTTAATCAACAAAGAATTGAACAAAGATTTGAGCAAAACCAAAACCGTTTTGAGCAACAAATAGTGCAAAGTCAAAACCGTATGCAACAAAGTTTAGAACAAACTCAAAACAAATTGCTTTCGATGTATGAATCTTTTATGTCTAAACCATCATCTTCTTCGGGTTGCTTACCTAGTAATACCATTCCAAACCCGAGGGGAGAGCTTAAGGCTATCACCGCTTATGATAATTTAGAAAGAAAGCTTGAGCTTTATGTTCCACATAAAGAAACTTTTCTTAATGTCACCAAGGCTACTTTAAATGTGATTAGTACCTCGGATTTCCTTGATTTCTTTCCTAAGAAATATAATGATCCGGGTCAATTCTTGATACCTTGTGTTTTTGATGAGCTTGGGGAATACAAAGCTCTAGCCGATCTAGGAGCTAGTATTAACGTAATGCCTTAGCCATTTGGAAAACTCTTGACTATTTGCGACTTATGCCCACTCGAATGATCATTGAGCTTGCTAATGGTACCACCACCCGTCCGGTTGGTATAGCGGAAAATGTCATTGTTAAAGTGGGGGAGTTTGTTTACCTTGTCGATTTTGAAATCATTGATTATGAGCCAAATCCTCGTGTGCCTATCATTTTAGGACAATCATTTTTGTGTACGACCTATGTTTTAGTTGATATGAAAGAAGGGGAGCTTAAATTGTTTCATGGGGATAAACATATGAATTTCAAACCGGAAAAAATTCCAAGATTAATTCCTAAGAAATTGGAGAGTGTGGAACTTGATAAACCTATCTTTGTTGAATCATGTTATAATCTTACCTCATCTCCACTCACTCCACATGAGGATGATAGTTCTAAGATTGAAAAGAAAATTTATGATTACCTTAGTGCACCATTCGATCCTAGTGAGCTTAATAGTGAGAATTTTGATCCCGAGAGTGATATTGCTTTAATTGAAAAATCATTGAAAATGGACTCATTTTCACTCTCTTCGAAGGACCAAATTGATGTTCCTAAGGCACAATCTTCCGTTGAAGAGCCTTTGATTCCTAACTTCACACCGAGTGAGATTAGTGACTATTCGTTGGATAAGTTCGTCGATGAACTTTTTGCTATCATTGATCCACTTCCACGGGGAAGTGAAGACGTTTCTGATCTCGAGATCGAGCGTGATTCTCGTGTTTTACCTACCATTCTCGAGGAATTTTCTGATAAATTTCCTTCTAATGAGAATGATGATCTTGTATCCGAGTGTGATACACTTGATACTTTGTCGGATATCTCTTGTGATGACAAGATTGATGACACTTTTGTGACCTACTCAAATCCTCTCTTTGAAGCTTCAATGAACAATAATCCATTGTTTCAAGAGGATTTTGAGAGCATCATACCTCTTTCATCTCACACCTTTTGTGTTGATGAATATGTCGACCCGGATGGAGAAATTTTCTTGATTCCCAATCTCCCTCCCACTCGCTTTGATCTTAATGTGCGGGTTTTTCATGCGACTCATTTTGAGTACCATGACCCCTTTGTTCACATTCATAAGAGTGATAAGGTCAACAAAGTCATGCAAGTTGAAACCACTATGGTTGAGACTTTTACCACACCATTACCATTTGCTTTCTATGATCATGAATTAGCATGAGGGGACGACACCGTGTTGTCCATTCCTTTTTCCACCGAGGACGAGGTATTCGACCCCGGAATCCTTGATTTAGGGAAATCTCGGCCTTTCATCGATGCAATAATTGAAAGACTTTTTAATCATCTTGGTGCGAGTTTATCTCGGGGAGCATGCTATATCCATTTAATGAGTTGTGACTACCATCTCTTTTTAGAGATTTATGTTGGAGTTTTATCCTTTCGTTTGTCATCCGACAACGAGGATGAGATCTTTGACCCCGGCATCGATCTTTATCATGGATTTTATTCCATTGTGCCGGTTTTCACCTTTTTCCCTAAGGACCAATGAATGCGGGGATCGAGTCGAGCTCATGACTCGGTGAACAAAAATGAGGTGCCTTGTGGGGGAGTCCCATACATTCTATTTTCTATCTATTTTCTCACACTAATAAGGCTTGATCTTTCAAGCTCGTGCTCGTGTTTTGTTGTGAATCTTAGGTATGACCCTTATTTTTGAAGACTCTCGTGTTCGGTTTTTGCCGGTCCACTTGATCTTCCAATCTTTGATTGCCAAAAGGGGCACACTCTCTATCCTTTGATTTTTATCGACTAACGTTTTATCTTGAGTCATAATTAATAAACGGCTTATAGATTTGCGTGCTCTTTCCATGTTAGGATTTTGCATTAGACTCTTCGTGTTTTAGCAAGGGGTGTTACTCTTGAGCTAAGAAACATTGAGGACAATGTTTGGTTTTAGCATTGGGGAGTCAATCGATATTATCGCTTGCTATTGCTTTTGTCGTGTCTAAACGTAATTGTTTTTCTCATTTTTCATAAAAAAATTAAATTTTTAGTGTTATTTTTAGGTTTTAATAAATAAAATAAGTGCTTTTGACACAAATGTAGGCTTTCCGTTTGTGAAAATAAAAATAGTTTTTGACTCGACTCGGTTTTTACCTTAGCTTTTCCTTAACGTATTTGAATTAAGTTTTGCTAGGCTTTTATATAGGGAGCTTTAAAACGCGAAGGTCTTAACTCATATGGGTTAAGAACAAGAACTTTTCGCAAGTTCCTATAATTGATCCTAGAAAGTCGTTTATCAAGGGAACTTTAAAATGCAAATTCTAAAACTTGAAAAAGTATAAGAAGATGCAAGATCCTATAGATGACTTGAAAACCCAAAACTTTAATTTAATAGGCTAAGTATCCATTGATTTCACATTTTTGGAATTTTACAATATGGAGAACAAGAAACGATAGAGTTCAATCATAAGTTTCTAAGGTTAATTCTTCTTTGTGCAAGTATTTTTGTGTTTAATTTAATCTCCTCGTATTTACTTTCCACACATGAATAATAATTGCTTAATAAATGAAGTTTTTAGCGGTCTAGGATTGATATCTTAACTCGTAACTCCTTCTTTTTCTTCCCTTGTAATTAAAGTGAGAACACATTAAGGGAGTCAGCGTCATGGACTTTTGATCATGGGATTGCGGAAATTTGGCTTACTATAAATATCATATTAATAAGAAGAATAAATAAAAACATGTTCTCTAGGAGCCTTCGGGTGGGAGTCATGTAGCACTAACCTTGTCATTAGAGCCTTAGGGTGTATGGCAAGGGGACGTGTTGAATAAAAATTGCTTCACCATCATGAGCCATAAGGTGGGATGGTGATGTCAATTCCCTTATTTTTGTCCAAGGAGCCTTCGGGTGTGGATTTTAAATAAAGAGCACAATTGCATCTTAAAGAGCCACAAGGTGTTATGATGTAGTTGTTGCTAACTCCTTTAATAAGGTCATAATTGACTTTGGAGGGTTTTATTGTTGCTTTTAAGTAGTCCTATTAGCCAAATTTCGGGTCCGGGGATTTATCCCTCAAATCGTGTTAAGTTATCCTTGATGTGGGCTTTCTTTAGTGACAACGGTTTTTGAAGTCGAGGTTAGGTTTTGAGTGTTGAGTTTACACCGTTCTTGCCTTCATTTTTGGACTAATAAATAACAAATAAAGTCAAATGAGCCTTTGGCTGAATGGCAAATAAAATCTAGAGAGACAATTAGGAATAAAAGGAGATTGAGTTTAACACAAATTACTTGTATGAGTTGGTTTAATTTTGGGGCTTATGATTGACAATGATCTTATTTTTGCACTTGGCATGGAAAAGTAAAAAGTCGGGGACGATGAATCTATTTGAGTTTTATGATCTTAAAAGTTATTTTTCAAATAATAAAAGCAATACATTATGTCTTTGCAAAATAAAGGTCAAAAAGTTAAATAATGGTGTAGTTAGTGTTTTATTTTACCATTGCGTGAGGACACGGCAATTGCTTAGCAAGGGGGAGTTGATATAAGTCTAATTACTCATATCATTCGTAGCATAAAACAATCAATAAATGCATAAATATCATGAATATTGTATTGTATTTGCTTGTTTTGTTGTTTGATGTGTGTAGGTACCAAAGTTCGTGAAAATCGGCAAAAATAGCACGAGTTTGAAGAAACGATCGTCAAAGCCAAATAAAAGCTCGAATTTAGCGGATTAAACCATTTATGAAGATTTTGGGCTTCGTGGGTCCTACTTTTGGTAAATGGGCTTCAAAGCCCATTTAAGATGATATCTAGTCATTTTTGGTTTCATAAAAGCCCAATATCTAGTATACAATGGGATGGATGGAAATTCTTTTGTTTGAGCATATGGCCCAAGGCCCAAATCCAGCAACTAATAAAGAGACGTGAGGGAGTTATCTATGGACTCCAAAGCCCATGAGGGTATTAATAAACTTTGGAACGGTCAAAAGTTTATAAATACTTTTCGTTACTTTCTTTTGGTCAAAACGCTTATCTCACACAATTAATAAACTTTCGATACTTCCAATGTCCATCATCTCCTTCACTCCCAAAAGATAATCAACCAGACACCAACACTATTCATAAAAACCCTAATTCACTAAATCGTTAAATAAATTGGGGCTTTTGTTTCACACGTGTGATTCACACGATTTGCTATTAATTCTCTACGAAAACCGGATTGAAGATGATGGAGGTGTGTAGGTGACGTGGCAATTTATCCTCTCCTGATTGGTTGTAACAGCTCACTTTCACAAATCCACCAATAAGGAATGGACAACTCAGCTTAGAGGAAGCACAAAAAACACAATAGATCGCCACGTTGGCGATCTGTGTGATTAGGGTCCATTATCAACCGTAGGATGTAAACAGAAAAGAGAGAGAATGAAGAGATGCTTCATCAACGGTCAAGATCTACTCTTCTTCACCAACAACCTCACCACAGCACCTCTCTTGAGCCTATAAATAGCCCCATTTTTCTGTGTAATTTTCATCCCTTTTTCTTTCTAGTGTTATAATGTCAATTTAGATTTAGATAATTGTAGTTTTATTTTTATGGTATTGTAATGATTTTGATGAATTAATAAAATTGAATTTCGATTTTGGTCTCTTTTTCAATTTACTTTTACTGTTTAAATAATCTTGCAATTTCTAATTATATTTTAAATTGATATTATTTGAATAAATCACTCATATAAACTCTTTTGATAGTTTATGTGTGTGATTTGGAGTTAGAACGAGGGATAAGATAATTATTCCCACTGAATAATTAAAATAAGCTAAAGATTGGATCGATTTATTGTTTGGATCGAGTCTTGGTTCGAATTTTTTTGGTGTTTAATGGTGGTAGAGATGCCGTTTAACAAGTCAGCTCAGCGCTGCACTTCTTCTCAACGGACATCTCCAATAGGTTCTACTTCTTCTTAATTTTATTGTGTTATTTACTTGACTGGTAATAATGTTTCATGATTTATGACCTTGAATTTTGAGTGATTATTTGTTGTATGCTTGTAGTGTTTTAATCTGCTTTTATTTTCATATGTTTAAGTTGCTAAATGGATGTGGGTAATTTGTTGAACTTTATATGACTTGTTGATATGAAGTTTTCATAGTCGAATCAACTTGAGGTGTTTTTTGCATTCTGTCATGAGTTTTCGACTGTTTGGCACTATAAGTTTATGGTTATACTGATAATTATGGTCTGCTGATTTTTTTGGTTCTAGCTTAATTATTGCTGAGATGTGGAATAATGAGTATTTAGGAAGTACATTTAGCTGTTAGATTTATATCAGGATTGAACTTTAACTCTTCGTGAAGCTTTTGTATTACTCGAATTTGTGTTAGTTTCATTTATTCTCCTGCATTGATTAAGAATCGATATGCTGCTATAGATGAAGATTTGTTATATATGGATTTGTTAAGTGGATTGAATAGATTTTACTAGTTAAGATTTGATTTTTTTAGTCTGCTGATTTAGGTGTTTATTATAGATGTTTGTAGTAATAGCTTTTGCTGATAATAGTTTCCCTGTTAGCTGAATCGATTTTATCTGCTGATTCGTTTTGAGAGTTGGATTATTTTGAGGACTCTATTATTTTTAGTCACTGTTTTAGCTATGCACAATGAACATTTGTTAATATATTCTGCTTATTTATTGTATAATCTTGGCAGCACCCTCGAATTGGGTGTGTTTGGTTTGCTATATTTTTCAAAATCAGTTTACTGTTCAAAATAATAATATCCAAAAAAATTGTCATCCATGGGTCTCGACCTCGGGACCTTATTGTTATTGGTCCAGCACCCCAACCAACTAAGTTGGGCTATCTTTTTGTTACAAGTATTATAGATTAAGTTATTATAACGTTGTAACTTAGCTGTCAGTTTATTTTATTAAACGTTTTCCATAAAATTTACTTTCTTTTAATAAATTTACTTACAAACGTATATATTATTTTATCAAAAGTATATTTTTTTTTAAATTTCAATTAAATTAGTTTTTAAATAGAAAATAAAAAAAATTAAAAAAAAATAAAAAATAAAAAATAAAAAATAAAAAAATAGTTAGATTTAACTTGCGTCTTTTTTAATTATTTTGGGTTTACGATTCATGCACTTTAGGTTAAAAATTGGTAGAATTAATTTAGTTAAAAACTGAAACCAATTCGAATCGATTGTCCAAATCAAAGCAAAATGTCTCAAATTCATAAGATCTTCGTGTACAACGAACTTGGTTCACCCACGTGTTTAATTGAATCCGTCTTTGGTAATTTTAGTCTATTACTTTTTCCTAAAGGTAATTTTCTAATTTACCCTATAACGTATCTAATTATCACTATACTATCACGATCACATCAATGCTGAACTGGGTTACGCGATAAGTATATGGCACTCACATTATCACAATAGACAAGTGTAGCGGAAGATAAAGGCGTGTGTAACTCACAAAGTAAACTCCTCAGCCAACAAGTCTCGGCAACAGCATTAGCAACACCACGATACTCTGCCTCCGCACTAGAACGAGAAACCGTTAGTTGACGCTTAGAGGACCACGAGAGTAAGTTGTTGCCAAGAAATACGCAGTAACCAGAAGTGGATCGCCTAGTAGTAGGACAACCAGCCCAATCCGCATCTGAATAAGCAACTAAGGATGTAGTAGATGAGGCAAACAATTGTAACCCATAGTCCAAAGTACCCTATATATACCGCAAAATCCTTTTAAGAGCCGAGAAATGAGGCTCTCGAGGATCATGCATAAAAAGACAAATCATGTTGTACTACATAAGAAATATCCGGTCTGGTAAACATAAGGTACTGAAGAGAGCCCGCAAGACTTCTATACAAAGTCGGATCAGACACTGGATCACCATCATTTCCAAGTTTAGACTCAGTATCAACGGGAGTCCGATTAGGATCACAAGTAAGCATATGTGCCCGCTCAAGAATCTCAACAACATACTTCTTTTGAGATAAGAATAACCTAGAAGAATCTCGCGTAACAGATATACCCAAAAAATAACTAAGAGATCCCAGATCTGTCATAGAAAACTCCTAATGCAAAGAAGTAATAATCTGCTGTAACAATATCTCAGAAGAAGCGGTAAGCACAATATCATCAACATATAATAACAGATAAGCGGTATCTATCCCCTGTATATATATAAACAAAGATGATTCACACTGACTTTGGGTAAACCCAACCCGAGTAATATAAGTAGCAAATCGCTGACACCAAGCCCGAGGTGCCTGCTTAAGACCATATAGAGACCTCTGTAATAGACATACATAATCAGGATGTGCAGAATCCTGAAACCCTAGAGGCTGATGCATATACACTATCTCAGATAAATCACCATGTAAGAAGGCATTCTTGACATCAAGCTGATGAATCGGCCAATGTCGAGAAATAGCCAACTAAGGACAGTCTGAATAGTGCATGGTTTAACAACCGGGCTAAAGGTCTCATCAACATCCACCCCCTCAACTTGTGTACTACCATTTGCCACAAGACGAGCCTTGTAGCGACTAAGCGTCCCATCTGCCAAATACTTATGGCGAAAAAGCCACATACAACGAACAATATTGGTGTCCTTAGGTCGGGGAACTAAAATCCAAGTGTTATTTTTAATAAGTGCATTATATTCATCTCGCATAGCATTTTGCCAATATGAATCATTAAACGCCTCACGATACGATTTTGGTACAGGGGAAACTGAAGACACAAGAAAATTAGGACGCTGAGTAGGACGGTTAGTCCTGATACAAAAATGTGTGACCATAGGATGAATCGATACGGGGTTCGGGTTTTGAGGTGGATCGGGAATAATAGGTGGGGCAGGTGTATTTGAAACCGTAGCATTAGTGGAGTGTGTTGTAGGTTGTGATTGATGTTCTTGGACTGGTATAGGGGATGGTGACTGTTGGGCCGTTTGATTAAGAGAAGGTTGTTGGACTGAAGTTTGTAAATAGGTGTGATGTTGAGCCTGCGTATGGGGTGGAGATTGGGCATGTTGTGAAATAAAAGGTGAAGGGTGAGTAAGTGTATCACGCGAGATGGTATTGGGGAGCGTAGGTGTAATGTGAGTTTGAGTGACATTAGGTGTAAATGTAGGTGATAGTGGAATGTTAATATCGGAAGAGTCATCCAAAATGAATGGGTAGGCGTTGAGGTTGGTGGAGTAGACCCAGTTGGTGGTGTAGTGGTAGGATGTATGGTAGAATTATTTGGTGTAACATGTTGAACAATAGTTGGTGGAGTAACGGGAATGCTTGGAGGGTTTATATCAGGTGAATCATCCAAAAATGCATAAGTAGGTGCTGAGGTGGGTGGATTTGAGCCATATGAAAAAACAGTTTCATCAAATGTGACATGGCGGGAAATAATTATTTTATTTGTGCTTAGTTCAAGACAACGATATCCACGATGGTTGGAAGCTTGTCCCAAAAATATTGAAGGTGTGGCGTGTGGTTCAAGTTTGTGACTGGTGTGAAGGTGAGGGTAACATAAACACCCAAAGGTGCGTAAAAGGCTATAGTCTGGGTTTGTTCCAAACAAACGGGTGTAAGGTATTTCATTGTTGATGGCAGTGGATGGTAAAAAGTTTAATAGGTGAATAGCCATATTAAGGGCTTCTACCCAAAACGTAGGTGGAAGATTAGCTTGAAAAAGTAAGGTTCTAATGAGATTGTTAATGGTGCGAATTAGTCTTTCAGACTTGCCATTTTGTTGGGAGGTTTTATGAGAAGAAAACTGAAACTGGATACCTTTTGAGGCAAATAATGTATGTAAGGGGCGGTTGTCAAATTCACCACCATGATCACACTGGAACGACTTAATTTCACATTTAAACTGAGTGTTAACATAAGTACGAAACAACATAAATTTGGACAAGACATCCGATTTATTAACCAACGGATAAACCCAAACAAAATGCGAATAATGATCCAAAAATAAAACATAGTATTTAAATCCTGAAAGACTTGGAATGGGTGAAGTCCACACATCCGAGTGAACAATATCAAAACGAGATGTAACCGAAGTATTGGAACTAATAAAGGGAAGCTTCACGTGTTTGCCAAGCTGACAAGCATGACAAAGAACGGGAGGTTTCTCTTTATTACATGAAATAAGGTTACGAGAAATAAGACGACGTAACACTTCACTTCATGGATGTCCAAGTCGTTGGGGCCACGTATGTTGACTAGTAAGAAAAGCATGAGGAATTGGTGAAGGTTGCGTGACCGGGTAAAGATCCCCCGTGCTATCGCCTCGGAGAAGCACCCGACGAGTCATGAAGTCTTTAACGGAAAAACCAAATTCATCAAATTCAACAGTACAATAATTGTCACGAACAAATTGACGAACAAAAATTAGATTTTTGACAATATTGGGAGTAATAAGAACGTTATTAAGGTGAAGAGGTCGCGTGGGAGTTGGCAAAATACTATGTCCAGTATTAGTGACAGGTATAGAATGACCGTCACCAACCGAGACGGATGGATAAATACACATATTAAAAATATTACTAAGACTAGTAACCGAATCATTAAGGTGAGAACTCGCACTTGTATCCGTATTCCACGCACCAGCAGGATGCTTAAGAGCCACGGCACTAAAGGCATGTGGTAATGTGTTCTCCTGTCCCGGAATAACTAAATTGTGTTGAACTTGCTGAAACGAAACCATATTGGGCTGAATCTGCTGTACCAGGCTTATGGTGGGCTGAACCGGTTGAAAGTGCAAACTGGGCTGCTGTAGTATAAATCCTGGTGGGCTTGTGATGTGACTAACGGGTTGAGCTTGTGTATATGAGTAAACCATAGGCGTGTTCACGGGTCGGTTCGGTTCGGGTAGTTAGACGATTTTGACTATCCATCGCGGTTCGGTTAGTTAAATTTACTATCCGTAACCGAACCGTACAAGGTGGTTAACCGGACATACGGTTACCCGAAATGAGCGGTTACCCACGGTTCGGGTCACGGTTAACCATTATATAAGTTTCATAAGTTTTAGTTTATAAATGATAACATGGTTTATAACATAAAATGTAGTTTTCGTATAATTCAACGACATTAAATAGATAAAAATCGTATAAAAATAATTTCGTTAAAAAAGTGCATTAGAATATTCATAAATAACATATTAACTAAAATATATTTATTCGATATATATAAACTACGATCACATTAATTAAATTTACACATACATGTTTAAAACAGTTGACATTAAAAGTAAAAAAATCGTTGTATAATAAAAGTAGGGTACTAATACAATTAATACATGTACTATAATTTGAATATTTAGTTAAAAAATTTCATGTATAATATGTGCGGTTCGGTTCGGTTAACCACGGATATCTAAAAATGAAAACCGTAACCGAAGCGTTATAAGCGGTTTTTTCGGTTTCGGTTTTTTGGGTTTCGGTTTTTCGCTTTCGAGTTTTTTCGGTTTCGGATTGAGCGGTTCGGCTCGGTTTGTCGGTTTCCCGGTTTTTTTAACACCCCTAGTAAACCATTACTTGATGAAACAGTAGATGAAAGTATCGTAGCAAATCGAACGAGCGTGAATCTTGCAATTCAAGCGAACAAACCAAATATTCCACCACAAAGAAAAAGGAGAGTGGTGATTATTCTTTGGTCAACTATTGTTGGCTACTTTAAAGGAATATAATATTTTTGTTACCAAGCCTTCTTGCAAACAAATGAGAAACAGATAAAAGAATGTCAATTCTTTTTGTTGCCAGACAAACTGATGATACGTTTTATTACCAAACGAACTAACACAGAACCTTGCACGAATCAAACTGTAAAAGACAACACCAAAAAAAGATCGTGTGGATTCGGTGACCTTGCACGAATCACCAACACAATATTTAACCGATTTGTGGACTTGTAACCTAGTACAAATCACCAACACAAGAACTTGATTTAGAGATGATTTTACAAGCGGCTGTGAGATAGTTTAGGGTTTTAGATCGTTTGACTCGATACCATGTAGAATGGGATAATTGTATGTCCTTTATTGATTAGGATATACAACTCATCAAACTCCACATATATGGAAACTAGTCCATCACAGCTATTTGACAGTATATTACAGCTAACAGTAAGTTTTACAAAGCTTTGGTTAATTACATTTGAATTACATATACATAATTTTTCTCCGAATTTCTTTCCTTTAAGTTTGATCGATCGTTAGGGTACGTATGTATGTTCATGACACGTGCGAAGTAATGAACAATTCTCAATTGATTTAAACTTAATTAGTTGACGTAACAACTCGATATGAGCTTGGGAAGATCATGATTATAAACTTTACATCCTTTTGAAACGAAAATTGGTTAGAAACCTATCAAGAAGCTAGCCAGAATAGATTATATTGTATTAGTTAAAGTAGTAGTGTCGTGTTGCAAAAGTAGTTTCTTACTCGAAAATATATTTTTTGTAGGACAAAAGCTAGGGAGATGAGGATTACAAAGATGAAGATGATGTTATTACTTATGCTATCACTTTGCCTAATCAATCATATTTATGCATCAACAAGTGGCGCCGTTGATCCCAAATCCAAACAAGCCATTCTCGACGTAGAGAGAGCTTCAAGGGAGTTATACCGGGTTTGAATCAAGTTTACTTGGTGTTTTTAGTTCAAGGGGCAGTAGTTTTGGTGGATCACGTGGTGGTTCAAGCAGAGGTAGTTTTGACTCAAGTCGTGGCCGTAGTAGTAGTGGAGGTCGAACACGTGGAATTGGTAGTGGTGACAGTATTGGCAGCGGACCACATGGAATAAGCGGATGTAGTACTCATCAGAGGCATAGTAGTGTTTGCCTTTGAAAGTTTATGGACTTAAAATTAATAGTCGTGAGATAGGATCGAACTCGGGATCACGGGATTGCACACATAACGTAAAGGGTTAATTTATTTATTAAATATATTATATATATATTTATTAAATCAAATCAAAGCTTAACTAACGATCGTTAATAAATAATAGTTAAGTTGTAACGACCGTTATGGAATTAAATAGAAGCTAAAAGAAGAAGGAAAAATTACACATAACACCCCTTGGTGGGGTGTTAACCGCCGGCTTATAGAGGGGGCAAAGGGGAACTTCGGTTTCCTTATTTGTTTATGACTTGGAGCCCAAGGATTATCAAGGCTATATAAACAAACCCCAAACCTCATAATTTTTCAATCCCTCTTTCTTTTCTTCTCCTTTGATCGCCGGCCATACACACCCAACTTAGGGTTTCGTTTGGTTTTCGATTAAATCTATTTTATCTAGTCCTAGCCCCTCTCTAGGGTTGTTGGGTAGATATTCCACAAGCGTTGAAGCTCGGTTTGTTCGTGCTAGACTCACGGTTAACTCGCCGTATTACGTGTGTACAAGAGCGTGATATAATCTTCCTTTAGATTATATTCTTGGTGGTGTTCGTGATAAACCCTAGTTGTCGTTCGTTCCGTCGTCTTGTGGATCTTGCTAGGATAAAGGTATGTAACCCTAATCTTGATTAATATAATTGTGTTAAATTAATGATCTTGTTAATCACTTCCGCTATGCGTTCTTTGATCCATATTAGGGTTTTAAATAATTGTTATGAACTATATAAACCTTCAGTGGCATCGAGAGCCGTTTTAACATGATTATAATTATCAAGATCTAAAGTTTTTTAACTAATATTGATTTGTGTTAAAAATTACATGTTGTTTTTTAGGTTTTATAAAAATTAGGGTTTTGTTTTTTATTGTTTTTTTTTAATTGGCTATGCTGATTTTTTTTTATAAATTTTTTTTAAACCCTAAAATTACATGGTAATTAACTTTAGATGTATGCATGAATTAATTGTTATGTCATGCGTGGTTACGATCCGTAGTGATTTAATTAAATTGTTAAGTGATTTGGGTGGAATTTTGATGAATTGCATGATTAATTGTTATGTTGTGTAACTTCATGTTTCGATCCATAGAGATTTAATTGTTAAGATATGTGGGAGATCCGTGATGAACATGCATGTTTTTCATGGATCATATGTTTATGTGGTAATTGTTACGTGTTTTGTTACATGCTTTATTTGATTCAATAAATTTAAAATTAGGGAAGACTTTTATATGAATATATAAAAACCTAGATTTGATATTATTTATTGAATAAATCGTATGCATGTGTCTATTTGATTTATTTATTGCACATATAAATTGTTATTATGTGTTTATGTTTTTTTGTGCCTACTTGTTTTCATACGTTTTATATTGATTGTATGTTGTAAACAAGGGTAATTTTTTACAAGAAAAATTAATATGGACTAAATCATATCAAATAAATGAATTGTTTTGAGATCTAAATTACATATGATTTGCGTTGATTAGAATTGCAATAGCAACTTAACGGCCTACTCAATTTTGACAAACTATAAAGTGGGTATAACGCACCGCTGGTAATGTACCCGGTTAAGGAAGGAGGTGTTATGCTTCAGCGCTGACCAAATTCCCGGCTCGCCTGTGCGTCAAAATTGGAATTACCTACGGTTGTTATTAGTATAATTCTTAAAGGTTGATTTAACTACATCAATTCACATCCGAAACACAATGAATAAGGTTATTGCTTTGTGCTATAACTAAGTTCTAGAAAAAGTACGGTGTGAATTTAGTTGTGTGTAAAATCTTTAATTGGTTTAACCAATACCTCAACTTGCAAGTATATGATGAACTTTTAGTCTCAACAAAAAGTTTACTAAACGTTTTATTAAACTTATATTATGGACATGTATGCATGCTTCTCAATACATGATTTTGACACCAAAATCCATACCCTAAAATTAAAGTCATATGCCCTCTAATTGACGAACACTTGAAGTTACAATTGTCGTCATATAAGATATCGGACGATGTTGTAATGGAGAGAAAACTTCATGACTAAATAAGATTGCACATGAAGGTTTTACGTTCTTTAGATTAGTCGACTTAATTATGTTACTCAGTGAGATCTGGAAACTTAAGGCATAAAGAAGGGATGAAACATATTTACAATGCAAAATGACTTTTGGCAATGTAAAATCCCTTAAAAATCTAGAAATTGCAAATTTGTTTGTCAATCATTGTTCGACAAGTTACCATCTTGAATACTTTCATTGCTAGCAGATCAACTGATGTGATGAAATTAAGTCAATTTGGATTCTAGTTTTTCAAGGAAAATATTATGGTTATTATTACCAGGGTAATTTTATTTTCTTGAATGGTATTATCAAAAATACTAAAATTAAATTTTGTAAATTCTTTTGCAAATGTATTAATGCAACGTTACACCGTAAACGTGGTTTATTCATTTATTGATCTACAAACCGTATGGTTGAGGATAGAGTCAATTTACAAATGAAAGATAAACCTAAAACTCTTTTTCATGGGTAAATAAGGAGTAATAAGGATTTTAGAAATGTCAAATTCAAATCTGTAACTCATAGCAAACTTTAATAGTTAAGAAAAGTGCATATTTTGAGTTATTAAAAGTTACCGCAAATTGGTTATAAGGCAAACTAGCATATTTGTCTAGTAGTTGTGCTTTGACCATTTGTAGGCACTACATACCATTGTGAGGATAGTAGACCTATTAAGGAAGAAATTGCATGTCAAGTCTTTAAAGTTAAAAAACATTTGATTGGTAAGTCATCATTTACGAAGTAGAGTACACTCTTAAACACTATAACTAATTGTTACGAATGTGTTTTTCAAAAGTATAAGAAAGTAAACACAACACTAATTATTTTCACCGGTTATGAAACATTTTCAATGTTGTCAAGTTCAGTGGGAGAATTGTGTTGTATTACTGATTTTGAGTCTATTAAAACATTCTCTAATTCAGTGGGAGTTAGCCTTGTTGTCTTGGTAATAACCCATGTTATCTTTAGTATGTCCTAAGATAATTACTTTCGAATTGTTGACACTAATATCTTCAAAGATAGTTATGTACTGATTCTTGTTGATTAAGTGGTTCTACATCTACTTATAAAAGCTAATATATGTGGCACAATCATATTTTGTATAGACGAACGTTAGACGTGATGTTTATCTTATATATGAGGTTGTTCCATGCACAAGTGGGAGAAATGAACATTGTGTGCAAGAAACAACTCATAAAGATATGATTCTCTTGTCTTTAAGATAAGAGACTAACAATCTAATTAATATTTAGATCATGTGTCAATATGAGTAAAAGACTACTTAAAAGTATATATATCATTCACTTTAAGAAACACTTGTTGTTTTGATTTAGTCATGTAAGAGCTTGGACTAAATTGTAAACTCAAGGGTAAAATATCCACATGTCGTAAGATCGGGCGTGGAATGTTTTGAAGTTTCTTAAAATGGACTAATTCCTAGAATGACATAAGATACATAGAGTAATCTTATACTACTAATGAAACCTAGTGGTGTTCATATAATAGTATATGAGTGAATTAACTTGAAAAGATGAATGAAACCTAGTGGTGTTCATGATTTACTTTAGTTATACATGTTTATGATTTATTGTATAAAGTCACAAACATAAAGTCTTGGAAGACGTATAATATAAAGTAAGACGTTAATGTATTGTCTCTATTTCACTAAAGACATATACATGTAACGTGTAATGGACTTATAACTTTTATGAAGTGACTTTGTATTAAAAGTACTTGAGTTATAAAGCATGCAAAATGGTTAGGAAATCTATTATACCATTAAGATGATTTATTTGGTATATAGGTAAGCCTAAAGATATATATTTATCTTAAATATTGTTAAGATTGACTTACAATATTTCCCTAAATGAAATACATCATTGTTATGGTATGTTCATTAGGAGAATCAAAATTCTCAATATGATGGTGATGTTTGATTCAAGATAACCATATCTTCCTTTATTCCAAAAGAAATCAAGGTTAGAAAGTTGAGTATGACTTGATCTAAGAAGATTAATAAGATACCATTATATATGGAATGTGATGAATCACGTTATATCTTAAATGGAGTTCGGATTTTACTAAACTACTTATGAAGTGGATTGTTTAGAAAATAAAGAGTATGGAACGGCCATTATGTTTTGTAATGTCCCATATAGATAACGTTGGAGTGTTGATCTATTTGCTATGTATTTAAAGAGTAATTTTAAGTTACTAATAGCAAGTGGGAGTTTTGATCTTGAAAGATAAAATTACATGATACATGTTCTTTTAAAATACACTGGTAATTATCATGGGGTATGCGTGTAAATGCTAAAACCTTAAGATAAAGGAATTTATGGCATAGGTCCGCAAGGATATCTCGGATATTTGATTTGTATGCTGAGAATTATGAGTTACAAATAATTGTTGTGATTTGTTACCAAATATTGAATTGGGTAAATTACTCATACTATGAACGATATAGATGTTGTCCAATAAGATAATCAATTTTAGATTTGTTTTATCTTAAATAGTTTGACTAGAAATTGGAGATGAGTTTCGTCAAAGGAAGAAAAACGCCAATTGTAGTGGTTTAATCTTTGTGTCGAAATTATATGGACAAAATTGTACACATATTTAATGTATGTATTATGAATAGATTATTAATCACACTTAAGTAATTAATTGTGATTGAGTATTCTTTCCTAAACACATTAAATGTATAAAGATTTTGATGGTCATATTTTAAATTGACAAATTTGGATATGTATGAACCATTTCTTTAATGACTACTTGAGAAAGGACTTAAGTAATCAAAATGAGTTTATTACTTCAAAATATAAATCTTTGGAAAAGTACAAAATGCAATTATCCATGAATGGATAAAAGCAGATTATTCTTATGTTTAATTTGAAATCCAAGATTGGATTTAAATTTGAATAAGATGGTTTCCGAGTATTCCTAAAAGCTAGTGGGAGTATTATGGTTATTTTCTTAAATTATATGTGTCAAATAGACATGTAAGAAAGTGAGATTTCATTCAAATTAAATGTTGATTTGATTTAGATTTGAGATGAAACATTACTTTGAAGATTTAGGAAATAAGATATACATAACCTTGGGACAAATAAATTTATTTATTTATGCGGTGGAAATACAACGTAATATGCCATGTAGTATTTTTACGTGGATATTTAGGACATGAAGAAATCTAAATCTGGTTTGAGAAATTTTCATGTGTGTCGTGTTGTATTTATATCATGCTTTAAATACATGATGATTTGAATATATTAATCTATTTAAGAAGTTATTAAATAACTTGTGTAATGAATATTCTGAAGGAATATGTTTGAAAATAGAATAACATCCTAAATCTTGTATCGGCTTCCATATTCTATAGATGAATAATTTGTCAATCGTTGTGCAAATTATCATAGCCAACAAACTTGAAGGTTTTGGTTGGAATCAAACATTACATAATAGATATTAAAGGTAACGTATTTATATCTTTTATGAAAGGTTGTAAAACTTGAAAAGATATAATTGAGGTAACACTCAATATTAGTCATGGGATCTTTTGGAGATGAAATGTTGATTATAGTTGCATTATACATTAAAGAATTAGAATACTTTGAACTTCAAATGTGTTTTGGAAGTTTAGGAAATTGGTGATCAAGGATGTTTCACAAATTTTGATACTATGTGGAAATATCAAATTATTTGAATGCACATGTACAAGAGTTTCAATGAAATTGAATTCTTGAAGAAAGTATTCTCAAAATTCCAATAGGTCAACATTGGTTATGCTTTGTCAAACAAGTATGAATGTCATTACTAGAGGCATGATGCATGTACCAGTTTTATGCATTGATCTATTTTTAGTATTTGGATAAAGGATGTAAGACATTATTGAATTGATGAAATAAAGATTGGATTTCGTTTATTTTTCTGTTAATTGATTTTGTATCCTATTTTACATGTTTTAATCCATGAGCATTATGATGTTTCTAAATGTCCGTTGTCGATTAATAATATGGGAGTATTATTAAACTAAGACAATTCAAAATAGTGACAGAGTATACTTGAATGTATATTGGTCAATTTTGGATGATACTTGATGGATCAAATATTGGACTTATCCCAACTATATGATTTTACTTTATGGATCTTTGTCATCAAGTAAATCATAAATAGTTATCCTTAGACCTGAGATACCAGGAAACTGTCGTGGATCTAGTGCATTTATGTGGATTAATCTAACACTAAACGTAACTGGTAACTATAAGGATTATTTCCGGAAGTGTTGCAAAGTTCATAAGTTTTGCTTGTAGTCAAAATGGGATTCGTTTCCTTCAAAAATTATTTTGAAGTATAATACAGCTGGACCCCTCGGGGGAGTAGTAAGATATTTGTGCGGCCGCACCCAAATTTGTTTTGGTGATCTTGCTATATCCATAAACGAGAAACAGAATGGTTAATGAAAGGAATGATTGAGATCCATATCTTTATTAACGTTGTATTTGAAATGAAAGGATAATAATAATAAATGATTATATATCGTTAAAAGGTTTTGTCCAAGAAACCTTACTCGAGTTGTACTAGTGACATTGCTAGTGTAACTAGACGCTAGTCAATGTGATCACGATATTAGAATTTTGTCCAAGTGGGAGCTGAAAGTTTATGGACTTAAAATTAATAGTCATGAGATAGGATCGAACTCGGGATCACGGGATTGCACACATAACGTAAAGGGTTAATTTATTTATTAACTATATTATATATATATATTTATTAAATCAAACCAAAGCTTAACTAACGATCGTTAATAAATAATAGTTAAGTTGTAACGACCGTTATGGAATTAAATAGAAGCTAAAAGAAGAAGGAAAAATTACACATAACACCCCTTGGTGGGGTGTTAACCACCGGCTTATAGAGGGGGCAAAGGAGAACTTCGGTTTCCTTATTTGTTTATGACTTGGAGCCCAAGGATTGTCAAGGCTATATAAACAAACACCAAACCTCATAATTTTTCAATCCCTCTTTCTTTTCTTCTCCTTTGATCGCCGGCCATACACACCCAACTTAGGGTTTCGTTTGGTTTTTGATTAAATCTATTTTATCTAGTCCTAGCCCCTCTCTAGGGTTGTTGGGTAGATATTCCACAAGCGTTGAAGCTCGGTTTGTTCGTGCTAGACTCACGGTTAACTCGTCGTATTACGTGTGTACAAGAGCGTTATATAATCTTCCTTTAGATTATATTCTTGGTGGTGTTCGTGATAAACCCTAGTTGCCGTTCGTTCCGTCGTCTTGTGGATCTTGCTAGGATAAAGGTATTTAACCCTAATCTTGATTAATATAATTGTGTTAAATTAATGATCTTGTTAATCGCTTCCGCTATGCGTTCTTTGATCCATATTAGGGTTTTAAATAATTGTTATGAACTATATAAACCTTCAGCCTTCACAAGGCTGCTTTTCACCGATTGGCTTCGATTATTTTGGGCGTATTCGTTCTTAATATGTGACTTGCTTTGGATCATAGTCATTCTGGTTTTTAGACAATGGAATGTGTTCGTTCTTTATATAGATTGTGTATTACTCATAATAAGAAAAATAAGTTCCTTATGATGACTAATTATGGTGCAGAAATAATGATTTTTTTTTCTTGTCATACATATTTAAACGTTTTATTTAATACTAGCAAAAACCTTATGCTTAAATCGTTTATAGCATTGTTGCTTTCAGGACCTAAGTTAATTTTATGGTGCACAAACTTTATTCTTGTTCTTTATGCTTTTTTTTCCGATAAATGTTGCATTTTTGCTATGAACATTTTTTGAACGAAACAGAAAAGCATAGTCGGCCAATGTGTTGGAAATCACGGTTAAAAAAAATAAAAAAATTCACAAACTCTACTTATGATTAATCTTTCAATGTATTAACAATTCCTGCAATGTATCCTGTTGGGGTGAAGATAAAACAATCGACAGAAGCCTAAGACTATTTTGTGCCACATCAAAGGCTTCTTTATTCTGTTCCACTGACAAGCCTTGAATTGGAGTCTCTTGATGAACACTCTGTGGAGGAACGGGGTATACTTCTAGAGCCTGGATTGAGCGGGGAGGAGTGAATATAGGAGCCAAAATCTCGGTATCACGGCCCGGGAAAAACGTATTCCTCTTGATTTCAAACTCTGTGATTTGATAATAATCGTGATACAATTCAATCTCACAAAACAATGTGAAAAAACGATGTCCTAATTCAGTAATTCTTAACAATACCTAATACGTATCTTCTTAAGCGATCAGTTTAATCTTTTAATACAAACCATATATTCTCGTTCGTGTAATGAACAAACGAAGTGTAATAAGGAACACACATTCGAGCAATAGGAGTATCATATTATTTTGGTCAGCTCATATATGTGTGATCTGAAAGTTTTATGGACTTATATTTAAATAGTCGTGTGTTAGGATCGAACTCGGGATTACGGGATTGCACACATTACATAAAGGGTTAATTTATTTATTAAATATATTTTATATATTTATTAAATTAAACCGAAGCTTAACTAACGATCGTTAATAATTAAAATTTAAGTATAAACGACCGTTACGGAATTAAATAGAAGAGAAAAGAAGGAAACAGGAAAGTTCCGGAAGACCCCATGGGTGGGCTTCCACCGCTGGTTATACAAGGCCCAAGGGGGATTTTGTTTCCTAATTGGTTTATTACTTAGAGAATAAGATTTGCCAAGCCTATATAAACACGCCATGGCTTTCATTATTTTCTATCCCACTCTCTTTTCTTTCTCTCTTCCTGCGACTAAAACCAAAGGCAAACACCCTCTTTAGGGTTCCTTTTAACCTTTGGTTTTGGTTTCTTTGTTTGATCAACTCCAAAGGAAAAACACCTTTTTTAGGGTTCCGTTTATCCTTTGGTTTTGGTTTAGCAATAATCTAGTCCTAGCCCCTCTCTAGGGTTGTTGGGTAGATATTCCACAAGTGTAGAATCTCGGTTTACACGTGCTAGAATCACGGTTAGCTCGTTGTATTACGTGTGTACAAGAACGGAATGTAGTCTTACTTTTGACTACATCTTGGTTATGTTCGTCATAAACCCTAATTGGTGATTCGTTGGTGATCTTGTGGATCTTCACTAGGATAAAGGTATGTAACCCTAATTCGATTAATTATAATTGTGTTATTATTATGATCTTGTTAAATCGCTTCCGCTATGTGTGCTTTGATCCATATTAGGGTTTTTAATAATTGTTATGAACTTCATAAACCATCAGTGGCATCGAGAGCCGTTTTAACATGTTATAATTATCAAGATCTAAAGATTGTTTTTAACTAATAATTGTTTTGAGTTAAAACTACATGCTTTTTTTTAAAAAATAAAATTTAGGGTTTGGTTTTGTTTTTTTGTTTTTTTAAATCCGATTTAAAAAAAAATATGTGGGTTTGTTTTTTTTTAGCCGATTATAAATTTTAAAAAAAAAGTTTTTTTTTGTGAAACCCTAAAATTGCATGTTTTGATCTTTAGATAATTACATGATTAATTGTTATGTCATGTATTTAAGGTTACGATCCGTAGAGGTTTTATTAATTTGTTAAGTAATTGGGGTGGAACTTTGATGAATTGCCTATGTTATGTGAATTAATGTTTCGATCCGTAGAGATTTAATTGTTAAGTTATGTGGGAGATCCATGATGAACATGCATGTTTTTTATGGATCATATGTTTTATGTGGTAATTGTTACGTGTTTTGCTACATGCTTTATTTGATTCAATAAATCTAAAATTAAGGAAGACTTTTATATGAATATAAAAATCTAGATTAGATATTATTTATTGAATAAATCGTATGCATGTGGCTATTTGATTTATTTATTGCACATATAAATTGTTATTATGTGTTTATGATTTAGTTTTTTTTTGTACCTACTTGTTTTCATACGCTTTATATTGATTGTATGTTGTAAACAAGGGTAATTTTTTCCAAGAAAAATTAATATGGACTAAATCATATCAAAATAAATGAATTGTTTTGAGATCTAATTGACATATGATTTGCGTTGATTGGAATTGCAATAACAACTTAACGGCCTACTCAACTTTGACAAACTATAAAGTTGGTATAACGCACTGCTGGTCATGTACCCGGTTAAGGAAGGAGGTGTTATGCTTCAGCGCTGACCAAATTCCGGCTTGCCTGGCGTTAAAGTTGGAATTACCTACGGTTATTATTTACATAATTCCTTAAGGATGATTTAACCGCAAAAAATCACATCCGAAGCACAATGAATAAGGTTATTGCTTTGTGCTTTAGCTAAGTTCTAGAAAAAGTACGGTGTGAATTTAGTTGTGGGTAAAATCTTAAATTGGTTTAACCAATACCTCAACTTGCAAATATATGATAAAATTTTAGTCTCACCAAAAAGTTTACTAAAAGTTTTATTAAACTAATGCTATGGAGATGTATGCATGATTTTGACATCGAAATTTATACCCTAAATTTTAAGTCTTATGCCATCTAATTGACGAACACTTGAAGTCACAATTGTCGTCATATGAGATTTTGGACGATGTTGTAATGGAGAGAAAAACTTCATGACTGAATAAGATTGCACATGAAGGTTTTACATTCTTTAGATTAGTCAACTTAATTGAGTTACTCAGTAAGATCTGGAAACTTAAGGCATAAAGAAGGGATGAAACATGTTTACAATGCAAAATTACTTTTGGCAATGTAAATCCCTTAAATATCTAGAAATTGCAAATTTGTTTGTCAGTCATTGTTCGACAAGTTACCATCTTGAATACTTTCATTGCTAGCAGATCAACTGATGTGATGAAATTATGTCAATTTGGATTCTAGTTTTCAAGGAAAATACTATGGTTATTACTACCGGGGTAATTTTATTTTCTTGAATGGTATTATCAAAAATACTAAGACTGAATTTTGTAAATTCTGTTACAAAATGTATTAATGCAACGTTACACCGTAAACGTGGTTTATTCATTTATTGATCTAAAACCGTATGGTTGAGGATAGAGTAAATTTAAAAGATAAACCTAAACTCTTTTCCATGAGTGAAGAAGGAGTAATAAGGATTTTAGAAATGTCAAATTCAAATCCATAACTCATAGCAAACTTTAATAGTTAAGAAAAGTGCATATTTTGAGTTATTAAAAGTTACGCTAATTGGTTATAAGGCAAACTAGCATATTTGTCTGGTAGTTGTGCTTTGACCATTTATAGGCACTACATACTATTGTGAGGTTGGTAGACCTATTAAGGAAGAAATTGCATGTCAAGTCTTTCAAGTTAAGAGAAATTGATGGATAAGTCATCATTTACAAAGTAGAGTACACTCTTAAACATTATAAGTAATTGTTACGAATGTGTTTTTCAAAAGTGTAAGAAAGTAAACACAACACTAATTATTTTCACCGATTATGAAACATTATCAATGTTGTCAAGTTCAGTGGGAGAATTGTATTGTATTACTGATTTTGAGTCTATTAAAACATTCTCTAATTCAGTGGGAGTTACAAGCCTTGTTGTCTTGGTAATAACCCATATTATCTTTAGTGTGTTCTAAGATAATTACTTTCGAATTGTTGACACTATTATCTTCAAAGGATATTCATGTATTGATTCCTGTTGATTAAGTGTTTCTACATCTACTTATAAAAACTAATATATGTGACACAATCATATTTTTGTAGACGAACGTTAGACGTGATGTTTATCTAATATATGAGGTTGTTCCATGCACAAGTGGGAGAAATGAACATTGTGTGCAAGAAACAACTCATAAAGATATGATTCTCTTGAAATCAAGATAAGAGACTAACAATTTAATTAATATTAGATGAAAGTTAGATCATGTGTCAATATGATTAAAAGAGTACTTAAAAGTATATATATCATTCACATTAAGAAACACTTGTTGTTTTAATTTAGTCATGTCAGAACTTGGACTAAATTGTAAACACAAAGGTAAAATATTCACTTGTCGTAAGATCAAGCATGGATTATTTTGCGGTTTCTTAAAATGGATAATTCTTTGAATGACATAAGATACATACAGTAATCTTATACTACTAAAGTAAAATATTTGTGTATTCTTGAAATTACATAAATAGTCATAGTAGTGAATTAACTTGAAAATATTATTGAAATCTAGTGGTGTTCATGATTACTTTTGTTATACGTGTTTATGATTTATTGAATAAAGTCACAAACATAAAGTCTTGAAAGACGTATAATATAAAGTAAGACGTTTATGTTTTAAAAGACATGGAAATGAAGTGACTTTGTATTAGAAGTACTTGATTTATAAAGCATGCAAAATGGTTAGGAAATCTATTATATCATTAAGATGATTTAGTTGGTATATAGGTAAGCCTAAAGATATATATTTATCTTAAATATTGTTAAGATTGACTTACAATATTTCCCTAAATGAAATATATCATTGTTATTGTATGTTCATTAGGAGAATCAAAATTCTCAATATGATGGTGATGTTTGATTCAAGATAACTATATCTTTCTTTATTCCAAAAGATATCAAGGTTAGAAAGTTGAGTATGACTTGAGCTAAGAAGATTAATAAGATTAACATTATATATGGAATGTGATGAATCACGTTATATCTTAAATAGAGTTCGGATTTTGCTAAACTACTTATGAAGTGGATTGTTTAGAAAATAAAGAGTATGGAACTGTCATTATGTTTTGTAATGTCCCATATAGATAACGTTGGAGTGTTGATCTATTTGCTATGTATTTAAAGAGTAATTTTAAGTTACTAAAAGCAAGTGGGAGTTTTGATCTTGAAAGATAAAATTACAAGATACATAATCTTCTAAAATACACTAGTAATTATCATAAGGTAGGCTTGTAAATGCTAACTCTCAAGATAAAGGAATTTGTGTCATAGGTCCGTAAGGATATCTCGGATATGCGATTTATATGCTGAGAATTATGAGTTACAAATAATTGTTGTGATTTGTTACCAAATATTGTTTTGGGTAAATTACTCATACTATGAATGTTATAGATGTTGTCCAAATAAGATAATCAATTTTAGATTTGGTTTATCTTAAATAGTTTGACTAGAAATTGGAGATAAGTTTCGTCAAAGGAAGAAAAATGCCAATTGTGGTTTTAATCTTTGTGTCGAAATTATATGGACAAAATTGTACACATATTTAGTGTATGTATTATGAATAGATTATTAATCACATTTAAGTAATTAATTGTGATTGAGTATTCTTTCCTAAACACATTAAATGTATAAAGATTTTGATGGTCATATTTTAAATTGAAAATTTTGGATATGTATGAACTATTTCTTGAATGACTACTTGAGCAAGGACTTAAGTAATCGAAATGAGTTTATTACTTCAAAATAAATCTTTGGAAAAGTACAAAATGCAATTATCCATGAATGGATAAAAGCATGCATCTAGGAGATTATTCTTATGTTTAATTTGAAATCCAAGATTGGATTTAAATTTGAATAAGATGATTTCTGAGTATTCCTAAAAGCTAGTGGGAGTATTATGATTATTTTCTTAAATTATATGTGTGACACCCTAGAATCGAGGTCATTAACGATACCCTAAATTACGCTAATTTTTGAAATTTTTATTAAATTATAATTTCTATAATTATAAGTATTTTGGTTAAAGCCGATGTTCGAGGTTATAATTTTTACGGTTGACGTTTTAAGAAGGACGATGATGATTACGATCCCGAGGGATGCCCAATTTCATATAATTTTTGACGATTTATCGATAATGTAATTTTTCGAGAATTTTATTTACGGTTCGTGTTAAGTTGAGTCGGGTGAGTTTTATAGCCTTCCAAGTACATTTAAAGTATCCCAAAAATATTTTGGAGCGTTCGGGAAGATTTCCGACTCCCGTAAAATTTTCAAAATTGACAAATGAGTCAAACCCGCAAAGTTTTGAGGATGTTTTTCATTTAAGGACAAAAGAAGCCAAATATTGCCTTTAAGCCCCTCCTAACCCACCAAAAAGGCCCAAACTTGTCATAAACACAAACACACACAACATTTACAAAAAAAAATCAAACACTCTCCCTCTCTTCTCTCTATCCGACGGACACCCCAAACCCACATCAAAAATTCACCAAAAATCTTTTTCCACTTGATTTTTCAAAAATCTAAGGTTAGACCACACTTAGTTTGGTCATTCCCCACATATTCATGTGCTCAAATCCAACATGCATTGATAAAATTTTTCAAGATTTTTTCCATATGATCCAAATTCGTTTTTGAGGCTAATAGAGCTAATGCATGTTGATAATTAAGTGTTATGGAAGTATAGACACCATGAAAACCCACCAAAATTAATTTGGTTGTGGTGATTGGGTCACCCAAACCCCACGGCAAAGGGGGTGTTTGGGGAGCCATGGTGGTTGTTGATTTTGCATGTTACATTTGTGTTTGGTTTGTTGTTTTAGGATGATTCATATAGGTCTTATTACTTGCATGTTCATTTTCTTTGATTCTTGATATTGAGATTGGTTGATCAATAGGGGTAGGATGGAAGTTTGATGTTAGGATATGTTTGGGAAGGCTTAGGATGATGTTTAGTGTTGGTTAGAAGTCTTGGAATCGAGTCTAAGCATGTTTTTGGTATGGTCATTTTTAGGCAGAAACATTTGGTCCATTTTATAAAAATAATTTTTGTTCCAGGTCTTGAAAACTAAATGTAGTGATAGAGGGTCTTTCTAGCTTTAATTTGGTATAAGGTAGAGCCCGTGACTCAAAACGAGCTAAAAGTTATGACATTTTAAAGATCGGGTACCGGGAGACGAGGACTTTCACAATCCGAATTTGTGCAAAGTTTTAGTCAAATCCCGAGGGTCACAAGTATAAATTGGTAAATGGTCAAGGGTCAAAATTTGGTCCCTAACCTGTATAAATGGGTCTATATGTTGACTTAGGTGTCAAGGAAGTCAAAGGTATTTTTCATATAGGTCAAAGTGGTCAAAATTGGTCGAAGCGCAATTTCAGCCCGTAAAATGTAGTCGTGGAAATGAGTTGCGTAACGGGTCGTAAAAGTGAAAACTTTTATTGGGCTTAAAAACATGTTATCTACAGGTCATATAGGATTTTTGGAAATTTTGTCAAATTTTATAAGCATGTTTTAATAAGGTAAAACAGCCCGTACTTTAGTCAAGTACCGGCGAGAATGAGTAAAAATGGACAACGTAGGTTATAAGAACGAATGGAATAAAATGAATGATACTTGTTGTTTTTGTTTTTGGCGTGAGTTATATTTGTCCTAAGTGACTTGTATATATGTATTTTATACAGTACCGTAAGTATTTAAATGAGATTACTCATTACGCGTTATTTGTGATAGGTGTTGATTTACCCGGGCATCCGTAACATCGTCAGTGATCACTCCTCGAACTACCGACTACTTAATATCTAAGGTGTGAATTTATAGCCTCGCTTATATTATTTCAAATTGTTTTACCCGCGAGGGAAATGCATGCTAGTTTTTAAAAAGGAACGTATATCATGAATGATTGTTAGACCCGAAAGTTGCCTTAGAATTGTGTTGAGTACCAAAGTTGCAAAAGTCCCTAAATTCATGAACTATTAACTATTGTCTTGCCCTCGAGTAGGGGGAAATAGCCGCTTATGCAATTTGTAGTACTACGGGGTTAACGACCCAATGCTAGCCGAGAAGCTGTACTTATAGTAAGTTCTGCGGTAGATTATTTTGTATGAGAAATAAGGTATAATTGCAACTGATGCCTTTAGAAGGGGCACTGGTTTCATCTGAATCATGCCGGTATATTTACGCGGGTGATTGAGTTAACGGATTAGTGTCATGAGCTTAAACACAATTGTCAGTATCCTGATTATAGTTTGTTTGATCGACAAGACTATAAATGATCACGAATGGTTTTTAGTATATATACGTTCAAATGGATTGTAAAACCTATGAATTCCACTCAACGTTTTCGTTGACCAAATTTTTGGCATGTGTTTCAGGTAACCGCTGAGAAGTAGGATGGAGCATGCATGGGATGGATGTTGTGTGTACGGCTTGGTGTCCGCTTGTTTTTCCCTCCTTTTCTACTTAAACAATTTTTATGTTTAATGTCATGTGGTTGTAAAACTGAAGTTTTTTTTTGGGTTGAGATTCATGGGGACCGAAAACGCTAAACTCTGTGTACTATTTGGGGTTGGAAAAACTGTGGACATGTATCATCTAACAATTTTAAATTTCAAGTTTTAAGTCGACGTCTTTTTAGCGTCGTTTGATGTATCTTGTGTGCAATGAATACTGTGTAGCACCCATTGTTGTAGTTCCGCTGCGCATAACAATTGTGGGGGTGTTACAGATTGGTATCAGAGCCACGAGTTATAGAGAACTAGGTCGTTTTTGAAAATCCTAAACTATAACTTTTGGTGTCGTAAGAAAAGGGTCCAAGCACACACAACTATCCTGCATGGCTCCGGTAAGATTTATTGTTGTATTTATGGCATTTGACGTATACTTTTGAGTAAAGTATATATGTGGGTAATTATTATATAAGTATGGAATTACTATATGTAGACGTTGAATTTTACGTGAAATATCCGACATCGTAATTTTCATATAAATCATGCATGAGCATCATATTATTACATTTCGGGCATATGTACCACCTTTGCATTGCATTTGCATGCATATATTTATAATTATTGTATAATTACTTATGTACCCTCCGAAATTCGCTGTTATTGCAGGAATGGCCGAGGTACCGCCTAACGATAACGGAAACGATTACGTCGTAGGTCACGAAGGGGGACCGTTTCCTCCGAACCCGCCGGACAATAATAATGGATGGATCGCTCCAGAAGACGAAATAGGGCCGGAAAACGACAATGGCGAAAGTGAGGTGGATAATTTCAGCATGAGTAGTGACGACAATGAGGATTCCGAAGAAGAGCCCGAGGAGCTATTGGATGATGGCATTCCCGAAGATGCCGTAGGCCAGACCGAACCCGATTTGTTTCAATCCCCGAATTCGCCGAAGGGTTATGAGGTACCACCGACCGGTCGTTATGAGCAGCAACCTTTTGATCGCCCGATGGACAATAGTAATGGGAGCAGTGGAGAGTCATCCAAGTCGCCATCGATTCATGAGAATATTGCAAGGGTCTATTTTCCGAGACCGAGTCACTACTGGGATCCCGCAGGTCGTTTGGGGAGGATGGAAAGGTTGATGTATGAGCGGTTTGTAGTTGAGACTAGGGTGATTAAGAAGTTTGATAAGACTGAAAGGGAACATCAAAGACTGTTGGAAAGGACTTCAAGAATTGCGTATGATGGGATGATGAACACAAGTGCCATCAACAGTTTGAAATCAATGGTTGCAAATTTAAGTGCTAGTCTTGACCGTGTGAGGGAAGATCAGATGAGGTTGTCGAGGATGCAGAGTTGGGAGCATCGTGTGAGGGATTCATTGCCCCCGGATTGGAGATTCGTGGACGATGTGGAGATGGAGGCGAACGACTTCATGGTTCAGCCGCCTACTGGAGGTGCTTGTATTTCGGTGGGAAATCAGGTAGCGATTGAGTGTGGATCCACATCAGGGACGAAAAAGGAAACAGAATGTGGGCCGGATGAGAAAGGAAAGGGGAAAGTGGATGATGTGGATGAGGACGTGAGTGATGAGGAAATCGAGGAAGACGACGACGAGCCGCCATCCAAGAGGCCGTGTGGATCACCACATGCCTAGTTACTTGTTTTGTATTTTTCTTTGATCATTGTAATAGAACTATTTTAGACCTTTGTATGATGGTATTATGACGAGAAACTCAAGTACTTGATGTTTTGTGGTGAACGATTGTAGTGGCATTACTTGTCACGATTTTGGTTAACTATCAATACAATCTATGTTACCTTTCATGATCTGTGATATGTCTTAAATTTGATCTTTTGTGGTGTGAATTGATGAATATTAGTAACTCCGTAGTGATGTGTCGTTGTATGTATTTTATGTCTGGGAGACTTGATATGAATACTTACATTGTTTTTCTATTTTTCTTGTCTTGCAGAAAGAGATATTCGATAACACCATGCCTCCAAAGTTGACTGCCGATCGTGTTAACACCATGATTCAGGAAGCAATAGCAAATGCGTTGGAAGCGGACCGAGCTGGGAGAAATCAGGATCCAGGAAGGAACGCGGGGAGACAACCAGCCCCGAGAGTGTGTACCTATTCTAGCTTTATGAAGTGCGGTCCCACGCAGTTCCGTGGAACGGGTGGAGCTTTAGAACTTAGACGGTGGTTGGAAAAAGTTGAAAGTACGTTTGAAATCAGTGGTTGTGCAGAAGCGGATAAAGTAAAGTTTGCAACAGCTACGTTTCTCGATGATGCGTTAAGTTGGTGGAATACCCAGGTAGCTACGGTGGGATTGGCTGTGGCGAATGCAAGGACGTGGAATGCGACCAAAGCTTTGTTGACCAAGAAGTTTTGCCCATAGGAGGAATTGGGGCAATTGGAGGACGAATTGAGGCATTTGACCTTGAAGAACAACGATATAGCTGCTTACACCCGGAGATTCAATGAGTTAAGTCTTTTGTGTCCGGACATATTTGCCAATGATGCCAAGAAAATGAAGCAGTATATTAAGGGTTTATCTAGCAACATCAAAGGTGAAACAACTTCGTCGAAACCTGGAACGTTTGATGAAGCGGTTCAAATGGCTCACGCTTTGATGGACGTTAAGCTTCAGGACAAGCAGAACTACATTGCCGAAGGCAACAAAAGGAAATGGGAAGCGGCACAAAGCAATCAATCCCAAGGCCAGAACCGAGGAGGAAACCGAAACAACCATGGGCCGAACCGTAATCAGCAGTTTAATCAAAGAAGGAATGAAGGGATGAGGGCAGTGACGAACCCTAGAGGTGTGAAAGTGAATCCCCATTGTGGAAAGTGCAATTTGTATCATGTTGGAAATTGCCCGCCGGCATGCGGCAAGTGTGGAAAGGCAGGTCATAGGACTGCTAGTTGTCGAACGGGAGGAGTAGCCACTGGGGCTAATGCTATCAGGATGAGAGGATGTTATAGCTGTGGAGAAAGAGGGCATGTGCAAGCAAATTGCCCGAAGACAGGAAACAGACGGGGAGGAAATAATGCGGCAGCTGTGTATCAAGTGGGAACTGCTGATAAACCACAAGGTCCAAATGTGGTTACCGGTACGTTTTTGCTAGACGCTTGTTATGCTAGTATTTTATTTGATTCTGGCTCCGACAAGAGTTTTGTAGACGTTAGATTTAGTCGTCATATCGATAGAGAACCGGTGTTGTTAACGACTAGTTATAATGTTGAATTGGCCGATGGAAAAATTGTTAGTACGAATTCTATACTGAAAGGGTGTACCTTGAAGTTAGGAAACTACGCTTTTAAAATCGACTTAATTGAACCTTGCAATTGATCAGTTCTAGTGTATACTCTAAGATCGATTTAAGATCAGGGTATCATCAACTGCGTGTAAGAGAGGAGGATATTCCTGTAACTGCCTTTCGTACGCGGTATGGACACTTTGAATTTCGAGTGATGCCGTTTGGGTTGACGAACGCGCCTGCTGTATTCATGGATCTTATGAATCGCGTGTGCAAGCCGTATCTAGATAAGTTTGTTATTGTTTTCATCGACGACATACTTATTTACTCTAAGAGTAAGGAGGAGCACGAGAAGCACCTAAGAAAGATTTTGGAGTTGTTAAGGAAGGAGAAGCTGTATGCAAAATTCTCTAAGTGTGAGTTTTGGTTGGAATCAGTGCAGTTTCTAGGTCATGTGATTGATAGTGAGGGAGTTCGTGTAGATCCTGCTAAGATCGTAGCAATCAGGGAATGGTCAGCACCGACGACGCCGACTGAAGTTCGACAGTTTTTGGGTTTAGCGGGGTATTATCGAAGGTTTATTGAAGGATTTTCGTTGATTGCGAAACCATTGACGAGGCTTACCGAAAAGAATAGGGTGTATGAATGGGGAAATGAGGAAGAGCTTGCTTTCGAAACGCTCAAGGATAAGTTATGTTCCGCGCCAATTTTATCATTGCCTGAAGGAACCGAAGATTTCGTAGTGTATTGTGATGCGTCTCGTAAAGGTTACGGAGCAGTGTTAATGCAACGTGAAAAGGTGATAGCTTACGCGTCGAGGCAATTAAGGAAGAACGAGGAGAACTAAACGACGCACGATTTGGAATTAGGAGCGGTAGTTTTTGCGTTAAAGTTGTGGAGACACTATCTGTATGGGACAAAGTGTGTTGTATTCACTGATCACAAGAGTTTGCAGCACATTTTAGATCAAAAGGAGTTGAATATGCGACAAAGACGATGGGTTGAACTATTGAGTGATTACGACTGTGAAATTCGCTACCACCCTGGGAAGGCGAATGTTGTAGCGGATGCTTTGAGTAGGAAGGAACGGGAAAAACCTTTGAGGGTTAGAGCTTTAGTGATGAGTGAGAGCGTTGACTTAACCAAAACCATACTGAAGGCTCAGGAGAGAGGATTGATGAAAGGTAATGTTGAAGCCGAGAACTTGGGACGAATGTTGAAACCTCTTTTCGTGATTAGGTCTGACGGACTAAGATATTTTGAGAATCGGATTTGGTTACCATTGTGTCCATCTGAGGAAGGAAAGCCTGGAGTTCGAGAATTGGTTATGAATGAGTCGCATAAGTCGAAGTATTCGATACATCCTGGATCGGATAAGATGTACCACGACCTGAAGAAAGTTTATTGGTGGCCGAATATGAAGGCGGATATTGCTCGTTACGTCAGTAAGTGTTTGACTTGCGCGAAGGTTCAGGCAGAACATAAGAAACCATCTGGATTGTTGGTACAACCGGAAATCCCGGAATGGAAATGGGAGAAAATCGCAATGGATTTTGTGACGGGTTTACCTAGGACTCCTAGTGGATGCGATATGATATGGGTAATTGTGGATAGGTTGACGAAATCTGCTCATTTCTTACCTATGAAGAAGACGGACAGCATGGAAAGACTCGCCAGCGTGTACGTGAAGGAGATCGTCTGTAGGCATGGAGTGCCGTTATCGATCATTTCGGATCGCGACAGTAGATTTACGTCGGAATTTTGGAGATCGCTTCAACGTGCGATGGGCACTGAACTGAGTTTAAGCACGGCTTATCACCCGGAAACTGACGGCCAGAGTGAACGAACGATTCAAACGATGGAGGACATGCTCCGAGCGTGCGTGATTGATTTTGGAGGAAGTTGGGAACGCCACTTGCCTCTGGTGGAATTTTCGTACAATAATAGTTATCATGCGAGTATCAAAGCGGCACCGTTCGAAGCATTGTATGGAAGGAAGTGTAGATCGCCCGTGTGTTGGAGTGAAGTAGGGGAAAGTCAATTGACTGGACCCGAAATGGTTTTAGAAACGACAGAGAAGATCGTGCAGATCAAGAACCGACTACTTGCTGCGAGAAGCCGACAGAAGAGTTATGCCGATAACCGAAGGAAACCGTTGGAGTTTGAAGTTGGAGATATGGTTATGCTCAAGGTATCGCCGTGGAAGGGTGTAATTCGTTTCGGGAAGAAAGGAAAGTTGAGTCCGAGGTATATTGGACCGTTTAAGATCGTTGAACGAATTGGACCAGTAGCGTACAAGTTAGAATTGCCGACCGAACTTAGTGCTATTCATGACACGTTTCACGTATCGAACCTGAAGAAGAGTTTGGCGGACAAGGAATTGGTGATTCCTTTGGACGAGATTCGACTAGACGACAAAATGCACTTTGTGGAAGAACCTGTGGAAATCATGGACCGGGAGGTCAAGCGGTTGAAGCGTAGTAGGATTCCTATTGTGAAGGTCCGATGGAATTCTAAGCGTGGACCGGAATACACCTGGGAACGTGAGGACTTTTTCAAGGAAAGGTATCCTCATCTGTTCCAGTAGCACGAAATGTGAGTACAAGAAGAGGCGAGCGCCGGGACGTCGCTCTCTTTAAGGAGGGGTGGATGTGACACCCTAGAATCGAGGTCATTAACGATACCCTAAATTACGCTAATTTTTGAAATTTTTATTAAATTATAATTTCTATAATTATAAGTATTTTGGTTAAAGCCGATGTTCGAGGTTATAATTTTTACGGTTGACGTTTTAAGAAGGACGATGATGATTACGATCCCGAGGGATGCCCAATTTCATATAATTTTTGACGATTTATCGATAATGTAATTTTTCGAGAATTTTATTTACGGTTCGTGTTAAGTTGAGTCGGGTGAGTTTTATAGCCTTCCAAGTACATTTAAAGTATCCCAAAAATATTTTGGAGCGTTCGGGAAGATTTCCGACTCCCGTAAAATTTTCAAAATTGACAAATGAGTCAAACCCGCAAAGTTTTGAGGATGTTTTTCATTTAAGGACAAAAGAAGCCAAATATTGCATTTAAGCCCCTCCTAACCCACCAAAAAGGCCCAAACTTGTCATAAACACAAACACACACAACATTTACAAAAAAAAAAATCAAACACTCTCCCTCTCTTCTCTCTATCCGACGGACACCCCAAACCCACATCAAAAATTCACCAAAAATCTTTTTCCACTTGATTTTTCAAAAATCTAAGGTTAGACCACACTTAGTTTGGTCATTCCCCACATATTCATGTGCTCAAATCCAACATGCATTGATAAAATTTTTCAAGATTTTTTCCATATGATCCAAATTCGTTTTTGAGGCTAATAGAGCTAATGCATGTTGATAATTAAGTGTTATGGAAGTATAGACACCATGAAAACCCACCAAAATTAATTTGGTTGTGGTGATTGGGTCACCCAAACCCCACGGCAAAGGGGGTGTTTGGGGAGCCATGGTGGTTGTTGATTTTGCATGTTACATTTGTGTTTGGTTTGTTGTTTTAGGATGATTCATATAGGTCTTATTACTTGCATGTTCATTTTCTTTGATTCTTGATATTGAGATTGGTTGATCAATAGGGGTAGGATGGAAGTTTGATGTTAGGATATGTTTGGGAAGGCTTAGGATGATGTTTAGTGTTGGTTAGAAGTCTTGGAATCGAGTCTAAGCATGTTTTTGGTATGGTCATTTTTAGGCAGAAACATTTGGTCCATTTTATAAAAATAATTTTTGTTCCAGGTCTTGAAAACTAAATGTAGTGATAGAGGGTCTTTCTAGCTTTAATTTGGTATAAGGTAGAGCCCGTGACTCAAAACGAGCTAAAAGTTATGACATTTTAAAGATCGGGTACCGGGAGACGAGGACTTTCACAATCCGAATTTGTGCAAAGTTTTAGTCAAATCCCGAGGGTCACAAGTATAAATTGGTAAATGGTCAAGGGTCAAAATTTGGTCCCTAACCTGTATAAATGGGTCTATATGTTGACTTAGGTGTCAAGGAAGTCAAAGGTATTTTTCATATAGGTCAAAGTGGTCAAAATTGGTCGAAGCGCAATTTCAGCCCGTAAAATGTAGTCGTGGAAATGAGTTGCGTAACGGGTCGTAAAAGTGAAAACTTTTATTGGGCTTAAAAACATGTTATCTACAGGTCATATAGGATTTTTGGAAATTTTGTCAAATTTTATAAGCATGTTTTAATAAGGTAAAACAGCCCGTACTTTAGTCAAGTACCGGCGAGAATGAGTAAAAATGGACAACGTAGGTTATAAGAACGAATGGAATAAAATGAATGATACTTGTTGTTTTTGTTTTTGGCGTGAGTTATATTTGTCCTAAGTGACTTGTATATATGTATTTTATACAGTACCGTAAGTATTTAAATGAGATTACTCATTACGCGTTATTTGTGATAGGTGTTGATTTACCCGGGCATCCGTAACATCGTCAGTGATCACTCCTCGAACTACCGACTACTTAATATCTAAGGTGTGAATTTATAGCCTCGCTTATATTATTTCAAATTGTTTTACCCGCGAGGGAAATGCATGCTAGTTTTTAAAAAGGAACGTATATCATGAATGATTGTTAGACCCGAAAGTTGCCTTAGAATTGTGTTGAGTACCAAAGTTGCAAAAGTCCCTAAATTCATGAACTATTAACTATTGTCTTGCCCTCGAGTAGGGGGAAATAGCCGCTTATGCAATTTGTAGTACTACGGGGTTAACGACCCAATGCTAGCCGAGAAGCTGTACTTATAGTAAGTTCTGCGGTAGATTATTTTGTATGAGAAATAAGGTATAATTGCAACTGATGCCTTTAGAAGGGGCACTGGTTTCATCTGAATCATGCCGGTATATTTACGCGGGTGATTGAGTTAACGGATTAGTGTCATGAGCTTAAACACAATTGTCAGTATCCTGATTATAGTTTGTTTGATCGACAAGACTATAAATGATCATGAATGGTTTTTAGTATATATACGTTCAAATGGATTGTAAAACCTATGAATTCCACTCAACGTTTTCGTTGACCAAATTTTTGGCATGTGTTTCAGGTAACCGCTGAGAAGTAGGATGGAGCATGCATGGGATGGATGTTGTGTGTACGGCTTGGTGTCCGCTTGTTTTTCCCTCCTTTTCTACTTAAACAATTTTTATGTTTAATGTCATGTGGTTGTAAAACTGAAGTTTTTTTTTGGGTTGAGATTCATGGGGACCGAAAACGCTAAACTCTGTGTACTATTTGGGGTTGGAAAAACTGTGGACATGTATCATCTAACAATTTTAAATTTCAAGTTTTAAGTCGACGTCTTTTTAGCGTCGTTTGATGTATCTTGTGTGCAATGAATACTGTGTAGCACCCATTGTTGTAGTTCCGCTGCGCATAACAATTGTGGGGGTGTTACAATATGTGTCAAATAGACATGTAAGAAAGTAAGTTTTCATTCAAATTAAATGTTGATTTGGTTTACATTTGAGATGAAACTTTGCTTTGGAGATTTAGAAAATAAGATATTCATAACCTTGGAACAAATAAATTTATTTATTTATGCGGTGGAAATACAACATAATATACCATGTAGTAAGTTTACATGGATATTTAGGACATGAAGAAATCTAAATCTGGTTTGAGAAATTCTCATGTGTGTCGTGTTGTATTTATATCATTCATAAAATACATGATGATTTGAATATATTAATCTATTTAAAAGTTATTAAATAACTTGTGTAATGAATATTCTGAAGGAATATGTTTGGAAGTAGAATAACATCATAAATCTTGGATCAGCTTCTATATTCTATGCATGAGTAATTTGTCAATAGTTGTGCAAATTATCATAGTCAACAAAATTTGGAGGTTTGTTTGAAATCAAACATTACATAATAGATATTAAAGGTAACGTATTTATATCGTTTATGACAAGTTGTAAAACTTGAAAAGATATAATTGAGGTAACACTCAATATTAGTCATGGGATCTTTGGAGATGACATGTTGACTAAAGTTGCATTATACATTAAAGAATTAGAATACTTTGAACTTCAAATGTGTTTTGGAAGTTTAGGAAATTGGTGAACAAGGATGTATCACAATTTTGATACGATGTGGCAATATCAAACTATTTGAATGCACATGTACAAGAGTTTCAATGAATTGAATTCTTGAAGAAAGTATTCTCAAAATTTCAATAGGTCAAGATTGGTTATTTTATTCTTTTCCAAACAAGTGCGAGTGTCATTGTTAGAGGCATAATGCATCGACCATGTTTTCATGCATTGATCTATTTAGTATCTGGATAAAGGATGTTAAGACATTATTATTTAACAAAAATAAAGATTGGGTTTCGTTTATTCTTGTTATCTAATTTTGTATCCTATTTTACATGTTTTAATCCATGAATATTATGATATTTCTAAATGTCCGTTGTCGATTAATAATATGGGAATATTATTAAACTAAGACAATTCAAAATAGTGACAGACGATAACATAGCTGATCCTTTTACTAAGGCTTTGCCTAGACCAAAGGTATATAAGCATGCCAAGGCAATTGGGCTGCAACTTGCTAGCGAATTCATGTAATAAATCTGTGATTAGATTTGGATAAAGGATGTTAAGACATTATTGAATTGATGAAATAAAGATTGAGTTTTGTTTATTTTCTGTTATTTGATTTTGTATCCTATTTTACATGTTTTAATCCATGAATAATTGTTATGTTCTAAATGTCCGTTGTCGATTAATAAAATGGGAGTATTATTAAACTAAGACAATTCAAAATGGTGACAGAGTATACTTGAAAAGTATATTGGTCAATTTTGGATGATATTTGATGAATCAAATCTTGGACTTATCCCAACTATATGATTTTACTTTATGGATCTTTGTCATCAAGTAAATCATAAATAGTTATCCTTAGACCTGAGATACCAGGAAACTGTCGTGGATCTAGTGCATTTCTGTGGAATAATCTAACGCTAAACATAACTGGAAATGATAGTTTGTAAAATCACACTTGTTTAGGAAAACGAAGTAAAAGCGGTAAGTATTAAGCGTACGTTTAGGAAAACGTAAACACTTATGACCCAAAGTGGGGATCGTTCTCAAGGAGGCTAGTGTGTTGTGTGATGAATTGATTAATGTTTGTGATTATATTTGAGAAAAAGAAAATAGAAATGGGGTGAGAAGAGAAAGACGGTTACGAAGACGGATCGAGCTAAGACAAAAAGGCGTTCACGTAAAACCGTAAAAAACTACAAAATTAAAAATTTTAAACCTAACAATTAATTAAAAGCTGAACTAAGTCTAAAATAATATAAATAAGAATAAAAATCCAATAAAAATATTTTAAAACCTTTTATTAATTAAATATTCAATTTTAAATGCTAATTAAGGCCCTAAAATTAAATATAATTAATCAGAATGTCCAAAATATTATTTTATTGAACAAATAACTTACTTATATTATCTAAAGACTAAAAAGTATTTTTCCTAAATTTTCAAAACTATTTTTCTATTTTTAAATCACTAAAAACTATTTTAAACTAAAATAATTATTAAAAAATAATAAAATAATGCCAAAAATAATTGGACAATTTTAAAAATCCTAAATTACTCTAATGAACAGTAGAAAAATGAAAAAGTTTGAAAAATATAAAAAATTTCACTAGAAGACAAAAACAGTTATAAATAAAACCCTAATTAACTTAAATTAATTCTAAAAAATAATTTAAAAGTGAACAGTGAAAACTTTTAATACTAAAAATCTTAAATTGTTTTTCTGAATCTAAAAAAAATTTGAAATCTAAAAATGTTAATTTTTTGCACTAAAGGACAAAAAACAGAAACTTAAAAGTAATTAAAAATGACTATTTAATCTAAAAATTACTAAATGAACAGTAAATTAAAAACTAATTAAACAGAAAAATCAAAAATAAAATTAGAAAAATTACAAAACTATTTTTAAGTCCTAATTCCAAGTTTAGACCACAAAATACAAAATTTCTAAAAAGCTGATAGTGACATGTTGGGATTTTTGTCCTTTTGTATAGCAGTACTAACTTGTGTGCTATCAGTGGGAACCTTTTTCCCACTGCTAGTGTATTTTTTGGTCAGAAAGCAATAAGCTTAAGAAAGCTTATTGTGAGTGCTTATTTTTGACAATAAGGCACCCCCACACCAATTGGGTTGTGGGGAGTCAGATAATGCACAAAAATCAGCAAGTCACTTCACAAAAATCTTCACAAAAGGCACACAAAGTTACTGATGAATGCTACCTTGTTTCTGATGAACAGTAACTATGCTACATGCACAAAAACGAATTTTAATGGCTTAACCTTGAACATAAGCTACCCAAATCACATATGAGAAATTCACAAACCTCAGTAGACCTTATATCTAGCAGCTTTTAAAATTTGATGAGCAAATTCTTACAAATCAGGTAGATAGAGGACTTGACTGTTTTTTGACCACTTTTCCAAATTTTTTAGCATGCAAATAGTTATGAACCCTACCAAAGTTAAAACCAAACTAACATACAACCTAACAATACCCTATTGAGTGTGTCAAACTGATTTTTAACCCAAAAATCTTTCAAATATCTCAGTTAACATGCAAATCCAAACACCCCTTTAAATTACTGAAAATGAAGATTACAAAGCAACCCTACTCAAAACCTAACCAAACTGACTTAAAACTAATCTAGCATGCATAATTCATCAAAAAAACCAAGAACCAACAGATTTAATGAACACTTAAGCAGATTTCACAACTTTCATACCCAATCACATAAAACTGAAAACTTGAAAATAAGGACACAAGGGACTACCTTGTGGGACCCACATCCAGGTCCCACAATGGCTGCTTTGCCATCTCCAAACAGACTCAGGTCTGTGCAGATCCTTGGACAAATCAAGCTCTCAATGAAACCTGCTAAGATCAACAAATGCAAAAACACAATACCAACAATCTGTTTTTTTTCTTACTTTTAAATCTTTCTCAAATAATCTTCTCAAAGAAATTCCTTTCAAAACACTTACACAAAACACTCACAATCTGGAAAACCAAATTTGGAAACAAGATTTCACCAAGAAAATCAATTTTTCAGAAACCTTTTTCTGAAAATTCAAACACAAAATGTTTGAAAAAAATATTAATGGAACTTAGATTCTACTCAAACATATACCAACTTTTAAAAAATCATAAAAGGAATTACATTAAACAAACACCAACTTTATATTAATTTTAAAGGGATTACAATTTTTTTTGAGTAAAAATCTGGAACAAGCCCAATCACATGTTGATAGGTGCTTTATATAGATACTAAGAGAACTATCTAGATACTGGAATAAAGAAATAATAAACTGAAAACCCTAATGCATAAAAATCCGAAAATGCCCTTGTTCTTGACTTGGAATCTTGGTCAAATTGGCAACATGTGATGGCCAGTTGTTGTTGGATGATCCTGGACGCTTAAATAGCCTTTGGGAACAAGTTTGGATGAGAACCCTTGATCCTGTCTCCTTTGGGGTTTTGTGAAGAAAGGGACGGGGCAGGGGATGGTCCCACTGCCCATGTGGTAGTGTTGGGGTCATGGTTCTAGTGTGGGTTTTGGTGAGGATGGGCTGAATCAAGGATCTGGAAGGTTTCAACAAAAACCCCTTTGCATAAAAGTTGATTGGGTCTGGGGATTAACTAGGGTTTATGGGGTAATTAGGGTGGATTAGATCCGTTTTGGGGGTGGTTTTATTTAAATAAGTTGTTTGGTGGGAAAAATTGGGGGTTTGACCTTGGTTGACTGGGTTTAATAAATAAATCGTGAGTGGGGTGTGACTGGGATGGGAGTGGTGAGGTGGAGGAGTGTGAGTGGTGGAGTGGGATGATGTGGAGGATTGGTTGGCTGGGAGAGGTTGTGTTGTCTTGGCAGATTAGGTCCTCAAAGTTCCTTGTTTCTTTTACTTTGTATAAAACAGCAAATAATCCCATTTCCTTTGTAATTAACTTTGGCAGATTGTCAGTTTTGGCACAACCTTTTTACAAACTTGTTTCAAGGACATTTTATGCACTTTTCTCATTCTTCAAGGGTTGTTCTTGTACAATGCTCAAACTTTAGGGATTTTTCTTGTACAAATGACTTCTCCAAGGGCCTTTCTTGCCAAATCTTCAAAAATGAGGGACCAATGTTGACAATCTTCAATTCTTCAAGGACCATTTTGGGAAATTCTTGATTCGGGTCCGATTCATTGTGCGGCTTCGTTTCCCATGTTCGTTTTTGATTGATTCTTGTGATCTTTTTGTCATTTCCTCAATATCCGTACCTAAAATACACAAACAACAAACACGAGCATATATTGGCAGTTTTAATGATATTTTATGCATTTTAAGCCCGATTTGGACGATGAGACTATGTATAAAAGTAGTCTCTACTAAACCATTGTCGTGCCCTCACGCAATGCTAGAATAAAGTATCATAGCACCTCCAAAATTCATTTTTATTCACTTTATTGAATGATAAACTAGCTACACTACTACTATTACTACTACATGCGTTTTAGACATAATGTATGATTTTCATCGCAAAATGGGACGTTTAGGTTCATAGAATAAGAACATGTGAATGCTTTGTTAGAAATAATTTCATCGTCCTCGATTTTCACCTTAATTCCATGCCAAGCGTGAAACGAGATCATTGTCATTATAAGTTAGTAATGCTAACACTACTCATATGCCCTAATCACGTACTTATCCTCCCATTATTCCTAAGTTGTATCTCTTATATTTTATTTTGTCTTGAATGTTTCACGAAGATACATTGTTTGACTTATGTGATAATAGAGATTTAGGTCTAAAAATAGAGTCCTAACAGTGTAACCAAGACCATCAAATCAATAAACCCTCCTAATAGACAACGATGTCAAAAAATTAAGTTGACAAGAAGGATCGATAAACACGGTTTTATAACGGTTTTGAACATGAGACTTATTACCAAGACTTTTATACGCCCCCTAACGGAAGGGCCTTATTATCTTTGGTTTACCTCCATCTTTTATTCAACTTCGCCATGAAGCTTTTATTATGACTTCGGTCTTGCCTTGCCTTTTATTATCCGCCTCATCGGTGGTTTTATTAGCCAAAGACGTATATCCTCACGCTAAAGCGAATTTTGGATCTTTAAAGCTTCGAAGATTAAGGCTTGATTCACTTTCAATTTTGCATAGATTTTTCGGCCTTGTGGGGCTTCAAATTGTTTGCTAGATTTAGGTGAGCACTTGAAATCTTATTATTGGGTGAAGCTTTCGATTATTCGGGTGCCAATACTTCAAAACTGTGACGCTGGCGATACCTTAATGTCTTCCCAATTTAATTACACGGAAGCTACTAGAAAAGACTAGAAACCCAATAATCCTAACTAAACCGCTAAGTCAATATTTATTAAGCAAAAAATATTTACATGCGAAGGGAGAATAAGCAAACAATGAGAACACATGAGTTTTTGAAAGAATACGAGTACTCTACGTTTAGCATAGTAACTTATAATTAACTCTATTATTTCTCGTCCTCATTTAAGAGACTTAGCCTAATGTGAAGTTAAGGAATCAAAGCTAAGTGCTCAACACGCACGGTCGAGTCAAAAATTACTCTTATTCTCGCCATCGGAAAATCTACATTCGTGTCTTCAAACACTTATAAAACATGAGAAAAATTTTAAAATTTGGCCATTTTTAGCGTTATTTTGCAACAAAAACGATAACAAAAAGATAAACTTTGGAAAGCGTGAAGGTTTGGCAAGGCAAGTATCTATTCACCCCCCCCCCCCCCCATACTAAAGTTAAACATTGTCCTCAATGTTTCGAGTCTAGGGGTGCAAACACCCCCATACTAGAGACGTAGTCGAATGCCTAATCTAGCATGGAAAGGGTGTAACCAATAAATTAATAGCCGTTTATGAAGTGTGCTAAAAACCTAAGGTTAGAACCTCAAAGGATATATCATTTGGATATTGAGAAAGTCTTCAAAGCAAACGATCGAGTGCTCCCATAAAACGAACACGAGAGGCTCCAATCGTGAAGATCATGATCTAAAAACCACAATGCACAAACAACCACGAAACAAAGGTTGGAAGGGCACAAATCCCCTCACATTAAACTAATTAGAAAGCAATAATATGTACATGGGATAAGCATGGGTCTCCCCCACGAGGCACCTTGTTTTTGATAACCGAGTCAAAAGCTCGACTCGAATCCCCATAAATGTGATCATTTAGGGATAATCTTGGTATGGTCAATTTTTAGTGGGGCTTACATGATAAACAAGGCCCAAAAACAACCTGTATAAAGGACTAAGTCCTTTGATGGTGCAAAATACCAGGGTCGAAGATGGCGTTTTCGTTTTCATTGGAAAAATAAATCAACGCCACTTCATCGTGAGTCAACACAAACCCAAAGGGTTTCAAGAAAATAGGTGAGAAGAAATAGAAGGGTGGGACAATGGGTAAGTCATACAAACACTGAGCTACTCGAGGTAGACTCGCACCAATCAAATAGAAAGATTTTCCATTTATTGCATTGGTGGAAGACCGAGATTTCCCTTTATAAGCAATTCCAGGATCAAATATCTCGTCCTCGGTGGAGAAAGGGAAGGGAACATAAGGGGCTTCCCCCACACTAAGTCCACACAAAGCATCGTCAAAAGGAGAAGACGAGCTTGTAGTACTCAATACACGTGGTGATGACGGAGTTAGAGTTGTAGAAAAATCTTTTAAATTTAATTCAAAATCTTTTCCTTTTTCATCTTTTAAACTCTCCTTGTGAAAACCCGATTTAATTATGTCAAAAATATTTGGTGTTTCTAAAGCAATGTTAGTCACACTAAAAATTCTCACATTTGAAAACCGTTTTGGCAAAGGTGGTGGTAAGTTCTCAAAACGTTTGTCAACAAAGAAAACTTCCCCATCGGGATTAACATATTCATCATCCGAAGAATCATTCACAATTGGAAGCGTAGGCTTAACACTCTTAACCTCCACCGGCGGAGGGGATGGAACTTCATTTTTATCATCAACTCCTAAAACTCTTTTTGAAATCTTTTTGCAAATGTTTTTTATGGGATTGACATTGTACAAAGACGTGATAGAATACACATGAGAAAGTGTGGAGTTTTGAGTTGCATTAATGACAAGTTCTTCCTCATTGAAACGAAGAGTGATTTTCCTAGCATGCACATCGATAAGTGCTCTCGAGGTATCCAAAAACGATCGACCTAAAATTAAAGGAACTTTAGGATCGACGGGAATGTCAACAACAATAAAGTCTACGGGATAGTAGAACTTTCCAACTTTCACAAAGACGTCCTCGGCTACTCCACAAGCTAGAATCGTAGAATGATCGGCCATCTCGATTGACATTCTTGAAGGAGTGAGATTGGGAAGATTGAGCGATTTAAAAATCTCAAGAGGCATCAAATTAATACTAGCACAAAGATCGGCCAAGGCGTAGCATTCCTCCATGTCTTGTATAGCACATGGGATTAAAAACTTGCCGGGATCACCGACTTTTTGAGGTATGCGGCTAAGAAAAACCGATGAACAACTAGACGATTTTTGCAATTTCTCTTTGTTATTCAACATACTCTTGAAGTTCGCGGCAAATCGAGGCATCATGACTAAGGCGTCGGCAAAACTTATATTAAAATGCAAGTCACGAAACATTTTCATAAAAAGTTCAAATTGATAATTATTTCGTTCTTGTGCCTTTTCCTTGTCTCGTCTTGAAGGGTAAGGTAAGGGTGGTGTGGGTTGGGGCATAGGCATAGGCAACGGCCTTGGAATCTCGGGTTCCATGATTGGTGTTGGTTCAACCGTAGGTGTGGTTTGAGCGGTACTTCGTGGGATTGGAATTTGCTCCTTTTCTACCACCACCTCGGGTTCTTTCTCTTTTTCCTTCTCCATAGAAGTACTTAAACGAGAAATGGGTTCTTTGAAAGTTTTACCACTACGAGTAGTAATAACCTTCAATTCTCCTTTCGGGTTCACGATGGTATCACTAAGAAGACCACCCGAAGAAGAAGGTTTACATATGATAGCTTCAAACATTTTTCCCATGGTCTTCAAACTTAGATTGCCTAGCATCCGCTTTTAACAACTCTTGCTTAATCTCATGTTGACCTTGCTCCATTTTTTGTTGATTTTGTTGGAGTCGTTGAACATTTCCTTCCATTTTATTAGCATGATTCTTAAGTTCATTAGCAAGTTCGTTTTTAAGCTCGTTTTTCAACACGGATCTTAAGCTAACCATTTCACGTTGCATATTGTCAAACTTAGCATCGTTTGCTTTAGCATAATTCAAAAACTCTCCTTGAAGATTTTTGGTGTGATCATTTTGAAAACCTTGTGTGGTAGTTTGAAAATCATGGTTTTGGTTTTGGTTTGAAATTTTCCCATTTCCACTTTGATAATTACCCTTGTTGTAATTCCTTTGATTGCCTTAATAATTACTACTTTGATTGTTGTTTCGATAGTTATTAGCATTTTGATTTGGTGGAGCTTGATTTTGGCGGGAACCTTGACCGTTTTGGTTATAAGTTCCCGTGGCTACATAAGCACTCGAAGTGTTACCATCCGCGGTAATGCACCCGGAAAGATCATGAGCTCCACCACACGACAAACAACTCTTAGCAACCGCTTTAACCGAAGCGGAATTCGAAGCTTCTTGAGCTTTCCAATGGGACATAAGGTTAGCAAATCTATCAAAAACCGATTTTCTTCATTTGCTTCATCATGTAAGGCATTAATGCTACGAGACGATGGCGAGCCCATTTTGGCAACACTCGGTGTGTTACGAGGGCTATAAACCTTAGACCTATTCTCAATTATGACCAAAGCTTCTTCAACCGTTTTACACAAAAAATTACCACCTGCGGCGGCATTTAAATAATCTCTTTCATGATCATTAAGTCCATTGTAAAACATGTCAATTTGGTGCAAGTCGGAAAAACCATGATGAGGACATTCATGTAACATCTCCTTAAACCTATTCCAAGCCGTTGAAAAACTTTTATTTGATTCTTGTGAAAACTTTGAAATCTCGTTTTTCAAATGCGTAGTCTTAGAGGGCGGAAAAAATTGGTTCAAAAATTTCGAAACGAGATCCTTCCACGTCAATATAGAATTGGGTGGCTCTTTCTCTAACCAAATTTTAGCGGGCCCCGCTAAGGAATACGGAAAAAGCATCATCTTAATCGAGTCATTCGAGACATCCTTAAATTTGCAAGTAGCGGTAAGACGATTGAATTGGCGGATATGGTTGTGGGGATTGTCCTTCTCATCACCACGGAATTTGTTGTTTTGGATCATCGACAACAAACCCGTTTTCACCTCAAATTTCGCCGCAAGGATAGCGGGAATCACAATAGCTTCTCCATAACCCTCGGTGGGTGCTTGAAGTAACTCCATCATAGTTCGATTCGCCATGGTTGGTGCTTCTCTTACAATGGGTTCGTCAATAGGAGACTCCTCACTAGAATGAGTTGGAGTGGGAGTTTTGTTCTTTCGTCTACGTGCACGTTTTGCTTAATTACGAGTTAGCATAAACGTCACGTACAACGAGGGGACGAGCAAAGAAGATTCTTTTTGGTGTTTTGTATTTTTCAATTTTTTTGTGGTTTTTTATTGTTTTTACTTTTTTGGATTTTGGAATTGTATTAGGTAGACACAAATCTACAAATCTCCTCCTTAATCAAATCTCTCGATTAAAGAAGCCTCAAGGAATGAAAACGATCACGTGAAGTGAACACCTTCGATGACTTTAGAACGATGGTGGAACACCAAAACGTTCAAGAGGGTTTAATCAATAGAAACCAAGAAATATATATATATATATATATATATATATATATATATATATATATATATGTAATAATACTTTGGGCGGCAAAACCCTCGATTAGCCTTCAAAATCAAAATACGCACAAGCAAGCGGAGGAAACGAGGCGGCGCGAAGCACTTAAGAGCCTTTTTCCTTTAGGTCGTGAAATACAACCGCCTTATACCCACCTTATAGTTTGTATTTTTCAAAATCGAGCTTCACGAAAGTATTTATCTATTTTTGCCTTTTTCTTTGGTTTGAGATTCGAATACAATGATTGGGTAATGACCTCCCAAGTCAAGGTTGTGATTTCTCACGTATTTGGAGTACTTGTGAATTTATTGTTCTACGTATACAATATAGTAATAATATTCACACAAAAATCGAAAACCGATAATACGTATTAGTAGAGTGCTACTAATACAAATACTAATTATGGATAGTATATAAAAACAACAATTGCAATCAAAACACAACACGCCTCCCCGGCAGCGGCGCCAAAATGATAGTTTGTAAAATCACACTTGTTTAGGAAAACGAGGTAAAAGCGGTAAGTATTAAGCGTACGTTTAGGAAAACGTAAACACTTATGACCCAAAGTGGGGATCGTTCTCAAGGAGGCTAGTGTGTTGTGTGATGAATTGATTAATGTTTGTGATTATATTTGAGAAAAAGAAAATAGAAATGGGGTGAGAAGAGAAAGACGGTTACGAAGACGGATCGAGCTAAGACGAAAAGGCGTTCACGTAAAACCGTAAAAAACTACAAAATTAAAAATTTTAAACCTAAAAATTAATTAAAAGCTGAACTAAGTCTAAAATAATATAAATAAGAATAAAAATCCAATCAAAATATTTTAAAACCTTTTATTTATTAAATATTCAATTTTAAATGCTAATTAAAGCCCTAAAATTAAATATAATTAATCAAAATGTCCAAAATATTATTTTATTGAAAAAATAACTTACTTATATTATCTAAAGACTAAAAAGTATTTTTCCTAAATTTTCAAAACTATTTTTCTATTTTTAAATCACTAAAAACTATTTTTAAACTAAAATAATTATAAAAAAATAAAAAATAATGCCAAAAATAATTAGACAATTTTAAAAATCCTAAATTACTCTAATGAACAGTAGAAAAATGAAAAAGTTTGAAAAATATAAAATTTTTCACTAGAAGACAAAAACAGTTATAAATAAAACCCTAATTAACTTAGATTAATTCTAAAAAATAATTTAAAAGTGAACAGTGAAAACTTTTTATACTAAAAATCTTAAATTGTTTTTCTGAATCTAACAAAAATTTTGAAATCTAAAAATGTTAATTTTTTGCACTAAAGGACAAAAAACAGAAACTTAAAAGTAATTAAAAATGACTATTTAATCTAAAAAATACTAAATGAACAGTAAATTAAAAACTAATTAAACAGAAAAATCAAAAATAAAATTAGAAAAATTACAAAACTATTTTTAAGTCCTAATTCCAAGTTTAGACCACAAAAGACAAAATTTCTAAAAAGCTGGTAGTGACATGTTGGGCTTTTTGTCCTTTTGTATAGCAGTATTAACTTGTGTGTTATCAGTTGGAACCTTTTTCCCACTGCTAGTGTATTTTTTGGTCAGAAAGCAATAAGCTTAGGAAAGCTTATTGTGAGTGCTTATTTTGGACAATAAGGCACCCCCACACCAATTGGGTTGTGGGGAGTCAGATAATGCACAAAAATCAGCAAGTCACTTCACAAAAATCTTCACAAAAGGCACACAAAGTTACTGATGAATGCTACCTTGTTTCTGATGAACAGTAACTATGCTACATGCACAAAAACGAATTTCAATGGCTTAAAACTTGAACATAAGCTACCCAAATCATATATGAGCAATTCACAAACCTCAGTAGACCTTATATCTAGCAGCTTTTAAAATTTGATGAGCAAATTCTTACAAATCAGGTAGATAGAGGACTTGACTGTTTTTTGACCACTTTTCCAAATTTTTTAGCATGCAACTAGTTATGAACCCTACCAAAGTTAAAACCAAACTAACATACAACCTAACAATACCCTATTGAGTGTGTCAAACTGATTTTTAACCCAAAAATCTTTCAAATATCTCAGTTAACATGCAAATCCAAACACCCCTTTAAATTACTGAAAATGAAGATTACAAAGCAACCCTACTCAAAACCTAACCAAACTGACTTAAAACTAATCTAGCATGCATAATTCATCAAAACAACCAAGAACCAACAGATTTAATGAACACTTAAGCAGATTTCACAACTTTCATACCCAATCACATAAAACTAAAAACTTGAAATTAAGGACACAAGGGACTACCTTGTGGGACCCACATCTAGGTCCCACAATGGCTGCTTTGCCATCTCCAAACAGACTCGGGTCTGTGCAGATCCTTGGACAAATCAAGCTCTCAATGAAACCTGCTAAGATCAACAAATGCAAAAACACAATACCAACAATCTGTTTTTTTTTTTCTTACTTTTAAATCTTTCTCAAATAATCTTCTCAAAGAAATTCCTTTCAAAACACTTACACAAAACACTCACAATTTGGAAAACCAAATTTGGAAACAAGATTTCACCAAGAAAATCAATTTTTCAAAAACCTTTTTCTGAAAATTCAAACACAAAATGTTTGAAAAAAATATTAATGGAACTCAGATTCTACTCAAACATATACCAACTTTTAAAAACTCATAAAAGGAATTACATTAAACAAACACCAACTTTATATTAATTAAAAAGGGATTACAATTTTTTTTGAGTAAAAATCTAGAACAAGCCCTATCACATGTTGATAGGTGCTTTATATAGATACTAAGAGAACTATCTAGATACTGGAATAAAGAAATAATAAACTGAAAACCCTAATGCATAAAAATCTGAAAATGCCCTTGTTCTTGACTTGGAATCTTGGTCAAATTGGCAACATGTGATGGCCAGCTGTTGTTGGATGATCCTGGACGTTTAAATAGCCTTTGGGAACAAGTTTGGATGAGAACCCTTGATCCTGTCTCCTTTGGGGTTTTGTGAAGAAAGGGACGGGGCAGGGGATGGTCCCACTGCCCATGTGGTAGTGTTGGGGTCATGGCTCTAGTGTGGGTTTTTGTGAGGATGGGGTGAATCAAGGATCTGGAAGGTTTCAACAAAAACCCCTTTGCATAAAAGTTGATTGGGTCTGGGGATTAACTAGGGTTTATGGGGTAATTAGGGTAGATTAGATCCGTTTTGGGGGTGGTTTTATTTAAATAAGTTGTTTGGTGGGAAAAATTAGGGGTTTGACCTTGGTTGACTGGGTTTAATAAATAAATCGTGAGTGGGGTGTGACTGGGATGGGAGTGGTGAGGTGGAGGAGTGTGAGTGGTGGAGTGGGATGATGTGGAGGATTGGTTGGCTGGGAGAGGTTGTGTTGTCTTGGCAGATTAGGTCCTCAAAGTTCCTTGTTTCTTTTACTTTGTATAAAACAGCAAATAATCCCATTTCCTTTGTAATTAACTTTGGCAGATTGTCAGTTTTGGCACAACCTTTTTACAAACTTGTTTCAAGGACATTTTATGCACTTTTCTCATTCTTCAAGGGTTGTTCTTGTACAATGCTCAAACTTTAGGGATTTTTCTTGTACAAATGACTTCTCCAAGGGCCTTTCTTGCCAAATCTTCAAAAATGAGGGACCAATGTTGACAATCTTCAATTCTTCAAGGACCATTTTGGGAAATTCTTGATTCGGGTCCGGTTCATTGTGCGGCTTCGTTTCCCGTGTTCGTTTTTGATTGATTCTTGTGATCTTTTTGTCATTTCCTCAATATCCGTACCTAAAATACACAAACAACAAACACGAGCATATATTTGGCAGTTTTAATGATATTTTATGCATTTTAAGCCCGATTTGGACGATGAGACTATGTATAAAAGCAGTCTCATCAGGTAGCAATAAGGATTATTTCCGGAAGTGTTGCAAAGTTAATAAGTTTTGCTTGTAGTCAAAATGGGATTCGTTTCCTTCAAAATTTATTTTGAAGTATAATACAGCTGGGCCCCTCGGGGAAGTAGTAAGATATTTGTGCGTCCGCACCCAAATTTGTTTTTGGTGATCTTGCTATATCCGTAAACGAGAAACAGAATGGTTAGTGTAAGGAATGACTGAGATGCATATCCTATTAACGTTATATTTGAAATGAAAGGATAATAATAATGATAGTAAATCATTAAAAGGTTTTATCCAAGAGACCTTACTCGAGATCGGATTAGGGCATTGGCGTGTAACTAGACGCTAACCAATGTGATTACGATATTTTGAAATATGTCCAAGTGGGAGCTGAAAGTTTTATGGACTTATATTTAAATAGTCGTGTGTTAGGATCGAACTCGGGATTACGGGATTGCACACATTACGTAAAGGGTTAATTTATTTATTATATATATTTTATATATTTATTAAATTAAACCGAAGCTTAACTAACGATCGTTAATAATTAAAAGTTAAGTATAAATGAGCGTTACGGAATTAAATAGAAGAGAAAATAAGGAAACGGGAAAGTTCCGGAAGACCCCATGGGTGGGCTTCCACCGCCGGTTATACAAGGCCCAAGGGGGGATTTTGTTTCCTAATTGGTTTATTACTTGGAGAATAAGATTTGCCAAGCCTATATAAACACCCCATGGCTTTCATTATTTTCCATCCCACACTCTTTTCTTTCTCTCTTCCTGCGACTAAAACCAAAGGCAAACACCCTCTTTAGGGTTCCTTTTAACCTTTGGTTTTGGTTTCTTTGTTTGATCAACTCCAAAGGAAAAACACATTTTTTAGGGTTCCTTTTATCCTTTGGTTTTGGTTTAGCAATAATCTAGTCCTAGCCCCTCTCTAGGGTTGTTGGGTAGATATTCCACAAGTGTAGAAGCTCGGTTTACATGTGCTAGAATCACGGTTAGCTCGTTGTATTACGTGTGTACAAGAACGTAATGTTGTCTTACTTTAGAATACATCTTGGTTATGTTCGTCATAAACCCTAATTGGTGATTCGTTGGTGATCTTGTGGATCTTCACTAGGATAAAGGTATATAACCCTAATTCGATTAATTATAATTGTGTTATTATTATGATCTTTTTAAATCGCTTCCGCTATGTGTGCTTTGATCCATATTAGGGTTTTTAATAATTTTTATGAACTTCATAAACCATCATGATCATATTTTTATTTTGATATCTAAGCATCATTGGCGCCCAAAAAGCGAGTAGAAGAGTGTTAAAAGCCTTTTAACTAAAGCTCTTAACATCAGCAACTCTATTATATTTATTGCCTTAGGATTTAGTAATAAACTATTGTAATGTTTGTTCTCCCACCTATGTGGCACCAAAATTGGTTTCTATCTTCAACATTTCAAATGTTTTAATTGTAGTTCATATTAGCTTCATGTTACACATATTAGTTAGCTCATTAGAGGATTTAATATGAACTTATTCAAATATGAACTCGTTATGATAGTCAATGAATGAGTAAACATGCGTAATGCCTAAAGCTTTCTAGTTAAACCATGTGGTTAGTTAAAATTACAAAGGCAATGGGTAATAAGCCATCGTCAGCGTGTCCGTGTGCCTTCTTAGCAGTTCACGGTCACTTCCACCTTATTAGCATCACCCTATGACGTGTTGGTTGTGTTGTTTCGGGAGAACTTGGTCCTACAGACGACCTAGTTGCGTAAGTTGTCGATGTTATTGTTGTGTGCGTGATTTTGGTTTTTGTCTAGTACATTACACTAAAAAACATATGGTGTGTTCGAAAATCAACTTATCTTGTTGTAATATAGGCTTAGAAAAGAAACACAATATAGAGTAATAGAGGTGAGATGAGATTCATCCATTATTTGGGTAGTCCACCGTAACACTTGCCAATTATTTGACTGAATTGTTCTAAATCATGCCATGGCTGGTGGATATACTGCATCAACAATATACACACGAAATTAAGCACAAAAACATTAAGATGTGATATCAAGTTTACGTATATACCTCTTTCACATGTTTAACAGTAACACGGGAAGAGGAAGAGACGAAAGCTTCATACTACTGAAAGTTTATGGACATAAAATTAATAGTCGTATGATAGGATCGAACTCGGGATTACAGGATTGCACACAATACGTAAAGGGTTAATTTTATTTATTAAATATATATTTTATATATATTTATTAAATCAAACCGAGCTTAACTAAACGATCGATAAATAAATTAAGAGTTAAGTTAAACGAACGTTATGGAATTAAATAAAAGAAAAGAAGTAAACGGAAAGTTCCGGAAGCCACCCTTGGTGGGCTTATGGGTCGACAGCTACAAGAAGAAAAGGGGAAGAAAAAGGATTTGTTTCCTTATTCGTTTATTACTTGAAAACCAAGTTTTTCCAAGCCCTATATAAACACCCTATAGCCTCATAAATTTTCCCCATCCCTTTTCCTCTCTCTCTTTGTGCGATCGGCGATAAACACCCCTTTATGGTTCTTTGGTTTTCGAATTAGCTAAAATTCCACAAGTGTAGAAGCTCCGTTTGCAAGTGCTAGACTCACGGTTAGCCCGTTGCATTGCGTGTATACAAGAGCGTAATATAGTTTTGCTTTAAACTATATCTTGGGATTATTCTTCACAAACCCTAATTGTTGATTCGTTGGTGATCTTGTGTATCTACGCTAGGATAAAGGTATGTAACCCTAAACGATTAATTATAATTGTGTTAATATGATCTTGTGAAATCGCTTCCGCTATTACGTGCTTTGATCTTTATTATGATTATTTAATTGTTATGAATGTCATAAACCATCAGTGGCATCGAGAGCCGTTTTAACATGTTATAGTTATCGAGATCTAAAGGTTTTTAACTAATGGTGATTAGAGTTAAAATTACATGTTGTTTCTTAGGTTTTAACAAAAACTAGGATTTTGTTTTTTTGATTTTTTAAAAAAAATCAGCCTAGCCGAATTTTATTTAAAAAAAATAAAAAAAAATTGTAAACCCTAAAATTACATGGTATAATCTTTAGATGATTGCATGGATTAATTGTTATGTCATGTATGGTTACGATCCGTGGTATTTTAATTGTTAAGATTATGTGGGAGATCCGTGATGAACATGCATGTTTTTTCACGGATCATATGAGTTTATATGCTATTTGCTTTATTTGATTCAAAAGTTTTAAAATTAGGGAAGACTTTTATGTTTATAAAAACCCTGGATTTTATGTTCTTTGAATAAATTGTTATGCATGTGGCTAGTTGATTTAGTTTTTTTTGTACATACTTGTTTTCATACGTTTTTATACTAATTGTATGTTGTAAGGGTAATTTTTCAAGAAAAATTAATATGGACTAAATCATATAAAAATTTAATGAATTGTTTTAAGATCTAAATTACATATAATTTGCGTTGATTGGAATTGCAATAATAAATTAACGGCCTACTCAATTTTGACAAACTATAAAGTGGGTATAATGCATCGCTGGTCATGTACCCGGTTAAGGAAGGAGGTGTTATGCTTCAGCGCTGACCAAATTCCCGGCTTGCATGTGCGTCAAAGTTGGAATTACCTACGGTTATTATTTACATAATTCCTTAAGGTTGATTTAACCGCAAATTCACGTCCGAAACACAACGAATAAAGTTATTGTTTTGTGCTTTAACCAAGTTCTAGGAACGTGAGGCGTGAATTGTTGTTCGTAAAATTTTTAATTGGTTTATCCAATACCTCAACTTCCAAATATGTGGTGCAATTGTTTAGTCTCACCAAAAGGTTTACTAAAGTTTTTTTATTAAACTAATGTTATGGAGATGTATGCATGCTTCTCCATACATGATTTTGACACCAAAATATATACCCTTAAATTTAAGTCTTATGCCATCTAATTGACGAACACTTGAAGTTAAAATTGTCGTCATATGAAATTTTGGACGATGTTGTAATGGAGAGAAAACTTCATGACTGAATAAGATTGCACATGAAGGTTTTACGTTCTTTAGATTAGTCGACTTGATTGAGTTACTCAGTGAGATTTGGAAACTTAAGGCATAAAGTAGGGATGAAACATGTTTACGATGCAAAATGATTTTTGGCAACATAAATCCCTAAAAGTATCTAGAAATTGCAAATTTGTTTGTCAATTATTGTTCGACAAGTTACCATGTTGAGTACATTTGTCACTAACAGATCAACTGATGTGATGAGTTTATGTCAATGTGGATTCTAGTTTCAAGGAAAATACTATGGTTTTTATTACCGGGGTAATTTTATTTTCTTGAATGGTATTATCGAAAATACTAATATTTGAACTTATTTCTGTAGAAATGGCTCAAGCCGAAAACAATATGACTGTAAGTTCTGCGTTCAAAGGTTTCTTTGATCGTCCTGAACTTATTGGACCGAACTTCAATGATTGGTATCGCTCACTAAGAATTTTTCTGAGAGTAGCGGGTACTATCGATATCTTGACTACTCCTTATCCAGAGGATCTTGCTGAAGGAGCATCTGATGCGCAAAGTCTTGAACACGCTTCTAATGTTAAGAAGCACTCTGAGGTGGCTGCTTTAATGTTAGGAAAAATGGCTCATCCACTTCAACAGAAGCATGATCTATTTTCACCAAAGCGAATGCTTGATGAGCTCAAGGCTATGTTCGAAAAGTCGCAAGCTGTGGAAATCTACGACTTGGTAGATGCTCTGTATAGTTGCAAGCAAGCTCCTAGAAAGTCTGTAAGTGCCCATTATATGGAGAAGAGGGGTTATATGGAACAGCTCATTGCACTAGGACAACCCTATGATCATAATATGGCTATCAACTTGATCAATAGGTCCCTTAACAAGGACTTCAATTATATTGTTTGAAACTATAATATGCATTGCACGGGAAAGACAGTTAATGATTTGCATGCAATGCTCATTGAATTTGAAAAGGGGTTAAAGAAAAAGGCATCTACTTCTACTCCTCCTATGTTTATGTACAAAAGGGTAGAGTGAGTAAGTCAAAACCGAACAAGAACAACAAGAAAGGCAAAAGCAAAAGCAAGGGTGATAAGGGCAAACAAGGTGCGACTTATTCTAAACCTAGCAAAACTTTATCAAGAAGAGTCAATCTAAGAAGGATGAGACTTGTTTCCATTACAAAGCAAGTGGAGATTGGAAGAGGAACAGCCCTCTTTATCTCGAGGAGTTGCGAGAAATAAAGAAGAAGGCTGAGCTTAGTGTCGCAGCATCTTCAGATAACTTATATATGATAGAGTTATTTAATCTTACATACAAATCAAATTCCTGGGTATATGATACGGGATGTGGTATTAACATTTGTAATACCCTGCAGGGATTTGAGTTGGAGAGGAAGCTTACCTATGGGGAACAATTTTTGCATGTGGGCAATGGCGCACAAGTAGCGGTTGAAGCTATAGGAACATTTAATCTAGTTTTATCTTCGGGTTTAGTACTGAGATTAAATAATTGTCATTATGCACCTAAAATTGTTAGGGGTGTTATTTCCTTTTCATTTATGTTGCATCTTGGATTTATTCACACTATTGATAATAATATAATTTCTGTTTTTAAAGATGGTTTATTCTATTTTGATGCAACTTATGTGAATGGTGTTTTTGAAATTAACATGCATGATAATAATTCCAAGAGAAAGATTAATTCTGTTTTTAGCATGAATAAGAAGAGAAAGTTAGACAAGAACTCTTCTTATCTTTGGCATTGTAGACTTGCCTATATCGGGAAGACTCGCATACAAAAGCTTCAACGTGATGGTCTTTTGGAAAATATCAATGATGAATCATTTGATAAATGTGAGTCTTGTATCTCTGGAAAGATGACCAAGAAACCATTTAAGAGCAATATTGAAAGGGCTACTGAACTACTTGGTTTGATACACACTGATGTGTGTGGACCACTTAGACATGTGTCAAGGAAAGGTGCTAGCTACTTCTTAACATTTACGGATGATTATAGTCGTTATGGTTATGTTTATTTACTTAAACATAAACATGAGGTATTTGAAACATTCAAAGTGTTTAAAGCGGAAGTAGAATTGCAACTAGGAAAGAAGATTAAAGCTCTTCGTTCTGATCGAGGTGGTGAATATTTAAGTCAAGAGTTTAAAGATTATTTAAGTGAGAATGGAATTGTTCAGAAACTTACTTCTCCATATACTCCACAACAAAATGGGGTATCCGAAAGGAGAAATCGTACATTATTGGATATGGTGCAATCTATGTTTAATCTTACAACTTTACCTTTATCCTTTTGGGATTATGCTCTAGAATCTGTTGTTCGTATTCTGAATATGGTTCCCACAAAGAAGGTTGATAAGACGTCACATGAACTATGGCATGGCAAAAATCCATATTTGTCTTATTTGAAAATTTGGGTTTGTGAGGCGTATGTGAAACGTGACTCTGGAGATAAACTCCAACAACACTCAGTAAAATGTATCTTTATAGGTTACCCTAAGGAAACTATGGGTTACTACTTTTTTATCCGCCTGAGAACAAAGTTATTGTTGCTAGGTACGGAGACTTCCTTAAAAATGATCTTGTAAATCAAGAATTCAGTGGGATATATTATGATCTTGAAGAAATTCAAGAAGATACATTGCCTTTTGAAAATACTAGCGAAGAAATTCCAATAGAGCCAGAAAGTCTGGGAGCTCCACTGGAATTAATTCCTACACGTAGGTCTAAAAGAACCGTACGTGCGCCAAGCAAATTATGTCTTAACATAGAGAATGATGATGAGGAAGTAGGGGATCTTGGTGAACCTCCTAACTATCGATCCGCAATGCTTGATCCAGAAGAGTCAAAATGGATAGTTGCAATGAATGAGAAAATGAAATCCATGAAAATTAATGATGTTTGGATTATTGTTGATACACGTAAGAATGCTAAAATAGTGAAAAATAGGTGGATTTTCAAGAAGAAACCCGACATGGATGGTGAAGTACAATCCTATAAAGCACGTTTAGTAGCTAAAGGTTTTACTCAAACTTTTGGCATCGACTACGAGGAGACATTTTCTCCTGTAGCAGACTTACGAGCTATTAGGATTCTCATAGCTATAACAGCATACTATGACTATGAGATATGGAAAATGGATGTTAAAACTGTCTTCTTGAACGGTCGCTTAGATGAAGACATCTATATGCAACAACCAGAACGGTACGTTGATCCTAAATATCCAAAACGCGTGTGCAAACTTCAAAGATCTATTTATGGTTTGAAGCAAGCATCACGTCAATGGAATAAACGATTTGACGAAGAAATCAAAAATTTCGGATTTATTCAAAATTGTGATGAGCCACGTGTATATCGCAAAGCTAGTGGGAGTGATGTAGTGTTCATAATTTTATATGTCGATGACATATTAATCATGGGAAGTAACATTCCAAGACTTAAGGAAGTTAAGGATTATCTTGGTAAATGTTTTTCTATGAAGGATTTGGGAGATGCTACATATATTCTGGGAATTAAAATCTATCGAGATAGGAAAAGACGGTTAATTGGTCAAAGATGCTTATATTGATAAGATATTGAAGAAGTATAATATGCATAATTCCAAGAAAGGTTTTCAACCTATAGAAGTTAAGCATAATCTGAGTCATGAGATGGATGCATCAACTCCTGAAGAGGAGGCATACATGCAGAAGGTGCCTTATGCTTCGGCTGTAGGATCTATTATGTATGTTGTAAGATGCACAAGGCCTGATGTGGCGTTTGCTCAGAACTTGGTCAGTAGATACCAACAAAATCTAGGGAAGCTCCACTGGACTGCTGTTAAACATTTTCTATGGTATTTGAGGAATACGAACAGAAATATTTTGGTATTCAAAGGGTAGCCATATACATAACTAAAAGTGGTTTGGATTAGGAATCTTATTGGAGATCATGGGATGATGCTTCAATTAAAGAACCTATTGATATATATTGTGACAATCTTGATGCAATAATATTCGCCAATGATCCTGGAGTCATGAAAGGCGCCTGACACTTTAAATGTAGATATCACTATGTACGAGAACAAGTGGAAGCTCGTGAAATAAAATTAATAAAAGTTCACACAGACGATAACGTAGCTGATCCTTTTACTAAGGCTTTGCCTAGACCAAAGGTATTTAAGCATGCCAAGGCGATTGGGCTGCAACTAGCTAGCGAATTCTTGTAATAAATCTATGATTAGTATTTGGATAAAGGATGTTAAGACATTATTGAATTGATGAAATAAAGATTGAGTTTTGTTTATTTTCTGTTATTTGATTTTGTATCCTATTTTACATGTTTTAATCCATGAATAATTGTTATGTTCTAAATGTCCGTTGTCGATTAATAAAATGGGAGTATTATTAAACTAAGACAATTCAAAATGGTGACAGAGTATACTTGAAAAGTATATTGGTCAATTTTGGATGATATTTAATGAATCAAATATTGGACTTATCCCAACTATATGCTTTTTACTTTATGGATCTTTGTCATTAAGTAAATCATAAATAGTTATCCTTAGACCTGAGATACCAGGAAACTGACACGAATGTAGTGTGTTTCTGTGAGATAACCTAACGCTAAACGTAACTGGTAGCTATAAGGGTTATTTTCAAAAGTGTTGCAAAGTTCGTAAGTTTCGCTTGTAGTCAAAATGGGATTTGTTTCCTTCAAATTATTTTGAAGAATAATACAGTTGGGCCCCTCGGGGAAGTAGTAAGATGTTTGTGCGGCCGCACCCGAATTTGTTTTGGTAATCTTGCTATATCCGTAAACGAGAAACAGAATAGTTAATGAAGGAATGACTGAGATACATATCCTATTAACGTTGTATTTGAAATGAAAGGATAATAATAAATGATGAATCATTTAAAAGTTTTTTCCAATAGACCTTACTCGAGTTGTAATAGTGACATTGCTAGTGTAACTAGACGCTAGTCAATGTAATCACGATATTTGAATTTTGTCCAAGTGGGAGCTGAAAGTTTATGGACATAAAATTAATAGTTGTGTGATAGGATCGAACTCGGGATTACGGGATTGCACACAATACGTAAAGGGTTAATTTTATTTATTAAATATATATTTTATATATATTTATTACATCAAACCGAGCTTAACTATATGATCGATAAATAAATTAAGAGTTAAGTTAAACGAACGTTATGGAATTAAATAGAAGAAAAGAAGTAAACGGAAAGTTCTGAAAGCCACCCTTGGTGGGCTTATGGGTCGACGACTACAAGAAGAAAAGGGGAAGGAAAAGGATTTGTTTCCTTATTCGTTTATTACTTGGAAACCAAGTTTTGCCAAGCCCTATATAAGCACCCCATAGCCTCAAAAATTTTCCCCATCCCTTTTCCTCTCTCTCTTTGTGCGATCGACGACAAAAACCCCTTTAGGGTTCTTTGATTTTCGATTTAGCTAAAATTCCACAAGTGTAGAAGCTCCGGTTTGCAAGTGCTAGACTCACGGTTAGCCCGTTGCATTACGTGTGTACAAGAGCGTAATATAGTTTTGCTTTAAACTATATCTTGGGATTATTCTTCAAAAACCCTAATTGTTGATTCGTTGGTGATCTTGTGGATCTACAAGATAAAGGTATGTAACCCTAAATGATTAATTATAATTGTGTTAATATGATCTTGTTAAATCGCTTCCGCTATTACGTGTTTTGATCTTTGTTATGATTATATGATTGTTATGAATGTCATAAACCATCAACTACTTCTTAAAACATCTTGAATGTATACACTTTGGTATATAAAGTAGATTCATATTTTCTCTTTAGCCTATTAGGGATATGAAGTTCTCTTGTTTTCACCTTCCTAAAACATCTTGAATGTATACACTTACTCTCTATTCATGAATTTGTAGCATTGTAAACAAAATACTCTACAAAATATGTGATAATCAGATAAGCAGTTAGGCTAAGTCAATCCCAAACACCTCTTAAAACAAATATTTGCGGCGAGTGTCAAGTATGGTACTTTATTTGGTGGTTTCTCTGATGCTTTCTAAAGGGTGTTTGAATGTTCATTTTTTAAGATCAGTTAAATCGTTAAAGCAGATAAAAGTTTTGTAGGTTCGGATTTGTCTCACTAATAAGTTTTCTTATCGAAACTCCCAAGTTTTCTCTCTATGTTTGGATTATCTTAGCCGTGCATGATTAAAAATGGTAATGAGTTTTATTTTGATGCTACGGGTTCTATTTGAGTTATATTGGTGGGTCGACTAAACCCAACTAGTAGCACGTAACTCGAACATGACGTTTTTATCCAGGTTATCTAAAAGGAAACTGAATTTTGGGTGCTTGTAGCCACTTAGCATATTTCGACAATCACATATTGAATAAGCCTATAAAAATAACAAGTAGCGACAAAAATTACTTGACAGGCAACTCCTTCTCAAGGTAACATTTGAATATGCGATATGCCGGACATGGCCTGCAATTCTATCTAAAACGTGTAGATAATTCATAAAAGCATACCTACAATGTGTTAGAATGCTTGCAACTTTGTTCATGATACCTTCTAGCGATTCCTTCGTGCAAACGATTCGCATAAAATGATTTAGAGTATATGCTAATAAGCATTAAAATGATTTAGAGTAACATTATGCTAATAAGCATTAATCTCAGTTCCAATCTCCCATTTACGCTTTACATTTCTAACCAAGCTACAAAATGGATAAAAAGTGACCGTCAATCAGGTGCAAACAAGGGCTAGGTGAACCCTTGCTATAAATGCTTTAACACGCACCATCTAATAAAGATTCAATCATATTTGCCAAAAGAACAAATCATACAAACTGGTTAGTATACCTTCAAAAAACAACTCGTGGCATAACTTTCGTTTCTATAGAGTAAAGCTAGCAACAATACAGACCATAACACAAAGCGCTTGTCGAAACAATGGTAATTTAGCTCCAAATAAAATCTCATCAGACCGAAAGAACAAAAGAAAAAACAGGAGAATATAAGTGTCTGAATGCATGTGCATGATAATTTTGTGTGCTAGAAAGACCTAAAAACTAATAAGATCATCTTTGGACGATTTATCCTTCTAGGATTCAGACGGGCTACCACTTTTCTTCCCGAATATAATCTCATCAAGATCATCCATCATCTCGTCATTGTTGTTTCCACGAGATCCTGTAGGATATGATTTCTGATCAATGATTCTTCTTTACCTCCATGTGGCGGCTCATAGGCTCAGCAGAAACGGCAATCATGTAGACTCTGGCTCACGGTGCACCTCATTAAGTTTTTTCATTTCTTCATACTTAGATAAGACTTTCTGGATTTCATCATTTACGCTCAAGGACTCGAACAGTATGTAGGGCCTCGCCGTCTCCTCGGCTCCTTCTCCCTCCAATATTCTCTAGATATTTGGGTTTGATCAACTGTAACACTTAAACTTATGTGATTTTTTGTTCCACAAAATCATATCACGATTTCATGCAATGGTATATGCAACAACCAAACAAATTAAAACCTGGCGACAGTCTTTGTGGTTATTGAGAAGGTTCTCAGAGAATTTTGTAGTAACAACTAAAATCAAAATGAAATATTTAATTTACAAAGAGTCTTGTAATCAAGATTCTTTGTAAGTTAACTCAAACCATTAGAATTTTGTTCTCAAAAGTTTGGTTATAAAGAATTCTAATGTTTATTCTTCCACCGATGTGGGAGAAAAGCAAAATGATTTCTAGTTTCAAGCTTTTGTTTCCAAAGTCTCAGTTTTAGTTCACATTAGCTCCATGTTAGTCATATATTAGCTCATTAAAGGTTTTAATATGAATTTATTCAAAGGTATACTCACTTATGAATGTCAATGGATGAGTAAATAATTAAACCTGCTTAGTGCCTAATGATTTCAAGTAAAAACCATACTTAGTGGATATATATGCAACTCAATATCAACTTGACCATTAGGCCTAACTTTCTAAATTGATCGTCTCAAGGTTTTGAGAGGCCCAAAGCGAGAACATCTCGTCTCAATGAATAATCAGCTACGTCAACCACAACAAATGTTCATAGAGTTGTATTAAATACTAGATATCAAGGCTTCTATGTTCCGAAAAATTGAGATAAACAATTACATTGTCTAAATGATATGTTTTGAATTTTCTTATTTTGAAAGTCTCGGTATGTAAATTTTGATGGGTAATCTTGATGGGTCAATTAAGTTTAATTGGGTCACAGGTTAGTGGGTAGTCCACAACTTGACCTAGTATTAGGAGAGTTTCCTATTCTTTGGTTAGTATCCTGGTTTCTAGGAGAAGTGGTACATGTTCTCCACAGTTTATTTCCAGCATATGTTTAGTATAAATAGAATAGGTTGTAACATTATCAAAAGGTGTATCAGTTTCCTTATTAATATAAAGCATTGAAACCAAGTTTGCGGTTTTGATTGGTGCGAGTGTGGTGTGAGTCCAGGTCCACAGGAGGCTGATAACCTTCATTTGGTATCAGAGCTTGGTTGGGCTCATACCTGGTGGTTGGCAAGAAAGAAAGGTCCGATTGCATTCTGTGTAATCTCACAGCGAAAGAACGCATCATCATAGTAAGTGTCTGATCATAGCGGGTGATCACAAAAAGGAAGCCGCATACTGTTTGAAAGAAGGAAGATAGCAAGAAGAAGAGTGAATGAATGTAGGAAGATAGCAAGAGAACGCGACAAGATAATAGTGAGAAGATAGCAAGAAGTACAGCAAGAAAGAAATCACAAGAAAAGAACGCAGCGAGAAATATAGCAAGGATTGCTTTCTCAAAGAAGCAAGCAAGCAAGAAGCAAGTACCATCAGCAAGAGGAAAAAAAAGGGCAGCATGTTTTCGCAAGTTAGCAAGTTGTCACATAGCCTGTAGCAAGTAGCAGGAAACAAAACCGTAGCAAGTAGCAAGCAAGAAGGTTGCCACATAGTCTGTAGCAAGTAGCAGGCTAGACAACGATAGCAAGTAGAATGTTTCGTGTTTGTAGCAAGTAGCAAACAAGAAAATAGTCGACAAGAAAGGGTCGAAAAGCAAGGATCGACAAGCAAGGGTCGATAAGCAAGAGTCGACAGGCAAGGGTCGGCAAGCAAGAGAACGTCAGCAAGAATGTAGCAAGAAACATAGCAAGAATTGTTTTTGGAGAACATGAAAGTAGCAAGGAAAGTAAATTAGAAAGCATGATCATGGGAAAAAAGAGAAGGGGCAGGACCAAAGTCGAGAAGAGTAATCAGCAGCAAGAGCAAGAAAATAAAAGAAATGCAGTAGCAGGCAAGAGCAATGAAACGTATAAGGACACAAGCAAGAAAGTAACAAGGCTGATCACTTGGAGATCAAAATGAAAGAAAGTTGAAGTAGGAAGAATGAGAAAGAAAAAAAAGTAGCAGAAAGAAGCATGAGAAAAAAAAGAAAGAATGATAGAAAGTCATGATATGACGTGAGACGGAGAAGACCTTGTTCGTGCTTATGATCGTAGGAGCCGAGACCATGAAAGGATCAAGATTACGGGGGTGAATCTTGGGTAATCTTAATGGGTCAATTAAGTTTAATTGGGTCACAGGTTAGTGGGTAGTCCACAACTTGACCTAGTATTAGGAGAGTGTCCTATTCTTTGGTTAGTATCCTGGTTTCTAGGAGAAGTGGTACATGTTCTACATAGTTTATTTCCAGCATATGTTTAGTATAAATAGAATAGGTTGTAACATTATCAAAAGATGTATCAGTTTCCTTATTAATATAAAGCATTGAAACCAAGTTTGCGGTTTTGATTGGTGCGAGTGTGGTGTGAGTCCAGGTCCACAGGAGGCTGATAACCTTCAAGTTTTCTAGTAAAACCATGTGGTTAGTTAAAATTACAAAGGCAATGGGTAATAAGCCATGGTCAGCGTGTTTGTGTGCCTTCTTAGCAGTTCACGACCGCTTCCACCTTATTAGCATCACCCTATGACGTGTTGTTTGTGTTGTTTTGGTGGAATTTGGTTCTTAGCAGATCAGGATCGCTTCCACCTTATTAGATCATGAGTTTAATCTTGCAAAAGGTTTTTCTGAGATACAAGTTTTGGCTTCCACGCTCTCACTATTATGTAACATTAACAAGGGTAAGAATGTACACACGAACGCTTCAGACTAATGCTGAAGAAAATATTATGCTTCATTCTCTAATTCTAACACAAAAATATTAAGACTTTATATTAAGTTTCCATATATACCTCTTCCACATGTTTCAACAACAAACACTGGAAGAGGAAGAAAAGAAAGCTTCATACCAACTCCTAAAACATCCTGAATGTATAAACTTTGCTATGTAAAGCAAAATCATTTCTTCCCTTTAACTGATGTGGGATAGGAAGTTCTCTCGGTATTCACCTAAGTAGCTATTCTTACTTTCTATTCATGAATTTGTAGTATTGTAATCAAGATATACTACAAAATATGTGATAATCAGATAAGCAGTTTGGCTAAGTAAATCCCAAACACCCCTTGAAACAAATATTTGCGGCTAGTGTCAGGTATATATAATACTTTATTTGGTGTTTTCTCTGATGCTTGCTAAAGGGTGTTTGAATGCGCATTTTTTAAGATCATTAAATGGTTAAAGACGATAAAAGTTTTGTAAGTTAGATTTGTGTCACTTTTTCTCTCTATGTTTGGAACTTTGGATTATCTTATACATGCATGATTAAAAACGGTAATGAGTTTTATTTTGATGCTACGAGATCAATTTGGAGTTAGATTGGTGGGTCGAATAAACCCAACTCGAATTATACCTATTCTAGTATTTTGATTAGAAATGTGAGCTCAAACTCGAATGCACGTAACTCGAACATGACGTTTTTATCCATGTTATCTAAAAGGGTTACTGAATTGTGGGTCAAACATGATTGCATGTGCTTGTAGCCACTTAATTAGCACATTTCGACAATCACAGATTGAATAAGCCTATCAAAATAACAAGTAGACAGGTGACTCCTTCGCAAGGTAACGTTGTAATATGCGATATGCCATGGCCTGCACTTCCATCTAAAACGTGCAGATAATTCATAAAAGCATACATATACAAAGTGTTAGAATGCTTGCAAGGAAATTTGTTCATGATACCTTCAAGTGATTCTTTCAAATATCTGTTCAAATTATTCCCATAAAAATGATTAGAGTAACATTATGCTAATAAGCATTAATCTCAGTTCCAATCTCCCATTTACGCTTTACATTTCCAACCAAGCTACAAAATGGCTACCGTCAATCTGGTGTGTTAGGTTTAGGGCTGATAATCAGTGGCAAAAGTGCAGCAAGAAACAACAAAGATCAGCAAACAAATATGATAGCAATCAACAAGTGTGTTTGGTACAAAATAAGGGCTGTTGTTTTATTATTCCAGAAAGTTGTTTTGTTATAGAGAAAACACAGAGTACATATACCATACACACCGACATACACAGGTTTCCTAAAGCTAAAGATACTTAACTAGTAAAAAGACCAAAATACCCTTAGTACATAACTAAATTACAGAACTTCCCTTAGGAGTAACAGTTAACATCTAACAATCTCCACCTTGACTTTAGCTCCTAAGTAGCGCCATATTTCCAATTATCGATATTGAGAAAATCCAAACAGTGACGAAACTTGCTCAAAGGAACCGGTTTAGTAAACACATCAGCAGGATTGTCTTTGGTGCCAATCTTCTTCACTTTGATTCTTTTTTCGGAACGAATAAAGTGATAACGAACGTCTGTGTGTTTAGTCCAGTCGTGGTGTACTTGGTCTTTAGCCAAACAGATAGCACTCATGCTATCACAAAACACGGTCGTTGATCTTGCGGGAAACCAATATCTTCAATCAAACCTTTCAACCAAATTCCTTCCTTCGCTGCTTCGGTTAACGCCATGTATTCGGCTTCGGTAGTAGATAAAGCAATCGGTGGCTATAATGTAGCTTTCCAACTTACAACCGAATTCCCGATAGTGAAAACATAACCTGTCAAAGATTTTCTAGCATCAAGATCCGCAGCATAGTCCGATCTGAGTATCCGGCAACCAAATAGTCACGTTCACTACCATAAATAAGGCCAACATCAGATGTCCCTTTCAAATAACGAAAAATGTGTTTCACCGCATTCCAATGCTCTTTACCAGGATGAGCCATATATCGTGACACAACACTCATCGCGTGAGCTATATCCGGCCTAGTGTAAACCATAGCATACATCAAACTCCCAACAGCACTAGCATAGGGTATTCGGGACATATATACCATCTATGCTTCACTTTGAGGTGCACAAGCAGTAGATAAACGAAAATTGGCCGAGGAAGGAGTATTTACTGATTTTGCCGAACTCATTCCAAAACGAGAAATAATCTTCTCGATGTAACTTTTCTGTGATAAGAAAAGCTTACCATGTTTCTGGTCTCGAATTATTTCCATGCCCAAAATCTTTCGAGCTGCTCCCAAATCCTTCATATCAAATTCTGTGTTGAGAAGAGTCTTCAACTTCTCAACCTCCTCCATATCTTTAGCCGCTACAAGCATATCATCGACATACAAGAGTAAGTAGACAAGTGATCCTGATGGTGCCATTTTATGATAGACACAAAAATCATAAGCACTTCTACTAAAACCATGCTTTACCATAAAGCAATCAAATCTCTTGTACCACTGTCTCGGCGACTGTTTCAAACCATATAGAGATTTTTGGAGCTTACAAACATAATCTTCTTTGCCTTGAACAACAAATCCTTCGGGTTGGCTCATATAGATTTCTTCCTCAAGGTCACCGTGAAGAAATGTCGTATTTACATCTAACTGTCCCAATTCCAAATCGTGATGTGCTACTAAGGATAGTAACACACGAATAGATGTATGATGTACCACTGGGGAGAAAATCTCGTTGTAGTCGATTCCCTCCTTTTGGCTATATCCCTTCGCAACCAAACGTGCCTTGAATGTGATGTCTGAGTTCGATAAGCCGATTTTCTTCTTGAAATCCCACTTACTATCAACAACTTTTCTTCTTTCAGGAAGTTTCACCAATTCTAATGTATTGTTCTTATGAAGAGATTCCATCTCTTCACTCATAGCCGCACTCCACATATCATATTCTTTAGAAGTAATAGCTTCCCGATAAGTAGCCGGTTCAAGGTACTCCACCTCTTCTGCTACTTGCAATGCATATGCAACATAGTCTTCAAAACCAAATCGAGTAGGAGCTTTCGCATCCCTACGAGGTCTATCATGGGCTATAGACTGTTCTTACCCGCGTTCCACGTGCGGCGAATTAGGTGGATCATTTGGTGAAGTAACATCGTGGTCCATGTCTTCGGGAACAACATGCTCCACCTGTTTTGGAATGTACTCCACCTTTTCGGAAAAACCATCTTAAAGCTTCGATTCAACCGGATCTTGTTTTGCACGAAACAAGTAATCCTCATCAAATGTCACATCTCGACTATGAATGACTCTTCTTTCAGATGGTGACCAAATTCGATAGCCTTTAACCCCATCACCGTATCCCATGAAAATGCCTTTAATACCTATCGGGTCCAACTTTCCATCACTAACATGATAATACGCGGGGCATCCAAAAACACGAAGCTTCGAATAATCTGCGGGCTTCCCAGACCAAAATTCAATCGGAGTCTTACAATCAATAGCAGTGGCAGGAGACCTATTGACAAGATAGCAAGTTGTATTGAGTGCTTCAGCCCAAAAACTTCTATCTAATCCGGAATTCAATAGTAAGCATCGCGTTCTTTCTAACAGCGTCCGGTTCATTCGTTCAGCTACCCTATTTTGTTGAGGAGTGTAACGAACCGTATAATGCCTAGCAATTCCTTCATCTCGACAAAAGTCTTCAAATTCTCTCGAACAAAATTTCAAACCATTATCAGTACGAAGACGCTTAATCTTCCTTCCAGTTTGGTTTTCAATCAAAATCTTCCAATACTTAAATTTCTCAAACGCCTGACTCTTGTGCTTCATCATAAACACCCACGTCATCCTTGAGAAATCGTCAATGATTGAGAGAAAATACCGAGCACCACCGAGAGAAGGTACTCGAGAAGGCCCCCAACAATCAGCATGAAGATAATCGAGAGTACCTTTTGTTTGATGAATTGTTTTTGAGAAACTTACCCGCTTTTGTTTCCCTATAACACAATGCTCACAAAACTCCAAGTTGGCAACCTTGTGGTTTTCAAGTAGTCTCCGCTTGCTCAATATGACCATGCCTTTCTCACTCATGTGACCAAGACGCATATGACATAACCTCGTCAAATCTGAGTTACTTTTCTCTGAACACGAGACAGAAGAGGAACCTGTGATGGTTCCACCTTGTAAAGTGTAAAGAGAAGAAGTACCTTTAGTTGCTTTCATAACCACCGAAGCTCCTTTCGAAACACGAAGTACACCATTCTCACTAGTGTATTTTAAACCTTTTGAGTCGAACACACCTAGCGAGATCAGATTTTTCTTAAGATCTGGAACATGGCGAACATCAGTGAGCGTTCTAACGGCTCCATCATGCATCCTAATTTGAATTGTCCCAATGCCAACAACTTAGCTTGGTGAATCATTGCCCATAAACACATTCCCGCCATCAAACTCTTCATATGTCACAAACCAATCCCGATTGGGACTCATATGAAAAGAACAAGCAGAATCCATGATCCAAGCAAGTGGTGTACCTTTATAGTCGACAACCGACAATACCAAATCGCGTTCCGAACCTGAGTCATCTTTAACAACTGTAGCAACCTGGCCTTTCTCCTTAAGCTTCGGGCAATTGTTCTTCCAATGGCCTTCCTCATGGAAATAATGACAAGTATCTCGAGGATTCGACCCTCGAGGTCTAAACTTTGATCCACTATTATATCTACCTTTTCCTTTGCCTCTTTGTATTCGATGTCTACCTCTATCCTGTTTATTTTTAATTGTCAAGCCAACGGGTTGAGATTCCAAAGTTCCCGATGCTTGGTGGCGAAGCTCTCGGGAATGCAAACTCGATCGAACATCTTCCAAAGTAATAGTTTCTTTACCAACGACAAAGGAATTCACAAAATTCTCGTACGAGGGAGGTAACGAAACAAGCAGAATAAGAGCGGCATCTTCATCATCAATCTTGACCTCAACATTTTTCAAATCCATCAAGATTGAGTTTAACGCATCAAGATGGTCTTTCAAAGCTGAGCCCTCTTTCATTCAAAGTGAAAACAAACGTTGCTTCAATAACAACTTATTCATCAATAACTTGGTCATATAAAGCTTTTCTAGCTTTTTCCACACACCCGCAGCCGTTTCCTCATCAGCAACCTCGTAAAGAACCTCATCCGATAAAGATAGCAAAATAGTAGAATGTGCCTTTTCGTCTAGTGTATTGTATTTTGCGCGGTCATATCAGTCGGTTTGGGTCCGGCTAAAGGTGCCCAAATACCTTGTTGTTTCAATAAGGCTCGAACTTTAACTCGCCACAAACTGAAATTACTTTTGCCATTAAACTTCTCAACAACACTAACTGATGGTTGAGACGACATGATTATCAAACAGGATGTCTAATATTCTGATTACTATGTAACAAGGCCCCCACAACAAACCAATTCTGATTATTCTAAATCCCAATCAACTAACACCAAACCCCTTTATCTCAAACAAGCAGTAGCTTCAAATCAATGGAACAAGAGAGGGGAAATAAAAAGTTCGAATAACAAACCTGATAATCAGCCAAATCGATCCACAACAAACACTAAAAAACGAAACCAAATTCGAATGATTCAAGAATTTGATTCTTGAAATCCACCAAAAGCTGAAAACCCAAAACAAATTCCAGCTCACTTCTAATTGATCGGTTGGCTCTTGATACCAATTTGTTAGGTTTAGGGCTGATAATCAATGGCAAAAGTGCAGCAAGAAACAACAAAGATCAGCAAACAAATATGACAGCAATCAACAAGTGTGTTTGGTACAAAATAAGGGCTACTGTTTTATTATTCCAGAAAGTTGTTTTGTTATAGAGAAAACACGGAGTACATATACCATACAAACCGACATACACAGGTTTCCTAAAGCTAAAGATACTTAACTAGTAAAAAGACAAAAATACCCTTAGTACATAACTAAATTACAAAACTGCCCTTAGGAGTAACAGTCAACATCTAACATGGTGCAAACAAGGACTAGGTGAACCATTGCTGTAAATGCTTTAACACGCACCATCTAATAAAGATTCAATCATATTTTCCAATAGAACAAATCATACAAACTGATTACTATACCTTCAAAGAACAGCTCGTGGCATAACTTTCATTTCTCTAGAGTAAAACCTAGCAACAATATAGATCAGAACACAAAGCGCTTGTCGAAACAATGGCAAAGCTCCAAATACAATCTCCCTACGCCGAAAAGATTAAAAAAACGAGAATAGAAGTGTCTGAGCTCAAGGACTCGAACAGCAGAGCCTCGTCGTCTACTCGGCTCCTTATCCCTCCACTATTCTCTCAACAATGATTTGGGTTTGATTAACCGTAACACTTAAACTTATGTTATTTTTATTCCACAAAATCATATCACCATTTCATGTAATGTTATATGCAACAACCAAACAATATTAAGATTTATATTCAATTGTTTTTGGGAGTAACAACCTAGAAGAATGCGATATCTATGTATTATCTAATGGCGACAGTCTTTGTGGTTATTCAAAATGAAATAGTTAATTTACAAAAAGTTTTATAATCAAAGTTCTTTGTAAATTACATACTCCATCAAAAATTACTTCTCAAAAGTTTGGTTATAAACAATTCTAATGTTTGTTCTTCCACCGATGTGGGAGAAAAGCAAAATGATTTCTTGTTTCAAGCTTTTGTTTTCAACGTCTCAGTTTTAGTTCACATTAGCTCCATGTCAGTCATATATTAGCTCATTAAAGGTTTTAATATGAAGTTATTCAGAGGTATACTCACTTATGAATGTCAATGGATGAGTAAATAAATAAACCTGCTTAGTGCCTAATGATTTCAAGTAAAAACCATACTTAGTGGATATATATGCAACTCAATATCAACTTGACAAGGGTTGTATCTTAGGGCTAACTTTTTAAATTGATCGTCTCAAGGTCTCGAGAGGCCAAAAGTGAGAACATCTCGTCTCAATGAATAATCAGCTACGTCAACCACAGCAAATGTTATTTGAGTTGTATCAAATACTAGATATCGAGGCTTCTATGTTCCGAAAAATTGAGACAAACAATTACATTGTCTAAATGATATGTTTAGCTTTTTATTATTTTAAAAGTCTCGGTATGTAAGTTTTCTAGTTAAACCATGTGGTTAGTTAAAATTTCAAAGGCAATGGGTAATAAGCCATGGTCAGCGTGTTTGAGTGCCTTCTTAGCAGCTCACGACCGCTTCCACCTTATTTGCAACACCCTATGACGTGTTGTTTGTGTTGTTTGGGTAGAATTTGGTTCTTAACAGCTCACGGTCGCTTCCACCGTATTAGATCATGGGTTTAATCTTGTAAAATATTTTTGAGGTTTTTCTAAGATACAAGTTTTGGCTTCCACACTCTCACTATTGTCTAACATTAACAAGGGTAAGAATTGTTGATCCTAAACTTAGATCGATTTAGCTTGTGTAAACGAGAATAAATCAAGTTAAACACTTAGAGAAACTTTGTTGTATATGAAACAATTTAAGTATTATGCGGAATTAATACTTAAACAAGAACACACAAACAAGATAAACCAAACTTTTACTTTGATTGATTAATCAAACTTGCGTACAATGAAAGTGTGAAAAACATATATTGAACTAAACCTAAAGGCCTCCTTTTATAGATTAAGGAACCTTGTACAAGAGTCTACGTATCAGCTATTTTAGGTAAAGATAAACATAAGAAATACATTGTCGAACATATCTTTACTAGAAACATACTAGAAACATAAAACGTGTAGACTAAGTATCCTATCAGTGCTTGACTTTTTCTTATCAATGCTTGACTTCTTCCTGTCAACGCTTGTCTTGACAACTCTTGATTTCTTCCTATCAACGTCCAATTTCCTCTTGTCAGCGTCCAAGTGTCTTGGCTACATTTTATTCCCAACAATCCTCCCCTAAACTTGATATCTACTCTAGTAATCAAGTTTCTGAACAAAAACTAAGTACAAGGAGGATTCTTACAAATCTTATTAAGTTGGAAATAAATATATCGAATCAAATCTTTGCCAACGTCACTTGTATAATCCATCTCCAGCTGTGTTGACACCATTTTCTTCAAAACTTCTTTGGACATAGGATATGAAAACTTTGTAGTACTCAAGTGATACACACCAGTTGCTGAATGTAAACGCCATTGAAGTCTACTAATATCATCAAGATCCTTCCAAACTGGATCTTCTTCGTCTGGTGCACACATTCTCTTGAATGTTGACCAAATCTTTATTCCATTGACTGAAGTAGGTGCTTCAGTCTCATACTTGGCCTGCATCAACCTCCAAAGGTCTGCCAAGTCTTCCCTATCCAGGCTTGCAAACAAAGACATAAGAGTAGTGAAACTATGTACCTTCTTCCTATATCTGCCAATCATCCAAAACCCACTTGCATCTTCCTCATAGCTAACTATAGGGTTTTTGGAATCATGAGGTAACACTTCTACCATATGTGAAACTTCCTAGGGTGAGAGCTTAATACTCTTTCTAATAACAGCTTCACTAGGATTCACTCTATCCAAATTTTCTGTAAACTCAAGTGGAACTCCCTTCTTCAATGGTCTTGGTGTAACCAAAGCCTTTTGGATCTCCATCTCTTCTCCAAGTTCTTCCTTTCTTTCATCTGAAAGAAGTCTAATAGTATTCTGCTCTCGCACACTTTCCCATATAGGATAAGCCTTATAATCCAACTCATCAAAGGACAATCCCTGCAACTTCCTAAAAGTTCAACCTGTTTGATGACATCTGAGAAACATGTAATAGAGCTCCCTTCTAGCTGTCTTAGTTTGTGAAAGAACTTTGCTGGCTTTATATTTCAGAATCACCTTGCAATCCCTTTAAACTTTTAGTAGAATCTCCAAACCCTAAATTTGATCTAATAAAGTCATGTTTGGATTCTCCATTACCTTATTCTCCCATGCAAAGTACATCTGAGCAACTTCAACCATCTCATAATCCACCTGATTTTTCAACTATGCAAGCTTCTCCTTTGCCAACTCATCACCATATTCAAGCCTTTCTGGTTCTTCAATAATCATTACACTTGAATCTGTACTCTCATCACCACTGCTTTCCTTACTCTCAATAGCAGTCTCCTTCATTCTTTCTTCTTTCTCAAGTTGTGCAGCCAACATAGAATCAAACTTTACTTGGGCTGCATCCTTGGGAACTACTGTTTCTACCATGATTCCTTTACCCTTATCTAATATATCAATAGTAGGTAAAGATGATGATGGTACCTGTGTAGACACATCTTTGATGATAGCTGATGACTGGGATACATCAACCATACCTGCAGGCCTATCAACGTCCAAAACCTGTGTGTCAACGCCTAAATTACTCCTATCAGCGCTTAGCTTGTTAGCGTTAAAAACCTGTCTGTCAACGCTTAACTTACTCTTGTCAGCGCTTGGTTTAGAAACCTGTTCCAGCATCTCCATAAACGAAATCTTTATTGGAGTTATCAGTGAAACATCAATAACTGGCCTCTCCTTCAAGCTGGTCAATGCTTCAGCCATTTCTACACCAATAGAACCACCTGAGCCTTTGTCACTTAAATTAATTGGCTCAGTAGCAGCTTCCTCCCCTTTGTAAGAATCCTCGCCTGATGAAAGGACTCTTGTCTGCCTTCTCCTAGTCTCAGCAGATTCCAAAACAACAATCCTCTCCCTCAATTGCTTGAGTTCAAGGCCTTGGGTAGAGACAGTATGTACCAGGTCTGCATTTTGCTTTTGCAAGCTAATGTAGACAGCCGTCAATTCTAACAATGTATAGGGTTCCAATCTGCCCTCCTCTAGAATGGGAATTTGACCTCCCAAAGTATAGTCATGGGGCATGGATGGGGTCTTAATGATGTTAGGACTGGCTTGTCCTACATGTAAGCTAGTACCAATAGTCCTAGCCCCACCCATGTCACCAACCACACTTGTGGTGGTGGTTCTCTCTGCAACATGGCTAGGACCACTAGAGGAGAACACTCCAGTAGTCCTTTGGCATTTTTCCATCCTAAAGTCTGGGGGTGAAGAGGATGATGTGGATTGTGTTTCAGTTTGGAGGTTAAGGGGTGTTTGGGTTTGTTGTAAGAGAGTGTCAACGTTTGGATTTGGAGTGTCAATGCCAACATTTAATGTGTCAGCGTTGAAGGGATCTTGGTCAATTTCCATATGCTGGGGTGATGGTGATGGTTCAGGTAATGGGTCTGGTTGTGGTTGTGGGTCTGGTTGAGGTTGTGCTGCTGCAATAACAGCAAGCATGGCTTGGGTAAGGGGCAAGTCTCTGTTTGGGGGCGTATTCATCTTTCCAAAAATTTCTTTCTTTTGCACAGGGATCGTATAAAAATCATCATGATCCCTGGTGCAATATCTTTGTTCATCAAACACCATTTGCAAAAATCTTGGGTAAGCAAGAGTCATCTTGCTACCCTTGTTATGACACATGCCATCAAAAATCATTTATAAAAAATTATATTTTTGACTAGTAGCAATACACACAATGGCACTCCCAATTGACCTGTTAATCTTATTATGTGTAGTACATTTGGGACTCAAACATTGAAGAATGACATGTATCAAGTACTTCTAAGCTAGGGGAAATTCCTATTTTGAATATTTGTTTAAAGTTCCCTCTTCAGGGAAAGGATAACAAAGCTTGAAGTCCTTGTTCTAGCTCACCAATGGGTAGGGTGGTTATACCATCTGCATCATTAAGATGCAAAGCCTGGCGAACCAAGGCTTCAGTAACCACCCATTGAAGCCCACGGACTGTAGCAGTCAATGTAGTCACATTATTAATCGTTGAGGAAGTGACAGTATTCAAAAACTATTTAATATGAGTGACATGGATAAGAGGAGTATGAGAAAGTGCATACCTTAAAGGGGATGCATTTAAATACTCCACCATATGAGTATATTGAGGAAACAGAGTGTTGTCAGCCTCTAAATAGGCAACCATGTTGTGCTGACTTCTAAAACCCAATACCAAATCACTCGGTTTAAACTTAGGCGCCATTGATGTAGAAAGCTGTGATATATGTTATGAAAGATGAAAGTGTATGAAAATTTAGTTAGACAAGAATAAGCAGTTACCTTGTTTCAAAAGAATGAGCCAAATATATAGGAGAGGTAAGCACATGTGATTGGTCAAAAATGAGGCAGTTATTTTTCAAAATATAATGATTAAAATCTTGAAAAGATATAACTTATCTTGTGCATTAATAAAAAGTTACCAACTCCTAAAATTACGGCCCAAATTTTCGTCAAAAATAACAACTAGGTAGGACCCAATGTTTGTCAACGGTCAAAAATAACCTATCAACGCTCAACGGCTATATTCTTGTCAACGTTGGAATTTGCCATGTCAACGTCAAAATTGATCCTAACAACGTTTGGAAATAAAACTGTCAACGTCCAAAAATAAAAATAATAAAAAGAAAAAGGACCTTAACAAAGCAGTTTATCCTAGTGAAGATAACCTATAGACTGAAAATTACAATATGGTGGCAAGCACTGTCCAATCATGCACACTTGCTTAAGCAAGATAGACATAATTTTCCTCAAGTGTCCCTTGCTAACCAAAATTCTTAACAGTGAAGTTATCTCATAAAATCCTTTGTAACTTCCCAGGTAATCCCAATAAAAATCTTACCCAAGTCTCCCAACAGACCACATCCAATTCTAGGTCAAAAAGTCTTGGCAGCGTGCATAGTATATCAACTTTGCATGCTACAGTGCCTCACGATTTAGTAAACTAACTCGTACTCACCAGTGGACACAATCTAGAATTGTGATAAGAGTATTATATGAATACCCAAAAAGTCCTAAAGGTTTCCTAAACCTCCCCTTAAACTATGATATACAAGTTGCTAAATAAAATGCATGTAATAAAAATTTATGTCAAGATAGGAATATAAATATTCTAACCATCATCCATAAACTTGAACATGCTCCAAGTAAGCTCCAAGGATCCATAAGCAACTCTGTATCCATTTTTACAAAGCTAACAACGCCTGCATAATTATATCAAAAACCACAAAACTAACATGTTGCTGACAACGTCAATTTAACGCTTGTCAGCGTTAAAATAACCTTTGTCAGTGTTAGACAAATAAAGTGGAAAATCTAATTTTGTACAAAGATCAATAACAATGCATATCCTGTACATACTTTTACAAAGAATCGTGGAAACCAAGGTTTCCACAGTTGGTATGATCAAAACACATATTAGGTAAGATTGATCATTCCAATACTTGTTACCAATAATTGAAATCTCCCAGTATCAAAAGGTTTAGTTAATAAATCAGCCACATTTTCTTCTATGTCAGCCCTATTTGGTTGTATTAAACCTTTTTCAAAACAATCTCTTATAAAATGATGTCTAATTTATATGTGTTTTGTTTTAGAATGATGTACAGGATTTTTAATAATCCATAAAGTAATGTTATTGTCTACAAAAATCTTGGTATGCATGAAATTATACCCATAATCCAACAGTTGGTTCTGAATCCATAAGACTTGTCCACAACAAGCAGCTGCAGCTACATACTCTGCTTCAGTTGTAGAATTGGCCACCACTATTTGTTTCTTGCATTGCCAAGATATCAACCTACTCCCAAGAAATTGGCATCCACCAGTTGTGGATTTTCTATCAAACTTGTCACCCCCATAATCACTGTCTGAATATGCAATAAGCTCCAATGGAGAATCTTTTGGATACCATAATCCCAAGGTGGGATAGCACCTAAGATACCTAAAAATCCTCTTGACAGCATGAAGATGACACTCTTTGGGAGTCACTTGATGGCGTGCACATGCACACACAGCAAACATAATGTCGGGTCTTGAAGCTGTAAGATACATCAATGATCCAATCATTGACCTATAATGCCTGATATCCACCTCTTTTCCATCTCCAACCTTTCCCCAAGGGTGTTCCCTATCCATGGGTGTGCTAGCCCGTTTCTCATGTGGAGAAAAGCCAAACTTCTTCAAGATCTCTACTACATATTTGTCTTGAGAGATGAAGATACCATCTTCTTTCTGCTGAACTTGTAACCCTAGAAAGAAGTTCATCTCTCCCATTGCACTCATCTTGAACTTGTCTGTCATGAGCTTGGAAAAGTCTTCACTCATCTTTGTACTAGAAGAGCCAAAGATGATATCATCCACATAAACCTGAACAAGTAAGAAATCCTTACCAGTCTTCTTTGTAAACAAAGTCTGATCTATGGTGCCCCTTTTGAATCCATTTTCCACCAGATAGGTGGACAATGTGCCATACCATGCTCTTGGGGCTTGATGAAGTCTATACATAGCTTTCTTCACTCTATACACCTTGTCTGGATGTTCTGAATCTTCAAAACCAGGAGGTTGCATTACATAAACCTCCTCTGCAATTATGCCATAAAGAAAAGCACTCTTCACATCCATTTGATAAACTGTGAAGCCCATGCAGGAAGCATAGGCTAGGAAAATCCTTATTTCCTCAATCCTTGCAACAGGTGCAAAAACCTCTTCATAGTCTATCCCTTCCTCTTGTGTATAGCCTTGAGCAACTAAATGTGCCTTGTTTCTGACCACAATCCCTCTCTCGTCCTTTTTGTTTCTTAGAACCCATCTTGTCCCAATAGGTCTGACATATCTAGGAAAATCAACTAACTCCCAAACATCTTGAATAGCAAATTGGTGAAGCTCATCTTGCATTGCTTCCACCCAACTTGGTTCTTTGAGAGCATCAAATATCTTCTTGGGTTCCTGTTGTGACAGAAAACAGGCAAATAAACATGCTTGAACAAGAGGGGTATCAAGCTTATTGTGAATATTGGCAATAAATCCTCCATGATTCTGATGAAACCTTCTAGTTTGTACAGGAGTCATCACATCACCAATGATTAGAGAAGGAGGGTGATTTCTGATAGTAGATGTAAGCACTCCTCCTTCAATAATTGTGTTGTCATCAATTTCAGTTTCCAAGTTGCCAATATCTTCTTCAAATTCTCTTCCATCATCTGAATGAACCTCTCCATGTTTGTTGGAAGGTTCACCTTGTTCAAAAACACTGGAAGAGAATAAATGGTCAAAAGAGTTGTCAACGCCTGAATTAGGGCTGTCAACGTTGAGCCATCAACGCCTGAATTTGTCTTGTCAGCGCCAGATTTTCCTTTGTCGGTGCTTGAAGATTCATGCATGTTTTCATCAACTGGTATTACTTGTGGACCACCTTTTTCCTTTCCAGCAGCAGTAGCAGCAAATGCATCTGTCCATATAGGAATGGTAACATACTCAAGTATGGGTGCTGATTTGTTTGCTTATGATCCAACCTCCTTATCAACCTGCATACCTGAAATTTCAACAACTGGTTCTTCCACAACATTTGAAGTCACCTTCACAATGTCTGGATTAGTAACAGGCATATAATTCAAGGTTCTAGATAGAGGTTCCAAGTCAAATAACCAATTTGGTCCACTCTCATGATCACTAGGTTTACTTTCTAAAACCTAACATGTACCTTTTCAAGTATACGTTTGTCTTTCTTCATGTAAACCCTATATCCTCTACTCTGCATTGAATAGCCCATGAAATAGCCTTCATCGCCTTTAGCACTAAACTTACGTAAGGCATCACTAGTATCTAACACAACTACATGACAGCCAAAAGGCTTGAGAAAACCAATATTAGGTTTCCTACTCCAAAATAGCTCATAAGGTGTCTTATTATGGATTTTGTTGATCAATGCCCTATTCTGAACATAACAAGCTGTATTCACAGCCTCAGCCCAAAATGCAATGGGAAAGTGAGCATCAGCCAACATTGTCCTAGTTGCTTCTATAAGTGTTCTATTCTTTCTTTCAGCCACCCCATTTTGTTGTGGGGTTCTAGCTATACTAAACTGTCTAGTAATCCCTTTCTTGGCACAAAAGTCATCTAACAGCTTATTTCTAAACTCACCACCATTATCATTTCTAAGTATTTTAACCTCATTCCCAGTCTTTTTCTCTAATTGGGTAATAAAGTTAATCAAAATATCAGCAGTTTCACTTTTCAAAGCCAAAAAGAAAGTCCAAGTAAATCTAGAAAAATCATCAGTTATGACAAAACAATAAGATTTATCATTTAAGCTTTCTATATTAGTTGGACTAAACAAGTCCATATGCAGCAAGTGAAGTGGTTTAGAACTAGAATGCACAATTTTAGACTTAAAGGAGACTTTGTGTTGCTTTCCTTTAAGACATGCAACACAAGAATGATCATTGTGGAAAGCCTTTTCAGGCAAACCATCAACTAAACCATGCCTCACAAGTCTATTTATGTTCTTAAAATTAATGTGCCCTAACCTTCTGTGCCAAAGATTACTCTCATCAATTGAAGCCTTAGCATATAGACATGACAGATTATTATTCATACTAATTCCATTAAGATTCACATTATAAATGTCCTTATGCCTAGGTGTTCTATAATCAATGAATTTCTCATCAGGTATTTTAAAATTTTTGCTTAACACCAAGCATTCAGTATCAGTGAAAAGAACCTTATTTTTGTTATCACAGACTTGTGATACACTAAACAAATTGTAATCGAGTTCTTTTACCAGAAATACGTTTTCAAAACGCAAATTGTTGGTGATAAGAGTGCCTTTGCCAGTGATAGTCCCATATTTGCCTCCAAAGTACACTTTGTCACCATCCTTAATGGGGGTAAAGTTTGTCAAGTAATCTTCCTTCCCCGTCATGTGCCTAGAGCATCCACTATCCCAATAGCCATAATCATTAACCTGCTTTTGAATGCCCTGCACATAAAGAAAACAAATTAGTTTTCTTTGGGAACCCAAGCCTGAGCAGACTTGGATTCATTTGGTTGTTCAACAAGAATAGACTTAGTCCTTATGACAACCCCTTGTTCATCCCTTTTTGGATTAAACGCCCAGTTAACCCCAATTGGTTTAGTTATGACCTTTGGAATATAATGAAATCTGTTATAGGTCATAGAAACCCCATCTGAATTAGGGTTTTGGTCTTGTTTGGGTCTCCAAGTTAAGCTAGAAGAAGCTTTAGACCCCTTTCCCTTTGGTTGCAAGTATTTGGCATTACTTGGTCTAGTAGCATTGGAAACATTCCTGTCAGCGTTAAAATTTTTCTTGACAACGCTGAAACTACCTTTATCAGTGTTGAACCTAGGGTTTGCTACAGGAACCCATTGTCTGTTAGACCATGTATTGGTCTTTTGAAAAGGCCTTTGTCCATAAATATTAGACCCTTTAGTAAAGAATGGAGCTGGTCTAATGACTTGTGGACTTTGCTGGACAAAAGGTTTGGGTTTGACCATGGTTGACTTTCTACCAACGTTGACCTTTGAAGCATTGACACATTTATAAGCCAAATGTGAAAAACTTCCACAAGTATAACATGCTTTTCTAGACATAACTCTAGGTCTAGATGAAAAGAAACCTGTCCCATTATCACTAACTTGACTTTTTGGTGACCTAGGTTTTCTATACATTTCTGCATATTTAATACTAGGTTTTCTATCAACGTTTAAGCCAAGGTCAACAGTCTTTCCAGTAGTAGGGTTGGTCACTTTTATGGGTGTAGACTCATTTGGGCTGTCACTAAGCATGCCACCCTTAACAAACAAAGTAGGGTTGGCTTTCTTCCATTGGTCCAAATCAGTCAATTTCTGCTTGTATTCCTCTACTGGAGTAAGAACTCTTAGTGGAGGAATAAATTCCTCTTCTTGGAGTTCTGGTATACCAGTCCAAGACAAATCCTTTCTAAGGACACCATAGAAGTTCCCATCAGGTGGTGGAACACCAGCATATTATTTCATCCCAATCCCATACATATCCCTAGAATCCCTTTGTTGACTAACACATTTTTCTAGGGTTTGAGAAGCTTTATCAAATCTTTGAATTTTAAGATCTACGTTATCTTTGTTTTTTATAGCCTCATCTAACTTAGCTTGTATAACACCATTGGATCTCTCTAAGATGTTCCTTACCTCAACACTAGCATTTAGATCGTGAGTCAAAATATTGATTTGATCTTTTAGGTCAAGCTCCATTTTCTTATATTCAACCACAGTCTTTTCAGTTTGAGTAAGAGCAAGTTGATAATTAGATAACTTGCATTTTTCATCAAAAACATCTGATTTTAACTTTAAAATTTCTTTGTTAAGCTTTTCAGTGTTTAGACGACAGCCCTTACTACAAAATGCATCATCATATACCTCATTGTCTTATGAAGATGAAGAATGTGCCATGAGAGCATAGTGAACATGCTCCTCTTCCTCCTTTTCTGCAACCAAGGCCTTGTTTTCTTCCACATCCTTGGCCAAAAAGCTCCAATCCCAGCCAACACCATCAATTTATTGCATGGCAACCATAGCCTTGGTGTCTTCAACTTTGATGATTTGACTTGAAGGTTTTCCAGCATCAGATCTTCTTGGAGAACTGCATTCTCTCATAAAGTGTCCCATTCTATGGCAATTGTAACACTCAACCTTGGATTTATCAAACCCAACAGTATCTTTAGCATTAAAGGTCATCTTCTTTCTGAATCTCCTATTCCATCTATTGGCTCTTATGCTTGCAAGTGCCATATTCCACTTTATGTCCATCTCCTCCAAATGCTCATCACTTATTTGCTCAAGGTCCTCATATGTAATTACTTAACCATTGGGCAATGAAGCAATGTATGCACACACTGTATCTAGATCAATACAAGCAGGCTTAACTCTTGGTGAGTCAATATTGTATGTGTCAGCGTTTGAATGTGAGGCGCTGACAGAGCTTGATCCAACGTTGACACAAGTTGATCCAGTAACAGGTGCATGTATGACTCCCTTTGATCAAATTGACCTTCACTATGTGAGATGAAGGTCATATTTCCATTGGTAGACTTGCTTCCTTGATCTAAAAGGATTTCACTTTCTACAATCCTTAGTTTATTGTAGACGTCATCAAAAGTGGAACTTTTGTGAGTATTATTAGCCATCATAGACCTTGCTTCAATCTTCCATGCATCACCAAACTTTTAAGGAAAGTGGTGATGATATCAGCATCATCATGCACTGTTCCCATAAATGAAAGTTTGCTTGTGATGTCAAGAAGTCTGCATTTCACTCCACTCAGCTTTTCATTGGGAAGAGCTTTGAACACTGCATACTCATGCAAGAGTTGCTTCTTTTTCTCTGATGTAGTATCATCATTACCACCATAAGTGACTTGAAGGACTGCCCAAAGATCTTTGGCAGAATCATAGCATCTATACTTGTGCTGAGTGGCTTGTCCCAAAGAAAGTTTGAGGATGCTTCAAGTTTTCATGTCATTCCTTCTCTTTGCAATGTCCTCAACTGAGACAGCTCTTCCATCTTCAGGTTTTTCTTTTCGATCCTCCTCACTTGAACCTGGAGTTGATCTTAGAGTGATAGCAGCTTGAATCTTAGCAGCCTTATTGAATGTGTTTCCAAATTCAATAATTTCTCATAGAGTGTGATCATGGATTTGAAGGTACTGCTCAAAATTGAACTTCCACAGCTCAAAGTTGTCTGGGTCTAGCATGGGGATTCTTATGTTATGGCTTGAGGAGGAGGTCAACTCTGGAGTAGACATGTTGTCTGGATTTTAGGGTTTCTTGAAAATTAGGGTTTTTGGCGATTTAGGATTTTTGTGTTCTTTAAATCAAAGTTTCTCAACAAGCTATGATACCACTTGTTGATCCCAAACTTAGATCGATTTAGCTTGTGCAAACGAGAATAAATCAAGTTAAACACTTAGAGAAACTTTGTTGTATATGAAACAATTTAAGTATTATGCGGAATTAATACTTAAACAAGAACACACAAACAAGATAAACCAAACTTTCACTTTGATTGATTAATCGAACTTGCGTACATTGAAAGTGTGAAAAACATATATTGAACTAAACCTAAAGGCCTCCTTTTATAGATTAAGGAACCTTGTACAAGAGTCTACGTATCAGCTATTTTAGGTAAAAATAAACATAAGAAATACATTGTCGAACATATCTTTACTAGAAAAATACTAGAAACATAAAACGTGTAGACTAAGTATCCTATCAGTGCTTGACTTTTTCTTATCAACGCTTGACTTCATCCTGTCAACGTTTGTCTTGACAACGCTTGATTTCTTCCTATCAACGTCCAATTTCCTCTTGTCAGCGTCCAAGTGTCTTGGCTACATTTTATTCCCAACAAGAATGTACACACGAACGCTTCAGACTAATTCTGAAGAAAATATTAAGCTTCATTTTCTAATTCTAACACAAAAATTTTGGAGGGGTATATATATGTAATTCTCCTAAAATATTAAGACCCGGAAGAGGATGAAACGAAAGCTTAATACCAACCCCTAAAACATCCTGAATGTATAAACTCTGCTATATAAAGCAAAATCATTTCTTCTCTTTAACCGATGTGGGATAGGAAGTTCTCTCGATTTTCACCTAAGTGGCTAGACTTGCTCTATATTCATGAATTTGTAGCATTGTAATCAAGATGCGCTAAAAAAATATGCGATAATCAGATAAGCAGTTTGGCTAAGTAAATCCCAAACATCCCTTGCAACAAATATTTGCGAGCGAAATGGGAGCAGCCTAAACCGTGACGGCGAGTGTCAAGTATGATACTTTATTTGGTGTTTACACTGATGCTTGCTAAAGGGTGTTTGAATGTGCATTGTTTTAGATTGAAATGGTTAAAGCCGATAAAAGTTTTGTAGGTTCCGATTTGACTCACTAATAAGTTTTCTTACAGAACCTCCTATGTTTTCTCTTTATATTTGGATTATCTTACTTCTTACCCGTGCATGATTAAAAAACTGTAATGAGTTTTATTTTGATGTTACGGGTTTTATTTGGAGTTAGATTGGTGGGTCGACTAAAGCCAACTCGAATTATACCTATTCTAGTATTTGATTAGAAATGTGAACTCAAACTCGTATGCACGTAACTCGAACATGACGTTTTTTATCTAGGTTACCTAAAAGGGTTACTGAATTCCGGGTCACAAGCATGACGGCATGTGCTTGTAGCCACTTAGCATATTTCTACAATCACAGATTGAATAAGCCTATCAAAATAACAAGTAGCGACAAAAAATACTTGACAAGCGACTCATTAGCAAGGTAACATTGGAATATGCAATATGCCGGACAATCGGACATGGCCTGCACTTCCATCTAAAACGTGTAGATAATTGATGAAAGCATACATACAAAGTATTAGGATGCTTGCAACTTTGTTCATGATACATTCTAGCGATTCCTTCCAATATCTGTTCGAATGATTCGCATAAAAATGATTAGAGTAGCATTATGCTAATAAGCATTAATCTCAGTTCCAATCTCCCATTTACGCTGTACATTTCCAACCAAGCTACAAAATGGCTAATAAGTGACCGTCAATCTGGTGCAACAAGGACTATTAATTAGGTGAACCCGTCCTGCAGATGCTTTAACACGCACCATCTAATAAAGATTCAATCATATTTGCCAAAAGAACGAATCACACAAACTGATTAGTATAACTTCAAAGAACAGCTCGTGGCATAACATTCGTTTCTATAGAGTAAAAACTAGCAACAATACAGACCAATAGACCATAACACAAAGCGCTTGTCGAAACAATGGTAAAGCTCCAAATACAATCTCCCCACACCGAAAAGATTAAGAAAAAAAAAAAGGAGAATATAAGTGTTCTTCCACCAATGTGGGAGTAAAGCAAAATGATTTCTAATATCAAGCCTTTGTTTCCAACGTCTCAGTTTTAGTTCACATTAGCTCCATGTCAGTCACATATCAGCTCACTTATGATTGTCGATGAATCGAGTAAATAAACCTGCTTAGTGCCTAAATATTTCAAGTAAAAAACATACTTAGTGGATATATATGCAACTCAATTCAACTTGACCAGGGTTGTATCTTAGGCCTAACTTTCTAAATTGATCGTCTCAAGGTCTTGAGAGGCCAAAAGCGAGAACATCTTGTCTCAATGAATAATTAGCTACGTCAACCACAGCAAATGTTATTAGAGTTGTATCAAATACTAGATATCGAGGCTTCTATGTTCCGAAAAATTGAGACAAACAATCACATTGTCTAAATGATATGTTTAGCATTTTCTTATTTTAAAAGCCTCAGTATGTAAGTTTTCTAGTTAAACCATGTGGTTAGTTAAAATTACAAAGGCAATTGGTAATAAGCCATGGTGTGTTTGTGTGCCTTCTTAGCAGCTCACGCTTCCACCTTATTAGCATCACCCTGTGACGTGTTGTTTGTGTTGTTTTGGTAGAATTTGGTTCTTAGCAGCTCACGATCGCTTCCACCGTATTAGATCATGGGTTTAATCTTGTAAAATATCTTTGAGGTTTTTCTGAGATACAAGTTTTGGCTTACAGACGAACGCTTCAGACTAATTCTGAAGAAAATATTAAGCTTCATTTTCTAATTCTAACACAAAAATATTAAGCAAAAGCTTAATACCAACTCCTAAAACATCCTTAATGTAATTGTAATCAAGATACTCTACGATGTGGAATAGGAAGTTCTCTCGATTTTCACCTAAGTGGCTAGACTTATTCATGAATTTGTAGCATTGTAATCAAGATACTCTACAAATATGCGATGCATACAAAGTGTTAGAAGGCTTGCAACTTTGTTCATGATACCTTCTAGCGATTCCTTCAAATATCTGTTCAAACGATTCCCATAAAAATGATTAAAGTAGCATTATGCTAATAAGCATTAATATCGGTTCCGATATCTCATTTACGCTGTACATTTCCAACCAAGCTACAAAATGGCTAATAAGTGACCGTCAATCTGGTGCAACAAGGACTATTAATAAGGTGAACCCTTCCTGCAGATTCTTTAACACGCACCATCTAATAAAGATTCAATCATATTTGCCAAAAGAACGAATCACACAACCTGATTAGTATACCTTCAACAGCTCGTGGTATAACTTTCGTTTCTATGAGTAAAACCTAGCAACAATACAGAATTACAGACCACAACACAAAGCGCTTGTCGAACAATGGTAATTTAGCTCCAAATACAATCTCCCCACACCGAAGAATAAAAAAGAAAGGATCATATAAGTGTCTGAATTCATGTGCATGACAATTTTGTGTGCTAGAAAGACCTAAAAACTAATAAGATCATCTTTGGACGATTTATCCTTCTTGGATTCAGACGGGCTACCACCTTTCTTCCCAAATATCATCTCATCAAGATCATCCATCATCTCGTCATTGTTGTTTCCACGAGATCCTGCAGGCTTTCTGATCAGTGATTCTTCTTTACCTACATGTGGCGGCTCATCAGGCTCAGCAGCAACAGCAATCATAGCCGGCTCTGGCTCCCGGTGCATCTCATTAGGTTTTTTCATTTCTTCATACTTAGATAGGACTTTCTGAATTTCATCATTCACACTCAAGGCCTCAAACAGTAGGGCCTCATCATCTCCTCCTGTCTCCACTATTCTCTGGACAGTGAGTTGGGACTGGCGACATTGCTGTACAAGTGTTGATGTCAAATCATCCTGTAATTTCAGCAAACGTCAGATGTTAGCTCGGATATTGACCTATTTCCTCAACAGCAGGCGTGATAATTACTGGATTATAGCAATTTCGACGCATTAACATATAAACAGACGGGTTAAACTGGGTAATCTCTCTAGTGGATCAAACGGATAGAACAAAAGATCACCTTAAAGGAAACGGGTCAAAAGTCCCCCAAAGTGTATACTTGCAGCACATAACCCCCAAAATCTTTGTATCTAAAAATAATATTACCATTTAATACATATATGTCCGATCCAACCCTACCCATTGTCCAATACCAAAAATGACACACACTGATCTGCAGCTAAACCCGGCTGACCCACTCTTTATAGCACCTATAAATTTCCTTATAATCAAGATACTTGTATATGATGCTCTTCAGCTGACCCACCCAGAACTTCTACTTAACCAAGTGTCCTATCAACTATACTGTACATCTAGTGTTTTACAGTAAATCTAAGGATAAACTTGTATTTAGGGACTGCTCATATTCTTTTCCATTAACACTATACATGATTGGGAGAACTATGTATACAGTAATAATCAGAATTTTTTAAGAAGATGACTAAGAATATTCTTTACACTACTTTGAGTGACTTCCAAGACCCAACCCCTTGGATCCGTTCCCATAATAGCCAATTTTTCTGGTTTGACCAATTTGAGAAAAAACACAAACCAAACCTACGAGTTCATAAGTAAAAGGTCGAGATTTCCAGACTCTATTTATGATGAATTTTTCAATGTATTATTGATACCTGCAATGCATCCTGTTGGGGTGATGAAGACAAAACAGTCGACAGAAGCTCAAGACTGTTCCGTGCCACATCAAAGGCTTCTTTAGTCTGTTCCGCTGACAAGCCTTGAATTGGAATCTCTTGATGAACATTCTGCGGAGGAACAGGGTATACTTCTGGAGCTTGGATTGAGCGAGGAGGAGTGAATATAGGAGCCAAACTCTCGGTATCACGGCCTGGGAAACGTATTCCTCTTGATTTCAAACTCTGTAATTTAATAATCGTTATATAAATCAATCACACAAAACAACGTGACAAACAGATAACCTAATTCTAGTAATACCTTATACGTCTCTTCATAAACAGGAAGATACCTAAGCTCCTCCGTAGACTCGCCCCAAGCTTCAATCAAAATCAACGCCTTATTACGATTATTAACAACTGTTTGAGGATCATCAATCAGTTTAACCATCTCATCAAGCACTCTCTCAGCAGCAACTTCAGAAAACGCCTTCTCACAGTTCTTAACCACAGTCTCAAGCAACACCAAAGTCAAATACTGAATCCTAGCACTCTTCAACGTGATCCTTTTCTTTATCGCACGTATCATATCAATACTGCTAATCCTCTCATGATTAATCATATCACACAGTTCGAGATTCGTAGCCCAATCAGGCTCATCTAGTGTTTCAGCAGTTGCTTCTTCCACAAGATTATCAGCTTGGTTCGGACCTTGGAAAAACTCCTTCATTTTGAAACTCATCGAACTCATACCCGCGGTTATCTTCTGCCCTACCTCAGATCCACCAATCTTAAGACGCTCACCGAGCGCGTTAACTTTGTCCATTATATTGTCACTCATGGTTCTTATTTATTGATCCTAATCTTGAAAACCAGTCCCCCTTTAACCTTAATCTAATCAGATCCGCAAAAACCGAGCCTTCAACTGTTTTAACAAGCCAAAATTTGAGAATGATCAAGTTCACTAACTAGATAATTTGTATAATTAGTCTATCAATGATCGGGATATAGCTATGATCATACAACGATCAGGTGATCAGTAAATAAGGATAGTGACACAACCAAAACCTTTTTTTGACAGATTACAATTAAAACATAATAACAATCCAACGATTAAATTATCATGCATGGTTCGTAAACCTATTCTCATAAACCAAGTTAACCAGATCTTCTAAACCTTAAAATCCCTAATTTTCAACCGTTAGAAAAAACCTAATAGTGAGATTAACCAACTGAACTAGTTCAATACCAAATATTTAAAAATTATCAGATTCAACGCTGAATATGAAATGACCTCATGACGGACAAAATAAAAAAACTCTGATTAACAATAACAACTGAACAACACACGATTAAACATAACAGCAACCAAAACATACCAATCCTTCATTAAATCATCACTAACACTTCCTAGACCTTATCTAATTAACCAATCCCACAAAAACCATAACTTTTAACCACCATAACTAACCTAAGTCAAAATTAACTAACTTCAATCATAAATGCACACTTATAACCAGCTTTAATCATCTGATCATTGTTTACGCTTATATGCGGCATATGAGCTTATTTGAGTTCAGCTTTATTTCATAAGCCCTGATTTTCCGGCTTATTTTAAGACTTGTGGGCTTATATATAAGCTTCTTACGATATGATAAACTCGCATAATCCCATAATATCAAAACAATCCGGAAAATCATGGCTGACGAAACATAATCCGAAACCAAATAAGGTCATAAACCCACTTATAAGCTCAAACAAACACCCGGCCTAAAACTAACCAACATCATTAATCGAGCTACAAACATAACTAAAAAATGATCAGATTAACTGATCATCATCCAAACACAATCAACTAACTTACAAAACGATCCAATCGTCAAACACGAACCACGCGATCATTAACTATCAATTAGAACCCTAATTCTCATTTCGCATAGCAAACCTAACTAATAATCAACAACTAACTTCATCAATTCAGTTACAAATATAACTAACTAACCAAACAATCGATCGAATCAAGCAATAAACCCTAATTTTGACTAATTATAATTAGTCAACTATGAGTGATCAGATAACATAGGATAGCTATTAAGGTTAATTTAATTATATAATCAATATGATTATGATTATAGTTATGATTAAAATAATTAATTTAATTAAGAATAATAATACCTGGTTAAAATTGAGGAAGATGAAATAGTAGTTCGTTACAGAAAGAAAAGAAACTTGAAGTAGCAGCAAGGTGTATTTATACTCTTGACTTTTTAAGTTACACGATTGGTCCTTGGAGATTGGGTGTGTTGACAGGTTCTGGTTTAGTGTTTTGTTCTAGTTCTTTGGAAAGGGCCAAGTTTCTAACAATAACTTAAAAGGGTATTTTTAGTGTGTAAGTTTACGAGAGTTTATTTTTATTTTTATTTTTTGAACTAGTACGAGAGTTTATTGAAGTATATATTTTTTTAAAAGAATAAGTTATTTTTAAATATAAGTCATGTTTGATTGATATAATTTGTAGTAGCATGTAAAAAAAATAAGTCATATTAAGTTATTAAATGAAATGCTTTTAGGAGTAGCGTTTAAAAAAGCTTCGATCCCTGTTTCAACAAAATGCTTCAGCAATCAGTTTCACTGATATGCTTCGGCTTCTGCTAATATTGTCAAACATACCGTTTGTTTATAGGATATATTTTGTTTATCACACATGTTTGTATAAGCATATATAAGCCACGAATTTTTATAAGCATGGGCTCGTTGAAAAGAACATGTATGGATTTATAGCTGATAAAATTACTTAAATATTATTTAAAATATAATTACTTATCATGTTGAAGTTGAAAACATATCTGAGTTTAAGTTCATGTAATTTTCGTTATGATATTAATAAGCTTCAACTGTAACCAATTAATCAAAAAAAATTATAAAAATATAAGATTTAACTTTCGGCTTATAATATAAGCTCTAGCTTTAACAGCCCCGAGTTTAGATTTAGCTAGTCTCGCCAAACATACCTTAAACACGTTTCATGACGACTTAATCATTTATCATAAATCATGACCAAACTTTGAGAATGATCTCTCATAAAAAAAATTAATTAGTTAAAAGTTGAGATTTTACTCTCGTTTTACATAAACATCTTTTTTTAATCGATCAACTAAATATTTACGAAAGAATACTAACGAGTTGATAGACCTTTTTCATGTTTGATGTGTTCTTAGAAATTTATTTTATTTATTTTGAAAAAGAAAAAGAATATGATTTAAAATTGGGAGGTGATTTGCACACTCCTCAAATTGATTGGCACACTCAAATTTAATGTGTCTTGACACATATGCTCTTATATCACTTCTAATCATGTTTACTTTATAAGGGTATATGTGTCAAGACACACCAAATTTGAGTGTGTCAATCAAATTAAAGAGTGTGCAAATCACTTCCCTTTAAAATTGAATCATGAAATGAGAATATTAGTACTTATCGTAAACTTTTATTGATCCTTGATCTTTCTATTTATAGAAAGAGTAAAAAAAAGTGATTTATAAAGGATAATACAAGTCTGTTTGACGACACGTAGCAATAAGCACTAGTAGATACATGAATAATTATTTAAAAAAATGTTTGATAACATAGCTATAAGATATAGTTAAAAGATATAAAGTTATTAAAAAGTGCATATAACCTAATTAAATAAACTATAAATGTTATATTTAAAGGTATAAATATAATTTTATAATTAAATTGCTTGGAGCAGTTCTCAATTTCAACAAACATTTAAGAATGAAACAGTTAAAAAATACTGAAATGTCTGTTGAAGTGTTGTCAAACAAACTTTTTTATCGAAAATATTTGTTGTTTGTTGTTCTTAAATGGTCCTAAACGTTTGTTACCAAACAGAACCTAAATTGTGATTTACCTAATTAGCCATATATGTGGCTCAATATTTTGAATAATAAATAATTAAATGAGAACTATATAATGTTAGAAGGAAATACCATATATGTTTTTTTTTTCAAAAATATTATTAGAGAAATACTAAAACCACAAAAGGTTTACAAAAAAATATCCACATAATGATGTGTCTTGGAAACTATTAGTTACACTTATGAGAGAGAATTGAAAAGTAAATATGATATACCACTAATCATAAGACACATCATTTTGTAAAACTTTTTGTATGATTTTTTTTTGGCTCTAGCATTAATATTTACTATACCACTTAAAGTAATAAAAGTCGTATTCTTGTGCTTGAAAAAGCATATCATGTGCTTGTTAGCCTGTGTTTGTATGATAGCCCGTAGTTGTGTATTGTAATGGGCTCAAGCCCGAATCTAGATTGTTCTACGTAGCATTATATATTGTAACCGTATATTGTGACATGGTATCAGACCTATATGTCGATCCCTAAAACCCTAAACAAAACAAATCTGCCGCCCTAACCTTCTTCTACTAAATATTCATCTGTTAATTTCTTTTTAGGTGATTTGTTCTTTGGTTAACAAATCCTTATTTGCATTAGTGATCATTTGTGCTTAGGTTCACAAATTCATATTGTTGTTTGTGCTTTGGTTCACAAGCAGTTATCATTCACTTCAATTAAACATAATTGTCTCACACCCTTGACACCATTCATACCCCTCATAACACCAGTACCCACGTCACTTTTCCTTACCTTTTTTTTTTTAACCCTAAAACTCATCTCATATATCCATCATCATGACTGGATCAACCAACACTCTTACTTCTCCCTCCTTATCGGAAAGACTCTCGTTGGTTACGCATCATCATCTCCTCACGAGGGTTCCCGTTAAACTTGATCTCGATGACTGGAACTATGGATCATGGGAGTTCTTTTTTGACCAACTTTGTTCAAGCTATGAAGTGGAAAAGTTTATTCATGGTGCTTCGGATGGCACTGGTTCGAGTAGTTCAACCCCTCTCACCCCCGAAGAGATTAAGGTGGACAAAATTATACTTTCTTGGATCTTCACGACCCTCTCGGACGCTCTACAAAAGCGGCTGGTGGTAGCTCGTCCGAAATCTTCTAAGGAAGCTTGGGACTTCCTTACCGATATCGTTAAGGACAACAAACGCTCTCGCACCGCGGCTTTGAAATCGGAATTGAGGTCTATCAAACTTGGTACTCAAAGTATGGATGCCTATTTCACAAAGATCGAGTCCATTGTTACAATACTTGCAAGCTTAGATTCCAAAGTCAATGATGAAGATGTCGTCCACTATGCCATCGAGGGTCTCCCGGAGAGGTATAACCAAGTTTGTGGGTATATGCATTATCAAGAGAAGTTTCCCGATCTCAAGACGGCGCGTTCCTTGTTAATTACTGAAGAGATGAGATTGAAGTCCAAATCGGATGCCGTTACTGATGATTCTTCTTCATCTTCTCCGGTAGTTCTTATGACCCAAGCAGGTACTAATCGACGTCCCTCTTCCCCTCAACTAAAGTCATGGAAACCATGTTTTCATTTTGCTAAAGGTTTATGTCGTTTCGGTAACGAGTGTCGATTTGTTCATGATCATAACACTAAGATTGGAGATATTCGTTCAAAAACCTCGGGTAGTCATAATAATGAGGATTTGCTAGTTAAACTAATAGAACGATTGGGGCTTAGTGACAAACAAAAGGATGCCATGAATTGTAATACTTCAAATAAAAATACTCCAGTAGCCAATACTCATTCACCTCCAATTGCATATGGCCCTACTGGTTATTTTAGTCCTACTGTTCCATCATATGGACCAATGCAACCGATATTACCAGCCCCACAAGTTGGTGGTCCACCAGGTTTCTATTATCCCCCCACGCACCCTCAAAACCCAGTTCAACAAGCATATGTACCACAAAGTTTGATACCTACTGCTCCTCATCAACCGTTGGCCCAACAGACTCCTACAGCCCCTCAATTTGGTATGCAAGTAGTTGGACCAGCCCAACAGACGCCTACAAATACTTCGGGACAAGCAACAGTGTTACCCCATGCATATTCTACCGGCACTCTTCAGGATCCTACCACGGGTGCTTGGAACATGGATACAGGTGCGAGCTCTCATCTCAATAATTCTGTTACTAATCTAAGTGAGATTTTTAATATGTGCATGTACCCATCTATCTCGGTTGGTGACGGTCACTCTATACCCGTCACTAATACGGGCCATAGTATTTTGCCTACTTCCGTTCGTAACCTTCATTTAAATAACGTTCTTATAACCCCTCATATTGTCAAAAATTTGATATCCGTTCGTCAATTTGTTCGTGAAAATAATTGCACTATTGAATTTGATGCGTTTGGTTTTTCTATTAAGGATTACATGACGCGCCGTGTTCTTCTCCGATGTGATAGCACGGGGGATCTTTACCCGGTCACATCTCCATCTCCACTTCCTCAGGCCTTCCTTGTGAGTCAGCATACGTGGCACAAACGTCTTGGACATCCAGGAAACGAAGTGTTGCGTCGTCTTGTTTCGAGTAATTTTATTTCTTGTAATAAAGAAAAGCCTCCCACCCTTTGTCATGCTTGTCAACTTGGCAAACATGTTCGGCTTCCATTTATGAGTTCTAGTACTGTGGTTAATTCTTGTTTTGATATTGTTCACTCGGATGTGTGGACTTCTCCCATCCCGAGTCTTTCAGGGTTTAAATATTATGTGTTGTTCTTGGATCATTATTCTCAGTTTGTTTGGGCTTACCCTTTGGTTCATAAGTCTGATGTGTTATCTAAATTTATGTTGTTTCGCAACTATGTTCATACTCAGTTTAAGTGTGAAATCCGTGCTTTTCAGTGTGACCATGGTGGTGAGTTTGATAACCGTAACCTTCACAAACTTTTTGCCAAAAATGGTATACAATTCAGATTTTCATGCCCTCAAACATCACAACAAAATGGAAAATCTGAGCGAATGGTGCGTACAATTAATAACCTTATTCGGACTTTACTTTTCCAAGCAAACCTTCCCCCAACTTTCTGGGTCGAGGCTCTTAATATGGCCACTCAATTACTAAATATCTTACCTTCTACTGCCATTACCAACAACATACCTTATACACGCCTTTATGGAACAAATCCTAATTATAGTCTTCTCCGTACATTTGGGTGTTTATGTTATCCTCACCTTTATCCCGCACATAAACTTGAACCACGCGCCACACCATCAATATTTTTGGGTTACGCATCTAATCACCGTGGGTACCGTTGTCTTGACTTAACAACAAACAAAATCATCATTTCCAGACACGTCACCTTTGATGAAACCATTTTTCCATATGGCTCCCATCAGCCCTCCTTGAAACCAACTTACACCTTTTTAGACGACATTCCAACTTTTCTTCCTCCCATCATTCACACCACTCAAACTACTACCACTCCTAATGATACCATCGATACTCCAATTCCAGATACCATATCTAGCCCACAATCCTCACACGACTCACCCACTCAACATTCGACCCATCAACAATTACCAATCGATGTCGCCTCTACCAACCCACACCCTTCTACCCCTTTTGATGTTCACCGAAACTCACCAGCCCAATCACCAATTATTATCCCGGAGCCTCCACAAAACCCAAACCCTGTTTCAATTCACCCCATGGTCACCCGTTATCGTGTCGGGTCTAATCGGCCCACTCAGCGTCTCTCTATGCATGTGTCTTATGTTTCTCCTTTACCAAAATCATATCGTGATGCGTTTAATGATCCAAATTGGCGAAATTCTATGCGTGATGAATATATTGCACTTATTAAAAATAAAACTTGGATTTTAGTACCTAGACCACCGGATACCAATATTGTGCGTTGTATGTGGCTTTTTCGCCACAAGTATCTAGCGGATGGCACACTTAGTCGCTACAAATCACGTCTTGTAGCGAATGGTAGTACACAGATAGAAGGGGTTGATGTTGATGAGACTTTCAGCCCAGTTGTTAAACCGGGGTACTATTCGGACTGTTCTTAGTATAGCTACTTCTCGACATTGGCCGATTCATCAGCTTGATGTCAAGAATGCTTTCTTACATGGTGATCTTTCTGAGACTGTTTATATGCACCAGCCTCCTGGATTCCGGGATTCAGTGCATCCTGATTATGTGTGTTTGTTACAGCGATCTCTCTATGGGCTTAAACAAGCCCCCCGAGCTTGGTTTCAGCGGTTCGCATCTTATATTACTCGGATTGGTTTTTCTCATAGTCGCTGTGATTCCTCTTTATTTATCTACAGAGAGGGGAATGATACTGCTTACTTGTTGTTGTATGTTGATGATATTGTCCTCACAGCTTCTTCTGAGCGTTTGTTGCAGCATATTATTAGATCGTTACATCAGGAGTTTGCTATGACAGATCTGGGTTCGCTCAATTATTTTCTGGGTATATCGGTTACACGTGATTCTACAGGGTTGTTTTTATCTCAGAAGAAATATGCTATTGAGATCCTTGAAAGGGCACATATGGATAATTGTAATCCTAGTCGGACTCCTATTGATACCGAGTCTAAATTGGGAAGTGACGGTGATCCGGTTTCTGACCCAAATCTATATCGGAGTCTTGCAGGTTCTCTACAGTATCTTACTTTCACTCGACCAGATATTTCCTATGCAGTTCAGCAGGTGTGTCTTCATATGCATGATCCTCGAGAGCCTCATTTCTCTGCTCTTAAGAGGATCCTGCGTTATGTTCGTGGTACATTAGATTATGGTTTGCAGTTATTCTCATCCTCTACTACAGATTTGGTTGCTTATTCAGATGCTGATTGGGCTGGTTGTCCAACTACTCGAAGATCGACTTCCGGTTATTGTGTTTTTCTTGGCAACAACTTACTCTCTTGGTCCTCTAAGCGGCAGCCGACGATTTCTCGTTCCAGTGCAGAGGCTGAGTATCGTGGTGTTGCCAATGCTGTGGCTGAGACTTGTTGGTTACGTAATTTGTTGCGCGAGTTGCATACTCCTTTATCTTCCGCTACGCTTGTTTATTGTGATAATGTTAGTGCTGTTTATTTATCTTCCAATCCGGTTCAACATCAGCGTACGAAGCATATTGAGATAGACATACATTTTGTTCGGGATTTAGTTACTTCAGGACAGGTTCGAGTTCTTCACGTCCCTTCGCGCTATCAGTACGCGGACATATTCACCAAAGGCTTACCTTCAGCTTTGTTTGAGGAGTTTCGTTCCAGTTTAAGCGTTCGGTGTCCTCCCGCTCCAACTGCGGGGGAGTGTTAGCCTGTGTTTGTATGATAGCCCGTAGTTGTGTATTGTAATGGGCTCAAGCCCGAATCTAGATTGTTCTACGTAGCATTATATATTGTAACCGTATATTGTGAATAAGATCAAGAGTTCCACCCTTTCACCCTCTGACAGTGCTCATTTATTTTTTCACCTATATCTCAAATTTAGCAAGCTTTTTTTTTTTTTAGTTGAAAGAAATGTGGTTACGTAACAAAGGGGATGAAGTGGTTGGACCTTGGAATTTTCTTCATGTTGGAATAAGTCTTCATTGCATCATTGACCTTGACTTAGCAATCGTCTTCACAAGTTACAAAAACGGTCCTTTGAAGGTTTGTTACACACATTTTAAACTCTCGCTCTTTCATTCTTTTCGTAAACTCCTAGTTGTTGTTTGGATCCATCTAGAAGATATGGGTATGAATTGCTTAATGCATTTTCATCGTATGATCCAAAATAGTACCCCAAAAAAAAACAGCAAATGGATTCACAAACAAAAATAATCATTCTATTTGAATTTATATCATCTTCATCAATTCTTTATAAAAGGTATCTTTATTCCTATTTCATCACCATCCTCGCCAAAATCATGTTTTAAAATATTAAATCATGACACACTTTTATCTATCAATTAGATAATCATGATATGCCACTTTATTAAAAACTCATCATCACCACTCGTTTCAATTAACAAAAACAAAAATAAAATACTCGATTCATGATGAAAGAAATACCAGATTCTTACCGTGATTTCTTTGATCTAGAAATTATCATGCAATTTTGCATTAATTGAAAGGCTAGTGGAGTAGTAAATATGAAAACCTTATGGAAACTACTATGAGCGAAGAAAATGAAAAAAGTGAGAAGAACAAGCACAAAATTAAATTGGTACATTATGTTATGTGCAGTAGAAAAAAAGAGGGGCCCGCAGGAATGGAGCAAAAGGTACCTCTACCATATGGTATGAGTCTATGAGTTTAACAATGATAGTTTGATTCTTGCACCTCTAAGCAAGCGCTTAAATGGGTATGTATATGATAGTTTGATTGTGATTTTCTCATACCAAACGCTTCCCTAGTTTTTTTTCTTTCGATATTGAGTTATTGACCAATTAATTTTACTTAAAGTGTTAAAAGTGTTAGAGGGTAGTAACATTAAAAACCCTAAATAACACCGCCACATCAGTATTACATTTAGGGGTGGGAATCGGGTCGGGTCAATCGAGTTTGGGTTAATTCAGGTCGGGTCAAGACTCTAAAAATTCATACTCGAACCTGAGCCGAATTAGAACTCGGGTCAGTCGTGTTCGGGTCAATTCGGGTCGGATCAATTCGGTTCGGGTCAATTCGAGTTCGAGTCTACCCGGGTATAAGTAAAAAAATTAAAAATTAGATTATTTAAGTATATTTACAATGTAATTCTGTTAAAAAAAACTCGGGTCAAGTCCGGTTGGTCGAGTTCGGGTCAATTCGGGTTAAGGCTAAAAAATATAAACCCAAACCCGAGCCTAATTAGAACTCGGGTCAATTTGGGTCAACCCGAATTGACACGAATACCTTTTAAACCCGAGTGACCCGACCCGAATAGGCTTATTCGGGTTCGGGTTCAGGTCAGGTTCGGGTCAGTTCAACTTTTCCGACACCCCTAATTACATTAGCATAACATCCAGATAACACTCACCTCTTTAATCATAACACCCATCAACACTACTTATCATTTTTTTCAAAAAACCTCCTTAACAATTATTTTATTTATTAAACCAACTAACTATTTCATTTATAATTAAAAATATAAACTATATTAAAAATAAAAACATATTACATTATAAATAAAATAAATTATAAAATAAATAAACAGTAGAATATAAACAAAAAACATGACAAAAAAAACTAAAAAAATGTGAGCTTATAAATGGGTTTTGAAGTTTTAAAGTATTTAGTTTTTATATATGGGCTTGAAGTATTTATATACTATAATAGGGTTTGGTTTTTTAACCACCGACACCCCCTCAACCCTTCTTATTCGTCTAGACCTGCAAATAAATTTAAAAAAAACCCTTGGTGTCAGTAATGAAGATCGATCACAGGTTCTTTTTTTGCATTCTTTTTGCCATGTTTCGTTTAATTTAATATCAAAGGGGGCGTTTGAGATTTTTTTTTTATTTACAGAATCTACCTCTAACACGCGTTGGTGGGGCAACGCCGAGCCAAACGACGTTGGGCTTTTCACAGGTGGGGTGTAGTAACGCCACCTAACGTCAAACAACGCGCGTTGGGGCGTTACTACACCTAGCGCTCTTAGTGGTTTTAACAAAACTCTTTCAGATAAATAAACACAAAAACTATATTGGTTCGTGAAAAAATAATTATTTTTTTTTGCAATCATTAACATGATGTTGACATACATAATTATACATGTCTTTAGGCATAATAATGAAACATGTCAATCTTGTTCTTATAAGTATATTATAATATATAATCTTATTTTATATAACGTCTATTAGTTTTTTTATATATCTCAAAAAGTATATGGTAAATAAGTGAGTAAAGTTAAATGATGTATTTTGTTGTGTAAATGACGAAGGGTTTTATTAAGTATATATTGTTACAAAATACAGAAAAGATAAACGTGAGATCCATAATAATAAGATCTTATACAACATTGATAATTATCTAAAGTTGATAATTATCTAGATTATATTTTCTCTCTTATATTTTATGTTTACATTCCCCCTCAATCTTAACTGTGACAAGGTTGAGATTGTTTCTTAGCTTCTCGAGCATAATCTTAGTTGCCAGATTTGTGAGACCATCTGCTATCTGATCGCCAGATGAAATGAACCAAACATTAAGAGCACCCATAGCTACCTTCTCTCTAACGAAATGAAAATATACTTATACGTTCTTTGAACGCGCATGGAATACCAGAATGGCTGTTAGATAGGTTGCGCCTAAGTTATCACACCATAAGACAGGGGGTCTAGGCTGTCGAACACCTAATTCCTTGAGTAGCGATTGAACCCATGTTGCTTCAGTTGTACCATTGGCAAGAGCCTTGTATTCTGCTTCTGTACTTGAACTAGACATTGTGGGTTACTCGAGTGAACTCCAAGAAATCAAATTTGGTCCGAGGAAGATTGCGAAACCTCTGCGATAATCCAAGCATCCGGCCCAATCAGCGTCTGAGTGGTCAGAGGCAATATCGCTCTGAGTGTTCATGCAATATCGCAAGGATATGGCGTATGACTCTCTTTATTGTCATTTTGTGTGTCCTAACGAGATTTGATTGATCTCTTGGCTCTAGACTCGATTTGTGCACTTTTAGTGGTCAGAGGCTCGAGCAGATGCCACATATTCAGTATCAACTATCTCAGAGTGAGAAAGTCAATAGAGTCGTGTTGATCTCCGTGACAATAAAACAAACTTCTTTTGAGAGAAGCCTGAGTCAGCTGGTGAGAGGTTGTGCATTACATCACTGGGTCCATGATACGTTGTCTTCATGATGTGTTGACCCGGTTTCTGCCTAAGTTGTATGGAGGGCTAATTTCTTTACACCCTTTATCCTTACATTTCTTTTTCATTCTTCAACACCTTCAATGCTTACCAAGACATCATTACTAGCACCTTGTTGTGATTGTTCCAGTGCTAGCATCAGTACTTAGTCGGCATGCAACTTCGTTCACATTCTACTCCATCTTTCCTAAGGACTTCTAATAATCTATTGGATTGTCCCTGGGAAGATCCCTCCGGTTCTGGTTGGATCATAGGACTTAAACCTAACCACCCTTTTGACACCAATAACGTCGTGAATTAAAGATGTTGTGGGTATTTGATCGTACCCATGAGTGCTTGAGTCTTTAGATCACATTTTAATCACATTTTCTCCCATATCTCTAATATATAAAATCGTTTGATATTAGAGATACCAAATTTGATTAAAATATATTTTGAAAAATAGTCTTGAAAACTTTCGAGAGAAAAATGTGTCAAACTTAGCATGACTTAGGAAAGCTCCCTCTCAAAAATTGATCCAATTGAATTGTCATTACGAGGATATGATCCACATTAAACTTTTGAGGATAACAGTTGTTGAACACATAATTTTTGAAAGATTTTGAATATCATTGAAAAATTCTTGAAAAAATTGTGTTCAACGCTTTTTGAAAAATCTCAAAATTCCAAATTTTTTAAAAAGAATGGATTTTTAAAAGCATAAACTTGAGTTCATAGACTTTGAATGTCTTGACGAATCCACTCAAGTGTAAGAAGATTCCTCTTCTTTTGCTAGGGGTAAGGGCACTAAAGCGTACACTCCCCCGTGAATATAAATCCGGGTTGCAATCTGAAAGTGATTACAAGCCATAGTGTTAAGCTCAAAACGTTGTATGTTTTGTGACAAGCTCAATCCAAGATAGATTGTTCTACCCGTTGTGTGGAAAAATAGACATTTTCCTTTATAAAAAGTAGAAATGACATGTTTTGAAAAATATTTACAACTTTCATTCGAGCTTTATGTACACACCCGTGTCGTTATTGAGCGACATTTCTAGGTACGTCCATATTATCGATACTGAAAGACATGTCGAGAAGAATATTTTTGGATTTTCAAAGATTTTTAATTTTGTATTTTGCGTTTTCATTAATATTTACATGTAGATGTTAGATAGATGAATCAAGTAGGCTTCTTTGCCATAATCTCCAGTTCTGCTGGAGTCAAACATCTCATACCAATTTGCCTAACTAGATACACAAACCTCTCTTTAGAAAGAGCTTTTGTAAACAAGTCAGCTAATTGGTAATCAGTTCCAACAAAGTATAGTTCAAAGATGCCCCTTTCAACTTGTTCCTTAATGAAGTGATATAGGACATCAAGGTGCTTCGTGCGGGAATGTTGTACCGGATTGCAGGAGATGGCTATGGCGGACTTTGAGTCACAGTACATAGGTACTTTATCAAAGTGGAAGCCATAATCCGTGAGTTGTGTTCTCATCCAAAGAACTTGAGCACAACACGCAAATAGAGACACATACTCCGCTTCGGCTGATGACAGTGACATGCAATCCTGCTTCTTGGAAGACCATCCCACTAGTATATCTTGGCCTAGAAATTGTGCACCACCAGAAGTACTTTTTCGTGTATCAAGACACCCTGCATGATCAGAATCTGAATAGGCCGTTAGAAAGAAATCGGTTTCTCTCGGATACCAGAGTCCCATGTGAATGGTATTCTTAAGGTACCGAAAGATCCGTTTAACCTCCTTGAGGTTCTTTTTAGTGGGTCGTGCTTGATATCGTGCACAATAACATATAGCATGTGATATATTTGGTCGGCTTGCTGTTAAGTACATGAGGGAGCCGATCATGGAACGATATCTCGTTTGATCTATGGCATCTCCCTCCAAATCAGCATCTAGGGATGTGGTTGATAATGGTGTCCCAACGGGGTCACATGAGGTCTTACCATGCTTTTTGATTATCTTTTGACAATACTTAGCTTGGTTGATAAAGATACCACTTGGGGATTGGTGAACTTGAATTCCTAGAAAGAATTTTAGTTCGCCCATCATTGACATTTCAAATTTGTTGTGCATTACTTTTTCAAACCATTTTAAAAGTTTTGGGTTTGTAGACCCAAAAATAATGTCATCAACATAAATCTGCACAAGCAAAATGTCATCCCCATATTATAAGTGAACAAAGTTAGATCAATGGAACCTTTTGAGAAACCTTTGGATACCAGAAATTTCGAGAGCTCGTCATACCACGCCCTTGGAGCTTGCTTTAGTCCATAAAGTGCTTTGTGGAGACGATACACCTTGTCAGGATAATGAGGATTGACGAATCATTCTGGTTGTGTGACATATACTTCTTCCTTCAAAGGACCGTTAAGAAACGACGTCTTTACGTCCATTTGATAAACGATGAATCCCTTATGTGCAGCATAAGCAAGGAAAATCCTTGCCGCTTCCATGCGAGCTACTGGTGTAAATGATTCTTCAAAATCAATACCCTCTTTCTGGCCATACCCTTTAGCCACTAGCTTAGATTTATTCTTGATGATCGTGTTTTCTTCATCCATCTTGTTTTTCCAAATCCATCGAAGATTTAATGGTGTTACATCGTATGGTCTGTCAACAAGTTCCCAGACTTTAAGTCTCTTAAATTGTTGAAGTTCATCCGTCATCGATTCAATCCAAGCATGATCTGCCAAGGCTTCTTTGATATTTGTTGGTTCAGTTGTACTCACGGCGAGTGCGAACATACAAATATCACCATCGGTATCAAGCTGTCTTCTTGTACGAACGGGCTGTGAAGGGTTTCCAATTACTTGAACCAAAGGATGATCTCGAGTCCAATGATGTGTTGAAGGATGTCGTTGATAAAAGGTATGCATATTTGACGGATCAACATGGCGAGTAGAAGACTCTCTAGTTTTGTGTACCAGTGTACTGAATGGGTTGATAAATTCGTCTTCGTCATTTAATGCATTGTCTGCTTGATTTGTATTCTCTGGAGCAATGACAGTAGTTGTTGATGTTGTAGGAGCGGTTGTTGATGTGATATTCTGAGGAGGTAAATCTGCAGCAACCCGTGTTGAAGTAGATAAAGTTGTATCCTTTTATCGACGATGATCGATATCATCATTCTTATCATGAGTGACAGCGGAAGACGTTGTTACAACATGTTTCTCCCCCGTGAAATATTCGTCATACATTGGTCCATATAACATTTCCAACTCTTCAATTGTCGTGTTGACTGTCATATTTTCTCTTGGAACATTTTCTTGACCAACTTTGAACTTGACGGTTCATTGTTGTGGTCTTGAGTTCCGAGTTCTGTGCGGTTGTGAACGGAAGTCGTTTGTCGTTGTGGATCAGGACTTAAACTATTTTGTTCAAGTGCCACTTCTTGTAATTCATCAAATCTTATATGAATAGTCTCGATTATTAATTTTGTTCTCTTGTTGTAAACTTTATATCCCTTAGACTTAGTTGCATATCCCACTAGAATACATGCATCACCTTTCTCTTTCATCTTATCCAAAATTTCACCATCTCGTATAATGTAACAAGTACATCCAAAAACGTGAAGGTGTTTGCGTGAAGGTTTTCGATCATGAATTATGTGATATGATGTCTTTTCGTGTCTTGGAATAATTAAGGATCGGTTTTGTGTGTAGCATGCGGTGGACACGGCTCCGGCCCAAAAGAATAGTGGAAGTTTTGAAGCGGATAATAATGTTCGAGTAGCCTCAACTAAAGTACGGTTTCGTCTTTCAACAACTCTGTTTTGTTCGGGTGTTCGAGCAATAGATGTTTCATGTTCAATTCCTTCGGCTTCAAAATAGTTCCTTAGAGTTGAATTCAAAAATTCTATTCCTCCGTCAGTAAGTACCACTTTTACTTGAGCTTGAAGACCACGTTGTATCAGTTTAAAGAAGTTGATGATAACTTCGGGTGTTTCATCCTTGGACCTCAAGAAGTGAGTCCATGTGTACCTTGAGTAGTCATCGACAATTACAATAATGTATTTCTTCCCATTGATACTTTTAACACGCATGGGACCACACAAATCTATATGAAGAAGATCTAACCGTCCTTTAGAGCTTGGTGTAGTTTTGTCTTGAAGCTACTTCGTTTAGCTTTACAAAGCTCACAAGAAGAACAAAGATGATCTTTGGTGAATTTCAAGCTTGGAAGGCCTCTCACAATATCTTTCTTGGAAAGTAAGTTGATGGTATCAAAATTTAGATGAGATAGACGTTGATGCCATAACCATGCCTGAGTCATTGAAACTTTAGCCATGAAGCAAATTGGAGTTGTAGAAGTTGTGTTTTGAAGTGAAATTGTGTAAAGATAGGTACCCCGTGAACCAGTGAGTAAATTATTCCCGTCATAATCACGAACAAAACATGTCTTCTTTCTGAAAGCAACCTCCAAATCCGCATCACAGAATTGACCAACCGAGAAAAGATTGTTATTGAGCCCTTCGACATAGTATACCCTTTTGATCGTGATATTTCCCTGAACCAAATCTCTATATCCTAGGATCGGTGCAAATTGATCATTTCTGAATCGGACCGTACCCAGGAACTTCTCCACGAAGTTAATTAGAAGCTTGAGATTCCCCGTCATGTGCTTCGTGCATCCGGAGTCCAGTATGAAGAGAATTATCTGTATCACCTGCAGAAGAATTAGAATACGATAGAGCATTTGCTAAATTGGAGACCATGTTAGTTGTGATTACAGAATCATTAGTGTCCGTGGCAATATTTCAAGGCATACTAACACTCGTTGTCACATTTTATGTCCTAACTTTAGGCATCCATTGATATCCTGGAGGACATTGATTAGCAAACCACCATTTCCAAGACTTGCTAGTAGACTCATATAATTCCCTAATTCTTCTTCTAGGGTTCTTAGTGGAGGAGTCTGATGCAATACTTTTCTTAGGGGGGGTTGCACCAGAATGGTTCACTTTGCGTTTGGGTTTACTAGCACTAATAGGCATCGCAACTTGCTTCTTAGTTCTAGTATCTACGCCTTTGACATTATTCATAGCAAACATAGAATGATTAGCATTAGCACATTTTCCACATTTGACACAAACAAACATTCAAAGCATTCAAAGCATTCAAATCGTCATTACACGCGATTACAGACGTTTTATTCTTAGAAACATTCACATTCTTAGGGTGTTCTTCTTCTTCCTTCATCTTCCTTTGACTCTTGTGTTTCCAAACTTTATCATTCACTTGAGTGCGCTTAAGCTGAGGCCGGATAACACTAGCAGTGGAGACTACTCCTGTAGACACACGAGTATTAGTGTTTCTAGAAGTCTGAGGCGATTGACTAACTTTGTTTGTGGGTTTAGTGGTCATTCTATACATCCATGGTTTAATCATGTTATTGTGCTTAACGCTTGGTGCTAGAGTATTCCTTATGGGTTGATTATATGGTAACCTTTCCTTTCCATCCATCTTGGGGGCAAACACAGGTTTTGCAAACGAGGAATTTGAGAAAGCGGATGGTTTTCCCAAGATATAGGATCTATTCACTTTATATGCATTGGGTTGTCTAACAACAGGTTTCTTAACGCTAGGTTCCACAACTTTCCCACCCATCTTAGCAACGAGTTTCTTCAACTCTGCTATTGCTATGTCTTTTTCTTGTAACTGAGCTTTCAAATCCGACAATGCTCCTGAATATTACCAAACACATTATATTCCTCGTCAGTGTGTACCTTATCGATTGGCTCAGTATCAAAGATACGACCATTGTCATCTTCAGTGACGGTGAGAACTTCTTCAACCTTTGCCATGTACGAGTAATGTGCTTCAAGTTCTTGGTCGGAAGCTTCATCATCAGTGTCATCAAGCATTGCTCCTTCCTCAGCCGACAATTTAACCCCAGCTTCCATCTTCTTGCAAAGCAGTATCTTTTCCTTATGATAACCAGAGTCCCTAACCCGTTTCGGCTTCCTACATTCCTTTGCCATATGTCCATAACCTTGAAAATTAAAGCACTGAATCTCACTTCGTTGAACCACTTGAGTTCCAATAGTTTCCCTATTCCCAGCAACAGTAGCAATCCTTTGAGTATCATACTTAGCAGTTTGTCGATCATACCTTGCATAACCCTCAACATGAGTTGGATTACGTCGATCATACCTAGGAGGACTTTCATCACGTTGACGTGTGTCATACCTTCGAGGACTCTCAACATATTGGTTCCTTGTATTAGATGATGTTCGAAGATTGTTGTTGGTGGGTTTGAAGATTTTCTTGTAGGTCTTCATAATGAAAGCAATTTTTTGTTTCATCTCCCTATCCTTCTGAGCTAGTTCTTCATCACTGTCCTCTTTAGATGATGGCTCAGATGATGGTGATGGTGCTCTTGGTTCTTTGTCTCGTGATCTTATGGGAGCTGAAGACTTAGATGAAGTGGAGTATATTGGTGAGGAGGATGTAGTGGAGCATCTTGGTGAGGAGGATGTAGTAGAGTATCTTGGTGAGGAGGATGTAGTGGAGTATGATTTTGTTTTGCAAAGCAAGTTCAAGTGAATGACAATGTTTTTGAAGATAATCATATCTATGTTGAAGTAACAAAAACTCTTTTTGGTCAACTTTAGTCGAAAGCTCAGTTTCTAGACGTTCACACTCTTTGACTTGATCAAGATATTTGCATGCAACATCAGAATATTCATCAATATCAGCACAAGATGTAGCATAAACACACATAATATCTTTTGAGAGGCATTCTTGCAAGAGTAGATTATATCCTATAGAAAATTCGTCTCTTTCAGGTTGATGGTCGTTCACTTCTTGTTCAAGAGATTCCACATATTTCAAATCATCAAACATTTCTTGCTTAATTAGTGTTTCAAATTCCAAAAAATGTTTTTGCGTTCTTTCCGCAATCAAAATCAAAATACTTTTCACAAGCACAGTTATATCGTGAGGAATTTCTTTGTTGCCTTTCAAACGTTCACGTTCTTTCCATTCGTCGTCAACAACCTTTTTGAAATTTTCGATGTTTTGTTTAAGAAAACTAAGTGTTTGCTTACTCTTGCATACAGAAGCTTTTTATGGCGAGTACTCAATAAATTTTGAAACATTAGTTTTCTTAGTGGCAAAAATTTGTCTCCATTTAATTCTTATTTGTTCACATTCGTAAAATATTTGCTCACGAGACTTTTGTTTTTATGGTTTGAAAATTTCATAAAAACTATTTTCCTAAGCATAATTATATGGTTTCACAAAATCTTTATTCACTGGTGATCTACACTCTTCTTCAAAAATTAATGACGCATCACTATCGGGCCTAGCAATTAAACAATCAACGTCGGTCCATTGGGACTCCTCAAGATATAGGCGTGGGTTCTCAGATTGAGCTTGCTCGAGGTACTTAGGACTAGCAAAACTAGCGTTACCCTTGAAAAACGAACGAGGTGAAACATTCGCATGGTTTGAATATATTGATTTGTTTTATAAACAAGTTTCTTATAAAAATCAATTTGAACTTCAAGTTCCACGACTTTGTCAATGTCTTTAGCTTGTTTAATTTTGAAATCCTTTTTCAAGTTAGCAACCTCTTCCGTTTTTGCAGTGACTAGTTTAGTTTTATCCTCTTGAAGAAAATAAATCTTTTGAGTTAACTCGTTCACTTTGGTGGTAGCAAGATACGTTTTGTGTCGTTCCGTACTTAAAGAGATGTTATAATTACGTTTCTCTTGTTCTAAAAGCTTAAGAGTTTCGCTGTATTTAGTTTCAAAAACATCCTTTACAGTAGTAACAACACCCCCTTTGTACCTTGGAAGCTCTTTGTCTTTTTGAATAAGCTCAGCTCTGCAGCTTGCAAGAAGCTCACTAGATTTTATGACTACAACTTTGCTTTTATTCAAAATTTTAAGTGAGCGTAGCGTTTGCCTTCTTTAATTGTTTTTTACTCTTTCTAGTTTCTTTGACATCTTTTTGTAAAGAAGCAATTAAGTTAGCAAGCGCAATACGCTCCTCATCATCATCATACTCGTTCGCATGTTGATCATCCTCGGACTCATTATTGCACATGTCTGATGAATCGGGTGTGGTATTGCTATCAACCGTTTCCATCAGACATGTGTCAATAATGGCTTTGGGTAGCTCACAATGCTCCTGAATATTACCAAACACATTATATTCCTCGTCAGTGTGTACCTTATCGATTGGCTCAGTATCAAAGATAGGACCATTGTCATCTTTAGTGACGTTGAGAACTTCTTCAACCTTTGCTATGTACGAGTAATGTGCTTCAAGTTCTTGGTCGGAGGCTTCATTATCAGTGTCATCAAGCATTGCTCCTTCCTCAGCAGATAATTTAACCCCAGCTTACATCTTATTGCAAAGCAACATCTTTTCCTTATGATAACCAGAGTCCCTAACCCGTTTCGGCTTCCTACATTCCTTTGCCATATGTCCATAACCTTGACAATTAAAGCACTGAATCCCACTTTGCTGAACCACTTGAGTTCCAACAGTTTCCCTTTTCCCAGCAACAGTAGCAATCCTCTGAGTATCATACTTAGCAGTTTGTCGATCATACCTTGTAGAATCCTCAACATGAGTTGGATTACATCGATCATACCTAGGAGGAATTTCATCACGTTGGCGTGTGTCATACCTTCGAGGACTCTCAACATATTGGTTCCTTGTATTAGATGACGTTCAAAGATTGTTGTTGGTGGGTTTGAAGATTTTCTTGTAGGTCTTCATAATGAAAGCAATTTGTTGTTTCATCTCCCTATCCTTCTGAGCTAGTTTTTCATCACTGTCCTCTTCAGATGATGGCTCAGATGATGGTGATGGTGCTCTTGGTTCTTTGTCTCGTGATCTTGTGGGAGCTGAAGACTTAGATGAAGTGGAGTATATTGGTGAGGAGGATGTAGTGGAGTATCTTGGTGAGGAGGATGTAGTGGAGTATGATTTTGTTTTGCAAAGCAAGTTCAAGTGAATGACAATGTTTTTGAAGATAATCATATCTATGTTGAAGTAACAAAAACTCTTTTTGGTCAACTTTAGTCGAAAGCTCAGTTTCTAGACGTTCACACTCTTTGACTTGATCAAGATATTTGCATGCAACATCAGAATATTCATCAATATCAGCACAAAATGTAACATAAACACACATAATATTTTTTGAGAGGCATTATTGCAAGAGTAGATCATATGCTATAGAAAATTCGTCTCTTTCAGGTTGATGGTTGTTCACTTCTTGTTCAAGAGATTCCACATATTTCAAATCATCAAACATTTATTGCTTAATTAATGTTTCAAATTCCAAAAAATGTTTTTGCGTTCTTTCCGCAAGCGAAATCAGAATACTTTTCACAAGCACAGTTATATCGTGAGGAATTTATTTGTTGCCATTCAAATGTCACGTTCTTTCCATTCGTTGTTAACAACCTTTTTGAAATTTTCGATGTTTTGTTTAAGAAAACTAAGTGTTTACTTACTCTCGCTTACAGAAGCTTTATATGGCGAGTACTCAATAAATTTTGAAACATTAGTTTTCTTAGTGGCAAAAATTTGTCTCCATTTAATTCTTATTTGTTCACATTCGTAAAATATTTGCTCACGAGACTTTTGTTTTTGTGGTTTGAAAATTTCATAAAGACTATTTTTATAAGCACAATTATATGGTTTCACAAAATCTTTATTCACTGGTGATCTACACTCTTCTTCAAAAATTAATGACGCATCACTATCGGGCCTAGAAATTAAACAATCAACGTCGGTCCATTGGGACTCCTCAAGATATAGGCGTGGGTTCTCAGATTGAGCTTGCTCGAGGTACTTAGGACTAGCAAAACTAGCGTTACCCTTGAAAAACAAACGAGGTGCAACATTCGCATGGTTTGAATATATTGATTTGTTTTATAAACAATTTCTTATAAAAATTAATTTGAACTTCAAGTTCCACGACTTTGTCAATGTCTTTAGCTTGTTTAATTTTGGAATCCTTTTTCAAGTTAGCAACCTCTTCCGTTTTTGTAGTGACTAGTTTAGTTTTATCCTCTTCAATAAAATCAATCTTTTGAGTTAACTCATTCACTTTGGTGGTAGCAAGATACGTTTTGTGTAGTTCCGTACTTAAAGAGATGTTATAATTACGTTTCTCTTGTTCTACAAGCTTAAGAGTTTCGCTATATTTAGTTTCAAAAACATCCTTTACAGTAGTAACAACACCCCCTTTGTACCTTGGAAGCTCTTTGTCTTTTTGAATAAGCTCAGCTCTGCAACTTGCAAGAAGCTCACTAGATTTTATGACTACAGTTTTGCTTTTATTCAAAACTTTGAGTGAGCGTAGCGTTTGCCTTCTTTAATTGCTTTTGACTCTTTCTAGTTTCTTTGACATCTTTTTGTAAATAAGAAATTAAGTTAGCAAGCGCAATACGCTCCTCGTCATCATCATACTCGTTTGCATGTTGATCATCCTCGGACTCATTATTGCACATGTCTGATGAATCGGGTGTGGTATTGCTATCAACCGTTTCCATTAGACATGTGTCAATAATGGCTTTGGGTAGCTCACAATGCTCCTGAATATTACCAAACACATTATATTCCTCGTTAGTGTGTACCTTATCGATTGGCTCAGTATCAGAGATAGGACCATTGTCATCTTCAGTGACGTTGAGAACTTCTTCAACCTTTGCCATGTACGAGTAATGTGCTTCAAGTTCTTGGTCGGAGGCTTCGTCATCAAGCATTGCTCCTTCCTCAGCCGACAATTTAACCCCAACTTCCATCTTCTTGCAAAGCATCATCTTTTCCTTATGATAACCAGAGTCCCTAACCCGTTTCGGCTTCCTACATTCCTTTGCCATATGTCCATAACCTTGACAATTAAAGCACTGAATCCCACTTTGTTGAACCACTTGAGTTCCAACAGTTTCCCTATTCCCAGCAACAGTAGCAATCCTCTGAGTATCATACTTAGCAGTTTGTCAATCATACCTTGCAGAACCCTCAACATGAGTTAGATTACGTCGATTATACCTAGGAGGACTTTCATCACGTTGACGTGTGTCATACCTTCTAGGACTCTCAACATATTGGTTCCTTGTATTAGATGATGTTTGAAGATTGTTGTTGGTGGATTTGAAGATTTTCTTGTAGGTATTCATAATAAAAGCAATTTGTTGTTTCATCTCCCTATCCTTCTGAGCTAGTTCTTCATCACTGTCCTCTTCAGATGATGGCTCAGATGATGGTGATGGTGCTCTTGGTTATTTGTCTCGTGATCTTGTGGGAGCTGAAGACTTAGATGAAGTGGAGTATATTGGTGAGGAGGATGTAGTGGAGTATCTCGGTGAGGAGGATGTAGTGGAGTATGATTTTGGAGCACGAGAGCGATGATCTTGGACATGGTGAGTGGTCAACACCAAAGTAAGTGGATTAGCAGTCTTTGCTACCCGTTCAGCACGAAGTTCATTTGCCTCATTCTGAAATTGTTTCAAAATGTCTTAGAGCGTGTGATAGTTGACCTCGTCCAACTTATTTTGTTGTTTCACCAAAGTTATAAATCGTGTTCTTTTTGGTTGAAGTTGTTGTAGAAATTGCACATTGACTTGCATGGTGGAGACTTCCAAGTTGTTTCTTGTCATGTATTTCATCATCTTGTAGAATCTTGAGTAATATGAATCAATTGATTCTCAATCCAATGAAGTAAACTTACCAAAGTTCCAAAACAAGTTTGTTTTGACATCATGTTTGTTTAATGATTCTCCTTGTTGCAGACATTCAATTGCAAACCACATCTCTTTAGCAGTAGAGCATGCATCAATCGTTGAGTAAATATCATCCCCAATCCCACTTAGAATCAGATAGATTGATTCCTTCTCTACATCAATCCAAGCACGGTTCTCTTTCGAAGTATTCTCATATGTTTCCTTAATAGTCTGCTCAGCGGCACCTGGCGTCGAGTCGGTTGCTAGAGTTGCAAGAATGGTGATTGTAGTGGGGGTATAGGGTCCGTCTGTGATGCAACGGCGAAGAACATCACCATTAGGTTTTGTGTCAAGATATCGAAGATATCGTGATTGCCATTGTGCATATCGATCGGACACAAGCATTGGTGGTCTCTCTTTGTTACCCGCCACCATGATGTTGTTGTTAGTAACACGATATTCAGTAGTAGAATCCATCTCAAAAGTGAAGTGAATAGGATTTTAAGTAGATGTTGTTGTGAGTAGGTTGTGGTTGAAATTCCGAGAAACTTTGTGAAAAACCCTAAACAATGTCTTCGTAAGAAACCAAAAATTCTTAGACCAAAAAACTCGCGTAAAAATTTTCAAAATCACGTTTTTGAAAATTTTATAACATAACAATTCGGAATATATCTTCAACAATGTCGGAATGTTTAGTATTAGAAGTCGGAATCCAAATATGTAGCATAAGTCGGAATCCTCAATCAGTACACAAGTCGGAATCCACAAGTCGGAATCCTCAATCAGTACACAAGTCGGAATCCTCAATCAGTATACAAGTCAGAATCCTTAATCCGTAATCCGGAATGTGGTTACTTGTTGTAATCCGAAATAAGAATTTGCTTGGTAATTCGGAATCCGTAATCCGGAATGAGAGTTTGCTTGGTAATTCGGAATCCATAATCCGGAATGAGAGTTTGCTTGGTAATTCGGAATCCGTAATCCCGAATATGTGTTTTCTTGGTTTAATCCGGAATCTGTGTTTTCTTGGTGTATTCCGGAATAAAGGTTTAATCCGGAATATGTGTTTTCTTGGTTTAATCCGGAATATGTGTTTGCTAAGTAATTCGGAATATGAGACAAGAATCTAATCCGGAATAAGAAACTAGAAGCTAATCCGGAATAAGCTAATCAAGAAGCTAATCCGGAATCCACTTGCACTATACTGATAAACCCAAATTTTCAAACAAGTTGGAATAATCTAAACCCTTGTATTCCGACTTGTTACACCCTTTTATTCTGAATACTTGAACTAACCAAAAGCTTGATATGACGAATTTTTTACCCAATAATCAAGCCAAAACTTCCAATGTTTTCGTGGAAATCACCAAAATGACTAACACAAATTCCTACCACAACTTTGTAGTCAATTTTTACGAAGATTTAGAGCTCGAAAACACAAATTTTTTTTAGACGAGATGATTTGATGATAAAATCACACGAATAAAAAACAATAACCACAAACTAAACACGAATCTACCCCATGGCGATTGATACGAATTGTTGTCCCTAAATATATGATGATAGATTAAAGAAATGAGATGAAAAAGATATGAATTTCTAGAGAGAGAGATGATTAACTATGTGAATATTAGATTAAGAAAATGAGAACAACCAGCCCTCCTAACATGCTAGGAGGGTGCTTATATAGTCCACCCACATACGGGCTTTCTATTGGACTATATTTGTTTTGAGCCAGGCTTGAATAAATGCTTAGTACCTTGAAAGAGATCTTTTAAGCTAGCCATCAAGCCCGTAATGTCACGACTATTTTAACTAACTATTACAACATTCTAATAAATATTACAATATAAACCTATGACCAAACATTCTTGTTTGACTCAACATTTTGAGGCTAACAACAACCAAAAATCACACTTCAAAAACTTGGGATACAATTCCTCCTTCTTAAGCAATTCTAATGTTAACTTAAGGTGTTCCTTATGTTCTTTCTCATTCCTCGAGTAGATCAAAATATCATCGATGAACACAATGAAAAATTTATCCAAATACGTTTACACACCTGGTTCATGAGGTCCATAAATACAGTAGGTGTGTTTGTCAAACCGAACGACATCACTTGAAATTCACAATGTCCATACCTCGTCCTAAAAGCAGTCTTAGCAACGTTCTCCTCACGAATCTTAATTGGTGATAACCAGACCTATGTTGAATCTTTGAGTAAACACTCTATCCTTGTAATTGATCAAACAGATCATCGATCCTAGGTAACGGATAACGGTTCTTAATGGTAAGCTTGTTCAAGCCGCGATAGTCTATACACATCCTAAAATTTAACACCCCCAAATATATTGCGCAGCGAAAATACACATTTGGGTGCTAAACACAAGCATCATCACTCAAGATACATTGAACGACCTCAAAATGAGACGTTTGAAGTATAAGATGACATAAATTTAACAATTTTTCTAAAACCTTCATTCCCAAATAAAACAAGTTTAGAAATATCAGTGTAGCGTTTCGGTCCACCAAAAATCTCAACCAACTAAACCATTTTTATCACAATACAAGACCATAAGATAAATAATTTATTACAAGAGGGAAAGAAAATAAGTTTTATACCAAACAACCACAAAAGCAACCCGCAACCTTCCCAAGCAAGCTCTGCCATCAATCAACTTCAATTACCTGAAATACATGCTTAAAATCATCAACACAACAGTTGAACGAATCTAAAGGTTTATCAAATCACATTTGGACACAAGATAAAAATCAATCATAATTGTTTAATAGCATTGTTGATCATACAATCTATTATTCATGTATTCCATCTTATAGCAACAGCTATAGAATTGTATTAAGCTTATGACCCCTTAACTTAGTCACCCACGCCAAATGCCAGCATGACTAGATGAGACCACTGCCTCTACTAGGGTATTAGTTACTAACTTTATACCACTGACTCTCATTCTCGTGAATTATCCGTTCGAGCAGCGCACTCTCTCGTCTCGGATAGGGTCGTCAATATAAAAGTACTATTATTTGAACAAGCGACTATTCCTAACTTGCAACATCAAGCTAGAAGATAGTTAACGGTTCATAAAATTAGGGACTTCAGTAACAAGGTACTTATATAATTCAAGGTAACGACATGCAACATTCGGGTCCAAATAATCATTCATGACTTGTGTTAATTTTATTTCAAATAGCATGTATCCCCCTCGCAGGTTTAAAAACATTTAACAACTTGTATAAAAGCGAGGCTATAGACTCACCTTGAGTAATATAAGTAGCAAGATGATCTTCGATGATAGATGATGGCTGATGAACACGAAAACCGCAACCTACCAAATAAGGCGCGCACTTTAATTACAATATACTCAAGTATGATTCATACTTAGTAAAATCAAATCAATAATTCAAAACTAAAATAAAATCCAAAAATAACCCGTGCAAGTGACATTACTAAACGCTTTCACATTTCACTTCACTAGACAACACTCCCGATAACATTCTGCCGGAACATACCAAATGTCCAAGCTATTTTCCCATACCTAGACACCTCCAATTTCTTATGAAACTTACTGGATAACTCACTCACATCATATAGAAAGCCCTCAAATTTTTCATCAAAAGATTTGACCTCTAAGACCTTCTGCTCAACACATCTTTAACTTACAAAATTCGGACAGTTTTACGTCTTCGACTCATAAAACCATTTTAACCTTTATAACGAATTTCATTTACAAACCCGACACTTGACTTCAAAAATAGACTCAAAATCCTAAGTTTAGAGCCTGAGATCAGCCCTTGACCATTTTTAAAACTCATTTTATAGTCCCCGAGATTCAATCCAAATATCAACAACAATTTCGTATTGTGTCAATACTCGTCTCCTGGTATACGAAAAATCAAACTAGCATAACTTCCTCCTCGTTTTGAGTTATGTTAGAAATACGTTTTAATGTATATTAGAAGTATCGGTCACTCCACAATATGATTTATGTTGTAATAGCTCGTAGTTAACAATTAGTTAAATGATACTTATTAAGTTAAGTAAGAACCGGTCCATGGGCTTGTCATGGACCGGCCCAAGCCCAATGTTAGGCTTGGAGTATAAATACCCCTTTCCACCATGGAAAGGGGTTGGTTGTTGTTCCATTTGCACTTTCATATTAATAAAATCACACACATTTTCTCTCACTTTCTCTCTCTAGTTTCTCTCACTAGAAAACATCAACCCACTTCATAGATTCATAGGTTATCAATATTCTACATTTGGTATCAAGAGCTATGGGGTGATTGAAGGTAAGGATTGTGTTGCTTTTTTAGTTTTTGAATCTATTAGTGATCTTTAGAAAAAATCAATCTTGAATCTTGTTGTTTTTGGTGTTTTTGTTATTGGGATTGATTGATAAGGATTGGGTTTAGCTTATTTTGGTAAAAATCATAAAACTTTTTGTGGTTTTGGATCAAAAATCGGGTTTAAAGCTGTCTTTTTAAGTCTCGGAAACTTATTTCCAGAACATTCCGAATAGGGATTCCGAATAGGAAGATTTTCAGTATAGAAGGTTGATTCCGAATAGGAGAAATATTCAGAATAGCAGAAGTTTCCGAATAGAAGGGTTTTTTCCGAATAGCAGTTTTTTCCGAATAGCAAATTCTTTCCGAATAGCCAATTTTTCCGAATAGCCAAAAACTTTCCGAATAGCCAAAAATTTTTCCGAATAGCCAAAATTTTTCCGAATAGGAGAAATATTCCGAATAGCTTTCCGAATTGCCTATTATTCCGAATAGCAAGTTTTCCGAATAGCCAGTTGCCAAAATATTCCGCATTGAAGAAATATTCCGCATAAGGGTTTTTCCGCATAAGGGTTATTCAGCATAGGGGTTATTCCGAATAGGGCATTTTCAGAATAGGGTTATTCCGCATAAGGGTTATTCAGAATAAGGGTTTTCAGCATAGGATTATTCCGAATAGGTATTATTCCGAATAGGGTTTATTCTGAGTTTGGGTTATTCCGTATAAGCAAGTTCAAGGGGTATTTGAGTTTTTTCGACGATCTTTAGTGGATTTAATCTTGAGTTCAACCAACACAACACAAATTCTCAACCTTTCTTCACTGCTCGATCAACCGATAATCTTTGAGTCTGTTAAGTGATCACAATGAATCCAAGTTCATTAATGCCTCAGATGACATCTCTTACGGATATCTCGATCATAACGGGGACTGATAGTCGTCCACCGATGCTTATTAAAGAGGTGTTTGAAGTATGACAGGGCCGTATGATGCAATACTTGAAGGGCAAACCAACATACGGAAGGCTTATGGTCAAATCAATTTTGAATGGTCCACTCGACTATGGTACCATTGTGGCAAATAACGTGTCTCGACCAAGAGAATATGAAGAACTCACACCGGCACAACAACTCATTGCTGATGCTGATGAAAAGGCTCTACAGACACTTCTCCAAGCTCTTCCGCATGATATTTATCGTATGGTTAGTCAATATACGGTTGCCAAAGATTTATGGGAACGTCTAAAGGTGTTGTTACAAGGTACGTCTCTCACCAAACAGGAAAGGGAGTGTCAGCTGTATGATCTATTTGATAGATTCACGTACAGCCCAGGGGAAACACTACACGATTATTACTTCAGATTCACTACTCTAATGAATGATATGAATGTATACAATCTCGTGATTGCTCCTTTCCAGGTTAACACCAAGTTCTTGAATACTTTACCTCAAGCTGAATGGGGTGAGTATATTACCGATGTGAAGTTAACCCGGGATTTGCATAAGTGCAACTTAGATCAAATCTATGCTTTTCTTCAGCAGCATGAGAAGCATGTGATTATGCACCGTTCTCCTCGCGGTATGTACCCAGATTCCTTAGCTTTGATGGTGAATCAACCAAGCTTGTCACACAACAACACACCTTATATCTTGGGACATCAAGCCTATCATCCATCACCTTACATGACACCAACCTTCCCCCAATACTCGATTCTACCGCAACCACCCACCTCACATCAGCAACAATATCGGTTCAATGCACCTTCACCACAGTATGCTTCACAACTTCATCCAGCAAATGTTGCACCTTATGCTCAGCCTTCATATTCTTCTTATCAAGAGAATGCAGCATATCCAACAAGCTACCCTGATCAAATGAGTATTCCTTCTAGTGATTATGCAGCTCATCCAGATCAAGCAATGTATTGTGATGATGAGGAAGTCCCCGTTCCTGTATTCCAACAAGGAGCTGACCCAGTTGAAGTGCTAACTACTATGTCTGCTTATCTCACCAGAACTTTAAGCAAACGAGGATACAGAGGATCAGCTCCTACCAACAATCAGTTGAGGAATTCATCCAATTCTCGTCAACAAGCTACTATTGAGAATGGCAGGGTCATGGTTCAGCCTATTCAACCATATCAGGGGAGACCTACCACATCAACCACCAATGCTCGCACGGTAAATCAGGCACCAATGGCCAATCCTGCTCCACGGGCTAATTCCACGGGCAAGTTGAGAATGATTACATGTTACAACTGCAAGGAAGAGGGTCACATGTCCAGGGATTGTAAGAAACCCAAGAGGAGAAGGGATGGACAATGGTTTGCAGAAAAGATCTATCTGGTTAATGCTCAGGCACAAGGAAGGGAACTTGATGAAGAGGAGCTTGCATTTCTTGCTGATCCAGGGATTGCTGAACAAGACGTTGTCACTACGCAGAATGCAGCTTACCAAGCCGATGATCTTGATGCGTATGACTCAGACTGTGATGACTTTCAATCTGCAAAGGCTGCTCTCATGGCAACTATCTCCAGCTTAGGGCCAGAAAAGAGATCTGAGGTACTTATTAATACCACTGATGCTAGTATTCAACCACATCAAGTTGTGCAAGAGAGTGCTGACTCGAATGAATCTTCGGTGGTGAGTCTTTCAAATGAGGAGACAAACAATGATAGCAATATCAATGTGAGTCCCCAGACTTTGAGTGAATCACAACCGGGACCCATTTCGCAAACGCCAACTCCTGCTCAACAAGATTTGGTCATGGTTCCTGCTACATTACTTAGCCAAATGAATGCTGCTCTCTTAGAAACCTTAGCTAAGAATAAGAATTTGTCTGATAAGCTTACCTTAAGCAACGAGAAAGTTCAAACCTTGGAATTAGTGCCCTCGTCTAGTGTTCTAACTAATCTCGAATATGATCATTTTAGAAACAAACAAATGGGTCACTTGCAAGAAATTGAAAACTTAAGAGCAAATTTGTCTAATGAACTTAAAGAAAAGGAGTTAGTGGTCACTAATTTTCAAAAACTTCAAACAGATTTTGAATCACTCGAGTCTAAGAAGAATGAAATGGAGATTAATGCCACTAATAAGATTAGAAGTCTAGATTATTTGCTTTTAAGACAATACGCTGCTTCCCAACTAGTTCACTTATTTGATGCTTCATTTAGAGAATTTAACTTATCACGTCAAAAAGGCCTTCCCCCTAATCCACGGTATGCAAAACAAGCTTTAAGACATAGTCCTAGACTTTATAATGCAACTCAATTAGGATTGGCCTTAGAACCGATTGTTTTTCCTGGTGATCGAACAAGTAAGGAACTAGTTGATGAGGATCGGTCATACAATTCTGCAAAATATCCCGAGTGTGATTATTTTAAATTGAATAAAGAGCTTGCAAAAACGGATTTTAGAATTCGCTTCCATATGGACAAAGATCTCATAACAGCACCAACCTACATATTAGATGAAGAAACCCCTAGTACTTTTCCTACACTTGTCAATATGGAAGGTCCTAAGGAAATTCCAAAAGATCTTCCACCTGTTAGCACTGTATGGTTAAACTTGCAAGAGATTAATCAATACTTTACTAATTTTGACAAGGTCATTTTGGAACGTACGACTTCAAATGGCCTAAACGCCGGAGAATGGGCTTTCGAACATATGAACGAGGTGTTTAGAAATGAGATCAATCCGTTTGTCGAAAGTCTAAAAGGAATTTTTGCATCTCTTAAAGAAAATCTTGTGTTTGAAATTGGTGAAGTTCAAAAAGTGTTTTATGAAATGGACACCGCTTACGAACTACAACTAATTGAAAAAGAAAAGATTTTAACTGAATATGACCGATTCTTGTCTGTAGTAATCTCGTGTGATGTGCTTACTACTGTAAATGTTAATTATTCGAATGAGCTTACATCCGCTATGATTAATTGTGATGCTGTGAATATTTGTAATGATATTTGTGATGATGTTTGTGATATCTCTGTAAATGTTGCTGATACTGTAAATGAGGTAGAAAATCAGTCTTGTCACGAATCTAACGCTGAGTTTTTAAAGCTATAAGATTCTTACAATTTACTTTCAAAACGCTTTAATCAACTAGAACAACATTGTATATCTTTAGAATTAAAACAACAAACTCAAAATGAGAATCTTTTGATATCAAATGTTTGTGAAAACGGTGTTGAGACAAGTGACAAGATGATTGCAATTGTTAAGACATTAGAGGAAGAGATAATGAGATTGAAGAGAGATGTGTCATTAAATGAAACACTCAAAATGGAACTAGAGGCTGCAGAGTCCAAAAACCAGGTCTTAGAAATTAGACTTTCGTCTGTTCTAGGGGAGATGGATCAGACAAGACAGGGACTATCCGCTCTTTATGGTTCACTAGAAGAACGCTTCGCTTTTAATGCGGCACAGCAACAATCTTATGTTGAACAACTGAACCAAAAGTGCGAGGAAATCTCTGACTTGAACATCCTGCTCATTGACAAAAATATGGTTTTGGCTGAGTTAAAAGAGACACTTCTTCTCACCCGACAAGAAGCTGTTGATAACTTAGCTACCGACTCTGCACCGTCCACTAGTGCTCCAACAACCAAGTCAGTAGTGCTTTATAAGAACCCGCTTCATAAGAGAAACCCAGTTACCTATGATGATTATATGAGGAATGCCATTAAGCATGTCGATCTTCTTAGGGATATTTTAGACGATCTTTATGCCTTAGATCCCTCAAGTAGCGACTATTATTCGGCTCATGAATATATCAAGAGAGTTCAATATTGTGGCATATTTGCAATACATAGGTACACCAGGTTCTGCACTACTTAATAATAGGCCCATTGCTGTCACTCCATTTAATAAGACTCCAGGATCAAAACCGTCATTGGCACAATCAAGTAAGGCACCTTTAAAATCTGCTGCTAATATTCCCACTTTGCCTTCTACAGGATTAAAAGAGACTACTAAGGCTAAAGGATCGCCACTCAAGAAAGATAAGATCAAGCCCTCCACTAGTAGTGCCACAAAGAAGAAAGTAGAAGTTCACAATAGGAATGCTAGTTCAGTTTTAAATAAAAAGAATCATGTTAAGACTAAAAGCTCTGCGCCTGTGCAGCAGCCTAAACCATTCGTGAATTCTGATTTGAATTGTTGGAATTGTAATGAATGTATGTTTTCCCAACGTCATGATTTGTGTCTGATTGATCACGTTAATGAAATGAATGCTATTAAGAATGGTCTTGAATGGAAGCCAACAGGTAGAACTCGTGCCCAAGTTGGCTGGCAATGGCGTCCCACTGGTAGGACCTTTACATTAGATGGAAAAATGTGCCCTTTAACTAGGAATGCATCCATTGAGGTTAGGTCTGAGCGTCCTTTAGTTAGGAACACTCGCACTCAAGTATGGAAACAGCGCCCTTTAATTAGGTCAGCCCCCACTATAGTGCCTATTAGTGACGAAATACCTCAGGATTTAAGCCAACTAGAATCTACACCACCAATTAAGAAGAAGAAGGCTAGGAAATCTAAGAAACCTAGAGTTAGCAAATCTAAGATTATTAAATCTGTACCTGCTAATAACAAGGAACACTCAGATTCCGATACCTCTACATTGTCTTTGTGTGGTGATATTTTCAGGTGGTCCAAATCATCCTGTGGTATTTGGACTCCGGTTGTTCAAAACATATGACCGGAAATCGCTCGATGCTCCGAAATTTCGTCAGCAAGTTTCTTGGTACGGTTAAATTCGGGAATGATCATATAGCAAAGATTATGGGGTATGGTGAATATCAGATTAGAAACGTGACGATTTCTAGGGTATACTATGTAGAAGGTCTTGGTCATAACTTATTCTCAGTAGGACAGTTTTGTGATTCCAACCTAGAGGTTGCTTTTCGACAACACACTTGTTTCATCCGCAACTTGGAAGGAAAAGATTTGTTGAAGGGATCTCGTGGTGCAAATCTTTATACGTTGTCTCTACAAGACATGATGGCCGCTTCTCCAGTATGTCTTCTCTCTAAGCATCTAACACCAAGTCATGGTTATGGCATCGCAGATTATCTCATCTTAACTTTGATGCTATTAATCATCTGGCTAAAACCGAATTAGTTCGTGGTCTTCCAAAGCTTAAATTTCACAAGGACCATTTATGTTCCGCGTGTTCAAGGGGGAAAAGCACCAAGAAATCTTACAAACCCAAAGCTGAAGACACTAATCAAGAAAAACTTCATCTTTTGCTTATGGATCTTTGTGGACCAATGAGAACTGAAAGTGTGAGCGGTAAGAAATTCATTCTCGTCATTGTGGATGATTTCTCCAGGTTTACGTGGGTTAGATTTCTACGTACAAAGGATGAAGCACCGAAGGCTATCATCACTTTTCTGAAATTCATTCAGGTACGTTTGAATACCACTGTCCGCCGTATTCGTACAGACAATGGTACAGAGTTCGTCAACCAGACTCTTCGTGATTATTATGAAGGAGTTGGTATATCACATGAAACATCCGCTGCACGCACTCCACAACAAAACGGTGTCGTTGAAAGACGGAATCGTACACTTATGGAAGCTGCTAGGACCATGCTTATTTATGCGAACGCTCCATTGTTCTTGTGGGCAGAGGCTATTTCTACTGCATGTTTCACCCAAAACCGTTCTATCCTTCGGAAACGCCATGGAAAAACACCTTATGAGCTTTTACATGACCGTAAACCCGATGTTTCATTTTTCCATGTGTTTGGTGCTCTTTGTTATCCAAACATCAATAGTGAGAACTTGGGTAAGCTTCAACCAAAAGCCGATATAGGTATTTTCATTGGTTACTCACCATCCAAGAGAGCATACCGAATCTATAACCGTCGTCTTGGCAAGATTGTAGAAACTATGGACGCAGATTTCGACGAGCTGACAGCGATGGCTTCTGAGCAACACAGCTCTGAACCCGCGCTTCATGAGATGGGAACCGGTGCTATTAGTTCCGGATTAATTCCCAATAATCCTACTTCTACATCATTTTTACCACCAACAAGGCCCGAGTGGGATAAACTGTTTCAACCGTTGTTTGATGAATTCTTCGATCCCCCGACTGATGAAGTTCCAGCACCTGTAGTAATTGCTCCAATACCTGAAGTGGTTGCTCAAGCTAATGAACCTTTATCTAATGCATCTACAATTCACATTGAACCGGATGCACCTTCACCAAGTGATTCTCAAACTACACCTGAATCATCACCCCTACTTGTGCCTAATGATGTGGAAGAGGATTCTACTGATCACGACTTGGAATATGCTCACTTGCAAGAGCTTCCTTTCTTTGGTGTAGCGATCCCTGAAAACCCTTCAGCCGCGTCTACCTCAGAAGAAGCTCCTTCTATTGTTCACTCCAGACCACCTAGGATTGAAAACCATAGCACTAAATGGACAAAAGATCACCCAATTAGGAATGTTATTGGAGATCTAGATCGACCAGTCTCCATACGCCATCAATTACAAGAGAATGCACTCTATTGTTACTTTGATGCATTTCTCTCTGAAGTTGAACCCAAAAATTGGCAGCAGGCTATGACCCAATCATCTTGGATTGAAGCTATGCAGGAGGAACTAAACGAATTCCAACGACTTGAAGTATGGGAATTGGTTCCTCTCCCTGACAAGGTTAACATCCTTACCTTGTTATGGGTTTATAAGGTTAAACTTGATGAGATGGGTGCGGTATTGAAGAATAAGGCTAGATTGGTCGCTAGAGGATATAAACAAGCCTTGGGTATAGACTTTGAGGAATCTTTTGCTCCTGTGGCTAGATTGGAGGCGATTAGACTATTCCTTGCGTTTGCTGCTCATATGAACATGATCGTCTATCAAATGGATGTGAAGACGGCATTTTTGAACGGTGAACTAAGGGAAGAAGTTTATGTTAGTCAGCCGGATGGGTTCGTCAGTACGGAGTTTCCTAATCATGTGTACAAGCTTAAAAAGGCTCTCTATGGGTTGAAACAAGCTCCACGCGCGTGGTATGATCTCCTGTCAACATATCTCATTTCGGAAGGCTTCTCCAAAGGCAAAGTGGACCCCACTCTATTCACTCTCAAAGAAGGCAACGACATGATTCTGGTACAAATTTATGTTGATGATATAATTTTTGCTGCCACTAACATAGAATTGTCAAACCGATTTGAGAAGATAATGTCCACACGCTTTCAGATGTCGATGATGGGAAAAATTTCATTTTTCTTAGGATTACAGATTTCTCAGAATCCCAGAGGCATCTTTATTAATCAATCCAAATATGCTCTAGAATCTCTTAAGAAATATAACTTTGAGAATTGTGACCCCGTGGACACTCCAATGGTGGAGAAATCCAAGTTAGATGAAGATAGGAATGGGACTATTGTCGATCCAAAACTTTACCGTGGGATGATCGGCACCCTTCTATATCTGACTGCTAGCAGGCCTGATTTGCAATTTGCTGTATGCATGTGTGCCCGGTATCAGGCTCGGCCTACCGAAAAGCACCTACATGTAGTTAAAAGGATCTTTCGGTATCTAAAAGGAACACTTCATCGTGGTCTATGGTATCCGAAAGATTCCTCGATTGCTTTATTATCATACGCAGATGCCGATCATGCTGGATGTCAAGACACGAGGCGTAGCACTTCTGGATCTGTGCAACTCCTAGGAGATAGATTGATCAGTTGGTCCTCAAAAAGGCAGAAAAGCGCTGCAATTTCTAGCACGGAGGCTGAATACATCGCCATGTCCGGTTGTTGTGCTCAAGTCCTTTGGATGAGATCACAATTAACTGACTACGGTTTGGGATTTAACAAAATCCCGATGTATTGTGACAACAAGAGCGCCATTGCCCTTTGCTGCAACTATGTTCAACACTCCCGGGCCAAGCACATAGACATTCGCTACCATTTCATTAAGGAGCAGGTGGAGAACGGAGTGATCGAGCTGTATTTTGTCACTACTGAGTATCAGCTGGCGGATATGTTCACCAAAGCCTTAGATCGAGGACGAATCGAGTTTTTGATCGACAAGCTTGGCATGAAATCATTCACTCCAGCGACTCTCAAAGAGTTGGCAGAAGAATCAGCTGAATAGTCGTGGTAAACTATTCAGAGTATCCTTTGTTCGTGATCATGTATATTATCGTAAATATTTAAAACACAAAAAGAAAATACAAAAATATAAAACCAAGAAAATCCATAAAAAAAATAATATAAAACCTAGAAAAACCATAAAAATTATAAAATCAAGAAAAACCAAAAATATTTTTCGTTTTTAAAACGGGCATGTCTTTTAGTACGGTAATATTTACGGCCTTAGAAATGTCGATTAATATTGACACGGTGCCATAAATAGAGTCCGTATAAAAGTTGTACATTTTTAAAACATGCCCATTATGGCTTGTAGTTATTTCTAACTGCAACCCGGTTTTCATATTAAAGTCACGTATTTCCTTGGAAAACGTTGGCTCACAACGGGAATTAATTTTCTCGGGCGTGATTTACAAGCCAAATCATGCAAAGGGATCAAGTTTACTTTACAACTTGGTCTAACACGAATCAGTGTACGTCTCAGTGCATTAATTTGTTAAAATAAGAGAAATCTTATTGACACCACGAATCAAACTTTTTCAAGATATCAATTGGGAAATGTTTTTCATCATCCTGTGCCTCGTTAAACAATGACTACAGCTCTTTAAATAGAAAACGGGTCATCGTTTAAGGGGGAGAAAATGTTACATCATCTTTCACATCAAAAAGATCTTCAAAAGTTTTCAAGGAAACTCAAAAAGCTTAATGGTTAATTGTTGGATTGCTTTGGCATTTGTCTTGTTGTTGCTTATAAGTTTGTCGTGGATAGTTTTGTGCTTGTGTTAAGATTAGTTAATCACTAAGGCTCGGGTAGTTAACATAAGATAGGGTCAAAATGACACGAATTAGGACTTGGGAAAACAAAAGATTTTGTTTGTTGAAAGTAGACAAATTGAAGGGGTAAAGTTGACAATGTTTCAAACTTGCTAAAAAGTTGACCTAGTCAATCATTCCACCCCGTTTTCTTCTTTCTCTCATCTCACTGTTCCCATCTTACTTGCCGCCATTAACACACAAAAACAAAACCACACGAAATCAAATTAAACATCTCAAAATCAGTAATCTTCTAAGATCAAGATCATCAAAAAGGTATATAATCGGTTTAATCATTCAAGCATATCAAGTTAATTAACTCTCTTAATTGAAAACAATCGATTGTAATTTCTGGTTAATTAGGGTTAATTAAATTGGGGGTTTTGCCTGGGTTGTATTCGGAATGACTCTAATTGCACTAATTTGGCCTTTTGAACACTTGAATTAAACGATTTCATGCTTAATTAGAAAATATATAAGTGTTGGAAATTTTCCGAGTAAGAAAGACTTTCCGAATAAGGGTTTTATTCAGAATAGAAATAACTTTCCGCATGGTGAAATCTTTCCGCATAGAAGCTATTTTTCCGAATAGAAAGGTTTTTCCGCATAGACAAAAGTTTTCCGAATAGGATTATTTTATTCCGCATAGAAAAGTTTTTCCGAATAGAAAGATCTTTCCGTATAGGCCAAAACTTTCCGCATAGAGAAACTTTTTCCGAATAGACTGAATATTCCGCATAGGCCTAGTTTTTCCGAATAGGGATTTATTCCGCATAGGCACAATGTTCCGAATAGGATTTTATTCCGCATAGGCACAATGTTCCGAATAGGGAATTTATTCCGCATAGGCCCAATGTTCCGAATAGGATTTTATTCCGCACAGGCCCAATGTTCCGAATAGGGTATATATTCCGCATAGGCCCAATGTTCCGAATAGACATTTTATTCAGAATAGGGATGTTTTTCCGCATAGGCTATATGTTCCGAATAGGCCTTATGTTCCGCATAGGATTTATATTCAGCATAGACCTATTATTTCGAATTGAATGATTATTCCGTATAGAAGATGTTTGAATGGTTTCAAAGCTTAAGGGATTATGTCATATGTACAATGCTTAGGTTTAAAATCATAATGAGATTCATATTTGTATGTTTCAACTTTTGTGTTTTATCTTAAGCAGAGACGATGACTAACCCTACAGTACAACATATACAAGACACCAGAGCCATCGCCATTGCTGAAGCCAAGACTCTAAAGTTTATTCCAAACAACTTCCGTTTGAAGGAGGTATCTCACTCTACCCATAATGGATTTAAGGTAGGTACAGCCATGCTTGATAAATCTCATTTCAAGCATGCGCTAAGGAGAAGTGCTTCAGTGCCCTATGAATATCTTTACGAGTTCTGGGCTACCAAAGAGAGGACATCGAACAAAATCACTTTTTCCTTGGACAACAAGCAGCAGACGCTTACTGTGTCAGACTTCAGGAAGATCTTTGGCTTTCGACCGATACTCAAAGGTCTATCATCATACTCAGCCAACCCAACTAAGGACCAGATCATGGAGATGTTCACTGCCATTGGATGCCTTGACATACGAACCCCGTCTGAGTTTACCACTGCCAAAGTTGGTCAACCATGGAAAGCTATTTTTGGGATTCTAAGCCGATGTTTAACACCCAAAACAACTGGATTTGATGCTGTTCGTCCACCAATCATCAAGATGTTTTATGGTATGTTTAAAGGTATGGGTATTGATTATGCATCACTGCTGTGGGAGGAGTTTACTTTTCAACTCTTCACAAACACAAAGGGTAAGGTTAAAAGTTACCAGTACCCTAGGTTTATTAAGCTGATCATACATTACTTTATGGAAAACGATGCATCCATTAACAAGCGTGCAGGTAGTCGTCACCACACAATGGATGATGATGATTTGGTAGACTTAAGGCAGGAGACTCATTCGAATACGGTTATTCCTGGTCCCATTCCCAGTCATCTTCTGACCGATGAGATTATTGCATCTACTGATTACAAGAACTTGCTAACCGAAATTGAGAATCAACGAGCAAGTTTTCTAGCAGGTGAAGACTCATCTACCACGGTTAAGAGCAAAGGTAAAAGGAAGCAAACAGATTTACCTGAACCCAAAACCAAGAAGAAGAAGACAGAGGGTAAGAAGGGAAAGGGTAAGGCTGATGAGATGCGTCTACGTGACGAAGAAAACATTGTTGATCCTACTCTTGATAAAACTGAGAAACAAATGATGAAGATAGCTATTTAAAGGAGTAGGAAAGATACTGGCGGTAGTGGTTCAGGTGCAAGGGTAGATGTTGAGGATGAGTACGTGGAACCAGATGATGTTGATGAGTTTGGGTCACCTGAACATTATTCCACTTCGAAGGAGCCATCAATCCCTATTTCAGCAAGTGTGGAAAAGGAGTCTGTTGCTCCTACGATCATGGTGTCAACCCAACCTTTAGCAACTCAACTTCAACCAACTCAACCCTTACCAACCAAACCGGTTTCAACACCATTTCCTCCACCACCAATAAACCCCATCCTTAGTACCGCAGTTACAACCGAGCCTATTCCATCAACCCAAAGCAGCTCTGCAACGTCTGCAATGGCAGCATTGGTAATGGCCGAGATGTTGGATAAACATGTGGATAATCACAAGAGAGAAATGGATGAACTTCGCCAAGAGTTACTTAGACGAGCTCAAAGTGAAGAAGCATCTAAGAAAGCTCAAGAAGAGTTGATTGCTAAGTTCGCTGCAGACATGGAATTTACACGTAAAGCTCATGCAGAAGAACTTGCTCGGGTTAAAAAGGCTGAAGCTGATAGGCATCAAGCACGAATTACGAGACTTAAAGCTATTAAGGATGACCTTAAAGAGCAAAAAGAAGCTCTTGAAGCTTCTATTGAGCAGAGAGTGAAAGACTCCATTGAATCCCTAATGCCTAAACTGCGTGATGATTTGAAGACGCTTGCTGCTGACAACTTAATGATCAAATCATCCAACCCTTCAGAAGCCGCCTACAAGATTGCTTATGACTTGACGGATTTTGAACTTAAGAAGATCCTCAAAGCTCGAATGAAGGAACTTGGATCGTTTGATAAATCGAGGATTCAACGGGCTCTCTTCAAATCCCTGAATGACGCTATCATGGAGGATGATAGGTTGTTCAAGACGTTTGGAAGTGTGGTACCCTACCACATTCTCCCTGAAGAAGAAAGGGAAGAGAGTGACGAAGAAGAGGGTACTGGTGGAGAAGAGGAAGAAGAAGAAGAAGAAGATAAGAATGATGATGATGATGAGGATGATGAGGATCAGAATGATGAGGATGATGAGGATGATAATGATAAGGATGATGATACTGATGATGAGGATGATGATGACGATGATGATAATGGCGATGATGGTGGTAATGGTAATGAGGAGAGTGTTCGAGGGAGCAACGGGGATGATAATGAGGATGCTGATGGGGGTAAACAGCCTGAGAAAGGGGATAAGGCTGCCAGCTCAAAGAAAGTGGTTAAGTCTGGCACCAAGTCAAAGAAAGATGCAGCACCAAAGGAAAAATCTACATCCACGGAATCCAGACAATCGAAGTGGCGCCACGATGTGAATGCCACTACAGGGTCATCTATTCCTGGTACATTTATTGCTGCATCCATACCTGTTACCACTAACCCCGTTAGTTCTATTGTTGTTGCCCCTGTGATTGCAGAATCGGTAACCGAACCTGAAGCTGCACAACACTCACCCGTTCATGACACTGCCGACATGCCTGAAACAGAACAAGCAGATGTTCACGTCTCCACTCCTCTGCAACAAAACCCACAATCTACTATTCCAAGCACAAGTGACTGGGCGGACACGTTGGAGATCGACGAGACTGCACCACCACAGGCTTGGATCACGGCAGCGGCGCAGTATGATCCGATCACCGACGCTGACAAAGATGTCTTGTATCTTCGTATCCGCAGTCCGATTGACTTATGTGCATTTCTTGCTCATGAGTATAAGACTTCGGTTACTCCATCTTTGGTGAAGAAAGTACTGAAGGATAAAAGACTCCGCGCCAAAACCCAGTTGACCCAAATGGAGTTCGAATATTATGCCGATGAGATCCTGAAGGCTCTGAATACCGTTCAACGGCCAGGTCTTCATGAATCAGAAAGAGCTCCACCTCCAATGGATCCTACTCAAGATAATCAGATTGCTCTTGACTTCTTCGTCACCAATGATCTTGTGTATCTACTGAAGGGGTCATCAAAGTACGCAACCTCCCTGACCTTGCTGAAAGCTGCCAACTGGGGGACAATACCCTTTATCGAGGAAAAGGTAAATCGACTCTGGGTCCCAAAGATAAATCGTAATTATGATATGTATGCTGTCATAGGTGCATCTCATTGGGACGAACGAGTCCGAAGGGCGTACAGGGGTTGCTGCCTAGTCAATTCTGGAAGCAACGTTAGATCCGACATCCGCATCTCCAGCATTTTAGGGATGAAAACTGAAGCCAAGAATGGCTATTATCATGTGACGGAGATTCGTTTGAAAAGGGAGGATGACAGGGAATACAAAATCCAGCAGGGAGATTTTTCCATCGTTCGCCTTGAGGATATCGAAGATATGCTGCTTCTGATGACCAGAGATCAACTCACACATATTCCTCGTGAAGACCTCATTGCTTTGAATACAGCACTTCGTATGTTCACACGAAGCGTTGTCATCAAGACACGAGTTGAAGATCTTCAGTTGGGAGTCGAAAGCTATCAAACGAAGCTTAACCTAACCCGTCCAGTGAATAAAGTGCTACCTCAACATGTAGAAAGATGTCCCTATACCGGTATTTCTGTCCCGAATTACGGCATCTTCTACTTGAACAGTCGAGGTTTAATGAAGTTTATGAGGGTGGGTGAGCTCCATAAGTACAGTGATGGGACTCTTCTACAAGTCAGAGGAAAGTTGGAGCATCTGAACTCGGGTGGGACTTTGCCAGAAATGACGGAGGATTGGCATCCGGGTTACCGGCAGATGGCGAAGTACGTGATCAAGAAGATAGATCAAAAGCTCCGTGAACGTAGATTGATGAGGAGTTTGGAAAGATTCGTTGGTGGTAGACCATATGGAGTGCACTACAGGACACTGCAACGATCCATCTAATGGGTCGTACATTTCAGGTCACTCTATATTGGTATTAATTGTGAATATGTATATTTGTGAATATTGTGCTTTAATGGCTTGATGTAGTGTTAAGGTTTGATAATTTTTCAAGAATTTCTCACGAGATTCTAAATCTTTCAAAATATATCACACCAAAACACTACAACTATCCCTTATTAAATTAAGGGGGAGCAATAACTTGTTCTATGGCCAAACATCGATTTCATTTTTACCCAAAGACCGGTTAATCCATTCAATATCCCAAATATTAATGGTTAACATTTTGGATAAGGGGAGAAAATGGGATTAAGGAGATTTAAATGATACTTGGCTAAAAGATGAAAAAGACTTAACGATATTCCAACTTAATATGTGCTAAGCACGTGTTAAGGGGGAGCGTTTTTGATGAACAAAACACCTAAGGTACAAAACTTTTGATTTTAATATCACAAGTACCTTATGTGATTTTCAATGATTTTTCATGGTGGCAATTCCTTCCCAAAACACGCTTAATTCACGACGAATGTGGTGACAAAAGGGTGGTAGGAATAGGTTTAGTCCAATGATTCATCAGAGCCGATGGAATCTTCCCAAGGACAATTCCCTAGATAGAATTAGAAGTCCTAGGAAAGATGGAGAAAGAATGTGAACGTAGCTGAATGCCGACCAAGTACTTAAGCTAGCACTGGAACAATCACAACAAGGTGCTAGTGATGACGTATTGGTAAGCATTGAAGGGGTTGAAGAATGAAAAAGAATTGTAAAGATAAAGGGTGTAAAGAAAGAAGCCCTCCTTACAACTTTAGGCAGAAACCGGGTCAATACATATGCTATTAAGGTCATTTTTGCTGATGATTCTCGGTATTGAAGAAAGACATCATGGACCCAGTGATGCAATGCACAACCCTTCCCAGCTAACTCAAATATCTCTCAAAAGGTATTTGTTTTAATCACACGGAGATCAACACGTTATCTATTGGTTTATTCACTCCGAATAGACTGGTATTGAAAAGGTGGCACTCCTCTCCAGCCATCGCTCACTAAATCAAAACGCACATTCGAGTCTAGAGCCAAGAGATCATCAAAAGTCTCATTAGGACACTTTCCATTTATTCCTTGCTTTCTCACACACTGTGAAAAGTAAGAGATTTTCATGAGTCCTACGCAGTATTCCTGTAATATTGCCAGAACATCCGAGTAATACGCAAGTATTACAATGAAGATGGAAATCCTGCTTGAGCCAACATCAAACAAGCTCATGGTAGGTTACACGTGCGGTTCTTTTAGAACCAATCTTGTGAAAAACTGGAAGGTAACAGTGGTTTAACTCTTAATTGAACTTAAACTCGTTCCAGGCCTCTTCGCATTATCATATGATCTTGCCAGAACACTCAGAGTGACTCTTTATTGACCACAGTGACGAGTGGAAATCCTTCTAGTGTTAACATCAAACAGCACTTGGTAGGTGACGTGCAAGATTCTTTATGAATTGAGCTCGTGACAACTGGAAAGCAACGATGGTGAAAATCTTAATTGAAATTCACTTGTTCCAGGTTTCATGAATTGACGGCTTTTAATCACAAGGATAATTTATCCAAGTGATTCACTCTTTATGTTCGCAGTCAGCTTTGGACGGTCGAATAAAGAGAACGGGTTTACCCGCGAAATCCTGTCAGGAAGTTACTTATATGAAACTATCCGTCACGGGTACGATATCTAATATCGTCCAACGGTCTTCACCGACTGGAGGTAAAATGCTACCGAATTAGAATAAAATGTTCAAAGCCATTTTATTCGTGTCGTTGCTGTGTACCTGTTAAAGACGGTGGCGTTGCTGTGTACCTGTTGAAGACGGTGGCGTTGCTGTGTACCAGTGAAGACGGTGGTGTTGCGGTGTACCTGTAAAAGTCGTTCCCACATGCTTATGTCTTTTGCAACAAAGTTCAGCAAAAATTCAAGAAAGTACAAGATGAAGTCTTCCGCTGTACCAAACTCTGAAGCTTTCAAGAATTCAACAAAAAGACGTAAGTGTGTGGAACATGAAGTCACGAGGAGGCAAAGCTCACAAGAAAGGCAAAGATCGCACGTGAAAGGCCAAAGAACAATGCTCTCAAGTCAAAGCCAAAAAGATCAAACCAACATATTCACAACAAAAGAAAGAAAAGAAGAAAAGACTACGAGCTAAAGAACGAAGACTTAGTATAGTATGCTAGGTTTAGAACTTTGTAACGTGGAGTGACCTCCCTTAGGGGGAGATTGTTAGAAATACGTTTTAACGTATATTAGAAGTATCGGTCACTCCACAATATGATTTATGTTGTAATAGCTCGTAGTTAACAATTAGTTAAATGATACTTATTAAGTTAAGTAAGAACCGGTCCATGGGCTTGTCATGGACCGGCCCAAGCCCAATGTTAGGCTTGGAGTATAAATACCCCTTTCCACCATGGAAAGGGGTTGGTTGTTGTTCCATTTGCACTTTCATATTAATAAAATCACACACATTTTCTCTCACTTTCTCTCTCTAGTTTCTCTCACTAGAAAACATCAACCCACTTCATAGATTCATAGGTTATCAATATTCTACAAGTTAGAAGCTCTACCTTATATCGAATCGAAGCTTAGGAAAATATCTACAACATAATCCTATCATCTTAACCTCAACTTAGACTTAAGGTTCCCAAAAATAGCTTCAAACTCCCTGATGTAAAATACATCTTTCAAAATCACATCAAATCAAAATTTTGACCCATTTTAACTAATCTCATACTTCTAATATCATATCCTAATCATCCTAAACAACTCTTATTATCCCTAAATCACTTGCATGTCAAAACTTTAACAAAACCTACTCAAAATTCATACATGCAATAACTAAAAATCAATTATAATAACAATAAACACCACCATATAACCATAAAAATAGATCAAACATCATTGTTCTTCATCAAAAAAATTTGAAAAGTAAAAGTTTATGCATGTTAAAGATTTTTGTACCAAAATGACTACCTTTTCATTTGCATCATAGGACTTTATTTACTTTCTCAAGATTCAAACTAGAAAGAAAAAAAATTGGGTGTTTTGTTGTGGTGAAGGTCACGGCAATAAAGGGTAGAGAGAAAGAGAGATGAAGTTTTTGGAAAAAATGATTTTCTATGTGTGGTGTTAGGTGAAATTTTCTTTGTATATGGTGGGTGGAGGGTAATATTTGCCAATTTTGAATTCTTTTGGACCATAATGTAAATACTAGTTAAGAAGCGGGAAATGACTATCAGTCAATTTTTAAAAAATACGGGACTCGGGTTTCGTAAAAAATACTTTTCAAAAGTTAAAAACGCACACAAAATATAATATTACAGTTCCCGGCATGACTTAATACGCAATTAAAAACAAAAACGTCAAAAATATCAATATCGAAACAACAAATAATAAAACGTAAAATTTCGGGCATCCATTGATATCGCAATCACTAGTAGTCCTCGTAATTCGTCAAAATGTAAAAATAATACTTCCACTCATTGGTTTCAAATTAAACCACCAATCGTCATAGCATTCAAGCTCATCAAAAAAATTTAAAAATATTCATAAAATAGGATTAAATAATGACCTCGGGTTCGGGTTATCACATCCCACCCTCCTTAAAAAGAGTGACGTCCTGGCCCTCGACCCTTCTTATACTCACATTCCGTACCTTTAAAAAAAAGAGAACTCTTTTCCTTAAAGGAATCCTCACGCTTCCTTCGCGAACTCATGTCTACTCCTAGAATTCTTGTATCTTCACAATAGAAATCCTACTATGCTTCAACCTCTTAATCTCACTATTATAGATTGGGAGATTATTATAATAACCACGATTTCCTCCCTATGAAACGCAATTCTTCCTCCAGTTGAATCTCCTCCAATGGGATCACCAAATCCCTTTCTACCAAACACTCCTTCAGATTCAACACTTGAAAAGTGTTATGGATGACTCGAAGTCCATCCAACAGCTAACCCATCATAAATTAGAAACTCAGAGTCTATCCAGCAATTCTGATTTATAAGTAACCGGTCCATCCCATTGAATAACATTGAAAGATCCAAAATACCTCGGACTCAACTTTCCTCGTTTCCCAAAACGAATTACTAAACACAACTTCTTAATACCATGGAAAAGTGTGATTCTTAATCTATACAATCATCTTAGTAGCCTCCAAAATCATTTGACCTCCCTACATCACTCCAACACACAGGAAACCTGACTTACGTCCGCACAAAGCCTCAAACGATGCAGCCTTATCACTACATTCCCAACTATTCCTAAGTCAATTACATGCTCACAAGTGTATCGTCCAACTTTCGAATCGTCCTTTCACTCCGTCCATCAATCTCTGGATGATGCCCAGTACTCAACTCAACTTAGTTCCCATCCAACATTCATTACATTTCAGAGATTTCCATTACTCAGAAGTAAACTTTAGTCTCTGGGTCGTATATTGTACCCAAACTTAACTTAATTCATATCGCTATCTGCAGAGATCTCCAAAACTCAGAAGTAATTCTGATATCACAATCTGAACATCATTGACAAAAAAAATAATGTCGACAAACTTTCTTCTTAATGAACATAGCATTCATCTTAAGCATACCACAATCATAATAATTCTCATCAATTCCGTCACTAAATCTATAGTGATTCCTCCCATTTCCATTCAGAAATTTTAGATGCACCAATAACTTATACAATTCTTTATATTAAATGTTAGCCTCAAAATATTGAGTCAAACAAGAATGTTCGGTCATATGTTTTTATTGTAATATTTATTAGAACGTTGTAATAGTTAGTTAAAATAGTCGTGACATTACGGGCTTGATGGCTAGCTTAAAAGGCCTCTTTTAAGGTACTAAGCATTTTATTCAAGCCCGGCCCAAACTATATAGTCTATTAGAGAGCCCGCATGTGGGTGGACTATATAAGCACCCTCCTAGCATGTTAGGAGGGTGAAAGTTTCTCATTTCTTAATCTATTTTCACCAAGTTTCTCTATCTTCTCTCTACTTTCTCTCACTACTTTCTCTCTCTAGAAATCTTCATTCTTTCCATCTATTTTCTATTAATCAACCATGGTGAAGTGAATAAATTAGGGAACAACATTTTGTATCAATCGCCATGGGGTAGATTGTGTTTGGTTGTTGCGTTTAGTGATTGATTCAGTTGATTTATCATCAAAATCATCTCGAATTAAATTTTTTAGTGTTTTCGGCCTCTAAATCTTGATTTAAATCACTTACATAGATTTGGTGGGATTTTGTTGAGTTTTTGTGGTTAAAATTGCAAATTTTTGAGGTGTTTGGATTGGTTTTGGAGTTCGTCGAAGAACAGTAGCTTAGTTGGCCAAACAGATTATTCCGAAAAATATCTTCGGATAAGGGTTTTGTTATTCTGAAATGATGATTTTCGGATAAGGGTTTCTAATTCCGAAGATAAGTTGATATTCCGAAAAAGGTGGTTATCCGAAGACTTATTCCGAAGAAAGTGGGATTATTCCGAAAAAGTGAAGTATTCTGAAGATACTGTTGGAAATACGTTTTACGTATTTATGAAGGATCGGTCGCTCCAACGATAATTATGTAATGGGCTCATGGTCCACTTTGTAAGTGTATAGTCCATATAGCCCACATGTAGGGTGGGCTATATATATACCCCTCTTAGCATGTTAGGAGGGGTTGGTCATTCATTCATTAACATTCCATTATTAATCTAATCACTTTCTCTCTCTACTTTCCTTCCCTCTCCTTTCTCTCTCTACACCTAATCTTTCTCCTTCCCCATTTCCACCATTAATCAATAGATCTAATCCATCATTTACCAAATCCTTAGAAATCGTAGGCCTTCAATTGGTATCAAGAGCCATGGTTGAATCTTAGGATTTGCTTATTTTTTTATCTTTTGATTTGGTGGTAACAATCCTTTCTTTTCTATTTTTTATCAATCTTTTCATCATTTGATCAACTTTTTATCAATTTTTTATAAATTTTATCAATTTTTATTTTTTATTATCAGTTTTACTTTTTTCGTGTTTTTTTTTTTTTATATAATCAGTTTTTATTATCAGGTTTATCAATTTTTAAATCATCTAGTTTTATTAGATTTTTTTTTTTTGTTTTTTTTTAATTATCAGTTTTTTCTTTTTCAATAATCAGTTTTTTATAATCATATTTTGTTTAATCCTTTTTTAATCAGTCCCTTTTTTAATAATTTTTTAATCAATTTTTTTTTTCAGTTTTCTTCTTCATTTTTCTTATCAGTCCATGAGTCCAGTCCAATCTGTTAAATTGTCCAAAACAGTCCAAAACAGTCAAAACAGTCCAATCCATCCAGTCTATCAATTTTTGAGATCGAGCGATTTCATTTTTCAGAATAAGGAAACTTTCCGAGTATGCTAACTTTCCGAGTATGCTAACTTTCCGAATGGTCATATTTTCCGAATAGTCAAAACTTTCCGAATAGTCAAAACTTTCCGAATAGTCAAAACTTTCCGAATAGTCAAAACTTTCCGAATAGTCAAAACTTTCCGAATAGTCAAAACTTTCCGAATAGTCAAAACTTTCCGAATAGTCAAAACTTTCCGAATAGCCAAAACTTTCCGAATAGTCAAAACTTTCCGAATAGTCAAAACTTTCCGAATAGTCAAAACTTTCCGAATAGTCAAAACTTTCCGAATTGACACAACTTTCCGAATTGACACAACTTTCCGAATTGACACAACTTTCCGAATTGACAAAGTTTTCCGAATAGATTTTTCAGAATAGACTCCCCAGACTCGATTCTCTCACCCTCACGACAGACTCAAGAAACCAACCCATACCCAATCATTTACCCACCCTCGATTCTTTCGTCACTGGCTCAACTCCAAATCAACCCACTCGAACCCCTCACCCCAAACCAAAACCTCTCGACAAACCGTCACACCTCTCGACCCTCATACATCTCTCGTCTCTCCCTCAACTCTTAACACAACACAAACCAAACATCCCCAGACTCACTCTCGAACCACTCTCACACAAACACTCTCGCATACTCAAACCCACACACTCGACACCAAACAAACTCACGCTTACCCACCCTCGACACCTCCCCACCCTCTCAAACCAACACCCACCAGAAAACCAATAGACCCACGCACAACCCTTATCACCCGACTCGAACCATTCTAAACAAGATCTCCGTCAAAAGACTCTCATCGATCCACACACCAAAAAGATTTAGACACCAAACCAAGAACACCGTTAAAAAGAAGGTTACAACAGATGAAGAGAGGGACTTAATTAAATAACATGCAAACAAAGTTAAAGAACCTTACCCGAGATCTTATTTTTTAAAGATCTTGAAGAATTGAACAATCAAACCATTGTTTTCATTGTTTGTTGGTAGTAATCAAGAGATTGGAGATGGGAATAGATTAGGGGGTTCTGTGTTTGAGATTGAGAGAGATAGGGAGACGCCGGTTAATTTGTGTTTGTTAGATTAGGGTTGTGTTTGTGGAGAGAGAGAATTAACAGAGAAAGAAAGTGTGAGAGGCGGAGGATTAGTCTGTGAGAGAGAGAGAAGAGAGATAAATATCTTGGGCGGATTAAACAAGAAAAAAAACAAGTGGGCGGTGGAAGCTTTGTTTTTGGGCCACGTGTTGTAGGGCGGACAAAACAAGAACACATTATCTTGTGTAATTTAAAATCAGACGGAGTAAACAAGGACGCGGTTTTAATCACATTTTAAAAACATTTGTGTGTAATATTTTCCAGTTGTAATTTGGGGACACGTTTCAAGAAAACGTTTTGTTTTTTTAAAAACATTTACAAATATCCGATTTTTTTTTATTTTTAGAACAAATCAGTTTTTCTATTTTTATTTTTTTATATTTTTTATATTTTAGAAAGTTTTATATAGTAACGTTTATTTTTTTTAATATATCCGTTTTTTTCTTTTTTAGAAAACAACTCATATCACGTTTTATTATCTTTTATTTTTTATTTCACATTTTTTAATTTTAGTTAAATTAAATTTTTTGTATTTTTGTCACTTTTATATATTAATTTTTGGCAAAACGTGTTGAGGCGGGTATTTTTAAAAGTATTAACGGGAAAAAATATTTAACGGGTTTAATTCATAATCGTTTGAGCCGACAACATCTTTTGAGCCGAATCGAATTGTAAAATCCTGCAAACTACAACATCCACATCATTTTTCCTCGATTTTCAATGGATTCGTTCAATTCGACACTTAAAGAGGGAGACTTGCTTCGAATGCAAGACAAAGCTAGAGAAAGTGGTATAAATTCATTTCGAATGCTTCAATACCATCTTGTCACTCTTTCGGGGATTCAAGGAGGGAGCGAATTCGTGACAATCTTTGGACAAGATCGTCATATATTCATCGACTCAATTTTCACCACTTTGACCGAACTCGCCGAGCAACTCAACCGTGACAACTTTAATCACTCTGCATCGGCACTTGCATACAAGACTCTTGTGACACAACTCACGCCTTTCCTCCAATTCAATATCATCATGCCTGAAAGTTTAGTGATTTGCCAATCATTTCTTCGAGATACACATACCGAGCTTCGAGTTTTCCGTGATACGATCTTGAAACTCATGACCTCGGTCTCGTCTTCGATTTATGAAAGATCTCGACTTCAGCAAGGGTATGATAATGGAGTGCAAGACTCTTCGATGCAAGAGAAAACTGATCATACGGTTGAAAACTTGGAGCCTAACGATGCCAAGAGCACAGAATCAGGAGGACAACATGATGCCAGTGGCACGTCAGGAAATGTTCACGAGATTTCTCTTGATGACGCCTTACCCATTTATGACGTAGAGCCTGCAAACATGGTACAATGTAATGTGGTTTATGATGTATATGCTGATGATATGCCGCATATTGAGAATTCTGAACCTAATTATGACAAACATGGGATGGAAACGAGTGATAGCAATACCACTTCTGATTCATCCGATGTAAGTCATAATGGGGGAGAGATTGTTCAGAATGCTAAACATCATGATAATTATCCTATAACTGCTTCATTGATTGCTTCTGATTCCAAGATTAGAGAGCTCGAAACAATTGTAGCTCAACAATCAAAAGATCTTGAGGATGCCAAACTTGAATTTTCTAAGAAAACGGTCAAATTTGAAACATACTTTGAAAAACTTGAAAAATCAAACGTTGTTCTTGAAAGAAAATTGGATCAAACTGTTTTAGATTCTAAAGCTGAAAAGGATAATCTTTTGAAACAAATTCAACTGCTTGAATCTAAGTCGGCATCCCAAGATAACTTGCTCAAAGAGAATGAGACTTTAAAGGCCCAAGTACAGGAAAAGGTTTTTGCTATAGCTGCGTTGAAAAACGAGTTAAGGAAAACTAAAGGATCTAGTGTGGACACTAAGCTTGAAAAACCATCAATCTTGGGGAAACCGCCTACAAATCAGTTCGTCAGACAACCGACTGTCAGACAACCTACTGCATTTAGATCCGAGCGACCACAATCCTCGAGACCGCGGTTTGCCTCCCAAGTTGATTTGGTTCATCTTATTAGACCAGTCACTCCAGCTACTAGGCCCAATGTGATCACTCCAGCTTTAGCAAGACTAAATCATATGATTGCCTCTAGTTTCCCTAAAAATACCAAGACCACGTCTAGAACTAGTTCAAATGACGTTTGCCATAAATCTGGTCAAAGGGAAGCTATTCAAAAGACACATGTAAGAGATAGCAATGTCCAACCTAGTCAGATGCCTTCTAGATTACCCAACACTGCTAATCGTAGCATGCCATCTTCTAGGAGCATCGATCAATCATCCAGGAATTATTCAGACATTAAATATGCTACTTGTAAAACATGTAGAAAATGTGTCTTTACAGCAAATCATGATGCTTGTGTCAAGAAATTACTTGATGAGGTGAACTCCCGTGCTAGAATTAAGTCCCAGTGGATAGCTAAAATCAAACCCTTTGGTAAAGTTTGGCGCCCCACTGGTAGAACTTTTACTCTTGTAGGAAACGAGTGCCCTTTAACTAGGATTGTCTCTGATTCTACGAAGACTACTAGGGAGGAAATTGCAAAGGATGATACATCACTTAAGCCTGAACTTAAGATTTTCTATAAAAGGAAAAGTTTGCCAACTAAGACAAGTGAATCATCCCCTCAGGCCACCTCTGACACAAGTAAAGCAAACTGTGAACCCGCACATGCTTCTATAATTGATATCGCTAACCCACGTCAAAGCATGCAAATTCCTAATGAGATTGCAGGTACCAAAGTTGATGTTCCAAAAGAACGAAGCGGTCCAATCGTTGTGTACCGTTCAACTAAGGACACTCTTAGAGTTTGGTTGCTGAAGAAGCAGATATCAGAGAAACAACTGTCTCAGGGGATTCATGGTTAAGTTGCAACAAGGACTTATAGTCACATCACAGACTGTAACTCGCTCATCAAAGAAAGGAAAGTTTATCGCCGTTGATAAATTTATCCTAAAAACGAGAAATTCATTTTTCTCGGGCATGAGCTTATATCAAAAACATTCCAAGTTTTTAAGCTCATGCATTAAGGCTTATAGATAAATGACAGTCTGTAACCCGTTCTTCAAAGGCAGGAAAGTTTATCGCCGATGGTAAACTTATCCTAACAACGAGAAATTCATTTTTCTCGGGCATGAGCTTATATAAAAAACATTCCAAGTTTTTAAGCTCATGCATTATGACTTACAGTTAAATGTCAGACTGTAACTCGAACTTCCAATAAAGGAAAGTTTATCATTAATGATAAGCTTATCCTCATAACGAGAAATTCAATTTTCTCGGTCATGAGCTTGTCTTAAAACATTCGAAGTTTTAAGCTCAGAAAGGAAAGTGTATCTTTTAAATAAGAGAACTTTTCCTCATAACGAGAAATTAACCTTTCTCGGTCATGAGCTTTCCGTTAAAACAGTCAAAGTTTTCAAGCTCATGAAAAACGACTTCTAAGTAAATGTCAGCTTAGGACTCGTTCTTCAGATAAAAGGAAAGTTTATCGCCGATGATAAACTTATCCTTAACAACGGGAAGTTTACAACTTCTCGGACTTGAGCTCGTTTTATAAGATATTCAACATCTTAAGCTCAAGTAATTGGTTTTCAAAACTTTGAACACAATTTTTCGAGAATTTCTCAAAAGGTTTTTCTAAATCTTTCAAAATTGTGTGTTCAAAAATGTTTTGATAAAAAGAGCATGTCTTCTGGAATCGATAATATTTACGAACCTAGAAATGTCATTCAATAATGACACGGGGTTGTAAATAAAGTTCGAGCAGAAGTTCAAACTTTTAAAACATGCTCAAAATGGTTTGCTATTATTTCAGATAGCAACCCGCTTTTCATAATCAAGTCAAGCATTTCACCGGAAAGCTTTGACTCAACAATGGGAATTAATTTTCTCGGGGACGTGACGAGGTGACCAACATTCGTGAACAAGAACCATGTGCTTCTTTCATATGCTGTTCTCCATTATTCAGGTCCAACCTCGTACATTGCTAATCTTGTGAATTCATTATTATATCTGATCTTTGCACGTAATAAATACCTTACACTTGTGTTTAAAAGGTATTTAATTTACGTTTCAAGTACACCCTCATTAATTTGAGGGGGAGCTTGTTAATATCACGAAGATAATCGGATTTGCATTTTTCTTCCCAAATTTTCTTAAAATGTTATTAAATCAATTGATATTAAAAACATCGATTGGGTTAATATTTTTAATATGGGGGAGAAAATGTGATTTAATATGGGATATGATCAATCATAAAAGGTTTGACTTAACGTGTTAGCTCATCCCGACATGTGCGAAATGTTTTCGAATATCGTAGCATATGTTAAGGGGGAGCAAAATGGATTTGCACTTCAAAATGGATTTCATGGTGACATACACTTACCCAAAACATCTCTATTCACGACGGTGAAGATTGTGGTGACATAAGGATGGTAGGATAGGTTAAAGTCCAATGATTTCTCTAGAACCGGAGGAATCTTCCCAAGGACATTCCATAGCTAGAAATAGTAGTCCTTAGGAAAGATGGAGAAAGATTGTGAACGTAGCTGAATGCCGACCAAGTACTTAAGTTAGCACTGGAACAATCACAACAAGGTGCTATTTATGACGTATTGGTAAGCATTGAAGGGGTTGAAGAATGAAAAAGAAATGTAAAGATAAAGGGTGTAAAGAAAGAAGCCCTCCTTACAACCTTAGGCAGAAACCGGGTCAATTCATATGCTATTGAGATCATTTTTAATGATTCTTGATATTGAAGAAAGACATCATGGACCCAGTGATGCAATGCACAACCCTTCCCAGCTAACTCAAATATCTCTCAAAAGGTATTTGTTTTAATCACACGGAGATCAACACATTATCTATTGATTTATTCACTCCGAATAAATTGGTATTGAAAAGGTGGCACTCCTCTCCAGCCTCCGATCACTAAAATCCAAAATGCACGATCGAGTCTAGAGCCATTTGAGATCATCAAATATCTCATTAGGACACACTTTCATATTTACTTGCTTCTTCACACACTGTGAAAAGTAAGAAAGTTCTTAAGAGTCCTACGCAAAATCTTCATGATCTTGCCTGAACATCCGAGTAATACGAAAGTATTTACAATGAAGATGGAAATCCTTCTTGAGCGAATATCAAAAAGCTCATGGTAGGTGACTTGTGTGATTCTTTATGAATCAAACTTGTGATAACTGGAAAGCAACAGTGGTTTAATTCTTAAATGAATTTAAACACGTTCCAGGCCTCTACGCATTATCATATGATCTTGCCAGAACATTCAGAGTGACTCTTTATTGATCACAGTGACGAGTGGAAATCCTTCTAGTGTTAACATCAAACAGCACTTGGTAGGTAACTTGCAAGATTCTTTATGAATCAAGCTAGTGACAACTGGAAAGCAACGATGGTGCGGTTCTTAATTGAACTTCACTTGTTCCAGGAACATGAATTGACGGCTTCAAATCATGCGGATAATATTATCCAAATGATTCACTCTTTATGTTCGCAGTTAGCTTTGGACGGTCGAGTAAAGAGAACGGGTTTACCCGCGAAATCTTGTCAAGGAGGTTCTTTATTGAAACTACCTGCCACAAGTACGATATTTAATATCGTCCAACGGTCTTCACCGACCGGAGGTAAAATGCTACCGAATTAGAATGAAATGTTCAAGGCCATTTCATCCGTGTATATTGTTTGTTGCTAACTGTCTTATGCAGCGTAACAAGAAGGTGGCATTGCGGTGTACAATCCAGAAGAAGTCGTCACCACATGCTTATACTACATACACTTAGTACTTCAACAAATTCAAGAAAGTCTAAAGGTCAAGTCTTCCGCTGTATCAAACTCTGAAGCTTTCAAGAATTTAAAGGTATAAGTATGTGGAACATGAAGTCACGAAGAGGCAAATTTCACAAGTGATGAATGCACAAGGTCAAGGCAAGGAAACATGCTCAAGACTAAAGTCAAAGATCATATCAAGCATATTCACAAGAACAAGATCGAAGACTCAAGCATAGATGCTAGGTTTAAGATTTTGTAAAATGGTGTGACCTCCCTTAGGGGGAGATTGTTGGAAATGTGTTTTCCCAAAGAAAGTCTCGGTCACATCATTATTAGCATAGATCACGAGCTATAGAATATTTAGAACTTTGTAACTTGGAGCGACCTCCCTTAGGGGGAGATTGTTGGAAATACGTTTTACGTATTTATGAAGGATCGGTCGCTCCAACGATAATTATGTAATGGGCTCGTGGTCCACTTTGTAAGTGTATAGTCCATATAGCCCACATGTAGGGTGGGCTATATATATACCCCTCCTAGCATGTTAGGAGGGGTTGGTCATTCATTCATTAACATTCCATTATTAATCTAATCACTTTCTCTCTCTACTTTCCTTCCCTCTCCTTTCTCTCTCTACACCTAATCTTTCTCCTTCCCCATTTCCACCATTAATCAATAGATCTAATCCATCATTTACCAAATCCTTAGAAATCGTAGGCCTTCAGATACTGCTTTATCCGAAGAAAGGGACTTTTCCGAAAATTGTTTATCCGAAAAGGTAAGTTATTCCGAAAATCCTCCTTTTATCCGAATTCATACCATTTTTCCGAAGAATCTCATTTTTTCCGAAGAATACCATTTTTTTCTAAGAATACCATTTTTTCCGAAGAATCTCAATTTTTTCCGAAGAATACCATTTTTTTCCGAAGAATCTCATTATTCCGAAAAACCCTACTTATTCCGAAAAAACCACAAAATTCCGAAAACTCGATGTTATCCGAAGAAACCACTTATTCCGAAGATTCTTCAATTTTCCGAAAATCTTCATTTATCCGAAATCCACCATTATTCCGAAGAAGGGTCATTTATCCGAAAAAACTCCAATATTCCAAAAATAGAAGTTTTTTTTTACAAAAGTGAAAATTTTTAACGTGTAATTTTTCGCCTTAGAATTTTTGGTTTCTTGTGAAGACAATTTTTAGGGGATTTTAACATTTTTCATCGACAACAACAATCACAACACATCTACTTAAGATCCGAAGTCACTTCATCAACAAGACACCATCAAATGGAAAAGAGCAATGAGTGTTCAGTTGTGACAACTATTGAGATGGAACAATTACAACAACGGACACGCTTCTTATGAGATAAATATATGGAAAGTTTGAGAATATTTCAATTATCGTTTGAGAGCCTTTCAAAAATCCTGCTAGACTTAGGTGACTCCACTGGCACGTTCATAAGAGCATTCACACAAGCCATGAAGAAACTTGCGACACAACTCACCAAAGAAAGACTTTTTGGGAGTGAATGCAAGATCACCTTCACCGAACTCAAGACGACATTTGATAAGAATTTTGATTCAGAATTTCTCATGTCTTCGAGTACACAGGGATGCTTCATGAGACATCATAAAACTGCATAAACGTTCAAAGACCTGATCCCAAGTAACATCAAATCCATTGAAACCTATGTCTACAGAATAATAATTCACGAACAAGAGATAGATAAAAGGTTCAAGGCAAATTGTGGTACAATATCGGGTCATGTGAATGAAAGCTGCACATCATGGAACACAAAGCATGGTACGCAGGATGACCATACCAAACATGGGAACGAAAGCAGCAACACTGGCACACAAGGCATCAGTTCTAAGAATATCATCAGCAAAACACCTTCCTATGATAATGGCCCTGTCTTCGACTCTGACCCAATGGAAGAGGTACACACTGATGAATATAATGTGTTTGCTAATGATAATACACATGAGCATTGTGATCAAACTCAAACCCTTATTGACACATGTATGACGGAAAAGGTTGATAGCAATACCATACCTGATCCCACAGACACATGCAATAATGAGTCTGATAATGATCAATGATAACTAGATTTTTCCTAGTAAGAAAATTATCGTTCTAGTGGTCTAATCGAATTGATCTGGTTTAACTATGTGTAACTCAGTCGTTTTTTGGTGGAAACAAAAGTTGTGTCGTTGTAGTATTAAAAAGTGCAAAACTATTAAAGTAAAGGGCAGTTAATTTAAATCTAACTCTAATTTAAAGTAAATGGCAAGTATTTAAAAACGTGACGAGAATTAAAAGGCACTAAACGTAAATAACGCAAACTTAAAACTAACTAAGGCAAACTTAAAACGCAACTAAAACTTAAACTAAGGCAAGGCTAAAATAAATCTAAGGCAATTAATCTTAAAGTGCGACTACGAAAAAAGGCGAGAAAAATAAAGCTTGAAAATTAAAAATTAAAAACAGAAACTAAAAAGAACCTGAAAATACCTCACTTGGAATAATTACTCGTTCGGAATGTCACCTTCACCCGGAATAATTCCTTTATCTGGAATATGTCACTTATCCGGAATAAAGTCTTTATTCGGAACTTTGCTTGGTTCAGAACTTTGGTTCGGAACTTCCTTGGTTCAGAACTTTTGCTTGGTTCAGAACTTTGGTTCGGAACTTCCTTGGTTCGGAACTTTTGCTTGGTTCGGAACTTCCTTGGTTCAGAACTTTTTCTTGGTTCGGAACTTTGGTTCAGAACTTTCTTGGTTCAGAACTTTCTTGGTTCAGAACTTTTGCTTGGTTCGGAACTTCCTTGGTTCAGAACTTTTGCTTGGTTCAGAACTTTGGTTCAGAACTTTCTTGGTTCAGAACTTTTGCTTGGTTCAGAACTTTGGTTCGAAACTTCCTTGGTTCGGAACTTTTGCTTGGTTCGGAACTTTTGCTTGGTTCGGAACTTCCTTGGTTCAGAACTTTTGCTTGGTTCGGAACTTTGGTTCAGAACTTTCTTGGTTCAGAACTTTTGCTTGGTTCGGAACTTCCTTGGTTCAGAACTTTTGCTTGGTTCGGAACTTTGGTTCAGAACTTTCTTGGTTCAGAACTTTCTTGGTTCAGAACTTTCTTGGTTCAGAACTTTTGCTTGGTTCGGAACTTCCTTGGTTCAGAACTTTTGCTTGGTTCAAAACTTTTGAACAAATCTTTGATCCAGAATATACCTAGGAAATGAACACGAACGAAGAACACGCAAGAACAAAAAATAACACGAATCCAATCTAAACTAATCAAAATCAACCACAAGATTAAATCAAACTAATAACAAATAATCAACTAATGATAATCTATCAAACCAAAACAATAAAACTAACAATAATAACCACAATAATCAAAACCCACTTTGATCAAGATAAGAACATGAACATGAACATGAACATAAACATAAAAATCAAAGATTAAAGAAAGGTAGGATGAGATCTAACAATAAAGATAAAGATTAACAAGAATTAAAAGAACACTTACTTGAAATTAAATGATAATTAAGGTGCAAGACAAGTATTTAAATTTGACAAGTAATTAAATGACAAGGTAATTAAAAGTGGAAGAACTAATTGTCACTATTAGCCAACAAAATGAAATGATTAACTTCCTAATCTATTTATAGGGGAGGATTAAGGAGTGCTTAGGAAGCTTCCTCCCCTCTTTCCTTTCTCCTTAATGGCATGCTTAGTCCTTCTCTTCTTAATCTTTTGTTAATTGCACCATTGGTCCTTAAGCCTTTTAATCTTCTTTAATCTTGGACTTTAATGACTTTTGGCTCAGGATTTCTTTGGACTCGTCTTTTAATTCTTCAATAAATAAGACTTGAGTTCTTCGGCTTTTAGTAAACTTCCGTCTTTTGACTTTTTCTTCGATAAATCTTCAGAATTGGTCTTGGACTTCTGTTCTTTTTGCACTATTGACTTCTTGACTTCGTCTTTCGTCTTTTTCTTCGATAAAAGCCCGTGAATGCCCGTGTTTTCTCCACTTTTCACCTTTTCGTCCTAAATCACAACAAAAACACAAACCACGCATAATTCCGACATAAAAGACATAAAATACACGTTTTGGCTCGGTTATTATTGTAATTAAGTGGTAAAAAGGATGGGTGTTTACACACCTATCAATCAATATGCAAATAAGTAAGATGATGAGGAGCGTATTGCGCTTGCTAATTTAATTGCTACTTTACAAAAAGATGTCAAAGAAACTAGAAAGAGTCAAAAGCAATTAAAGAAGGCAAACGCTACGCTCACTTAAAATTTTGAAGAATGCAAAGCTGCTCTAATTAAATCTAGTGAGACCATTGATAGCTATAGAGCTCAGCTTCTTCAAAAGACCAATGAGATTGAGGGGTACAAAGGGTGTTTAATTAACGTCAAAAAGGACGATTATCAACTGAAATATAACGAAACTCTTAAGCTTCTAGAACAAGAGAAACGTAATTATAACACCTCTTTGAGTACTGAACGTCACAAAACGTATCTTGCTACCACTAAAGTCAATGAGCTAACTCAAGTAAATGGTTTTCTTCAAGAAGAAAAAACTAAACTTGCTAATGAAAAGAAAGCAGTGGTTGAAAAGTTGGAAAAGGATTTCAAAACTAAACAAGCGAATGACATCGACAAAATGGTAGAACTTGAAACTCAAATTGATTTTTACAAGAAAATTGTTTACAAAACTAATCAATCAATTCAAACCATGAGAATGTTGGCACCTCGTTTGTTTTTTAAGGATAGACCTAGTTTTGTAAATCCCAAGTACCTTGAGCAAGCTCAATCTGAGAATCAGCACTTATATCTTGATGAGTCCCAATGGACCGATCTTGATTGTCATGTTGTTAGGCCCGATAGTGAAGAGACAAACGATTTGGATGAAGAGAGTAGACCAAAAGTTAATAAAGAATTTGTTAAAACATATAATTATGCTTATGAAAACAGTCTTTATAATCTTTTCACACTGCAAACACAGAAGTCTCGTGAGCAAATCTTTTTCGAATGTGAACAAATAAGAATTAAATGGAGACAAGTTTTTTCCACTAAGAAAACTAATGTTTCAAAATATATTGGGTACTTGCAGCATCAAGCTTCTATAAGAAAGAGTAAGAAAACACTTAGTATTCTTAAGAGTAACATTGAAAATTTCATAAAGGTTGTTGATGATGACTGGAAAAAACGTGAACTTTCAAACGGCGGTAAAGAAATTCCTCACGATATAACTGTGCTTGTGAAAACTATTTTGATTCCGCTTGCTGAAAGAACAAAGAAACATGCTTTGGAATTTGAAAAGTTAATCGAGCAAGAAATGTTTGACGATTTGAAATATGTTGAATCTCTTGAAAAAGAAATTGACGATCATCAGCCTGAAATAGACGAGTTTTCCACAGCATATGATCTACTCTTGCAAGAATGCCTCTCAAAAGATATTATGTGCGTTTATGCTACATCTTGTGCTGATATTGATGAATATTCTGATGTGGCATGCAAATATCTTGATCAAGTCAAAGAGTGTGAACGTCTTGAAACAGAGCTTTCGAAACACACAGATAATGTTGATCAAAAGGCTTTTGCGTGGATTCAACACCGATGTGAATTCCTTCAAAAACATTGTCATACTCTGGAACTTGCTTTGCAAGACAAAGTCGGAAAAGGTCCAAATGATAACAACTTACAAGTAAAACTTTCCGCCTTGTGTCGAGAAATGAACGAAAAGAGTATGGAAATTACAGACTTGAAAAGCTCGGTCAAGAAAAGGACACAGCGATAGAAGAGTTGAAGAAACTCGTTGCCAAAACGGGTGGGAAAACTGTGGAACCTAAAGTTGTGAAACATGTTGTTCGACAACCCAATGCCTACAAGGATCCAAAGCCATCTATCTTAGGAAAACCGACTCCTTTCTCCAACTCTTCCCATGTAAAATCTAGGTTACCCCCTAAGACTGATGTGCAACCAAGTGTTCCAAAACCATCCATATCACCTTATGTTCCTCCATTTAGAAAGCACACTGTTGCTAAACCAAACCATGTGAATGCATCTAGCACTTCTAGGACTCCTCCAAAACGTGTGACATTCGCGTCCACAAAGGAATCTGTAGGTTCAAATAACCTACTTCATACCAACAACCTAAAGGATGCTACGCTAAAAAGGGAAGATTCAGAAAGACAAACCCGTGTATTCAAAACCTAGTTCACCAAATCCCGCTAGAGCTCAACACACTTCTAATGGTAGTCAACCAAACCCTAGGATCCCTTACCAGCAATCTAGGAATTGGAAACCATCCATGAATAGTTGTGTTTCGCACACTACGCCTGAACGATTTGGAAAACCAAGGAAAACAAGTACTTTCGTGAATCCCAAATTCCCTGTATGTCCCACTTACAAAAAAGGCATTCACAATGGAAATCATGACCATTGCATTCTGCAATACCTCTATGAGGTCAAATCTCGTTCCTTTGAATGGAGATCGAATACATAATACTATAAGACAACAAGGAGATACAAACCCGTCGCAAAGAAAAGCAATAACAACAAATATGAAAATTAGATTCAAAAAGGACATAGTTTCTCTCCAAAGAAGTCTTCCACTATGTAAGAGAAAATTATTCCTAAATCTAGTCTTCAGTGGAAACCAACGGGTAGGATCTTCAAAGAAGTTGGTCTTAAGTGGATTCCCACAGAGAAGAGTGTTGAAACCTGCTCCAGCACTAATGCGGGTGTTCTGAATATAGACAATGAACTTGTTACTCCTAACACTAGTATTTCTGCAAACTCTTCTTCTGTCATTGCAGGTACAACAGCGGATTGTGAACCCACTTCTCCTTCTTCAAAGGGTTCCAATTATGTACATTCGATATCACCTTCTTCTGCTGTACAAAAGTCTATTTTGTATTATTTTCAAAAAACTTGAGAAAACACAAAAATACAATAAAATGTAAATATCAATAGAAAAACAAAATAAAAAATGGAAAAACTTTCAAAATACCAAAAATATTCTTCTCCACATGTCTTTCAGTATCGATAATATGGACGTACCTAAAAATGTCGCTCAATAACGACACGGGTGTGTACATAAAGCTCGAATGAAAGTTGTAAATGTTTTTCAAAACATGTCATTTCTATATTTTTATAATGGAAAATGTCTATTTTGGACAATTTTTCCAACAACGGGTAGAGCAATCTATCTAGGTTGAGCTTGTCACAAAACATTCAACGTTTTGAGCTGAACACAATGGCTTGTAATCACTTTCAGATTGCAACCCGGATTTATATTCACAAAGGTGTGTACACTTTAGTGCCCTTACCCTCAGCAAAAGAAGAGAAATCTTCTTACACTTGAGTGGATTCGTCAAGATATTCAAAGTCTATGAACTCAAGTTTATGCTTTAGAAAAACTTTTTCGCCAAAAAGAAATAGAGTTTTTTAAAAAGCGTTGAACACATTTTTTTTCAAGAATTTTTCAATGATATTCAAAATCTTTCAAAAATTGTGTGTTCAACAACTCCTATCCTCAAAAGTTTAATATGGATCATATCCTCGTAATGACAATTCTATTGGATCAATTTTTTGAGGGAGAACGTTCCAAATTCATGCTAAGTTTGACACATTTTTCTCCCGAAAAGTTTCAAGACTATTTATCAAAATATATTTTAATCAAATTTGGTATCTCTAATGTCAGACCATTTTATATATTAGAGATAGGGGAGAAAATGTGATTAAAATGTGATCTAAAGACTCAAGCACTCATGGTTACGATCAAATACCCACAACATCTTTAATTCACGACGTTATTGGTGTCAAAAGGGTGGTTAGGTTTAAGTCCTATGATCCAACCAGAACCGGAGGGATCTTCCCATGGACAATCCAATAGATTACTAGAAGTCCATAGGAAAGATGGAGTAGAATGTAAATGAAGCTGAATGCCGACTAAGTACTGATGCTAGCACTGGAACAATCACAACAAGGTGCTAGTAATGATGTCTTGGTAAGCATTGAAGGGGTTGAAGAATGAAAAAGAAATGTAAGAATAAAGAGTGTAAACAAAGAAGCCCTCCATACAACTTAGACAGAAACCGGGTCAACACACCATGAAGACAACGCATCATGGACCCAGTGATGCAATGCACAACCCTTCCCCAACTGACTCAGGCTTCACTCAAAAGAAGTTTGTTTTATTGTCACGGAGATCAACACGATTTCTATTGACTTTCTCACTCCGAGATAGTTGATATTGAATAGGTGGCATCTGCTCCAGCCTCCGACCACTAAAAGTGCACAAATCGAGTCTAGAGCCAAGAGATCATCAAATCTCAATAGGACACACGGATGAAGATCAAGAGAGTCCTACGCTATATCCTACGATATTGCTAGAACACTCAGAGTGATACTGCCTAGTATTCATAATGATGAGTAGAAATCCTTCCAGTGTTAACATCAAACAGCACTGCGGTAGGTCATGTGTAAGATTCTTTATGAATTGAACATATGTAAAACTGAAAAGCAACAGTGGTTTGTTTCTTTATCGATTCAAACTCGTTTTAGGTTTCTACGCAATATCTTTATGGTCTTACCAGAACATTCAGAGTGATATTCATTAATATTCATAGTGACGAATGGAAATCCTTCTAGCGTCAACATCAAACAGCGCTACGGTAGGTAACTTGCGAGATTCTTATGAATCAAGCTTGTGTCAACTGGAAAGCAACAATGGTAAGATTCTTAATGAATCAAACTTGTTCCTGGAATTTGAATTGACGACTTTAATCAAGCGGATATTTATCCAATTGATTCACTCTTTATGTTCGCAATCTTGCTTTGAGACAGTCGAGTAAAGAGAACGGCTAGTACAGCCGCGAAACCCTGTCAAGGAGATTTTTAATTAAATCTACCTAATCACAGGTACGATATTTAATATCGTATAACGGTCTTCACCGACCGGTGGTAAAATGCTACCGATTTAGGACGAATGTCAAAGCCATTCAGTCCGTGTCTAAGTTTTGTCTCGAGAAGGTGGCGTTACGGTGTACTCAATAAAGTCGAAGGTTCAAAACCACATTCTCATGCCCAAAGACATTCAACAATTAAGAAAGCTAAAGACTTCTGCAACTCTGATGATCAAAATCTTCCTTAACAATTTATGTAGAGGAATGACCTCAATTCAAAGGAGATTGTTAGCAAGCTTTAAAGATAGTGAAAAGTATGAGCATGTGGATGAAGACACAAGATCGCTAGATGGCAAAGACAAGTCAAGAATGATTTGAAGATCTCAAATTTAAATACAAAGTCGAAAGACAACAACAACGGCTCAAAGATCACAACATGAAGAAAAAGACTACTATTACACGTTCAAGACTCATTTATGACGAAATTTGTAATCTCCACTGATCTCCAAATATCGAAGAGGAATGACCTCACATTTGGGGAGATTGTTAGCCTCAAAATATTGAGTCAAACAAGAATGTTCGGTCATAGGTTTTTATTGTAATATTTATTAGAACGTTGTAATAGTTAGTTAAAATAGTTGTGACATTATGGGCTTGATGTCTAACTTAAAAGGCCTCTTTTAAGGTATATTCAAGCTCGACCCAAACTATATAGTCCATTAGAGAGCCCGCATGTGGGTGGACTATATAAGCACCCTCCTAGCATGTTAGGAGGGTGAAAGTTTCTCATTTCTTAATCTAATTTCACCAAGTTTCTCCATCTTCTCTCTACTTTCTCTCACTACTTTCTCTCTCTAGAAATCTTCATTATTTTCATCTATTTTCTATTAATCAACCATGGTGAAGTGAATAAATTAGGGAACAACATTAAATTTTCACCGTTACCCAAACTAAATACTTACTAACATACTGATCAATCTTTGCTTTCATGTTTGGTCACCAATGAACTTTCCTTGTGTCATGATACATCTTACCCAAATCAGAATGTATTGAATACTTGACTTGTGAGATTCCTTCATCACTAAATCTCGCACTCCCAATGCACCATTGAATAATCAAATTTGGTTGCCTGATTCTCAATATACTTCATCTCATTGTATTTCACTATAAAATCTGGTTCATAAGTTTGACAAAATATTGTAACAGATTTCCTTGACATTCTCCTTCTTCAAACCATTTGCTTGAGCTTTCAATATCCTATCTGTCAAGTCCACACTTCTTGTTATCACCAAAGCTCAAAGCCTCGGGTTAGAGCTTTTTCCTTTTCCTTCCTACTAAGTGCATCAGCTACCACATTCGCCCTTCCAGGATGGTAGTGAATCTCGTATTCATAATCACTCACAGTCATTATCACCAACATACTCAAGTACTCGAAATTGATAACTGGTGATTCTCTACTCATCTCCTTTGTCTTCCCAAGAAATTTAATATGAGACAACTCTTATGATCCTTGATTACTACACACTTGATTCCATACAAGTAATGTTTCCACAATCTCAAAGAAAATACTACAAATACATAACCCTTACGAAACGCATCACAACAAAATATAAATTCTTCAGATCCTTACGACAATGACAACATCAACGCAAAACACGACTTATTCCTTAGTGTTTAGAAAATAGCTTCCTCATCTGATAAGGATCAGATCTTGAAACTTACGAATTTAGATGTATAAGTGGGACTCACACATCCAGTTCTTCTTAGTCAGCTAACTCAATGGTTTAACAATCAGTGAAAACCTTTCGATAAACCTCCGATAATTTTCAGCTTAGACCAAGGAATTAACAGATTTCCATCAGCGTCGTTGGTACCGACCAATCCTTAATCGCTTCAATCTTGGCAAGATATTCACGAATACCTTTGTTGTCAATCACATGCCCCAGAAATTGCACTAACTCCAACCAAAACTCACGCTTAGAGAACTTTGCATACAAATTCTCTTTCTTCAACAATTCCAAAATTGTTCTCAAATGCTACTCATGTGCCTCCTTCCCTTTGAATAAAATAGAATATCATCAATGAACACAATGACTAACTCATCCAAATATAGCTTGCACACACGATTCATCGAGTCCATAATACGGCAGACACATTCATCAATCCAAAAATGCATCACTTGAAATTTAAAATACCCATATCGAGTACGAAAAACAGTTATAAGAATATCTTCTTCCCTAACTCTCAGTTGATAATAACCAGATCTCAAAGCGATCTTCGAGTATACATTGGATCCTCGCAGCTGGTCAAATATTTCGTTAATCCTCGGCAATGGATACCAATTCTTGACAGTTAATTTGTTAAATTCACGATAGTCGATACACATCCGAAACAATCCATCCTTCTTAATAAACAACACAGGCGATCCCCACGGCAACGAACTTGGTCCAATACATCCCTTACCCATCAATTCTCGCAATTGCGCGGATAACTTCTTCAGCTCTGACGATGCCAAATGATAAGACGCACGAATAACAAATGTAACTCCCGGCACTAGATCGATACGAAACTCCTCTTCACGAGACGGCAGTAAACTCGGCAACTCTTTAGGAAAACTTCAAAATACTTTCGAATCATTGACACATCTTCCAACTTCTTCTCAATTACACCATCACTAGTTATCTGAACTAGAAATACATCATTGCCTTCTTCCACATACCTCCTCATCTTCAACCAAGACACAATTCTCAAACGGAAGTTCACTCATCACCTTTCACAGTCAACACTCAGCTCCTCAGCAAAATCTAAACCAATTCTCTCCCCAAACCGTTACTGCACCGCACACAACTAACCAATCCTTACTAACCATACACACCAAAATATCCCAACTCTATGAGCATCAATCAATATCAAACACCTAATTCCCTATATTCAAGGAACACTCTCTTAGTATAGAACTAATACTAACAACCTTTCCGTCGGTTAACTCCACATCATAACTAGTTGTTAATCTTACTGGATCTCTATCCTTAAGAAAACTAAATCTAACATCTACAAAACTCTTATCGAATCTAAGCTCAACCAATACGCTATCTTAACGATCATCAGAATTGGTATGTTCTCACTCGATGCTCGAGACTTATCAGCATTAACCACAACACAGGCTGGTATAGCAGCAACATTGCTTCCCTGTCGATCCTCAGTCCTTTGACAATTTCCATGCCTATGTCCCATTTCACCATAACAAAAATATGTTCTAACTTTAGTAGCATTAACTCTAGTAATCACTCCCCTTCTCCTACACTTAGTAGTTTTGTGACCAAATTGTCCATATGATACCAAATACAACGCTTACACAGTTGGGATTTATCTTGTTACTTTAGTGCATCGTAGTAGTACAACACCGATATTCCTTTTCTTAAACTGCTGATTCCAGTTTTATCCTCGGTTATTGTTATTACGTAACTACCACAATTCTGACCTTGACTAGACTGAGCATATTTTAATTTCCTTTTGTTATCCTCAATAATGAAGTCCTTCTTGTCTTGCACCTTATTCACTTCTGAACAACCACCGACTTCAAAAATATTCTCCATCTTATCCATCCATTTGCACTTGTACTTATGTGATATATTATCCTTTGTGCCGATATCCTTTTGTTATGCCTTACCATTATCAAGTCGTAAGTATATATGATGTTCTCTTAAAAAACAAAGTGAAAGAATAAAGTATTATATTATAGTTTGTTCTACGACTTTGACAAGGCATATTGTTACTAAACCCATAATATTATCATATTTTGCCTCTTTAAAAATCTATCTGGTGCTCACGTCACAACGGTTATGTTTACGTGTCTTGTACAAGCATATGGTAGTTATCTATTTTATGACCAAGCTATTTTGAGTGTTATCTTACATTTTACCTTGTGAGTGACATTTGTGTGAACTTAAAATCCAAACACTATTCCATGTGAGGTGCTTAAATTATTTTTTCATTTGCTTTTGCTACTTAGAAACCTAATCATTTTCCTATCATACTTCATATACTAAAGCTTTTTAAAATCCAACCTGTTTTCTCGCTTTGATTGCTTGAGGGCAAACAATAGCAAAATGTGGAGGAATTTGATAACACCCAAAATATACATATTTAATCCGTTGCTAATATATCAGTTTGTATTATAAATAAGAACTTTCGATACTTAATACATTGTGTTTTATATGCAGGTACAAAGTTTAAAGTCTCAAAGTGAAGAAAAGGAAAATAAAGTCCTTAGTTGCAATTATACAAGAATAAAGAAGAAGAACATTTTGGCACACAAATGTGCGGCGCACAAAGTTCTAAATGTGGCGCACAATCACCACCTCCAATGTGCGGCGCACATTTGGAGAAGTGCGGTGCACATTTCCCCTCAGTCAACACTAAAAATAGAGACAAATTCTCTTTATTTCAACATATCAACTACTACTCAATATCTCTTATACTCAGCATTCCGGGTATTCTTAGGCTTTCTAGTGATTTTTAGTATATTTACACTTTTGGAAAATACTTGTAACGATAGTATTTTGCTCCTCGATTTATGGAACGGCGATACAATCGTGACACTTGTATACACGTAGATTCATCCAATCTAAGTATGATTTTCTCTTACTCTTTTCCATTTGTTACTTTGATTACTATGCTAGGCTAAATTATTTGTGACGATATGGGTATGTGATTATAATTAGTGATGATGTTATGATATGATCCTTTATAACTCGATTTCAAGCTAACGTTGTAGAACCATTTTGCCACTTAGTTCTATCATCATATTTTATCAAAGTTTATTTGTTACGATAATTTGACATCGAGAGTGTCATGTTATTATAATAAGTTTTTAAGACTTTGTCTATGATTTTAAATCTTTAGTTGGAGAGATCCGCTTATATATTTTGATAAAGTATAGAACTTGTTAGAAATTTGTTTTAAGCTTAGTCGCTTAATTAAACGTAAATCTTGAATCAAATCAAGTGAATTGTGTAAACGCCATTTTGACAAAAAAGGATTATCACACTTTACCTACCTAATCATATCACGATCATTATTATCATCATCACGACATTATAGAAACTATCCTATATTAGTCACATTTGTCGTTATATTATTTAAATCAATCAATTCTACCTTCGATTATTATTTTTTTCAAAACGAAACTAAGTCCTTGCAAACGATCCTGGCTTACCACTACAAAGCTATATTACAAACGAAAGGATATACTTGCATGTGTTTGTGTTTCTAGTCCCTTGTTTTTTCTAATCCTTGTAATATAAATTTAAGACTTGCGAAACGCATCATCAAATTTTTGGCGCCGCTGCCGAGGATTTACAATCCTGTTTTGTAACCAAACCTATCATAATCATCGAAGACTAAACCATTTCTCATCATAAGCCAAACAAAACTTTTCTGTCAGTACAGAAAGTACGCCGCACAAACCAAAAAGTGCGCCGCACTTCCTGTAGCGTTCCAAAGTACGCTGTACTTTTAGCTAAATACGCCACATATTCCATCTGTTAAGACAAAAATCCTTATTGGATGCACACCCGTTCATCCGAAACTCAACCCGTATCACCATTATCCGAACCTGAACTACCCTTAACCGAAGGTTACATCTACGTCATCATCGTGTATCTTTAAAAAGAAGGCACGAACAACCTCAAAACCCTCGAATAGTCAACCAACCATTCAATAACCTTTCTCAATTCATATTCTTTACTAAACTCATCAAACGTTATGATCCAGTGTCGGACACCGATGATGAACCTATGTGGTCAGCCGAGAGAGTTGTAGCACCAACTCCTGGCTCCGCAATCGTTTTACCTGAAGTTGTAAACTAATTTTCTATTAAGGGAAACCATTTGACACTTGTCAAAAATAACCAATTCGATGGTCGAATAAAAACCGATCCTCACAAACACATCCACGAATTCAGCGGAATTTGTAAAACGTTAAACTATGGAGAAGGACAAGCCGAAGCTGTACAACTCATGATGTTTCCATCGTCCCTAACTCGAGAAGCAAAGTCATGGCTTGACGAACTTAATGAAGGAGCCATTCAAAAATGGGAAGGTCTTAGAACTGCTTTCATTTGCTGATTCTTTCCTCCTACCCTATTTGAAAAACTCCTCGGAGAAATCCGAAACTTTTATCAACAAGATCGAGAAACTCTCACTGACGCATGGTTAATGTTTCGCGTGTATTGGATTAGTGTACTTCCTCTGGGTTCGCATAACCCTGCTACTCTATTTGCTAGTAAGGGATTGTATATGTAAGCCACCAAGTTTTTTACGTCCATCCTTAATGCCAACCCCAGTCCAGCTATTAGGGCTTCATGATCCGCCTCACTATTTGTAGCGTTGAATTCAAAACGTAGCATATGAGTGATTTTTATGTCATCCTGTTCTGTGAGGACGAAGCCTGCATCTGGCTCTCCTCTTCGTGTAAAACATGTCGAAAGTAAGACCCATGGGAGAGTCGTTGATGATCTTGCGCCCCTGAATGTGCTATCCTTCTTTGGTAACACCTGGTAGCTTTTTGAGCTATGCTTCCTTCTAGTTGCATATGAATTGGATTATGCACTGCGCTCACCTTGCCTGATATTCTTTCTTTTTCTACTGTGGGTAGAGGCACTGTTTCTTCTTTCGATTTCATCTATGTTGCAGATGGTAACTATTCCATCTTGTATTGGAAATTTAAGCATACCATGTATTGTGGAGGGCACAGCGCGTAGCATTAAGAGTGCTAGCTATCCAATGATGCCACTGTATGATGAGTGGGATCGTGCGACCATAAAGTCATCCACACAGTTGTTGAGTGGCTCGCTCTTCCCATCGTTACTTGTGTGCAAAGATGTCCTAATGGTCGAGTCTTGTCTCCGTTGAATCCTGTGAGCACGGATGAGGTTTCTTTTAACTCATTCCTTATCCCCCGTCTACACACATGTCGAGTATGACATGACTTCCGAGGGTTATGCCCACTGATAATGATCTTACCATATAGTCCATATTAGTAAGGAAAGGAAACGATATCTCCTTATCATACGTGAATTCTTGGATCGTTCTTCTCTGCATATGGGGCTCGTCCCTTTGTACCATATAAATGGTTATGGTTTTTTCCTTCTGTTTTTTTATTTCTCTTTTCTTTGCATCCGCGCCCTTTCTCTAGTCCCTTATGAGATGGTTCAGTTTACCATCCTTGACAAGGCTCTCGATGTGCCTTTTTAGTTGGATGCACTCATCGGTAGCGTGGCCCTTATCATCGTGGTACTCATAGTGCTTGCTGTTGTCCCTTTTGTCTACCGGACCGGTCATCAGACTGGGTTTTGGGAAATTCGTGCCTTCAGATAGGATGTTATAGTGTAGAAAATAGTGTTTGGATGTGCATTTGGTGTTTGATGATGTATTGATAGGATGTTATAGTGTTTGCTCGCTTTTGGTAGTTGCCATAGTAAATTAAAATTGACCAAAGTGACATGCAATAGGAGACATTTCATGAATGAGAATAAAAGTTTCTTAAATTATGTTTTAGGGAAGGTGTAAATAGTTAATTTTAGGGAAGGTGCAAACATAAAAAAAATGGTGAAAACCAAATGAAAATTTAAACATAACCTATATTTGGTGGTCATTGAACATTGCATTTCCGCCTTACTTCTCAAGATTGTTAAGTTTATGAGCTTAAGTCACCTATTTCGAGTCAGATTCTTCCACATGTATCTGAAATCATTCGACACAAAAATACTTGTTATTATTTGGTACACTATTAATTTAGTCACGAAGATTATATTTTGGCATAACCTTTGTTTTTCTTATGGTAAGAAGTCCCACCAATCCTTGTCTTCTTTTAGTCTCTCATGTACCCTCTATGCAGACTTTCAGTCCCAACCTTGGACATCTAAAATGATTCAGCCATAATTTAAATGTTAGTGATTCTAGGAGTAACCAATAGATGTGAACTTTTTATATTGGTATTGGATGTAAATGCTTAAATTTTTTATTACCTTTCTTTTATTTTCATGGGTAGGTTCTGATGGAGTAGAGATTGAGGGGTTTCTTGACAATCTTTTCAGTAACGGTGGTTCAACATTAGTATCCACACGTGTTTTAAAGGCTGCAGGTGTAGACCCCTGGCTGGTGTAGTTCTAGGATGGGAAAATCTTGTCACAGGTGAAGCTTTCAAAGGATCCATGTTCATAATAAGTGTGCGACTTTAGCAACAAAATATGGGTGGCGTCAAAGATATTTGATATGACTTAAGGCAATATTTGGTGGTCACTTGCAAACTGCACAGGTAAGTGAAAAAAGAGTACTTCTGACATCGTGTTAAATGTTATAAATGCACATCTTCGCCTCACAGAACCAATTCTTTTGTAGTCTCATCGAACAACACAACGACAACATGAGAAGTTTCATCGAAAACATCAAGTTCTAGGTGAAGTCCTAAATATGCTGAGACAACTATGTCGCCCACTCCATGGATATCTGAGACATGATCTTTCAACTTGTGCCAATATTATTTCTGCATATTTAAAAAAAATTTACTTTTACTATTAGCCTATTAGGTTAGTAAAAAATCCATGAGGGATTTATTAGATTTGTGAGGATGCTCAACCATTAGACATAGTATTTATAGATTGTAGCCACCTCTAGAATCCCTTTGTATTCTTCATTCTACAATGACAGAATTAATTGACCAATTCTAACTGCAACATGGTTTTTATTCTCACTTAATTAACGACAATAAGGTTAAGTGGTTAATATCTCCTTGTATTCTGTAACTCATCATCTGTTTGCATTCCACATATTTGTAACTTGTAAAACCGTTATAATCTTTAGCATTCTAAACCAGATCGTAGTTAACATGTAGAAGAAAATAATTCTAACAGTTAATGGACTCCTGCATATTAAATTTTAGAACCTAAAATTTATATATAATAAATAGTACAAGTGAATAACAAACTTATAAAACCAATAAGCAAACTAATTACCCTCCTTATTATAGAGGGGAATCACGGTTCCCAGTGAACAGTGATTCCCCTTACACCCTTAATAAACAACCATTTCTTTTTCCCTCTCACAAACTAGCCTCTCCCTCACAATATTCACACACACAAAACACACATCGTTCTCTGGCACGTCCCGTTTACTGGCTCCGTTATTCATTAATGGTGGTTTGGCTTTTGGGTTTGCCATTAATTGATCAGTTGCCCTTTGGTAAATTATAATTAATATATCTTGGCTTTTGATTAATTGCCATTGTCTGATTGTGGTTGTGGCATAAGAAACCATTGCCCTTTCGGGTTTAATTACCCTTTGGTGAGTAATTTTTTTATTTAATTAATGCCTTCCCTTTGCCCCTGATTATTTCTCTCTCATATTTTAATACCAAAAATGATCTCTCAACCCTAGATCAAAATATGTGAAAAATTGGGGGGTTTTTGGTTTTTGTTTGATTGCAATCGAAGACAAGATTAAAAAGAAAGATATTGATGTAAGTTAAGTTTAGAATATTTATTTTCATTGGATGAACACAAAATTTAGGTTTTTTTGTTTCGTTTGATTTTGTTTAATCTTCCAAATAATTAGGTATGTGATTTCCCCTTTGGTTTCATCATCTCTGTTGTTTCGGTATGCTATGAGACAGATTTTTTATTGGTTTGTCGGTTTGTTGTGACATGTTTCACTATACCTTGGAAACCGAGATTCCCCTCTATTATTAGATTTATTATAACTGTAATATGATTTCCCCTTTTGATTTCATCATCTCTGTTGTTTATGTTAGAAGTTGCGCCTTAGGCTCCTTTGATGCCACCGCTCTCTTTGTTGCCGCCATCCATGGAGTGCGGCGATGCGTCGGTTGGGTGACGATGGTACTAGGCTTATCGGCTGCAAAAAACCATGGCTGATGTCATAAAAGAAAAAGAGGGGTTTTGTAATGATTGAAACACGTTTGTAAAATCTGTGTTCCATATTATTGTTAGGTTTTACTTTACCCATTGTTAACTTCAGTGGTGAAGCATTGCAGCCACAAGCTTCGTGAGCTTGCTGCCATGGGTAATGTATCCTCTAAACGTATGAAGTTTTGGTGGCCAGCTGGGGACTTTGTTCCCCGTAGTTTGTCGGTTCCCTTTACGGGTTTTGCATAAAAACGATAACATGTCGCTTGGCGTGCAGTTCTTTAGATTTGTAGCTGCGATCGTTTTATCGTTTGTTTGTGTTACTGATCCGTCCTTGCGTCACCTTTTGCCTATTCGTGTCACCTGTTGTTACTGGAAACATATAGTCTTTACACTCTCTTTGATGTGGCAATGTTGGTTACTTTGCTGCCATTATTGACGTATTTTTGAACAGGATTGGCTTCCTAAATGTAGAGTTACCTCTAGCGTGAGGCTCTGAATATGTGCAGCCTATCATGTTGTTTTATATTTAGCGTAGGCGATGATGATATTTTTGGTTACCATCAGTTCTAGAATTGTGATGATATTATTGATTAAAATCAGTCATGGGACTGTGTTGGGTGCCGCCCACCCGTGCTTTGGCGAGGCATCACTGTATCGTGTTTGCAGCCACGGCGGGCTAGGTACCCTTTTATCTTGTTCGAGGATCGCAAATCTGAGCCAAACCTATTCTGCCTTGAGGTATTTTTGCACCGGGCGAAACACTGCTATCAACTGATTTTTCTAGATTATTAAGCTTAAAAATGGTCATGTTTTTGTGGTGGGTGAATGGATAGAAGGTGTGAGGGAGTGGTTTATTAAAAAATCAGCAATTGAGGTTGATAGCGCATCAATAAATAGGTGATGTTGAATTTTAAAAAACCGGTATTCATGTTTCATGTGTTATATTAGGCATGGCAACGAGATTTGCTAGCAGCCACATTTATGAAACAATTCCCTATAAGTTATTACGGTGGACTTTTCGGGCTATATAAGGTCATTAAATGCTACTGGCTTGCACCTACTAACATCACTGTGCGAGGGATTGAATAATACTCGGAAGTTGGCGTGGAAACCGTTCAAGGTTACAGCCATGTCAGGTTTTACCTTTTTTCCCAAATTTATGTGTTTTGCATAATATTAAGAAATAATAGGCTGGGCAGTCACACCGAGCCTCTGATTGCAACCATGTTAGGTTTGGGTCTCACACCTGGTGCTAGAAGATTTACGGGTAACGTGTTGTAATATTATCACAGGCGATAATGATACTCTTATGTTGAGTATATTTTGTCTACCTGCGCCTACATCTAGGCTAGGCAGTCATACCACGTGTATGGTTGCAGCCATGTTAGGTTCTCGGTCCAGCACCTGTACCATGAGATCTGAGCCGCATTTGTTGTGAACTTACATAATATTGCAAGCTGTCAGTTTTACATTTACCGTCGCCACTGCTAAAGATGTTATGATTCTGACGATGATGTATGGAGGTGTACAAGGTAATCAATCTGATTATTTTAGTCAAAAGAATTGTGCACCTTCATCTCTTTATCTAACGCTTGCTAAAAAAATTGCTTAGGTTTAGTGAAAGTGTCTCAGAACTTGGGTTATTAGGTGTCACAAGGATCCGTTAGATGTTGGAACTGGATATTAACGTGGTAGGTCGTTAGACATTGGAATTGGAAACCAACGTGATGCTACAGACAGTTGTTGCGATCAGCGTTCCTCGTGCATTGTAACTCGGCGCAGACGAGGCTGTAGTCTATATGAAGCTTGACGAGGTGTGAGAAACAGGGTGGTTGTTAGCTGTGACGTATGGACACCTACTCGGTCTAACTCTATCCCAGAAAATGGTATCATTTACTACCTTCTGTCTTTTATATTTATATATTGGGTTCATTGGTTCGTGCGATAATACTCCAAAAATGAGAGTCATAAAACTCATTTGTTGTTAACAATGTAACTTGCCTCTGCCCCTTTTTTTAAGCAGATAGTAACATCTGCTGCTTTACTTTTTGTGTAGATCAATTAGTTTAAAAAATGAAAAAAATAATAAAAAAAATTGGAACGGTACTCCTTATATGCTTTTGGTAGATTTTAGATGCTACTTTTTTTATTCGGTGGGAAACAACAAGTTTGTGTTTATGAGATTGTTCAAACTATTTTCAAGAAGCTAATACATTCAAATCAGATTTAACTGTTGATGATTTGCCTACCAACTGTTTGTTACAAAAATAAGCATAAGTTGATGATGTGAGATATGAGTTAAATAAATTACCTTTTCTATTATTGTACTTATAACAGGTTATTTTAGGCGCTGTTTGTTTCGGATTATACAGTCGGCTTATGGCTCATCTGAGTTTGGGATTATGTTTGATAGGCTCGCTTTTTGTGGCTAATTTTAAAATTTTGTGACTTATATAAATTCATACAATCAACTTATATAATCACATAAGTTTGATAATAAGCCTAAAAAGAGAGCCTAAACATAAGGACCAAATTAAATAAGCTGGAAGGCCACTATATAGGCCAAAACAAAGTATCCCAGCCAACGATGGTCAATTTCTTTTTGAAGCGGGAAAGGGTAAACTATGAACAAAGTGTATCAGGGAGCTATCAGTCCCCAAGCTTGGTTAATCAAACTGATATATGTAGTGGGTAGTTTTATTGTAGTAATATACATGAATAAATTAGCCAAACAAAAATTTGTTCATGTTTTCTATATACTGGGCTGCTAGCATTTCAAAAAAAGTTAACTTATAGAAAGAGCCTTAGAAAGTAGTGTTTGGATGTTGTTGCAACAACAGCCAAACACCCCGTCTGCTGCAGAAGTGTTTGGATGCTATTATAACAGCAACCAAACACCCCAGCTGGTGTAGAAGGAGTGTTTGGATGCTGTTATAACAAATGGAAGGGCACATGCAGCTTGCGATTCAAAATTGTGGACTAGTTTTTGAATTAAGGATTGGGTATATATACTAATTAATGGTTCGTACTTCAACAATGGCTTAAATAACTTACAAAGATTGACAAGAAACTGCATAGAAGTGAAGGGCAGTAGATGAGCGGAACAACTGCCAAGGAGCAACAACAAGCTATCGTGGAGTCTGACACCTAAAACGGGTGCCAATCATAAAAACTTAATGTACTTTTTTGGTACATTGATATATTTTTATTTAGTTAGGAAATCTTCTATATTAGGAAAATGAGTGTATTGAAGGATTCAATGTCCGAACTAATTTTATCAAATAGATTAGTTGCTGGAAAGATGCAAAATTAATAAGTGTGAAAACACTTATCCTTTTACCAGTTATTTATAATAATAACAAGACCAAAACGTGTATTTAATGTCGTAAAAGGCGAAATTATGCGTGGTTTGTGTTTTTATTGTGTTTTAGGACAAAAATAAGAAAAAGGAAGAAAACACGGGCTTTCACGGGCTTTTATCGAAGAAAAAGACAAAAGACGAAGTCAAAAGATCAAAAGTGCAAGAAGAACGGAAGTCAAAGGCCTATTTTGAAGATTTATCGAAGACAAAGTCTAAAGACGGAAGTTTGACGAAGTCGAAGAACCAAGTCTACTAAAAGAAGAAAAATTAGAAGACGAGTTCAATTTGTTGTTCGACTAATCCTGAGACAAAGTCGAGAAAGACGAGTTGTTTAAAAAGACGAGAAGACAAGAGAAAGAAGGAAGCAACAACACCCTCCCCTTTCCCTATATATAGTCTCCTAATCTTCATTAGGAAAAGTTAGTTTTTAGTTTATTTTTAGTTTTCAAGGTAATTAGGTGTAGGTGTTACTTTCTCTCTCTAGAATTTTCTTTCAAGTTGTTTAATCTTTCATCTTTTAATCTTGTAATTTGAATCTTAATCTTCAATTTAATCAAGCTTTTTAGTTAATTCTCATTCTACCTTTCTTAATCATAATCTATTGTTTTGTCTCTTTAATCATGTAGTTTGTTTAATCTTGTTGATTGTGTAATTTATTTGCTTATTAGATTAAGCTTATTGATTTGGTGTGTTTGATGATTTAGTTTATTGTGCTTATTGCTTATTAGTATTTAGCTTATTTTTAATCAAGTGGTTTTATTAATTTAAATCTTTTAAAAGTTTATTTTAAGTATTTAGCTTATTTGGTGTTTTCATAGTTTTAATATTGTGGTTTATTAGCTTTTTCTTAAAATCAATTTAGTTAGAGTTTTGGTAAGTACTTATTTTGATTTTTGCTTATTTTCTAATCCGGGTTTTAGAAACCCTTTTATTCTGACTTGTATTACTGAATCTAGTATTCCGAACTATTTGTTTAATCTCATTCCGGATTACATGCAAAAGTAACATATTCCGGATTGTTTAAAACGGGAGATTCCAGATTAGAACTCGCATGTTATATTCCGGATTATGTGTAAGTGTTGGATTCCGAATTGTACTAGTCATAGCTTATTCCGGATAAGGTTAAGCATACCTTATTCCGGATTGTATTGATTTCGTATTACGGATAACTTACTTCGTTATTCCGGATTGCATACAAACTCTGGATTCCGGATAAGAGTAAGTTTAGACATTCCGGATAGTGTTAAGTTCCACGATTCCGGATTGTATTAACTTCCTCATTCCGGATTGTTTTGATTTTATGGATTCCGGATTGCTAACGTTTTAGGGGCTCCGGATTGAAGAATATTGATAATCTAATGAATCAATGAAGTGGGTTGAAGGTTTCTAGAGAGAGAAAGTAGTGAGAGAAAGTGAGAGAGAACTATGTGTTTTTTATTCAAATGCAAGTGTGAAACAATCAACAACCAACCCTTTTCCATGGTGGAAAGGGGTATTTATATCCAAGCCACTAATGGGCTTGGGCCGACCCATGACAAGCCCATGGGCCGGTTTCTTACTTAACTAAATAAGCAAACATTAACTGAGAGCTATACAACATTAATAATATTGTGGAGTGACCGATACTTCTAATATACGTTAAAAACGTATTTCTAACAATCTCCCCCTAAGGGAGGTCACTCCACGTTACACATTTCTAAACCTAGCATACTATACTAAGTCTTCGTTCTTCAGCTCGTAGTCTTTTCTTCTTTTCTTTTTGTTGTGAATATGTTGATTTGATCTTTTAGGCTTTGGCTTGAGAGCATTGTTCTTTTGACCAATCACGTGCGATCTTTGCCTTCTTGTGAATCTTGCCTCCTCGTGAATCCATGTTCCACACACTTATGTCTTTTGTTGAATTCTCGAAAGCTTCAGAGTTTGGTACAGCGGAAGACTTCATTTGGTACTTTCTTGAATTTTGCTGAACTTTGATGTAGAAAAACATAAGCATGTGGGAACGACTTCAGCTGGTACAACGCAACGCCACCGTCTTCGCAGCAACATGATAAGACACGAATGAAATGGCTTAGAACATTTCATTCTAAATCGGTAGCGTTTTACCTCCGGTCGGTGAAGACCGTTGGACGATATTAGATATCGTACCTGTGACGGATAGTTTCAATTAAGTAACTTCCTGACAGGATTTCGCGGGTAAACCCGTTCTCTTTATTCGACGATCACTAAGCTTGACTGCGAACATAAAGAGTGAATCACTTGGATAAATTATCCTTTTGATTGAAGTCGTCAATTCATGAAACCTGGAACAAGTGAATTTCAATTAAGATTTTCACCATCGTTGCTTTCCAGTTATCACGAGCTTAACTCATAAAGAATCTTGCACGTCACCTACCAAGTGCTGTTTGATGTTAACACTAGAAGGATTTCCACTCGTCACCGTGAACACTAAAGAGTGTCACTCTGAGTGTTCTGGCAAGATCATATGATAATGCGTAGAGGCCTGGAACGAGTTTAAGTTCATTTAAGAATTAAACTACTGTTTCTTTCCAGTTTTTCACAAGATTGGTTCTTAAAGAACCGCACGTGTAACCTACCATGAGCTTGTTTGATGTTGGCTCAAGCAGGATTTCCATCTTCATTGTAATATTTTCGTATTACTCGGATGTTCTGGCAATATTACAAGAATACTACGTAGGACTCATAAAAATCTCTTACTTTTCACGGTGTGTGAGAAAGCAAGGAATAGATGGAAAGTGTCCTAATGAGACTTTTGATGATCTCGTGGCTCTAGACTCGATAGTGCGTTTTGATTTAGTGAGCGATGGCTGGAGAGGAGTGCCACCTTTTCAATATCAGTCTATTCGGAGTGAATAAACCAATAGATAACGTGTTGATCTTCGTGTGATTAAAACAAATACCTTTTGAGAGATATTTGAGTTAGCTGGGAAGGGTTGTGCATTGCATCACTGGGTCCATGATGTCTTTCTTCAATATCGAGAATCATTAACAAATGATCTCAATAGCATATGTATTGACCCGGTTTCTGCCTAAAGTTGTAAGGAGTGCTTCTTTCTTTACACCCTTTATCTTTACATTTCTTTTTCATTCTTCAACCCCTTCAGTACTTACCAATACATCATCACTAGCACCTTGTTGTGATTGTTCCAGTGCTAGCATCAGTAATTAGTCGGTACTCAGCTACGTTCATAATCTTTCTCCATCTTTCCTAGTACTTCTAATTCTATCTAGGGAATTGTCCTTGGGAAGATTCCATCGGCTTTGATGAATCATTGGACTAATACCTATTCCTATCACCCTTTTATCACCACATCCGTCGTGAATAAAGCATGTTTTGGGAAAGTATAGTCACCATGAAAAATCCTTGAAAATCACTTAAGGTACTTGTGATATTGAAATCAAGAGTTTTGTACCTTTAGTGTTTTGTTCATCAAAAACGCTCCCCCTTAACACGTGCTTTACACATATTAAGTTGGATTATCATTAAGTCTTTTTCATCTTTTAGCCAAGTATCATTTAAGTCTCCTTAATCCCATTTTCTCCCCTTATCCAAAATGTTAACCATTAATATTTGGGATATTGAATGGATTAACCGGTCTTTGGGTAAAAATGAAATCAATGTTTGGCCATAGAACATATTAATGCTCCCCCTTAAATTAATAAGGGTTAATTGTAGTGCTTTAGTATGATATATTTTGAAAGATTTAGAATCTCGTGAAAAATTCTTGAAAAATTATCATACCTTAACACTACATCAAGCCATAAAAGCACAATATTCACAAAATTTACATATTCACAATTAAAAACCAATATAGAGTGGACCTGAGATGTACGACCCATTAGATGGATCGTTGCAGTAACTTGTGGTGCACTCCATATGGTCTACCACCAACGAACCTTTCTAAGATCCTCATCAATCTATGTTCCCGGAGCTTTTCATCAATCTTCCTAATCATATATGTCGCCATTTTCCGATAACCCGGATGCCAATCCCCAATCATTTCTGGTAATGACCCACCAGAATTAAGATGCTCCAATTTTCCTCTGACGAATATGAGAGTCCCATCATTGTATTTATTAAGCTCACCTATCCTCATAAACTTCATGATCCCACGACTGTTCATGTAGAAAATCCCGTAACTCGGAACGGTAATGCCGGTATAGGGACATCTTTGGGCATGTTGAGGTAGAACTTGGTTCATTGGACGGGTCAGGTTAAGCTTCCTTTGGTAGCTTTCAACTCCCAATTGAAGATCTTCAACTCGTTTCTTGATAACAACGCTTCGTGTGAACATACGAAGTGTTGTATTCAAGGCAATGATTTCTTCACGAGTAAGATGGGTAAGTTGATCACGGGTCATCATAAGCAACATGTCTTTGATATCTTCAAGGCGAATGATAGAAAAATCTCCCTGTTGTATTGTGTATTCTCTGTCATCCTCCCTTTTTAGACGAATCTCCGTCACATGATAATAGCCATTCTTGGCTTCAGTTTTCAGTCCCAAAATACTTGAGATGCGAATATCGGATTTGACAATGCTTCCTGAATTGGCTAAGCAGCAACCTCTGTACGCCCTTCGGACTCGCTCGTCCCAATGTGATGCACCTATAACAGCATACATATCATAATTACGATTTACCTTTGGGACCCAGAGTCGGTTTACCTTTTCCTCGATCCAGGGTATTGTCCCCCAATTAGCAGCTTTCAACAAGGTCAGGGAGGTTGCGTACTTGGATGATCCCTTGAGGAGATAATCAAGATCATAGGTGACAAAGAAGTCAAGAGCAATTTGATTATCTTGAGAAGGATCAAGTGGAGGTGGAGCTCTTTCTGACTCATGTAGGCCTGGCCTTTGAACGGTATTAAGAGCTTTCAGGACCTCGTCAGCATAATATTCGTACTCCATGCGGCTTAACCTGGTTTTGGCGCGAATTCTCTTGTCCTTTAGCGCTCTCTTTACCAAAGACGCAGTGACCGAAGATTTGAACTCATGAGCCAAAAATGCACATAAGTCTATCGGACTACGGATACGGAGATATAGGACATCTCTATCAGCGTCTATGATTGGATCATATTTGGCAGCTGTCGTGATCCAAGCTTGTGGCGGTGCAGTTTCATCAATCTCCAATGTATGCGCCCAGTCCCGTGTGCTTGACTCGGGAACAGTAGATTGTGGTTCTATTTGCAGAGGAGTATAAACATGAACACTTGTTGGTTCTGATTCAGGCATTTTGGCGGTGTCATGAACAGGCGAGTGTTGTGCAGATGCAGGTTCAGTTATTGATTCTGCAATCACAGGAGCAACAAGAGAACTAACAGGATTAGTGGCAACAGGTATAGAAACAGAAACAGATATACTGGGAATCGATGACGCAGTGGTATCATTCACATCATGGCGCCACTTGGTTCGTCCTGACTCCGTAGAGGTGGACTTTTCCTTTCGCGCAGCATCTTTCGGAGACTTGGTACCAGACTTGGATGGTGTCTTTGTGGTGGCAACCTTGTCCCCCATTTCAGGCTGATCATGTTTTCCACCATCATCCTCATCATCATCCCCGTTGCTACCCTTATCACTCTCCTCATTTAGATCACCACCATCACCATCATCATCATCATCACCATCCTCATCATCATCGCCATCATCGTCACCATCATCATCATCTTCTTCTTCTTCTTCTTCACCGTTACCCTCCTCTTGTTCACTATCTACCTTTTCCTCCTCATCCAAGATGTGATAAGGTACCACACTTCCAAACGTCTTAAACAGCCGATCATCCTCCAAGATAGCTTCATTGAGTGCTTTGTAGAGTATCCGCTGAATTTTAGACTTGTTAAAGGATCCAACTTCGTTCATGCGAGCTTTGAGGATCTTCTTTAATTCAAAATCCGTCAAGTCATATGCAATTTTGTAGGCTGACTCAGAAGGGTTGGACGACTTAATCATCAAGTTATCAGCCGCAAGTTTCCTCATCTCATCACACAGCTTTGGCATAAGGGCCTCAACAGATTCATTCACTCTATCTAAAATAGAAGCTTCAAGTGTTTCTTTCTGCTCCTTATATTTATCTTTAATAGCTCGAAGTCTCGTAAGTCGTGCTTCATACTTATCAGCTGCAGCCTGTTTGATCTGAGCAAGTTCTTCTGCATGAGCTTTACGTGTCAACTCCATCTCTGCAGTGAACTTAGCTAGCATCTCTTCTTGGGCTTTCTTGGATGCCTCTTCACTTTGCACTCGTCGAAGTAGCTCTTCTCTAAGTTTATCCATCTCTTTTCTTTGACTATCCGTGTGTTTATCCAACATTTCTGCCATTACGAATGCAGCCATTGAAGATGGTACAGAGCTACTCTGGGTTGGTTGAAGAGGCTCGGTTGTGATTACAGTACTGAGGATGGAAGTTGTTGGAGGTAGAAGGAATGGTGTTGGCATCGGTCGGGTTGGTAAAGGCTGGATTGGTGGAGGTTGAGTTACGAGAGGCTGTGTAGTCACAATGATTGTTGTAGCACCGGACTCCTTCTCAACACTTGATGTATCAACAATGGATGTCTCCTTCGATGCTGAGTAACGTTCGGGTGATCCAAACTCATCAATATCATGTGGCTCCTCGTAGTCTTCTTCAACATCCATCTGTGCACCCGAACCACTACCGCCCGTGTCTCTCCTACTCTTCTCAATAGCCATCTTCATTAACTTTTTCTCAGTCTTTCCGAGAGTAGGATCGTCATCAACATCTTCTTCGTCGTGGAGAACAAGCTCGTCAGCCGTGCTCTTACCCTTCTTAGCCTCAGTCTTTTTCTTCTTGGTTTTGGGTTCAGATAAAGCAACTGTTTGCTTGCGTTTACCTTTACTCTTAACCGTAGTAGACGAGTCTTCTCCTGTCTGAAGGCTTGCTTTTTGCTTCTTGATTTCTATTAGCAGTAGCTTGTAATCAGCAGAAGCTTTAATTTTATCTGTCAGAAGATAATCGGGAATAGGACCAGGATTAACAGCACCAGAGGGTCCTTCATGCCTTAGGTCCACAGTGTCATCAGCCTCTTCAGTGTGGTGACGACTTGCTGCACGCTTATCAATAGAGACATCATTCTTCATAAAATAATGAATTATAAGCTTGATAAACCGAGGGTAAGGAAAGAAATTAGCCTTCAGCTTCTTGTTTTGGAAGAGTTGAAAGTTGAATTCTTCCCACAACAAGGATACATAATCTGTATTTAAGCCTTTGTACATTCCATAGAAGATGTTCATAATTGGACCACGCACAGCATCATGCCTAGTTGTTTTAGGTGTAAGACATCTACTGAGAATACCAAAGATAGCTCTCCAAGGTTGACCCACTTTGCTGGTGGTAAAATCGGACACAACTCGTAGGTCAGGACATCCAAGAGCACAGAACATCTCCATGAGTTCTTCTTTGTTAGGGTTCCTTGAAAATGACAAACCTTTGGGTGTATCCCGAATTCCAAATATCTTGCGGAAGTCTGAAGCGGTGAGTGTCTGTTGCTTGTTGTCGAGGGAGAAGGTGATCTTGTTTGAAGTACTTTCCTTGGTAGCCCAGAATTCATACATGTAATCAAATGGCACCGAATCAGTACTCCTTAAAGCATTCTTGAAGTGAGATTGATCAAGGATTGTTGAGGCGACTTTGAATCCATGGTGAGTGGATTAAGAAACTGCCTTCAGCCGGTAATTGATTGGTATGAACTTGAGGGCTTTTGCCTCGGCAATTGCGGCTGCTCTAGCGTCTTGGAGTTCTTGTACGGTTGGATTAGTCATGGTTTATCCTTAAGATAAGACATAAAAGGTTGATACACATACATATATATATATATATATATATACCATTGTGTTGTTACTTCTAAGCATGACACATTTCATCAAGTAATTGTAACAAGCAAACAATTATCAATCCAACAATCCTTCATTCGGAACCCCTTTATTCAGAACCCCTTCATTCGGAACTCCTTCATTCGAAACCCCTTCATTCGGAACCCCTTCATTCGGAACTCCTTCATTCGGAACTCCTTCATTCGGAACCCCTTCATTCGGAACCCCCTCATTCGGAACCCCTTCATTCGGAACTCCTTCATTCGGAACTCCTTCATTCGGAACCCCCTCATTCGGAAGTCCTTCATTCGGAAGTCCTTCATTCGAAAGTCCTTCATTTGGAAGTCCTTCATTCGGAAGTCCTTCATTCGGAAGTCCTTCATTCGGAAGTCCTTCATTCGGAAGTCCTTCATTCGGAAGTCCTTCATTCGGAAGTCCTTCATTCGGAAGTCCTTCATTCGGAAGTCCTTCATTCGGAAGTTTTTCGTTCGGAACTCTTTCGTTCGGAACTCTTTCGTTCAGAACTTCTCAAACCTTGTTTATTCGGAATGCACAAAGATCGTTCTATCATGAATTATTCTAATAGCATTCGTGAGTTTTAAGGCATTCTAAGGCAACGATACTCGTTCTAATGCTAATCCGATCCAAACCCAGATAAATCCCCTAATCAATTAACCCTAAATTAAGCAGACGCCCTAATTTGATTAATTTAATTAAAACGAATTAATTAAGTGGATTAAAGGCAGGATTAGATGGATTAAGAACCTGTATGCACCTTTTTTGAACGGATGAGACGGATGAATTAAGCAAACGTGATGTTTTGATCTTTGTGTGTGTGTATCTAGGTTTGTTAATGGCGGATAGCAGAGAAAACAGAAAGAAGAATACGAGAAAAGAGGGAAAGAGACGGGGGGGGGGGGGGGGGGGGGGGGGGGTTGACTTAGATCAAATTTTCTATGACTTTTCCCTTTTGCTAGTTTTAGTCCCCCAAGTTTTGTTTTCCTTTTATTTTCCTTTTCTTTTCGTTTCTAGTCACTAACTGTCGTTAATCTTAACCACCTTTACCTATCTTAGAGATCACACAGCTAAACTATTCTCGACAAACTCACAAACGAATACAAGACGAATTCCAAAGCAATTCCAGACATTAACCATTGAGCCAATTGATTTTCCTCGAAGACTTTTGAAGACGTTTTGATGACGAAGATGATTTAATATTTTCTCCCCCTTAAACGATGACCCGTTTTCTATTTAAAGAGCTGTAGTCATTGTTTAAAGAGTCAAATATTGATGAAAACATTTCCAATTAATGTCTTAGAAAAATTGATTCGTGGGTGGCAATAAGATTTCTCTTATTTAGACAAATTAATGCACTGAAACGTACACTTTCTCGTGTTAGACCAAGTTGTAAAGTAAACTTGATCCCTTTGCATGATTTGGCTTGTAAATCATGCCCGAGAAAATTAATTCCCGTTGTGAGCCAACGTTTTCCAAGGAAATACGTGAATTTAATGCGAAAAACGGGTTGCAGTCTGAAATAACTACAAACCATAATGGACATGTTTTAAAAATGTACAACTTTTATACGGACTCTATTTATGGCGCCGTGTCAATATTGATCGACATTTCTAAAGCCGTAAATATTACCGTACTAAAAGACATGCCCGATTTTAAAAAACAAAAAATATTTTTGGATTTTCTTGATTTTATATATTTTTTTAATGGTTTTTCTTGGTTTTATATTTTTTATGGTTTTTCTTGGTTTTATATTTTTTTATGGTTTTTCTGGGTTTTATATTTTTGTATTTTTCTTTTTGTGGTTTATATATATACGATAATATACATGATCACGAACAAAGGATACGCATGAATAGTTTACCACCACTATTCTGCTGATTCTTCTGCCAACTCTTTGAGAGTCGCTGGAGAGAAGGATTTCATGCCAAGCTTGTCGATCAAAAACTCGATTCGTCCTCGATCTAAGGCTTTGGTGAACATATCTGCCAGCTGATACTCAGTGGTACAAAATACAGCTCGATCACTCCGTTCTCCACCTGCTCTTTAATGAAATGGTAGCGAATGTCGATGTGCTTTGCCCGGGAGTGTTGAACGTAGTTGCAGCAAAGGGCAATGGCGCTCTTGTTGTCACAATACATCGGGATTTTGTTGAATCCCAAACCGTAGTCAGTTAGTTGTGATCTCATCCAAAGGACTTGAGCACAACAACCGGACATAGCAATGTATTCAGCCTCTGTGCTAGAAATTGCAGCGCTTTTCTGCCTATTTGAAGACCAACTAATCAATCTGTCTCCAAGGAGTTGCACAGACCCAGAAGTGCTACGCCTCGTGTCTTGACACCCAGCATGATCGGCATATGCGTATGATATTAAAGCAATAGAGGAATCTTTCGGATACCATAGACCACGATGAAGTGTTCCTTTGAGATACCGAAAGATCCTTTTAACAACATGTAGGTGCTTTTTGTTAGGCCGAGCCTGATACCGGGCACACATGCATACGACAAATTGCAAATCAGGCATGCTAGCAGTCAGATGGAGAAGGGTGCCGATCATCCTACGGTAGAGTTTTGGATCGACAATAGTCCCATTCCTATCTTCATCTAACTTGGATTTCTCCACCATTGGAGTGTCCACGGGGTCACAATTTTCAAAGTTATATTTCTTTAAAGATTCTAGAGCATATTTAGATTGATTAATAAAGATGCCTCTGGGATTCTGAGAAATTTGTAATCCTAAGAAAAATGAGATTTTTCCCATCATTGACATCTGAAAGCGTGTGGACATTATCTTCTCAAAGCGTTCTGACAATTCTATGTTAGAGGCAGCAAATATTATATCATCAACATAAATTTGTACCAGTATCATGTCGTTGTCCTCCTTGAGAGTGAATAGAGTGGGGTCCACCTTGCCTTTGGAGAAGCCTTCCGAAATGAGATATGTTGAAAGGAGATCATACCACGCGCGTGGAGCTTGTTTCAACCCATAGAGAGCCTTCTTAAGCTTGTACACATGATTAGGAAACTCCGTGCTAACGAACCCATCCGGCTGACTAACATAGACTTCTTCCCTTAGTTCACCATTCAAAAATGCCGTCTTCACATCCATTTGATAGACGATCATGTTCATATGAGCAGCATACGCAAGGAATAGTCTAATAGCCTCCAATCTTGCAACAGGAGCAAAAGATCCTTCAAAGTCGATACCCAAGGCTTGTTTGTATCCTCTAGCAACCAATCTAGCCTTATTCTTCAAGACTCCACCCATCTCATCGAGTTTAACCTTATAAACCCACAACAAGGTAAGGATGTTAACCTTGTCAGGAGAGGAACTAATTCCCATACTTCGAGTCTTTGGAATTCATTTAGTTCCTCTTGCATGGCTTCAATCCACGATGATTGAGTCATAGCATGTTGCCAGTTTTTAGGTTCAACTTCGGAGAGAAATGCATCAAAATAGCAATAGAGTGCACTCTCTTGTAATTGATGACGTGTAGAGACTGGTCGATCGAGACCTCCAATAACATTCCTAATTGGGTGATCTTTTGTCCATTTGGTGCTGTGATTTTCAATCCGTGGTGGTCTGGAGTGAACAATTGTAGGAGCTTCTTCTGAGGTAGACGCGGCTGAAGGGTTTTCAGGTATCTATATACCAAAGAAAGGAAGCTCTTGTTGGTGAGCATATTCCAAATCGTGATTAATAGAATCCTCTTCAACATCATTAGGCACAAGTAAGGGTGACGATTTAGGTGTAGTTTGAGAATTACTTGGTAGAGGTGCATCCGGTTCAATGTTAATTGAAGATGCATTTGATAAAGCTTCATTAGCTTGAGCAACAACTTCAGGGATTGGAGCTATCACTACAGGTGCTGGAACTTCATCACTTGGAGGATCAAAGAATTCATCAAACAACGATTGAAATAGTTTATCCCACTCGGGCCTAGTAGGTGGTATGAATGATGTAGAAGTAGGATTATTGGGAACTAATCCGGAACTAATAGCACCGGTTCCCATCTCGTGAAGCGCGGGTTCAGAGCTACGTTGCTCAGAAGCCATCGCTGTCAGCTCATCAAAATCTGCGTCCATAGTTTCTACTATCTTACCAAGACGACGGTTGTAAATTCGGTATGCTTTCTTGGAGGGTGAGTAACCAATGAAAATACCTATATCGGCTTTCGGTTGAAGTTTGCCCAAGTTCTCACTATTAATGTTTGGATAACAAAGAGCACCAAACACATGAAAGAATGAAACATCGGGTTTACGATTATGTAGAAGCTCGTAAGGTGTTTTTCCATGGCGTTTCCGAATGATAGAACGGTTTTGGGTGAAACATGCAGTAGATATAGCTTCTGCCCACAAGAATAATGGAGCGTTCGCATAAATCAGCATAGTCCTAGCAGCTTCCATAAGCGTACGATTCCGTCTTTCAACGACACCGTTTTGTTGTGGAGTACGTGCAGCGGATTTTTCATGTGAAATACCAACTTCTTCATATTAACAACGAAGAGTCTGGTTGACGAACTTTGTTCCATTATCTGTACGAATACGGCGTACAGTAGTATTTAAACGTACCTGAATGAATTTCAGAAAAGTGATGATAGCCTTCGGTGCTTCATCCTTTGTACGTAGAAATCTAACCCATGTAAACCTGAAGAAATTATCCACAATAACAAGGATGAATTTCTTACCGCTCACACTTTCGGTTCGTATTGGCCCACAAAGATCCATATGCAAAAGATGAAGTTTTTCTTGATTGGTGTCTTCAGCTTTGGACTTGTATGATTTCTTGGTGCTTTTCCCCCTTGAACACGCGGAACATAAATGGTCTTTGTGAAATTTGAGCTTTGGAAGACCACGAACTAATTCGTTTTTAGCCAAATGATTAATAGCATCAAAGTTGAGATGAGATAATCTGCGATGCCATAACCATGACTTGGTCTTAGATGCTTTGGAGAGAAGACATACTGGAGAGGCAGCCATCATGTCTTGTAGGGACAAAGTATAAAGATTTGCACCACGAGACCCCTTCAACAAGTCTTTTCCTTCCAAGTTGCGGATGAAACAAGTATGTTGTCGAAAAGCAACCTCTAGGTTGAAATCACAGAATTGTCCCACTGAAAATAAATTATGACCAAGACCTTCTACATAGTATACCCTTGAAATCGTAACGTTTCCAATCTGATATTCACCATACCCCATTATCTTTACAATATGATCATTACCGAATTTAACCGTTCCAAGAAACTTGCTGACGAAATTTCGGAGCATCGAGCGATCTCCGGTCATATGCTTTGAGCAACCGGAGTCCAAATACCAAAGGATGATTTGGACCACCTGAAAATATCACCAGACGAGGACAATGTATAGTTTTCGGAATCTGAATGTTCCTTGTTATTAGCAGGTACAGATTTAATGATCTTAGATTTGCTAACTTTAGGTTTCTTAGATTTCCTAGCCTTCTTCCTAGTTGGTGGTGTAGATTCAAGTTGGCTTAAATCCTGAGGTATTTCTTCACTGATAGGCACTATAGTGGGGGTTGACCTAATTAAAGGGTGCGGTTTCCATACTTTAGTGCTAGTGTGCCTAACTAAAGGACGCTGAGACCTAACCTCAATGGATGCATTCCTAGTTAAAGGGCACATTTTTCCATCTAATGTAAAGGTCCTACCAGTGGGACGCCATTGCCATCCAACTTGGGTACGAGTTCGCCCAGTTGGCTTCCATTCAAGATCATTCCTAATGGCATTCATTTCATTCACATGATCAATAAGACACAAATCATGACGTTGGGAAAACATGCATTCATTACAATTCCAACATTTCAAATTAGAATTCACAAATGGTTTAGGCTTCTGCACAGGCGCAGAGCGTTTAGTCTTAGCAACATGATTCTTTTTATTTAAATCTGACATAACATTCCTAGAGTGAGCTTCTACTTTCTTCTTGATGGTACTACTAGTGGAGGGCTTGATCTTATCTTTCTTGAGTGGCGATCATTTAGCCTTAGTAGACTCTTTTAATCCTGTAGAAGGCAAAGTGGGAACATTAGCAACAGATTTTAAAGGTGCCTTAGTTGATGGTGCCAATGACGGTTTTGCTCCTGGGGTCTTGTTGAATGGAGTTACAGCAATGGGTCGATTAGTGAGTAGTATAGAACCCGGTCTACCTATATATTGCAAATATGCTAAGCAATATTGAACTCGCTGAATATATGCATGAGCTGAATAATAGTAACTGCTTGAGGGATCTAACGCATACAAATCATCTAAAATATCCCTAACAAGGTCCACGTGCTTAATTGCATTCATCATATAAACATCGTAAGTATCTGGATTTTGCTTATGGCGCGGGTTCTTATAGAGCACTACTGAATTGGTTGATGGAGCACTAGAGGACGATGCAGAGTTGGTAGCTAAGTTATTAACAACTTCTGGTCGGGTGAGAAGAAGTGTCTCCTTTAACTCAGCCAATACCATGTTTTTGTCAATGAGCTGGATGTTTAAGTCAGAGATTTCCTCACACTTTTGGTTCAGTTGTTCAACATAAGATTGTTGCTGTGCTGCATTAAAAGCGAAGCGTTCTTCTATTGAACCATAAAGAGCGGATAGTCCCTGTCTTGCCCGATCAATCTCCCCTAGAATAGACGAAAGTCTAATTTCTAAGACCTGGTTTTTAGACTCTGCAGCCTCTAGTTCCAATTTTAGTGTTTCATTCGATGACACATCTCTCTTTAATCTCATAATCTCTTCCTCTAATGTCTTAACTATCTCAATCATCTTGTCACTCGTCTCAACACTGTTTTCACAACCATTTGTTATCAAAAGATCCTCATTTTGAGTTTGTTGTTTTAATTCTAAAGATATACAATGTTGTTCAAGTTGATTAAAGCGTTTTGTAAGTAAATTGTAAGAATCTTGAAGCTTTAAAAATTCAGCGTTAGACTCGTGACAAGAATGATTATCTACCTCATTTACAGTATCAGCAACATTTACAGAGATATCATGCACATCATTACATATATTCACAGCATCACAGTTATTCATAGCGGATGTAAGCTCATTCGAATAATTAACATTCACAGTAGTAAGCACATCACACGAAATTACTTGGGACACGAATCGGTCATACTCGGATAAAATCTTTTCTTTTTCAATTAATTGTAGTTCGTAAGCGGTGTCCATTTCATAAAACACTTTTTGAACTTCTTTAATTTCAAACTCGAGATTTTCCGAAAGAGATGCAAAACTTCCTTTTAGACGTTCGACAAATAGATTGATCTCATTCTTAAACACCTCGTTCATGTGTTCGAAAGCCCATTCTCTGGCGTTTAGGCCATTTGAAGTCGTACATTCCCGGATGACCTTGTCAAAACTAGAAAAGTATTGATTAATCTCTTGCAAGTTTATCCATACAGTGCTAACAGGTGGAAGATCCTTTGGAATTTCCTTAGGTCATTCCATTTTGACAAGTGTAGGAAGTGTACTAGGGTTTTCTTCATTTAACATGTAGGTTGGTGCTGTGATGAGATCTTTATCCATATGGAATCGAATTCTAAAGTCCGTTTTTGCAAGCTCCTGATTCATTTTAAAATAATCACACTGGGGATATTTTGCAAAGTTGTATGACCGATTCTCATCAACTAGATCCTTATTTGTGCGACCATCGAAAATAACAATCGGATCTAAGACCAATCCTAATTGGGTTGCATTATAAAGTCTTGGACTATGGATAAAAGCTTGTCTTACATACCGTGGGTTAGGGGGAAGGCCTTTTTGACGCGATAAGTTAAACTCTCTAAACGATGCGTCAAATAAGTGCACTAGTTGAGAGGCAGCGTATTGTCTTAAAAGCAAATAATCTAAACTTCTAATCATATTAGCCGCATTAATTTCCATTTCATTCTTTTTAGACTCGAGTAATTCAAAATCCGTTTGAAGTTTGTGAAAATTAGTGACCACTAACTCTTTTTCTTTAAGTTCGTTAGAAAGATCTGCTCTTAAGGTTTCAATTTCTTGCAAATGACCCAATTGTTTGTTTCGAAAATGTTCATATTCAGGATTTGTTAGAACATTGGACGAAGGAACTAATTCCAAAGTTTGAACTTTTTCGTTGCACAAGGCAAGCTCAACAGACAAATTCTTATTCTTAGCTAGGGTTTCTAATAGTGTAGTATTCATTTGACTAAGTAAGTTTGCAGGAACCATGACCAAATCTTGTTGAGCAGGAATATGCGTATGCGAAATGGCTCCCGGTTGTGATTCACTCAAAGTCTGGGGACTCACACTGATATTACTATCATTGATTGTCTCCTCATTTGAAAGACTCACCACCGAAGACTCATTCGGATCAGCACCCTCTTGCCCAACTTGATGTGGTTGAATACTAGTATCAGTGGTATTAGTAAGTATCTCAGATATTTTATCTGGCCCAAAGCTAGAGATAGTTGCCATAAGAGCTGCCTGAGCAGATTGAAGATCATCACAGTCTGAATCGTAAGCATCCAGATCATCTGCTTGGTATGCTGCATTCTGTGTAGTGACAACTTCTTGTTCCGCAATCCCTGGATCAGCAAGAAAAGCAAGCTCCTCTTCATCAAGTTCCTGTCCTTGTGTCTGAGCGTTCACTAAATAAATCTTCTCTGCAAACCATTGACCATCCCTTATCCTCTTGGGTTTTTTGCAATCCTTAGACATGTGACCTTCTTCCTTACAGTTGTAGCATGTAATCATTCTCAACTTACCTGTGGAATTAGCCCGTGGAGGAGTATTGACCATTGAAGCAGGATTGACCATGCGTGCATTGGTGGTTGATGTAGTGGGTCTCCCCTGATAAGGTTGAATAGGTTGAACCATTACCCTGCCATTCTCAATGGTAGCTTGTTGTCGAGAATTAGATGAATTCCTCAGCTAATTGTTAGTAGGAGCTGGTCCTCTAAATCCTCGTTTGCTCAATGTCCTTGTGAGATAAGCAGACATAGTAGCTAACACTTCAACTGGGTCAGTTCCTTGTTTGAATTCAGGAATGGGAACTTCATCATTATCACAATACAATGCTTGGTCTTGTTGAGCGGCATAAGCACTAGAAGGAATACTCATGTGGTCAGAATAGCTTGATGGATATGCTGCATTTTCTTGATAAGAAGAGTATGATGACTGAGCATAAGGTGCAATGCTTGCTGGTGAATATGGGTGAGGTTGTGAGGCATATTGTGATGCTTGTGGTTCTCTCTGAGACGAAGGTGTATTAAACCGATATTGTTGCTGATGTGAGGTGGGTGGTTGCGGTAGAATCGAATATTGGGGAAAGCTTGGAGTCATGTACGGTGATGGATGATAGGCTTGGTATCCCATGATATAAGGAGTGTTGTTGTATGACAAGCTTGGTTGATTTGCCATCAAGGCTAAAGAATTAGGGTACATACCTCGAGGCGAACGGTGCATGATCACGTGCTTCTCATGCTGCTGGAGAAAAGCATAGAGTTGATCCAAATTGCACTTATGCAAATCCCTAGTTAACTTAACATTAGTAATATACTCACCCCATTCAGCTTGAGGTAAAGTATTCAAAAACTTGGTGTTAACCTGGAATGGAGCAATCACGAGATTGTATACATTCAAATCATTCATGAGAGTAGTGAATCTGAAGTAGTAGTCGTGAAGCGTTTCCCCTGGACTGTACGTGAATCTATCAAACAGATCATACAACTGGCATTCCCGTTCCTGTTTAGTAAGAGACGTACCTTGTAGCAAAACCTTTAGACGTTCCCATAAATCCTTTGCAACTGTATATTGACTTACCATTCGATAGATGTCATGTGGAAGAGCTTGGAGAATGGTTTGAATAGCCTTTTCGTCTGTATCGGCAATAAGTTTTTGAGCTGGTGTAAGTTCTTCAAACTCCCGTGGTCGAGTCTCATTTTTAACAACGATGGTACCATAATCAAGTGGACCATTTAGAATTGACTTGAACATAAGCCTCCCATATGTCGGGTTTCCCTTAATGTATGACATCATACGGCCTTGCCATGCTTCAAAGACTTCTTTAATAAGCATTGGAGGGCGATTATCCGTTCCCGTAATGACGGAAATATCCGTAAGTGATGTCATTTGAGGCATTAATGAATTTGGATTCATTTTGATCACTTTAAAGAGACAAATATTATCGGTTGATCGAGCAGTGAAGTAAAGTTGTGAGTTGTGTTGAGTTTTTGTGTAAGAAACCAAGATTAAATCCTCTAAAAATCGTCCAAAAAACAAGTAAAATATCCCTTGGTTCGGAACAATTGTTGATTCGGAAGAAACTGGTTCGAAAGAAACTGGTTCGGAACTTCCTTGATCCGGAACAGTGTTGATTCGGAAGAATTTGGTTCGGAACTTCTTTGATTCGGAACAGTTGTTGATTCGTAAGATTTGGTTCGGAACTTCTTTGATTCGGAATTGTTGGTTCGGAAGATGTTGGTTCGGAACTTCTTTGATCCGGAACTTTTGGTTCGGAAGATATTGGTTCGAAACTTCTTTGATCCGGAACTTTTGGTTCGGAAGAAACTGATTCGGAACTTCTTTGATCCGGAACTTTTGGTTCGGAATAAACTGATTCGGAACTTCTTTGATCCGGAACTTTTGGTTCGGAAGAAACTGATTCAGAACTTCTTTGATCCAGAACTTTTGGTTCGGAAGAAACTGATTCGGAACTTACTGGAAAAAAGCTGGTTCGTGTGTTTAACATTCGACTAAATATATTAAGAACAACCCAGATTTTTACCAAATTACCCGAAAAGTTTTGTGATTTCTACTAAAAGAAGTAAACCCCAATACTTATCTACTAATCCCAACAACAAAATCACCAAAAACTTCAAGAATCAAGATAGATTTTCCTAAAGAACACTAATACAATCAAAAACTAAAGAACAACACAAATCATTACCTTAAATCACCCCATGGCTCTCTGATACCAATTGAAGAATATTGATAATCTAATGAATCAATGAAGTGGGTTGAAGGTTTCTAGAGAGAGAAAGTAGTGAGAGAAAGTGAGAGAGAACTATGTGTTTTTTATTCAAATGCAAGTGTGAAACAATCAACAACCAACCCCTTTCCATGGTGGAAAGGGGTATTTATATCCAAGCCACTAATGGGCTTGGGCCGACCCATGACAAGCCCATGGGCAGGTTTCTTACTTAACTAAATAAGCAAACATTAACTGCGAGCTATACAACATTAATAATATTGTGGAGTGACCGATACTTCTAATATACGTTAAAAACGTATTTCTAACACGGATTCTATGTAAGATTAACATTCCGAATAAGGTTGAAGATTTTTATTCCAGATTGATTCAAGAACTAGCATTCCGGATTAATTCAAGAAAGTGGATTCCGAATAGACTGAGAAAACGGATTCCGGATTGTGTTGTTTATACACATTCCGGATTAAGGTTAAAACATTTATTCCGACTTGTTTGATTTTCTTATATTCCGGATTTGTGTCAGTTTGAGCATTCCGACTTAGATCAAATTTTGAGTTTTCCCGAATTAGTTTTTTTATTAATTTCAAACTTTATTTTTCCCGCCATTTTCCTTTAGATTTATTCTTCAAAGTGTTTTGTCTTAGTTGATTTCAAATTTAATTTTCATAAAGTTCTAATTTTTAACATTTACTTTTTAAAAACGTTTTAATCTTTTGTCATTCTATTTTCAAAGTTTTAATTTTTAGTTTATAATCTTTAAAATTTTCAACTTTATATTAAAATAGATAATCACCATTTCTTTATTTTTACCAAGAACAACTGTGCAGCGTTCATTCCTGATAAGCTATCAAGGTTAGATATTCCTCTTTTATTTTTATATTTATGCTTAATGATTTTAGCTTTTATTTTATAAGTAGAAATAGATAATCAACTGCTCCCCCTTTTAGTTACCAAAAACGACAATTCCACCCTAAACCGTGATCAGTTCGAATTGAATCGAGTACGAACAACTCACTCAACAAAGAACACATCACAAAGTTGTCATATCAAAAATGTTCATTTTAATATGTCATAGGTCAGCATACTAATTCAATTCTTTAACTTGTACGCTCTAATGTTATCTCCATTGGGGTGATAATGGGGATCTCAGGTGAATCATTTAGAACTATTCAAGTGTGTTGGTATGCGTTTAAGTAGTATTTTCTGTTGTTGAAATGTATATGATCCATAGTGTATTAGATTCCTTAGTTTTGATCATGGCATGCTTTTGGATTGAAAAAAACATCAGGCTTTAAGGTCTTAAATTAAACTGTTTATGAGAATCTAAAATGTTATTGTAATTATTGTCGAACCTTAAATGTATTGGGTGTTTTTTATCATTTTCTCTTGTCAACGGATAATTTTATTCTGTGTACGGATTTTAACCAAAAGTTGTATAGGCGGGGACAAGGATTGTAGATGAACCCGTTGGTCCAATATTAAATCCTGAAGACTGTAAACCTGAATTTGTACCACTTCTCGGGTCAGGAGCATGGGGTTTCGTGAAGCATGGAGGATGTATATATATGTGCTGACAGTTTCGTGCATGACTATGGTGGGAAGAATCGGTATGTTCTTTGCCGTGACTTATGATTGTATAGTTTTTATGTGGTAATCATATTTGAGTAGTTCATGGGTCGATGTCTGGTATGGCAGCTTATTAGGCTTATTTAAACATAAGGACCAGAATAACCGGGTACGTAATTTGTCATCATTCACTAAAGCATACAAAATGATACATAGCATATACAATTCTTTTTTAGAAGTAGTATTAGAAGATATCGTTCGACCTTTGAAGGCAACACTGTCATATATAGATTAAAAACTAATTTGATTGTCCTGATGTTTGACGTAAATTTGAAATTAATTTTTTATGTCACACAGTTATTCTGAAACTGCATATCCAAACACTGCATTATAGTTTGTTTTGCTTGCAAATACTTATTTTCTTTCACAAATATGTATTATTTCGTCATATAAATCAGTTTCGAGTGCTGACAAAAACGGATTAGCCGTTTTTGCCATTATTAAATTATTTGAGGTGTGCTAGCTGCTTCAAATTAAGGAGTATTTGTATTCTGGTTTTTTAACGGCAATTTATTAATTAAACTAGCAAGGAGCTAGAAATTAGAAAAATACAAGAGAAGGGTTTTTAAGCCAATAATTCCAACTAAGCTTGATTTTACATCTAGAAGAACACCAATAAAAAGATCTAGAGACAATATCATCAAATAACGAAGCCTTCAAGGGAGCGTAGGTATCGAATAAAAGCTTGTTTCAGTGAGCCCATATATGCCACCATAAAACATAGAAAATACCTTCAATGAGATTTTTATGTTTAGAATCAATTCTCAAAGACAGTAGCCAAGCACACCAGGTCTCATAATCATCTCCAATAACATCAGGAATGCCCCACCTGTTTGTGATCATACGAGAAAGATGAACTACAGTCTCACAGTTAAAGAATAAATGCGTGCTCCTTCTCACAAACAGGGCAAAGGAGAGAATCGATGACAATAGCTCTATGGGAGATATTGATACGCGTCAGAAGAGAGTCTAGCTTCACTTTCCATGCAAGAATATTAATCTTGATGGGAACAGCTTTGATCCAGCGGGTTTTGGAAGACACATAAGGAAGTCTTTTTATCATCAATCAACCTGCGAATAGATGTAATAAGTGTGAAAACACTTATCCTTTTACCACTTAATTATAAGAATAACCAAGCAAAAACGTGTATTTTATGTCGTAAATGTCGGAATTATGTGTGGTTTGTGTTTTTGTTGTGATTTAGGATCAAAATGTGAAAAGGGAAGAAAACATGGGCTTTCACGGGCTTTTATCGAAGAAAAAGACAAAGACGAAGTCAAAAGATCAAGAGTGCAAAAAGAACGGAAGTCCAAGGCCTATTCTGAAGATTTATCGAAGAAAAAGTCTAAAGACGGAAGTTTAATAAAGCCGAAGAACTCAAGTCTAAATTAATGAAGAAATTATAAGACGAGTTCAAATAATCCCGAGACAAAGTCGAAAAAGTCGAAGAATTAAGAAGACGAAAAGACGAGAAAGAAAGAAAGAAGGAAGCAACACATGCTTAACCTCCCTAATCACTATAAATACCCTCCTAATGACACATTAGGAGTTGTTGGCTATTTTGACAAACTAGTCTTCCACCATTTTCATTACTTGCACATTTATTTTCATGTCATTTACTTAATTGTCAATTTAATTACCTTGTTTTGCACCTTAAATTTCTTGCCTTTAATTCCAAGTAAGTTCTTTAATTTTATTGTTGAATCTTATTTTTAATCAAGCTTTTCTTTATCATTCTCATCCTATTTTTCTTGTCTTCGATTTGATTTTGGTTCAGATTAAGCATTAATTTTGCTTAATCTTATTACTTATTAGATTAAAAAGTTTAACTTTTTATTTCTATCTAGGCTTTTATACGAATTAAGCTATAAGTTTGACAATCTTATTGGCTTATTTTGTATTTAGCTTATTTGTTTTAAAATTTTCTTAAAAGTTTTATCTTTTTAAAGTCTATTTTATAAAGTTTTCGTATTTTGTGTCTTGAAAGTCTTTAAATTTTGCTTGTTGTTTCGTCTTATTATTGTGTTGGTAAAGTTTTGATTTGTGCTTATTAGAGTTAGCTTATTTAGTTTTGCTTATTGCGAATTTCACTCTATCGGGAAGGGATTCTACATTCCGACGGCTTCACTTATTCCGATCGTGACAATTGGAAAAGGGTTTTGAGATTCCGACGGCTCTTTGCGATCAACATTCAGATAGAGTAATTCCCCCTTATTCCGATCGTGATTGCGATCGCTCATTGCGATCGTATATTGCGACGGGTCTTAAGGCTTTATTGAGACGAAGTGCTGCCAAAATTTCCATAGCCACATTCCGATAGAAGTGACATTCCGACAGCTTGTACATTCAGATAGTATTCCGATAGCTTTGTTTTTTATTCATTCCGATAGAACTGTCCTCATACATTCCGATAGGCTCATTCCGACAGGAGATTCCGATCACATTCCGATAGGTGAGTTGTTATTCCGACGGCTTTGTCGTGACAACATTCCGATCGTTATTCTGATCGGAGGATTCCGATGGAGTTGGTTTGATTATAATATTTTGTCTTAGTTTTATTTTATTTTAAGTTTGCATTGTTTTAAGTTTTCAAATTTTTCACGCTTCCCGAAATCTCTGTTTTTACCAAGTGTTTTTCTAGTAATTTTTAGTTTAATTTTTAAAGCTTTTATTTTTATTAAATTGTCAATTTTACTTTCATTTTAATTAACTTGTCAAATTTACTTTTCGTCAAGCTTTAATTTTTGTCATTTAATTAATTACCTTTAAAAGTTTTAATTTTTGCACAATTACTTTTTAATTAGTTTCAGATTAAATTACCGCCATTTACTTTAAAGTTTTGCTCATTTATTTTACAACAACCAAAAATATTGTTTCCACCAAAAGACGACTGAGTCGCACTTAAGCCAGTAGTCAATTCGAAAAGACCGGACGATAACTTTTAACCCTAACAAAATCACACTTTCAAGATGCAACAGAAAATATCCCAAAACCCTTTAGAGTCCATACCCATCTGTCCGAAATGTCCCGAAGCACGACCCGTGACATCATATCTGACATGTCAGTCGCTTGAGCGAGCTCAACTCCTCCTCTCGGAGCGCGACGAAGAGAGTGAAGCAGGTGAACATCAGAAACCTTTGCGTGCACCGTGACCTGTTTATTCTGCTCTAAGTATTTGTATTCTGTTGTGCTAGCTGCTTCAAATGTTGTTTAAATGACCTTTTTGCTGCAATTTAGGAGTCTAGATCGCAAGTACTAGGAAACCTTAACGAATTAAATTTGAGGCGCTGTCAGCTAATGGCATGTAACAAGATACAAAGGTACCTATAAATTACTCTGTGTCTATGGGTGTACCTGGCACATTGGACGTGTCATGTTAGAATGCGACTAGGTAACATGTTAAAGATGCACTGAGCTAAAAAAGGTGTCGTTTTTATTGTTTGACGGTATACCTTTAATGGAGTACTTGACAGTCAGATTGTAAATGTGTATCATAGGAACAATATACATAGCCAAATACCTAACAAAATTGAATCAGTATAGTCATTATGGAAAACCCATTGTGAAGGCCATATGTGAATCTATGATGGTCATCACAGACTACCATGTGTTTTCGAATCAACCGTCCCTTTTGAAGTAGATTCCAAGTTTGAGCGTTTACATATTATTTATGCATTTTTAGTGCAAACGGTTCAAGTGAGTCGATTAATGTACTAATTAAATATAGTTACCTTTTTTACAAATGTTACGGTGATTACTACATAATCATATTCACCCATAAATTGTATTTAGCTGAAAGGAGATGTAGATGTCAGTGTCTTCCATGACGTGTACATCAAAGGGCAAATAAATCGAGTGGAAACTACGGTTCGGGATGACCACGTGCTAGGAGAGGAGGTTGCTGCAGGAAGATACATTCTTTAGTCTTTTGTTGAATATGGTATTGAATGTTCACAAATAATGGTAACATCTTATGTTGTCGCTCATTTATTTGTATAAAAACGCTCAGTCAGAAAGGTGGGTGATTAATGGCATAGATAAAAAAAGTCGGAGTGGGCTGAAATGTTTTTTTGTTCCTAAATTACTAATTTGAGTGTCAATATGATTGCAAACGTTTTCACTAATGATATAAATGTGTGCATTAAGGTCTTAGTGTGGTTGTTTGCGCATGTTGGGTTTCTCATTTAAACTAATGCTACTTCTAGCTTTTTTTAGTTGCTTACTTTTATGGGTGGTCAATTCATATGTAATGTAGGCCATGCAGACATAACCATCGGAGTCGTTAAGCTCACACACATGTGTATCATATTTCCCCTTGTAAGCACTGAAAACGTTTCCTGAAACGCCCGCTCTTCGTCGCAGCGAAGCGTGGGTACAAATCCTAGTGTATCAAATTCTTAGGATGTTATAACTTGAGAATGAAGATGAAAATGAAAATCATAATAAAAATATATTATTCTTATTATTTGATTTTACACTTTTGCTTTTGAAGATAGAGATTAAAAATTCGATCTTCACTTCTAGTAAAGTCAGAGTCTTAGTAAAATCAAAAGGTTTTTTCAACTTTTCTTAGAACTAAACCTCTCTACCTTAAGTGGAGGTAAAGTTGTTTACGTTTCAATCTCCTTCATACATTGTGAATAAAAGATATCAAGATCGATAATTCGTGAAAAACAATTTTGAGAGTCGCTTACTTTTTTTATGAATTTTTTTTATAATATATTATATATTTTATTTGTCAAAGAAAACTTAATAACTTATTTAAATACTTTTTTTGTTTTAAATTACTATTATCGACACAAAATAAACATGTAGTTTAAAAAAAACATTTAGTATTTTTAACTTTTATCATAATAATAACTTTATCTTAAATCAATTAATTAAAATTTTAAAACTTAATTAAATTTCTATTTACTTTTAGTGATTAACTGATGATAATTCGGTATCAATCTCATATTGATTTAGTGCTCTTGATTTTTTTCCCGGTTTAAAAATGTATGCACTGATCTCGTATTGAACGGGATTCGGATATCGGTACCGATCCTGAGAAGTTAAGTTTTTCTTGTTTTTTCGGGAATTTCCCGATTTTATACATGTCCCGTACCGAATTAGTGGTCTGAATTTTTTTTCATCTTATTTCGTAGTACCAGTACCGTACCAAACCAGATTCAAGTATCAAAATTCGATACGATTCCGAACACGATTCCGACTCATGTTTAGAATTCGAGTCAAAATGCTATGATTAACCTATAAAAAAAGTGAAGTCTTAATTTTAGAAAAGGAGTAACTTATTTTTAAAAAGGTAAACATAAAGATACCTTTACTAAACTCTAAACAAAATTACCAATATATCATACACACTTTAACGGTAAGCCGGTAAGCCGTTAGTTGTTAACTGTAACTGTAAGTCGTTAGCGGTTAATAAAAGTGTTTGGTAAATTAGATGTTGATTGTAAAATTAAAATGTAAAATGATTTAAACGGATATATTTAAATAAATTATAATATAATTAGAGGGTATATCAGTAATTCATAACTTTAATAGCTCTTGCCAATTTAAAAATATGTATAAATAAGCTTTTTATATAAAAACAAATTATTAGATATTTTTTTAAAAGCTTTAGGGGGTGTTTGTTCTCCGGATATACTACTGTTAGTTTAGGTTGATGGAAATATTTATTGTTTGGTTACCTTATTTGGGCTACTTAACATTGTCTTCATATCCTCAACAGAGGGGGTTTTGCAAAAGGTCACCCTCACCTCTTCCTTTTCTGACAATGCTTTAATGACCTATGCACAAAATATTTTTTCTATTTAAAATGGAGCATTTCTATGTAAAGAAGAATTTAACCAATTTAAAATTTATACCTTATTATTTTTTATTTAACTTTAAAATAATTTAATATTATAAACCTTATACAAACCAAACATTACTTTTCATTTAATAACACCTAATTCTAAACCTTCTACTTTATAAACCCACACCTAAAATAAAACCCGATTTCAAACCAAACGGACCCTTATAATAGCTCTTACTTTGACCCTCGGTATAAAAGGTAAAAACTGAAACAACCTTTAGTTTCGTTTATAAAAACAAAAACAAAATAAAAGAGGAAAAGAGAGTGAGAGGGTGGGACGTACGCCGCCCAAGTGACGTCATCATTCCGATCGATCTCAATGCTATTTTGTTCTGTTTCTGGTACTATTTATATATTTTCCTTTTATATTATTATATAAAACCCAGTATCTAATTAATTTAATTTCAGTTGGGTTTTGTTTGTTGTTTGATTTTAGCGTTTATTTAAAGGGTGTTTATGATTCCTGCTTATTTTAAGCATAATAAGCAGTTTTGTATTTGTGTTTATCCAAATTGCTTATTCTGCTTATCTATACTAACATTAACTATTCCCTTTTTCTAGTTAGGCTCATTTTCAATAAGCATTTAAAATTTATCATGTTTTTTGTACTATATTATTTCGAACCCAATAAATAGGCTTTGTTATTACTCTTGTTCCAAAATTAGTATTTACTTTGTTAAAGGTGCGCAATGTGTGTGGGGGTGTTTGTTTAAAGCTTACATGTGGCTGGTGAGCTTATTTGTTTTTCTTTCGGCTTGTATATGATAAGCCTCAGTTTTCCGGCTTATTTTGAAACTTGTGGGCTTATTTAAGTTTATTATGATATGACATATGAGCGAATAAGTCTCGAAATAAGTCGGAAAGTTGGGGATTGTGAAATATAAGCCGAAAAACAAATAGTAAGCTCATAAGCCACATGTAAGCCGAAACAAACACCCACTATGATGTGATAATCTCATATAAGCCCATAAGTTTCGAAATAAGCTGGGAAATTGGGGCTTACGAGATATAAGCCGAAATCAAATAAGCTCATAAGCTTGAACAAACACCCCCAAAAATGTCAAAAGTATTCTTTTAAAGTGTACACACTTTTAAACCATCACCTAGGTGTCCGGCTTCATGATGTTCTCACAAGACATCTAAGTTAAACACTCGCCCTCTCTGAGTAACCTGAACACTTTCTCCGTTTTAAAATTAGTATCCACTTTGTAAAAGGCATAAAATACATGTCTAGGTAAGTATCAAAACAAACCTTTTAGAACTGCACTTTGTAAAGGATAAACAAAAGTAGAAACACGGACATTTGTACTGAGACGAAGAGAGTACTGACTTATGCATCGTCATTATTATATTTAATTAATGACTTCTTTTACTATTTTTGGGTGTGGAACTGTACATGCTTTGCTAACTAAGCATAATCTATCAGAAGCGAAATGTCTGAAAGATTATGATTAAACTTGGGTTGTTTGGATGATCATTGCATTTTCAAGTTGCAGATAACCACTTTTTAGTGTTTTAATCTGATGGATGCATCGTGGCTCAGTGCTATCGTAGTTGGGGCAGGCTGTTTTGCTATGGGATTCTTCATTGGTACGCGAAAACTTCGCATTAAGTTTTTTATAACCAAAAAACTCGAAAAGGCTGCTGAAACCGTAGATGGAAATAAGGGCACCAAACAGCCCCTAGAGATTGAAAAACTTGCTGAGATTATTGAAGACTTTAAGATGGTAACATTCCCTCCGAGCATCATCTTTTTAATAGTATATATTTGATATTTAATAATAAAATATCAAAATCTTAAATTAAATCCGATTAAAAGGATAGCAGAAGAGAATGTTTGGTACAATGGATGTGTTTTAAACGAGTTGAAGTCTCTTAAAGTAGGTTAGAAGAAGGGTTAGTAGATAACCTATTTTACCTTTTAGATAAATCATATATGTTGCAGTTGGTCCATTAAGAAAAATTTGTCCGTCCAATAAAAAAATGTGAACTGGGAAAAATTTGGTAAACGCTTACACAACACAGCTACAAACAAACACCCCCTAGTTTGTGCACGAGCTTATTTTTGTAAAGCAAGTCATAATATAGATTCCTTTTTATTTGTGCAGGTGTTGGTTGTAAGAAATGACCTAAAGATGGGAAAAGGGAAGATTGCTGCCCAATGCAGGTAACTGTAAGCTTGATTTTGTTACCAGATGTTAGTAAAATAGGTTGCTGGGCGGGTTGGGACAGGTCTAAATGGAGTCTAGTTAAATTATGTTGTTTCAGTATGAGTGGAAAGTGGAAACATATCAGCTTGGGTTGTTGATCAGCTGTACAATGGTTGAGACCTAATAATGTTTAAATTAATGTGCTATATGAATATCTCATGAATAATTGTGCTTGTTTTGCAGCCACGCAACTTTGGGACTTTATAAAAAGATACTTAACCGAGCACCTAAAGCTCTGAACAGGTATATCTTAGAACCGTGTCACTTTATAGTGTGATTGTTCCTGTGTCTGTTTTTATTGTGCTCATTTTCTGTTTTTGTGAAATTATGCAGGTGGGAAATGTGTGGGCAGGTTAAGGTGGTGGTTAAAATCGAAAGTGAAGATGACATGCTTGAATTACAGGTAAAAAAGTTATTTCTGTCATCTGTAAATAACTGTCTTGCCTTGTGAACCCTCGAATTATAATATAATGATTTTGGACATTAATGCTGATTCTTAGGCACGGGCAAAATCGCTCAATATACCAACTCATATTGTGATTGATGCTGGGCGAACACAGATAGCACCAAGTGAGCTTCCATATCGTCATCTTTTTTCATATAGACATCATGTTTAATTTCATTTCCCTTTTAATACCTTATAAAGTTTAGAACGGTATTGGCAATTGGCAAGTAACTGATTTTCCTCTATTTTCCAGATTCAAGGACAGTGATGGCGGTTCTTGGTAAGTTTGTCCTTTTCTGCTGGGGGTTGGGTAACAGATTTAAACATGTCATTTTTTTTACAGTTGAAACAGGTCAGGGTTGGGTTCGCAAATGATATTTTGCCAACTTTCTTTGAATAGTAGACGTGTTAATCATGACTAGGAAAACTGCATTTAATCAATAATTATTTGCACAAAATGAGACAGAAGATTGAATGCATTAAAAAAAGTCTTTGGCCGACTTTCACCCTGATCAACCCATTTGACCCGTTCACCATCTCACTGTTTTTTTTACCCGTTTTAGACAACACAATGCAAATCAATCTTATCAAATGGTCAAAATTGCACCTCTTTTTCCCTCAACAATTCAATAGGACTGATCTTCGATTTTGCACATGCAGGACCTGCTGATATGGTTGATGACGTAACTGGTGGGCTAAAGCTTTTGTAGTCACATCACCTATTCAATAGCTTATAGAGGTCTCTCCAGTCTCCTGCAGTACTTTTTAAGACTACCTCCCCCTATTAGAGAAAAAGATTAGCAAATTCTTGTCTTCTTTTATACTTCTGAACCATCTCACTAATGATGATGACGATCAAAACCCCTATCCGGATTACCCTTTCTAGTCCTACCAGCTTGTCACTTTTCTCTGAATTGTTCTACACTTTTGGATGCAATATTTTACTGTTAGAAGGGTTATTTGTATGAAATTTGAATATGAATGTTCTTTTTCAATATTCTGGTATTAATCGCATTTTCTTTTTTAATTTTGATTTTCTTATATACTTCGAGTAAATCAAATATTGATTTTGTGTTAAGCTCAGGTCATATTGCTTCCGTCTTCTAAACATCGTATATGATGTATAAAATTTGCCATTTTTGAAAGCCCAAGTGTCTTCTATCTTGTTTTTCTGGTTGGACAAATATTTGGCGTTCCAAATATAAATCTGACACCGGGAAAACATAACATGTTTAATTGTTTATATGTAAAAAGGACAGAAGGTCAGTGACGGAAACCATGGTTACCAAAAAAAGGACAAAATAAATTTACATTCTGGAAGACCTTCAACTCTTTTAAGGTTCTTAAACACATCGATCACATAAAGAACTTGCAAGTTGGCTCAACGCCCTGAAACAGACATGCAACTTACTGTGATCATTGATACAACTTTTTGAGAAACGATGAAATGGATACGGTAAACTACAACCTCAAATTACACAATTGTAGCATATCAACTTAACAAGCAACCATTCATGTTCTCGCCCAAGATACCTAAGCAAATAAATCGATCCATCTTTCACTTGTTAACATAAATCTCATAAGTCTGCATAATCTATAACCTACTACTGTATTATATTAAAACAACAAAGTCAAGTGGAACTATTATAAGTAGCACCAGTAGTAGCGCCTTTAGGGGAACTTGGTGGTTGTTCCCGAGTCGACTCAGTCTTTCCTGACTGCTCTCCTTCAGCCACTTTTTCCATGGTCTTCTGTCCCACATCACTAGCAGCTTTTGTCACCCTACTGAAAAGTCCTGTTGCCCAGGCAGTCCCACTCAGCACATATCGGTTCTTCATAACCGTGGATCCCACCTCACTTACCGTCTGCTCTGCTGTCGCAAAAGCCGTTTTAGTCTTTTCTGACACTTGAAACTTCTGATCCAAATCTTTAACTTTTTCATTCACGAGTGTTGTCCCAAGGGTGATTTTTTCAGTGAGGCCGATTTTTTGGTCTATTGTTGCAGCTTTTGCTGCTGCTGTAGATGTAAACTGGAGTTTGTCATCAAAGGCTTTGGCTTTGTTGATTGTGTCTTTTCCTAATATGAAGCCTTTGGCTAGCATGCTGCTTACAACGTCCTCTGCCTTTTGAATGGTGGATTCAGAAACGCCGAGAGTTTGTTGCTGTGTTGCCTAGATAGCATGTTGCCAGCATTATGTCAGACACTAAATATTATGTGTAATTTGTAAGTGATGATGTGATTTTGCATAATAAGCTGTTATGAAACGGGATGAAAGAGCTAGTTTTTGGTTGTGCTTTTCCTTTTTTGGAGTTGTAATGAAATTATAATCAGTTGTTTCACTGTTTAGTTGCAGTAATTAAGATTATTATCTGTTCCATAAAGCACATAAATAAAGACATACAGTGGGTTGTTCGACTGACGGTGCAGGGACAGTGTAATCTGGTGCAAGAGCAATGGTAACACACTGGTCGACTATAGTTGCTCCCTGAAAATTTATTATACTGAAACTTGTAAGATTGTGTGAAACGGCGGACGAGTATGCTCTTACAACTTGTAAATTATGTGCATGATAATCAAACGTTTATATACCGAGAGTAGAACTGCAGTCTCTGCGCCTTGACTTTCCTTAAAGGTGACAAATGCATTTTGAGCTCGCTCATTCTCACTGCAAGAGTAGCCCGAAGTTGATCAAAAACATGTTTCTATAATTTATGGGATAATGTAAGAATAGAAGAATTTACATGCAGTTCCTTTTGATTACTTGATATAACCAAACTTTGTAGAAACCAATTACTTATCAACTTATTTCGATGCTAGATTTAACCAACTAACTTTCATCATTCTATCGCTTCGTTGTTAACCACTGATGCAATTCATTAACTATTTTTATCTGTGACAGAAAACTCCTCCATACAAGGGGCCGAAAAAAAGTTAATGGATGGAACCACTACTAAAAAACTAAAGGTTAAACCCCAAGAGAGTAAAAGTAGGTTGGTTTTTACAATATGATCGCAAAAGTACTAAGGGTACTAACCTTTTTATATCAATGTATTCGATTTCACCGGAGAACGAAAAGAACTCCCTGATGTCTTGCTCGGTAGCACTTAAGGATACATTAGTGACCTTCACTGTTCTTACCTGTCAAAATATATGTACACGTTTCATTGACCTCTTGACCAATATTGGATTAAGAACCAAAAAACTTGATCTACTAAAGGGGCGTTTGGCAAACTGTGATTAATACTACTACTACTAGTTAGGGGACATGTTGGGAGTTCTTTTTTTTTTTTTAACCGTGATTTCCGACTCATTGGCCGACTAATCCACGGGGTTTGAGCCCACCGCCACACAGACTCAAACCAGGTAAACCCCTCCCTTTTCAGGAGGTTGGCGTGGCCACTTAGATTCACCTTAAGGGTAAACTTGTGATTTTGAATTCGGTAACACAATCCGTTCAGTACATGCACTTGTCTTTACCTTTTTTGATGGACTTACGAGGTTATTGACAGTTTGATAAGCTCGTAAGCTCAATTTTAACGGTTTATGAGCTTACCAACTTGAGCTTATAGCTTAAATAAATACATAAGTTCGAGTAGATAAGCTCATAAGCCATATAAAATGCGTCAACGAGCTAACTAAATATTCAATAAGCTCAAAAGCCCATCAAATAAGCCAAGACAACCACCCCCTCATAACAACTTATATCCCAAAACACTTTTCTTAATACAAAAACTAAAAAAATTTCTGAAAACGCAATAAGATAGGTAGTATAAATAAGCTATGCCAACTCCCTATAAAAGAATGTTCGGGATTTCTTATTTAAAACACTTATAACTAGAAGCATGTACTAAACAACTTCACTTCAAGAATAAACCTTGTGAACCAAAGGCCTCTTGGTCTAGTGGTATGTGAGTTGCCCTCTAACCTAAAGGTTGTGGGTTCAAGTCTCGGTGGAGACATGTGAGATAGAAATTGTGAGATAGTTGTGTGAGTTGTAAAAATTGCCTTTCAAAAAAAAAAATAAACCTTGTGAATTCATATCCAGCAAAACAAGTCGATTGGTATATACAATTTATAAAACTTATTAAGCTGGGGTTGGAAACTAGAGCTTATTTTGTATAAAGCTGTTTGGCGAATTAGTTGGAGCTGAAGCTTATTAATTTAAAATCACATAAAGATTATATCAAATTAACTCAGACATATTACCGCTTTTACGTGATAATCCATTACATTTTGAAGGGTATAAGTAATTTGACTAGTTAAGCCCCAATAAGCCCCTTTCTATGCGCTTGGGCTTATGGAGGCTTATGGTTTATAAAAGCTTCCGTAAACCTCTCTGACAAACAAAGCTTATTTTATAAGCTAGCTTATTTTGAAGGCTCAAGCCGCGATAAGCCTAAACATAGCAACAAAGAAAATGATACGAGCCTATCCCATACTAGGTTTGCATCGGTTCATAAGTCCAAGAGTAGAACTCACTCAAAAAACTAGCTTGTTTAAGGAGGGGACACCTAGGCTTTATAAACCATCAACTACCCCATATTTGGCCGATGTGGGATCATAACTGGAGTATAACTTATAAAAAATGCAACATAAAAATAAGTTTTCTACTCCATAATAAGCAATGTCAAACAGCCTTTAAAGGGTGATTTCAAGCTGACAAATAGTACATAACTGCTTACAGGGGGGACCTAGGATTGTGAGGCGGGTGTTGCACAACTTTTTCGAAAGGTTTTTGCACAATTCTTTTTCATCGGAAGTAATAAATTTTGTAGGATAAATTTTTTGAGCTAAACTCAAGTTACACTCTACAGAAATAAAGTAGCCACAAGTATTTTTGGGGGTTACAGTTACACACATTTTGATAACAAAATACACTTAGTGACACAGTGTGGCCCGTGTCACACCCGGCTCCCATATAGGTCCGTCCCTCACTGCTAATCATTATAAGTAAATTATTTTTAAGACAATTAAGCAAATCCCAAATAAATACCCTCTAACTAAATCATTTAGTGGGTGTTTGGATGTGCTTATTGAAAACAAATTATTCATTTTGAAAACTCCATTTTGAAAAATCATCATTTTGAAAACTCCATTTTAAAAAATAGTGTTTGGATTTGATATTCCAGTTTGAAATCGCAATAATCAAATAATCACTTTTTTGAGTGTTTGGCAAATTTGATAATTTGATAATAAACTCCATTTTGAAAGCTTAATTTTCCAAAACTCCATTTTGAAAATGAAATAAGTAGCTCCCCACTAACTTTTTCAAAACTCCATTTTGGAGCTTCTAAACGCAAATAATCACTTATCTCCATTTATTACCCAAACACTTTTTTTTTAACTTATCTCCATTTTGGAACTGAGATTTGGAGATAATCTCCTCCTAACCGCACATCCAAACACCCCGTTCGCAATGCCGATTCGGAACCCATGTATACCCAATTTAAAAAACTTATTTCTAAGTTGGAGCCAGAGCTGGGGCTTATATTTTATAAAGTTGTTTGGCGAATTAGTTGGAGCCGAAGGTTATTAATTTAAAATCGCATAAAGATTACATCAAATTAATTCAGACATATTACCGCTTTTACGTGATAATCCATTACATTTCTATGTGCTTGGGCTTATGGAGGCTTACGGCTTATAAAAGCTTCAGTAACCCTTTCTGACAAACAAAGCTTATTTTATAAGCTAGCTTATTTTAAAGGTCAAGCCGCTATAAGCCTAAACATAGGGGGTGTTTGTTTCAGCTTATATAGCGGGCTTATGGGTTATTTGGTTTTTGGCTTATGCTTCATAAGCTCACTTTTTGTGGCTTATTTTTAAACTTTATATAGGGTATAAGTTTATCATGGCATGATAAGCTTATATAAGCTGAAAAGTTTGAAAACAAGCCACAAAAAGTGAGCTTTTGAAACATAAGCCGGAAACCAAATAAGCCATAAGCCCGCTATATAAGCCGAAACAAACACCCCCATAGCAAACAGCCCATAAAAATAAAAGGGGACATGATGATAGTTATGGTAATAAATCCAGGATGAATCAAATAGAAACAAAAATTTACTTATGATCAAATAATGATATAAATTTTGTTAATATGAATAAGGAAATGAAAAGATTTAAGAATGACTAACCGACATGACTACTGAATGTAACGAGGTGATACGATAAATAAATGTTTGGGTTTTTATTTTAAGGAGGAGAAGAAGAGGATGTTATCGGAAAGATGTTAACGTCAGTGTCACATACTATAGCAAATTTACTAAAGAAGCCTTTCTATACGTGTACAGTTTTCTCGGGTAGGGTTCAACTCCCGATAAACGGATGTGTTTTTTTTAACGACGAGTTAGTAAAATTACCGTTATTCGATTTCACGGTAACTACCTAAAAGTTAGTCCTTGCCGGTCTCGAATAATAATTAGTGATTCGATTCTACAGTATTTATCTAAAAGGTAATCTCTATCAGCCTCGAATCAACGCATTTATGGGACAGAACCTCATACATTCTCACCTTGAAAGAAAACCCAATAGAAAGACTCGAACTTGAGACCTCTCGCATGTGATAACAACCTCCCCAAGAACATCCTTAGTGGCTAACTGAGCTAAGTAGTTAACCCAGTTGGTTCAATTAAAGGATGTGTTAATTGCAAATAAATAAAGGGCAAGGTTATTAAGACCTTTAAAAATCTATACTCTTCGATTTTGTTTTTTTTCTTAACTTTTTATTTTTAAAATTTTAGTTTTGTTATAAAACTGTGAAACGAAAAATACGAAATCAAAAAAATAAAGTTTAATAAGTCAAAATGACTAAGTCGTTCCCATTGTTAGTGTTCACTATTCACTATTCCCTATTCTCATTCTTGTTTAATGTTCCTCTTGTTAGGCTTAATGAAGACAATTGAAGATTCTCTTGCTGAAAAGATAACTATGAAGGAAATAATGACGAGTTTCAATTTTGATTTATAGTATATCTTCCTTTTGTGTTAGTAGTAATCTTATACAGGTTCTTTGTGTGTATAAAAGGAGACCTTAGGTTTAGAAGTTTGTTACACATCTTTTCATTTCATTTTTGGGTTAAAGAAATAAATTACCAACGAACTTTAATTTTTTCTCGATATTACAAATAATGAACATAAAATACTAATCTAACCATTGAAACTTGTTGGAACAGGCTATTATTAGTAACGTAAAAATATGAAATTCCACATCATAATTTTTGCCGACGTGGCGTTGACTTCTATTGACTTTTACACGTCAGATTCCCACTAGTTGGGTTTTCTATGACCGTTATATTGTAACGGGTCATTTTCTCCCCTTTTATATCACTTCTTTTATCCTATTTTACACAACTTCAATTAGGGTTAGGGTTATAATCAAATCAAAATAATGGCATCATCTTCCTCGTCTTCTCATTCGATTTGAAGGCGTGCTTCTTCATTAACTTGTGGCTGTAACCAGTGGCGGGTCTAGGAAATTTACATATGTGTGGCACAATTTTTTTTTATAGTAAGTTCTAATCTAAAACCAATAAGCACGATACTAAATACTACTGATGTAAAAGATCATAGTTACACTATAAACTTATCTCTTTTAAATGGGCTAAGCCAAAAAAAGTTAGGCTCATCACAGGTTACTAAAGTACTTTTTAGCTACAATTTCAAAAGCACAATCCCACAAATATTGCACTTTTGGACAACAAAAGAGACACGAACACCAAGTAAATCAAAAGACATAAGTATTAAATATTCATATTCATCTTCTGCTTCCTGTTTTCTTCCTTTTTTCTTCTTCAAAACTCATAAACCCAGTTCTTCCTCAAGGTTTTGTGCTCGTTTTTGCTCATTTTGTGCACATCTAACTTCAAACTATGTGTGGCACTTTATAAAAATCAGCAACTTCTAAAAAATTACACTTAGTCGGCTAGATCTATGTGTGGCACGTGCTATATTATAGCCACCACATAGATCCGACCCTGACTGTAACCTTCCTGTTACGGTTTTAACTTCTTGGACACCAACTAACCCCGCAAGACGCTTCATTGTGTGTCCCAATCGACATGTGAGTACCCTAAATCTAAATGCAATTTAATTTTGCAATGGTATTGATTATGTTAATATTTTTGATCCATAGACCGAATACAATCAAGTGTGGTTTATAGGATTGGTTTGATGTTGAAGTGGATGATTGGTACCGTCAACAATTGATTGAGATGTATTATCTCCTCAATCCTAATCAAAGGAATGCTCTTCAGATTGAGAATACCCGCGAAGAAAGGATACTGGATCTACATGAAGACCTAAACCATGCTCAGACCCGTTTGACTTTTTGGAAGTCAACAAATTTTGTGCTTTTGGTGGTTGTCGTGATGATGTTTCTAGGAATGAACTAGTACTCTATTGCCATGTATTTGTATTGTAGGCATAATCTATGAACTAGTACTCTATTTTGATGTAACATGTTGATGGTTCTAATGAATAAGAGGCTTTTCTATGATAGTCATTTGCAGTCCTATATGTAATTGTTACCAACACTAAAAACATGCCCATGTCATTTGCAGTCATTGTTACCAATACTAAAAAAAAGGCTCAAGTCATTTACAGTCATTGTACCAAGACTAAAAATATGCCCATGTCATTTGCAGTCATTTTTACCAAGACTAAAAAAGAGGCTCAAGTCATTTACAGTCATTGGTACCAAGACCAAAAACTAAGACAATAACAACTGTATTTGTAGTCTATACTAATTGCAGGCAACTGGAGACAAGTGAATAGAAATAACTGAAGACAAGTGAATATAAATAAAACAGTCTTGACATTAAAGCCATTAGGCATGTGAATGTGGGGGACAAGCCCCATGTTTTTTGGTTCCAAAACAAAATAAACCACATGCCATCACATGCTGCACATACACCCATAACAAAAGACATGTTTGTATAGGCAAATGCCACAATCTAGGATACTTAATTATTACAGACAGCTAATTAAAAAGAAAAAGCAGAGTCTGGTGTTGATCCTTCTCCATTTGGTCCAAATCCAGTGTTCTTCTTTAGCTGCTGCTTGTAGATCCTCTCAGATCTCCCCCTGTTTTTGTGATAAATCCTGAATGGTCGTGATTCACTTGCACTTGGTTCAAGTTGCTTTATTTTCCTACCCCTGGTCATTTTTGGAGGTACTGGTGTTGCAGTATTATCAGATCCATTGCCTATAGCATTTGGCGTGGTATCCATGACTACAACAGACTCTTGTGTTGCACATTTTCATTCACACTTTGAAGGTTAGTACTCACACTTTTATCTGGTGTCATCACATCACCAATGTACCATGGTTGGCTCAGCTCAAACCTTTCTTCTTCTCTTATCCAATCTTCATCTTGTTTCTAAAATCTTGCTTCTTCCTCAAGAGTCATTCTCAAAGCTTCTGCATCAAACTCATCTTGCAAAGCTTTTGTAGTAACATTCATCTTTTCTTCTTCTTCAAATAGCAAATGTTCCATATACTCATGCTCCATACATTCCCTAATATCAGCCTCATCCATTTCCTACAAAAATGATAAGATCAACACAAGTTACCTATAAATATATTCATGCCCTACCTATCAACACAAGTTACCTAAAATCTTACAAAAGAGTTTACCTGTTCATCAATTAGATTCATGCCCCTACCTCTTCAAACCCTTCCCCTACCTCTTCCCCTCATTCTAGCACCCCTTCCAGCACCCCTTCTAGCACCCCTTCCAACACCCCTACCTCTTCCCCTCCTTCCAGCATCCCTTCCAGCACCCCTTCCAACACCCATAGGCTCACCTACTCCAACATTTGTAACATCTATTCCATTTGCTGCCTCACCTCTGCCACCACTTGCCTCACCACCACTTGCTGCCTCACCTTTGCCACCACTTGCTGTCTCACCTCTTCCACCACTTGCCTCACCTCTGCCACCACTTGCCTCGCCTCTCCCACCTCTTCCCCTAGAACCTCTTCAACCACCTCTGTTAGATGCAAAATGACTATACTCCTCTTCTCTTCTTCTACCAGCTGGTTTGTTAACTGTTGGTGGTTTTGGTACATGATCTTTATCACAGCCCCTCTTGTTATGTCCTTTCTCATAACAATTAGTACATGTCATCTGTCTTCCAACCCTACTTACCTGTGTATTATTGTTTTCACCAACAGCCTTCACCCTTTGTTTCTTTGGCCTTCCAGGCATCCTTTTCACAATGGGTGACAAGAGAGGTTGTTTGTGTACCCTTTTCCACATGTTACTACCATATATAGGTCTAATATTAAACTGGTAAGCCTCAAACCATTTCTCTTAGCTGTACCAGTGATCCACTCCCTCCTCTGGCTCTTTATTTAAAAACAAATAAGCACAAACGACATGAACACAGGGAATACCTGATAACTCCCACAACCTACATATACACTTCTTGAGATGGATGTTTACACCATAACTTTCATCACCCCTCCTAACTTCAAGCTCCTGAAAACCACTTTGTGCCACTGTCCATAACCTATATTTGTAAAAGAAAACTTTTAGATACAATCCTACTCATAGTAATGGAAGTAATAAAAATGGTTATTTACCTTTGTTCTTCTATTAAAATTGATAATCTTTTCTTCACAGCAGGTGTGATTGTGTCTTCCAAGTTCATTGCTTTGTGGTACATATGAACTAGTCTTTGCATGACATACAGTCTGATGTCCTCCAGCATAGTAATGATGGGCTTTGTTCTTTGAAAAAGTATAGCTTTGTTGAAACTTTATGCTATACCATTTTCAAATGAAGGACATTTGGAATTTAAGTCAAAAAAGGCTCTACACCATGTGTTGGGATTCCTCTGCACAAGATAGTTATATGCCTCTTCATTTACTCTTTTCAATTGATCCATCTTGTTGTAGAAGTGTTGTTCCACAGTTGTTGAAGCTGCACTCCAAAACAGCCTTTGTAAGTGCCCACTAAACTTCCTTTTGAAGTTTGCAAAAACCTGTCTGGTACATTTCCTCTGTTCAACATTGGGTAGCCAATCAGACACAACATCTAGCAAACCCTGTATAAGGAAAAGCTTTATATTAGTAACAAGTACCTTGTGGAAACAAGTCAAAAATTATATTTAAAAAGATAAAGGAAACAAGTACCTTGTGTGAGTCAGATATTACTGTTATTCCATTCCCATGTAGTAACTGCAAATCTTCATGTAACGGAGATAAAAACCAATCCCAATTCACATAATTTTCCACATTGACTACTGCCCAAGAAATTGGGTACATCTGGTTATTAGCATCTCTGTCAATAGTTGTGAGCAACTCTCCCCTACAAGTGTGTTTTAGAAAGCAGCCATCTAAACCAATTACCCTTCTACAACCTGCTTTCCAACCATCTGCAACCCCCTTAAAACAAACGGACATTCTTAAAAAGTATGTATTACCATGTTCTGTTTCCTCCTCATCTACTACACAAGTTGAACCTGGATTTGTGTCTAAAAGATCCTGCTGATAGTCCCACAACCTCCCATAATGATCAATCAACCCCCCTTCAAAGTCAAATAAATATCTCTGCTTATCGAACAAACTTGGTTAGCTACTAAGTAGCTAACGCTTTTTGGGTTAGCTAATTTATGGTTTGTAAAACCTAGTAGAGTACTCGTATATTTCTCATTGAATATATTAAAGCTTTTCATTGTTAATCATTGTTCTTGTACTGAGTATTATTTTCCGCATAGTACTTAGTCTATTTATTCAATACAAAGTTTCTGTTTAGTTCGGATTTATCTTTGCCAACACTACCTTACAATGCTAACACTACTTTACAAGCAAAGGAAATTCGATCTGAGTTTGGGATCAATAGATTTGAAAACCCTACTAGGGTTTCACCTAGTATAAAAGGAACCTCATGGTTCCTTCAAAGGTACGATTTTATACGATCTAAAACCCTAACCAATTACTCAATCGATCTGATTACTTACTCTCACGTCGGAGGTTAATCGTGTGAGACAATCCTACGGTAAGCTTAACGGTGTTTTCTCACTACGCATGATACTCAAATAAGTTCACTTTGTGAAAGAGTCGGGGCCTTCAATATCTAAATTATCTCTAATTTAGATCATTAAGGTGCAATCCAACTTTTATATCAACAGTTACTCATAATTTTTTAATGTTTCTGCATGTTCTTATGCTTAAATACAATACTATAACTATTTGATTTAAGTTTATTTACATAAAAAAAGACTAATTTCTATTTTTCATCTTCATCTGATCAAATGAAAAAGATTAAACCTAACAAATTTAGAAACTCATTTCATCTTTTTTTAATATTAATAATTTTTAAACCGTTAATTGAGTGCAAAATATATATTATCACGATGAAAATTTAATTATTTTTTTATAGATCGACATTTGATATACGTTCGACAATTTCTTTTTTCACTTTTTTACGGTTTTTCGTTGTTGAAACTTTGTGTTAAATCACATACGGTTTTATTACATATTATATGTGATTTTACGATAATATCATATATGATAATATTATTATATTTAACTTAGTGTCTAATCACGTGTGATTTTCAGGCTACTCACAACGCTAACTAGGTGGCGACCTAGTTTTTCAGTTTTCTCTCTCCGACGACCTACTGCGACCTATTTGCCACAACCCGGCGACCTAGTGCGACCTAGTTGAAAAAAATAATATTTTTTAACACATTAAATTTCATAAAAAACCATTACATTTATCTTAAAAAAAACATTTCATAATTATACAAATTTAAAAAAATATTACAATAAACTTAAAAAATTAAGCATTAAAACTAATTTATTGATTGCGATTCTTCCAAATGTGTTCCACTAGATCCGCTTTTAGGTTGAGATGTAGATGTGGGTCGATTATTTGCTGAGTAATTTGTAGACTTTCTTCATGCGTATTCACCGGATCGTTATCAGCATGTTCTTCTAGTTGATGATAAATGGGTGATATCGCCGTCCCCTTTGTTTAATTATCATATTGTGTAATATGATACACGTGTACATTATGTCCGATAGTCGACATTTTGATAATCCTCGGGCCGGGAAATCAATCATCCTCCATTTTGTTTTCAAGACACCGAAGGCTCGCTCAACATCTTTTCTTGCTGCTTCGTGCTTCGTTTTATACAATATTCATTTGTGATCATTTGTCGGTGGATCTATTATAGACTTAATAAGAAGCGACCATTGCGGATATATCCCATCAGTAAGATAGTATCCCCGACGATAATGCACGTCGTTAGCCATGAATCCCAGTTCAGGTGCTTTCCCCGATTTAAGATCATTGAAAATAGGGGACTGACGTAAAACATTCACGTCGTTATTCATCTCAGCTACACCAAAGAATGCATGCCAAATCCATAAGTATTGAGACGCAACCGCCTCCAATAAAATGAATGGTGTTGACCCTTGATCACGCCTACTAAATTGAGCTTTGTAAGCAATGGGGCAATTCTCTCACGACCAATGTGTACAATCGATACTTCCTAGCATCCCAGGAAACCCGCATGCTTTTACCATGAATAATACCCTTATGATCGTACGTACATGATTAGAACTTTCCTTTTATAGCATGTTTATGTTTCACGAACAAGATTTATAAGTATTACGTACGTGTTATAACACGATAAGTATTTAATACGTATTAAGACATGATAGTTATTTCAAGAATAATTATAATCACGAACATACGAACATGAAATCATGAACGTAAATAATCACGAGCTTAGTATTACGTATTTATGTATATTTATTACGATCATGAATAAATATAATAAGACACGAACGATAACTATTTAAATCATGTAAACACGAACACGAGAACATGAATAATATTAGACACGAGAAAACTATGGGTTACCCTTGTGGGCCCCATCCTTACCCGCGGCTAGACACAAGGACAAGGGCCAAGCCCATTTGATTTTTACTAAACAAGAAATAAGGGAAAGATTATTTTCATAATAACAAAATATTAGAAAAGATCAAAACCCTAAAAATCTTTCTTTTCTCTTGTTCTTTGGCCGCCGGGTACAAACACACACCAAAGGGGTGTTGGTTGATTTTGGTGATTGATTTATTGCAAGGTTGTTAGTGTGTTCGTTCTCCTTTGATTTACGTAATCGGTAAATCCTTAAACCCTTTTTCTTTATGTTTTTATTTAATCAAGAACACATGAAATCATGAATGGTATAAAAACAAGTAATTACATGTTAATAAAATCATGGGGGTAAAATTAATTTGGGTTTAAGGGGTGTTTGTTTTTGGCCGACGCATAGAACCGAGACCAAGGGGGTCTCGCTTGTTTTGTTTCACACCAACCGAGACCTCAAGGTCTCGGTGTGTGTTGTTGGTCTCGGCCGCAGGAACAAAGGGAACCTCCGACCTTGGTCGGGGTGTGTTTGGTGTTTGGTGGGTCTCGGCTAAGAACAAGAACCACCACCAGCTTATGCCGGTGGCTAAATAAGGAAAGCAGGGGGAACCCAAGCCGCGACAGCAAGGGGAACCACCGGCTAGCCGGTGGGAACTTTTGCTAGCCGGCGGCTAGCCAAGACCAAGGGTCCGTTTGGTTGGCAGGTTCATGGGTTAAACCGGTCCGGTTCACAACATGTTTAGATTAAACACGGGTTCGGTTCATGGGTTATTTTTGCAAGTTAATTACTTTACAAGGTTAATTATTTTAACAATATTAAATTAAATTAATTAAAACATGTACATGATTAATTTAATTTATGCATGACTTAGGTTATTAATATTATTATTAATACATGAATTTTAACCTAAGTAATTACCATTTTATTTAGACTATATAATTAATTAATTATTAAAATCATGACTTATAATTAATTAATTTACATGACTTAGGTTATACTATTGATAGATAATAATACATGTTTTAACCTAAGTATTTTTTTACCTTTATTTGATTAAATCATGTTATATTTAATTAAATACTTTAACCTATAGTTTATTTAATTTACATGAAATAATTAATAAACTATACTATTTAACTACATGACTTAGAATATTAATCAGTAAACACTTAAGCTTATATAATTAGCTTAATAATCCAGCTTATTTCTATTTATGGAAACTTTCTATTTTTAGAAACTTATTTAATTAAGGCAGCTAATCTATTTATGGAAACTTTTTATTTTTAGAAACTTATCTATTTTAAGCAGTAAATCTATTTTTGGAAACTTTCTATTTTTGGAAACTTTCTATTTTAGGAAACCTGCTATTTTTAGAAAGTTACTTATTATTACACAACAAGTATAATAATACAAGAAATACAAGAAATACTTAATCAGAATAGACAGAATACATGATAAACACAGTATAAAGCTTTAATCAGTAAAACATGACATGAACATATAAAACAAGCTAAGACATGATATAAAACCAGTTACGTACTCAGTAATAAGATACTTATACACATATGTATTTATGTAGCATTAGTGATACCGAAGTATGACTCTATTCCGTTCGTCTTCTTCGTTCACTGGACACAAGGTACGGATTCTCCGTCCTTTCAATATGGACATTCTTCCTTATTAGGATTTCCCGTATGCAGCGAACTGTTTTTCCCAGTATATGTTTTATATGTTGTTGAATTGCTTATGTTTAATTAGATACCTAAAGCCATATACATGCATGACCAGTTTCACCTAGTTATGGAGGTACCATAACCATAATACTGGAGGCACCAGTGTTATGACTCCACCACGACGGAGTGATAGCTCGTGGCGTCCCTTCAGCTTTTGGCCATATTATTATTATTATCATGTGGGGCGTATGGGTGCATCCTAGTTTACATGTTTTCAACAGATTATTCAGGTGAATGTGGTGTGTGCCTTGCATCCTTCACAAGCAGCTGATCCCTCCTACCCAAACCAGTATATTAAATTAGAGGCAGCCCCTCTAATTTGCATGACGAGGTCACCCCTCCAAGTATTCATGCACGTTGATATTTCATGACCTATATTGGCTAATGGTAAATATGTTAAACAGTTTTTACAAGATAAACATAAGGCTTTTCAAAATATAAAACCAGTTTTAATAAGACATGCCAGGTTATTCAGGACTTAGTCTTTTCCGCTGCTCTATGCTTATATGCTTATGTTATTCATGCTTTATTGTATATCCGTGCACTGAGCGTTATGCTCAGCCGTTTTCCTTTTTCATGTTCCCAAAACGGCAGGTACTCAGGGACGCTCGTAGACTTTAAGCGTACGTGCATATGGATTGGAAGCTTCCTAGCCTTCTTTACTTTGTACATTTCTTTATACTTTGATACTCATTTTCATGGACATTGTTTAGTCCTTTTCATTTACAGTACTTATGTTTGTGTGTGATGAGTTCTACTTTTGGGGTACCGATGTTTGATTCCGGTATTTCCTTTATGGTCATGTGATGTTTTATACATTTATCCTTGTATGCTTTGATGACACGCCATAATCACGCGTGACATTTCATTTTTTACACAAGTAATCTGTACCATATAATTGCATTATGCCGGTACAAAATCGTCGAAGATACTCTCGGGCTGTTGTCGCACCCATTTGCAAATATTCGTCTAGAGCATCAGGCACGGCTCCGTACGCCAATTGACGAACAACGGATGTGCACTTCAGCAAGGGCGAAAGACATACTCGATTCACAGCATCCGTTGAGTTTCGAAAATAAGAATAGTTATTTTTCAAATCGTCAACAATTTGTAAGAACAAAGCTCGATCCATTCGGAATCTTTCACGAAATGTCTCTGCAACATATTGCGGTCCTTCAGTAAAATAAGCATCCACTAGACGATTATGTGTACCCTGATAATCTCTATATATATAAGCCCGTTTTTTGGGGAGTGATGCTTCATAAGCCTCTTCACAAGCTTGCGTAAAAGCCTCTAACTCACTTGTAACTTCCTCTTCGTCGTCGGAAGAGTCGACAAAAAATTAATTCATAAGACATTTTAGTTTGGAGGATTGTGTGTTAATTTTGTGTGAAAAAATGATAATGAGATAGGGTATTTACAGAAAAAGTTTAAATTAAGTTTTTTGTTTTAAAAAATACTCCAACGGATACAATAGCCAACGCCCATTTTTTTTCAAATCGAGTGTGTGTAGAGTATATTGGCCAGCGACTGGGTCTGGCGACCGAATCGCCGCAACGCAGCCGCGACCGACTGGCGACCGAAAAAATCAGGGAGCGTTGTGGGTAGCCTGATAGATGTTTAAACGATGAAGAAAATAGAAAAAATAAGACTAAAAACATAGAAAAACAAAAAAAGATTTGCCAAAAAATATATAAAAGTGTTCATTATAAAAAAATTAATCAAATGTTGAATGGGAATTGGTTTTTATACATTTCATAATTAAAAAATTAACAATTATGATTCTTAAGTATATCATGCTTAACATACTTACTAATTAATATATATCATATTAAAATTTACTTATCTTAATTATATGTGTTATAATCATGCATTTATAGAAATAAGTAGTTTAATTTGGAAATATTTGTAATTATGAAAGATTAAAAAACACTTTATGGATGCTTGGATGTTTGTTAGCAAAATCCTATATAAAGTATTAAAAAGATTTTAACCTTAGCTATTTTTTTAGATGAAATAATAAGGACGAGTCTTCTGATATTTTAGAAAATTATTTTAGAAAATGAGATGAAAGCTGTTTTTTGTATACATTAGGGGTGAGCATAAAACCGAAAAACCGAAAAACCGAAAAAAAACCCGTCCCATTTCAAAAACCGAAGGGATGGTTTTCATATTTTTGAAAACCGAATGTTTGCGGCGGTTTTTGGTTGCATGTATAAAACCGAACTGAAAAACCCACCCCGCCCCACTTAGGTCTTCAAAATTAATATATTTTTTTATATTTTTAGATACTTCTACTTGTGATATTTCTAATATATTTAGTTGTTTTTTTAAATATACACATTTGTAAAACATATTAAAGTAATTGATCATAATTTTTTTTCACCTAAATTTTGTTAGATTTGTGATTCCTAAACACGAGTTTTCATTATGATTTTTAGTTTTTTTATAATTTGATGGTAGCTAAAGTTGCTATTATTGTAGTGTACTCCCTCCGTCATAATTTATTAGTCCCGTATTGACTTTTGAAGTCTTTTCTACTAAACTTTGACTTTAAATTATTATTCTTGTGTTATGTAGTATTTGATGAAAATTATATCAAATGAAAATACATCTAAAACTCAATCCATACATATATTTTGCATCAAGTATTATATAACACAACGACATTAATTTAAAGTCAAAGTTTAGTATAAAAGACTTCAAAAGTCAATAGGGGACTAATAAATTGGGACGAAGGGAGTATATAATTGATTGAAACTATTATATTTGGTTGCAGCTTGCAATTATGATTAGTTTAATTTGTGTCGAAAGTGATTGACTATTAATGTGGTTTTTGTAAATAGAAAACGACCCAATGCGTAAAATGAAAGGAGAAAAAAAACTGAAATAAAAACCGAAACCGAACCGATACAATGAAAAAAACCGAAAATTCGAAACCGAAAAAATCGAATTCAAATGGTTTGCAATATGTAAAAACCGAAGTTTACGGTTTGATTTTTAGTTTTAGCACTAAACCGCCCCAAACCGGCTCATGCTCACCCCTACTATACATGTTATTTCTCCGCGTATAGCTTTATGAAATAGTGAAAGTGCCAAACCGATAAAGTATGATTCTTATGTCACAAAAGAAAAGTGACCCACCAATTGAGGTTGGCACAGTTGGTCAAGGCACTGTGCTCCTTAAACAAAGGTCTTGGGTTCAAGCCTTAGGAATGGAAAAAATCTCATTTGGGAGGGATACTACCCATCGAGGTACCGAGCAAACTCCCGCGGGAGATTAGTCCACTCGTCCTAAGGGCGGTGGGAACTCCTCCTAGTAGACTTAAAAAAAAAAAAAAAAAAAAAAAAATAGAGTGACCCTTGACTAACAAGTAAAGTAACAACTTACAAATTTTAAATTGTAAAGAAAAGTTGTATGACCAAAGATTTAATTCTCTTGCCACTAAAAAAAGATTCGGATAACAAACTTAAGAGTCATGTTTTAAAACCCGGGTTTTTAATTGACTCTCGATTTACAGGTTAATTGGTTCAATATCTATAACATTATAAAAAATGTACGTAAAAATAATTAACTTATAATTACAATTTATAATAAACTATAATAAAATAATATTAATTAATGTTTTAAGTTAGTTTTAACTTAATTTTAATTAACAATACTTATTATCACTATGATTTGTCTTTAAAACTTAAAAATATATATTGAAAAAACTGTTTGAAATATATTTTTTTAAAAATTATGACCTAGCTAGGTTATTAAACCGGATCAACGAAAACCGACTGTTTTATCCGGTTCTAAAACAAAAACCCGGCCATATTTGAACCGGTCTCCAAGCCTGTTCACGAATCAACCTGTTTAACCATTCAGATCAATCCGATTTTTGAAACATTGCTTAAGAGAACAATAAAATATTCTTTCATGCTACATATGTATTTGTCATGAAAAGATCTAATACCATTTTTTCATGTCTCATAAACACAAAATGAAACTTCATTGTATCTGAAATTAAACATAAATTATGTAATAGTGAATTTGTTTGAAAATGAAAATGTTAAGACATTTTTAATATAACATAAGTCTTTCAGTAATAAATTAACATAAAGAATTATAATAATAATTATAATTTTTAAAATTAGCTCTTTTTTTTTTTTAAATAATTACATGATTATTTTCTACCAAAAGTGTAAGTTAAAACATTATCCGTATTCTAAACCATGCTAAAAGATTTGAATCGACAAAAACCAAAACCGATCTGAGTTGAATAAATAATACGGAGTATTTCTCAATTAAGAACCGAACCGAATATCCGCAATGTAAATCGAAACATAAACTGAATAGGCCGGTTCGGTTTGATTTAGATAGTTCAATCCGAATAAAGACTGTTTAGATTCGAACCAAACCGAACTATCAAACTGAAATAAATATATAAAACCGAAAATGAAACCTAACAAACTCGGCTGAATTCGGTTCAATCTCGTCTGGTCGGTTTATCGGACCGGTTCGGTTTTCGGTTCACTTTTTCATTTAAAATATTTATTAAAAAAAAAAAAAAACCTTAAAGAAAAGTTGTTCTTGTTCATCATATTCCAGATTCCTTTCTTCCATCTTTTTATAATTTCAATTCCAATCGCATCTCTTCTTTTTTCAACACAAAATCAAACACCCATTAATCAAATCAACCTACTTTTCATCTGGTAAGTAAGACCCTTTAATTCACTTTTTAATCATCAAGTTTTGTTTTTTAACTGTTTTTATGCTGATTTGATCAATACCCATGTCATGAATTTGTGTTTTTTTTTTAGTTTCTATTGTAAAGATTTGAACTTTTGTATTGTGATTCACTTATGTTCTTGTTTTTAATGATGCTGCTATGTTTAGTTGCTTGCATTTAATGAGTTATTAATATTGGATAATTCTTACTTATTTCGGTTTGATCGAGAAATTGCGACTTGCGTGTTAGCGGTTAGAGCATCTAGTGACTTGTTTCGCAATGCAACAATGCGTGTCCAAAATTATGTTGGGAAAGCCTTAGAAACTTAGGAAAAAATAAAGATAGATCAAGACTCCGAGTTGATTGTGTTTATAATGGTAACGGTTCAAATAAACGAGTTTGAATACTTGCATCCTTTAGGTTTCATCTTCATCATCAATTTTCAGTTTTTATCATAAAGTTTTCATTTATAAGTGTTTTTATGCTGATTGGAATATTGGATCAATACCCATGTCATGAAATTGTGTTTTTTTTTAGTTTCTATCGTAAAGATTTGAACTGTTGTATTGTGATTGTCTTATGTTATTGTTTTTAATGATGCTGCTATGTTTTTAGTTACTTGCATTAAAGTAGTACTAGATGATTAATGTTGGAAATTTTTACTTATCTTGGTTTGATCGAGAAAATTTTCTTACATTTAAGCGGTTTGAACATCTAGTGAGTTGTTTCGCAATGCTACAATGTGTGTCAAATAGGGATAAGTCATAGAATAGCAACCAACTTTCTTCATTGTCTCGTTTTGGTACGTGAACTTTAAAAAAGATGTGTAATAGCAATGAACTTTCATAAGTGTTCCGGTATGCGCGTTTTGATGACGTGTGTCACGTTATTAATGGTGGCACGTGTCAGACTTTTTCAGGTATGACACTGACACGTCATCAAAATGTGCAGATCGGAACACTTTTGTTTCTAAAGATTTGAACTTTTGTATTGTTATTGTTTTTAATGATGTTGCTATGTTTAATGAATGGTGATTTTAGTTGCTTGCATTTAATGAATGATTAATGTTGGATCATTCTTACTTATTCTGGTTTGATCGAGAAATTATGACTTGCGTGTTAGCGGTTAGAGCATCTAGTGACTTTTTTCGCAATGCAACAATGCGTGTCAAAAAATACGTTAGGGAACACTTCTGATCTGACTCCACTCTTAGGCTGCGCGGAATGGTGGATATACTCACGAGTTAGTTTCCAAAACACCCACTATGACTCACGTGTGACTTACCACTTTTGAGGAGAAAATGGTGAGCCACTCACCACCGGTGAGTGGTAAAGTTTTATTATTTTTTATATGGTTTGTGAGTGTGTGGGGTTATTTAGTAGGGTATATTTTGTATAAAGTATTAAAGTGGGTATTTTAAAGTTTATGGTGACCTCAACGGTTGAATGGTGAGTTTGAGTGAGTTGGGAGAAAAGCGCTGAGGTGGATGGTGAGTGAGTAGCTACCACTCCCTCCAGCCTTAACAAGCCTTAGTGATTTAATTTAATCGAGAATAAAGACATAAAGTAATATCAGGACACTTAAAACGATACTTTTCTGTAGAATTCTTATCTGACTTTACTCTTAACAAGCCTTAGTGATTTCATTAAGTCGAGGATAAAACAATTAGGAACACTTAAAACAATCCTCTTAACAAGCCTTAGTGATGTCATGAAATTGTCTTCTTTTTTAGTTTCTATCAATTTTGGTTCGTTTAAATTTCACTTATGATCATAAAGATTTGGACTTTTGTATGATTGACTTATGTTGTTGTTTTTAATGATGCTACTATGTTTTATGAATGGTGATTCTAGTTACTTGCATTAAAGTAGTAGATGATTAACGTTGGACAATTCTTACTTATTTTGGTTTGATCGAGAAATTGTGACTTGCGTATTAGCGGTTAGAGCATCTAGTGACTTGTTTCGTAATGCAACGAACTTTCTTCATTGTCTCGTTTTGGTACGTGAACTTAAAAAAAGATGTTTAATAGCAGCGAACTTTAATAAGTGTTCCAGTATGCACATTTTGATGACGTGTTATAAATGGTGAATGTGTCAGACTTTAGGTATGACACGTTTTCAAAATGTGCAGATCGAAAGACTTTTGAAAGTTCTATGACACATCTTTTTTAAAGTTCACGTACCAAAACGAGACAATGAAGAAAGTTCGTTGCTGTTGTATGACTTAACCCGTGTCAGAGAATATGTTGGGAACAATTCTGATCTGACTCCATTCTTAACAAGCCTTAGTGATTTCATTAAATCGAGGATAAAGCAATCAGGAACACTTAAAACAATCCTTTTGTGTAGAAAAATGTTAGAATTTTTTTTACAAGCTGTTGCGTTTTCATTTAAAGTTGGGAGCTTTTCAAATATGGGGCTGAATTATATTCCCACGGCAAACGTTTGATTTTGTTCTGGAATAGACGGAAACTTGAAAAGCTAAGAAATACTTAATGAAGCATTAAAAGCCTTACAAACTTAGGAAGATAGATCATAACTCCAAGTTGGTTGTGTTTATGATGGTAATGGTTCAAATAAACGAGTTGCATCCATCAAGTTTCAATTTTCTCCATGGGCTGATTAAGCGAGTCCACTTAGTACTACGGCTTTACTGTGAGCTGCTTTAGCTTCCATTTGGCTAATTGAAAAATATGTTTGTTTTGTACGAACTGAAATACTGGGATGAAAAGGCTCAATGCTCTGCATCACTTCTATATATTTTTACTACTACTAAAGAATTGAAATGCTCGTTTACTAATAAATAAATTAGTATTTTCTAATATTCTTGTAGTGGGATAGTTAGAGATTTTTATTCTACGAAGGATTGAAAGGACCCTTTAGTTGCAAAACATCTGTGAGTATTACCAGATATGATATGAAGATGCTGTTTATAGTCCAGAAAGGGCTGTTTCACATTGCATATTGAAAAGGATTATTTACTTTATGTGTTTCAAGTTGTAGACCGCCAGTTTTTTAGTGTTTAGGTATGGTGAAACTGAAATTCGATTATTAGTGAGTCAAATATTTTGGAAGGTCGGTTCAGGAGTAGCTCTAAAGAAATTGATTCTCGTTGTTAGGGGATAAAATTGCATTTGGAATAATCAAACAATCAAAAATTTTCATACACTCCAACTTGGATATTAGATATTGGATATCTTCTGCTGCCGGTTTTGTTCCATTTAAATAAATTATCTTATTCGGATTATCCATGGCACATGATCACTTTGGTACGAAATGCCAAACATTCCATAAACCATGCTTATAACTTAATTTTACACATACGTTTTATCTTTTGATGCACTTGGTTTAAAGCAATTGCTAACATGGAATGCTATCTACCAGTTTCAGTGACTGCTGCATGGCTTCTAGTGGTTAAACGACCTAAATGGAAGGAGATAACTTTTGGTGTTAAACTATTAATGCCTTACGACCCGATGATGAACTTGAGAGGACACCGTCCATCCATATCTTATAGGCCTATACAGCCCTCTGATTTAGAAGTTCTTGTAAAAATCCATGGCGATCTTTTTCCTATCAGGTTTGGATATCCTTTTGTTTTTATTTAATAAAGTTTGATGTTTATATGAAATTAAGAATACGTTGGTAAATGAGAAGCTTTATGTGATTATATTTAGGTATGAAATTGAATTCTTCCACAATGTTGTCCATGGTCGGGATATAGTTTCTTGGGGAGCAGTTGACCGCAATCGTCCCAACGGTCAAAGTGATGAAATTATTGGATTTGTTACTGCACGAATTGTTATGGCAAAAGAAAGTGAGGTGATTTCTCATTATGGTATCTTGCTATAACTAATAGCTTATCTTCCTAATGCCATTAGTAATTTAATTTAAGTTTTTGCCATTTATTTTGGGAAAAAGTTTGTTTTTTTAGTATCCCCATTATCTACTCACAGTGCAACCAAATTAGCGGCCTACGATACATCAGAAATTCAGATTTTTAACTTATTAAACAACATCCCACTTCCCCCATACCCTGCTCCTGGCGGGATTGGGTATCGTTGTTGTTGTTGTTGTATGGAAACAAAAGGTTAACATATAATGATAAGAAATAGTATATATTTCGGTGATCTGTTTTGGTGGGTACATTACCTAGAACTGGTGAGCTAATATTTTTCAAGTGGTACTGTCTATAATCGGTCAAATATTGCTGCAGTTTCAACTCGTTTCCTTACAAATGGGTCTGATTCAAGTTATATTATATATCTAACCGGTCAAAAGGTAAAACCAACAAAAAAAAATTACGTATCTAAATGGGATACAGATCGAATGAGCCGTACGTCACCCAACGTGTACTCAATGCCTAAAACCTCCTAGATCGAGTTTATTCAAATAAATCAAGATGCTATTGGTATAATTTGGTTTTTTAATCCAATTGAGACAAAAAGTTGTTTTTAAAAGTAATATTTTTTAAGGCAAAAGTATTCTGAGTCCTACCTGACACATCTCGACCCGTACTACACTGTTAATCTTTTTTACCCCTACCCAACCCACCCATTTTCTAAATGACACAAGTACACTAATTTATCCCGTTCATCGCAGATAGAAGATATGCTCAGATTTGACAAATCACGATCAGACCAGGCTCTAGTTTATATTCTGACATTAGGCGTGGTAGAGTCTTATAGAAATGTTGGTATAGGTAAAACATTCATTCCTCTAATTATTTGACATTTATATTTGACGATTGTTTTATTTATCAATATTTGACGATTGTTTTGGTCAATATAAAACTTGCTAATGTTGAATTTTCAGCGACTTCACTCATCCGAGAGGTGATCAAGTATGGCTCAAGTATGCCACATTGCCGAGCAGTGTACCTGCATGTAATATCCTACAACAATTCCGCTATACATTTGTACCAGAAAATGTCGTTCCTCTGTGTAAGGAGGCTGCAGGCCTTTTATTTTATTAACGGCCAACATTATGATGCATACTTGTTCATTTATTATGTGAACGGTGGTCGATCTCCATGTTCACCTTTGTAAGTATCATTTCTTCACTCGTATTATATTTGAACTTCAGGACTATTTTATGACAAAATAAGTTTACTCATCTATCTGTTTGACAGTAATAATGCAAAATTTATTCAGAGAACGTATAGTCCTTGCGTCCTGACTCAACACATAGGTTAATACACGTGTCTTATTGTTAGTCAAATGTCTAAAATAACCTGCGGTGAGGATAATATAATAGATTCTTGTTGACCACATTTGTACCATTCAATTATTTTGTAATGTTGACTATTTGTAGAATTAGATACTACTATCCTATGTTTTTGAAGAAAGAAAACAAGTGTTAGCTGAAGTTTGTGATTTAAGAAATTAAGCTTTTATCCACGACCAAAGTTGTGGCTAAAAGCCCCGATTCTTGTAGTGTATATATCATAATAATACGAACGTAGTTTTTCATTTGTCTAGTTTTACTGTTCCCGTTGCACTTTTTTTCCTACTTATATTGTATAGTACATATTAATAAATCCAAGATCTTTATACGTTAATCTAACATTTATAAATTGAACGCATTTTCTTAGCTGAAGTGTTATACATTTTCCTTACAGTTATATTAACGTTTTTGGTTACAAAACTAACAAATCTGTCTTTAATTACTCAGATCTCCAAAAAAGTAAAAGTTCCAAGACAAACGAAATATTACACTAGTCTCTTATGCCAAAAAAAAGACACTTGCATTTATGACATCATTCATCATGTGCTTAAACCTATGCAGAGAGCTTGTTACGCTACTGATGACGTATATGAGGAGAGGATTAAAGTTAGTATCCGCAAGAGTATGGAAGAAGGGCGAGAAAAGCCCAAAACGCTTCAAATATAGAGACAAAGGTCAGCTTCTACCGATGACACAAAGCAAGAGAAGCATCACAATTGAGGGATCGGAGAGTGATCATGTATAAAATTTACTGACTTCTAAAACATAAGAGGCCATAAATTTCCATTTCCACCCGCTCCTCGATGTTGTTTTTTTTTTCATCTTAGTTTGGTTTGAATAATCTTTTACTACTACATGTTATAGTAGCTGAAATCTGAACATTGGGGATTGATGTCTGTAAAATTTCTCAGTTGGGTGTTTTCGAGCTTCTGCAATTGTAAAGTGACAAAAGAGAAATGACTCCATGATTTCAGTTGTTTGTAATTGTATCATGGATTACATAAATACATTGATAGAAATATCTTATAGAGGTTGTATAATGAAGAAAATTCGGCCCCAAGAGTGGGTTGCCTTTCTATTTTACCGTGCGACTTTTTATTACCATATACTTGGTTTGGCATCTGGTTCTTAGGTAGAGATGCACTCTTGCATGGAGCTCGGTACTGGGCTGGGTTGACCTAAAAGATCTCAGTTCTTTTTAGGCATCTCGAGTCGAACATTTGCCAATCTGGGTTAGGATTGGTCCAGGCTTAGTCACGCCATCACCTAGGCGCAAATGTCCGATCCTACTGACCGAGCCTTGAGCCTAAGACATCTATATATGTTCTCAATGTAATAACTTTGATGATTTTCATTGCCGGAGGTTTATTGGAAGTGGTCTCTTTACCCTTGGGTAAGGGTGCGACGGTCTACATCTCACCTCCCTCATACTTTGCTCCGGCAGGATAGAATATTGTATTATTGCTTGTGTTTATATTTTTTAGGAGTTAAACTTATATTGATATGTCTTGTAAGACTATATTTTTATGGAAAGACAAGATACAAATACATCGCCTTCTTTTGAACGTAGTCGACCCGTTCTAGATTATTTTGAGAATGTAAAATTCTCAATCAGCATTGACACGTCCTCAGACGGGACTTGAACCCACGACCTAGTAGTCGTGGAGCATCACACCATCACATTGATGCCGATCGGTTGCAACCTCTTTGGTCGCTCGTTAATTATCGAAAACTCGAACTAACTTGCTTTCTTTTAAGAACATTTATGCAGTAACAGATTAAGATAAAAATTAAAGTCTTATTTTCTCATAGAAAATGACAAGTTGGGATTGCCTGGCCAATTTTGGTGCTCTTTATTTATTGCAAATTACTTTATGGGAATGCCATAAATATTGTATTGTTTTTAGCAGTACTATATAATTCCAGGATTAAGATTGTTAACCAATATGATTCATCTTTTTGGCTGGTTTTTCTTTTAAAATTTTCTTGGCTGGTTTTATTATGCTAATTTTGTACAATATTATGTTGTGGACAAACAACTTGACATGAGACATATAAAGTCAATTTAAATGGGCTGGCTTTGTTTATCATTTCTAATAAGGTAAAATGACAAAAAAAATATAAAAATATTATATAATATAGTTTTTAAATGAGGTCTTTTTGTTTATGGGGTAAATTTATGTAGTGAGTAGTAGCTTCTTTACCATTTATTATTTAGTTTTCTTCTTTTGTGGTTTTTCGTGTTCAAGTCATTTAGGGAAAGCGAGCCTTTTAATCAGATGTACGCGGTTTCATCGGGTTAATAGTGGAACCGTTTCTGATCTTTCCCTAGCCGCCTTTCGAATGTACACGTCTAGCATGGTTTGAACAATGGACCTATTGTTTGTATAACTACCTTACCAGTAGACTTTGATGATGGTTATTTATTAATCGTCCATAAAATTTGGCCAAATTGCATGTTTCGTCCTAAACATAACGAATGTGCAAGGATATCCCTATGAGGAAACTTAAATACAAATATCATCCATGTGAGGAAATTTTTGGGGATGAAACCTGCTAATAGGCAAAAAAATTGGGACAAAACCTCATAATAACCAATCTTTAAGGATGAAAATTTACAAAATAGTTTGATTTTAGGACGATATTAACACTTTCAAAGTATGAACGAAACCTGCAAAATGATGAAACCTCATAGACGATTTATGTAATTCTCTCTAAAAAAAATTATGCAGGTATTAAGTCAAAAACTAAGGGTCCGTTTGGTTTGAAGTCGGGTTTTACTTTAGGTGTAGGTTTATAAAGTAGAGGGGTTAGGATTGGGTTTTGAAAAAATAAAAGAATTAATATATAATATAAATTTTTTGATAATATATTTATTTTAAAAATATTTTATTGAATAAAATAATATAAAAAAATGAAAAAGATGAAAGGGAGAAAAAATTACGTGGTGAAGATTTAAAAGTCAGAAATCCTCTGACATATAGCAGAAACCCCATCATATATCTTGGGATAATATTGTTGGACATAAGCCCTGCATATTTGGTTTTGGAATTTTACCAAACAACAAATCCTGGGTACCAGTCATTTGCTTTCAGTCAAGACCCAAAAACCAAACAGACCCTAAAATCCAAACATGCAAAGACCCACATTTCTTACTGTTGACTCAATAATTCAGCTCTGCAAGACAATGCCTAGAGAACTGACAACTTTGAACAAGTTTCAAATTCTTCACCACAAATTCCATCCATGAAAAGTAAAAACAAAACAAACCAAACTGGCTTCCATTTTTGAAACTCAACTGACATGTGCTGCACCACATGGTACAAATTATATCTGACATATCATGCTGGCAGGCTATATTATTGAGCATGATGTATTATTGTTTAAAGTGAGTAATGGCATGTGCATGTACTCTTTGCCCTTCAACATTCTAAAGATTTTCAGGCATCAAACACATGGGCCTCAAGATCACTCAGATCAGCATTTGCAGATAACCAACTGTCTTTTTGATACCATTTCACAATTTGATATTTACTCTAATTAGATTAATATGCAGCTTACCTGACACTTTCTTTTTGTCATTCTACGTGAAATAGCGCGTAAGTTTTTGATGATGTAGTGACATGCTACGCCGCCATTGTATCTGCAATCGAAGGCTACTTGCATACAATGGAACAAAAATAATATTTCTTGCGTACAATGGAAAACGGTGACAGGTCTTTGAAATGCAGTTGACATCTGCGTTACTAGCTTTCGACATGCTTAGTAGTTTATACATCAAATGACCCCATGATCATCAAAGAACTCAACAAATAATCTGTAGAAAACAAATATGGAAATTTATGCAGCACTTCCAGAATCTTGTACAGTATCACCAGAAGGTCAAGTTACAACTTCTGAAACCAAAAGTACCAATTCATTTCCATTTGAATTTCTAGGTCGCATACAAGGTGAAATTTCATACAAGAACATGGATATAGCTGAATAACATACACAAAATCATAATAATAACAAACAAATCTCCAAAGATGATACGTAATTACGCACTGTTTTAAGAATCAATAAACAAAAAAAAAAAGATAAGAAATTGTATCGGAAGGAAAAAACCAGGATACAAACACATATCGCATCGATGTACCTCTTTCGCCTACTTCTGCGGGGTGCTTGTGCTCTTCTTCTTCAATAAGCTTCCAAACTTTTTCAACAACGGTTTCTTCTTCTTTACTTGTTGCTTTGACGGCGAGGTTCCGCCATTTTCTACGTGCTCTATACCATTTAGCTCACTAATCTGATCGTACCCTTCACCACCTTCTGTCTTTGAATCCACTTCATCCTCAAAAGACTCGTCTTGAACAGTTTCCCGTTCAGGTGACAATTCTTTTTCATCAATTTTGCAACTTTCCCACATCTTGAATTCAATTTCTACAGAATCTTGATTTCCCTTTTCCTCGACTTTCTCGAAATCTTTATGTTCTCCATTCATATCCTTCACCGGTGTTTCCTTATGAACAACTTCATCTTCAGTCACAGGGGTTTCTTTTGAAAGTTGCTCCAATTTTGGCTTCTCATCCTTGGCATCTCCGTTATATTCAGAAAATTCGACAACCTTTGGAAGCATATCATAATCTTTCTCACTGTCGCTGACATCATCATTTTCTTCAATTTTTTCTTTAGCAGCCGCTTCCTCTAACAATCTAGTCAACTCGTCAACTTTTTTCGAAGATTCTGCTTCGCGGGCTTTAAGCTCTGAAATTTCTTGATCAAGACTTTGCAACTCGTTTTCTTTATCCATTAAACTTTCCTTTAAATTCATGCTTTCAGCTTTTGCATCACCGAGAACTTCCTTAAGATACGTAACTTCAGATTCCGCTTCCTTTAAAAGATTCTTGATTTGAGATCGTTCGTCATTCGAGGCAGATGCTTCTTCTTCGGTCTCTTTAAGTATGTTAGTCAACTTTCCGATTTCTTTTTCCAATGCAGCGTTTTCTTCTTTGACTTGCTTAACAGAATCCGTTAACTCTACCTCCTTTTCTTTCCATTCAGATTCGGTGTCCTTGTGGCTATCCTTGGCTTGTTGGATTGTACTCATAAGCATGTCAATTTCGTTCTTTGCATCATCAAGCATGTTTTGGTACTTCTCGTTTGTTGATTGTAATGCCCGTTTTAAGTCTTCTATTTGTGCTTCATAATTTTCGTTTTCAGATTCATTCAGAAGTAGCTTTTCCTTAGCTTCTCTTGCTTCTGATGAAACTTCATGCAAAGCCGATGCTAAACTTTCCAATGCTTTCTTGCTTTTTTCCTCTTCGTCTCTTGAAGATTCTAATTCACTTATGAGTTTGTTCTTTTCTTCTAAAAGGTTCTGGACGCTACTAGCTGCAAGTTTCTCGTTATTCAAAGCAGCAGTTCTCTCCTCCTTCACAGTATCAAGCTCGGTTTTCAAGACATCAGCTTTTTTCGTCATTTCAGAAGCTTCTTCCTTTATTTTCTTTAAAGCACGTTCTGATTCTTCAAGATCGCCTCGCTGTCTCACATTTGACATTTCCAATAACCCGACTTTCTCCTTAAGAGACGAAAGCTCAGTTTCAGTTTTTTTCAACAGCCCGTTGCTCGTTTCTAGTTCTTTGACAACTGACTCGAGAGATGAAGATGCTGATCTTTCTAATCTTTTAGCTTCTTCCGCTTGAAGATCTAACTCTTCCACTTTTGTCTTCCATTCTTCCATCAAGTTATGCGCGTAAGATTCAGACATTTTTGCAGCTTCCAACTCAACGTTAAGTTCTTCAAACGATGCCTCGATATGGACCAATTTTTCCTTGTAAACTTTAGCTTTTCTGACTTCTTGATTGAGATTTTCAATCTCTGATTTCAGCTCGTTTTCCTCTGATTTCAGATACTCAACCTCCGATTTCAGCTCCGATATTAATTTGTCATTTTCCTCGCCCTCGGATTTCAACGTCTCTATCTCTGACTTCAGCTCCACTACCAACGTTTCACTCTTTTCTACCTCGGATTTCAATGTCTCTATCTCTGACTTCAGCTCCACTACCAACTTTTCACTCTTTTCTACCTCGGATTTCAGAGTCTCAATCTCTAAATTCAGCTCGGTCATCATTTTGTTACTTTGATCTGCTTCTGATTCAAATTTGGCGTTAAGCAATCCTTTCAACCGTGTGATTTCAGTAGACAAAGTCTCTACTTTTTCTGCTTGATTTTCAGCAATCTTTGTTGCATCGTCTGCGTGATGAAGTGCTTGGTCTTTAGCATCACACGTCATGACCAACTCTCTCTTCACTTTTTCAAGTTCTTGAGTGGCAGAAACAAGTGCAGCTAGGTCAGCAGCATGTTGGTTTTTAACGGTTTCGAGCTCTTTCTCCCATTGTTCTTCCTTCTTCTGATTAGCCTCGATGCCTGCTTGTTCCATTTCAACAGAACGGAACTTTTCTATCTCAATATTCTCTTCAGCATTCTTTTGAGCCACAAGAGCATCACGAAGCTTTTCATTGGTTTCTTCTGATAACTTCTGAGCTTCTTTAAGCTCGTTTATGGCCTTTTCCTTTTCTTTCTCAACAGAAAGTAGTTTTTCTTCGGCCTTTTTAAGATCATCTTGAAGAGCAGTTAACTGAGCCTGTAATTCAGACCCCTTTTGCGCTCCCCTCGGTGCTGGTTTCTGGAAACCCACAGAGATCACACAAGTACATTAGTCATAGAACTATTTGAAGTTTTATAGAAATATAAACTTGTAAAAATATTGTTATTGTATTGGTAGGGCATACTTAAGCAAGTGTTTGGCATTGCGTTTGTATAAGACAGTGTTTGGATGTAATTCTGTTGTTTGAAGTGGTGATAAATAAACATTGTCGTTTGAATCCGAACACCGTAACCAATTATGATTATTAAAATTACATAATCACTTCTAAAGCGCACATCACACTGCCAAAGTCAATCTAGGACGTAATTTTGATTATTAAATTGTATAGGTTTTAAATATATGTTTACATAGAAGGCAAGAGAATTCGACAACAATTATCATGGCAATATAACAATGTCAAGCATTTAAACAGTAAAACAGATAAATGTGGTCTAAATGTCGTTTGAACTTACTTCTGCAGGGCTGCTGATCTTTGGGGACCGGCGCTCTATTGTCGGCTTGGAAGGAACAGTTCTAGGCGTCCGTTCCGAAGAGGTTCTCGTGCTTGATAAGGGGGATGGTGAATCAGTCTCAGATTTAGCAACTCCCCGGCCAAGTTTACTGACTTTCGGAGTCGCCGGTGATGTTTTGCTTATTGGGGTTTTGCTTATCAGGTTTTTTGTTGTCGGGGGAGTTTCTGTTTTCAGGTTTTTCGTGGTCGGGGGAGTTTCCGAAGAAGAAGATCTGCCAATTTCAACATCATTAGTCACATCCACATCTATATAAATGAAATTAAGATACCTTTAATCAAAACAAAACAAATCAGCATCACTCATTCTACCTACCCGATCCTTAAATTTCATAGACATGCTTTTAGGCCTTAGGGAAAAAGCAATTAAAAGAGATGCTTCATTGGACTTAAATTTGATTTAAAAATGAATCCTACCTAAATATACAAAAACGTAGAATCCCTTCAATTTAAGCAAGAAAAAACATTCTGGGATTTGAATTTTCCTTAAAAAATGCTTATTAATTTTCCAACTTTAAAACATAACAACGCAATTAACACGATGAAGCTTAAAAATACGGATCAAGTAAAAACATTAGAATTCTTTAGCTGAAACAATATATATCTACATTAACGATCTTCAGAATTCGTAAAAAACATAAATAAAGCTAGTAACTTTACAACATTAAAACGCAATCAACACATTAAAAGGTTTAATATTCTTGAACAAACATAGATCAAAATGCTAGAAACAATGGGATCTTCAAACTTAAACTGCAATTTAAACACTAATCCCTCATGGGGTTAAAAAAATCGAAAAAATATAGATCGAAAATGCGAAACATTCGAAAATAACAAAAAATGGATCTTCAAAATTAGCAATCAAGTCAGCATCTTTACACCATTATAACACAATTAACAAACTAATCCTTCATGGGTATCACTTTTTTCAAAAAAAAAAAACAGATCAAAATATATGCTTATGCTACACACATAAAAAACAAAAAACAAAAAAAAAACATAAAGATCTTGAAAATGAGCAGAAATTAGTAACCAAGTCAATAACTTTACCACATTACACCACAATTAAAACACTAATCCTTAATGGGTTTTACTTTTCATGAAAAACCATAGATCAAAACCCAAAAAAAACCCAAAAAAAAAAAACTTTTTTTTTAGCAGATCTGATTAGTAAATCAATAAAAAAGCAAATAAGCAAGTACCCATTAAGCTAATAATCAGAGAAAATAAGATAAGAAAATTTACTTTGATTTAGCAGACATGATGAACTAAAAACACACAATGGTGACACTTTTTTTTGTTGATTTTGGAGTGTTGTATATAATTTATAAAGATAAGAAGTATTATTATTTTGGTATTTAATGTTGGAAATAATAATAATAAGAATAAAAAAGATTTATAAGTAGTGAGTGGAAGTAATGTTTTTTTAGAGATGAAAGAAAATGAGGGTTTAGTTTTGAGGTGGTTAGTATTTGATTAGGGTCGGTGGTGATTTGTGTGTTTGTGTTGGGGTTGTACTTTGTGCTATTTGAGTTGTACTTTGGTGTTTGTGTTTTTATGTTGGACTTGTACTTTGAGGTAAGTAAAACTCTTCACTAGTTTGTGTTTTGTTTTGATTGAGTTGTACTTTGAGGAGAAAAGTTTGTGTTTTGTTTTGTGGAGTTGTGGTTTGTGCTTTTGGGGTTGTACTTTGATGTTAGGCCAAAGTGGTAACATCATAACTCTTCACTTCACGTCAGCGTCACATCATATTTTTAACAAACTTATTACAGTTTACTCACGAGGGTAATGACATTCACTCACACTCACCTTTAATACCTATTTCTTTTATTTAAACACACTCACTCACAAAAAAACACCCAAAAATAAAACACACCGGGGCCACAAAAAATAAACTTACGCTGGTGAGTTTGCCCCATGATTTTGATCCAAGCCTATCAGTCGCGCGTGAGTGAGTATTGGGAGGAGTGACGTTTGCGCGTGACTTAATGAAAGTCGCTCGTGGGATATTGCCCACTCCTTTCAGCCTTAATATAGTGTTTGTTTTGATTAGAAAAAATTACACGTTTCGTCCTTATGGTTTATACTAAACATCAAATTTCGTCCTTATTTCAAATTAAATATATCGATCATCCCTAAAAATGAAACTAGTAACGCATATAGTCTTTATTTTGGATGGGTGTTAACTTTATTCGTTAAGTCTAAAAATGGTTGGGGTAGTTTAGTCTTTTTGTACTAGCTGTTATAATAAATATTTTAAATAAAAGGAAAACTGCATTCTCTCCTTGTCTCTTATCTTATTCTTCAAAAGTAAAATATCAAATAAAAGGCAAGCTGTTTCAACCGAATCCTTTAAAATCTTGAAACAAAACAAACCCATATCCATTAAATCCATTCCTGCAAAACATCTTCTATAATACCACTAGTATCTTTTTTCTTAAACATCTTGATCATCCAAATCACTATAAGTAGTTTTGTCTATGTTGTAATGGGTCTCGTTAACACCAGCATAAATTCATTGGAGAAGATAATTTGTGTGTATGTGTATGTTTTAGGGGTTTTGGAGAATGATTCAATTGGAGGTTATTTATTTATTGATGGGTCGGGTTGATTTATGAAATAAAACTGAGAGAATGAACACCATGATTTGAAAGGACGAACTGGGAATGATGGTGTGGTTGATGTGATGAGGATGAGCAGAGTGAGATTGTGAGGTGGTCGAATGGGGCAAGGTTTTCAGGTGAATGGTTTTCATTCTCATCTGGTTAATGTGGATGGGGATAAAGAAGACCATATGGATCTTTTGAACCTTCATCACTACCATCAATGTTAGTAGGCTTTCCTCGCCGTAACAACCACTAGCCACCACACCAACAACCACCCTATATAAAACTCTATCTTTTTCCCAGATAACTCGCACTTCCACCACCAGCCTCTCCCATTTACGCCCTTACTATGACCACCTCTGATGCCAGATCTGCTAAAGACTAACCACTCATGCCTTATATGTTTTCAGCCTACGAATCTATGATAACCACCCAAATCTGCTTGTCAATGAAATGGAGTGTATGCGGTTGGTTTTTATTCGAGGTAGATTTGATCTGCCATGGCGGCTTTTTTGATGAGATAGATTCGATCTACTATGGCGTCGGATTTTTTGATGAGGTAGATTTGATCTGAAAATGAAATGGAGTGTATGCGGTTCGTTTTTATTCGAGATAGTGATCTCGATATCCAATTTTTTTTTAGCTTTTTGTCACTTATCGAATCAAAACACTCCGTTTTTCTGATAAGTCTTGAAACAAGTTTATGAACACCTGATTGAGGAAGAAAAGGCTATGATTGGTTAGGGTGCAATAAATGATTAATGAGTGGGTAAGTATTAAAACTGGAAAAGAATACAAAAAGGAAAAGAAATTGAAAAAACATACAAATACAAAAAAGAAAAGAGGAAACAAATGAAAAGACAATTTTGCCCCTCCACTAACGAGATAAATGGTTAACAATTAACGATAGGGACTATATGTGTTACTAGTTTCATTTTTAAGGATGATCGATGTATTTCATTTGAAATAGGGACGAAACTTGATGTTTGGTATAAACCATAGGGACGAAACGTGTAATTTTTTCTTTTGATTATTTTGGGCTTAAGGTTTTTCGTGAGATTAATAAAATGAAAAAATGTAACAAGACGTAATAAGTCATGATGTATGAAGACTTAATTTTAATTTTTATACAATAAATCTTCTTATATATAATTGAAAAAATTACATGCAAATATAGTTTCTGACTTTATTCCTGTGTATTAAACAAATAAGAATTCTAAAGCTGATCGCTTCTTAATGCTCATAAAAATTTTCGCCAAACACAATTATCATAAGAGTTATACATGATAAGACTACGACATTTGAGTATGTTTGAAAAAATTAATAATTAATGAAATCGAAGATGAACTTTTAGATTGATTGCTAAACGTAAAAGTACATAGATTTTGTTTGTCAAACATACTCAAATGTTGTAAAGTCTTATCATGTACAACTCATATGAGAGTTGTGTTTGACAATAAACTTTATGACCATTTAGAATAGAAGCAGTGAGCATTTGAATGCTTATTTTATAGTTATATAAAGTAGAATTTAGGGGCGTGGAGTATTTATGAGTTGTTTTACACATTATGGTTTCACCTACAACTACGTTACCAAGCGATTTTATAAAAAAAGTAAACATTTACTGTTGACACTTACGACTTATAGATGTTGTTAATTGCTCATTGTTATTGCTCGAGGCTACAAATATGAAGTATTTTATCTTAACAATATATAGAATATTGTAAAAGAAGGTTTTATTAAGGTTCTTAATTGAAGAAAAGTTGTTTAAATACCTTATTATCTGGAAAAAAACATAACTTATAAGTTTGAATGACAAATATGTCTTGTAGTTTTGAAAACCCATAAAACTGTAGATAGAGGTGGTAAACTGGTGGGTCAAGTCGGGTTTAGGTTATGGGTCTAGATGATTTTGGGTCTACATGGGTCTTTTAGAAACATGAGCTTAGATGAATTTACGTTTAGATGGGTCATTTCTAGTTTGGTCTGTTTTAGGTCTTGCATAACTAAAAAATGTTTTTTAAACACAAGGATGCTACTATGTAACACCCCATGAACGACGTCGTTAAAATAAACAAAAATTAAAACTTTTTACGTATAAATGACTCGTCTCACTATAACCTTGGATACTCAACAGTGTACCATTGACTATACTATTTTAAAACATGTATGCCATCAAAGTACATTAAGCCTTTACAACATACCTTCTATGAAACTATAATACAAACACAAACACCGTTCTGATGCACCCATCCGCCATATCCACTTAATGGATACGCGCATGGGAGGTTAGAATTCAATACGTTGTATGGCCAATATGTTGTATGTATACGGTGGATACGCCGTATTGGTCCTACAGACCAAAAGACCTACACAGCTTCCTACATACACTCTGAATTACCCAATACACTTTATATTGTACCAATTTACCTCTTTTGACATACAAAATGTAACAACGTTGTAGAAACTAGAAGGGGGAAGGGGGTTAAATAGTTTCCCTAATTTAAATTATGTTGGTCATTACATGTGACTACTATTTGAAAACTTGTTGCATATAGTTAAGCCAATTAAAATAGTTTCAAAAGTATTTACTATATCAAGAGATCATTGATGTAGTATTTTTGCACTTGTTAAGTATTAGTTAAACGTAGGCGTAGAAAGCATAAAACGAAAACCGACTTTGGGATCGTTCCTAATGAGGAGATTGGTATGGCCATTTTTGTACGCTTTTGGATTAATTTGATTTTTAGCAAGTGAAATGTTTAAATTAAAGACGAAACTACACTACAACGTATAAAAACTAAAAACAAAGACGAATTTTGTGATCACGCAAATCTAGGAATAATAATATTAAAATTCAAAAATTTTAAAAACTTCAAAACTACTTCAAAACTACTTAAATAAATAAAAAATGAAAATGAAAAATTAATTTAAAAAGGTTAATGGTCCTAAAACAACCCAAAACCAAAATGGGTTTAAGGCTTAATAGGCTTTTTAGCCTAATAAGAAAACTTAGTCAAAACAGAAAATAAAAAGTGCTACTTGACTTGAAATTTAATTCTGAACAACTTTAAAACTGGCAAAAAGGGTTGAATCAGCTTTTATAAGCTCCAAATAAGTTATAAGCTATCTTAATGGGCCTTAAAAGCCCAATAAGCTATCTAGTGAGCTTATTGTGAAACTTATGGTCCCTAAGTTCCTTTTTAACAATTTAAAGCTAATTCAGAAAGAAAATTTGAAAAAGTAACTTGAAACTTATGCAAATAAGCAATAAGCTTATTTGAAAAAGCCCGAAAGCTACAAACTAGAGCTTATAAGTTGTAAAAAAGACACTATTTTTTAAGCTAATAAAACATTTTCAAAAATTTTTTTTTGAAAAAGATAAACTCAATAAGCTACAAAATAATCAGATTCATTAAAAACCCAACCTCTTGGCCTGAAATTCGACACAAATACTTATTGAGGGAAAATAAGAACTCGGAAACACTAAAATTGGCAATAAGCCCAAGGAAATAAGCTGGAAGGCTCAATAAGCACAAAAAAGAAATGATAACAAACTCGTTTTCTAAATAAAACTAAACCAAAATGAAACTAAGCCTAGGAATGAAAAAATAGATAAAATAAATAGGATTGATCTACAAATAAAATTTGTTGAACGTTTAAATAAGCTAGAAAAGAAGACAAAGCCGAGGGAAGCTTATTTGAGCAAAGAAAAGGAAAAGTGATATAAAGGGAGTAGACCTTGGGACTATAACGAAAAAATTCCAATGGCATACTGGTAAGATTGTTTATGTGTGAAGGGGGTCGTGGGTTCGAGTCCCAGCCTTACCCTTTATGGAGTAATTTTTTTATTTGCTTTTTTTTACAGAACCCCAAGAAGCTTTTGGCTTATTTGGGGATTAGTACAAGTTTAACAAACAATAAACACAACTAAATCATACAAATCAAAATCAAACAGTCACAAGCATAAATCAACAAATAAAATATGAACTTGAAAAATGCTTAGACTAGAACAAGGTGGTTTCTAGCTTAATTTTACCTTAATTTTAAGCACGCAAAAAGCTACAAACTAAGTAGATGAGGTAAGGCACCTAAACTACTATTACGTATTATCTAAGATATGCTAACCTAAAACCTAACAATCAAGGAAATAAGCCAGTTGGTGTATTGAGCTTATGACTTGACCAATTTTGACCAAGTTCTATGCTCAAATCTACATTAGGTGAACTAAAATCCTACATAGATTGCACAAATTGATAAAGTGACACAAATCAACTAAAAAAGGCATTTACAATCAACAATTAACAATCAAACCACCACCTTTGGATTCTATTGACTTCAATCAGACATAAAGTGAAACACAGGTAGCTTTTGATTTTCAAGTTAAAGAACAAAAATAAAAAGTGAAATACTAACTATCCTAACCTCAAATGTAAGATGCTTGAAGCTTATACCCTAAAGCCTAGTCCTATGTAGTTTAAAAGCTTAACCCAAACACCCTATAGAAGCATAACTAAGCAAATTTTAACATGAAAACTTAAATGTAAAGCAAGTTAATACAAATAAAGGACACATACACGAACATAAGTAGCAAATAAAGTAAAATAATCGAGAACAACAAGCAAATAAGCCAATAAGCCACATATTAATAAGTTAAATAAATAGTTTAATAAGAAAAATAGGGAAAGTGAGACTTACATTGAGTTGACCAACATCCTGGCTAACTAAGCTTGCTATAAGCCCTTTTTAAAACCTTTTTAAACTTATACACACCAAACAAACAACTTACCACTATAGCTTGTAACCTTCTTTTGAATTGGGCAGAATATTAGTACAAGAACTTGAAGTGAAAAATCAACACTACAAACTTTTTGGTAACCTGAACAGTCAAAAGAAAAGACAAACACAAGCACCAATAAGCTATTACCCTAGCTTATTTGTCAGATAAGCTAGAGGAAAGCTTATTGCTACAATGAGCAATAAATTCAAAACCTTGAATTTTTATAAAGAAAATAACTTTGGAAAATAAAAAGTTTTGCATGAAAAGTAAAGATTGACATAATTTTAACACTACCCAAAAGCTTAACTTATAGCTTATGTGATAAGCTATAATCTAGCTTATCAAATAGTGGATCTCAAACAAAAATAGGAAACTAATTTTCTTTGATAAACTTTGAAAATAAAGTTGCAATTAAAGTAAATTTAACAGGAAAGTAAATGACAAAAAAATTAAAGTGCAATGTAAAATTAATGAACTCAATTTTATTTCATCAAAATCATATGGATTACAAAGTTGAGAGAATAAAACTAGAACAAAAGACAATTGCTACATTTATACAATAATTTATACTACTTGAGGAGATTAAATAAGCCCTAAACCCTAGTCATGAACTCCCAATAATGCCATTGGATCTTCAAACGAATATGCTGAATTCAAACTTGATTCTAGATGGTTCTTAGAGCCCAAGTGATATGTCAGTTGTTAGAAGTTGATCTTGGCCCTTAAAATGTTGTGGAGATCACGCTATAACATCTCAGACGTCAATTGGTCTCCCATCACCATCAATTGTGATATTACTTGACTTTAAGCTAGCTGGAACGGGACCATGGGTGATGTGGCAATAAAATTGCACATGGGGGTGAGTCAGGGCAAGGGTGATAATTATTTACCCCATGTTAATTTGAGAAACCCCCTAAAATCAAGCTTCTAGGTTTGGGTTCTAGGGTTTATGCTAAAAATAGGATGGTTTGATTCGTTTTTTGGTAGTTAAACATGTTTCCCCCACTTAATCAGTTTTGAGATAATATAATTAAAGTGGGGGTCCAAAAATGAGATGACAGGGTTCGTTTGGATATTTTGGTTGGTTCGTAATTGTATTTGAATTGTTTTTATAGTTTCTGAAATTGCAAAATACACCCCTAGACTTTTTAACCTTAATTAGGTTATATTAACCTTCACATGACTTTCCAAAATGACAATTCTAGTCCTTCAACTTGTAATGAGTAATTCCAAGGACCAAAAGTGTAATAATTCCAAACTTTAGGGACCCTTTGTGTAATATAAGATATCTTAAAGGTATAAAGTGTAAACTTGGGAAAGTCGAAGGGCATTTTGGTAATTTAAGCTCTTGGGGTTTCAAAACCCATAAAATGACATCTGTGATTTCTTGATATTCGTGTAGCATATACACAAACAAGAAAACAAGCATATATTTTGCCCTTTTGACGATATTTTACTCATTTTAAGCCTATTTTTCGTTAAGAAAAGATGTATAATTAGACTCTCATCAATCATGATAATGAATGACTAAAGATAATAACAATGATAAGTAAATAGTAAGGAAATAAACAACCTAAAGGAATACACCAAGGATTTATAGTGGTTCGAAAACGAAGCTCTCTCTTCGTTCCTACTCCAGTCCTCGGGTACACCTTACTCGAGATTTTCACTATATCCACGAGATCCATTCTTGGCGGAGAAAACCTTACATCATCGCTTACAACAATTATCGACACTAAGCTAAATGTTGAGTTCTAATCCTAGCTAGAACCAATCTACTCTAGTTGCCCAATTCCTTTACTGGAATAAGGCTAGATGTCGAGTTCTAATCTTAGCTAGAACCAATCTACACTCGTCGCTCATTTCCATTTACCGACACAAGGCTGGATGTCGCGTTCTAATCTTAGCTAGATACAATCTACACTCATTTCTCACACTCACATCAGTTTCACGTTAAGTGAGAACTAACACACTTATACTCAAACTTACATCACTTTATAGCTAAGTGAGAACTTACACAAAAGACACTAACACTTACATCACTTTAGATCTAAGTGTGAACTAACACACAATACTCATCCAAGTATACACATATACCTTCGATCTACACAAGACACAAATGAATAAATATGATAAACATGAATAGATCTATAGGAAGATGATCTTCATCAAGGCTTCATATTTTAACACATCACACGTGTGTGAGTGATATTCTCTTTAGACATATGAAGAAGGGGATCAATCATAAGTAAGCATACTTAACAAATTAAATGATCATTTACTAATGATTCTAAGATAGAAAAGAGATTTAGAATCAGAAAGGGAGTTGATATGCGTTCCACATGTCTTAAATTTATAACAAGGATTGACCAAACAAGGGACTAGAACACAAACACGAGCAAGTATAACCTTTCGTTTGTAATATAACTTTGTAGTGGTAAGCCAGGATCGTTCGCAAGGACTTAGTTTCGTTTGTAAATTAAATGATCATTTACTAATGATTGTAAGATAGAAAAGAGATTTAGAAGAAAGAAATGGAGTCGATGTGCATTCCACAAGTCTTAAATTTATAACAAGGATTGACCAAACAAGGGACTAGAACACAAACACGGGCAAGTATAACCTTTCGTTTGTAATATAACTTTGTAGTGGTAAGTCAGGATCGTTCGCAAGGACTTAGTTTCGTTTTGATAATCAAAATAATAATCGAAGATAAATATGATTTGAGATTAAAATAATATGATGACAAATATGACTAAATGGGATAACTCATATAACTTCGTGATGATGATAATAATGATCGAGATATGATAAGGTAGGTAAAAAGTAATAAACCTTTTTCGTTAAAATGGCGTTTCACAATTCACTTGGCTTGATTCAAGACTTATGTCTATTAAGTGACTAAGCTTAAACAAGTTACCAATAAGTTCAATATTTTATCAAAATATCTAAGCGGGTCTCTACAACCAATGATTCAAAAACCATAGACAAGTTCTTTAAAAACTCGCAATAACAACTTGACCCTCTCAGACGTCAAGCTATCGTAATAAATCTATTTTGACAAAACAACGTGATAGAACAAAGTAGCGACGTGGTTCTACGACATTAGCTTGAAATCGATTTATAAAGGATAATACCATAGCATCATCACTAATTATATTCACGTACCCATATAGTCATAAATTACTTTGCCTAACATAGCAATCAAAGTATCAAATGAAAAAGAGTAAAAGAAAATCATACTTATATTATATGGAATGACGAGTACACAAGTGTCACGATTATATCGACTTTCTAGTAAGATACTCTTATTACAAGCATTTCCCAAAAGTGGAAATACACTAAAAGATATGCTAAAATGACTAAGATACTCGGAGTAGAGAGTATTGTGAATGTGACACCTCGAACCTAACGTCATTATTTAATCCTAATTTTGTGACCGATTTAATTTTTTTTTAGAAATTTAATTATTATATTTGACGGTTTAAGTTGAAACCGGTGATTGAGGCTTTATTTAATATTTTGACGATTTAAGAGGAACCGATAACGACTACGATACCGACGGATGCCCAAAATTTATCTTTATTGTCGATTGATCGATATTTGAGTTTTTCGAAGTTTTTATTTTTATTACGTTTTAAGTCAAGTCAGGACCATGTGTATATTTGTTTTGTGTGCGTTTTAACCTTTGGAAAGTAATTTTGTGAAACCTCGACCCCCGTAAAAATTCAAAACCCGTCATTTAGCCAAAATCCCGCTCTTTAATACTTGGTTTGCCACTAAGGCCAAAAGATAGCTAACTTGTCAAGTTTAGCCCCCCTTTCTTACAAAAGGGGACCAAACACACACACTAATCATTTTTCACATTCAAAAAAATCCACCATCTCTCTTTTTCTCTCATTAGCCGCCGGCCACACCACCACACAACCACCACCACCACCATTTTCTTGGGATTTTGGAGAATCCAATCAAAGACCAATCTTCCATTTCACCTTGTAAGTAAATCCCACCAACAATAACATACATGCATCTATGAAATCTTTCCAAAAATTTATGATTTTTATAAAGTGGGTTTTGATCTAATTAAATGGTGTACATGGTTTTAATTAGTGTTTATGATGATGATTAATCAATAAAACAAGATGGGGGATGATTTTCTTGGGTTTTTTGGTCACCGAACCCCACGGACAAAAGGGGGTTTGGTTTGATTTTTGATGTTTGATGAATATTGTTATGGGTTGTTGTTTAAAAATATGTTTTTATCATTTTTAATTGATTTGATTTGATTGCATGTTGATTTTATGAAATGAGCTTTATTAGGATTTGTTCATACAAGTGATTAGGTGTAATAAGATTGGTTTAGGATGTTTGGTTGATGAAATTAGGGGTATAGGAGTTGATGGAATGGATTGAAAACAAGTGTAAAGCTGATTTTGAAAGAGTCATTTTCAAACAGAATGTTAAGGTTGTTTTCGTGGTTTTAATTCCACGTCCAGGTTTTCATTATAGAATGTAGTTGTAGAGCTTCTTTCTAGCTTCGATTTGGTATAAGGTAGAGCTTTTAACTCCAAACGAGTCAAAAGTTACGCTAGTTTGAATTTTCGTGTACCGGGAGATGCATATCGACACAATACGAAATTGTAGTCGATATTAGGTCAAATCTCGGGGACTATAAGTTGAGTTCTAAAAATGGTTAGAGGCTGATCTCAGGCCCTAAACTTAACATTTTGAGTCTACTTTTAAACTTAGGAGTCGGATTTACAAATGGTATTGGTTAAGAAGGTCAAAATGGTTTTACAACGCGAATGTATAAAACTGTCTGAAATTTTGAGTTTAGTAATGTGACGAGCAGTAGGTCTTAGAAGTCAGAACTTTTTATGAAATTTAATATGGGCTATCTACAGGTTGTAAATGAATTTTACAAATTTTCTCATAATTTTTGGTGATGTCTAAGTATAGGAAAACAACCCGTACATTTGGTATGTACCGGCAGAATTGTAAAATGAGCAATAGTTTTAATAAAGTATAAAAGTGAACGTGTCTAGTAAATATTACTTGTTTGGATTTTTGGCGTGAGTTTATGTGAACTTTGAGTGTTCTTAATTATGTACATACAATACTTGAAGGTACTTGAAGGTGTTGATTCATTTCACGTTTGTTTGTTAGGTGTTGTATTTGGTTTCCCGGGGCATCCTCATCGTCGGTGATTGTCTTCATCTACGTCTTCGCTACTACTTCTATCATTATTACTTAAGGTGAGTCTATAGACTCTCTTTTATACTATCTTATAAATGATTTTAACCCGCGAGAGGGATACATGCTATTTTAAATAAAATGGAACACAAGTCATGAATGATTGTTTGGACCCTAATGTTGTTTGGATTGTATTGAGTACCTTGTTGCTAAAGGCCCTAACTCATGAACCGTTAAATTATTGTCTTGCCCTTGTGTGGGTTGGAAATATCCGCTTATACAATTGATAGTACTATGGGGTTGACGAACCTATCCGAGACGAGAGCTAGTACGTTGAGTACCCTCTACGGACGGATAACTTGTTATAAGTGATAAGGTATAAATCTGGCAATGAATACCTTAAGAGGGGCAATGGTTTCACTGTGATCATGCCGACAAATATGGCGCGGGTGATTAAGTTAACGGTTCGGTGTCATGAGCTTAAATACAATCAATTAGCTTTGTTAAAAATGAAATACTTGAATAATAGATTGTATGCGCACTAATGATTGTATGCGCACTAATGAAATACTTGAGCTTAAATACAATCAATTAGCTTTGCTATTAAATGATTATGATTGATTTTTCTCTTGTGTTCAACTAATGATTTTTCTCTTGTGTTCAACTAATGATTTGGTAAACCTATAGATTTGATCAACCGTTGTGTTGACAATTTTAAGCATGTGTTTCACGTAATCAAGATTGATAGCAGCAGAGCATGCATGGAGGGAGTTGGTGCTTGTTTGTCTAAACTTATGGATTTCCTTACCTTTTTATCAAATTAATTATTGTCATATTGTGGTAAAAAGTTGTTATGTTTTGGTTAAGATCTTTGGGGACAAGTAACGCTACTCTGATAAAAACTTTATTTTGGGTTGGAAATGTTTTAGACAATGGTTGTAAAGATTCTTTAATGTTTATTTTAAACGTCTCTTTTGAGGTTGTTTTCTATGATTGTGTGTGATGTGCTATGAGATAACGCCCAATGTGGACATTCCGCTGCATGGTAATTTGGGGGTGTTATAGACTGGTAATCAGAGCCACGAGTTATAGAGAACTAGGTCGATTTTTGAAGAACCAAAACTATAACTTTTGGTGTGTCGTAAAAAGTTTTAAAGCACGCAACTAATCCGCATGGCTCCGGTAAGATTTCTTTTAGTAGTACTTTATATTTTAGATGTATCCCTCAAAACGGATATGAATTCCCGAGTATTTAGTAAGTAAATACTATGATATATATTGAGATATATTGTTGTGTTCGCCGAGTACTTAATATCGTAATTGCAAATTCTTGTAAGACTATTTTATAGGTTGCATGTAATTGGCATACGTGCTACGTTGCATTGCATGGCAACAATGCGTTGTGACCCTACGTGTATGTAGGAATGATTGTATGTATAGGTATATATATACTATGGTATTTGGAGGCATTGCACGCGAAGCAATGGTCCTTGCGTGGTTATCGTACATTTAAAATGCGGTTTTGTTGAGAATTCGGACTCATCGCTAATTATCAATCTTGATAATTAATTTATTGTTCGAATAACCGAGTGTGAACCTCGTTTGATACTCCAGATACGTAAATAATGCTCCGTAACATATTGTATATCGACTAGATTGATCTTGATTGTCGTTATCGCACGGTGATGTGTCATTTTAGGACATCTTTTTTTGAAACGTAAATTACTAACGTACTATTTTATTTCCCTCAGTTCCTATGGGTTTGATATATTAGTTCGCGTAACTATAACATAGCCGAAGTATAATCAACGATGCGTACATCGTAGCGACAAATCATATGTGTATATTATAAAACGTGGTTGAGGTGTATCACGATTTAATCGTTTTTATCATCCTACTCGAATTTAAAGATGTGTTTTAAGGATAGACTAGCATTGTGACCAAGCGGGATAGCTTGAAGTTTGGTTGGTTTGTGTTAATTTTATTGTGTACGATTTTGAGACCCACCTGAAGCCGATATCAACGCTTATAGAGTTGACATACGTATTCTCGTTCCGTTTATTTCATTTGTCTTGCTGTCTCATTATTTTGAATTTGATATTATATGTGACGAGGTCTGACAATTGTGCCAGTTAAATAAGCATTGAATTTTGTTAACTGAATGATTTAAACATAAAGCGTCTTACATATTAAATATATGGTGAATGAAACTTTTGGATAAAAATGACGTATGATGCGTCTTGTAACAAGTAAAAATTCGTGTAGAGAATAAAGGGATAAAGTGAAATTATTTTTCTTTCAACCTTGGTTGGTAAATCATAATAAGTAATTTATATTACTCATAAAATCTTTGTTTTTATACATTAATATTTCGTACTAAAAGCTTGTGATGGAACTATCAAAATTTGCCTAATTTAATTTGAAATAGGAGTTATTAATAAAAATTAACAATATGACTATTGAGTATATGTAGCTTTGGGCTTGGTATGAATTAATTTTTGGGTCAATAAAGCAAACTTTTGACGCATTTTGTAATATAGAACATGAGTACAAAAATTGGTCATGTGTTTTGGAGCTAGAGACTTTGTAAAACTGGTTTTAATTTTAAACATAAGGTCAAGTTATATTTACGAATGCATTGGTATAAACTGGAACTCATAACTCCTCGTAGTGAATAAACTGGGATAAAATCGAAAGATACACTTTAAGTGAGAAATTCTAACGCTTGAAATAAATTATTAAATATTTATGGAACGTCATTTTATTCCGCTGCGAGATGTGTTAATTTTAAAATCACTCGGCAATTGGCTAAAGATTTAAAAATTCGAATTTTCTACATTTTAGAATTATTGAAATAAGCATTTTGATTATTTATTTTATTATTATTATTTTTGAAATTCAAGTCCCGACTAAAAACTAGTATGTTATCCGAGATAATACTACGTGAAACATCTTTAACGCCTGACTCGAGTCGCGCGAATAAAATATAGCATACCAGTTTTAAGGAAGACTTATGTATAATAAAAAGTCAAAGGTTGATTTTTAAGAGTCAATTGGACAAATTCGAGTTGTGTTGGATATTTGTATATACGTAATAAGATATGTCGTAATAATAATATGAAACTTTGAAAATTCTTACTATGTACGTTTTTGGTACTTAAGATATGAACATTAATGAGATTTTGACACAAGTATCGAGACTTTCGAACCTAATGATTTTATCGATTATGATAACCGAGTCACCGCATCTACTAATGTTAATAATTCCCTAGAGATTGAAATATTGCCAGAAATGAAAACTTTGTAACTTAAAAAATGAAAGGTATAAATTCTTTAATGGTGTAACACAAATTAAAAATGTGCAAATGTTTGGTTTTACAATATACAAGGTAACATTAATTAGGATATAAAAATGGATTACCCAACACACGCATACTTGTATTATTTTCTTAAGACGTAATGTTTTGAGTCACGATGGTCTGATCGTACGACATCCCTTCTTCGATTTTGCGAGTCTATATCTCAACTTGGGTAGTCCTGTGATTTTTCATTTTAAAATTGTCCATGGTATGAGACCATTGTTTATTTTTGAATTGCTACTTCACTATTACATGATAATATGGGTATGTCACCCGGTGTATTTTTGTCCTCTTCATGGACGCTGTAACTTTTCTTCTTTCGGTTAATGGAACCTAAATTGGTGGAATGTATGTGTAACTCGAGACGATGGGAATTATGATCTTTGTCATACATTTGGCGCTCGTGATGATATTCGATGTCCATTCCATGTATTTATAGATCGCTGTTGTTATCCCGAAACTCTTGTCATATATTCAAAGTATTTTAATTTCTAATGTAGTTAATTTCCGTTGGCAAATATATTGCTCGTTTATCTAAAATGATCTCATTGATTTTTGATTTTTACTACTCGTTATGCTTCCAATGATCTTTAATCTGGAACCACCTTACCGTTATTTTGTGAACAATATGTTTCGAAAATATGTATAAGTGTGGGAAATGTTTCGTTGAACCAAATGCAAATGATGTCGATTTATTTATTTATTTGTTTTTCTCATAAAAAGGCAAAGCAAAAGTATGTTTTCAAAATGGATGAAAAATATTTGATGTGTTCCTTGAAACGATGGTAACAATATTTTCTCATTTCAAATGATTTAATTATTTTGAAGATTAGGTCGAAAACTTTCATATTCATATTCGGTGTGTAATAATAATGTTTGTGTCGTCACTCGATCCTCAATTATGCACAGCTTAGCTAACTATGCATAATTCAGGAAGAGTCCTGTTTTGTTGGTTGTTGTTGCTTGATCCTCAATTATGCATGATCTAGCTAATTATGCATAGTTTAGGAAGGGCAACGTCGTTTCAAATCAATTGGTCATCTTTAAAATTGTTAGTGTTTTTGATAAATGTTTGGATGAGAACGCTTTTAAAACGGTGGATCCTTATGCAAGTAATCGTATTCTCTTTGACTCCTAAAGAAAATTTTGAATTTTCTTGTGTTCCTTGAAATCTTTCTTTCGTTCAACGTTGACCTAGTAAGTCACCGTGACAAAGTAATTATGGAAAATGTTTTTTTATGTGTTATATGTAACGTGCGAATTCCATCGCAATCACTAGGGTGTTGATGAAATACCAAAGGGGCTCGTACCGACACTGGGAAGAAATTTAAACAAAAATAGAAGACTGCCGAAGTAGAGGAAATCTGAGTTCGAGTAACTCTGAGGGAATGAAGAAGACTTCTCCTACATCAAATGTATCGTACTTTATTTATTTTCTTTTCTCTTTCTTTTTATATGTCAACGACCCACGATAAACTATTGAAGTTTACCAACTATGCATCGGTAGTTGGAAGACAATTCCATTTGCCGTCTTCGTTTATTCAAGTGAGGAATCCTCCCTGCTTGACTCGATTTTCTTTGATCATCGATGGTTAAACGACAGATAGACATAGTTGATGTTTTTGTGACAACCCCTTGCCTTTTATGTATTTATGTGGTATGTGATCTAGTCGAGTGATCGTAAGTTGTGAGCACTTGAGACGACATTGTCCAATGACGTCCGATCATGGAGAACACGTACCATGTAATATCTTTTTAACCTTCAACGGCGATGCTTATAGAGATTTTGACAACGCTTAGAACGGAAGTGAGATGGTGTTCTTGTAATATCTTTTGGGTATGGATCTGTGTGTGAGCACCCTGCGGTGACATATGTACGTATTTTATTTCTTTATGGATATGCATCCATAGCTAGCAAGCTTGTGAACCTTCTTTAACTTGAAATTTTCTTTTGACTGGACTCATCCGAAATCCCGTCAAATATTCTTATTTTATCATGGCTTGGCTGATTAGCAAGCATGAGTTAACTTGATTGAACTTATTTACTTGGCATGGTTTGGCTATTTTAAGAACATGTCGTAATGTGGTTATATGTGCTTCATAATGGCTTTTGTGTTTGATTGGATTGTGATGTCATCGAGAGAGTTATGTATACGTCGAATGATTTTCGTATCGATGAATTCGTTTTTGACGAACTAGGTTTGTATGTACGTAATATTGCAATAAGGTGATTTTGTACGACTAGTATTGATTACTTCGTCTTGTATATTCTGAACGTTTTCGATGGGGTTATGTGCGACCCGTGCGATTTTCTTTGTGAGTAATTATTTTTATGAGACAGATGAACCAAGTGAAAGGACGATTTGAATGTTAGAAGACATGCTCCGAGCGTGTGTGATTGATTTTGGTAGTTGTTGAGATCGACACTTGCCGTTGGTAGTATCTTTGTACAACGACATTTACCATGTTAGCATTGAAGCTGCAACATTTGAAGAATTAAGTTGATGAAAATGTAGATCGCCAGTTAGATAGAATGAAGTAGGGAAAAGTCAGTTGAATGGACTTGAAATGATTCGAGAGACTACAGAAAAGATTGTGTAGATTAAGAATCACTTGTTAACCGCGAGAAGCCGTGAGAAGAGATGTGTTGATAACCGTAGGAAGAAATTATAAATTGAAGTTGGAGACATGGTAATGTTAAAGGTATCATCGTGGAAAGGAGATGGAATTCGGTACGTGGACCGGAGTTCACGTAGGAACGTGAACACTTCTTTAGGAAGAAGTACCTTTATCTTTCTAATAGTATGAAATGCGAATATAAGAAGCGGAGAGCGCCGGGACGTCGCTCCCATAAGGAGGGGAGGATGTGACACCTCGAACCTAACGTCATTATTTAATCCTAATTTTGCGACCGATTTAATTTTTTTTAGAAATTTAATTATTATATTTGACGGTTTAAGCTGAAACCGATGATTGAGGCTTTATTTCATATTTTGACGATTTAAGAAGAACCGATAACGACTACGATACCGACGGATGCCCAAAATTTATCTTTATTGTCGATTGATCGATATTTGAGTTTTTCGAAGTTTTTATTTTTATTACGTTTTAAGTCAAGTTGGGACCATGTGTATATTCGTTTTGTGTGCGTTTTAACCTTTGGAAAGTAATTTTGTGAAACCCCGACCCCCGTAAAAATTCAAAACCCGTCATTTAGCCAAAATCTCGCTTTTTAATACTTGGTTTGCCACTAAGGACAAAAGATAGCTAACTTGTCAAGTTTAGCCCCCCATTCTTACAAAAGGGGACCAAACACACACACAAATCATTTTTCACATTCAAAAAAATGCACCATCTCTCTTTTTCTCTCTATAGCCGCCGACCACACCACCACACAACCACCACCACCACCATTTTCTTGGGATTTTGGAGAATCCAATCAAAGACCAATCTTCCATTTCACCTTGTAAGTAAATCCGACCAACAATAACATACATGCATCCATGAAATCTTTCCAAAAATTTATGATTTTTATAAAGTGGGTTTTGATCTAATTAAATGGTGTACATGGTTTTAATTAGTGTTTATGATGATGATTAATCAATAAAACAAGATGAGGGCTGATTTTCTTGGTTGTTTTGGTCACCAAACCCCACAGCCAAAAGGGGGTTTGGTTTGATTTTTGATGTTTGATGAATATTGTTATGGGTTGTTGTTTAAAAACATGTTTTCATAATTTTTAATTGATTTGATTTGATTGCATGTTGGTTTAATGAAATGGATTTTATTAGGATTTGTTCATACAAGTGATTAGGTGTAATAAGATTGATTTAGGATGTTTGGTTGATGAAATTAGGGGTATATGAGTTGATGGAATGGATTGAAAACAAGTGTAAAGGTGATTTTGAAAGAGTCATTTTCAAACAGAATGTTAAGGTTGTTTTCGTCGTTTTAATTACAAGTCCAGGTTTTCATTATAGAATGTAGTTGTAGAGCTTCTTTCTAGCTTCGATTTGGTATAAGGTAGAGCATTGTAGTCGTATTGGGTCAAATCTCGAGGACTATAAGTTGAGTTCTAAAAATGGTTAGAGGCTGATTTCAGGCCCTAAACTTAACATTTTGAGTCTAGTTTTAAACTTAGGAGTCGGATTTACAAATGGTATTGGTTAAGAAGGTCAAAATGGTTTTACGACGCGAAGGTACAAAACTGTCTAGAATTTTGAGTTTAGTAATGTGACGAGCAGTAGGTCTTAGAAGTGAGAACTTTTTATGAAATTTAATATGGGCTATCTACAGGATGTAAATGACTTTTATAAATTTTTTCATAATTTTTGGTGATGTCTAAGTATAGGAAAACAGCCCGTACATTTAGTATGTACCGACAGAATTGTAAAATGAGCAATAGTTTTAATAAAGTATAAAAGTGAACGTGTCTAGTAAATATCACTTGTTTGGATTTTTGACGTGAGTTTATGTGAACTTTGATTGTTATTAATTATGTACATACAATACTTGAAGGTACTTGAAGGTGTTAATTCATTTCGTGTTTGTTTGTTAGGTGTTGTATTTGATTTCCCGGGGCATCCTCATCGTCGGTGATTGTCTTCGTCTACGTCTTCGCTACTACTTCTATCATTACTACTTAAGGTGAGTCTATAGCCTCGCTTTTATACTATCTTATTAATGATTTTATCCCACGAGGGGGATACATGCTATTTGAAATAAAATAGAACATAAGTCATGAATGATTATTTGGACCCTAATGTTGTTGTATTGAGTACCTTGTTGCCAAAGGTCCTAATTTCATGAACCGTTAATTATTGTCTTGCCCTTGTGTGGGTTGGAAATAGCCGCTTATACAATTTATAGTACTATGGGGTTGACGACCCTATCCGAGACGAGAGCTAGTACGTTGAGTACCCTCTGCGGACGGATAACTTGTTATAAGAGATAAGGTATAAATCTGGAAACGAATACCTTAAGAGGGGCAATGGTTTCACTTTGATCATGCCGGAAAATGTGGCGCGGGTGAATATGTTAACGGGTCGGTGTCATGAGCTTAAATACAATCAATTAGCTTTGCTAAAAGTGGAATACTTGAATAATAGATTGTATGCACACAATTCTATTAAATGATTATGATTGATTTTTCTCTTGTGTTCAACTAATGATTTGGTAAACCTATAGATTCGCTCAACCGTTGTGTTGACTATTTTAAGCATGTGTTTCAGGTAATCAAGATTGATAGCAGTAGAGCATGCATGGAGGAAGTTGGTGCTTGTTTGTCTAAACTTATGGATTTCCTTCCCTTTTTATCAAATTAATTATTGTCATATTGTGGTAAAAAGATGTTATGTTTTGGTTAAGATCTTTGGGGACAAGTAACGCTACTCTGATCAAAACTTTATTTTGGGTTGGAAATGTTTTAGACAATGGTTGTAAAGACTATTTAATGTTTATTTTAAACGTCTCTTTTTGATGTCATTTTCTATGATTGTGTGTGATGTGCTATAAAATAACGCCCGCTGTGGACATTCTGCTGCATGGTAAATTGGGGGTGTTATAGTGAATGAGATGATATATAAAATGAGAAGAGAAGTCATCTATTTATAGTGTTGTCTAGAGGTCGATGTGCGCCACACTTTCCTAAATGTGCGCCGCACATTGGAAGTGGCATTTGTGCGCCGCACTTTCGTGCGTCCAGAATGTTCTTTTGACTTTATTCTTCTTTATTGCAACTAAGGACTTTATTTTGCTTTCTTTCACTTTGGGCCTTCAATCTTTCAACCTTCATAGAAAACGCAATGTTTAAGTATCGAAAGTCCTTTATTAACATACAAAAAGATATAATAGCAACAGTTTGAATATGTATAATTTGGGTGTTATAAAATTCCTCCACACTTAGCTATTGCTTGCCCTCAAGCAATCAAAGCGAGAAGACAAGGTTAGATTTTAAAAGCATAAGTATATGAAGAATGATAGAAAAACGATTAGGTTTCTAAGTATCATAAGCAAATGAAACAATAATTTTAGTACCTCACACGGGATTCGTGTTTAGATTTTAAGTTCTCACAATGTCACTCACTAGGGGAAAATGTAAGATAACAAATAAATAACACGGATATAAAATAGATAGTTATCATATGCTTGTACAAGACACGTAAATATAACCATTGCGGCGTGAGCACCAGATAAGTTTTCAAAGAGGCAACACGTGATAAGGATGAGGGTTTAGTAACACAATATGCCATGTAAAAGTCGTAAACAAACTATACTAGAATACTTTATTTCTTTTTTATTTTTTTTATTATTTTTATTTTTTTTATTTTTTGAAGAAAATCATAACACTTACGACTTGAAAACGAAAGGCATAAATATAGGGATATCGTTACAAGGAATAATATAACACATATATACAAGTGCCACATATTTTAGCAAACCAGTGTAGCTCGACTAAAATGATAATAGGGGGATTTATTTTGCCTTTCCTAAAAAATATCTATAAATTAACCTCATTGCGATTTAGTAAATGATGATCAAGCACAAGGTCTGAAGCATACTAAATTATCGGATTTCACACAAAATAGAGAAATATAAAGGCTCGGTTTTTCTCACATATTTGGTGGATGATTTGTGCTTAGTTATAGTGTCAATCAATGACATTTTTGTTTCGCTAAAACACCTGTTTATCTACAAAACATCTTTATTTTTATTTTTGAAAATATTTTATGATTTTTTTGGTGTGGGGAAAATTGATTATTTTTATTTTTATTTTTCCTATTTATCTCCTCCTCCACACTTAAGGTGAATATCGTCCTCGACGTGAGAACTAATAATACTAAAAATAAGGAAAATGCAAAGGGAAACGAGAATTTCCCGAGGCTTAGTAGAAAATTGCTAGACTTCAAAAGATGAATCCAACGTAGAGCTCCAAATTGCTTTTCCTACATAAACATAACAAACAAATTGCATGCAAAATATATACAACGACGGTTTTATTTATTTACAGGTCCTCCTCCACACTTAAGGTAAAAAGTGGGGAATAAAACACGAATTGCCTTCCGAGAAGCGCTAAGTTTAGAGTCTTCAGCCAAACTCGGCTACTCGGGTTTTCATGAAGAACGGAATAACTTCTGTACCAAGTTCGTTACAGTTTTCCTCATCGTGGTAGAGCTTAAGTCTATTTCCATTGATAATTAAAGTGGTGTTGTCTCTACCATACAACTTAACATATCCGGATGGATATTGGTATTTCACTGTATAAGGTCCGTCCCATCTCGAAGTGAGTTTGAGTTGTTTAAATTTGTATTTCGAGATAAAGAGGAGTACTTTATTTCCATGCTTGAATTCTTTTCTTAATCTTAGCTTGTGATCATGCCACACTTTAGTTCGTGCTTTGTATAAAAGAGAACTTTCATAAGCTTGATGTCGAAATTCATCTAACTCATGAAGTTGGAATATTCTCTTTTTTCCAGCTGCGATAAGATCTAGGTTGCAGTTTCTGAGTGCCCAATATGCACGATGTTCGATTTTGATAGGCAAATGGCATGTCTTTACATACAAAAGCTTGTACGGATTGGTTTCAGTGGGTGTTTTGAATGCGGTACGAAAGGCCCATAGAGCATTTGTCTAATTTCTTAGACCAACAAGTTGGATTGTTTTTTACGGTCTTTTCGAGGATTCGTTTAAGATCTCTATTAGTGTTTTCAACTTGGCCACTCGTTTGAGGGTGGTAAGATGTGGAAAAACGATGGTTAACTCCATATCTTTTCATGATTTTGTCCATGAGTGTGTTACAGAAATGAGTTCCTCTATCGCTTATAAGTGCTTTTGGTATTCCAGTACGTCATATAGTTTCTTTAAGAATGATATAACAACTCTTCCATCATTGGTTTGCAAGGCTTGAGCTTCGGCCTATTTTGACACATAGTCGACGACGACTAAAATTTATTCACATTTGTACGATTTAGGAATGGTACCATGAAGTCGATACCCCACACATCAAATATTTCGCAAACTTGGATATTATTGAGAGGCATTTCATCTCTTTTGGTAATGTTTCCAGTCTTTTGATATCCTTCGCAAAGATGGACTAAGGTATGAGCTTCACGAACGATTGTAGGCCAATAAAAACCTGCATCGAACACTTTCTTAGCAGTTGTGTTCATGGCGTAATGTCCTTCGGTCAGTCCTAGTGACATTCATCAAGAATTTTTTGAGTTTCTGATCTGGAAATACAACGTCGGATCATTCCATCGGGACATACTTTGAAGATATGGGGATCATCCCAAAAGTATTTATTGAGTTCAGAAAAGATTTTTTTCTTTTGTTGGTATGTCATTCCTTTACGTAAGATACCTACAGCTAAATAGTTTACAAAATCTGCGAACCATGGTGTGTCACTAGTACTTACTTGCATTATATGTTCGTCGGGAAAATCATCGATTTCATCATCGCTTGAATCATCATTAACAATACGAAATAAGTGATTGGCTGCAACATTTTTGCTCCTTTTTGTCTTTTATTTCCCAATTAAATTCTTGTAAAGCAATATCCAATGTATGAGACGTGGTTTGGCGTCTTGACTTTTGAACAAGTATTTCAGAGCTGAGTGATCGATGTAAACTATGGTTTTGGACAAAACTAGGTATGCTCGAAATTTGTCAAACACGTAAATACAAACATGAGTTCTCTTTCTGTGGTGGTGTAATTTTGTTGAGCTGTGTTTAGGGTTCTACTAGCACAGTAGATGGGGTGAAATTGTTTTCCATCTTTTTTTCCAAGGACGGCTCCAAGGCATGTTCACTTGCATCACACATAAGCACAAATGGAAGATTCCAATTAGGGCTTGCGATTATTGGTGCGCATGTAAGCTTTGCTTTGAGAGTTTCAAAGGCTAGAATGCATTCATCATTGAAATCGAATGTTCGTTCTTTCTCTAGAAGTTGGGTCAGAGGTCTCGTAATTTTCGCGAAATCTTTAATGAATCGACGGTAAAAACTGGCATGACCAAAAAAACTTCTAATGCCTTTAACATTAGTAGGTGGTGGGAGTTTTGAGATTACGTTTATTTTCACTTTGTCAACTTCTACTCATGCGCCAGACAGTTTGTGTCCAAGCAAAATTCCTTCTTTAAGCATGAAGTGTCCAAGGATACTCTAGAAAAGTTTACCACCACTATTCTGCAGATTCTTCTGCCAACTCCTTAAGAGTCGCCGGTGAAAATGATTTCATGCCCAACTTTTCGATCAAAAACTCGATACGTCCTTGATTAAAGGCCTTTGTGAATATATCCGCAAGCTGATACTCAGTGTTGACAAAATACAGCTTGATTACTCCATTTTCCACTTGCTCTTTGATAAAGTAGTAGCGAATGTCAATGTGCTTCGCCCGGGAGTGTTGAACGTAGTTGCAGCAAAGGGCAATGGCGCTTTTGTTGTCACAGTACATCGGGATTTTGTTGAATCCAAGACCGTAGTCAGTTAATTGTGATCTCATCCAAAGAACTTGAGCACAACAACCGGACATAGCAATGTATTCAGCCTCTATACTAGATATCACAACGCTTTTTTGCATTTTGGATGCCCAACTAATCAGTCTATCTCCAAGAAGTTGCACACTGCCAGAAGTGCTACGTCGAGTATCTTGACACCCAGCATAATCCGCATCTGCATATGATATTAGTGCAATAGAGTAATCCTTCGGATACCACAGACCACGATTAAGTGTTCCTTTAAGATACCGAAAGATCCTTTTCACAACATGTAAGTGATTTTCGGTAGGCCGAGCCTGATACCGGGCACACATGCATATAGCAAACTACAAATCAGGCCTGCTAGCAGTCAGATAGAGAAGGGTGCCAATTTTCTCAAAATGGTAAGACAGTCTTTGAGTAGTGGCAGCAAATATTAGATCGTTAACACAAATTTGTACCAGTATCATGTCGTTGTACTCCTTGAGAATGAATAATATTGGGTCCACTTTGCCTTTGGAGAAGCCTTCCGAGATCAGAAAAGACGATATGAGATCGTACCACGCGCGTGGAGCTTGTTTCAACCCATAAAGAGCCTTCTTGAGCTTGTACACGTGATTAGGATACTCCGAGTTGACGAATCCATTCGGCTGGCTTACGTAGACATCTTCCCTTAATTCACAATCTAGAAATGCCGTTTTAACATCCATTTGGTAGACGATCATATTCATGTGAGCAACATAAGCAAGGAATAGTCTAAGCGCCTCTAATCGTGTAACAAGAGCAAAAGATTCTTCAAAGTCAATACCCAAAGTTTGTTTGTAACCTCGAGCAACCAATCTAGCTTTGTTCTTTAACACTCCACCTAACTCATCGAGTTTAACCTTATATACCCACAACAATGTAAGGATGTCAACGTTGTCGGGTAGAGGAACTAATTCCCATACTTCAAGGTGTTGAAATTCATTAAATTCCTCTTGTATGGCTTCAATCCAAGATGATTGTTGCATGGCTTGTTGCCAAGATGTAGGTTCCTTCTCGCAGAGAAACGCATCAAAGAAGCAATATAATGCGTGCTCTTGCAGTTGATGACGTGTTAAGACTGGTCGATCGATGTCACCAATAATATTTCGGATTGGGTGATTCTTTGTCCATTTGGTGTTGTGATTTTCAATCCGTGGTGGTCTGGAGTAAACGATTGCAGGAGCTTCCTCTTAGGTAGACGCATCGTTAAGGTTTTCGGGCATTTGTGAACCAAAGAATGGAAGCTCTTGTAGGTGAGCAAGTTCCAAATCATGATCATAGTAATCCTCTTCAACATCATTAGGAACGAGTGGGGGTGATGATTCGGGTGTAGTTTGAGAATTGGTGGGGGATGGTGCATCTGGTTCAATAGTGACAGCAGATGCATCTGACTGATTTCCATTATCTTGAGCAACAACTTCGGGAATTGGAGCTACTGCTGCAGGTGCTGAAGAATCATCACTTGGGGGATCAAAGAATTCGTCAAACATAGGTTGAAATAACTCATCCCACTCGGGCCTTGTAGGTGGTGTAAATGATGGAGAAGTAGGATTGTTGGGAGTTAATCCGGAACTAATCGTACCGGTTCCCATCTCATGAAATACAGGTTCAGAGCTGTGTTGCTCAGAAGCCATCGTTGTCAGCTTATCAAAATCGGCATCCAAAGTTTCTACTATCTTGCCAAGATGACGGTTATAAATCCGGTAAGCTTTCTTTGCGGGTGAGTAACCAATGAAAATTGCAATATCAGCCTTCGGTTGAAGTTTACCCAAATTCTTACTATTATACACAGTGCACCAAACACATGAAGAAAGGAAATATCGGGTTTGTGTCCATGAAGTAGCTCATATGGAGTTTTTCCATGGCGCTTACGAATGATGGAGCGGTTTTGGGTATAACATGCAGTTGCCACTGCTTCAGCCCGTTAGAATAAAGGAGCATTCGCATAAATCAACATAGTTCTAGCAGCTTCCATTAGTGTACGGTTACGTCTTTCCACGACACCGTTTTGTTGTGGAGTGCGAGCAACTGAAGTTTCATGTGAAATACCGACCTCTTCATAATAGTCTCGTAGAGTCTGATTAACGAACTCAGTTCCATTATCAGTTCGAATGCGGCGAACAGTAGCATTAAGACGCACCTGGATCATCTTAAGAAAAGTAATAATATATGTTGGTGCTTGATTCTTGGTTGGTAAGAATTTAACCCATGTAAATCTTGAATAATCATCCACCATGACGAGGATGTATTTTTGACCACTCACACTAGCCGTACGCATTGGCCCGCAAAAATCTATATGCAAAAGATACAGTGGTTCTTGGTTGGTGTCTTCAACTTTAGGTTTGTATGATTTCTTGGTGCTTTTCCCCAAAGAACACGCAGAACATAAATGATCCTTGTCGAACTTGAGTTTTGGAAGACCACGAACAAGCTCGTTTTTGTCCAGATGGTTAATAACATCAAAGTTAAGATGAGATAACCGACGATGCCACAACCATGACTTAGTCTTAGATGCTTTGGAGAGTAGGCATACAGGAGAGGCGGCCATCATGTTTCGAATGGACAGTGTATAGAGATTATCCCCTCGAGAACCTTTTAACAAGTCATTTCCTACAAGATCACAAATGAAGCAAGTATGTTGTCGAAAAGCAACTTCAAGGTTTGAATCACAAAATTGTCCCACTGAAAATAAGTTGTGACCAAGTCCCTTCACGTAATACACCCTTGAAATCGTAACATTCCCAATTTGATATTCACCATAACCCATGATCTTCGAAATATGGTCGTTGCCAAATTTAACCGTGCCTAGAAACTTGCTGACGAAATTTCTGAGCATCGAGCGGTCTCCGGTCATATGCTTTGAGCATCTAGAGTCCAAGTACCAGAGGATGATTTGGACCACCTGAAAATATCACCAGACGAAGACAATGTATCGGAATCTAAATGTTCCTCTGTGTTAGTAGGTACAGATATATTTATCTTAGATTTGCTATTAGAAGAATTCTTAGGCATCCAAATTTTCTTCCTAGATGTTGGCTTAGATTCTAGTTTTCTAATGTCCTGAGGTACTTCTTCACTGGTAGGCACAATAGTGGACGCAGACCTAGTTAAAGGGCTCTTTATCCATTTCTTAGTGCCGGAGTTCCTATTTAAAGGACGCTTAGACCTAACTTCAGTGGATGTGATCCTAGTTAAAGGGCACTGAGTTCCATTTGCAATAAAGGTCCTACCAGTGGGTTTCCATTGCCAACCAACTTAGGTGAATTTCTTCCCCGTTGTAATCCATTCAAGATTATTCCTAATGGCATACAGTTCATTCACATGATCAACAAGGCATAAATCATGACGCTGAGAAAACATGCATTCATTACAATTCCAACATCTCAAATTAGAATTCACATTTTGCTTAGGCTTCTGCATAGAGGCAGAACCTTTTGTCTTAGCTACATGATTCTTTTTATTTAAAATTGAAATAACATTCCTAGGGTGAACTTCTACTTTCTTCTTCGCAGTCCTACTAGTGGAAGGCTTGATCCTATCTTTCTTGTCTTGAGATCCTTTAGCCTTAGTAGACCTAATTACTCATGTAGAAGCCAAGGGAACATTAGTGACAGATTTTGATTTAGCCTTGATGGGTGTGTTTAAAACAGGCTTAGCTCCTGGGGTCTTATTGAATGGAGTTATAACAATAGTGGGGGTTTGTTGTTTAGGTGGTGCAGAACCCGGTTGTCCTATGTAGGTCAAGTGCTCTAAGCATTGTTGTACCTTCTCAATGTAAGCATGAGCAGAGTAATAGTGACTATTTGAGGGATCTAGTTCATAGAGATCATCTACAACATCCCTATCAAGATCCGCGTGCTTAATTTCATGCTCCATATAAAGCTTATATGATAGTGGATTGTCCTTATGGTACGGGATCTTAGTGATTATAGAATCGTAATAATCTTTTCAAGAGGGTTGATGTTTTTCTAGAGAGAGAAACTAGAGAGAGAAGCGAGAGAAAACTATGTGTATTTCCTTGAGAAAATAAAACAACCAACACCCCTTTCCATGGTGGAAAGGGGTTTATATACCCAAGTCCTTAAATGGACTTGGGCCTCCGGCCCATGAACATGCTCATGGGTCGGGCTAATAAACATTACTTGAACAATACTACGAGCCTATAACTATATTGTTGGAGTGACCGAGACTTTCTTTATATGAAAAACATATTTCCAACAATCTCCCCCAAAAGGAGGTCACTCCAAATTTACAAAGTCCTAATCTAGCATGTTAGATCTTGTTCTTGAGCTCGTAGTCCACTTTCTCTTTTCTTCTTTAACTTTTACTTCTTTTTGTGAATATGTGTTGAATAATATCAGGCTTTTGCTTGGAACATGTTCTTTTGGCCTTTCACGTGCAATCTTTATCTTCTTGTGATGTTCGCCTCTTCGTGACTTCATGTCCCACACACCTATCCTTTGTTGAATTCTTGAAAGTTTCAGAGTTGATACAGCGGAAGACTTTTAGGTCAGACTTTCTTGAATTTGCTGAAATATTTGATGCAGAAGAAATAAGTATGTGAGGACGACTTCAACTGGTACACCGAAACGCCCGTCTTCGAATTCAGCAACATAATAAGACACGAATAAAATGGCTTTGACATTTTATTCTAATTCGGTAGCATTTTACCTCCGGTATGTGAAAACCGTTGGACGATAATAAATATCGAACTTGTGACAGGTAGCTCTAATTAAAGATCTCCTTGATAAGATTTCGCGGGTAAACCCGTTCTCTTTATTCAACCGTCTAAAGCTGAACGCGAACATAAAGAGTGAATCATTTGGATTAAAATATTCCTTATGATTGAAGCCGTCAATTCATGAAACCTGGAACAAGTGAATTTCAATTAAGATTTTCACCATCGTTTCTTTCCAGTTGTCACGAGCTAGATTCATATAGAATCTTGCACGTCACCTACCAAGTGCTGTTTGATGTTAACACTAGAAGGATTTCTACTCGTCACTATGAACACTAAAGAGTGTCACTCTGAGTGTTTTGGCAAGATCATACGATAATGCGTAGAGGCCTGGAACGAGTTTAAGTTCAATTAAGAATTAAACTACTGTTTCTTTCCAGTTTTCACAAGATTGGTTCTTAAAGAACCGCACGTGTCACCTACCATGAGCTTGTTTGATGTTGGCTCAAGCAGGATTTTCATCTTCATTGTAATACTTGCGTATCACTCGGATGTTCTGGCAATATTACAAGAATACTGCGTAGGACTCATAAAGATCTCTTACTTTTCACAATGTGTGAAGAAGCAAGGAATAAATGGAAAGTGTCCTAATGAGACTTTTGATGATCTCGTGGCTCTAGACTCGATAGTGTGTTTTGATTTAGTGAGCGATGGCTGGAGAGGATTGCCACCTATTCAATATCAGTCTATTCGGAGTGAATAAACCAATAGATAACGTGTTGAACTCCGTGTGATTAAAACAAACATCTTTTGAGAGATATTTGAGTTAGCTGGGAGGGGTTGTGCATGACATCACTGGGTCCATGATATCTTGTCTTCAATATTGAGAATCATTTAAAAATGATCCCAATAATAGATGTGTTGACCCGGTTTCTGTCCTAAGTTGTAAGGAGGGCTTCTTTCTTTACACCCTTTATCTTTACATTTCTTTTTCATTCTTCAACCCCTTCAGTACTTACCAATACATCATCACTAGCACCTTGTTGTGATTGTTCCAGTGCTAGCATCAGTAATTAGTCGGTACTCTGCTACGTTCACAATCATCTCCAACTTTCCTAGGACTTCTAATTCTATCTAGGGAATTTTCCTTGGGAAGATTCCATCGGTTCTGATGAATCATTGGACAAATACCTAATCCTACCACCCTTTTGTCCCCACATCCGTCGTGAATTAAGTATGTTTTGGGTAAGTATTGTCACCACTTAAAGCACTCGTGATATTATAATCAAAGTTTTTGTGCCTTAAGTGTTTTGTTCATCAAAACGCTCCCCCTTAACATGTGCATTACACATATTAAGTTGGTTTATCTTTTAAGTCTTCTTCATTTTTTAGCCAAATATCATTAAGTCTCCTTAATCCTATTTTCTCCCCTTTTCCAAAATGTTAACCATCAATATTTTGGATATTAATAGATTAACCGGTCTTTGGGTAATAAAATGAAATTAGATGATGGCCAAAGAACATATTAATGCTCCCCCTCAAATTAATGAGGGTTAGTTGTAGTGCTCGAGTACAATATGTTTGAAAGATTTAGAATCTCGAGAGAAATTCTTGAAAAATATCATACTTTCACACTACAACATGCCACAAAAGCCGATTATACATAAATTGACATATTCACAGTAATAAACATATGGAGTTGACCTGATAGAAGACGATCCATAATTAAATAGATCGTTCCGTGAACCTATGGTGAGCTCCATATGGTCTTCCACCTACGAATCGTTCCACGCTTCTTAGCAACCGGCGCTTCCTTAAAAGTTTCTCGATCTTTTTGATCGCGTACTTAGCTCCTTTTTTGCACTGGCTCGTCCAGGTGTACTTGACTACTGGAAGTGGTAGGTCGGCATTGAGAACAGTCAGATCATCACGAACATGTTTGAGCGTACCATTGCTGAATTTGTGCAGTTCGGAGAATCACATAAACTGCATGACGCCAGTCTCATTCGGATAAAGTATCCCTGCTTCCTGTGTCGTGGTTCCCATGTAAGGCTTCTTGTTCTTGTGAAAATTACTGAGCGGAGTCGTATGGGGACGTTGCAAGTTTAGCTGCTTTTGATAGCTCTCCACTCCAAGTTGAAAATCTTCCACCCGGTTTTGGATGACGATTTTCCTTGCATATTGACGAAGGTTGGAGCTCAACGTAATGGCTATCTCAGGTAGTAAAAGGTCGACTTTTTCCTGGGCCAATAACAACAGAAGATATTCGATGTCTTCAAGGCGAAGATACTGGAGATCACTTTCGTCAATTTTGTATTCTTTTTCATCAGTACGTTTGAACACGATTACATTCAGGTAATCATAACCGAATACAGTCTGAGTGGTTGTTCCTTGTATGCTTTTAATTCTATGAGCTGAAACAATAGAAGAACCTCTCTTTGGACGATGGAAGTGATTGTAAGCTAACCTTTTCTTTGTGTTCCAGTGAGAGATGCCAAGTGATGCAAAAGTATCATAAAACTTGAGCAATTTCCTTCTCCATAACGCATCAGGTACTTTTTCTTCGATCCATGGTACATTCTACAGATTAATAGCCTTGAGCATAGTAAGTGATGTGGCATATTTCTTCACGCCTTTTTCAAGAGATCATGAGATACAAAGTGCTCTATTGGAATCGTTGCAGAACCGGCGATGACTGTGGGTGTAAGAGGTCATAACACTGGAGTCTGAATTCCCATAGTCGTCGCCCTCATGGCCTTTGTCAGCTCATTTAAGTGATATTCAGCCTTATTATGACTGATCTTCAAAGTATCAAAGAAGTCCACATTTGCGGCTACCATTTTGATAAGGTCCGGAGTCATTGTCGGTTTCCCATGATGATACCTTAGAAAGGCCGAGAAATCGATTGGATTGTTTAGGTATTGAGTGAGCTCCATTTTAGTTGCTGTGGCGCTGCATTGTAAGCCAAAGTTGCTCCTGTACCGTGTCATCGATGATAAGAGATTCAGCAAACGTCGGTTCTGGTGCATTTAATTCTTCGACTTCCATATCGGAATTGTGCTGATCTTCAGATGGTGTTGAAGGTTGTGCTTGTGTCACCGGTATATCATCATTGTGCATAGAGACTGGAATCTCGTCTTCTAGCATCAACCCTGTGGGTTTTTCTTCATGCGTAGACACAGGAATTTCGTCTTCTAGCATAGGTTCTACAGATTCGTTGTGAGAAGCAGTAGTAGAAACTGGTTCAGTAGATATACCTGTGTCAATATGCTGAGATTCTGGTACAGTAAAGTCCACCGTCTTTTCTGCGGTTTCAGCAACGCTTTCTTCAGCTTACTCAATACCTTTCTCAGTTGCCTTATCACCTTCATCCTTATTTGACTCGTCGGCATTCGTACCCGTTTTGTCATTCTTATCACCCTCTTTGGTTCTATTCCCGTCGTCGTTATCATCATCATCATCATCCTCATCCTCATTTGTATCCTTGTCCTCATCTTCATCTTCATCCTTATCCTTATCCTCTTCTTCCTCGTCATCTTCTTCCTCATCCTCTTCCTTATTTTGATCATTATCACCATCATCCTCATCACCGTTACTCTCGTTATCTGCCTCCTCGAGCTCTTCTTCATCCTCAGACTCAGAGTCTACAGTATCTGCAGGTGTATCTTCAATGATTGCTTTGTTGAAATATTGCAAAACTTTTCGTTTATATTTCGATTTACGAGGCCCCATATATTTCAGACGTGTTTGCAACAAATTCATTAGTTGAAGGGTAGATAAACCAGTACTAAAAAGAGTTGGTATCTCCTGATCAACATATGACTTTACTTCTCGTCGAATGATGTTGGTCATCTTCTCATTAATTGATGTAGGATTGTAAATCTTGCTTATGTTTTTAGAGAGAGAAAGAGATAGAGAGATGGTGGATTTCACACACACTTAGAGAGAGAAAGACATGTTTACTATGTGAAAATTATGAAACCACACCACCCTCTCCATCTAAGGAGAGGGTTTATATACCCAAGCCCTTGTCATGGGCTTGGGCTTACATTTGGGCCGGCCTACACATGTTGTAGGCTAGGCTTGTTCTTGTTTGATAAATAAATAATGTTAACTAAACTACGAGCTATTACATGGATTATCGTTGGAGTGACCGATCCTTCTTAATACGTAAAACGTATTTCCAACAATCTCCCCCTAAGGGAGGTCACTCCAAACAAGGGTGTTACCCAAGTTACAATAATAAAATAAACCTAGCATACTATGCTTGTCTTGAGCTCGTAGTCTTCGTCTTTCTTTTTCTTTTTTTTTCTGGTGAACATGCTGATATGATCTTTGATATCAATCTTGAGCATTAATCTCTTGCCTTGATCTTGTGCATCCATCACTTGTGATCTTTGCCTTTTCGTGACGCCATGTCCCACATACTTATACCTTCGTAATTCTTGAAAGCTTCAGAGTTCGATACAGCGGAAGACTTAACTTTTAGGCTTTCTTGAATTAGATGAGGTATTAAGTGCATAAAGTATAAGCATGCGGGGACGACTTCTTCTCGGATTCCGCAACGCCACCGTCTTCAAATGCCGCAACATAAGTAGACACGAACGAAATGGCTTTGAACATTTCATTCTAAATCGGTAGCATTTTACCTCCGGTCGGTGAAGACCGTTGGACGATATTAGATATCGTACCCGTGACGGATAGTTTCAATTAAGTAACTTCCTGACAGGATTTCGCGGGTCAACCCGTTCTCTTTATTCGACCGTCCAAAGCTAACTGCGAACATAAAGAGTGAATCATTTGGATAAAGATATCCGCATGATTTGAAGCCGTCAATTCATGTTCCTGGAACAAGTGAAATTCAATTAAGAACCGCACCATCGTTGCTTTCCAGTTGTCACGAGCTTGATTCGTATAGAATCTTGCAAGTTACCTACCAAGTGTTGTTTGAGGTTAACACTAGAAGGATTTCCACTCATCACTGTGAACACTAAGGTATCACTCTGAGTGTTCTGGCAAGATCACTAAGATATTGCGTAGAGGCCTGGAACGTGTTTAAATTCAATTAAGAATTAAACAGCTGTTGCTTTCCTAGTTGTCACAAGTTTGATTCATAAAGAATCGCACAAGTCACCTACCATGAGCTTTTTGATGTTCGCTCAAGAAGGATTTCCATCTTCATTGTAAATACTTTCGTATTACTCGGATGTTCAGGCAAGATCAAGAAGATTTTGCGTAGGACTCTTAAAATATTTCTTACTTTTCACAGTGTGTGAAGAAGCAAGGAAATATGAAAGTGTGTCCTAGTGAGATATTTGATGATCTCAAATGGCTCTAGACTCGATCGTGCACTTTGGATTTTAGTGATCGGATGCTGGAGAGGAGTGCCACCATTTCAATACCAATTTATTCGGAGTGAATAAATCGATAGATAACGTGTTGTCTCCGTGTGATTAAAACAAATACCTTTTGAGAGATATTTGAGTTAGCTGGGATGGGTTGTGCATTGCATCACTGGGTCCATGATGTCTGTCTTCAATATCAAGATTCATTAAAATGATCTCAATAGCATATGTATTGACCCGGTTTCTACCTAAAGTTGTAAGGAGGGCTTCTTTCTTTACACCCTTTATCTTTACAATTCTTTTTCATTCTTCAACCCCTTCAATTCTTACCAATACGTCATAACTAGCACCTTGTTGTGATTGTTCCAGTGCTAACTTAAGTACTTGGTCGGCATTCAGCTACGTTCACAATCTTTCTCCAACTTTCCTAAGGACTACTATTTCTAGCTATGGAATGTCCTTGGGAAGATTCCTCCGGTTCTGGAAGAATCATAGGACTTAACCTATCCTACCATCCTTATGTCACCACAATCTTCATCGTCGTGAAATAAATGGGTTTTGGGTAAGTAAATGTCACCATGAAAATCCATTTTGATATAGAAAATCCATTTTGCTCCCCCTTAACTTATGCCACGATATTCGAAAACATTTCGCATATGTAGAGATGAGCCAGCACATTAAGTCAAACCATTTGTGATAATATCCCATATTAAATCACATTTTCTCCCCCATATTAAAAATATTAACCCAATCGATGTTTTTAATATCAATTGATTTAATGAAGGTTTAACAAAGGTTTTGGGAAGAAAAATGCAAGTCCGTTTTATCTTCATGACATCTATTTGTAACATGATCACATATTCACCATATTAGAAAAGAATTGACAAGGTTGGACCTGATAGATGAGAACATCATATGATAAGATCAAATGGTTCTTGGCAGCATATGTTGGTCGCCTCGTCACGTCTGAAGTCATCTCTTGACACCACATGTACGATTGGTATTGTTGTCTTGACACCAACTTGTGAACTTGACACGTTCGGCATCGAAGATTCTGAATGCTTGACAATTGCTCCCCCTCAATTGTTGACCCGTGTTCTATTGAAAGAGCTGTAGTCGTCGGTTGAGTAGTTGCATCGTCGAGTATGTAGATACCAATTGTAGATTGCTATGGTTGTAGAGATGATAGCTTCATAAAAACAAGACTTCTCTTGTTTTAACAAATAAATGCACTGAAACGTACATAGATTTGTGTTAGACCAAGTTATAAAGTAAACTTGATCCCTTACAAGGTTTTAAAGTAAACCTTGCCCGAGAAAATTAATTCCCGTTGTGAGCCAAAGCTTTCATGAGAAATACTTGGCTTTAATGTGAAAACCGGGTTGCAGTCTGAAATAACTACAAGCCATTTAGGCATGTTTTATGAAATATTTACAACTTTTGTACGAACTCTATTTATGGCGCCGTGTCGATATTAATCAACATTTCTAAGGCCGTAAATATTATCGTACCAAAAGACATGCCTTTGAAAAATAAAGTAAAAATATTTTTGGATTTTTATGAATTTTTCAATTTTTATGGTTTTTTATATGGTTTTATATTTTTGTATTTTGCTTTTGTGGATAAAAATATAAACAATATATACAAATGATCACCAAGGATACGGAGAATAGTTTTACCAAGACTATTCTTTCGCTTCATCTGCTAGTTCCTTTAGAGTCTCAGGCGAGAAGGTTCTCATTCCTAGCTTGTCGGCCAAAAATTCAATTCGAGCGCGATCTAAAGCCTTCGTGAAAATATCCGCCAATTGATACTCAGATCGGACAAAGTAAAGCTCTATTACCCCATTTTCCACTTGCTCCTTGATGAAGTGGTAGCGAATGTCAATATGCTTCGACCGGGAGAATTGAACGTTGTTGCAGCATAAGGCAATTGCACTCTTGTTGTCACAGTACATCGGAATTTTGTTGAAACCTAGACCATAGTCGGTTAATTGCGATCTCATCCAAAGAATTTGAGCACAGCAACCGGACATAGCTATGTATTCTGATTCCGTACTTGAAATTGCAGCGCTTTTCTGCCTTTTCGATGCCCAACTGATTAGTCGATCTCCTAATAGTTGCAAAGTTCCACTCGTGCTACGCCGTGTATCTTGACAACCCACGTGATCTGCATCTGCATATGCCATTAGTGCAATAGAAGAGTCCTTCGAATACCAAAGTCCCCGATTAATGGTTCGTTTAAGATATCGAAAGATCCTTTTAACAGTAGCTAAGTGTAACTCAGTAGGCCTAGTTTGATACCTGGCACACATACATATAGCAAACTGAAGATCAGGTCGACTAGCTGTGATATACAGAAGAGTACCGATCATTCCACGATAAAGCGTCGGATCAACGGCAACTCCATGTGGATCTGCATCAAGCTTAGTTCGTTCCACCATTGGAGTATCCACGGGGTCGCAAGATTCCATCTTATACTTCTTAAGCGATTCAAGGGCATAATTGGATTGATTGATAAAGATGCCTCTGGGACTCTGAGATATCTGAAGTCCTAAGAAGAATGATACCTTGCCCATCATTGACATCTTAAACTTGGAAGACATGAGTGTCCCAAACTCATCCGATAAGGTTTGGGTCGAGGCTGCAAATATAATATCATCAACATATATTTGTACCATAATCATATCTTTACCTCGTTTCTGAATGAACAGCGTGGGATCCACCTTGCCTTTAGCGAAGCCTTGCATAATGAGGAATTGTGACAATAGATCATACCATGCGCGGGGAGCTTGCTTCAACCCATAGAGAGCCTTCTTAAGCTTGTACACATGATTAGGATAATTAGGATTCACAAAACCATCCGGCTGTTGAACATAGACCTCTTCCTTGAGTTCACCATTAAGAAATGCCGTCTTCACATCCATCTGATAGACAATCATATTCATATGGGCTGCATAAGCGAGGAATAGTCTAATAGCTTCCAAACGGGCAACAGGTGCAAAGGATTCCATAAAGTCGATGCCCAATAATTGCTTGTATCCACGAGCTACTAGTCGAGCTTTGTTCTTCAATATTCCGCCTAACTCATCGAGTTTTACCTTGTAAACCCATTTCAAAGTGAGTAACTGCACTTGATACGGGCATGGGACAAGTTCCCAAACATCAAGACGTATGAATTCGTTAAGTTCTTCTTGCATAGCTTCTATCCAACAGGATTGAGTAAAAGCTTGTTGCCATGTCTTAGGTTCAACTTCAGTGAGAAAAGCATCAAAGTGACAAAACAATGCACTTTCTTGTAACTGACTTCGTGTGGATACCGGACGATTAGGGTCACCAATAATAGAATCTATAGGATGATCCTTTGTCCACTTGCTGTCATGTTCACGAATCCGTGGATTAGAGTAAACTGTAGAAGGAGCTTCTTCTGAGGTGGACGACCCGGCTTGATTAGGGTCGGGAATAGATACACCAAAGAATGGAAGTTCACGCATTTGAGCGAATTCCAAATCGTGATCATCATCATCCTCTTCATCATCAATAGGCATGACATGGGTAGTTGAAACATGTGATGGTTGAGAATTACTTGTTGAAGGTATATCTTGATCAATTGTAGGTGCAGATGTATCTGATTGTGCGACGGTTGCTAGAGCGACAACTTCGGTTACCGGAGCTATTACTTCAGGTTCTGGAGCAACAATGGTTGGAGGAGTAAAGAATTCATCAAAGAACGGTTGAAACAACGTATCCCATTCATTCCTAGTAGGTGGTGTAAATGATGATGAAGTAGGGTTATTTGGGACAAAACCAGAACTAATGTTACTGGGTCCCATTTCATGAAGTGCGGGTTCAGAGCTGCTTTGCTCAGAAGCCATCGCTGTCAGCTCATCAAAATCAACATTCATAGTTTCGAGGATCTTGCGAGAGTTACGGTTGTAAATTCGGTATGCCTTCTTTGCGGGTGCGTAACCAATGAAAATACCAATATCAGCCTTTGGTTGAAGTTTTCCCAAATTGTCACCATCATTATTTGGATAGCAAAGAGAACCAAATACATGAAGATATGATAAATCTGGTACTTTTCCATGGAGAAGGTCATAAGGTGTTTTACCATGGCGTTTATGAATTAGTGACCGGTTTTGGGTGTACACTGCTGTGGATACTGCTTCTGCCCATAAAAACAATGGAGCCTTTGCATAAATTAACATCGTTCGAGCAGCTTCCATAAGTGTGCGATTTCGCCTTTCAACGACACCGTTTTGTTGTGGAGTGCGTGCAACGGATGTTTCATGAGATATACCAACTTTTTCATAATAATCACTCAATATTTGATTCACAAATTCGGTTCCATTATCTGTACGAATGCGTCGGACAGTAGTGTTGAGACGCACTTGAATCATCTTGAGAAATCCGATGATGAATTTAGGTGCCTCATTTTTTGCTTTCAGAAATTTCACCCATGTAAACCGAGAGTAATCATCGACAATAACGAGGATGTACTTTTTGCCACTAAGACTTTCAACACGCATTGGCCCACAAAGATCCATATGCAACAGATAAAGTTTCTCTTGGTTGGTGTCTTCCGTCTTGGGTTTGTAAGATTTCTTAGTGCTTTTCCCCATTGTACACGCGGAACACAAATGATCCTTGTGAAATGATAGTTTAGGAAGACCACGAACAAGTTCGTTTTTCGCCAAATGATTAATAGCGTCAATGTTAAGATGAGATAACCGTCGATGCCATAACCATGACTTAGTCTTCGATGCTTTGGAGAGAAGACATACGGGAGAAGCGGCCATCATGTCTTGTAGAGACAACGTATACAAATTATTCCCTCGAGTACCTTTCAGTAAATCAACCCCTTCCAAATTACGAATGAAGCAGGTATGCTCTCGAAAAGCAACTTCTAGGTTTGCATCACAAAATTGTCCCACAGAAAATAAGTTGTGACCAAGACCTTCCACGTAATACACTCTTGAAATTATAACATTCCCAATATGATATTCACCGTAACCCATTATCTTTGCAATATGATCATTCCCAAATCGAACCGTCCCAAGAAACTTGCTGACGAAATTTCTGAGCTGAGAGCGATCTCCGGTCATATGCTTGGAGCAACCAGAGTCCAAATACCAGAGAACAATTTGGACCACCTGTTTTCAACCACAACAGTAGACAATGCATTGGAAACTATTGGTTCCGGAGTGTTAGCAGATACATATATGTTATTATCAGAATTGCTAACATTTGTGTTATCCTTAGATTTCCTGCGTTTTCTAATGTGAGTTTTAGCACTAACAGGTTTTACTGTTCCAACTTTCTTAGGTTTTGGATTATTAGCGGGCACTACAGTGGGAGTAGACCTATTTAAAGGGCACTTTGTTCCTACAGTAGTGTCGGTGTTCCTAGTTAAAGGACACGCTTGTGTTTTGGTAGTCTTGGTACTCCTAGTTAAAGGGCACGCTTTCTTCACTTCAGTGGGAGTAATCCTAGTTAAAGGGCACATATTTCCTACTATAGTGAAAGTTCTACCAGTGGGACGCCACATCCAGCCAACTTGGGTTAACACTTTCCCAGTCGGTTTCCATTCTAATCCATTTTTTCGGGCATACATCTCATTCACATGGTCAATAAGGCAAGAATCATGACGACTAGAAAACATACATTTATTGCAATTCCAACATTTCAAATTTGAATTCACAGTAGGCTTAGAACGCTGCACAACCGCAGAGCCTTTAGGTTTAGCTACATGATTCTTTTTATTCAAAACAGAAATAACATTCCTAGGATGGGCTTCTACTTTCTTCTTCACTTGACTACTAGATGGGGGCAAGATCCTATCATTCTTCTTGTTTCTCTTAAGCTTAGATCTTTGAGCCTTAGTAGTGGTGCTTACTCCTGTAGAAGGCAACACGGGAATATTAGAAGCTGGTTTGGATTCCTCCTTATCTTTAGTGACCAAAGTGTGAGATGGTTTAGTCCTAGGGCCCTTGTTAAGTTGTGTGACGGCTATTAGGTTCCTTTTGATTACACTAGAGGACGAAGCTGAGATAGTGGTTGTGTTATCCACAACATTCTTACCTTTTAGAGTACGAAGTGTTTCCTTTAACTCAGCCAAGACCATATTTTTATCACAAATTTGTTCCCTCAAATCAGATATTTCCACCGAATTTCGATTCAATTGTTCAATCAATGATTGATTCTGTGCAGTGGTATCAACACATGCGGGCTGTACTGAATCGAAGAGTCGTGTATTTTTCTGTTTTAAGTTATCAACTTTGGACAAAATCTTGGAAACTCGATTATCTAGATCAAGTCTAAAATTCTCAGCAGCCTCAAGTACGTTCACACAGTTAAGCTCCTTAGATTTCTCTATTTCTATCGGCAAAGAGTTAGCAACTTTGTCACTTGGCTGACGCTGTTTTGATTGTAAATTCAATCGAAAATTCTTTTCAAAATTTGCGTCATCGATATTAACACCTTCGAATGACGTTTCAAAGATTTCTTGAATAAATTGTTGCTTGCATTCAAGCGAAATACAATGTGTTTGAATCTCATCAAAACGTTTTGAAAGCGAAGAATATGAATCTTGAAGCTTTAAAAATTCAGCGTCAGATTCGTGACAAGTACTATCTACCACATTATCCACAGATTCAACATTATGCACAGTAGAATCATTATCAACACATTTATTCACACAGACGAAAACTATATCATGAGACATCACTTGCTTCAGAAGCTGATCATTTTGGCGTGAAACTCGTTCTATTTCAAGTAAACTGTTTTCATAAGCATCATCCATTTCATTGAAAACACGTTTAACTTCTTCTATTTACAAATACAAATCTTGATCAAGATTACTAAGACAAGCTTTAACATTCTTTACAAACGGAATAATTTCGTCTCGGAACGCAACTCTAGTGTGCTCAAAATTCCATTCACCTTCCGTTATGGCCGAAGCCGTCGTACGTTCCAAAATGACCTTGTCAAAATCGGCTAAGTATTGGTGTACCACATTTAAGTTAACGGACGGCTTACTTACCGGTGGAATTAACTTCGTTAAATCCTTTTTGACGAGTAGGAGACGTACTAGGAAGGTTTTCATTTGACAAACTTTGGGGCACAAGAACTGCCAATTCAGCTAATTCCTTTTGTAAGCGAATGTGGGTCTTTTTAGAAAATTGATCTTTGTTATGTTGATCATAATCAATTGTATGGAATTTTGAAAGCATTTTAGAATGAGTTTCATCCGCAAGTGACTGTGTCGCGTCAGAACTACGAACAAAAGGTGCTTCTTTGGATTTGCCAATTATAGTCATATCATAAAGACCGGGAATATATTCCTGAGCTTGTTTTGCATAACCGGGATTAGGTGGTAAATCTTGAAGACGCTTAAGTTCGAAGTCTTTAAATGATTTAGTTAAAAGATGAACCTTTTCTGTGGAAGCGTATTGTTTTAAAAGCTGTTGTTCTTTGAATTTAAGAAGTTTGGTAGCATTAATTTCCGATTCAAACTTTTTAGACTCGAGAGTTTCGAAATCCATTTTAAGTTTCTGAAAATCATTGACAACCGACTCTTTTGCTTTTAATTCATTGGAAAGATTAGCTTTTAATGATTCTATTTCTTTCAAGTGTTCAATCTTTTCAAAACGAAATTGGTCAAATTTAGAACATGTTATTTTTTCTTCTTGAGGGACCATTTCAAAAGTTTTGACCTTTTCTTTATGCAACGCAAGCTCAGCAGTTAGGGTGGAATTCGTATCTACGGATTGTCTGAGGGCCATATGCATTTGATCAATAATATGTTTAGGTACCATGACCAAATCATGTTGAGCATAAGATTCCATACCCGTCGTAGCATTTGGTTGAGGTTCACTCAAATGTGTTGGATTGGGTACCACATCATTTAAGTTACTAGTCCCCGAATGCTGTTCGAGGTTGTCATTTTCATGCCCAACTTGATGTTGGTTATCATCAATATTATTAGATGTGGTTGGTACCTCACTGATGACATCAGAACCGTAGTGAGAGAGATTAGCAAAGAGAGCAGCTTGGGCAGTGTGAATGTCATCACAATCCGAATCGTATGCATCAAGATCGTCCGCTTGATAAGCTGCATTAGAAGTAGAAACGACTGCAATGCCTTCAGTATCTGCTGCCCCAGGGTCTGCAAGAAATGCTAACTCCTCTGTATCCAAAATCTTCCCCTTAGACTGAGCATCAACCAAATACATCTTCTCACGAAACCATGCATCATCCCTCCTCCTTTTCGGCTGAGTGCATTCCCTAGCCATATGACCTTGTCCTCGGCAATTGTAGCAAGTCACAACCTTCTTAGGACCAATAGGACTCCCATTTCCACTAGCTTGAGAATTCACAGCTTGATTGTTCCCAGTCCTTGTAGGAGGTCCATATGAATTTTGCCTTCCCTGAATTGGTTGCACCATCACTTGACCATCTTGAACAGTGGCTTGTTGTCGAGGATTTGATGAGGTGCGGAGCTGATTGTTTGTTGGTGGAAATCCTCTAGTTGCAACAAGTTTTGACAAGTAAGCAGTGAGATGGTTTAGAACATCAGCTGGCGTATCATTTGGAGTAAAGACCGGTGCTTGGATTGGTGGAAGTTCATTAGAGTAGAAAGCTTGTGCTGGTTGTGCTTCTATTGGAAAATATCCTTGCTGAGGAGTATAGCCCAATGGAGAAGTGTTGGCTTGTGATGGTGATGTCTGATATTGTGGTTGCTGTGGAAAAGATTGTTGATGAACACTTTGTTGATATTCTTGTTGTGGCATCATTGGTGGTTGATAAGATGGTTGCTGATAGATGTGTGGTGGTGGCTGCTGCAAGTATGATGGTTGTTGATAAGTATAAGCCATGTTTTGTTGAGAAGCATACATTGCAAGTGGATCATGAACTTGAGGTGTAGACAACCGAGCCTCGATCACATGGCATTCGTGTTGTTGAAGAAAAGCTTGAAGTTGATCCACATTGGTGTTATGCAAGTCCTTAGCCAATTTAACATCCGTCACGTATTTTTTCCATTCTGAAGGAAGAGTGTTCAAATACTTGGTGTTCAATTGAAAGGTAGGAATTGTCATGCCATAGATATTGAGCTCATTCAACAATAGGGTAAATCTCAGATAGTAATCATTGAGAGTCTCCCCTGGCACATAGGCAAACTTATCAAAAGTATCATAAAGCTTACACTCTCGTTCTTGTTTAGTTAACGAGGTGCCTTGCATGAGAACACGAATTCTATCCCATAACTCTTTGGCAACTTTATGTTTGCTGACGAGTTTGTAGACATCTGGAGGAAGGGCTTGGAGAATGATGTTTGTAGCATACTTATCACATTTATCTTGAATCTTCATATCTCCAGTCAACTCACCCATTGTGCGAGGACGAGTAGTCGTACCTTCCGTCACTGTACCATAATCTAATGGTCCATTGAGCACCGATGCCCAAATTAGATGTCCATTCTCCTTGTTTAACATATAAAGTTCCATTCGGGAAGCCCATTCCTCATACATAGTCTTCACCAACATTGGTGGACGATTATCCGTACCCGAGAGGATGGACTTATCCGTAAGAGATGTGTACTCCATTTCAATAAGTTAAGATTTACAAACTTTGATCGATCAATGAAAGAAAGTAAATGTGTTTGTTGTTTGTGAGTTGAAGTCGAGAAACAATGTTAAAATCCCCTAAACTATGTTCTCAATAAACAAAAAATTCCAAGTCAAAATTACACACGATGTTCGAACTTTTTTATGGAAAAATTTGTGATTATCGGAATAGTGATCGGAATAGTGATCGGAATGATGATCGGAATGAACCCTAATCGGAATGTACCTAATCTGAATACCAATCTGAATACCAATCGGAATACCAATCTGAATACCAATCGGAATACCAATCTGAATACCAATCGGAATACCAATCTGAATACCAATCTGAATACCAATCGGAATACCAAATCTGAATACCAATCGGAATACCAATCTGAATACCAATCTGAATACCAATCGGAATGTCGTGATCGGAATACCAAAACTGAATACCAATCTGAATACCAATCGGAATGCTGTGATCGGAATACCAATCTGAATACCAATCAGAATGCCTAAACCCTATTCCGATTTCACTAATCGGAATGTACTATAAACCCCTTTCCGATGACCAGATCGGAATATTTCCCACTTTTCTCGGACAAAACTCAACCAATTCGTGATTTTAAGCCAAAAAATGATCAAAACACCCAAAAATTTTGTGTTTTTAGCCAAAGTAACTATACCAAATCCCTACCACAACTATGTAGAAGATTTGTATCAAGAAAAAACCATCAAAAACACAAAAAAAAAATTTTGGACGTGTGAAAATGGATCAAAAATGGCGTATGAATCAAGAACACAAACACATGAACAATACAATCATCCCATGGCTCTTGATACCATTTGTAGGATTGTAAATCTTGCTTATGTTTTTAGAGAGAGAAAGAGATAGAGAGATGGTGGATTTCACACACACTTAGAGAGAGAAAGAAATGTTTACTATGTGAAAATTATGAAACCACACCACCCTCTCCATCTAAGGAGAGGGTTTATATACCCAAGCCCTTGTCATGGGCTTGGGCTTACATTTGGGCCGGCCTACACATGTTGTAGGCTAGGCTTGTTCTTGTTTGATAAATAAATAATGTTAACTAAACTACGAGCTATTACATGGATTATCGTTGGAGTGACCGATCCTTCTTAATACGTAAAACGTATTTCCAACAATTGACCCAAGAAAGGCAGCATTCTCTTTGTCACGAGTTTTCTTCTCTCCAAGAAATGTTTTATGTTGTTTTTTAAGTTTAGACACGCTGTCGGATATTTTCTTAAGTGTAGGCTCATCTGGTTGCGGTTTCTTGAGAGTTTGTGTGTCAGGAGTGGTGAATCTTTCAGTCAGTGCGGCTATTTGTTTAGCTTGAGCCTCCAGCTGTTGTTGAAGAGACTGAATCAGTGGATCACTAACTATGAAGAATGGGTTGAAGGTGGATGATACTTGTTGTACTGATGGTGGAGGTGTAACCATGAGTGTTAAAGTGGTGGTGGATGATACGGGTTGTTTAAGGATAGGTGATGGTGTAGATTCAGTGATTAGGGCGGTAGTTGATACAAGTTGTTTAGCTATTGATGACGGTGTAGATTTAGTCGTTGGGGTGGTAGTTGATACCGGTTGTTCAACAGGTACTGGTGTGAGAGTTGGTGTTATGACATTAGTGATGACCGGGGTGGATAGTGGTGGAATGGTAGTTGATGTAACAGAAGTTATAGGAACATCCACCATGTTTTCATTTGTCGATGGATCAGTATTTTTAACCTCGACACCCTCCCCTTAAAAATTAAGATATTTCATAACATCATCAGAGCCGGAAGTAGACTTACTTTGAAGTTGAATTCCTGGAATGAGAGTTGCGTGAGCATCGTCGTTAATCACAGTGTTAGTTGGTTCCGGTAAAGATGTGGTGATATTGACATCATGATACATCAGATTTGTATCTGTGTTTTCACTGCTAGCACCCTCTTCACTCTGCTCACGACTTTCAAAATGGAAGTTATCAACATCTTCATCGTTAGGATCTTCATAAAAGGCAATATCGGCATCAGGATTACCAAATTCCTCTAAGTCCTCAAACAGTGTTGAACCTGATCCTTTGGATGTTGCAAAAGCCTCCCGTCTGCTTTGCTGAAGAGTAATACGCAGTCGTTTCGCTTCAGAAATGTTTTGTTGAGCTGGTTCATCTGAAGCAACAAGTGCTTCTTTACCTTTGGTTTGTTTTGCTTTCTTTGGCCTTCTTAGTGGTACTTCTTCCTGTTCATCCTCGGTGTGGATCATCTCATCTTCATCATTATCTTCATCAACTAATTTCTCTTTCCATGTGCCTTTATCTTTTGAGGAAGCGGTCGATTGGCGCTTGGAAACTCTTTTCTTTCGTTTACCTTTTTGCTTCTCTAAGGGAAGTGAATTTGCTCGCCGAAACTGTGTGTCAATATCGTGGAGCATCTCTTGATATTTATCACTTTCCCTGATCCCTTCATTGATCATTGCATCAGGTACTAGAGCTGGACGTAATGAATACTTTATGGATTGAGTATCCGCATTCATTTGTAGAATCACATAGTCATCATCTTTTGTGTGGTAGAAGAAATTCCCGCGAGTATCAATGTTTGGGTCACTCTTTATAAAGTGATTGATAATGAGCTTGGTGAATCTTGGGAATGGAAGATGCACGGATTTCTTCTTGGTTCCAGTAAATTGATAACATAATTCTTGCCAGATGAGTAGTGCATAGTCTACTTTAGATCCCGTGTAAAGTCCCTAAAATATGTGAGTCTGAGGTGGTCTCATTACGTCGGAGCCCCGAGTCTTTGTAGTAAGACATTTGAAAATGATGGTGATAATTGCTTTCACCTTCATAATTCAGAGCACGAATAACTCGAAACAATTCATCGTTGTTTGGGTTAGCCACAAAGTGTTCTCCTTTTGCTAACTTAGGAAAGTTAAACAATTGCCTAAAGATGCTCAAGTTAAGTACCATTGGCGTTTTGTTTAGTTGGAATGAGACAGTCTTTTTAGACAGTTGACCCTGTGAAAGTGTTGCAGTGGTCTAGAACTCGTGCATGTAGACTTCGGGAACAGAGGCAGTAAGTCTGAATGCATCTTTTATAGGTGAAATGTCAAGGATATCCGTGGCGATTTTGAAAGCTGCTAAAGACGGATCAAAATCCTCTTGCAAACGAGAGTTGTTCTCAGCATATGGTAGCCTGTTGCTGAGTGAAACAAGTTCGAGATCACGTTGCTGCTGTTGTTCTTCTGTGATCGACATCTTCCTGCTTGGATGACATAAACACAAATGATATACACAAACATATATATCTTAAATCCATGTCAAGCTATAGCATTAGCAGTAACACACGACAAGCATTAGCGCATTACATTTATTGAACAACTATAACTTGATCACGACACATGTCTATAGGTGCCACCTATCGTAATACTAGCATGACAATCCTATTACTCATCACAATCATAAGCTATCACAATGTTTACCAAGACTACTCATCACAATCTTTCAAGTCATCAGAATTATAACTGCATCACAATCCTAAATCCATCGCAATCTAATCATCTATCGTAATCCTACAACCATCGCAATGTTTAACCATCGCAATCCTATCGCAATCCTGTCCTATCGGAATCACACAATCATTGCAATATTTGTGTTTCCATCGCAATATTGAAAAAATTATCGCAATATGTCCCCATCTCAATACCATTACGATGCCATCGCAATGATGCCTCGGAGTACACCATCGCAATATGCCATCGCAATGTGTCATCATAATGACCCATCGCAATGATCCATCGGAATGACCCATCGCAATAGCCCATCACAATGAGCCATCGGAATGACTCGTCGCAATGACCATGCATCGCAATGTTTGTATTGCGATATCTATCGCAATCCGAGACATGGATTCGATCTTAAAGTTTGACTTCGCGATTACGGGACCTTGGCAATGTTTTAAGCAAAAACTGGGCAAGACTTATGTTTATCTAAGCAATAGCAACAGATCCCACCAATCAATTGACATTTTTATCGCAAAAAGTTTAAAACCCTAATCTTAATAAACGCATGATTTAGAGGTTTGTGTGCTATTTTAAGATTAGAAGCATAATAAACATGGAGTTAAATAACAGATACCTAGATGGATGGTCGAATTGCAAGCAAAAAATCAAAGATGAAGGTTTGTTAATGGCGGAGAGAGTTTTATGTTTGTGTTTTGTGATAGAAATGAAAAAGACGGGGAGGGGGGAGGGTGTGATCTAGTTGACTTGGTCAACATTGTGCCAAAATAACACATGAGACCCCCCAATTTGCAAATATTGCAATATAAGTCCCCTAGTTAGTAAGGATTATTAAGAACACTAGGATTAACCGAATGACTTAACGAGGTACTAACCCGCACAAAAACACGAACACTTACACTTAACGCTTAATTGCAAACAACATATACGTCAAACCATATACCACATAAAGCACACACAACATATAATGATGAAAATGATCGGTTTATATTTTCTGAAAACCATTTTTGAAGATCAATTTTAACTCCAAAGCATTTAATATTTGCTCTCCCTTAAACACGGACCCGTTTTCTATTTAAAGAGCTGTAGTCATTGTTTTAAAGAAGCAAATATCCATGACGACTTTTTCTGGTTTAGTGATTGTTTGGAAACGATTCTGGTGGCAATAAGATTTCTCTTATTTTGACATTTAAATGCACTGAAACGTACACTTATTTGTGTTAGACCAAGTTATAAAGTAAACTTGGTCCCTTACAAGGTTTTAAAGTAAACCTTGCCCGAGAAAATTAATTCCTGTTGTGAGCCAACGTTTTCATAAGAAATACGTGACTTTAATGCGAAAAACGGGTTGCAGTCTGAAATAACTACAAGCCATATGGGCATGTTTTAAAATATGTACAACTTTTATACGGACTCTATTTATGGCGCCGTGTCAATTTTAATCGACATTTCTAAGTCCGTAAATATTATCGTACTAAAAGACATGTCCCATTTAAAATGAAAAATATTTTTGGGTTTTCTTGATTTTATATTTTTTATGGTTTTTTATATATTTTATATTTTTGTATTTTTATTTTCGTGGTTTAAATATATACGATAATATACAAGATCACGATCAAAGGATACTCTAGAATAGTTTACCACCACTATTCTGCAGATTCTTCTGCCAACTCCTTAAGTGTCGCTGGTGAGAATGATTTCATGCCTAGTTTTTCGATCAAAAACTCGATACGTCCTCGATCTAAGGCCTTCGTGAATATATCTACCAGCTGATACTCAGTGTTGACTAATAACTAGGTTTTAGTTAGAAAAATTGTTCGTTGAAATCGGTTCAATTCGAATTGACTACCGGTTCAAGTGCGACTCAGTCGTCTTTTGGTGGAAACAAATAGATTGGTCGTTGTAGTAAAGTAAATTGCAAGTCTTTAAAAGTAAATGACGGGTAATTAAAATGTAAACTAATTTAAAACTTAAATGGTGCAATATTAAAACTCTTAAAAGTAAATTAATTAAATGACAAAAATTAAAGCTCGACGAAAAGTAAAATTGATAATGTAATAAAAATTTAGACGTGAAATTTAAAATAAAGAAAAACGGTTAAAATAACACTAAAGTAAAATGGCGGAAAAATAAGCTTTAAAAATTAAATTAAAAAATTACTAGAAAAACACTTGGTAAAAACAGAGATTTCGGGAAGCGTGAAAAATTTGAAAACTTAAAACGTAATGAAAAGTAAGCTTGGAAAAATAAGATAAAAACAAAGACAAAAGTTAGATCGCAGTCACGATCGTACCCTGGATCGTACTCTCGATCGTGGCCCAGATCACAACGAGCGATCGCAGCCAAGAAGCTTAAGATTGGATCGTAACCACGATCACAACAAGTGGATCGCAGTGAAGATCGTACTACCAGATCGTACCCACGATCGCAGCCAATGAACGTGGCTTGGATCGCAACGGCCAATCGCACTCTATGATCGTACCCATGATCGCAACAAGTGATCGTGGTGTGGATTAAGGAGTGTGATCGTACTGAACGATCGTACTATGGATCGCAGTAATGGATCGCAAGTAGAAACCCTAGGGGCTTATGCGATCACACTTACTCGATCGTACTGGGTAAATTCTTAAGAAAGTTACGATGGAATCAAATAATTAAATAAGCAGAATCAAATAAGCACTTAGACAATAAGCAAATACCAAAAACTAAACCAAAACAATAATAAGACGAATAAAATAAGCACAAATTTAAAAACTTTCAAGATACAAAATAAGCAAACTAAATAAGCAAACTTTAAAAAGATGAAACTTTTATGAAAACTTTAAAACTAATAAGCTAAATACAAAATAAGCCAATAAGCATGTCAAGCTCAAAGCTTAAATCGTATAAAAACTTGATTAGATAGAAATGAAAAGATAAACTTTTTACTCAAATAATCAATAAGATTAAACAAAAGAATGCTTAATCCGAATTGATAATCAAAATCAAAAGCAAGAAAAGTAGAATAAGACGGATAATAAAAAGCTTGATTAAAGGAAAGTAAAGATTCAACAATAAAATTAAAAGACTCACTCGAATTAAAGGCAAGAAATTTAAGGTGCAAAACAAGGTAATTAAATTGACAATTAAGTAAATGACATGAAATTAAAGTGCATGGAAATGAAAATGGTGGAAGACTAGTTTGTCAGAATAGCCAACACATCCTAATGTGTCATTAGTAGGGTATTTATAGTGATTAGGGAAGGTTAGTATGTGTTGCTTCTTTCTTTCTTTTCCCGTCTTTTCGTCTTCTAAATTCTTCGACTTTTTTGACTTTGTCTCGGGATTATTTGAACTCGTCTTATGATTTCTTCATTAATTTAGACTTGAGTTCTTTGGCTTTATTAAACTTTTGTCTTTAGACTTTTTCTTCGATAAATCTTCAGAATAGGCCTTGGACTTCCGTTCTTTTTGCACTCTTGATCTTTCGACTTTGTCTTTTGTCTTTTTCTTCGATAAAAGCCCGTGAAAGCCCGTGTTTTCTTCCCTTTTCATATTTTGATGATAAATCACAACAAAAACATAAACCACGAATAATTCCGATATTTACGACATAAAATACACGTTTTGGCTTGGTTATTATTATAATTAAGTGGTCAAAGGATGGGTGTTTTCACACCTATCAAATACCCTACACTTGACCATTGCAATGTCCTCATGCAATGTATTGATTACAAAGCAAGTTTTTACATATTCCATCACAATCAATCCATCTTGGCCTTTATTAAAGAGACAAACTATTTAAAGGAAGAAAACAAGTAAAAAGATCAAAAACTTACCTTAGGGTTTTGGAATGTCATGAATGTTTATCATCCTCAAGTTTCACGTTCCCCATACCAAACTTAGAAACGAGATCATTGTTATTATAAGTTAGCAAACTATCACAAACTCATGTGGGCCAATTATTTACTTAGACTCCCTTATTCCTAGGTGTATCTCTTATATTTTATTGTTGTCTTGAATGATCACGAAGATACATTGTTGACTTATTTCGATAGTTATTTAGGCCGAAAATAAAGTGGGCCGATTTAATCAATAGTTAGCTAAAGGACAAAATCTTTTAAAACTGCTTCTCGGGACCTCATAAAGTTCATATCTTGGCATAACTCGCTTCACGATTTGAGACCTTTCTCGGACCAATATTTGGCAGCGACTTCATACTTCAAATCTTGAGAGACGTTCATGAAATAATGGTCTTCTCTTCATAATAGGAATTTCTTCACTTTGAACTTTTTGAGAGATTCTTCATATTTGGACCACGACTTCTTCATTTTTCTCCAATCTTTATTTGGGATTTTGATATACAACGATCCGCCTCCTTTTAGGACTTGGATCTATTTATCCTCATACCTTGTTAGGGCCTTTTTTGATAGACTTCTCCATGATCTTTAGGGGAGTATTTGCTTTTCGTCGTGTGTCTCGATCCTTCATATTGATTTTTGATAAATGATTCTTCACATCACTTTTGGATCTTTTGCAAAAAATGTAGCCCTCATGCCTTGTTAGGGCCTTTTCGGACTCGCCAATCTTCGCATCCCGCTTCAATAAGTTATGCCTTGTCTATGTACTCTAATTAATACCGAGCAACTTTTAAACGATCTTGGGCTAGAAGCTAAGTAACTTTTCAAATCGTACAACCTTACTTATTGCAATTAAATTTATTAACAAGCGATGGGAGAAAAATCTTATAATCAACTCACATAAATTCATGAAAGAATACCAAACTTATAATTGACTCTATCATCCCTCGTTCTCCACAATTTAAAATCTCAAAGAATGAGACTCGTGGATGCTTAGCCAATTAAATCACAATTTTGGGTTTTCAAGTCATCTATAGGATCTTGCAAATTCTTAGACTTTTTCAAGTTTAGAATTCGCATTTTAAAGTTCCCTTGATAAATGACTTTCTAGGATCAATTATAGGAACTTGCGAAAAGTTCTTGTTCTTAAACCATAAGAGTTAAGACTTTCGCGTTTTAAAGCTCCCTATATAAAAGCCTAGCAAAACTTGACTTAAACACGTTAAGGATACTAGCTAGAGTAAACTTAAATAAGTAAACTCGGGTTGAGTCAAAAGATTCACAACGTTTGAAAATTAAAACCACTTTATTAAAATTTATTCTAGCAAAGAAAGAAAATAACAATAACAAAGGTAAATACTAATAGGCCAAAATAGATCAAAAATTTTGAAAAATGTCGAAAAATCAATTTTCCGGTTAAAATGAGGACAAAAACAAGGAAAAGGCCATTTAACTTCGATAGAAGTCCCCCTACACTTAATATAAACATTGTCCTCAATGTTTAAGCATGTGGAAGTAAACTCCCCTACACTTAGGACATTGTGTACTTTGTTTAAATCTTGATAAGGAAAGGACAACTAAAGTGATTCCTATTTTAATTATTGAAGAATATAAAATAAAGAATCAAAAGAGTTTAGGATAGAACCGGGAAGACGGGTACTCGGAATCACGGGTCGTCAAAAGTCATCAAGAATGTATCTTTGAAAGCTCGAATCCCTGCACATGATTATAAAGAAAACAACAAACACATACTAGGGTCTCCCCTACACTTATTATAAAAACAGAATAAAAAGGATAGATATTGCGGGTTGCCTCCCGATAAGCGCTTTTTTTTGTTAACCGAGTCGTAAGCCTGACTCGACCTGGATTAGCATGGTAAGAAGCTTAAAGAACATCCACCGGGATCAAATACATGGTTTGCGTCCATCAAGTAGCACAAGATTAAGGCGAACAAGGCAAGCCAAAGAAGAGTAGGCAAGGTTCCCTTAAGCAAAGATGGAGCACGGTGGTAGCAAGGGTGAGGAGGTGCAAGCATATCTCCAAAAGTTCCAAAAATCTTTCCTTTTATTTCATCAGATGGATACTGAGATGGCTTGAAAAGTTCAATACCAGGATCGAACACCTTTTCCTTTAGGGGAAAATAACACTTAGGCTTAGTAGAGTTTGAAGAGGATCCGCTCATAAATCGCACAATCTCATCCTAAGAAGGTGGATAGAGAGGTGTCAAGACATAAGTACTGCATATATCGGTGTCGTCCGGCTTCTTCTCCTTTGAAGCGGATTTCTTCATACCCAAAGGAGGATAAAGACCATAATCATCAAAGTCCAAAGGAGGAACACCACTCTCATTTGGGAAGTAAGCGTTGAGAAAATTAGCAAAGTCTTCCTCAAATGAGTAGTCATTCAAAGTAGGATCAAGCGTGGTTGGTAGAGGATCTTCATCAAAAGTAGGTGCAAGGTCATCATGTGAAGAATCACTCGAAAGAGTATCGACATCCTCAAAATTATCATAAGTGGGCATGTCTGGATACTCTGAAACAAAAGCAGCAGAATCATCTCCATCGGAACTAGAATCATCATCATAGTCATCATAAATTGGAGGAGACTCATGAATTGGTGGAGGATCTAAATTGGAGAGAGAATCATCCACATCATCTTAGAACAGTGGATTATCATAGCAAGAATCGAAAAGAAGATTGTTGTAGACGACAAAATCATCAAGCACATTAATCATATTCGCGGATTCTCTTCCATTTGATTTGGTTGTGATCTTCCCCATTTTAAAAACTTGTGCATCATTCCCGACTCTTAAGATCAACTCACCTTCGGCAACATCGACTAAGGCTTTTCCGGTTCTCAAGAATGGCCGACCAAGTATTAATAGAATACGAGGGTCCATTTCATAATCAACAACAACAAAGTCGACCGGAAAAGTGAAGGTGCCAACTTTAATGAACACATCTTCAGCAATACCAACAGGGTAAGCGAGAGTGCGATTTGCAAGCTCAAGAGTCATCTTCGTTGGTGTAAGATCAGGTAATGATAACTTTTTCCAAACACTTAAAGGCATCAGATTTATACTTTCCCCGAGATCGGCTAAGGCAGTAAATTCTTCGGTTTGGTTAAAAGTACATGGTAGCACAAAACGACCGGGATCTCTAAGTTTCCCCGGAAGTTCTTTAAGAAGGACGGCAGAACAATTTTCATTCAATCGAGTATTAACAAACTCGGCCATCTTCTCCTTCTTATTAAGCAATTCCTTAAACATCTTAACAAATTTAGGCATTTTTGCAAGAGCTTCAACAAGGCTAAAGGTGATGGTGAGTCCCGAAATCTTCTTCAAATAGTTCGACACTTGAATGTCATCCTTGGTTTATAGTTTGGCCTTGTCTAAGCGAGAAGGATAAGGAATGTTGGGTTTAGTTGGTGTAGGTGTAGCAGGTAAAGGTTGAGATGTTGAAGGTTTAAAGGTGGTAGGTGGGGTTGGTGAAGGGTTCTTCTTGGGTACTTCAGTAAGAGGTGGAGACGGTAATGGAGAACTAATACTAGGTGATAGGTGTGTAAACACCCATCCTTTTACCACTTAATTCTGGCTAAAACAAGACCAAAACACGTATTTAATATCAATTGTTTGGAATTATGCGTGGTTTTTGTGTTTATTGTGTTTTCAGAGCTAACCGGATGAATATTAAAGAAAACATGGGATTGCACGGGTTTTATCAAGGAAAAAGACTAAAGACGAAGTCTATTGTCCAAGAGATGCAAAAGATTTGAAGTCAATGGGCCTATTTGAAGATTTATCGAAGAAAAGGACCAAAGATGGAAGATTTACATATGTCGAAGAAACTCAAGTCTATTTAACGAAGAAATTAAAAGACGAGTTGAATTTAATCGACGACAAATCCCGAATCAGAATCGAAAACGTCAACTTTTCTGAAAAGACGAGAAGACAAGAAGAAAGGGAGAAAGCCCACTCACCAACCAACCATTAGGACTATATATAGGGTTTTCCTTCACATTTTAGGGAGTTAGTTTTTAGTTTTTCTTCCTTCCCAGTTTCTTTGTTTCGGAGCTTCACAACACCATTAGGGTGTTTGGTGATTTTTAATTTTTCCTTCAATCTTGTAAGTTTCAATCATTACTCTTGTTTACTTTTACATTAATCTTTCAATCCAATCTTTCTATTCATCTTGTTCTTCATCATCTTCTATTGCAAGTTCTTAAGTTTTCTATTTGATTCAAGTTTGATCTTAAAAAGTTATTGATTTAGTGTTTTTATTGGTGGGATTTGTTACTTATGGTATTTAAATGTTTATTGGTTGATTTGGTAAAACCTTTTTGATTATTTTGGTTGATTGATTAAAAATCGTGGTTACCCTTTTTTGCTGCTACTGTACTGTTCTTCATCCCCAGGATATTCCGTATAGAGCGTGTTTTCCGCATAGCCATTTTATTGTTTTTCCCTTACTCGGAATGTTCTAATATTCCGCTTAGCTTTTTGGGTTTTCCCTTATTCGGAATACTTCATTTATTCCGCATAAGCCAGCTTTTCCGAATAGAGCAGTTTTTCCGAATAGGAATTCATCTTTCCGCATAGACTTGACTTTCCGAATAGGGCCTTGTTTTCCGAATAGAAACCTTTTTCCGAATTGAACTTTACATTCCGCATAGGCAATGTTTTCCGAATAGGGCCAGCTTTCCGCATAGGGTCTATATTCAGCATAGGTCATTTTTTCCGAATAGTACTATTTTTCCGCATAGAACAATTTTTCCGCATAGACATTATTTTCCTCATAGACATACATTCCGCATAGGGCCTTGTTTTCCGAATTGAGCATCATTCCGCATAGACTATTTTTCAGTAAGGGTATTTTTCCAGATTTAATTCAAGTATTACTTTTTCATTGTTGATTGTTTTAAGTTTATATCATTATCATTTTATTCATTTCCCTGTTCAGTAGTTTAAGAAAACTAAACCCACTTTTTGTCACCAAGAACAAATCATTCCACTTATAACTGAGATCAATTCGAGAGGATTCCGAGAATTGTTTTGAATCCATTGCAAAAACCTTGTATTACTAGGCGTGGGAGTAGGAGGGATAAATGGTTGTGGAGGAGGTGTAGATGGAGTAACTGGGGGAGGGATAGATGGTCCTACTAAGGTTGCTCCACTGCGTGTAGTAATAGCACTCACATTCGCTCTCGGGTTGGTGACGGTATTTGAAGGTAGAGGGCCCGAAGTAGAGGGTTGAGTAGTTGGTAAGATACTAGCCAGCATATTCTTCAAATCATTTGTTTGAGTGCTAAAAGAGGTTTGTATATCATGTCAAAGCTCGGATCTAATATCATTCCCTTGCTTAGTGATATCCCCTTTCAAGTTGATAATTTGGCTTTGCAGATTCTTAATTTGCTCTCCTTGGGTTCTCATAAAGGCTTCAACATCTTGATTCATGGGTGGTTGTTGAGCGGGTGGGTGATAAGGATTAGAAGCTCGAGGTGGGTCTGGATTTCTTCTATTGTAGTTGTTGGGGTTGTGGTTTTGAGGAGAAAAACCGGGTGAAAGAAAGTTGTTAGAACGGTAACTTAGCAAGTTACGATCACCTTGAGGTCGGGCTGGGTAATTGTCCGTTGAGTAGATACCATAAGCCGCATACACGTTTCCAGATTGTCTTGAGTAGAAGGACAATCAGTGTATGAATGAGGACCACCGCAAGTCTCACAAGAAAGTGCTATAGCTTTAACTTGTTGTCGTTGATTTGTAGCCAAGAGTTGCATGTTTTTGCTCATTTCGACCATTGCGCGGGTTAATTCGATGATATCAGGGTTTGAAGAAGTATAAGAAACATTGAATCTTGGGTTTAATCTTGAGGATGCGGATGAATCCCAATTTTTGTGATGAGTAGTCATGTTCTCGATAAGCTCTCTACACTCCTCGGGTCTTCTTTTCATAAATATGCCACCGGCGGCTGCATTAATCGTATCATGATCACGAAAAGTTAAACCGTTGTAGAAAGTATCAATTAAGGTGACGGGGAGCATGTTGTGGTTTGGACATCGATCGATCAAAACATTATATCATTCCCAAGCGTCAAAAAGTAATTCATCAGGTTCTTGTGTAAATCCACTAATTTGATTTCGAAGGCTCGTGACCATGGATGGTGGAAAGTAGCGCGACAAAAAGCGTTGAGTCATCTCATCCCAAGTATGAATTGAATTCTTCGGAAGACGATCAAACCATTTTTTGGCATGGTGGGATAAGGTGTGTTGAAATAGGTGAAGGCGAAGAAAATCCATAGTAACACCGGGCAACTTCATGCTTTGAGTGACGGTAATGAACTTGTCGAGGTGTTTGTTGGCATCATCATCCGGTAATCCGCGAAAAGGAAAAGTGTTTTGAACTTGTTGGATCATGTGATGCTTCAACGAAAACTCTGGAGCCGTGATTTGCATCAGCGCAATCGGTCCTCCTCGTCCATTCATCGTGGGCTGGCACAGCTCCTCCATCGTTCTAAGATCAGGTGGTGGAAGAACATTGTTGTTGTTATTATTCTTGAGGTGCGGTGGGTTATTATTGTTGTTCACACCAGCCATATCTAAATCTTCACGAGTCTCGGGCTCTGAATAAGTTGAAGATCTAGTACGCATACATCTGCAAAAGCAAAAGAAAAAGATACCAAAGAAATAGAGAATATATATGTACGTGTAAAAATAAAAATAAAAATCTTTTTGGATTTTATTAAAACTTTTAATATTTACGGATTTTTTAAAAATTTTAAAAATTTTATGGATTTTTATAAATTTTTGAGCAAGAAAAATAACGTTCACGAGTGAACGGATCCCAAAATTCAACGCGTCTCTCACAGAAAACCGTTAATCTTTACGAAAAGAGCCGGCAGCGGCGCCATTTAATAACTAGGTTTTAGTTAGAAAAATTGTTCGTTGAAATCGGTTCAATTCGAATTGACTACCGGTTTAAGTGCGACTCAGTCGTCTTTTGGTGGAAACAAATAGATTGGTCATTGTAGTAAAGTAAATTGCAAGACTTTAAAAGTAAATGACGGGTAATTAAAATGTAAACTAATTTAAAACTTAAATGGTGCAATATTAAAACTCTTAAAAGTAAATTAATTAAATGACAAAAATTAAAGCTCGACGAAAAGTAAAATTGACAATGTAATGAAAATTTAGACTTGAAATTTAAAATAAAGAAAAACGGTTAAAATAACACTAATGTAAAATGGCGGAAAAATAAGCTTTAAAAATTAATTAAAAAAATTACTAGAAAAACACTTGGTAAAAACAGAGATTTCGGGAAGCGTGAAAAATTTGAAAACTTAAAACGTAATGAAAAGTAAGCTTGGAAAAATAAGATAAAAACAAAGACAAAAGTTAGATCGCAGTCACGATCGTAACTCACGATCGTAACTCACGATCGTACTCTGGATCGTTGATATTTGCATTTGCAATGGGTTCAGATTTTTACTCTCGATATCCTCTCGAATTGATCTAGGTCTTAAGTGGAATGATTGTTCTTGGTTACTAAATAAAAGGGTTTGGTTTTCTAATCTAATTAAAAATGGAAATGAAAATTTAAATCAAAGATAATTAATTTAATGATGAGTAATAAAAACTAGAATTTAAACTTGAATTTAAATTAGAATTAAGCTTAAAAGAAAATTAAAATTAAATCAAGGAAACAGTAAAGAAATAGTTAAGAAACAGTAAAACTTTAAAATACCCAAAGATAACTGATTCGGAAGTTACTGTTCATTCTTCATTCGGAACTTGTGCTTGGTCCGGAACTTAATGATTCATCCGGAACTTATCCTTCATTCGGAAGTTTGTGATTCGGAACTTTTACACTCATCCGGAACTTGCTGATTCGGAAGTTTTGGACTTCCGAATGAAGCCCTTGATTCGGAACTTAATGATTCGGAAGTCACTGTTCACTGATGCGGAACTTAAGGGTTGGTTCGGAACTTTCCGAATGAAGGTGTTAGATTCGGAACTTATGCTTGATTCGGAAGTTATGCTTGATTCGGAAGTTATGCTTGACTCGGAAGTTATACTTGATTCGGAAGTTTTGCTTGACTCGGAACTTCTGGAAACTCAGATACAGTAACAGACAACGAAGAACACGGAGACCTTTTTTAATCCAAAATTGACCAAGTTTTTCACCAAAAACTAAAATAAATCAATCACAAAGCATTTACTAATCATAAACTACTAATCCCATCAATAAAAACGCAAATCCCAACAACTTTTGAAGCTCAAATCAAGAAAAATAAAAACTTAAGAACTTGAAGATAAAGATGAAGATGAACAAGATTAAATAGAAAGATTAAACAAGACTTTGTATTTAATGATTAATGTTTAAACAAGATCAAAACAAGAATTAAAACAACAAGATTGGAAAGACAAAGATAAAAATCACCAATCACCCTAGTGGTGATGGTGATGCTACGAAACAGGAAGAAGAAAGAGTGGGGAAAAAGAAAAATAAAAGCTAGCTCCCAAAAAAAGTGTGAGGGGTGGCCTATTTATAGGCTTGTCCTTTGGTTGGTGAGTGGGCTTTCTCCCGTTCTTCTTGTCTTTTCGTCTTTTCAGAAAAGTTTCCGTTTTCGATTCTGATTCGGGATTTGTCGTCGATTAAATTCAACTCGTCTTTTAATTTATTCGTTTAATAGACTTGAGTTTCTTCGACTTATATAAATCTTCCATCTTTGGTCCTTTTCTTCGATAAATCTTCGAATAGGCCCAGTGACTTCAAATCTTTTGCATCTCTTGGACAATAAACTTTATCTCGAGTCTTTTTCTTCAGTAAATCCCGTGCAATCCCATGTTTTCTTCAATATTCATCCAGTTGGCTCTGAAAACACAATAAACACAAAAACCACGCATAATTCCAAACAAATGATATTAAATACGTGTTTTGGTCTCGTTTTAGCCCGAATTAAGTGGTAAAAGGATGGGTGTTTACACACCTATCAAATCCCCTACACTTAACCATTGCCATGCCCTCATGCAATGCTTAGTGATAAAGCAAGTTTACACTTTTCTCATAATTAATCAACCTTGGCCTTATTTAAAATACTACTAAACAAAAATTAAAGTACTAAAGGGAATTAAGACTTTGAAGGAAACAAAAGGATAGAAAACCATTTTCACTTGAAAATAGCTATATGGAAATAACTTGCAAAGAAATCGATGACTTACATTAGGGCTTTGGTGCTGCGAAGATTTATCACCCTCAAGTTTCACGTTCCCCAAACTAAGCTTAAAAACGAGATCATTGTTATTATAAGTTAGCAATTCAAACACTTACACACATGGCTTAATTAAATGCTTAAACTCCCTTATTCCTAGGTGTATCTATTATATTTTATTTTTGTCTTAGAATGATCATGAAGATGCATTTTTGGACTTATTTCGATAGTTTATTAGGGCTGAAAGCAAAGTAGGACGATTTGATCAATAGTTAGCTAAAGGACAAAATCTCTTAAAACTGCTTCTCGGGATATCAAAAAGTTCATATCTTGGCATAACTTGGTTCACGATTTGAGACCTTTCTCGGGCCGATATTTGGCATGTACTTCATACTTCATATCTTCGAGAGACGTTCTTGAGATAATAGTCTTCTCATCATAATAGAGTTTCTTCACTTGGAGACTTTTGAGGGGTACTCCAACTTTGTTGACCACGACTTCATGATTATTTCTTTAATCTCTAATTGGGATTTTGAGATACAACGATCCGCCTCCTTTTCGGACTTGGATCTATTTATCCTCATACCTTGTTAGGGTCTTTTCGGATAGACTTCTCCATGATCTTTATGGGAGTTGATTGCTTTTCGTCGTGAGTCTTGATCCTTCATATTGATTTTAGGAATAATGCTTTTCACATCACTTTGGATCTTCAGCAATAAAATTGAATCCTCATGCCTTGTTAGGGCCTTTTTGGATTTGCCAATCTTCGCGCCCCGCTTCATAAGTTATGCCTTGGCTATGAACTCTTATCATTACCGAGCAAATTTTAAACGATCTTGGGCTAGAAGCTAAGTAACTTTTCAAATCGTACGACCTTACTTATTGCAGATAATTTATTAGCAAGTGATGGGAGAATAGGCAAATAATTACACCAAGTGAGCTTGCGCAAGAATACTGACTTATAATTGACTCTATCATTTCTCGTCCTCCACAATTTAAAATCTCAAGTAATGAGACTCGTGGACACTTAGCCTAATAAACCAATTAAGGTCTACATGGTTAAGGATACTAGCTAGAATAAACTTGGATAAGTCTATTCGGGTTGAGTCAAAATAAACGCAACGGGCCTAATATGTCAAAGACTTCTAAACTAGCTACACCACTTTATTAATATTTTTGACTTTATTGCGGAATATATACATATGAAAGCAATGATAAAAATTTAAAAATTACAACTAAATGGCCAAAGTTAAATAAAAATTTTGAAAAATGTTGAAAAATATGATTTTCCGGTTAATTGAAGGCATTTTCATGGAAAAGTCCACTTAAAACTTCGATAGAAGTCCCCCCTACACTTAAGATAAACATTGTCCTCAATGTTTAAGCATGTGGGAAAAGTTTCCCCTACACTTATGACATTGTGCACGTTGGTTAACTCAAGTTAAGGAAGAGACGACTAACGTGATCAATTTCAAATGTGAGTATGAAGAAAATTGAATCACGATAGTTGAGAGATAGAACCGGATTTTTGGATAACACGGGAGCACGGTTCCTCAAAGATTCCAAGAGTGCACTTATCCTTGTAATCACACCACACAAAGACAAACACATATAGAAGTCCCCCCACACTTAGGGGATTAAAACATGAAAAGATAGATACTCGGGCTGCCTCCCGAGGAGCGCTTGTTTTTGATAACCGAGTCACGAGCCTGACTCGACCCAAAATTAGTTCATGGGGAACGTGGTGAGGGATGGAATCACCTCCTTAGAGGTGTCCTCACCAAAGTACAACTTCACTCGTTGGCCATTCACCTTAAATTAGGTCCATCAGGTTGAGCGAGCTCGAGAGTACCATATGGAAAAATTTAGGCAATGGTGAATGGGCCGGACCAACGAGATTTGAGCTTGCCCGAAAAGATTTTCAACCGAGAGTTAAAAAATAAGACTTTGTCTCCAACATGGAACTCTCGGTTTTTGATCTTAGAGTCGTGAATGAGCTTAGTTCTTTCCTTATAGATCAAAGAATTTTCATAAGCCTCATTACGGAGTTCATTCAGCTCATTGAGTTGGATCTTGCGTAGGTCACCGGCTTTGTTTATATCAAAATTATCCCACTTCAAGGCCCAATAAGCCTTGTGCTCCAACTCAATGGGGAGGTGGCACGCTTTCCCGTACACAAGACGATAAGGCATACAACCGATCGGGGTCTTGTAAGCAGTACGGAAAGCCCACAAAGCATCATCAAGTTTATCAGCCCATGAGGCACGATGCTCTCCCACGGTCCTTTCAAGAATTCGCTTCAGCCCTCGGTTGGATATTTCAGCCTGGCCATTAGTTTGTGGGTGGTAGGCTGTGGAAAGACGATGATTTACACCGTACTTAGCCATGACTCGAGCAAATTGGTCATTGCAGAAATGAGTCCCACGATCACTAATAATGGCGCGAGGCACACCGAATCTAGCGAATAGAGCCTTCAAAAAGTTACAAACCACCCTTGCGTCATTAGTAGGCAAAGCTTTGGCTTCAACCCACTTCGAAACGTAGTCAACGGCAACAAGGATGTATTTGTTTCCTTTAGACGAAGGGAATGGCCCCATAAAGTCGATACCCCAAACATCAAAAATTTCACACTCTTGAATGAAATTCTGAGGCATCTCGTCTTTATGTGTGATTTTGCCTTGCTTTTGGCAAACATCACATCGTTTGACCATATCGTGCGCGTCACGGTATATGGAGGGCCAATAAAATCCGGAATCAAACACTTTTTTAGCGGTGTAGTTGGGACCAAGTGACCACCGGTGGGTCCTTTGTGGCAAGCATTAAGGATTTCAGACGCTGCCGGTCCATCAACACATCGGCGAATAATCAGGTCAGCACATTGTTTGAATAGGTAAGGGTCGTCCCAAAAGTAAGTCTTGATGTCGGTAAAGAACTTCTTCTTTTGCTGGGACGTCAACCCTTCCTTGATAATTCCACCCGCCAAGTAGTTTGCAAAGTCCGCAAACCACGGGGTTTCATTCGGCTTCAAGTTTACAGACATTAAGGTCTCCAAGGGAAAAGAATCATTGATTTCTTTGGTCGGATGATCCCCTTGGTAAGGATCCTCAAGTCTGCTAAGATGGTCCGCGGCTAAGTTTTCTGCTCCTTTTTTATCGCGAATTTCGATTTTAAATTCCTGGAGCAGCAAAACCCAGCGAAGAAGTCTTGGTTTGGAATCTTGCTTTGTCAACAAGTACTTCAGCGCGGAATGATCGGTGTACACAATGGTGGTAGAAAGGACAAGATAGGGGCGGAATTTTTCAAAAGCATAGACAACAGCTAAAAGCTCTTTTTCGGTTGTCGTATAATGCAATTGTGCCCCAGTCATTATCTTGCTAGCGTAATGGATCGGTTGGAAGTGTTTGTTCACTCTTTGTCCAAGAACCGCTCCAATAGCAAAATCGCTAGCATCGCACATCAACTCAAAGGGAAGCTCCCAATTAGGGGTAACCAAGACGGGTGCCTTAGTTAGCTTATCCTTAAGCGAGTTGAAGGCTTCAAGACACTCTTTGGAGAAGATAAAAGGAGTATCTTTTTCCAAGAGGTGGGTCATCGGGCGAGCGATGTGAGAAAAATCTTTGATAAATCGACGGTAGAAGCCCGCATGACCCAGAAAACTTCTCACACCCTTCACGGTTGAAGGTGGAGGCAACTTTGCGATAACATCGACTTTAGCACGGTCAACTTCAAGACCGGCTTTCGAGATCTTATGTCCAAGCACGACGCCTTCTTTTACCATAAAATGGCATTTTTCCCAATTTAGAACAAGGCGAGTGTCTTCGCACCGCTTTAGCATACGTTCTAAATTGGCAAGGCAAGCAGAGAAGGAATCCCCGAAGACCGAGAAATCATCCATGAAGACTTCCATGGTTTGTTCAACCATGTCATGGAAGATAGCTAACATGCACCTTTGGAAAGTCCCGGGCGCATTACATAAGCCAAAAGGCATTCTTTTGTAAGCGAAAGTGCCATAGGGACAAGTGAATGTAGTCTTCTCTTGATCTTGGGGATCGATGGGTATTTGGAAATAACCCGAGAAACCATCAAGAAAGCAGTAATATTCATTACCGGCTAATCGTTCAAGCATTTGGTCCATGAAAGGTAGAGGGAAATGATCCTTTCTCGTGGCATCATTGAGTTTGCGGTAGTCTATACAAACTCTCCACCCAGTAACGAGACGAGTGGGAATCAACTCGTTGTGTTCATTGGGAACAACGGTTATTCCGCCCTTCTTGGGCACACAATGGATTGGACTAACCCATGATGAATCCGAAATAGGGTAAATCATACCCGCATCAAGAAGTTTGATAACTTCTGTTTTGATGACTTCATGTATTTTTGGATTCACCCTTCATTGGCTTTGAATAGTGGGCTTGAAGTCGTCCTCCATGAGAATTTTGTGTGTGCAGAAGTGAGGATCAATTCCACGAATATCCGAAATCTTCCAAGCAATAGCCTTCTTATGATCTTTCAATACAGCGACAAGTCGGGCTTTCTCTTCATCCTTCAAATCCTTAGCAATGATGACTGGCGACTTCTTCTCTTCTTCGAGGAATACATACTCAAGATGGGGTGGCAACTCCTTAAGTTCCAAATCCGGAGGATTGTCGACGGGAGGCGTATTCGAAGTCGGAGTCTCGATAGCAATAACAGTGGGAGATGGAGGGGAAGGATTGTCTTCTCTGAGGAGGTTTGCAATGAAACTGAGATCGTCATCCCAAGTGGCAGTAGAATCGTCATTGTCTTGCTTCACATCTTCCAAGGTGGCTTCCAAATCTTTCCAAAGGAAATCACTTTCTCCAAATAGAGATAGTGATGAGTCGATAGAGGAAACGGTCTCAACATGGGGAAGAGAGGTGGGAATATTTTTACAAGCATCCTTGAAGTGTTCTTCACAAGCCTCATCAAGAACATCAATACAATTAACACTCTCGTAAGAATAAGGCTGTTTAGAAAGCTTTCCCATGTTGAAGACTACTTTATCGTCACCCACTCTCATGATAAGCTCACCGGCTTCAACATCAATGAGAGTGTGACCGGTCCTCAAGAATGGACGACCAACAATGAGTGGCACACGGGGGTCCATCTCGTAGTCGACGACAACAAAATCAGCAGGGAAGGTGAATTTGTCGACTCCTACAATGACGTCTTCGGCTATCCCCACTGGATAAGCAACCGTACGGTTAGCTAATTCCAAAGTCATTTTGGTGGGGACTAGCTCTGGGAGAGATAATTGCTTCCAAACACTTAGAGGCATGAGATTAATGCTGGTACCTAGATCGGCTAGGGCCATGCAATTCTCTACTCCCGGGAAATTGCAAGGGATAAGAAAACGACCCGGATCACCAAGCTTGATTGGCAATTTCCTTAAGAGCACTGCAGAGCAATTCTCATTAAGTTGGGTGTTGGCGAGATCGAGGAGATTTTCCTTGTCGCTCAGAAGATCTTTAAACATTTTGGCGTATTTGGGCATGTGAGCGAGAGCCTCAGCGAAGGAGATATTGAAATTCAGTTTTTTGAACATTTTTAGGAAGTTCGAAACTTGAATATCATCCTTGCTCTTTTGCTTCTCTTTCCTCAACCTTGAAGGATAAGGTATATTGGAAGAAGAGGAAGTCTTTAGGGGAATAGGATCACTCACAACGACGGGTGGAGGAGGGGTAGAAAGAAGAGGTGGAGAAATTGGGGAAGGTGAAGGAGAAGGAATAGGAGCAGGCGACTCGTTCTCCTTAGTCACAACCACCGGTGGAGGTATAGGAAGCTCGGGTTCCTTGGTACCTTTACCACTTCGAGTAGTGATTGCTTTCATCTCCCCTCTTGGGTTCGCAACGGTGTTACTCGGAAGAGTACCCGAAGAAGAGGGTTGACTACTTTGGAAGAAACTAGCCATCATGTTCCTCAGGTCATTTGTTTGGCTATCCAACGTATTTCTCATATCGGCTCTCAAATCATTTCCTTGCTTGACCAAGTCTGCTTTCAAATTGCGCACTTCCTCTTGGAGATTTCCCACTATCACATCATTGGTTCTCATGTAGGTTGCGACCTCTTGGTGTAAAGCAGTGGTGGTTTGGTTGGAAGGAGCATTGTATGCAGGTGGTTGGTAAGCTGGTTGTTGGTAGACTTGGTTGTTACGTTAAGGCGGTTGTTGCTGCTTGTGAGGTGGGATGTATGGTTGTCGAGGTTGTTGTTGTTGAGGAGGGCGATTAAGGTTTTGTTGTTGGTTTAGATTGGTAGGAGGAAAGCCAGGTGGTGAAAGATAGTTGTTTGATCGATAGCTAAGCAAGTTACGGTCACCTTGAGGTCTAGCTTGATAAGCAGGTTGTTGGTAGGTGCCATATGCCGCATTCACATTCTCAGCAGGGTAATCTTGGGTGGCGGTACAAGTTGTGTAAGAGTGAGGACCACCGCATATCTCACAAGGTTGGCTGACAGCGTTCACTTGAGCGTTTTTGGCGTTGTTGCTGTTGTTGTTGCTGACGGTGTGGGTGACAAGCGATTCAAGAAGCGTGGTGATTTTGTCAAGTCGCTTGTCGCTGTCATTAGTGCTAGCACTAGCAACATTGGTCCGAACACTCTTGGTTTGCACACGAGATTTATTCTCAATGATGTCCCAAGCAGCATTGGAAGTCTTAGCCAATAGATTACCCCCCGAGGCACTGTTCAATGAATCTTGGTCACTCATGCTTAAACCATTGTAAAAAGTATTGATTTGATGTACTTTGGTAAAACCATGTTGTGGGCATTTTCTTAAAAGATCTTTAAAGCGATCCCAAGATTCACTGAATGACTCATCGTACTTTTGTTCAAAATTTATGATCTCATTCCGCAAAGCGGTAGTACGAGAGGGTGGAAAAAAGTAGTTGATAAACTTTGTTTCCAAATCCGTCCACGAGAGAATACTCTGTGGCGGTTCCTTAGCAAGCCAATGCCGGGCTTGTCCCTCTAAAGAAAAGGGAAAAAGTTGTAACCTTATAACCTCCTGTGGAACGCCATTAAACTTGACCGTGTTGGTGAGTTGTAGAAATCTCTTGATATGGTCATGTGGATCATCAATGGTTCGTCCCAAGAATGGTTGAGCAGAGACCATCTGGATAAAACCTGACTTTAGCTCGAAATTGTTGGCGGCAATTGGTGGTATAACAATTGGATCCGTATTGCCATCGACATGAGCTTGCAGCAATTCAATCATTGGGCGATTATCCGGAAGGTGCTCATTGTTGTTGTTATTGTTCATGTTGTTGAAAGGTGGGTTGTTGTTATTATTATTGTTTGGAGGTGGTATGTTATTGTTGTTTTGTACACCAGCCATGTCTAAGTTATCGAGAGGCTCGGGCTCTTGATAAGACGTGGATCGAGTGCGCATACACCTGCAAAAGAACGAACAAAGAAAAACAAAGCAAAAATATTTTTGGATTTTATGTTTTTTACTTTTTAGGATTTTTGAAAATTTTATATTTTTTTAGTGTTTTTGAAAATTTTTATGAAAAAGTAACGTTCACGGGGAACGGATCCCAAAATCCAAGTTCTCACAAAAAACTTTTGATCTTAACGAGAAGAGCCGCCAGCGGCGCCATTTGATATTTGCATTTGCAATGGGTTCAGATTTTTACTCTCGATATCCTCTCGAATTGATCTAGGTCTTAAGTGGAATGATTGTTCTTGGTTACTAAATAAAAGGGTTTGGTTTTCTAATCTAATTAAAAATGGAAATGAAAATTTAAATCATAGAGAATTAATTTAATGATGAGTAATAAAAACTAGAATTTAAACTTGAATTTAAATTAGAATTAAGCTTAAAAGAAAATTAAAATTAAATCAAGGAAACAGTAAAGAAATAGTTAAGAAACAGTAAAACTTTAAAATACCCAAAGATAACTGATTCGGAAGTTACTGTTCATTCTTCATTCGGAACTTGTGCTTGGTCCGGAACTTAATGATTCATCCGGAACTTATCCTTCATTCGGAAGTTTGTGATTCGGAACTTTTACACTCATCCGGAACTTGCTGATTCGGAAGTTTTGGACTTCCGAATGAAGCCCTTGATTCGGAACTTAATGATTCGGAAGTCACTGTTCACTGATGCGGAACTTAAGGGTTGGTTCGGAACTTTCCGAATGAAGGTGTTAGATTCGGAACTTATGCTTGATTCGGAAGTTATGCTTGATTCGGAAGTTATGCTTGACTCGGAAGTTATGCTTGATTCGGAAGTTTTGCTTGACTCGGAACTTCTGGAAACCCAGATACAGTAACAGACAACGAAGAACACGGAGACCTTTTTTAATCCAAAATTGACCAAGTTTTTCACCAAAAACTAAAATAAATCAATCACAAAGCATTTACTAATCATAAACTACTAATCCCATCAATAAAAACGCAAATCCCAACAACTTTTGAAGCTCAAATCAAGAAAAATAAAAACTTAAGAACTTGAAGATAAAGATGAAGATGAACAAGATTAAATAGAAAGATTAAACAAGACTTTGTATTTAATGATTAATGTTTAAACAAGATCAAAACAAGAATTAAAACAACAAGATTGGAAAGACAAAGATAAAAATCACCAATCACCCTAGTGGTGATGGTGATGCTACGAAACAGGAAGAAGAAAGAGTGGGGAAAAAGAAAAATAAAAGCTAGCTCCCAAAAAAAGTGTGAGGGGTGGCCTATTTATAGGCTTGTCCTTTGGTTGGTGAGTGGGCTTTCTCCCGTTCTTCTTGTCTTTTCGTCTTTTCAGAAAAGTTTCCGTTTTCGATTCTGATTCGGGATTTGTCGTCGATTAAATTCAACTCGTCTTTTAATTTCTTCGTTTAATAGACTTGAGTTTCTTCGACTTATATAAATCTTCCATCTTTGATCCTTTTCTTCGATAAATCTTCGAATAGGCCCAGTGACTTCAAATCTTTTGCATCTCTTGGACAATAAACTTTATCTCGAGTCTTTTTCTTCAGTAAATCCCGTGCAATCCCATGTTTTCTTCAATATTCATCCAGTTGGCTCTGAAAACACAATAAACACAAAAACCACGCATAATTCCAAACAAATGATATTAAATACGTGTTTTGGTCTCGTTTTAGCCCGAATTAAGTGGTAAAAGGATGGGTGTTTACACACCTATCAATCGTACTCTCGATCGTAGCCCAGATCACAACGAGCGATCGCAGCCAAGAAGCTTAAGATTGGATCGTAAACACGGTCGCAACAAGTGGATCGCAGTGACGATCGTACTACCAGATCGTACCCACGATCGCAGCCAATGAACGTGGCTTGGATCGCAACGGCCAATCGCACCCTGGATCGCACTCTATGATCGTACCCACGATCGCAACAAGTGATCGTGGTGTGGATTAAGGAGTGTGATCGTACTGAACGATCGTACTATGGATCGCAGTAATGGATCGCAAGTAGAAACCCTAGGGGCTTATGCGATCACACTTACTCGATCGTACTGGGTAAACTCTTAAGAAAGTTACGATGGAATCAAATAAGTAAATAAGCAGAATCAAATAAGTACTTAGACAATAAGCAAATACCAAAAACTAAACCAAAACAATAATAAGACGAATAAAATAAGCACAAATTTAAAAACTTTCAAGATGCAAAATAAGCAAACTTTAAAAAGATGAAACTTTTAAGAAAACTTTAAAACTAATAAGCTAAATACAAAATAAGCCAATAAGCATGTCAAGCTCACAGCTTAAATCGTATAAAACTTGATTAGATAGAAATGAAAAGATAAACTTTTTACTTAAATAATCAATAAGATTAAGCAAAAGAATGCTTAATCCGAATTGATAATCAAAATCAAAAGCAAGAAAAGTAGAATAAGACAGTTAATAAAAGGCTTGATGAAAGGAAAGTAAAGATTCAACAACAAAATTAAAAGACTTACTCGAATTAAAGGCAAGAAATTTAAGGTGCAAAAAAAGGTAATTAAATTGACAATTAAGTAAATGACATGAAATTAAAGTGCATGGAAATGAAAATGGTGGAAGACTAGTTTGTCAAAATAGCCAACACCTCCTAATGTGTCATTAGGAGGGTATTTATAGTGATTAGGGAAGGTTAGCATGTGTTGCTTCTTTATTTCTTTTCCCGTCTTTTCGTCTTCTAAATTCTTCGACTTTTTCGACTTTGTCTCGGGATTATTTGAACTCGTCTTATGATTTTTTCAATAATTTAGACTTGAGTTCTTCGGCTTTATTAAACTTTCATCTTTAGACTTTTTCTTCGATAAATCTTCAGAATAGGCCTTGGACTTCCGTTCTTTTTGCACTCTTGATCTTTCAACTTCGTCTTTTGTCTTTTTCTTCGATAAAAGCCCGTGAAAGTCCGTGTTTTCTTCCCTTTTTACATTTTGATCCTAAATCACAACAAAAACACAAACCACGCATAATTCCGACATTTACGACATAAAATACACGTTTTGGCTTGGTTATTATTATAATTAAGTGGTCAAAGGATGGGTGTTTTCACACCTATCATTGACAAAATACAGTTCGATCACTCTATTTTCCACTTGCTCTTTGATGAAGTGGTAGCGTATGTCAATTGCTTCACCCGGGAATGTTGAACGTAGTTGCAACACAGAGCAATTGCACTTTTGCTATCACAGTACACGGATTTTGTTGAATCCAAGACCGTAGTCAGTTAGTTGTGATCTCATCCAAAGAACTTGAGCACAACAACCGGACATAGCAATGTATTCAGCCTCTGTACTTGATATCACAACGCTTTTCTGCCTTTTAGATGCCCAACTAACAAGTCTATCTCCAAGAAGTTGCACACTGCCAGAAGTGCTACGTCTAGTATCTTGACACCCAGCATAATTCGCATCTGCATATGAGATTAATGCAATAGAGGAATCCTTCGGATACCACAAACTAGGGGTGAGCATATGGACCGAGAACCGAACCGGAACCAAGAACCGAACCGAAACCGACCTAAACCGAACCAAATTTTAGAACCGCGGTTCGGTTCTCGGTTCCAAAATTTATAGAATTGCGGTTCTTGGTTCGGTTCGGTTTGGTTTCGCGGTTCTCGGTTCCGGACCCGAAGAACCGTTCAAATTTCAAGTATATAAGAATTTTTCGTTTTTTTACGTAATATTTCACATATCGAAAATCCTAATATATAAGTTCATCGTTATAGCAACATGATGTTTATATTTATACATAATAAATTCTATAATACTTTGTAATCTATAAACAACAAAAAAAACTCGTTGAATACATACGATTTGAATTAGAATTGAACTTTTTGAAGTAGTTTTACATTAAAACTATTACTTTTTTTATCTTCTTATAGTATAGTTGCTACATTTCTTTTTGTTTAGAAGTAAATATGAGTAAACAAATAAAAAATATTAAATGTTTGGGTGTTTTTAAAATTTTGCGGTTCCAATCGGGTAAGACCCGAAATACCCGAACCGGACCTGAGAACCGAGCGGAACCAAAACATGGTATTCGGTTCGGTTCTCGGTTCCTATATTTTACGTTTTGCGGTTCTCAATTCTTGCGGTTCCGGTTCGGTTCGGTGCGGTTCCGGAACCGCGCTCACCCCTACCACAAACCACGATTAAGTGTTCCTTTAAGATACCAAAAGATCCTTTTCACAACATGTAAGTGCTTTTCGGTAGGCCAAGCCTGATACCGGGCACACATGCATATAGCAAATTGCAAATCAGGCCTGCTAGCAGTCAGATAGAGAAGGGTGTCGATCATTCCACGGTAAAGTTTAGGATCGACAGCTATCCCTTCCTTATCTTCATCTAACTTGGATCTCTCCACCATTGGAGTATCCACGGGGTCACAATATTCAAAGTGATACTTCTTTAGCGATTCAAGAGCAAATTTGGATTGATTAATGAAGATGCCTCTGGGATTTTGAGAAATTTGCAACCCTAAGAAAAATTAAATTTTTCCCATCATCGACATCTTAAAACGTGTGGACATAATTTTTTCAAAATGGTCAGACAGTCTTTGAGTAGTGGCAGCAAATATTATATCGTCAACATAAATTTGTACCAGTATCATGTCGTTGTTCTCCTTGAGAATAAATAATGTTGGGTCCACTTTGCCTTTGGAGAAGCCTTTCAAGATGAGATACGACGATAGGAGATCGTACCACGCGCGTGGAGCTTGTTTCAACCCATAAAGAGCCTTCTTGAGCTTGTACACGTGATTAGGATACTCCGATTTGATGAATCCATTCGGCTGGCTTACATAGACATCTTCCCTTAATTTACCATTATGAAATGTCGTCTTAGCATCCATTTGGTAGACGATCATATTCATGTGAGCATCATAAGCAAGGAATAGTCTAATTGCCTCCAATCATGCCACAAGAGCAAAGGATTCTTCAAAGTCAATACCCAAAGCTTATTTGTAACCTCTAGCAACCAATCTAGCTTTGTTCTTTAGCACTCCACCTAACTCATCGAGTTTAACCTTATATACCCACAACAATGTAAGGATTTCAACATTCCTGGGTAAAGGAACTAATTCCCACACTTCAAGACGTTGAAATTCATTAAGTTCCTCTTGCATGGCTTCAATCCAAGATGATTTTGTCATAGCTTGTTGCCAATTTTTAGGTTCAGTATCAGAAAGAAATGCATTAAAGTAGCAATATAATGCATGTTCTTGGAGTTGGTGGCGTGTAAATACTGGTCGATTGATGTCACCAATAATATTGCGGATTGGGTGATCCTTTGTCCATTTTGTGTTGTGAGTTTCAATCCGTGGTGGTCGGGAGTGAACGATTGCAGGAGCTTCCTCTGAGGTAGACGCACCGTTAGGGTTTTCAGGTATTTGTGAACCAAAGAAAGGAAGCTCTTGTAAGTGAGAAAATTCCAAATCGTGATCATAGTGATCCTATTTAACATCATTAGGAACAAGTGGGGGTGATGATTCAGGTGTAGTTTGTGAATTGGTGGGGGATGGGACATCTGGTTCAAAAGTACCATTAGATGTCTCGGACTGATTTCCATTATCTTGAGCAACAACTTCGGGGATCGGAGCTACTGTTGCAGGTGTTGGAAAATCATTATTAGGTGGATCAAATAATTCATCAAACATAGGTTGAAATAACTCATCCCACTCTGTACTTGTAGGTGGTATAAATGATGGAGAAGTAGGATTGTTAGGAGTTAATCCGGAACTAATCGTACCGGTTCCCATCTCATGTAATGCGGGTTCAGAGCAGTGTTGCTCAGAAGCCATCGCTGTCAGCTCATAAATATCGGCATCCAAAGTTTCTACAATCTTGCCAAGACGACAATTATAAATTCGGTAAGCTTTCTTTGCAGGTGAGTAACCAATGAAAATTCTAATATCAGCCTTCAGTTTGGATAACACAGTGCACCAAACACATTAAGAAATGAAATATCGGGTTTGTGTCCATGAAGTAGCTCATATGGAGTTTTACCATGGCTTTTACGAATGATGGAGCGGTTTTGGGTATAACATGTGGTTGCCACTGCTTCAGCCCATAAGAATAAAGGAGCATTCGCATAAATCAACATAGTTCTAGCAGCATCCATTAGTGTACGGTTACGTCTTTCCACGACACCGTTTTGTTGTGGAGTGCGAGCAACAGAAGTTTCATGTGAAATACCAACCTTTTCATAATAGTCTCGTAGAGTTTGATTAACGAACTCAGTTCCATTATCAGTGTGAATGCGGTGAACAGTAGCCTTAAGACGTACTTGGATCATCTTTAAGAAAGTAATAATATACTTTGGTGCTTGATCCTTGGATACTAAAAATTTTACCCATGTAAACCTTGAAAAATCATCCACCATGACGAGGATGTATTTTCTACCACTCACACTAGCCGTATGCATTGGCCCGCAAAGATCCATGTGCAAAAGATACAGTGGTTCTTGGTTGGTGTCTTCAGCTTTAGGTTTGTATGATTTCTTGGTGCTTTTCCCCAAAGAACACGCGGAACATAAATGATCCTTGTCGAACTTAAGTTTTGGAAGACCACGAACAAGTTCGTTTTTAGCCAAATGGTTTATAGCATCAAAGTTAAGATGAGATAACCGACGATGCCACAACCATGACTTGGTCTTAGATGCTTTGGAAAGAAGGCATACAGGAGAGGCGGCCATCATGTTTTGAATTGACAGTGTGTAGAGATTATCCCCTCGAGAAATCTTTAACAAATCATTTCCTGCAAGATCGCGAATAAAGCAAGTATGTTGTCGAAAAGCCACCTCAAGGTTTAAATCGCAAAATTATCCCACTGAAAATAAATTGTGACCAAGTCCCTCCACATAATATACCCTTAAAATTGTAACATTCCCAATTTGGTATTCACCATAACCCATGATCTTCGCAATATGGTCGTTGCCGAATTTAACCGTTCCTAGAAACTTGTTGACGAAATTTCTAAGCATCGAGCGATCTCCGGTCATATGCTTTGAGCATCCAGAGTCCAAGTACCAGAGGATGATTTGGACCACCTGAAAATATCACCAGACAAAGACGATGTATCAGAATCTAGTAGTTCCTCTGTGTTAGCAGGTACATATATATTTATCTTAGATTTGCTAAACGAAGAATTCTTAGGCTTCCAAATTTACTTCCTAAATTCCGGCTTAGATTCTAGTTGTCTAAGATCCTGAGGTACTTCTTCACTGGTAGGCACAATAGTGGGGGCAAACCTAGTTAAAGGGCGCTTTTTCCATTTCTTAGTGCTAGTGTTCCTATTTAAAGGACGCTGAGACCTAACTTCCATGGATGTGATCCTAGTTAAAGGGCACGTAGTTCCATTAGCAGTGAAGGTCCTACCAGTGGGTTTCCATTGCCAACCAACTTGGGTGAATTTCTTCCCCGTTGGAATCCATTCAAGATTGTTCCTAATTGCATACACTTCATTCACGTGATCAACAAGGCATAAATCATGACGATGAGAAAACATGCATTCATTACAATTCCAACATCGCAAATTCGAATTCACATTTTGCTTAGGCTTCTGTACAGAGGCAGATCCTTTTGTCTTAGATACATGATTCTTTTTATTTGAAACTAAAATAACATTCCTAGGGTGAACTTCTACTTTCTTCTTGGCATTCCTACTAGTGGAAGGCTTGATCCTATCTTTCTTGTCTTGAGATCCTTTAGCCTTAGTAGACATAATTACTTCTGTAGAAGCCATGGGAACATTAGTAACAGATTTTGATTTAGCCTTGATAGTGTGTTTAATATAGGCTTAGATCCTGGATTCTTATTGAATGGAGTAATGGCAATGGTGGGGGTTTGTTGTTTCGGGGGTACAGATATCGGTTGCCCAATGTACTCTAAGTTTGCTAAACAATCCTGAACGCGATCTACATATAATAAAAGCTCATATAGAAGATGACTTGTGGGATCTAGTTCACGCATGTCATCAACGATCTCTCTAGCTAGATATGCGTGTTCTTAGGCATTTTTCATGTATGTGGCAAACTTAGTTGGACTATTCTTAAATTTTGGGTCCCGATATAGCACACGAGGGTTGGGTTTGGGAGCACTAGAGGTTGATGCAGAGATGGTAGCTGGATTATCAACAACTTCTTGTCCTTTGAGTTGAAGTGTCTCCTTTAATTCAGCCAAAACCATGTTTTTGTCTATGAGTTGAATATTTAAGTCAGAGATTTCCTCACACTTATGGTTCAGTTGGTCAACGAGTGACTTTTGCTCTGCCGCATTAAAAGCGAAGCGATCTTCTAATGAACCATAAATTTGTGAAAACCTCTGCTTTACTTTATCAAACTCCACTAGCATAGAATTAATTCTATCTTCTAGGGCATGATTTTTAATCTTTGCAGCCTCTAGTTCCAATTTTTCTTCTACGGATTCTCTCCTAAGTCTCATAATTTCTTCCTCTAATGCCTGAACCACCTGAGTCATCTTGTCACTCGTCTCAACGGAGTTTTCACAATCATTTGTTTTTGAAAGAGTTTCATTTTTAGATTGATTTTCAATTTCAAGAGAGATACAATGTTCTTGAAGCTCATCAAAACGTTTTGAAAGTGAGTTATAAGAATCTTGAAGCTTTAAAAATTCAGCGTTAGATTCATGATAAGAATGATTATCTACATTATTCACAGGTTCAACAATATTCACAGATATATCATGCACATCATCACATTTATTCATAGCAGATGTCAACACAAAAGCAAATTCAATAGTAACAACTTGCATCACTTCGAGAGACACTATATGTTCTAAGAATCGGTCATATTCGGACAAAATCTTTTCTTTCTCAATTAAATGTTGTTCATAAGCATCATCCATTTCATAGAAAACTTTTCGAACTTCACCCATTTCGAAACTAAGATTTTCCGCAAGATCGTAAAATCCCTCTTTAATGTTGTCTACAAACGGAACGATCTCTTTCTCAAACACCGTTTTCATGTGTTCGAAAGCCCATTCTCCAGCGGTTTGAGCCGTTGAAGTCGTACATTCCAGGATGACCTTGTCAAACTTGGTTAGGTATCGCTGAATCTCTTCCAAGCTTAGCAATACCGTACTTACCGGTGGAAGATTCTTAGGAATTTCCTTAGGTTCGTCTGAATTAACAAGTGTAGGAAGTATACTAAGGCTTTCTCTAGTAGGCATGTAAGCTGGTGTATGGATAAATTCCTTTTGCATATTAAAGCGAGTTCTAAGATCTATTTTTGCATATGTTACATTAAGTTGTGCATAATCATACTCAGGATATGTAAAAATAACTTTTGACCGATTCTCTTCATGTAGCGACATGCTCTTAGATTCATTTAAAAACACAATCGGATCTAAGACCAATCCTAACTTAGTTGCATCATAAAGTCGTGGGTTGTGGTTAAATGCTTGCTTTGCATACCCTGGGTTAGGTGGTAGGTCTATTAGACACGATAGATTGAACTCTTGAAAAGAAGAATGAAACAAGTGTACTAAATGTGAAGCAGAGTATTGTTTTAAAAGCAAAATTTCAGTCTTTTTAACTTTCTCAGACTCCTTAATTTCCGTTTCAACCCTTTTAGACTCGAGAATTTCGAAATCCGTTTGTAGTTTTTGAAAATTATTAACGACTGACTCTTTTTCTTTAAGTTATTTCGAAAGATTTGCTCTTAAACTCTCAATTTCTAGCAAATTATCCATTTGGACTTTCCTAAACCTATCAAATTCAGGATTGGTTAAGGTAGTGGTCACTGGAGTTAATTCCAAGGTTTTAACCTTTTTCTTATACAAAGCAAGCTCGACAGATAAAGTCTGATTAACACTGAGGGTTTCAAGGACCACATTATTCATTTGGCCAAGCATAGATGCCGACACCATAACCAAATCGGGTTGAGCAAACGAATTGTAGTCCTAATAGCTCCCGGTTGTGGTTCACTAAAAGTCTGGGGACTTGCATTGATATTGCTATCATTGTTTGTCTCCTTGTTTGAGTTACTAACAACCGGAGGCTGTTCCGGATACTCAGACACTTGCTCAACTTGATAAGGTACAATACTAGTATCCGTGGCAGTATTTGGTACCTCAGAAACTGTGTCAGCTCCTTAAAGTGAAAGATTTGCCATGAGAGCTGCCTTGGCAGTATTGAGATCATCACAGTCAGAGTCGTATGCATCCAGATCATCACATTGATATGCGACATTGTTTGTGATGGCTGCTGTGAGACCATCAGTGTCCGCAACTCTCGGATCTGCGAGAAACGCTAACTCTTCTTCATCGAGCTCACGTCCTTGGGCTTGAGCATTCACCAAGTAGATATTATCCTGAAACCATGTGCTATCCCTTTTCCTCTTGGGCTGCTTACACTCTCGAGCCATGTGCCCTTCCCCTTTGCAGTTATAACATATAATCATCTTCATTTTGCCAGTGTTATTACCCCTTGTAGCAGCAGTGTTAGGTGGACGTGCACCAGCAGTAGATGAACTTGGTCTCCCCTGAAGTGGTTGCACCATTACTCTGCCATCTTGAATTGTAGCTTGTTATCGAGAGTTAGAAGATTTCCTTAACTGATTGTTTATTGGAGCTGGTCCTCTGTAACCTCGTTTGTTCAATGTTTGAGTGAGATAAGCAGACATTTAAGCAAGTATATCACCAGGATTATCACCTTGTCTAAACTCAGGGACAGGAATCTCATCATCACAATAGAATGCTGGTGCTGATTGAGCTACAAGCTGATTTGAGGGAACACTAACATGTTGTGAGTAATAGGGTTGAGGAGCCTCAAGTTGTTGATAGGTGATGGCAGGGTTTGTTGGAGGTTGACAAGGTGAATACTGTTGTGCAACATAAGGTAACTGATGTGAGTCTCCTTGTGATGATGTTGCTGGTTGCTTGTATTGTTGGTGATAAGATGTAGGCGGTTGTGGCAAGATCGAATACTGTGGGAAGCTTGGTGTTTGATACAATGGTTGATAGGAAGATTGGTGTCCCAAAGCAAACGAAGAGTTGTGATATGACAATGTTGCTTGATTTGCCATTAATGCCAATGGTTCTTGATAAGATCCTTGAGAGATGCGTTTTTGGATCACATGCTTCTCGTGTTGCTGCAAGAAAGCATAGAGATGATCTAAATTTGACTTGTGCAAATCTCGAATCATCTTGACATCGGTGACATATTGGCTCCACTCTTGGGGTAGCGTGTTCAAGAACTTGGTGTTTAGTTGAAACTGAGCAATCCTTAGATTATACACGTTCATATCATTCATTAAAGTAGTGAAACGCCAGTAGTAATCGTGAAGAGTTTCCCCTGGAATGTATGTAAACCTATCAAACAAGTCATACAATTGACACTCTCGTTCTTGCTTAGTTAGAGAAGTCCTTTGTAACAAAACAGTTAATCGATCCCAAAGATCCTTTGCCACCGTGTGTTCACTTACCATTCTATAGATATCGGGTGGAAGGGCTTGAAGTATTGTCTGAACGGCCCTTTCATCTACATCGGCAATGATTTTGTTAGCATCCGGTAACTCATGATACAGCCTTGTCCGCGTCACATTGTTGACAGTAACTTCTCCCCAATCTAGTGGACCTTTTTCAATGGATTGAAGCATAAGTCTACCATTGGGTTTACCCATGATATAAGTTTTCATGCGACCTTGCCATGCTTCAAATAAGTCTTTGATGAGCAACGGTGGGTGAGTGTCGGTACCCGAAATGATTGAAATATCGGTAAGCGATGTCATTGTTGGCATATATGAATTTGAATTCATTTTATGATCCCTTGAATAAAGATTATCAAAAAATGATCGAGCAATGAAATAAGGTTATGTGTTTTTGTATTGTTGAATGAAAGATGTTGTTATCTTTTCGTTGTGTGTGTTTTTGAAAATTACCAAATTACCAAATTAATGCATAATAGAAAAATCCTCTAAGTTATGCAACTTTTTATCCCAAAATGAAAATTCTATCGGAATGTCTCAAGTATCGGAATGTAAGGTCTGTCGGAATACCCCTTCTACCGCAATGAGTACACTGTCAGAATCTAAGGTCTGTCGGAATACCCCTTCTATCGCAATGAGTCCCCTGTCTGAATATGAGATCTGTCCGAATGCTACAAGTATCGGAATGAGACACTACCGGAATCCACGATCGCAATATGGCCAATAAAATTTTGACAGAGTGACGTTTCAATAATCCTTAGAACCGTCACAATCCACGATCGCAATGAGTGATCGCAATATACGTCGAAATAAGGGTATCGCAATACCTGTGATCACAAAGTAAAACCCTAGGGTTATTGCGATCGAGCCGTACTTACCTGTACTATTCCGATGGAAAGCAGTTGCAATGGAAAGATGAATTTCGCAAAGTTGAAGCCAAGAATTCCTAATTTTGAGCCAAAAAATTTGTGTTTTAATAGAAACCAAGATACCCAAATAACTAATGCAACTATGAAGAAGGTATACGACAATGAAGAACACTAAAAACACGAAAATTTTTTGAAGCTTTGGTAAAAAAGATCAAAAAACCCACGAAATGCTTAAATAAGCATGAACAACACAAATACCAACCTATATTTCATCCCATAGCTCTTGATACCAATTGTAGAATCGTGATAATCTTTGTATTTCAAGAGGGTGGATGTTTTTCTAGAGAGAAAAACTAGAGAGAGAAGTGAGAGAAAACTATGTGTATTTCCTTGAGAAAATAAAACAACCAACACCCCTTTCCATGGTGGAAAGGGGTTTATATACCCAAGTCCTTAAATGGACTTGGGCCTCCGGCCCATGAACATGCTCATGGGTCGGGCTAATAAACATTACGTAAACAATACTACGAGCCTATAACTATATTGTTGGAGTGACCGAGACTTTCTTTATAAGAAAAACGTATTTCCAACAGTGATCACCACCTTTTTGGTTTTTGGAGCACTAGAGGTCGGGGCAGAGATTATAGATGGATTATCAACAACTTCTTGTCCTTTGAGTTGAAGTGTCTCCTTTAATTCAGCCAAAACCATGTTTTTGTCTATGAGTTGAATATTTAAATCAGATATTTCCTCACACTTATGGTTCAGTTGGTCAACAAGTGACTTTTGCTTTGTCACATTAATAGCGAAGCGTTCTTCTAATGAACCATAAATTTGTGAAAAAACCATGCTTTACTTTATCAAACTCCCCTAGCATAGAAGTAATTCTATCTTCTAGGGCATGATTTTTAATCTCTGCAGCCTCTAGTTCTAATTTCTCCGCTAATGATTCTCTCTTAAGTCTCATGATATCTTCCTCTAATGCCTGAACCACTTGAATCATCTTGTCACTAGTCTCAACGGTGTTTTCACAATCATTTGTTTTTTAAAGAGTTTCACTTTTAGATTGGTTTTCAATTTCAATAGATATACAATGTTGTTGAAGCTCATCAAAACGTTTTGAAAGTGAGTTATAAGAATCTTGAAGCTTTAAAAATTCAGCGTTAGATTCGTGACAAGAATGATTATCTACATTATTCACAGGTTCAACAATATTCACAGAGAGATCATGCACATCATCACATTTATTCATAGCAGATGTAATCTCAAAAGCACATTCAATAGTAACAAATTGCATCACATCGAGAGACACTACATGTTCCAAGAATCGGTCATATTCGGACAAACTCTTTTCTTATCAATTATATGTTGCTCATATGCATCATCTATTTCATAGAAAACTTTTCGAACTTCAGCCATTTCGAAATTAAGATTATCCCCGAGATCTAGAAATCCCTCTTTAATATTGTTTACAAACGGAACGATCTCTTTCTCAAACACCATTTTCATGTGTTCGAAAGCCCATTCTCTAGCGGTTTGAGCCGTTGAAGTCGTACATTCCTTAATGACCTTGTCAAATCTGGTAAGGTATCACCTAATCTCTTTCAAGCTTAGCAATACTATACTTGCCGGTGGAAGACCCTTTGGAATTTCCTTAGGTTCATTCGGATTGACAAGTGTAGGAAATATACTAAGGTTTTCTCTAGTAGACATGTAAGTTGGTGTACGGATAAATTCCCTTTGTATATTAAAGCGAATTCTAAAATCCGTTTTTGCATTCTCTTCATTAAGCTGTTCATAATCATACTTAGGATATGTAAAAATCACTTTTGACCGATTCTCTTCATGCAGTGACAAATTCTCGGATTCATTCGAATTACCAATCGGGTCTAAGACCAAACCTAGCTTTGTTGCATCATAAAGTCGTGGGTTGTGGTTAATAGCTTGCTTCGCATAACCCGGGTTAGGTGGTAGGTCTGTTAGACGGGATAGAGTAAATTCCTTAAAAGATGAATGAAAAAAGTGTACTAGATGTGACGCGGAGTATTGTTTTAAAAGAAAAACTTCAGTCTTTTTAACTTTCTCAGACGTCTTAATTTCCGTTTCAACCTTTTTAGACTCGAGAATTTCAAAATCCGTTTGTAGTTTTTGAAAATTATTAACGACTGACTCTTTTTCTTTAAGTTCTTTTGAAAGATTTGCTCTTAAACTTTCAATTTCTAGCAAGTTATCCATTTGAACTTTCCTAAACCTATCAAATTCAGGATTGGTTAAGGTAGTGGTCACTAGAGTTATTCCAAGGTTTTAACCTTTTCCTTATACAAAGCAAGCTCGGCAAATAATGTCTGATTAACACCGAGGGTTTCAAGGATCGCATTATTCATTTGTCCAAGCATAGATGCCGACACCATAACCAAATCTTGTTGAGCAGACAAATTTGTAGACGTAATAGCTCCCGGTTATGTTTCACTCAAAGTCTGGGGACATTCATTGATATTGCTATCATTGTTTGTCTCCTCGTTTGAATTACTAACCACCGGAGGCTGTTCCGGATACTCAGACACTTGCTCAACTTGATAAGGTACAATACTAGTATCATTTGCAGTATTTGGTACCTCAAAGATTGTATCATCCCCATAAAGTGAAAGATTTGCCATGAGAGCTGCTTTGGCGGTGTTGAGATCATCACAGTCTGAACCGTATGCATCAAGATCATCGCATTGGTATGCTGCATTGTTGGTAGAAGCTGTTGTGAGTCCTTCAGTATCCGCAACTCCTGGATCTGCTAGAAATGCTAACTCCTCTTCATCGAGTTCTCGACCGTGTGCTTGAGCGTTAACCAAGTAAATCTTTTCCTGAAACCATGTACCATCCCGCTTCCTCTTTGGTTGCTTACACTCCCGAGCCATGTGTCCTTCCCCTTTGCAGTTATAGCAGATAATCATCTTTACTTTGCCACTGTTGTTTCCCCTTGAAGCAGTGTTAAATGGGCGAGCACTAGTATTGGATGAACTTGGTCTCCCCTGAAGTTTGTTGCACAGTAACTCTTCCATCTTGGATTGTATCTTGTTGACGAGAGTTAGAAGAATTCCTCAATTGATTGTTTGTTGGAGATGGTCCTCTATAACCTCTTTTGCTCAACGTTTGAGTGATGTAAGCAGACATTTGTGCAAGTATATCAGTAGGATTATCCCCTTGTCTGAACTCAAGAACTGGAACCACCTCATCATCAAAGTAGAAAACTGGTGCTGGTGGAGCCACATACACACTGGAAGGAGTACTGACATGTTGTGAGTATTGAGGTTGAGGAACTTCATGTTGCTGGTAGGTGATAGCAGGATTTGTTAGTGGTTGATAAGGAGAGTACGGTTGTTGAGTACGTTGTGATGATAATGCTGGTTGCTCATATTGTTGCTGATATGTTGTAGGTGGTTGTGGTAGAATCGAATACTGAGGAAAGCTTGGAGTTTGATACAAGGGCTGATATGAAGATTGTTATCCCATAGCATACGGAGTGTTTGTATATGACAAAGTTGGATGATTTGCCATTAATGCCAATGGTTCTGAATAAGATCCTCGAGAGATGCGTTTCTGGATCACGTGCTTCTCGTGTTGTTGCAAGAAAGCATAGAGTTGATTTAAATTTGATTTGTGCAAATCCCGAATCATTTTAACATCAGTAATGTATTGGCTCCACTCTAGGGGTAATGTATTCAAGAACTTGGTGTTGAGTTGAAACTAAGCAATCCTTAGATTATACACATTCAAATCATTCATCATTGTTGTAAAGCGCCAGTAGTAGTCATGATGTGTCTCCCCTGGAATGTATGAGAACCTATCGAACAAGTCATAGAGTTTACACTCTCGTTCCTGCTTGGTGAGTGAAGTCCCTTGTAACAAAACCGTTAAGCGATCCCAAAGTTCCTTTACTACCTTGTGTTTGCTTACCATTCGATAAATATCAGGTGGAAGAGCTTGAAGTATGGTCTTTACGGCCTTGTCATCCGCATCAACAATGATTTTATTAGCAGCTGTTAATTCATGAAATAACCTTGGCCGAGTCACATTTTCTACTGTAACTTCTCCCCAATCGAGTGGACCTTGCTCAATGGATTGAACCATAAGTCTCCCACTTGGTTTACCCATAATGTAAGTCCCCATGCGACCTTTCCATGCTTCAAATAGCTCTTTGATGAGCAACGGTTGGCGGGTATCGGTACCCGAGATGATAGAAATATTGGTAAGCGATGTCATTGTTGGCATGTATGAATGTGAATTCATTTTTGTGGGTTTGCTATATTAAGGATCCAGTGGTCTAGTAGGGTGGTAGATGGTGGTGGTAGCCATTGTTGGAGTTTAGAGAGAGAGCGGTTGTGTGTGTAAAAGAAAGAAAGAAAAATGTATTCAAAATGAAAATGAAAACACAAGTAACAACCCCCTCCTTGGAAGCCTTGCAGGGGTATATATAGTCACACGACACCTAAACTATACATCGTTACCTAGTCTAGTCTATGCGTGTGTGACTATGATAACTAATGGGAATTCTTAAATGTCGTCACATAAAGTGAATTTCCAACAATCTTCCCTATGGGACGACGTGTAGAATTCCTTACAATATTCTTCCTAAAAAGTACATAATTATTAAGAACAAAAGCTTCCATGAAGCGTCCAATGCTGATGAAGTCTTCTGAGGCTTTTGACTTCAAGTCTTCACTTCAAAACGACTCATCTTTAAAATAACCCGTAGTAGAAATACTGTAACGACATGAGCTAAGTAATCCATATTCTTCTGGTTAAGGAGAAGCTTCTGAATTAACTTCCCCCTAATTCATGCCACATAAACTTGATGTATAAGATTTTAATAGCTTCCTCTTAAATCGACAATCCTCATAAGCAACTTCAAAGCTTTCAATAAAGCTTAGAATGATTAAGCGCACATCGGAATTTAACAAGCAAACCCCATCATATGAAATGATAATGTTGCTAAGAGTGATTGAAAGTTTGGGGCACACCAAGTAGATCAACAACTTTTCTTCTCACGCTTGAATAATTCTTCTGAATTTTTCTTCCCCTTGAGAGTTCAAGTTATGCATACTAGAAAAAATCAAGACATTTCTTCCCCCACGTAGTTGAAGAAAGTAAACCAATCCTAAGTATGAAGCCCAAATACTGAAGTAGACACTTTATCCCATTCATGAAGTTGACATCGTAACACCAGAGTCAATTAAGTCTCGGAAGTGCACATATCTTATTCCGGAGATGCACCAGAGTCAATTAAGTCCCGGAAGTGCATATCTCTCCATATAGGATAATTTGATGAATAATTGCAACATCAAAACAATTAAACATCGAATCGTTATTGTACCGTTTATAGATTGATAATGCCACGAGTTAAAACACTGATTTTCTCTGCGGTTATGAAAAATGTCTTCCCGGAATGTCTTCAAATCAAAAGAAGGTATGAAGTTCATCACGTGTACTCGTTGTGCGTTCAATATGTATTCTTCTTTCCCCTTGATGGTTTCGAAACTCGGAACCAGCAATAAATCGTACGCACATGTACCTGAAATCTCGTGAGAATAATAAATAAGCTGAATTATATATTTTGTGAGAATCAGCTGCTGATCGAAAATATCTACTCATAAACTCTCCATGGCTATCTTTACAAACCCCCTTGTATACAATTTGAAGTAACCACTGATAGAATGACCAAGATACATCAAACATGAAACTGAATAAAAATCCTTTAATCTTGTGACTTAAGCTTGCACTATTGTTGAATGAGGAACGGTGGAGAAATCTCTAAGTACACAATACATCACTGAAGAAGTATAAAAGCACAACACCTCTTGAAATTATCTACGACGACTAAGCGCGTGACACAGAGTACAATAATGTAGCTCATTAAAGTGATAGTTATCTGAGTCATCAACCAACCACCCCGAACCCGGAAACTAGATAAACAAGTCTACATTCTAAGATTAAGCACGAGCAAGTTATCTTTGAAAGATAAAATAAGTGCACGCCTTTGAAAAACCGTCTTCAACTTCAAATAAGAATACCCGATCAGAAATCCATAGCTACTAAAAATATAGCCATTTTTCTTCGGTCTCGTCAAAATAAATTTTGTCACTTAGTCTCGTCACTTTTTTCCCGATAATATCCAAATATATCCAACATGACTTAATATAACAAAATTTGATTGAAATTTTTTGCTATACTAAATTGTAAGCCACAAATACACTTGGTTCGAAAGTCCGATCCAACAGCGGCCCATGTTGGTTGCTATACCCGGTCCAAGATATACAATACCTAAAAATTAGGTATAAAGTACTGGCAGCCCTAATTATCTCACAGTTATCACAACATTACCCATAACCTTACACCTAGAAACATCCGCCCCCACTCTAACCGTACACCTACCGTCTCTTTCATCTAAACAAAAACATCAATAAAAAAAATCAATCTCATCACTCATCTTCAACCAAAAATTGATAAATTCTAATCCATCGTATCTCACTTAGATAACCTTTCTGTTTAAACCACCACACAAAAAATAAATCAATCACTTCATCATCATGAATCCAAGACACACGGTAAGAAATACATCTTTGATATCACAAGGAAACATCAATTCCTTTTATTGTCAAATAAAAATCAGCCGTTTGCAATGCCAAATGCATCAAGATCCATAAAAAGGATCTCGGGTAGGTGTAAATGTGTTTGCATGTCGTTTTGTGTGTCAAATCGAAGCAAAGACAGGATTTAACAGTTTTGTTAAACACCTTTCTTATTATTCGAAAAATAAATGGGTAAAACCCAATATTAGATCTATGATGATATTAGTTCGTGGTTTTAGATCTTATAAGATCTCGGTTTACATGACCAATCACGTAAAGTAATCTGAGATTGCATTGATTTCTGTTATGTTTCGAGTCTAGATACGATGGGGATTTAGGAGACGATGGGATAGGTTAGTTCATGGTGGATTTGTTGGAGTAATAAGGTGATGGTAAGTGTTGGTTCTGGTCAAATGTTGTTACAGTTTTGGTCTCGGGCCATGTTTTTACAACACTCATAATGTTTTCATTAATACCCATCGCAAGTCAAAAAATAATGCCATCGCAGTCTAGAATACTCCATCGCAACCTAAGTGCCCCATCATCTCGATGGTTCCATCGCAACTTGATGGAAGCCATTGCAACATGATGTGCCCCATCGCGGTGGTACCCATCGCAATGGTTCCATCGTAATGGGCCATCAGAATGGTCCATCACAACAGACCATCGCGGTGAGCCATCAGAATGGCTCCATCGCAAGTCATCCATCGCAATCAATGCGATCGTTGCCATCGGGATGTCTTATCCAAAAGTTGTCCTTTATCCTGAATTTAAGGAACTTGCTTTTCTGGGCAAATATGGGTTTCTGGGAATTTCTGGGCTCATCTTCATCTTCAAGTGCATGAAAATTACCAGGAAAAAAACCCAGAAAAAGATAAAAACACTCAAAACCAGTCATGAAATTAATAGCAGATTCAAGAAAAAGACATGGTAGGTTGACTTTTGACCAGGAATAACCAACTTTGACCAGATGTATTGGTTTTGATGATACCAGTGAAACAATATCATAAAAATATAAGTGAGACAGTGATATGGATATGAGACAAGATTTGAGACCAAAGAGACCAGTGACAATAAAAGACATCGTGACAAAAAATGTAACAGATTAAGACCAAAAATTTTTAACCACCGAATCAATAACAAAAAAAAACACAACGATCCAAGAATTGAACCGAGGATCGGATGCCAATTGTGGGTTTGCCATTTGAGGATCCAGTGTTCTAGTAAGGTGGAATATGGTGGTGGTAGCCATGGATGAAGTAGAGAGATTGTGTGTGAAAGAAAGAGAAAAAGTTTATAAAAGTGAAAAAGGAAAACACAAACAACAACTCCCTCCTTGGAAGCCTTGGAGGGGTTTATATAGTCACACGACACCTAAACTATACATCGTTACCTAGTCTAGTCTATGCGTGTGTGACTATGATAACTAATGAGAATTCTTAAATGTCGTCACATAAAGTGAATTTCCAACAATTTTTGATCCCTTGAATAAAGATTACCAAAATGATCGAGCAATGAAATAAGGTTATGTGTTTTAATGTTGTTTAAACAAAGATGTTGTTATCTTTAGGTTGTGTGTTTTTGTGAAATTTGCAATATTGAAAAATCCTCTAAGTTGTGCAAATACTATCTCAATACAAATTAATTCAATCTCAATGTGAAATCTCAAAATTGTTGTAATTCTCAAACTGAATCCGTCGGAATATCAAAACTTAAACCTGTCGAAATACAATCGGAAAGACCGGTCGGAATGTGATCGGAAATCCTGTCGGAATATCTGAAGATGTATCGGAATAACAGACTATACCAACTATCAGAATATGTATCGGAAAGCCCATCGGAATAACTATCGGAAAGTCTGTCGGAATACCTATCGGATTAACCGTCGAAATAACTGATCACCAAACCTATCGGAATACTGATCGGAATAATGATCGGAATATGTAAACCCTTTTTCCGATGGAAGATATCAGAATATCTATCGGAAAGTAAAACCCTTTTCCGATGAAAACTGTCGGAATAACGGTACTGTTTCGAGATTTAGAGGTAAAAAGGTGAAATTTTTGAAAAGAAATCCGTGATTTGAGCCAACCCAAAGCACCGAAATCTCTACCAAAACTATGTAGAAGATATATGGATCACTTGGAATAACAAAAACACGAAAAAAATTTGAAACTTGGGTAAAGATCAATAAAAAACAAATGAACACACTAAAGTAAGCATGAACAACACAAAACCAACCTCTATTTCATCCCATGGCTCTTGATACCAATTGTAGAAGTATGATAATCTTTGATTTATCAAGAGGGTTGTTGTTTCTAGAGAGAGAAAGTAGTGAGAGAGATGATAGAAAATATGAATGTATTATGTGAGAAAATAAAACAACCAACACCCCTTTCCATGGTGGAAATGGGTTTATATACCCAAGTCCCTTAGTGGACTTGGGCCTACGGCCCATGAACATGCTCATGGGTCGGGCAAATATTAACTTTAATTAAACTATACTACGATCCCTTAACTATATTGTTGGAGTGACCGAGACTTTCTAAATATGAAAAACGTATTTCCAACACACGGGAACAAATACTCGAAGAGGGGGTCGAGTAAGAGAAAACTCAAGAAAATTCAACTTTTTAAAGATATGAGTAAGTTTAATGTGTTGGAACCTACAACATGGGCAATAGGTTCCATGATGTATGACATAGTTAAGGGAGGGATGAGGTACATCATTAAAAGGAGAAGGTGGTAGAGGAGAAAGTGAATGTGGAGAAGAAAATGAAAGGTTACCATCACAATATCGTGATCAAAACTAAGAAAGATTAGTGGACGTTCTTTTTCATATACTTTCGACAATTTTCTAATGTTGAAATTTTCGCCAAAAAAATTACAAGTGATTTGTAAAATAATATGTGATTTGTTGTTTTAAAATTCATGCGTGATTTCATAAATAGCATATGATTCACAAATTCAAATGCGATATTGAAAGTAAAAAATCATGCGTGATTTCATAAATCCCATAAATTGTATGTGGTTTTACAAATAAAAGTGTGATTTCCAATGTAATAAATTATAGGTGATTCTTTCGAGGATCACGTGCGATTTTTCTGTGCGAAAGTTTAAAAAAATCACCGAAAGTATATAGAAGTGCATATGTATAAAAAGATAATTTAATTCTTGTCACGATGGTATAATTATTTTTGTATAAGGCTTAACGGTTTAAACTATATTTTATTTTTAAAAAATAAGAAGAAAGTGAGTTTTTTTAATTAAATTAAAAAAATTATCTAATATAAACCTCGAATTTGAATAGATAATTGAGATTAAAAGATTTGTACCTTTTTTAAAAGTGTTCTTTATATAACGTTTATTTTAAAAGAATTTGTAGAAACTAGAAGGGGGAGGGGGGTTGAATATTTTCTTAAATTTACTTGTTAAAAGATGGTTTTTAAAAATCTTTTTCAAAAACTTAGGCTTGAGTATTTATGTAAAACATTCTTATACACAATATGAACAAGGTATAGTGCAACTAAACTAATAATCACAAGTATAAAGAATAATGAATGTAAAGAGATAAGGGAAGGAAAGATTAAACCAAACACCAAAGATTTATAGTGGTTCGGCAACGAAGCTCACTCCTCGTTCCTACTCCACTCCTCGAGTACTCCTTACTCGAGAGTTCACTAATCAACAAGCTCTTTAAGGTGGAGAAACCGTATACAACGTCGCTTATCCAATTTCCGACTCTAAGCTAAAAGTCGAGCCCTAATCTAAGCTAGGAACAATCTACACCAATATACTTTAAGGACCAAGTATTAACCTTAATACATACACAACTTCCAAATAGACACAACTACTTGGATCTTCACAACAATGACACAAAAACGAATAAATAAGTTTGGATCTTCAATGGATCTTTGAGGTAGACACAACACTTCAATGATGATAGTGTTCTTCTCTTTGCACTTTGAGAGGAAGAGATGGGAGGAGAAAGATTCACTTCTAAACAAGTAGTAATCAATCAAATGATCAAGGATTTGAGTGATTTAAGAAGTATGAAAGAATCTGGAAATGTATGTGCAAAAGAAGTGAAGAGAAAATCTGAGAATGGTCCACTATTTATAAGACAAACTTCCAACGGCTATATCTGCCAGCGGTTCCTTATTGGAGCCCGCGGTTCCTTATCGATAAGGAACCACCATAGCCACTAAGGAACCGCCGGAGTAGACTCCGCTCCTTTTTGTCTTTTAGTGGTAAGGTTCGAATCTGGAGATTAAAATATCCTAAAAGGATATTCCAAACCTAGATAGAATATGCCATTTTCAAATTTTCAAATAATTAAATTAATAAAACATTTTCTTAAAAAGAAAGTTTAATAAAAACTTGTCACACTTAATAAAAAGTGAGTTTTAAGAAAAGATTAAATCCTTGATCACTTAATTAGGATGAGTATTTGTTTGTACATACCTTAATTGATAACGGTTGAAATGAAAAATACTTGAACTCAAGAATTCGTTTTTCGTTGTTTTCGTAAATGCTTGTTTTTACATATTGTCGTAATCAAAACAAAGCGAGACCGAAAAATGCAAGTAACGTTTTTAGGCATCATTGCATTAACAATCTCCCCCTTTTTGATTCCGACAATACATAAACTCAATCACCTAATAAAAACAAGAATTTCGAAGACGAGTTTATTTCATTTCTCTCCCTTTGTCGAAGCAAAAAGGTTGCAAAATTCTTTGAAGAAGAAAAGAACCGGATTTTGCAAAAGCTCCCCCTTTGTGCTTACTCTCCTTGCTTGGGGAACCAAGGAATCGAGATATGGTGACAAGCTACATAGAAGGGTTAGTAGTAGAGAAGAGACATCCAACAAGATATAGAAAAGGTCACACAAAAAAATATAAGAGAAGAGACAAAGATCCAAGATAAACCATGTTAAAAGGAAACATGAAAAAAGATACAAGGAAACAAAGCATACAAAGATGTATGAGAAATAAAACAAGCCAAAAGAAAAGCATAAATCTGATCCTAGTTAAACTAGAACTCTAAGATTTGCTTGAACTAGATGTCTTGAAGATAAGCAACCAATGCATAGATAAAAGACAAGGTAGTGGCGGAAGGAGGTGGTGGTGGCTTGGTAGAGATCTCATAGTCATAGTGAAGAGAAGTTTTGACTAAGAGACTCTTGATGTAATTCAACTCCTCATAGATATGAGCCATAGCAAGATGTTGAAATTGACAACAATGACAATATGTTCCATGATGCATGACATTATCATGTGAAGGAGGAAGAACACTAAAGGCTAGTGGTGGAAGATAAGAAGTTCCACAATCAACATTCTTAGAAGGCAAAAAGATGTGATTTTGAGTGTTCTTGGGTGAATTGGGATTGAAAGCAATTGGAGAAAATGGAGGAGAATCAAGGCTTTCATTTGGAGAATAAGACATTTTGAATTGAGAAAAAATGCAAAATGCTTAGGGTTAAATAGAGAAAGCCCAAGATATTTTGGGGGTGGTCAAAGGGTTGAAACAAAGATTCCAAAAAGTGTTGGAACAAATTTGGAGTTTCAGAAATACTCGAAAAGGAAGGCTCTGTGCGCGGTTCCTTTTCTCCATTGGCGGTTCCTTATCGATAAGGAGCCGCGGTCTCAATACAGAACCGCCCACAGTGGGTTGAATTTGGTGATGAGTAAGGATTTTCCAATACAACAAATCTTATTTTTCTAGTCTAACTAATCATGGAGATATGCTAATAAGTAAAAATAGACAAAGAAAACACACAAGAACTCAATAAACAGGGTTTTGACCAAAAAACATGGATTTTGAAGAAAATCGATGTTGGAGGTGTGTAGAACTAGACAAAAAGTCATGACACAATGATCCTCCATAGTTCTCTTTTGTTCTTGCTATATTTGAGAGACACATACATATGAATTATGTATGCTCATTATGAATAGCAAGAAGCTTATAAAAAACGTTTTTAGATTGAATTAACAATGTAAAAACATTTCTCGACCATTTTTGAAAGAACTTTGAGAATTTTGAAAAAGAGAGAAGAAGTTTTCCAAAAAGATTTTGTAAAACTCAATAACTCAAAGAAAGAAAAGACTCAAAAGAGAAAAAGACTCGATTAATAAAATGCGCAATTAAGGAATATGTTCCATTAAACCTAGACCTAGACGCAAGTAATTAAAAGGTTCCCTCTTAAGTGGCTTAGTGAAGATGTCAGCTAAGTTTTATACCGAGGGCACCTTCTCAATCGAAATGTTCCCCTTTTGAACATTATCCCTAAGGAAATGGTGGTGAATCTCTATGTGCTTAGTTTGCGAATGTTGCACGAGATTCTTGCTAAGGTCTATTGCACCCTTATTGTCGCACATGATGGGAACATCATCAAGAGAAATCCCGTAATCAACAATCGCTTGCTTTATCCATAGAGCTTGTTGACAAGCTTTACCGGCACTCACATACTCGGCTTCCGTGGTGGATATAGCAAGAGCAGTTTGTTTCTTGGAGAACCAAGAAGTTAAACGACAACCCATGAAGGTACAAACTCTACTAGTGCTTTCTGGTCCACATAGTCTCCCGCATGATCCGAGTCCGCATAGTCAATGGTTTCTACGCCAGTCCCTTTAGGATACCATAATCCTAAATGTATAGTGCCCTTAATGTATCGGAAGATACCTTTAACCGCTTCAAGGTGAGAGGTTTTGGGAGCCTCTTGGAAGCGAGCACAAAGGCAAACACTAAACATGATATCCGGTCGACTTGCCGTTAGGTACAACAAACTACCAATCATACCTCTATATTTAGTGTTGTCTACCGACTCACAATCATCATCTACGGTGAGTTTAGTATCCGAGGCCATAGGGGTCTTCATCGGTCTAGAGTCTTCTAATCCAAATTTCTTTAGCATTTCTTTAACATACTTGGATTTAGGGGTGTGATTCGGGTTGACCCGGTCGGGTTCGGGTCAACTCGGGTCGGGTCGAGGGTAAAAAATATATAACCCGAACCCGAGCCTAATTAGAACTCGGGTCACTCGGGTTCGGGTCAATTCGGGTCGGGTCAACTCGGGTTCGGGTCATCCCGAGTTTAAGGAAAATGTGTAAAAAGTGGCTCAATTAAGTACTAATACAATGTAAAAAGTGTAATTTTAGTCGGGTCAAGTCGGGTTGGTCGGGCTCGGGTCAAGCCGGGTCCGGTTAAGTCGGGTCAAGGGTAAAAATATATAACCCAAACCCGAGCCTAATTAGAACTCGGGTCAATTCGGGTCAACCCGAATTGACCCGAATACACTTTTGGACCCAAGTGACCCGACCCGAATATGATTATTCGGGTTCGAGTTCGGGTCGGGTCAACTTTTTCGACACCCCTACTTGGATTGACTAAAGAAAATATCATCGTCCATTTGTTTAATTTGGAGTCCTAAAAAAAGTTAAGTTCTCCCATCATACTCATTTCAAACTCGTCATGCATGATTTTGGCAAAGTCATCACACAATGATTGACAACTTGAACCAAATATAATGTCATCAACATATATTTGTACGATAATGAGGTGAGAACCTTTCTTCTTTGTAAAGAGCGTATTGTCTACCATCCCCATGGTATATTCATGTTTTACAAGAAACGCTTTAAGTCTATCATAGCAAGCTTTGGGTTCTTGTTTGAGACCATAAAGAGCTTTCTTAAGCTTGTAAACATGATCCGGTTTCTCAAAATTAATGAAGCCGGGAAGTTGAGCCACATATACCTCCACATTGATCAAACCGTTAAGAAATGCACTTTTTACATCCATTTGTTGAAGCTTAAAGTCTAAGCCACAAGCGTAGGCTAAAAGGATTCTAAGGGATTCTAATCTTGCTACGGGTGCGTATGTCTAGTCATAATCAATACCTTCTTGTTGATTATAGCCTTGAGCTACAAGTCTAGCCTTGTTACGAGACACAACACCATTCTCGTCTAACTTATTCCTATATACCCATTTGGTTCCTATGATGGTCGAACTTCTAGGTGGAGGAACAAGTTCCCAAACGTCATTAGCAATGAATTGATTCAATTCTTCTTGCATATCGATGACCCAATTCTCATCCATCAAAGCTTCTTTAATATTCTTTGGTTCAATCAAGGAGACAAAACAAAAGAAGTTACTTTGATTTTGGACTTGAGATCTTAGGGTCCTTTGATTTAATTCGCCTATGACGTTATCGAGAGCATAATCTTTTGACTCCTTAATGTTTACTCCATTTTCAACACTAAGGTCTTCAACTCATATGTTTCTAACATCTTTGGCATTAACTATGTCTATTTCATCCAAGTCGTCATCTACCAAAGGTGGTGTCTTAGATGAAGGAGGGGTTTCATCAAATGTCACGTTAAGTGATTCTTCAATTACACCTGAGGTTCTATTGAGGACTATGTAGGCTTTGCTAGTTTGAGAATAACCTAAAAAGATACCTTCGTAAGACTTTGGGTCGAACTTAGTAAGGTAATATTTGGTGTTGATAATAAATCACTTGCTTCCAAACACCCTAAAGTATTCCAATGAGGGCTTCTTACCTTTAAGAATCTCATAGGGGGTCATTCCTAGGAAAGGTCGAATAAGAATTCGGTTGAGAATATAGGTCGATGTGTCCACAGCATTGCACCAAAATTTTTAAGGCAAAGATTGCTCATTTAACATCGTCCTACTCATCTCTTGATTGTGGAGTGAGAGGAGCCGAGAAGTTATGGGTAATACCACGAGCTTCACAAAAAGCACCGAATTGCACTTCATTATCAAATTCCCTACCATGATCCGTCCTAATAGAGACAATTGAACATCCTAGTTGATTTTAAATTCTTCGACTAAAGGTTTCGAAGTGATCGAAAGCTTCATTCTTAGACGCCAAAAATCTAGTCCAAGTGAATCTAGAATAGTCATCAACTATAACTAGGGTATAAAGGTTACCTCCATAACTCCGTATGACAGAAGGTCCAAAGAGATCCATATGTAGGAGCTCTAAGCATCGAGAGGTCGAAACCAAATTCTTGGCTTTGTGACTTGAGTGAACTTGCTTCCCAATTTTGCAAGCATCACAAAAGTGACTATCAAACTTCATCTTGGGGAGATGTCTTACCAACTCCTTAGAGACTAAAGATTGAATTAAACGCATATTAGCGTGACCTAATCTCCTATGCCAAAGAGTAGAAATATCATCTAAAGTCGCTAGACATAAGTTGTCCTTTGACTTGCTAGTAACCTTCATGACATAAAGCCCATGCTTTCTAACACATTTTCCAATGACATTTCCATCTTTTACGATTTCACTGTCATATTCCGAAAAGATGACCTTGCACTTACTGTCACAAATTTGACCTATACTTAGAAGGTTAAAACCTAAGTTATCTACGTGCTCTACGTTTTCTATGGTCATAGAGTCAAGAGAGACCGTACCTTTTCCAATGATATTACCACGTCGATTACTTGTGAATGTAACGTTACCTCCATCATATGCTTTGTAGTGTGAGAACAAACTTCGATTACCCGTCATGTGTTTAGAACAACCACTATCCTTAATCCACTCGTCGGGCTCTAAATCGATTCCCAAGCATATCTAGGTAACAACACACAAGATCAAACATTTGGTCCCCAATATCTCATGGGTCCAAAGTTGTTAGTTCCAAACATCCATTGCATTTGGTTAGGATGCATGAATAGAGGAGACATTCCCCATAGGGAAAAGTATTGTTGTTGAAAATTGCTCCAATTCATATGGCCATTTTGTTGTTCATAGTTTCTACTAGGTGTCTTTGATCTTGATATAGAATTATTGATATTCCTTCTAGGTGTTGGAGTTTTACTTCTAGCCTTCTAGGTCGTGACTTAGCTTGATCATCTCTTTTTGGTGTAGGTGTTCTACTTCTAGGTTTTGACTCATTTCGTACTCTTGGAGGAGTAGATGTTTGTCTAGATAAGTTTCTAGTTCCCATTAGATGTTTACTCAAGGGCTTGTAGAATTTATCTAGAGTAGGCTTTCCAAGAATAGTTACGTTGACCTTGTTAATAAGAATATGTTTTGGCCCTTCACCTAAAATAGACTTTTCAGAAGGTTCAGGATTTTCACAAAAAATATCTTTAGCTCCACCCGTAGTTCCATAGCAATACGGAACCGTACCATATACTGGCGAACCGCGTACAGGGGTGCGTTTTTCTGAAAACCTAACTTGTTTTGGTTCACTAGTTGATGCTTCGTTAGTGTTATATCCTAACCCAAGTCTTTCCTTAGAATGAATTTGTTTGTTCAACATATCATCAAGAGCACTAGTACCTTTCATGAATTTTTCCAATTTAATGGAGGTACTCTTGAGATCTTCATTATCTTGTCTAAGGTTTTCACATTTTAAACAACCTAAATCAACTTATTTGTTTTTCTCAAGCTTAGCTAATTTCTCTCTTAGCTCAATAATCTCATTCTCAAGCTTAGTTCTAGTTGATTTTAGCACTTTGTTCTTTTTAATGAATTTAAGGCTAAGCTTATGTAAGTTATTGTATTGGCCTTCTAATTCACTATCATCTTGAGAAGAACTATTATTTCTATAATAATCGGTTTCGGAATGTACCTCTTTAGAAGTGTGAGCCATAAGACATTTCTCATCTTTGGGGTTGTCATCAACATCTTCACCGCTATCACTCCATGAACCTCCAATGAACACCGTGTGGTTCTTGTCGCGTGAAGGCTTAGGACAATCACTGATGAAATGATTCAGATCACCACATCTAAAGTATTTCCTATCACCTTTATTATCTTTGGCAAATCAGATTTTGGAGAATGGTTTCTTGTCGTTGTTTGGTTGCCTCACGTGTTGACCTCGTCTCTTGAAGAACTTCTTAAAGTCTCTAACCGCCATGTCATATTTCTCATCATCACTATCCGAGGAGCTTTCATGGTCACTTTGCGCCTTCTTGGCGTTAAGTGAAAGAGACTTTCTTTCACTCTTGGTTTTTACCATTTCCGAGTCCTTCAAAATTATCATCTCATGAACTTTCAAGTTACCAATGAGTTCATCGAGTGATAATTTAGCGAGATCCTTTAATTCTTCAATTGTCGTGACTTTAGCTCTCCATTTTGGATGCAACGCCCTAAGAAACTTCCTAACATTGTTCTTGCTAGAAAAACCTTCATCAAGTGCTTTTAGACTAGTAATAATAGTGTAAAATCTAGGAAATGCACTATCAATTGTTTCATCTTCTAAGATGACAAATTGTTCATATTGTTGAACAAGAAGATCGATTTTGCTTTCTTTGACTTGACTATTACCTTGATGGGTTACTAAAAGAGTGTTCCAAATATCTTTAGCGGTATCACACATAAAAATCCTTTCGTACTCTTTCTTTGGTAAAGCATTATAAATCATCATTTTAGCCTCATTATTTTTAGCAAGTTTCCTTTAAGTGTCATCATTAGCTTTGTCAAAAGTGACTATCTCTTTGATTTTAGAAACTTCATTATATTGATAAGGCAAAAAATCACCATGGGTAATAACATGCCAAAGATCTAAATCTTTCGATTTCACATAAGTCTCAAATCTATTTTTCTAATAAATAAAACTATCGGTTTCAAAAAGAGGTGGACTTTGCATAGATTGCCCTTCTAGATACTTGTTGGAATCCATAGATCGATTCAAGTTTTAAAATACAATATATTTTAAAAAGGCTTGAGCAACCACGCTCTGATACCAATTGTAGAAACTAGAAGGGGGGTTAAATAGTTTCTTAAATTTACTTGTTAAAAGATGGTTTTTAAAAATCCTTTTCAAAAACTTAGGCTTGAGTATTTATGTGAAACCTTCTTATACACAATATGAATAAGGTATAGTGCAACTAAACTAATAATCACAAGTATAAAGAATAATGAATGTAAAGAGATAAGGGAAGGAAATATCAAACCAAACACCAAGGATTTATAATGATTCATCAACGAAGCTCACTCCTCGTTCCGACTCCACTCCTCGAGTACTCCTTACTCGAGAGTTCACTAATCAACAAGCTTCTTAAGGTGGATAAACCGTACAAAACGTCGCTTAACCAATTTCCGACTCTAAGCTAAAAGTCGAGCCCTAATCTTATATAGGACCAATCTACACCAATATACTTTAAGGACCAAATATTAACCTTAACACATCCACAACTTCCAAATAGACACAACTACTTGGATCTTCACAACAATGACACAACAATGAATAAATAAGTTTTGATCTTCAATGGATCTTTGAGGTATACATAACACTTCAAAGATGATAATGTTCTTATCTTTGCACTTTGAGAGGAAAAGATAAGAGGAGAAAGATTCACTTCTAAATAAGTAGTAATCAAACAAATGATCAAGAATTTGAGTGATTTAAGAAGTATGAAAGAATCTGGAAATGTATGTGCAAAAGATGTGAATTGAAAGTCTGAGAATGGTCCACTATTTATAAGACAAACATCCAACGGCTATATCTGCCCGTGGTTCCTTATTGGAGCCCACGGTTCTTTCTCGATAAGGAACCGCTATAGGAGCTAAGGAACCGCCTGCATAGACTCCGCTCCCTTTTGTCTTTTAGTGGATTGGTTCGAATCCGGGGATTAAAATATCCTGAAAGGATATTCCAAACCAAGATAGAATATGCCATTTTCAAATTTCAAATTTTCAAATAATTAATTTAATAAAATATTTTATTTAAAAGATTTAATAAAAAAAACTTGTCACGCTTAATAAAAAGTGAGTTTTAAGAAAAGATTAAATCATTGATCACTTAATTAGGATGAGTACTTGTTTGTACATACCTTAAGTGGTAATGGTTGAAATGAAAAATACTTGAACTCAAGAATTCGTTTTTCGTTGTTTTCGTAAATGCTTGTTTTTACATATTGTCGTAATTAAAATAAAGCGAGACCGAAAAATGCAAGTAACATTTTTAGACATCATTGCATTAACAGAATATATAAATTCACATGATGTTATCAAACGAACATAAAAAATCATAACGTCAAATGTTCACCGCTCGTAGGGCTGGGTAAGGTAACGCCCAACTAACATTCATGCTGATGTAACACGGCGTTGGTCACGTTACCACGCCACACCTCGGTTGAACCCCGACGTTGCTTGGGCAACGCGAAGTTGGGTTGCTTTGTATAATTTTTTTTCAAAACACCCTTTATGGATTGAAAAGGATAAAAAAAATTAAAAACTTACTTGATTTTTGTTGCTTGGGTGCTGTTTGGTTGATGACAGATGATTTTCTTTTCTTATTTTTGCAAGTTGTAGAGACGGAGAAAACGTGGTGGATGAAGGTCAAATGCAAAAGAAAACCCTATGGGTGGTTGTATATTATTATTTTTTAAGTCCAAAAACTTACAAATAGCTCATATATAAGCTTAAGTGATATAAAAAAAATTCCTAATGTTTATAAAATTTTGTAATTTCATAATGTCTTATATTTTTTTATTTTGTAATGTTTGTTTAATGAGTAAAATAGTTGTTTAGACGTTTTTTAAAAATAAAAAGGTGAGTAACGTTATTTCGTGTTATTATTAAAAGAGTTTGTGTTATTTAAATATTACGCTGATATAACGGTGAGGTAAACACTTTTTTGTTGTTACCACACATCATGCTCTAAATAATTAGGCTGGACGGAGTGACACATAACTTACGGGTGAGATGCCCAACTCACGCGCAAGTTGCCTTCCCAGGCTAAAAACTCACGCGTGAGACTTGGCCATAGTAAACTCGTTGTTGTGAGTTTTCCACCATAGTGACTTCATAAATTCACGCAAAATCTTCCAACAGATATGTTTATAAATTAGTATTTTTTTACTTTTTCTAAATATTCCTATAAAATACCTATCCATCTAAATCATTTCTCTCACACTTTCAAACTTTTATTTTTACATCAAACTTCTTTTACCATAACACAAATGGCTTTAAATCAACCATGGACTTCCGATGAGGAGGTAGCTTTTTGTCAAGTTTGAATACGTGTTTCGGAGTCGTCCCTAAGGTCACGTGATCAGGCGAAAGCGTTTTGGCAAGAGGTAGCTGATTACTTTCGTACTAAAAATAGGTGTTCGAAGAACAAGTTATGACTCCATTATTCGTAAATGGAAAACTATGATTCGTCTCCAAGTTGGTCAATTTTCTTTGATTTGCGATCGTATCTTAGTTAGGCATCCAAGTAAAACTTCTGAAGAAACTATCTATCAAGAAGCCGCAATCGAATATCACACTCTTTTATCATTCGGATTTTGCATTTTATGAATGTTAGAAAATTTTGAAACAATCTCCCGTATGGACCGAGGTTGAATTGCCACAGTTTCTTAATATGAGACGATAAGTTTTCAAGTTTTACTGTTTTTAGTTATTGAATAATAAGTGTTTAAGTTTTAATATTATTATGTAATGTTTTTAGTTATTGTAAAAAAATATTTTATGTTTACGTTTTTTAGTTTACGTTTGTAGTATATGAATTAATAAAATTAAGAAGAAAAAATATTGATATGACGTGGTGGTGAATTTTTTCACCATCAATTAAGTTGTAAAATGGATTAAGTGAATGAGAGAGAAAACTAAGATAACGCTGAGATACTAATGAGTATCTAGCTCACCACTCCATCCATCCTTTGAGAAAAACCCCTCCTTTCACTTTCACCATTAGCTAATATTTCTTGTATTTGTAACGTATGCATTGAGAGTCGTCCATTGATGAGAACATTTATGCTCAGTCACTCGCGTGCAGCTTGGCTGTCTTTGTCTTTGATATTTCTTTATCTTTTGCCAGTCCTACAATGACCCCCTTTTCATTTTCCTTTGCTACCTTTTCATTTATATTTATATTTAAATTTAATTTTATACTTCTTTTACTTTTCTGTAGATCTCATCTTGTATGTATTACTGTATCTTCTTCGGTTGTTCTTTCTAAAGAGACAACCTGTACTAAGTCTGGCCTTAATGGTCATCCAAAGTTTCCAAATATCACTTTTACTCAAGGTTCTAGATAGTACGTTATAGCGTGAGGGGTGACTTTCACGTGACGAAACAGATTAAATCGTCGTCTTTAAGCGTAATGTTATAAAAACGGCAAAAAGTGTGATATAGCATGCTATACGCATAACGTTGTACCTATTTTTTAATCTTTTACTTCACAGATTTACAAGATTTTGACTTGTTTACTTAGACTTTGGCTATTTATTAAATTTGAGCTTAGTAACTTTAATATATTATGAAGATAGGTTTTTAACTACATAAATCGTTATATAAATATTAATTTTTAAATATTTTGTGCCGTCATATATTACATTTAAAGAAAACGTCATAGCTTTTTAAAACTTGAGGCTTGACAATGACATTATGTCACGCTTCAGATTATTTATAATTTTGCATTTACTTCACTGTTACATAGCTTTTTAATACAACACTTGACTAGTCCTGTCTTTAGTCGTTTAACAAGTAAAATGTGGTTTTATTATTTTTGTAAAAATGATATGTTAACCAAACATGGTTTTAAGTCTTGTCAACAAATTAACCAACTAAGAGCATCTACTATAGTAAAATGTTATAAACCTCTCTAAATTAAATTTTTCATGCCACATCACTAAGTTTTGAAGATTATAGATTAATAAATCTATTTACGCTATGGTATAAACGTTTTAAAGCTTTATAATTGTTTCACAAAACACTTGTATTAAATTATGAAGATGTCTAAGATTATGAACCTCTACATGTCATATAGGTATAAAATGAAGCTCTATTATAACTAATATAAAACATAAATCTTTTTAAGTTTTTTTAAACCTATGTTTGAACCTGAGAATACTCTAAATAATTGGTTGAAGTATAATAAATACAGCAAGCCTTGTTATAACTAGTACAGCAGGAAGGATGGTGATATGGTCCCTCATTTATGCTTTAAAAATCTCACACTTTATAGCTTGGTCAAATATGTTGTGAAAATTGTTAAAAAAAAAAAAAAAAAAATTGTTGTGAAAATCACATTTTTGTACATTGTCATTAAACATGTAATCCATGTTACACCAACCCAATCTTATTTCTTATTTTCATGTAGTCACTGAACTTTGCGCATAGCCTATTGTCTCAAATTAATAGTTCAGTTTACTATTTTTGAACATTAGATGAAAGATATTTAAATATTCTTATTTTTGAACATTAGATGAAGATATTTAAATATTACTATGATGTCATTTTATTGATATTTTTTGTAATATTATACAAATAAACAAATTATTATTACATCAAGGTCGACCTATCGATAGTCATGCCTAGAGGGCGAATTTTTAACAAAGAAAATACAAGTGACATAAGATAAAACTATGCTTTCATTTCGGTCCCAAGAGAATGTATGATGCTTGACTTTAGGCAAGTGATCAGAGTGAGAGTGAAAGCTTGGAAGGATTGATGGTCCATGAAGATACTGGTTAGTGGGTAGTACTAGTGAGTGGGTGCACCAAACCCTGTTGATTGGTTTATACGTTTTTGGTATATGTAAATTGCATGCAATTGCAGATGAGTAGAAGATAAAACTCAGAGGTTGTTGATAGGTCGTCCCCGGCCTCGTCAGTCGTCACACCACCAAATAGGACTCAGTCTAGCTTCAGTTAGGCCGAGTACTAATCGATTACTATGTTCTATAATGCACGTACCAGACGTCAATCACACTTCACTACAGTTACTCGATCCATCATCTTCTTATACGTGACAGACACGTTTAGACATAAGAAGTGCTAGCCAATAAGGTCCTTTTCTAACTACGAATAAGCTGTACTTAAGATGCATTCTAGGAAATGCCCAGTTCACTAGATTTGGATCTAATCTTGGTCAGGACAGATAAGTTGTAGTCATCAATCAAGTTCAAACTGTTGCTTTGATGTCTTCTTAAGTAAATCCATTTTTAGTAAGTTGTTAAGCTTACGCCTTCTATTCAGGTCATATGTTTGTTACGGTCGAGAGACTGCATCATGCTCGCGTACTTCTTTTCAGTTTTCAGACTCGATATATTCAACTTTATATACTCATGTTCTGTCACATTGCTAAAAATAGATAATGTGCATAAAATCCAGCCTCCAAAATTTAGGATTTGATTCTGATGCATAATGAACATGAATTATTTGCATATGATGTTGTGAAGCAACTTCTCAGATGCTTTTACAGCTGCGCATAATAACATATTATATTGCAGCATTATTGATACTGATTTAAATAGCTTCAGGCAGGTATGCTCATTGTTTGGGTTTGACTCACGAAAATTGAAAATCAAATTGAATTGAATTCGAATTAAAATCGAACCAAAAATATAATTCGAGTTGTGGATCATAACCGAACCGAACAACAAATTTAGTTTTCGGATTGGATATAGGCTTGACAATCGAACCCACAAAACCGAAGATATACAAATATATATATATATATTTTTATATATAAAATAATTATTTAAATCTATTTTTAATATAAAAATACAATTTTTATACTTAAAATAATATTTCGGTTCGGTTTGGTTTTCGGATTGATCCAGAAAAAAAATAACCGAATAATCCAAACCGAGTAAACCAAACAACCCGAAAACCGAACCAAAGGACACCCTAGCTTCAGGGGTTAAATTATGTATGGATTATTAACAATGTGGATTGTAAATAGGGTTACTATATGCATAAGCCACCAAGTAAGTATTAAACATGTTACACTAAGATCACCCAAAAATTTAAGCATTTTGAACCATCAGAGTTCGATTTCGTATATGCTAGTTAAAATGTACTAATACCCTACCACCCTAAACAAGCAAAGATTTATTGTTTCATCTTGCAGGCTTGCACTTCTAGGGAATTTCTTGTTGTCTTTTGGTGAAATTGGAATAAATGAAACCAGAACGATAAGCGGGTGGCGTTAGCAGTACCGTGTAATAGATACTACTGTCATGCAGCAAAAGTCAATGGTAACAGCGAGTACATACAATATCAGCACAAGTAAGCATACACGAGTCTATTAAAAGATGACAATTTGTTTATGAAAATCAATAAGCGCAGCTCAGTCATGGAAAAACAGATACAAAGTGTAGGAAACTCTTTTATGTGATGAATAGAAGTAAAACCATGGAGTTTCCAGAATATTAACATGTACTGCAAACTCAAGTAGCGGAAGAAATCATTTCATAATATATGTGTTCCATTACCACCTAAGAGAAGTTTATACCGATTTCTCTTACATGGTTGCTTCTTCAGGGTCAGTCTCAATTGGTACCTGAGGCACGCTGTTCCCACCCCGCAACCGTGAAGACACGTTGTCAATCGCAGAGTTAAGCTGGCTAATTTTGGCATTCAAAGTCTGCCTTGTTTTCTGCAGTTTGAAATTGAAATGAAAATAGTAAGGACCAAAAGTAGCAACGAAGGCAGGTTAGGTAACAGATCGAAATAGGTTTTATAAAATGGGTCATTTTTACAAAGGGTCGATTCACAGCCAATCTTTTCTTTCTAAATGTTTTTTAAAATGGTTCATTGTAAATATAAAACAATAAGTATTAAAATCCCCTTTAATTAAACATTTTATTTTGACCCGTCAAATGAATCGAAGCCCAAATCAACCCATTCACAAGTAAACAAATTCACGCACCTCTAAGCCTTCATCGTAATATATGGGTCGCTTTGCCCTCCTAAATCCGTATTCATCTTCATTCAACAATGATCTTCTTATCTATAGTGATCGTAAGAAAAATACGAAAAAGTTGAAACAACATTTACAAATGTAGCTTAATTCATAAAAAGAACGAAAAGATCATACAAAAGATCATATAGACATTCATGCATGAGTTTACTGTCTCACCTGTGGAGCAAATATGTATGCCAGGGTCCCACATAACGCACCTCCTAAAAGGAAACCAGCAACAAAGTCGCCACCGCCTCCATTACTACGTTCACTGAATACAAACCAATGAGAGATATATAAGATTACAAAAAGACACAGCTACAAAAATTATTAAGCTGGATCAATATATAAGATTACAAAAAGACACAGCTACAAAAATTATTAAGCTGGATCAATATATAAGATTAATCAGCGTGATATGATATAATATGCTAAACATTAATCACAGATTATGGATACAATTCTTCAAGTTCATGAATTCATATCCAAATACACATTAATAGACAAAGAACGAGGATTTACATTTTCATTGCTTAGGGTTCCATCAAAAAAGCGAAAGTTAGTATCTTATCAAACTAAACGCAAACAGAGCCAAAGAATAACAACCAAAATGAAAATATGAAATGCTAAGCTATAAATATCAAGTGATTGGCATATCTGTCTGACCAATCAAAAAGTGTAAGTCAGCATCTTATCAAACTAAATGCAAATAGAGCGAAACAATAATAACCAAAATGAAAATAGGTAATGCTATGCTATAAATATTAAGTGCTTGTCATATCTGTTTAACTAATCAGAAAGGGAAACATAAAACTGTTACAAAAATCACAGCACATATGATTTTCTTTTGTTAATATCAGATCACATGCAGTGAAACAAGCGGTCAGTTGTTAAAAAGTATGTTTACTGGAATAATATTATCGGGTTCAGGGTTTTGGGAACAGGATGCACTATAACTAGTATAATTCTTCATAGATATATCGAGTCTAATGGAATGATAAACCAAGTATAAGACGACGTACAAAATATAATAACTATTTATGATAATTAGCTGCTCATAAATGTGGTTCTTTATTACGCTAAATACAATTGTTTTTGTATATAACACTTCAAAAGTTCAAATGAATACCCGCACCATTTCATTAAGTGGGAATTCCTAACCACTCAATTGAACCCGTATGAAAAAGATTACAGTTCTAGGAATTACAAGGCTAGAAGTCAAGGTATCTTACTCATACTGTGCAGATATAGCTAACTTTCGCCGAGTTCTTTCAAGGTTAGACTTTCTTTGATGAGTCAGACTAGTTGTGTTGCCAAACAAGCAAGAATTGCTTGACCAGCTTTCATATCCTTTGAAGCCATTTCGTACTGCGTCAAGAAAAATTGATCTTAGATGCAAAAGAAAACACAGAAACTTAAAACATTAGTAGAGCAGCTGTCATGCCCCTTTTGGACCCTAAAGCAAACATCAAGGCAAGAATTATATTCATTGACGGTTAAAATTTATATGGCCAGATTTTTTCAACTTCTGACACACCACGGAACTTTCTATACGAGACGTTCAGAAACATTTATGGTGAACTCCCATAGTTCAGGTTAAGATTTCCGACACAATTCCCCATATACAACATATCAAAATTTTACTCATAACATTTCATTAAGCAAGCATTTGCATAATCAATCGCACAAGAACAGGAGTAAATAAATATGTCTTGAAGTTTGTGAAAACCTAGAGAGTTTCTAGCTTCATCTTTAACTTTGTTTTGAGTTTTGTAACCTTGCGAAATGTGAGATTTACAGTTTGCAAGGGACAAGCAGGTCATTGGAGCAAAACAGTAGCATGACCGAAGACAAACTAATCGGATTGTATGAATTGGTTTATGTACATAACTCGGTATCTTGATCTCGAAAAATGACAGTATGACAAGTAATTACTATCAAACAACATTTTATATTATCTTACAACTAGTAGAAACCGAGAAAAAATCTAGAGCAATGAATTTCAACATTTACGATTACAAAAGACATATCAAATTCATTTTCTGAAACCTAGAAATAATGCCATCTTTTCACTAGAAATTAGAAGAATAACATAATTCCAACAATCTTAATGGTATGATACAAATACGTGTAAGTCCATCAATGATCTTGAACCATACATGATATATAAAAGAAAATCAATAATTATAGACAACATATCATTTTCAACACATTGATCTTTTGCCTAACCGGTACTCCGGTAACCAGGTGTCCCACTAACCAAAAGGTGTAGGTTCAACCGTTCAAGTCTCAAATTGAGAACAGTACGTGTTTTTTAAGGTGTATAATAGCCTAATAGGTGGGTTAGCCTTTTCAAGTAGAAAAAAAAAACGCGTATCATATTTATTGGAGAAGTCTTCAAGATCAAGAAATTTTTGTATTTTTTCACTAGAAATTACAAAGTATACAGAACCTAGCAATCTTGAAGGTAAGAAACAAATTCGTGATAACCCCGTCAACAATCTCAAACCATATGAACAAAATTCAATTATTACAATTAACATATCAAATCCAATGTTGAAACAAGAAAAGTGGCATATTCACTAATAATCACAATTAAAAAATACAGCAATAACAATCTCAAAGGTACGACACATACAACAAATCTTTTTCATTGTTCAAGACCAAGAATTTAACAAGCACGATGTCATCTTTTTGACAAGATAAACAGGCTCCTAACAATCTTAAAAGGAAAATTATTTTCCTTCCGCACCTTTTCCTCGAAATGAGAAGAGTAAATACAAACTAGTAGGGGTATGATTGGCAAAACTAGTAGTAGTGGCAGTGGCGGAGACAGATGTGGGGGCCCGGGTGAGCACGTGCCCCCTTGCGAAAAAAATTGTAGTGTAAAATTTTTAAAATATCTAGTTATTTTTGTAATTTTCCCCCCTAACCAACCAATTTTAGTGTAGTTTCTAAAAATTATTAAGTTTGCCCCCTCGATCGTAGCTTTCTGGCTCCGCCCCTGAGTAGCGGAAAGCATCAGTTAAAGTAGTTGTAAGCAGTAGCTTTGTCTTAAATAAGTGTTCGGTAAGTGATTATAAAGTGTAAAATAACATATAAGCGCCTTTGTTTCATGTAAGTGTTTGGTAACGTCAGTGATTATAAAGTGCAAAATAACGTTAGAGCTAAATGTAACACTAATCTTAAAAGCTACTTACTGAAGCCGAACATACCAAACAATAATCTTGAACATTAACAATTACAGTACTAGTATTTACAAATAGCATATCAATATATCATTACCCAATGTTCGAAACAACTAAAAGAAGTCATTTTGTCTCTAGAAACTACATGTTACGATCCCACATCGGCCATGTATGGGACTGGCCGATGGTTTATAATGTCTAGGTGTTCCCTCCTCCTTCAAGCTAGCTTTTTGGTGTGAGTTCCACACTTAGCTTATAAACTGATGATATCAAACTACTTTCGCGAATCGTTCTTCCTCCTTTCTCGATTCGCCTAACTGTTTGGTTAACCGTATTTCATTTCTTAAGTGATTTCTTATACGGAGTATATCACTACAACCCATCATCAAAAATCTTATACACTAACCATAATTCACTAAGTTCTTTACACAATACAACCCAAATAATCCTGTTTCAATCATGTTAAGACCCATCAAATTCTAACCTCAAAAACATTAAATTATCACTAAAAATTCCATCTTTTCACTAGAAACTGCTATAAAAAAGTAATCTTTGCACTAAAAACATCATATTGTCAGTAGAATAACATTAAAAATAACATCTTTCGACTAATGGGGTGTTTGTTTTAGCTTATATAACGTAAGCCCATTTCGACATATAAAACATAAACCCCAATTTTATGGCTTATTTGGAAACTTATGTGCTTATATAAGTTTATTATATCATGATCAACTTATATAAGCCCCTAAATCTCAAAATAAGCCACAAAATTGGGGCTTACGTCTCTATAAGCCGAAAATAAGCCATATTTCGGCTTATATTTCATAAACCCTGATTTTATAAGCTTATTGGTGACTTATGGGCTTATATAAGTTTATTATATCATAACAAAATTAGATAAGCCCATAAGCCTCCAAATAAGCTACCAAATTGAGGCTTATGTTATATAAGCTAAAACAAACAGCCCTAAAAATTCCATCTTTTTACTAGAAATTGCAATAAAAAAGTAATCTTTGCTCTAAAAACATCATACTTTCACTAGAAATAACAGTAAAAATGTAATTTTTACACTAAAAGGAACAAAAAAAAACATGAGCCAGTAAATATTTATGATAAAAAAGAAGAGGGTATTACCAGAAAGTGAAGAAGGAGCGATGATGGGAGTTGTAGACATGATTGATGGATCTAAGTAACGATAATTTTGATGTCTTTTTTGGTTCTAATACTAGTAATAAGTGTTGTCAGTCTAGTTGAAATGAGATAATTGTGAAGGGTAAAATTGGAAATTTAATAAATTCAGCTTTGGTTTCTCCTCCTTCAACAACCTTTTCATGTCATCTTTGGTTTTATCGAAATTGACCTTTTTACCGATGTTTTAAAAATCGGTTTGACCCGTGAATCGGCTCGATGACCGGTTCGGATGTGATCGGATTTTTGTTTATTTGGATACCGGATTAAACCGTTGGTTTTTCGCTGATCTGGGTTGAATCGGTTTGATAAATCCGGCCAGGTCACGATTTTTTATTAAAAAACACGACAAAACTTTTTTTCAATAAATATTTCTAAGTTTAATTGATAAATTAAAGTGATTGTGACTATTATAAGATAAAATAAAGTCAAAAGTACTAGCTTAACACTCCAACTAATATTTATTACAATATATTATAACTTGAATTACTTTTAATAAATCATTATAATTTATAAATATGGAACTAAAATACTAAAGCTATTGAGTAAAGTATTAATATTTTTATCGGTTCAAAGACATAAAATACATTATAAGATTATAAAACATCAAATATTAAATATATGAAAAAATGTATATGTGTATATAGAAACGGGTTGATTCGACGGTTCAATCGGTTGATTTGTGAACCGGTCAATATAACAGGTCAACTAAAAACCCGAGGTTTAAAACATTGCTTTTTACTTACGGCAATTCATCATTTTATTATATTTATATATTGGGGACATTCTAAATTGTGTACTAATATTGTAACTTTAACTCGTTGTACATTCAAGTGTTCTAATAAAATAAAAAATTTGAGTGTTTCAATTAATTTTCATATATTTATGTATCTATTTTAAATTACTTATAAGTTTAATGTTGGAAACTATTAACTTTAAGTAGTAAACTATAAATTGTAAAGTTGCTAAAATAAATTATAAACTATGGGGAGCGCTATATGCATAACCACTTTTTTGATACAAAACCTACAGAACCAGTTTAGACCAATGAGAATTTAGTATTTATTAAATAGTTTTATTTTATCCAAAAGGGTATAATAGTAAAACAAAAAAAAAATTTATTTCTTAATTTAAATTTGTTTTTTTAGCCATTTAATTTTTGAAAAAAAATTTCCAGAATTTTTTTCAGTTTTTTTTTAAAAAAAAAGATGAGTGCATATATGTTTTTTTTTTACTGTAAATTGCATATGTTTCTAACATGGAGGTTTTTACTTAAAATGTTAATTACATATATGTTTTTTTTTTACATTGTTTAATCTTCGAAACCAAAATTATAAAACAAAGACACATATATGTAACATCGAAACTAATAACAAACCAAAAACATAAATATATAAATAAAATTTCATATCAACTAAAATTCGTTTCAAATACAAGTGTAACTTGTTAAATACTGTATATTATACATGTCATTCAAAAACATACATGTACTCTTCTAAAAACATACATGTGGTCTTCCCGAAACATAAATGTACTTTTCCCAAAACATATATGTACTCTTTCTAAAACATACATGTACGCTTCACTTTCTCTCAAATCCATTAGAAAACACGAGTACCCTTGCAAGAGCATATATGCATGGTGCACCTTTCATCGAATTCATTAAGACATAGACACGCCTTTTAAACATCGTATATCTGCAGTGACCACAACATATACTTCATAACTTAAGATAAAAAAACGCGGACCCTGTCTCAAAACAAAAACAATATATTAGACAGTTAGTTAATCATATTAGCTTTAAAGATCAATTATAAACGTAACAAATAACGTAACATATATGCACAAATCACAATCCTTATTTTTTTTAACCATGGGTCGTCTATTTTTTTTTGAATAAAAATTGAGAATAGCAAGACAAAAACACACATATATACAACCAACCATTCATAAAAATTTCAATCGAACATAATACGACAATAGATTTTGATATTTAAATAATTACTGTATTATTACAACTAGCCAACCATTGTTGACTACATTATTGTAAATATCAATAGTTTATATTAAACTATGTTAAGAGAACATTAAAATATGTAATGAGATTACTAGAATGTGATTGGAATAAGCCAATAAGGATATGAAGTAACATATGTTCGACAGTATATGAATCTTTCATATCGTAAATGAACTCGTAACAAATAAAACATTTAACATATAGTGAAGGACCATGTAACAAAAACTAATCAAAGAACCACAAAAAAAATATAAAAATCTACGCAACCCAATCTCAATGACAAAATTTGTTTACATAACTTACCGAACAAAAATATAAGAACCACAACAAAAATATAAAAATCTACGAACCTCCTTTTTTACTCTATTTGAAAAGACGACAACCGCATCGATGGTCAAATCCGACGCCTAAGTGCATTACCATCGAAATCAATGAATAAAAGTGATAATTTATAGTAACAAACAATGAACGATAATAATGAATCTTACCTTCATATATCTCTCCGAATGCATCACCATCGAAATCAATGATATACGAGTATGTTGCCATGCTTAATAAAAAAGATTTTTAAAAGTAAAAATAATTTTGACAAACTAATTTTAAACCTCTAATTTACCATAAACTGATCTACCGCAAGCTACTGTAAAGTGATCGAGATAGAAACTGCTCGAGATTTGCGATGCTTCTATGTTTGCAAGGGATGATGGTTAGTTATTCAAACCTAGATCTGATATTAGAGGCAAGGATAGAGAGATTATTTGAGTGTTTTTTTTTTCTTTTGACCTTTTTTTGTAAATGACGGTTTTCACAAATTAATATTAGTTTCTGGCACTTTTTTTAGGGATAGATAGCAAATTCCTAACTTGCCCTTTCAGCTTTTTTTAATTCACAAAAAGTATCTCATGTTTTACTTAATTACATTTTCAGCACATTTAATCTTAACCTTTGATTTTTCTCATCCAATAGACTAGATTAATTTAAAATAGTTCTGTAAGTTCTGTACCAAAAAAATGGGTTCTGTAAATAGCACTGCACTATAAACTATAGTTTTTTTAGTAAATATATTTGGTGAATTAATTATTAATTGTAATATTGTTATATTAAATGATTTAAAAAATAGTTTTATGCATTAGTGTATAAGCCATATATATTTTTGCTTAATTGTTTTTCTTTTCTTTTTGAAGCAATTGTTACAATTTCTTTGGTGCTTCTAAGGACAAATCATTAACTTTGTTTGAAATACTTAATACCATGTTGATAGTTTGAGGATTATGTTATTTAAAGAACGCTTGAGACGTGTTTGACGAAATGTCTTATAAAAAATTTAAAACTCTTTTAGAAGCATGAAGGACTTTGTTTTTTAAACTTAATGATTGTGACATCAACGATAATCCGGCTAATAGTAGAGGTAGAAAATATGACCCCTTTAATTATACGTGATTTGATATGTCAATTCCTAATCGTTGTGGGATTATTTTAAAACTCACTTGATGATAAAATTTGACAAGATGCTTTCTGGATAGAGTATGTAATGTATTGGCCCTCCAAATGATTATGAGAGAGTATGATGTAAAAAAACTACTGGTGTATGGCAATGATCCGTAAGTTATTGGTCATTAAACATTTCTCAAATTTTATTCATTTTTTTTATTCATTTTGAACTACAATTTCAGTATTATTGTCCATGACAGTGAATTGCGATGATTTCTTTCAACTTTGTGCGTTAGTTTTAAAGCCCGCCTTTGATCAACCGACAACGTGCAATTAACATCACAAATCAAAATGAGGAATGTAAGGCCTTTAGCTTCTCATTTTCTTATAAATCGTGTCTATTAGTTTCTCACATCAGGTATCCATAAAGTACTCTTAATTTTTTAATAATGGTATACGAAATATTGATAAGTGCACAATTAACTTAAGTGATGTTACATGATAGTGAATTACAGTTTGTAGGGCCTCATAACATTGGAAATGGGTGACTTTTGTAAACAAGAACGCTTTACGTAGAAAGGAGATGCAATTGCCTTTGAATTCGAGGTAATGGACCAACTTGTGACGCCTTACATGCGAATACTACATAACATAAATTTCTTCTTATTATGGGAGATAATATATTTACTTCAATACTATTTAGTAGTACTGTGAACAACAATCTTACACTTCAAATGAAAACAAAGCCTCTAAATTTGTAATAACAACTGTACAGATATCTGTTCAGGACGGATAGAATGATAAAAAAAGGGTGAAGGAGTGGCTGTAGGAGTTAATATGAATTTTAGTAACATAGGTGAAAAGGAGTACCATATAGTGTATTCATAAAATTTTAGTTGCAGGAGTTAATATGAATTTTGAATATGGTGTGTCTCCGTTTCCGCATGTTAATAATTTAGGTGTGTAACGACTGAGACAAAGTTATAAATATCTGAAGGTACACAAATTCATGTTGGCAAGATCACAACTAATATATACTAGGAAACTAGGTGCCTATGTTCATAATAAGTTAGACCTAATTATGAACTTTTCTTATGTAGAACTAGAAATAAATACTTATGCTCTCGAAACAAGGATGGAAGAATTGTTTAAAATTAACAATAATATGTTTTCTGGGTTCAACCCTTTATTCCCCAAGGAGGAAAATTTATCAATAAAAAGAAATGTCAGAGTTTAAAGTAGCTATAAGTTTTGTGAACAGAATAAAGATGAAGCTGGTTTTTCTCCTTCTGATTTTCTGTTTTGATGAAAGAAAGCACCATACTTATATAGCTTTTACTATAGTTCCACTCATGTGAATTATTTCCTTTAAAAAGAAGATATATTAGATAGATTATAAGAAAATAAGCTTTAGGCCAAACCGTATAATGTGTATATTAGCTTAGAAGATCTTGGGTTGATAGACGTGTAAGTGGAAACTTTTCCTATAGTGTTTTTCTGCTTAGGGATCATACGGTGGTTTTCAAATTCATCGTGAGTATGTAGGAGTTAAATCTTTTTGTTATATAAGGTTTAAACAAAAAGTGTAATCCATGAATATGACAATGGCTTACGTGTCTGAGTATACACAATGCTGCTGATTCTAATGTCATTTCGACTTTTTATGCTTAAAGCTCGAGTAGGACAGCTAGAAATACTTAGAAATGAAGGTTTGATGTAAGCAATTGAAATTGGATATACAACTACTGATTTTTTTATATCATGTTCAATTTACTACAAGGCGAAATTCATAGCAGTTATTGCTTCATTGTTTCTAGATATTTACAAATGCTTAGTGGCTAGGTAGTCGACCCCCTAGCGAAATATGTACATGAAAAAAATGGAGCATCAAGTAGCTTGCAAAATATTTATGAGGGGATGTGTGTTTTTCTTCGAGGGAGGATTCAACTTGGATTCTCCATCGAATTCACTTGCAGGTTGTTTTTTTGAGACCCTGGCATAGCAATAAAGGCTTTGTGTGATGAACCATCTTTTAAGATAAAACAAAGTATTCAGAGGATCAAGCCCTGATGGTTAGGCATTTATTTCTTTATGATAATATGATAACCTTTTAGAAATGAAACATGTTGGTATGGGTTATAGATAGTTAGCAAGCTTTGCTTGTGGTGTGGTGTAGGGAACTTGAAAGAATTTAAGGTAAACATCTTATTTCATTAAAGGGGTCATGTATGGCATTCACAGGAACATTGGAACATATCTTAATTTTGTTTTTGTTTGTATTTTCATGTTATTTTTGCCATTTTGGTTATTTCATTTGATATTATTAAGGAAACTCTTATTGCAAGTATCATATTGCAGGAAGTAACAATGTTTGGTGTAGACGAATGGAAACATTATGTGAACCCCCAGCATTTTGAACATAATTTCCATACAAAACTTCAAGTCATGTAAATATTGAAAGGACACTGAAGAATGCCGAAATATATCGTTTAAAGATTGTTCCTTTTATGTGCTTATGGTTTCTTATAAGTATTTGTTTTTCAATAGTATAATTGAACGTATTTGTAATGTATTTGAGTGTTAGTCGACTTCGATGTTCGATACTTGCTTCAATTTTTTTAGCTAACCTTTAATAAGGTATATAAGCTTTGGTTGACCCGTTGTATAATGTAAATTGTCTAGCCTCAAATAGTTCATGATATGCTAATTGACTCAGTGGTCGAACTGGTAGCCCGGTGGCTCGACCAGATTAACTTGATGGGCAAATCAGTGAACCAGTTACTCGACTAGGTTGACCATGTGGTCAAACTCTGACCCGTTGACCCGATGGTCGAGCCATTCATTAATTTGTTTATTAAAAGTTAGTTGTTTAACATTTAGTATAAATGGATCTCTTATAAAATAATTGTCAACTGTTTGTCGGTTTTTTAAGGCTCCGTGAATTTCACGGGTCAAGAATAAATTAATAAAACTAAAAATCGAAAAAAAGATATACGTGATTCTGTGTGGAAATAATCGATCCGATTGTAAAGTGTTTGTGTGTGTGTATGTTTTGGTAGTTATGAGTTGATAAGGTTAGGTAATAGATGAAGTTAATTATCCCAATATCTTAAAATTTATTTTATAATTTAACATAAAATAAGTTTTTAATTTATATTTAATACAAAAAACTATTACATAAAAAAGCTATATAAGTATTTGTTTTTTTTTCTTTATAATATTTTTGATTCTATTCAAACAAAGTATAATATTTTTTATATTTATTACAAAATAATTTATTAGCATTTTTTTAAATAAACTGTTTTATAATAAAAATAATTAATGTAAATAAAGTAATATACTACTACTCCGTAGTTAAAAAGCAATACTACTACTTTAATCCGTGATTTTATTTGTTCATATTTATACAGTTAGTATGCGTGATATTAAAATCAATTTTTTATTTATATTTTAACTCGACTATACTAAAAGTTAACCGGTTTTCATTAGTTTACCATAAATTTTCACATGCAAAACTTGGCTCTTATAAAAAGCGCAATGATTTGTTTCTTAAGGCTCCGTGTTTACACGGGTCAATAACCTAGTTTTCATATATTTATGTATCTATTTTAAATTACTTATAAGTTTAATGTTAGAAACTATTAACTTTAAGTAGTAAACTATAAATTGTAAAGTTGTTAAAATAAATTATAAACTATAGTTTTTTTAGTAAATATATTTGGTGAATTAATTATTAATTGTAATATTGTTATATTAAATGATTTAAAAAACATATTTAAATATATTATAACGAGGCTTGCAGTATCCATGCAATATATCACGGTTGAAACTTGATGTTTTTTGCAAACTAGTTTTTGTTGCTCGCGCTTCGCTGCGGTGGGTTTCGTAAACTTCGATATATAGAATAGATTTTGTGTACCAGAATGTATAATAACTGGATACCAATTAGCACACACTCTTTTGTTAGATTATAACATGTCTCGTGATTAGATACTTTTAGCACAAACATAGACATAAGTAAGATGCAAGTGTCATCTCAAATTAGCAGAATGTAATCTTTGCCAATGCATATGTTAAAATGAACGTGTACATAAGTTTCCTGACATGGGTGAATAAAGTCCCAGTAAATCATTCCCGTTGCATAAGACCATCTTCAATATGTGGTCTCATTGCAGCATTCACACCAAGCTATCTCGGCCACCATTGGAACACAACTTTTTGCGAACGTAAAACATGTTTGTTCACCTTTCATTAAATAGCTACCTTTTTAGGTGCACACATATAATAATAAGAAAGCACACCTGTATAAACAGAAGAAAAATTAGAAACAAAAATGAACTTTGGAAATTATACACATATAAAAAAATGTATTATATACAATATTGGAAATAATTATCAATTATACATGTCTCCATCTTTTGTTACATAGAACCCATGTCCGTGGGTTTTATATAATCATATATCAAATGTGACGTATTAACCTCCCTATTCAACACAACTGTGGAGAAGGGTTCTACTTAAAGTTTTCCTGATTGTGGAAAGTAAATATAGAGAAAACTCTTATGTTGAGTTCTAAAAGGATTGGAAAAGTACTTACCACCCTCTAGCCTGTAATAGTAGAGTTGAGGCTATAAATATCAACTCTAATTTGGGATTCAGCTTTGTCTAAATCGGTTGATGCTAAGGTCATCTTGCGTGTGAACTTATTTAAAACTTTGGGTATTTGAGATGGGTCAACTGGATCAAGGGTAAAAGCTTGCTCCAATGTTAAATGCTTGAATGTAGCCTGGACACTCGCCTTGTTATCCTTGTTTTTTGCATTAATAATATTAAATTATTAACATATACAATAGGTTAAAGTGGATTACATTGGGTGTACGATTCTGATGTTTGTAACCACAATGTAGCAGCCACGCTAAAAAACACATCCAAACACCGCTACTACACTATTAAATTAAGCTCATATTCTAGGAATACTTAGAATATGTTCAACCCATTTCGATTTTAGCTCATATCTACCCATTTGACCTGTTAGAAACAAAGTATAACTTGAATCTGATCTTTCTCTTAATTTCTCATAAGGACGGACATGAAGTCGTTGACGCTCACTATAAGAAGTAAATTTATCATCCAAGCAACATCATTAGCGCGCCTGCTGTGTGAATGCATAATTATACTAACCCAACAACTTTGAAAGTATTTCTGCACAATATTTCGTCCTGGTATCACACAATTATGGTGCGCAAAAACCAACACAGAAAAAAATTAAGTTCTTTTGGTAGGAAGCTTATTTTGGGTTACATATCTTCTATATCGTTCTCAGGCAACCAAAAACTACCCGAGAACATCATAATCCAGATTCTATATGCTGCTAACAATAAAACTGAAGCTCTACTAAAATTCAACTAAATTCGATATGTACAACTCCCCTAAATTGTGAAAAAACTAGTGTGATGAACAACTTTAGTTTTAAGGGGCTATTTGCGAGTTCTTAGTCGAAAAGCTTATGATAACACCCCTTCATAACGCATACTGCAGTGGAATTTGGTTTTGAATCAGATCCAAACCCTTCCTAAATACAAAAAAAATCCATACCCAAAAACCCATTTAAAGACATTTTACAACATGCCAAACACCCCTTAAACATAAGATTTATGTCTTAAAAGCTTCATTATATATCATGTTATGTGCAAACTCAAAAGTCGCCATTTTCTTTCTTTGAGCAATGAATTTATATTTATATATATAGATGTAAACGATTTGGTCAATATAAGTATATTCATGTTTTACTTCCTATCTAATGGTGGAAAAGGTGTTTGAGTTACCAAACTCGATTATACCCATTTTGACATGATCGAAAGAAGATTACATACTTTGAACCAAGCTGCCAAGCCATTCTGACCCGTAACTTAACCCATCCACCTGAGCGTTATATTTATTTGCTACCCTTAAAGTTTATGATAATTTAAGCTTACAATTGAAGTATTAAACCAACAACTTGTGCTCGAAACTATTCTACTATACGACACCTTTTACTAATTGGTAAAAAATATTATAATTAGTCATATGGGATTCATATAACCATCTGGTACCAAAAAAGGCCATCAATATCACTTTTTCATCATAGCAACCACATAAAGTTACAATTTTTACATGCAATAATATACTCCTTACTACTTTAGGGGCCTTCCACTTCGATCATTAAAAGTGGAAATAACATGCCGCAACATATATTAGACCAAACAGGTGCACCAAGATTCACATTAATGAGTGTGATTAGTGATCTGAGTAGCCGAAAAATACAGAATTAACAACAGGACAACTTAAGTAGAGAAATAATTTACCTTGGGCAATATCCATATGTGATCATTGTTTCCCTATAATCGCATGACACTTGCTCCAACACCCTCGCCAGCATATGTCACAAATAAATGAGAAAAGGTCAGCATACCACCATTTTGAACAAAGCAAGGCATCTTATAAACAACTACGCACCTGGTTTATTGACCTTCAGCGGCCAACTTCGGTTTCAACTTTGTTCTGCGCACCTGGTTTGTTATCCTTCAGCGGCCAACTTCAGTTTCGACATTCAGCAGCTACTTTAGTACCATGTAAATATTATTAAACTTAAGTACCAGGTAAATAAAAAATGGTTACCATGATCGTCTTTTGTAGTAATAACTACTAATAAGCCATCCACTTGCAATCCGAAAGTTGCCGCAATTTGATCTGCTTGACGTTAGGTAGGCTTGGTTATGTGAGGGTTGGCTAGTTTCTGAGAAAAAAGGTATGTATATATCAGTAATAGACTTTTGAAAGTGAAACTATTAATAATTGAAAATAGGTAAAGGTGAAACTATATCAGCTTTCTACCTATGTGCACCAGCAGACCTGCAAACCTCACCACCGAAATTTTTTTATCAAAGTATATGACCGTTTTGTAGCTCGGGATGCAACCGATTTGAAGGCAGCTTGTGCACTATGTTGAACATCTGATATTTTTTCGTGCCCTTCCTTGAGTTTGTAAAACTCAAAACGGCATCCAAATCATAAGCCGAAACACTTGAACTGGTCGTCGTGTTCACATTATTTTTTGGTTCACCCTGAGCCTGACAACAAATATTTTCAAAAATATAAGAACTGGAAGCATAAAGTTTTGACAATTGTATTGAAATTAACTTTATTAACCTGCCTTAAGGTTAGAATTAGATGTACAAATCCAATGACTATCCTCTACATCTAGACACAACAAAACATAAAAGGCTTAATTTTTTTATATAAGTCTTCAGCAACAAAAAATACAAAACCCAAATCTATTCCTATAATTCTGAAATAGTTAGTTACAAAAAAAAATCCTAAAAGCGAGAAGTGAACCTTTAATTAATACTGTAGTAACCTTACTTATATCAGATGACGAAAACATATACCTTTTGATGCCTTTCAAGTTGATATAAGCACAGAAAGAAACAGATAACCTGTTAACCACTTCTCCGTGAAGAAGATGGGTAGCTACTCGTTTCATGGATGATATCAAAGTAGTAGCGATTGAGCTAATGTAAATTGCAGAAACCAATGTTGTATACATTTTTTATTCGTGCATTATAAAGTGAACAATGACTCAAATCATACATAAATAAAATCGGTTAAATCTATTTTGGTAGTTCGAGGCTCAGATAAGCGAGCAATCGGATATTGTATGTATAAACTCTGGATGCAAACCCACGAAGCTTGCCTCGCTAAGAGACGCATAATTGGAATTCTGGTCGAATCCAGTGATATAGGCCCAAATATTATCATCATCGCCTTTCATTACCTCCCAAACTGTATAGACATGACCAAAGGATCCGGAAATCATAAGCCGCTCATTGTAGAGAAGGCTTAGGTTAACAACATATTTAAGAGGACACGTACGCCATGGTTGCGACCATAATAGGTCACCCCGCCAAGATACGGGTGGTCTCATCTTGTACCAGCCTAATAACCAAGATACGACCATATTAGATGCTTCAATTAGCACATTAGCTCATGATAATCTAAATAAAGGCGCCATATAAAGATCCTTAATACACAGAAAGTGTGACCAATACGGACCCATAAGAATTGAGTTTATCAAGGCAACACGTTATAGGATCAATATGAGCTAAGCACAATCGTCACACAACAGGCACTATCTTCGCACGCCATATATAGGGCAACGAAAGCAACGGTGGCATCGAAAGGCACGAGGCTAAATTTTAAGCAAAGACATCATTATCTGTAAACACAATGTGTGCAACCATCAACAATGCTCACCTGCTTAAAGAAAAGGAGATTAACCATCCGAACACCTTTTTTAAATAATGTATTCATGCCTCTATCATAACTCCAAACTCATACCAAGTTAAGATCTTCCTTATCTCAAAATATCAATTCCCGGTTTTCTTAATGATGAAGGGGAAGTCTTAGCATGGTGTCATAAGAGAACTAAACTGATTATGAACTAAAATACCATACACCTACTTTCATGAGTTGCATAAAAATTGCACCACAAAAATTGCACTACCCACGGAGACGAAAGCACCAAGATCTCCCAGATAAACATATAAACACCCGTACACACAATCAACAGGCAAAATCCACCCACGCAGATGGAGTCAACTCTAATAAAACTGCTCGTATTCATCACAGCCTAGTTTTTTTTAAACCGCAATGGCTGCGATCAAAATAGTCACCCCGCCAAGATACATGCTCTATAAAGGCACGCTAACCAAAACATTATATTATAAATTATAATCACGTACAGTAAATCGTCTCACAATAGAAGTATTTTCGAGCCAGAAGCCTGGCACCAGCGCCACCCAACCGTTACAATAACAAAAATGATCAATAATTAGTGATCAACTATGTTTACAAATTTATCAATAGTTAGTGATGAACTTTGTTGACAGTGGCCGATCAATCATCGCTGATCAATAACGATTTTTTACAGCCCTAATAATTGCATATTCCAAAGCTACATTACTCAGATTCCACATGATAACATATATCAAGAAGTAGAAACGCATTAATCAAAAACTCAAAATCACTAAATCAATCAGGAGAACATAGAGATTTTTTTAAAGCTTAATAAGCCTAAAAAAGATTTAGTAATGGTAGCAGAAAGTTAAATGGAAATAGAAAACTTACAACCTGTAAGTAAAGAATGCATTTTAAGAACCAACCCCCAAAAAATTAGGGTTTCCAGCAATCCAAATCAAGAGAACTGACAAATCAAGCAACCGACCTATGCTAGCTAACGTCACCGACCAATCAGCAACGCCGCCCACCATAGATGGCGGCATCGAAGAGATCGGCGGCATCGAAGAGCTTAGATCATATACCCAAAACGGAATTTTATTTTTTATATAAAAATTGGTGTGAGGGTATATATACCCCAAGGCCAATGAAGGGTCATCTCCTGTAGCCACAATTAATCACCAAAGGGGCAACTCCTGTAGCCACAATTAATCAGCATACCAAATGGGCAACTAACGAAAGGGCAACACAATAAAACTCACCAATTAATGAGTAACGGGCACTAATTAATGATCGACGGGGTCAACAAACAGAAGTTGTAGGTGTTAGTGTGTGAAAAATCTGTGAGAGGAGATAACAATTATGAGGGGAGGATTTATATTTGTTTAATAAAGATGTGAGGGGGTCACTGTTTCTATGGAAACGTGATTCCCCTCTATTATATAAGGTAGAATATTTAATTAAAGAAGTTGCATTATTGAATATGTGTAATGGTTAGAAAACGATAACCATGTCTGGTGAAAGTTAAACATAAGGACTATATATTGCGAGGCACGACGGTTATCATGATTTTTGCATTATTGAATAGTTGTTTGTTTGGCATAGTAAATTAGAACTTGTGGAAAAATCCATACCAATGTATTGGTTTTTGGCGTAGTCAACTTGACCTTGTGGAAAGCGAATTAGAAAATAACTGCGCAAATTAGGATATAGAAGTTACTTTGTTTGTGAGAATGAAAAACTATCAGTGTTTCATGATCAAGTATGAACATGTTTGTTTTAATTGATTAAATTGTTTCATGGCTAATGATTTTTTTGAACGGGTTTAATGATTTAAATTTTTTGTGCAATTTTTAGAGTTTGTGTTTGAATGAACCGAGTTGATATGGGATACACGTGCTCGAAGATTACTTGGTAGGTTTGTTACACCATTCATTATAATTAGAGTGCTTTCGATGTTTAGGAGGAATGTGTTTTATTTTGGAAGCTGCATAGTTGGCAGCAACTACAAAATAAAAAATGTAAAGGAAACAACATTGCCGAAATTGAAATGTTGCCATTTTATTTTTTTTTATTTTGGAAACTACATAGTAGACACCAATTACAAACTGTTGAATGCCTCTTTAAAAACAATGTTTCACGTCCGGTTGCTTAGTTCAGGGTCTGGGTCTTCCGTCATGACGATTTTCAATCCATTTAGACTTGTAACTCGAGATATTGCAACACATAGTTGCCTATGGCTGAACACAAGATTTGGCAAATATACCCCTACATAATTAGTGACTGCCCTTGGCTCTTGTTTATAGTCATTGCGCAGAAGGGGTTAACCGAGAATTGTCTTCGTTTAAGTATAAATGGCCAATGCGTATGCGTTGATGTTAAAGTGATTCTAGGTAAAAGAACTGTTTCTCTCTCCCACGTGCGAGCATTTTAGTATCTTTGCACTGTAATCTCGTAGTTTCGGTCTAGTCATGGGGGCGTCGCTTCTCCGAACCATATACATAGATCCAGTATTATTTTTAATTTTATAAAAAAAATAAAATATTATTTGTAAACTATACCAAACAATTAAAAATATATGTAAATGTGAATGCAAGATATATAAGACCCACATGAAAGTTTGATTCATTCCTTAGTGTTTGGTACGATGGAATGGTAGAGAATGGAATCGTTGTAAAGAATGGAAAGATCGAGAAAGAGAATAGGTCCGGACAAAAATAAGTTATTCTAGTGTTTGGTAAAAGCTAAGAATCAATTTGGAGAATATGGTAAAGAATTGATGAACTTGTTTGGTTATAGTAGGACAAATGGATAAGAATTTGTTTGACTAACCACCGATAGTACTTTCACTTTCACTCGATTAAAGATCTGCTTTAAATTAAATGTGTAATATATGTTGTAATGCTAGTAAAATAATCGTTTACATCACTTGAATTGCAAATTAAGATGATACAAGCTGCAAAACTAAAATGGATAAATAACATGTCATTGAGAATTTGAAATGAGGTGCTTGATTAAAAAATTAGGTTAAAATGATAGACAATTTTATCAATTAAGAAATGTTTTGTCGATGATGAGTATTAATATCGTCGCTTTTTGCTCTAAAAAATCAAGTTGGAAATCCATGTTTTAGGATAAATAGTGTTCATCGTGATTCATGAAGAAGATGAAGAATCTGCTATGTGATGTTAGCATTTCAAAAGGTTTTGATAATTTTGACAAGCATGTGCATTGCACATGAAATATTTAATTTATATCACAGTTATCAAATTCTCTTCTTGATTCAGTACTTGATCGGGTGAAGAATGCATTCTATTAAAATATCTCATTCCTAACTTTCTCCTCGTATTAAGAAGAATCAAAATGGTGGAAAGGGAATCCATAATTGATTCTTCATTTCCATTCTCTGTCTCAAACAAACATAAGACTTAACTCAATTCCCTTTCTCCTATTTCTATTCCATCGTACCAAACATCCCCTAAAAGTCATCGCATTGGAATGGAATCATTTTGTAATAATTACGTATTATTGATTCTAAATCTGAGTTTCAAACTGCGAATTTAAGAATCATTACGTTGTAAGAGTGGGATATCCGGTTAACAAACGCGCCTTTAGAGAATAGTTGAAAGTAATGTTTTAAAACCGGTTTTTAGATCGATTCGCTTCAGTTACCGGGTTTCGGGTCAATCCGGATCAACTCGATTTTCTATTTTTTCATATATTTAATAATTAACAAAAATTATATATAAAAATCATGAAACTTCCGTATATTAAACGTATAAACTATTTACGAACCAATATAATATGTAAAAATAAAATTATTGTCGCAAATAGGTAAAATTTACATATTTTAAAAAACCCCAAAAAACCAAAATCTGGCCGGGCCTCGAGAACCAGGTTGACCCGGGTTACCTCAAACCCGTCGAGTCTAACCGGGTTTCGAAAATGTGAAACCCGATGCAATATGACCCATTTTTCGATCAAAACCGGATTGATGAGACTGCATTTATACATAGTCTCATCCTTCAAATCAGGCTTAAAATGCTTAAAAATATCATAAAATACCCCAAAATATGCTTGTGTTTGTTCATTGTGTATTTTAGGTACGGATATCGTGAATTCAACAAAAGAGAACAAGAATCAAGCAAAACGAACACGGGAAACGAAGCCGCACAAAGAACCGGACCCGAAAAATGAATTTTCCAAAAAGACCCTTGAAGAATTGAAGAATGTCAAGTTTGGTCCCTCAACTTTTGAAGATTGACACTTTCTACCCCTCAAATGTCCAAAATTACTCTGGGGTCCCTAAAGTTTGAAGAAATATCATGAATAGTCCTCCAAATGTGAAGAATACATAACTTAAGTCCTTAAACATAACAATGGTAACATAAGGACTAAGTTGTAATGGCCAAGGACTAACTTTGTAATGGAAAGGATGGATGGTGCAAATGGACTTGGACTGCCTTTGCAAAGCTTTTAAAGAGATAATGTTAAAGGAGGGGGTGAAAGTGCCAAGACAGTAAAGTTTACTAACCCTAATATCCTATTTTAACCAAACTACCCATCATATGCCCATTCAACCCGGTTTTGTACCCACCAAACCCAAATCTTCCAATACCCTTTTGCCACCTCCTCAAACCCGACCCTAACCTGGATCCAACCCACACCCATACCCATATCCGACCAGACCCAGTTCATACCACACCACATCACCACAACCCACCACTACTATCACTCCACATCACATAGTCCGCCACATCAGATCCCATAACAACAAGTATTTAATAATATTGAATTATTATTAATAAATCCCGTTTCCCTCTTAACACACACACAAACCCCCAAACCTGGATTAACATAACCACTATTCACCCTTATAAACCCTAATCACGAGATTTTTATTAACCAAAAATTAAGGATTTATCTACTCCAGATCCGTGATTCATCATACATTGGACACATCCCCACTTTTACTTTCATCACCAGCTCACCCAAGTGGGCCCCACACGTGTCCCCTATCACTCTATTTTGTAGGGGTGAGCAAAAAAACCAAAAAACCAAAACTGAACCGAAAAACCGATCCGAAAAAACCGACCGAATACAAAAACTGATGGTTCGGTTTTTATGTTTTCAAAAACCGAAAAGTTTCGATTATGTTTTGGTTTTCATCTAAAAACCGAACCGTAAAAACCGAACCAAATCGAACCGAACCATATTATTATATAAAACTATAAATATAATATAAATAAATTAGTAATATATAAAAATTATAAATAAATATTCATTTGTTAAGGAAATAGGAGTAATATATTTATCTTATTGTTTATACGCGTTTTCATATATATATATATTTGTGCAACTTGACAATATATCATTACATATGTGACAATAGTCGTTTGTATGCATGTTAATTTGCATATTTATTTATCTTATTAATGTGTGTAATTATAAATTAGAAATTTGAGATAAACAATATTAGGCTTAGATTGAAAATAAAGAAAAAACTACTTGTTCACGTAAAATAAGTTTTTCAAACTAAATCAGACGTACCCAAATATGAACGGTTTTAAAACCGAAAAAACCAAAAAACCGAACCGAAACCGATTACAAACCGAAAAAACCGAACAACCCAAAACCGGACGGTTTCGGTTTTTGGTTTGTTAAAAACCGAATAAGTCGGTTCGGTTTCGGTTTTTGCCAAAAACCGACCTAAACCGAATCGTGCACACCCCTACTATTTTGGGTATTTTTCGAATCTGCCAGAAAATCAGAGGGTAGTATCTTTTTCTTGTTGCCAAAGGATAAAATAAACGTCCAAGATCATCCTTCCAGCTGTATAATCACATGGACAAGTCAGATTCTTCACATGACTCTATATTTGACCAAGAGGATTCAAACTTCAAAGGGCATTTCTGGGCTTTCAGTTATTAGGGTTTAGACATCTTATTTTGTATTCTAGAAGCATCCATAGCCTAGTACTTAAGCTGTCGACTTGTGACAAGCTAAGTTGTTCCAGACTTTGTAGATTTTTTTAGCAATTAATATTTAAAGTGTTCTTATTAGATTCTACAAGTTCCGAGTTCCATTTACTTTTAATGTTTTAGTGTAATCTCAATTTAACATTCTGCAAAACCTTAGTTTAACTTATCAAAAGATTTCATTCTTTGCAAATATTTTCGTAAAAGCTTGATTTTTGGTGAATATTTGGATCCAAGTTCTTTTCCTTGCATTGTGTTTGTCCAGACAAGACAAGCTTGATTCAAGGAAGTGAGGTTGTTACTTTATTTGTTGGTTTCAAGATTTTCAGGTTTGGGTTTAAAAAGATTTTTCTTTTAAAATTTTATCATTTGTTTTCTGACGTTTCACTGTAGCATAAGCTACTATAACTCCTCTATGACAAAGAGAGATTATAGAAGCTTAAGTTGCTTGGGTTTGCTTGGTTTCTTAGCAGGTGACTTTATCCTCATCATAGGGTGGTTGTGGGACTGTTGTAGTCTCTCAGCACAACCACCATTCCTTTCTTGCACCATCATCCATCTCAACAGCTCTCTTTAGTTCCAAAATCTCTTGAGGACTAAGCTGGTGGAATCCAGAGAAGTGTTTTGGCCTAAATAAGGTCAAAAGAAGGTTTCTGTGAACTCCCTTTGTCTTCAATAAATTTTGGCTATGTGATTTGTTAAGTGACTGTTAATGGTGTTTAGTATTCACTCATTCCTTGTTTATTGATGCTTGTTTACATGATTTGGTTGCTTGATTTAGTTTAAGTAGTGTGTATCTTTTATTTTCCTTGAAAAATTGTGAAAAGCTTTTGAAGGGGTGTTTGAATTTGTTTATTTCTTGCTGTGATTGACACACAATGAGGGTAGGATTAGTCTAAACAGGATCAAATAGGGTATTTTAGTGAGTATTTTCTCTTGGTTAAGTTTGTGGAAGTTTAGAACAAAATTGTTTGTGTGTTCACTTTTCTGTCAAAACATTAAGAACAAAGCAGTGGGTCTTTTTTTCCTTTGTTTATATGTTTTAGTGATTGTACTCTTGGTCATAGATAGGTCATAGGGTGGATTCGGCTTGTGTGCATTTATATTGTAAGTTTGTGTAGCTCAAAATCTAGAATTATTGGCTCTAAACTCATCAATATTCCTAGTACATCAGCTAACACATTTGTTTCATTTTTCTGTACATACCAGTAGGTATTTAGTGTATTAATCTTTGGATTTAGGTTTTAGTTTTTGGCATACACTTAGGTTTTAGGTTATATAAGTTGTGCAAGATCTGTTCTTAGAGGTTCAATAGGTTTTGGTGAGTTAATATTGCTTTGTAAGTCACTGTTGTGCACCAAAGTCCATAGACACCCATTTTGCTATAGCTGTGAGTGATAATTGCTTGATTATTGCTTGTATTGTGTTTGAATTGTTTTTTTTTGCTTGTTACTGACTCCCCACAACTCCATGGTTGTGGGGGTGCCTTGATTGTCCAAAAACACCAAGCAAAACAAGCCAAAAAGGCCCATTTTCACTCTCTGTGAAGGAGTAGTGGAACTCTTTTCCCACTGCTTGTTGCTTGCCACTGCTAAGCATAAGGACAAAAACAAGTCACATGTCACTATCACATTCTTGCTGTTTTGTCCTGCTAGGGTAAAAATCAGTTTTGTCTTGTTTTTTTAATTTTCCCCTGTTCTTTATATTATTTTAGAATTTTCCAAAAAGAAAAATTATTTTTCTCATTTTATTATTTTTTAGCATTATTTTAATTAAAAATATAGTTTTTAGTGATTAAAAAATAGAAAAATAGTTTTAAAAATTCAAGAAAAATACTTTTTAGTTTTTAATTAATATAAGTAAGATATTAGTTTAATAAAATAATTTTTTGGGCTTTTGTTGATTTTATTTAATTTTAGGCTTAAATTAGCATTTAAAATTAAATAATAAATCGACAATAAGTTATAAAATTTATTTATTGAATTTTTGTTTTTATTTATATTATTATAAACTTAATTTTGATTTTTAATTAATTTTTAGAGTAAATTTTTATTTTCGTCGCGTTTTACATCTTTACGTTTACGTTTTTATTATTCGTCGTAGTTTAAAATTAGCGTAACTCGTCATTTAATTTTCTTTCTTCTCAAAACTAAAAACGTAACTAATCCAAACATTGTTTTATACATATTGACACATAACACATACACCTCCTTCGAGAACGAACTCACATTTATCGGTTTTACGGTTTTCCTAAATCGTAACGCTTAATACTTGCCCATTATACGTCTTAAAAGCGTATTCTTACTACTATCACGGATCAACCGGTTGACCCGACCGGGTCAACCCGGATCTAAAAACGTTGGTTGAAAGTATTAGAATAGAGTAAATTATTTTTGTGGACGTGCATGAGTATTTTGAAACGAGATCTGTATATATTATAAAAAAACTAGCATGTTATGCGCTTGTGAGTATCTGACGCCGATTTTTAAGGCGTACAAATATTACTATCTTACTCATTAAGTTTGTATTCGCATTAATGTTAAATTGTAAAAATTTGAATTTAAATAAACCCATTAAAAATTAAAAGAAAAACTGTAAAAGTTAATAAAAGGGCTAATAACTTAAAAATTTATCTAACTTAGCATTTTTTACTGTTTCATGTAACCATCTTTTTTCTTACCTGTATTATTATTAAATTTTGTGATTTCGCACATTCTGTGTACCAGGTGACCTGCTTGAGTGGTTAACAGGTTACCTTAACGACAGTTAAATTAGTATTACAACACCAGTCTTTTATATTAACGGCCATTAATATAAACAATTAAAATTTGATTTTCTTACAAAATAGAATGTATAACCTTAAAAAAAGTATGTAACTTCAAATAAAAGAATTTTTTTAAAAAAATTATATATACGCACGTTTATATAAAAGAAATTTGAAATATTATTATTTTTAGATATATTTTATTTAAACTTTAAATTTTAGGTAAAAACGTGTTTTATATGACTTAGTTTTTTTCGTACTTTATTAATCTTTTTTTTTACTTTCTGAATTTCACTTTAAAAGTATTTTTGCACATCTCAAAAATGTTTTTTTGTAACTTTAAAAGTCTATGGTACTTTTTTTACAAAAATTTTAAATTTTTGGTTTTTTTTTTTCTAAACGTGCGTAATTATAAATTTTTTAAGAATATTTTTTACAAAATTTTAAATTTTATTTTTCAGAAATTTTACCTTTTTACAGAATCTTAAATTTTCAAAAGTAAAAAGTCTTAGTAAAAAAAATTTCTAAAGAAATTCTTGGTCTTTTTAAAAAATTTAAAAATTCAAAAGTAAAAATATTTTCATCTTAAAAAAGAAGTGAAATGTTTTACAAAAATAATTTTTTTTTTTACCTTTTTAAACACTAAACTGCTTTTTTAAATTAAATCTTTAAAAAATATTATTATTTTTAAACGTGTTTTCTTTGAGAAAATGTGTTATACATAATTTTCGTACTTCGAAACTTTTTTTCTGTGTTTTTATATAAACGTGTGTATATTTAATTTTTTTAATAATGTTTTTTTCAAATTTTATTTTGCAAAATCTTACTTTTTCTTTTAAAGTCTTAAAATTTTCGAAGTAATAAATAGTACTTTTTTTACAACTTTTTTTAAAAACTTCAATTTTTTTTCCAGATAATCATACTCTTTTTTACGAAATTTTTTATTTTCAAAACATAAAAATTTATTTTTGTTACAAAAGAATTTTGAAAAAATTTTGTTTCTAAAAAAAGGTATTATTTACAAATCTTTAGAATGTTCAAAATTAAAAATATTTACATTTTTATAGAAGTAAAATGTTTTAAAATTCTAAAAAAGTACGATTTTTACTTTCGAAAATTTAAGTATCTTTTAAAAAGTACTATAATGTAAAAAAATTCTAAAATATTTTTGTGAAAAAGTTTTCGTACAAACATTTTTTTAAGCTATAAGTTTAAAAAATTATTGTAAAAAATATTTTTTCTTGAAGTTATACATTTTCTGATTTTTTTTTTCGAAAATCAAAGTTGAAGTGTTTATATGAACAACCTTCAATATAAGGACTAACATTATAATAAAAATTTAAACTGTCGTTAAGTTAACCTGCTAGAGCAAGTCAAACAAGTAAGCAGTACACACAATGTACGAAATCACAAAGTTTAATGATAATATAGGAAAACAAGATTGCTACACATAACGATAAAAGTAGCAAGTTAGATGTATTTTTTAAGTTATTAGCCTTTAATAAAAATATGTCAAAACTGATATTGAATTAAAAAGCACAAAAAATTAGAAAATATGATGAAATTAAATTATAGAAATATTAAATATATAAAAGGATTTTTTAATTTAAACTAAAAAAGTTATTTTGATAGGTTGTTACAAATGATTATTGTATATAATTATGAAAAAGTTATCAACAACTTATTTTATTTAGTAGCTAAAAAAGTGCTAAATTTAGAAAGTCTCACATGCTTTATAATGTAGTTATAGATAAAAAAATAAATGGTTAAATCTCGATTATTTATTTTTTCCTCAAAAAGTAAAAAATTTATCGTTCATTTATTTTAAAAAGAATAGAACTACTTATTGAAAAACGACGTGTTATAAATAATAATGTTTTAACACCTAAATCCAGTGTTGCAATAAAAGGTATACAAGGCCGATTAATCGTCGTTTAATCGCTACAAGACCCTCACTTTGCCGATTAATGAAAAGATGATTAATGTCGGTCAACTGTGGTCAACGACGGTCAAGGGAGGTGAAACTTGCCGAAAACCTACAAATTTTGCTGAAAATACCGAAAAATCATTGTAAACTTGTGTTTATCACTTATATAATTATATTAACTATTTATATGTATGATAAGTTATATTTAAATAATAATATTGCTGAAAATACATAAACTGTTTAGGCATACTCAAAACTTGCCGAAATACCAAAAATTTGAAAAAAATGCCAATCTAATTAATCATCGGTTAATCCCGCCTAGAACGATTACAAGTTACAAGGTGGTCGACTGGCCGACTAGCGATTCACGATTTTTGCAACCTTGCCAAAATCCATAAACGTCATATTTTATAGACTTAGTTTTGTTACAAAAAAGGCTAGCGATACAATTTGTTGCTCGTTTGACTTCTGCTATTATGTAAATTATACTACTCCCTTCGTCCTAAAATTATTGTTCACCGACAAAAAACACACAGTTTAAGAAAAATACTACCTTTACAGCTTTTTCTCTCTTACTTTTTGCATAAAGACAGTTTTAACCTTAACCAATTAATTAAAAACCTATAAAAAAAATTTGTAATTATAATTTCAATTAAGTAGTAATCTCGATCTAAAATTCCTACTTATTTTTAGAAGCGGATAATTAATTTAAAACATTTAAAAAAAAATTGACTATAATTTTGAGACGTTGGTAATACTAATTATTGAATAAATATAGTAAAACTGATTTCACATGAAAAAATAACATATATTTTAAATGGTAAATTGTCAGACTATATAAATACATGACCGCAAAAAAAAAGTTTATTTTTTGATAGACGGATATTTTCATATATTTTTAACGATTTTTTAATATTGAAATTTTCATCACAAAAAATCACACGTAAAATCTAGTGATTGTGTCACTGTCGTCACCAATCTTAACGTGGAGTCATCTGGGACCGATTCGTGAAAAACTCATAACTTAGGCCTTAGGGTCATAAAAGAGGCCATAGTTTAAATCTGAGCCATGCACCGAGTCGCCTCTATTTAGATGTGAAATGAGTCGAGTTAACTTAGGGTATGTTTGGCATTCTTAGGAGCTGGAGCGTATCGCTGGAGCGGGTTACTGGAGCTGAATGCTGGAGCATGTAGCTTGAGCTTATTTTACATGCTACTTTAACTAGCATGTTATTTAGGATCTTATTTTATAAACAAGCTCCTTCAAGCTCTGTCGGCCAAACGAGACTTATTTTTAATAGTAGCTTATTTTTTAAAAACAATAAACTCATGCTACGATAAGCTGTAATAAGCTCACGCGCCAAACATAGCCTTATACTGCACGAGTTTAACTATGAGCTTGATAACAAAAATAGCCATTTATTACAACATCTCTTTTGTGGCTCAATTTCAAATACCAGAACTTCAACCCAGTTATTATGACATGAAAAAAAAAGCTAGATGTGGAGCAGAGCCAAACGTTGTTTCAAACTTCCCGATATGCTGAAGAAAATTATCGTATAGCAATTATCGTAGCCTCAACAGAGAAACAGAACATGTGGGCTCTCAAACCTAGCCAAGTTTGTGCCCCATGTTAATTCTCTTATCAAGGCTCAAAGCCTTCGACAATCACGGGTGAAAGTGGAGAGATTTGTTGGACCCTTTCTTACTAACGCCGAGAATATGCTCAAGACAGAGTAACCTTCGGGTTCTGTTCTTGCATCAAGAGCTTTAACAGGCCTTATCCAATGATAAACTTCCAGCCATCCTTGTTAATAGTTGCTTTCTGAAAGAAATTTAGCTTCTTCAAATATGACCCATGGTTCACTGCTACAGTTAATTGTAGAAAATTTCCAGATTTCTGCAAATAATAACAGAATTTGAAGGATTTGATTCAAGTTCTCGTCGCACGTTCTTGGATTGGATGCCCGAGGTTATGGTTATGCCCTTGTTTAGTTCTCGACAACAGCATCTTAAGGGTGCTTCATATAATGATAAGTATTTCCAGAACAGACCCAAAAAGCCAAAGTGATGATATGAAGCAAAAGTCTGCCTGATATAGGCAGCTGTAATTTGCAACAGTCGTGATTGCAAATACCATTTTAGCTCTTAATTAGATATCCTTTTTTCTTAATCTGCAACAAGTAGATTAGATAGGTTGAATACTGGGTGACGATTTTCGTCAGCAAGTGTCAATTCTCACATAAATCCATGTTTCAACATATTAATAAGTACAAAATCTTCATGTTACAGCATATATTATTGTTGTGAAACACCATGTTACAACACTTTTTTCAAATACTATAGAGAAACACTGCATCCATTGGTCATGTCCTAGCTGTGGTTGACTATAGTCAAAGGCCCGTCTAGCTCAGTTGGTAATGCGCAAGGCTCTTAACCTTGTGGTCGTGGGTTCGAGCCCCACGGTGGGCGCTTATAAATTTTTTTATTTATCAATTTGTGTGTTTTGTTAAACATTTGGTGATGTTTTAAAGGTCTATTTTACTGGTTTGGACCGTGATTACTCGAGATAATAATTGGCGCCGCGATGACAGAATTTTCATATCCATAGTTTGTGATATGAAAAATATTACATTCACAAAATACGTATTTATTACTAGTACAACAACATCAACACGCCTAGACGCCATTTCTTTTGTGGCTCAGCCATGTTTTACTTTAGCTGGTTATCTGATTTTATTATCTAGTATCATATTGTCACCTTAAAAAGCTGCCTCCAAACAGCCCCTAAATTGCAAAAGCTCTCTTTATTATTTGTATGTTATTTCTGGGGACTATTGTAAGGAAAGTTCATTTGCCCACATCAGACATCACGAGGGAAAATAGTCTGTTATCCGACTCTCATAATGGTCAAAGCAAGACCGATGATGTTGTCTCTAATTTATCAGGCTTGTCGAGTTACCTGAATCATGGATGGAACAACTTATGGAGAGAACGGTGGCGAAAGAACAAACAGTAGACGACTTGCTGAAATAAGCCATTTTTAGTACCCAGTAATTGTAAAAGTAGACGATTCAGTTTTTGTTGACAGTCACCACTTTTCTTATTAAATGAACATTGACTTAGTTATGATTACGAAAACGCAATTATTATGTTGGGGCTTTTGCATATATATCCTTCTAATGTTTAATTATCAAAGTCTTCTCTAGAACACTTTCTGGAGTTGTATGCACCGAAGATAGACCTTTGGCAGATTATAACCTGTTTGACCCGCTCAACCTTTTCGCTCTGCTCCACACTAGGTTCTTTTTTTTAATCCATGTCATGTAACTAAGTTGCTGCTATTTGAAATTGTCCACTTGTTTTATTTTTGGAAGGTACCCATCATTGCATCCTTTCTTGTATAGCGAACTGAAAATCGCAACGAAGTTGCTAACAAATGGTTCACACAAGTTTGTGCCCCGCCTGCCCCAAACCCGGTAAGAATCTCACCCAAAATCTTAACCAAAATTTCAGGGGTCTGGAACAAGTCTTATGTACATATGCTTCTCCATATCCATCACCTTGACCTCTTCGACCCCATGACTCACGTTTCCATTGTCATTAATGTTCAATTCCTAAGCCCACGGCCACATAGTAGAAGTTGAAATTTCCACCCTTTCAGTTATTTATGAGTCAACAACAATGCTTGCGAAAAAATTTCTCAACACTTGGTAAATTGTTGCGTTTCTAGGTAATAAACCTCTGATAATATACTAAGGAAAGAAGATTTGATTTGGGATGTTTTGGGGGGAGGGGGGGGGGGGGGGGGGGGGGGGGGGGGACGAATGATCGTGGCAGCAAGGCCACTCTGAGGGACGAATGATTGTGGCAGCAAGGCCACTCTGTCACTTACAATACCTATTGCCACCTTTAATCAAATATAACTCGGACTTTATGGTGTTATGCTTTCTTGTCACTCATAGTTGAAGGCTGTCCTAGCACAATTGAGAATATTAGCTCTTACTGCAACACCGGGATGTAAGTAATCTATCCGTCGTCTTCACAAACATAATGTTGTATGTCTTATATTGTATATAATGATGTCATATGTGACTATACAGCTGATCGCCAGACTATACAAAACGTCATTGATAACTTGCAAATATCTTCTCTTGAATATCGAAGTGAGACTGATCCTGATGTGATCCAGTATGTGAATGACAGGACGGTTGAGTTTATACAGGTACCTGCTAAACCATCAAATCTTTAAGTAGCAAGTGGTAATTTTCTTATGAATGAGCAGATTTTAGCCTTCTTTTGTATTAAACGGGTCAAATGGGTCATATATATATGTGACTGAATACAACCATCTAAGTTTCTTATGCCAATAGTCAGATTAATGATAGTAATATAGCTGCTGTAATCATATATAACATGTTATTGTTTATAGTAGACTGAAAAGATTTTGGATAAACGATGATTTAGGTCAATTCAAAGTGACCCATTTTGATTTGTACTTGGATCGCGAGTTAAAAGTAAAGAACGCCATGAATCACGCAATGGAATTTTGATCTTCAACAGGATTCTCTTGAGATGAAGGAATAATTATATTAACAAGCAAAGGTAGAGAGATTCATACGCAATCCTCAAATTTTCAGTAAATAGGTGTGACAATATCTTGGGAACATGGGTTTATAGTCGTAATTAAGAGAATCATATTCATATCACAACATACAAATTACCCAAAACCAAAGAAGATTGATTACAAAATATTACTAAAAGATAACATCTCGGCATAACGAGCTACTTATTTTTGCATCGATGGTTGCTATGTATAGAAACATCAACCTCATAAGTACTCTGTACTCAGATATATGACCGTCACATATAATTACGCCTTACCAAACCGCTTCTTAAAATATGCCAGTAGGTTTTCTCTTGGAGGCAAGACTTCCTTGACAGCTTGAGTGTTGATGAAGTTATCAGCCCATTCATGTATTTTTGGAAACTTTTCTTTCGTGACAAACTTTATTTCTGTAGCTTCTTCGATAACTCCAAGCCAGTAAGCAATGAAGTCAGCAGCAATGTCAACGATGTTAATCTTATCACCTCCAAAGAACTTTGTACCCTTGACTTTGAGTTCGTTTTCTAGTACCTGCAGGTTCTCCCAAGCTTCTGCGATAGCTTGCTCATCTCCATTGCTACCAACAACCTTGAACAACGCAGGAAAGCACTGGACAAAGCGTATAATGCAAAGTTAATTAGTTCTGGTTATATTCCAAACCAAATTATGCTCAATCAATTTAGCTAATTTTCCAACAAAAAATCTGTGTCTTGTGCAACTAGTGAGTTTTTATTTATGCATCTCTTATGCTTTTTGTGGCTTAAAACTTAAAAAAGGAAATGGTTACCTTATCATCGATGAATTTGGCCAAAAAGCGAGCAACAGCCTTTTGATAAGGATCTTGAGGCAAAAGTGGAACACCTTTCCAAACATCATCAAGGTACTCAATGATCACAAGTGACTCATTAATCGGATTTCCATTATGGACCAAAACTGGCACCTTCTTATGAACAGGATTATACTTCAAAAGATGAGCACTCTTGTTTTGCAAATTTTCTTCAATGTTTTCATATTTTATACCCTTAATACTCAAAGCAATTTTCACTCTGCATGCAAATGGACTTCCTCCAACAGCATACAACTTCACTTCGTTAGCCATTTTTAGTTAAGTAATACGCAATTATTTTAGTTCTGTGTTTTGGAATGGTTATGTTTTCTTTGGTGATGGCTTTGTATATATAATGGAGCAGTAGGAAAGTTGTGTTGGAATTGATTAACAATAAACTAATTTAAAATGGGCTTTTAAAATGTGGGCGTCTGGTACGAAACTAGGTGGCAATTGGCAAAGCATAGTTCCGTATGTAATTTTTTACAGTATTACTTAATTCAATGTATGTGGACTGTGGAGTACACACTTCATATAGCATTATTTTTTACTTGAATCCAAAACTAAGGCGCGACTTAGTAGCAAAATAACCGTCAACTAAAAGTCACATCAGTTTTTTCACGACTAACAAAAACTTACCATATTAACAGGTCTGTCATGCCCTTAGAGGTAAAAGCTCAACGAGCTATCGAGTCGAGCTTGAGCCCATTATTTATGTTTCGAACCGAGCCCCAGCCGCCTGTTGAGCTCAGGCTCGGCTCAGCTCGTTTGCACCCCTGCATAAATCTGAGCCATGCACCAAGTCACCTCTTTTAGATGTGAAATGAGTCCAGTTATACGAGTTTAATTATGGACTTGATACTAAAATAGGTATTTATTACAACATGAGCACACCTAAACGCCATCTCTTTTGTGGCTCAATTTCAAATATCAGCAACTTCAACCCAGTTATTATGACATGAAAAAAAGAAGAAGTGGAGCCTCAGCAGAGCCAAACGTTGTTTCAAACTTCCCGATATGCTGAAGAAAATTAGCGTATAGCAATTATCGTAAACCATGTGAAAAAATATCAAACACCAGTATTAAGCACTCAACCAACCACCCCTTGTGCTATTAAATAAGGAATCCAAGGATAGTCCCCAAATGGGTGCTATCAACATACAAGCAGAAAGAGTTGTCCTCAAATGAGTGCAACCCAGGAAATACAATGTTCAATACAACTAATCAAACTATAAATCAAACGTTTGATGGAGAAAACATATATTTGGATTTTGTTGGGAGAGAAAAAGATAAGGTCAAGTGTGTGTGTTTCTCAAAGCTTCCAGCAAACGCTCCTTGTCTTGATATAAACGTCCCTTTGACCAGTCTTCATAGAGTTCCAAATTGTGCATCTTTAGTCCCTGCAAAAATAAACACAAGGCAAAGAAACACAAACAAGCACCAACGGTAAAATAATAACCAAGAGAAGTTACAAACCAACCCTCACACTTATAAACTTGTTAATGAAGGGAACCACACAATTCAACACCCCCCCACAAGTTTATAAGCCAAAGACATTGTACAAAGTAAGTTGGGAGCAAAGATCAGTATGTTGAGCACTTCCTAACCCTTTGGTTAAGATATCAGCAATCTGTTTCTCAGATTGCACTTTTATAGTACGAATAAGCCCAGATGCAACCTTTTCTCTAATGAGATGAACATCGATATCAAAATGCTTGGTTTTCTCATGCATAACAGGATTAGCAGCAATCTGTATAGCAGAGCTGTTATCGCAATAGAGGAAAGCAGGGATTTTACCAGTTATACCAAGATCCTTCAGGATCTTAACAATCCACATTATCTCACAAACAGCAGAGGCCATGGATCTATATTCTGCTTCAGCAGAAGATCTAGACAAAGTAGCTTGTTTTTTACTCTTCCAAGAGACTAAGTTACCACAAACATAAACACAATAGCCAGATACAGACCTTCTGGTCACTTTGCATTTTGCCCAGTCAGAATCGGCATAAGAGCAAATGCTTTGATTAGCAAATCTCTTAAACAGAATACCAGCACCTGGAGCATTCTTAAGGTACTTAAGAACTCTAAATGCAGCATCAAGATGAGATTGAAGAGGAGCATGCATATGCTGACTCAGGCAGTGAACATAATAGGCAATATCAGGTCTAGTGTTACATAGGTAAATGAGCTTTCCCACAATTTTTTGGTATGCCGTAATATTTTTCAAATATTTATCATCCAAAGATTCTTTATGAGGCAGTATACCATTCTCAGGCATAGGAGTAGAGATAGGTTTACAAGCCAAGAGACCATACTCATATAAGAGCTCAATACAATACTTTCGCTGGTTTAAGCATAAACCATCATTAACTTTAAGCACTTCAATACCCAGAAAAAATTTAAGCTCTCCTAAGTCCTTGATTTTGAACTTCTGATTCAGAAACCTCTTAAACATAGCAATTTCATCTTTGTTGTTTCCAGTGATGATAATATCATCAACATAGACTAAAAGAACCAAGAAAATGTCATCCTTGTTCTTAACGAACAAAGAGTGATCATTTATGCTTTGGATAAAACCATCATTGGTCAAAGTCTCAACTAATTTCTTGTTCCATTGCCTAGGAGCTTGTTTAAGACCATATAAGGACTTGGAAAGCTTACAAACCCTTGTTTCATTTTTATCAAAGAAACCGGGTGGAGGAATCATGTAGATGTCCTCAGTAAGGTCTCCATAGAGAAAAGCATTGTTAACGTCCAATTGAAATATGCCCCAAGAGTTTTGAACAGCCATATTAATCACACATCTAACAGTTGTCATTTTAACGACAGGGCTGAATATTTCATCATAATCAATGCCCCTCTTTTGGCTACAGCCTTTGGCAACAAGCCTGGCTTTATAGCGCTCAACTTCCCCATCAGACTTGTATTTGATTTTGTAAACCCATTTAGACTTAATAGCCTTTCTATGAACAGGCAAATCAGTAAGGGTCCAAGTATGATTAAGGTAAAGGGATTCCATTTCATTGTTCATAGCTTGGACCCAGTTAGGATCTTTGATAGCATCCTCAAAACAACTAGGCTCAGCAGTTTTATTCAAATTAGCAATAAAACAGCATAAATCAGGAGCAAGTTTAGTGTGATTAGCATACTTATTAAGACCATACCTAACTTTACCATCAAGGACAAAATCATTCAACTTTTCAGGTAACCTAGATGTTCTATTAGATTTTCTGGGTTCAGGCAAAGGAGGTTGACCTTCATCTTCTGTTTGATTGCTGGTATCAAAAATAGGAACATTTTGTTGTTGAAAAAAATTGCCCTCAGAGATGTGGTTTTCATCTGTTGATGATGTGGTATCGACATCCTCCTCAATTGACTGCAGCCTTGCAATGTCATTTGAGGAGTCATCCGAATGACCTCCATCATCATCAGGAGTACTCTCTCCTTCATCATTGGGTCTTACAATGTTATGATGCCCCGACTCAAAAAAATCAAAAAAGTTTTTATGATTAACTTCATCAGATTCAAAAGGATTTTCCTTATTCAACTCAACATTATCAAAATTGTCTTTATTAGACTTCATTTTATATGGAAATATAGTTTCATAGAATTTTACGTCTCTTGAAAAAATAAGATTTTTTTTTTCAAGACTCAAAAGTTTATATGCCTTTTTTGAAGATGAATAACCAATAAGAATGCATTTTTCAGATTTTGGAGAGAATTTATCAGACACATTTAACACACTACAAAAACAGAGGCAACCAAAACATCGCAAATGGGAAAGAGAAGGTTCTCTACCATATAGCATACAAAAAGGAGATTTTCCAGCAAGAACAGAAGACGGAAGCCTGTTAATTAAGTAAGTAGCAGTTAAGATGCATTCAGTCCAAAAACATAAAGGGATACCCCCTTGAAACAACAGACTCCTAGCAACATTAAGAAGATGCCTGTGCTTTCTCTCAGCAATTCCATTTTGCTGAGGAGTATAAGCACAGGTAGTTTGGTGCACAATACCCTTATCCCTCAAAAACGTTCCCATTTTATTGTTAACAAACTCGGTCCCATTGTCAGATCTGATAATTTTAACCTTCTTATGAAACTGGTTAAGGATGAGGTTACAAAACATACAAAAATATTCAAACACTTCATCTTTGGTCTTAAGCAAATAAACCCACACAGCTCTTGAAAAATCATCAACAATAGTTAAAAAATATCGAAACCCTTCTCTAGAGGTAACTCTGTAAGGACCCCATACATCAAGATGAATGAGATCACCTATTTTGGTGGACTTATGGTTACTAAGCGGAAACGGTTCCCTTGTCTGTTTTGAAAAATGACAAATTTCACAAGGATAAAAAATGTTCAGGTTTGGTCAGATTCAAACTATTTTTTAAAACCTTGAGAACATGGTCTGAGGGATGACCAAGCCTATTGTGCCACACAGATTTGGAAACATGACAGCAAAGAATAGACAAATTGCATTTAACAGAAGGAATCTTACAATCAAAATCAAACATATAAAGACCATCAAGTTCTCTACCAATCCCCAGGACAATCTCCTTTTTCGAATCCTGAATCACACAATCATGTTCATTGAAACCAACATGCAATTTACTATCTTTAATCATTTTGTTCACAGATAACAAGCTAACTTTGTATTCAGGTATAACCAACACATCAAACAAAATGACATTGCTAGTAAGTCTAAGATTACCAACATGAGTTATTCTAGCAATAGTACCATTGGGATGACCAACGGTAATTTTAAGTTCAGAAATGTCCAAGATGTTGGTCATATTTTTAGTGGAATTAGTGATGTGTTGGTTTGCCCCTGAATCAATAATCCACCCCAGATTGATATTCAACCCATTACAACTGATATTGGCAATAAAAAATCTGTGAAAATGATTATTAAAAAAAATGTTTGCATTAAAGAAACTGAAGTTTATACCTGCCATATTAGTTTGAGCAACAGAGTTCTCCTTTTCCCCAATTAGAGACATAATCTTGGCAATTTGTTCATTAGAAAAAGGTAAAAGCACATTAGGATTAGGGGCATCAACATTGTTGCTAGAACCAGATGATCTGTTATTGTTTTGAAAAATTCTGTTGTTATTATTAACAACATTAGTATTTTTCTTGTACCCAGGAGGGTAGCCAATAATTTCATAACACCTCTCAACAGTATGTCCTTTCAACCCACATTTGGTGCAACTGAATGTATTATAAGAAGGCCTCACATTTCCATTGTTGTTGTTAGAAGACTGATTTCTATTGTTGTTAGGAGAAAAAGGTTGATTTTGGTTTCTATTAGTGTTGTTGTTAAAACTGTTTCTATTTTGATTTTTAAATTGATCACCAGTCTTAGCAACAAAAGCACTAACCTGGGGTTTTGAAGCCCCAGGGTTGGAACCAAGCCCCCTATGGGATTCTTCCCTACACACAATCATAAAGGCATCTTTAACATCAGGTAAAGCAGGTTGAGTCAACAAAGAACTTCTAATTGGCTGATAAACATCATCTAAACCCATCAAAAATTGCATCAACTTCATCAACTGTTGATGTTTACCAGCCTCAGTCCTAGCAGTGCAAGTACAAGGAGAGAATTTGGTAAGAATATCAAATTCCCTCCAAAGAGAGTTCAACTTATGGTAGTATTCAGAAACAGACAAGCCATTTTGCTTAAAGTTATTAATCTTTTGAATTAGATTAAACAGAATAGAACCATCAAGTTTATCATAAGTTTCCCTAAGTTCATTCCAAACTTGAGAAGCATTTTCAGAATAGACCTGACTAAGATACAAGTCCTCAGAAATACTACTCAACAACCAAGACAAAACAACGGCATTACATCTATCCCACTGATTAGACAAAGTTATACTACTAGCATAATCAGATTTCAAACAAGTTCCATCAACAAAAGCCATTTTGTTCCTAGCTTGAAGAGCAATTTTCATGGCATTAGCCCAAACCCTATAATTTTCACAACCAGTAAGTTTAATACTAACCAAAGCACCAATATTACTATCATTAGTCTGCAAATGAAGAGGGTTCCCAGCATCAAGAGAGCTAATTAATTCAGAATTACTAGTGGAAGTACTAGTAAGTGAAGGAACACCACTAGGACCACCACTAGGAGAGGGTCCAGACATGATAACACAAGTTTAAACAAATAAACAAAGCAAACAAAAAGCACCAAGTAGCACAAATAAGAAAGCAAAAAATAAATAAAAAGATAAAGGAGAACAGATTCGAACTACAAGCACACCAACACAATACTTGGTGAATTGGGGTTGGCCAGAGCAGGTATCCACACCAATCTAGGTTGGAGGGTCAAGGTGTTAACCAACCTGTTTGCACCCACCAAGTAAGGTTAATGCAAAAGTAAAAACGAATCACTTACAGTGCAATATAGGAAGCAAGACAACTTTGTGCTCTTGATTCACTTAGTCAAGAGACACAAAAGTTAACATAAGAACCACCAGAAGCACAAGAAGCCCCAAACAATAGATTAAGGTTTTACAACCCTAAATTAAGTCACCAAGTATCAACACCAGTCACCAGAATCAAAAACCCCAAAAAATAAAATTAGGGTTTGAGAAACCCTAATTTTTAATTTTTTGAAATAGAAAGATCTGGTAACAAAAAACCTTAATTCCAAGTCACCAAAGATCAATGGAAGTCACCAGAATCAAAACCCCCAAAAAATAAAAATTAGGGTTTGAGAAACCCTAATTTTGATTTTTCAGTAACAGTAAGATCTGATGACGGCCAATAAAATCCACCACCAAAAACGTCAAGAACCACCAAAACAAGAGCAAAGAAGCAAGATCCAACAAGATCTAGAGCAACCTTCGCTCTGATACCATGTGAAAAAATATCAAACACCAGTATTAAGCACTCAACTAACCACCCCTTGTGCTATTAAATAAGGAATCCAAGGATAGTCCCCAAATGGGTGCTATCAACATACAAGCAGAAAGAGTTGTCCTCAAATGAGTGCAACCCAGGAAATACAATGTTCAATACAACTAATCAAACTATAAATCAAACGTTTGAACAATCAAACGTTTGATGGAGAAAACATATATTTGGATTTTGTTGGGAGAGAAAAAGATAAGGTCAAGTGTGTGTGTTTCTCAAAGCTTCCAGCAAACGCTCCTTGTCTTGATATAAACGTCCCTTTGACCAGTCTTCATAGAGTTCCAAATTGTGCATCTTTAGTCCCTGCAAAAATAAACACAAGGCAAAGAAACACAAACAAGCACCAACGGTAAAATAATAACCAAGAGAAGTTACAAACCAACCCTCACACTTATAAACTTGTTAATGAAGGGAACCACACAATTCAACACTCAATAGAGAATCAGAACATGCGGGCTCTCAAACCTAGCCAAGTTTGTGCCCCGTTATCTCTCTTATCGAGGCTCAAGCCTTCGACAATCACGAGTGAAAGTGGAGAGATTTGTTGGACCCTTTTTTACTAATGCCGAGAATATGCTCAAGACAGAGTAACCTTCGGGTTCTGTTCTTGCGTCAAGAGCTTTAACAGGCCTTATATCCAATAAGAAACTCATGGTCAGGTTCGCTGCTACAGTTAATTGTAGAAACTTTGCAGATTTCTGCCAAAAAAAAAACAGAATTTGAAGAATTTGATTCAAGTTCTCATCACACGTTATTGGATTGAGTATACGAGCTTATGCCCTTGTTCAGCTCTCAACAACGGCATCTTAAGGGGCTTCATATAATGATAAGTATTTCCAGAACAGACCCAAAAAGCCAAAGTTATGATATGAAGCAAAAGTCTGCCTGATATAGGCAGCTGTAATTCGTAACAGCCATAATTGCAAATACCATTTTAGCTCTTAATTAGATATCCTTTTTTCTTAATCTGCAACAAGTAGATTAGATAGGTTGAATACAGGGTGACGATTTTCGAGAGCAAGTGTCAATTCTCACATAAATCCATGTTTCAACATATTAATAAGTACAAAATCTTCATGTTACAGCATATATTATTGTTGTGAAACACCATGTTACGATTTTCAAATACTATACAGAAACACTGCATCCATTGGTCATGTCCTAGCTGTGGTTCACTATAGTCAAAGGCCCGTCTAGCTCAGTTGGTAGAGCGCAAGGCTCTTAACCTTGTGGTCGTGGGGTCGAGCCCCACGGTGGGCGCTTATAATCTTTTTTATTTATCAATTTGTGTGTTTTGTTAAACATTTGGTGATGTTTTAAAGGTCTATTTTACTGGTTTGGACCGTGATTACTCGAGATAATAATTGGCGCCGCGATGACAGAATTCTCATATCCATAGTTTGTGATATGAAAAATATATATATATATTTTTTTACTTTTTTATTTATTTATTTTTTTTAGAACGACAATTTTTACAACTCACATAACTATCTCTCACAAATTCTATCTCACATGGGCCACTCACATACCGCTAGACCAAGAGGCCTTTGGTATATGAAAAATATTATATTCACAAAATACGTATTTATTACTAGTACAACAACATCAACACGCCTAAACGCCATTTCTTTTGTGGCTCAGCCATGTTTTACTTTAGCTGGTTATCTGATTTTATTGTCACCTTAAAAAGCTGCCTCCAAACAGCCCCTAAATTGCAAAAGCTCTATTTATTATTCGTATGTTATTTCTGGGACTATTGTAAGGAAAGTTCATTTGCCCACATCAGACATCACGAGGGAAATTAGTCTGTTATCCGACTCTCATAATGGTCAAAGCATGACCGATGATGCTGTCTCTATTTATCAGGCTTGTCGAGTTACCTGAATCATGGATGGAACAACTTATGGAGAGAACAGTGGCGAAAGAACAAACAGTAGACGACTTGCTGAAATAAGCCATTTTTAGTACCCGGTAATTGTAAAAGTAGACGATTCAGTTTTTGTTGACAGTCACCCACTTTTCTTATTAAATGAACATTGACTTAGTTATGATTACGAAAACACAATTATTATGTTAATTATCAAAGTCTTCTGTAGAACACTTACTGGAGTTGTATGCCTTCCAATTGAACACTTTCCGTTTTTGATTATTCTCTGACCAACTGCCCATCCTACCTCCTCTACGTTGGAGTTGTATGCACCGAAGATAGACCTTTGGCAGATTATAACCTGTTTGACCCGCTCAACCTGTTCGCTCTGCTCCACATCTAGGTTCTTTTTTTAATCCATGTCATGTAACTAAGTTGCTGATATTTGAAATTGTCCACTTGTATTATTTTTGGAAGGTACCCATCATTGCATCCTTTCTTGTATAGCGAACTGAAAATCGCAACGAAGTTGCTACTAAATGGTTCATCAGAACACGTGGGATCAAACCTAGCCAAGGCTATGCACCCAAGTTTGTGCCCCGCCTGCCCTAAACCTGGTAAGAATCCCCGTCTCACCCAAAATCTTAACCAAAATTTCAGGGATCTGGAACAAGTCTTATGTACATATGCTTCTCCAAATCCATCACCTTGACCTCTTCGACCCCATGACTCACGTTTCCATTGTCATTAATGTTCGATTCCGAAGCCCACGGCCAGATAGTAGAAGTGGAAATTTCCACCCTTTCAGTTATATATGAGTCTATGAGAGCTGTAATTATTATCTCAAAAGAGCCAAATGGTCTAACGGGCAAAAGAGATTGAAATTCGCCCAAAGTCGACGCTTAATGCATGCAACCTTCTAAATCAATGTATTTGAGAATTTGTATTATTATTGTAATCATAATTAACATAGTAGATTTTTTTAAGCAACAAAAACTGTTTGCAGTCAAGCCAGCAAAACATCACAACTTGACCCGTACTAGTACGTTGAACTCAGGGGCGGAGCCAGAGTATAAAATCAGCGGGTGCACAAAATTTTTAATACTAGTATTTATATAACACATATTTTTTTACCGGGTTCATTTTGACAAAATCGAGTTTTTTAGCAAATATATACACTACGCGACAAAATTCCATCGGGTTCCCGTGCATCCCTGGAACCCCCCTAGCTCCGCCCCTGCGTTGAAGTACAGTTTCAACCCAAACTCTATTGGCAGTTTGGCATGTGGTTTAGGGTATATATCCACGTGCATTAGTGCATACCTTAGAACCTTCATTCTTCGTTATTGCAACGTGAGATGGAGAAACTAAACAGCGATATAAAAGAAACCCGCAGTGAGTTAAGGTATGGGTGGTTGATGTTTTGTGGCATACGTTTTGCTATTTTTTGGTTTCCACCTTCAATCTTCATTTAATTCGCAATCTGGAATGAATGAATGAAGTTCAGAGTTTTAACACACTAGTTCCCTTACCGCAATTTGTAAATCATCGGATTTCTTTTTCACCATATAGGTTTGATATTGACAAAGTAACTGCAGCGGCTTGATTTGAACTTTGGGAGGGTAATCATCGGATTTCTTTTTCATTTACAAACGGGAATTGATTGGCACACTCATGAAATTGATTGAGACACTCAACATTTACCTCTTGCCACCTTTAATCAAATATAACTCTGACTTTATGGTGTTATGCTTTCTTGTCACTCATAGTTGATGGCTGTCCAAGCACAATTGAGAATATTAGCTCTTACTGCAACACCGGGATGTAAGTAATCTATCAGTCGTCTTCACAAATATAATGTTGTATGTCTTATATTGTATATAATGATGTCATATGTGACTATATACAGCTGATTGCCAGACTATACAAAACGTCATTGATAACTTGCAAATATCTTCTCTTGAATATCGAAGTGAGACTGATCCTGATGTTATCCAGTATGTGAATGACAGGACGGTTGAGTTTATACAGGTACCTGCTAAACTATCAAATCTTTAAGTAGCAAGTGGTAATTTTATTATGAATGAGCAGATTTTAGTCTTGTTTTGTATTAAACGGGTCTAATGGGTCATATATATATATGTGACTGAACACAACCATCTAAGTTTCTTATGCCAAAAGTCAGATTAATATGATAGAAATATAGCTGCTGTAATCATATATAACATGTTATTGTTTATAGTAGACTGAAAAGATTTTGGATAAACGGTGATTTAGGTCAATTCAAAGTGGCCCATTTTGATTTGTACTTGGATCGCGAGTTAAAAGTAAAGAACGCCATGAATCACGCAATAGAATTTTGATCTTCAACAGGATTCTCTTGAGATGAAGGAATAATTATATTAACAAGCAAAGGTAGAGAGATTCATACGCAATCCTCAAATTTTCAGTAAATAGGTGTGACAATATCTTGGGAACATGGGTTTATAGTCGTAAATTCGTAATTAAGATAATCATATTCATATCACAGCATACAAATTACCCAAAACCAAAGAAGATTGATTACAAAATATTATTAAAAGATAACATCTCGGCATAACGAGCTACTTATTTTTGCATTGATGGTTGCTATGTATAGAAACATCAACCTCATAAGTACTCACATATATGACCGTCACATATAATTACGCCTTACAAACCGCTTCTTAAAATATGCCAGTAGGTTTTCTCTTGGAGGCAAGACTTCCTTGACAGCTTGAGTGTTGATGAAGTTATCAGCCCATTCATGTATTTTTGGAAACTTTTGTTTCGTGACAAACTTTATTTCTGTAGCTTCTTCGATAACTCCAAGCCAGTAAGCAATGAAGTCAGCAGCAATGTCAACGATGTTAATCTTATCACCTCCAAAGAACTTTGTACCCTTTGTAGATTTAGAGCTTGCTCAAAAGTAAACTTACTGAGATTACTTATCAAATGAAGAAAGAAAGACTAAAACTCTTGCTTGTTTTATTGACATAACAGAAGGCTTTTATATAGCCTTGTAAATACATAACGTGGACTTCAAATAGGAGTAAAATACTACCCATGATTCTCCTAAAAACATGGCACATGACCCTCACTAACCCTTATACTGAGTCACACAATATACCAATTCAAACTAGTTTATTGACTTAACTAAAATACTTAATATGGTAAACTGCTTATTCAAGATTAAAGCCAACAATCACCCCCTTAATCTTGAATCTTTCACGTTTTCTGCTCATGTGTCTTCCTCGTTCTTGCAACTTGCTAATCGATTCTTGCTATTCGAACCTTGCTTGTCGACCCTTGCTTGTCGACTCTTGCTTGCCGACCCTTGCTTGTCGACTCTTGCTTATCGACCCTTGCTTGTCGAATCTTGCTTGTCGACCCTTGCTTGTCGACCCTTGCTTGTCGACCCTTGCTTGTCGACTGTTTATTGTTTGCTACTTGCTACAAACACGAAACGTTCTGCTTGCTATGGTTGTCCTACCTGCTACTTGCTACAGATTATACGACAACCTTCATGCTTTGCTTTTGATCACCAAATGATCAACCTTGCTGCTTGCTTTCTTGCTGTGTTCTTGCTGTGTTCCTGCTGCGTTTCTTGTTGTGTTCCTGCTGTGTTCTTGTTGCGTTCTTTTGGTCACCTGCTGTGATCAAAAGTTGTTGCTTGCTTTCATCTTTCTTGTTTGCTACCATTGGACAACGTGCTCCTTCTTTCTTCTACTCGTCCTGATTGCATAGGGTTGCAACCGACCCTTTTTTTCTTGCCTGCTCACTCGGTTCCTTGGTGTGTCAGCCCTTGAGCGAAGGGCTACACCCTTTTCTGAAACCGACTCTCAAACCCGCCTTGGATCGACCTCCGCTCTGATACCAAGTGTAGATTTAGAGCTTGCTCAAAAGTAAACTTACTGAGATTACTTATCAAATGAAGAAAGAAAGACTAAAACTCTTGCTTGTTTTATTGACATAACAGAAGGCTTTTATATAGCCTTGTAAATACATAACGTGGACTTCAAATAGGAGTAAAATACTACCCATGATTCTCCTAAAAACATGGCACATGACCCTCACTAACCCTTATACTGAGTCACACAATATACCAATTCAAACTAGTTTATTGACTTAACTAAAATACTTAATATGGTAAACTGCTTATTCAAGATTAAAGCCAACACCCTTGACTTTGAGTTCATTTTCTAGTACCTGCAGGTTCTCCTAAGCTTCTGCGATAGCTTGCTCATCTCCATTGCTACCAACAACCTTGAACAACGCAGGAAAGCACTGGACAAAGCGTATAATGCAAAGTTAATTAGTTCTGATTATATTCCAAACCAAATTTTGCTCAGTATCTTGTGCAACTAGTGAGTTTTTATTTATGCATCTCTTATGCTTTTTGTGGCTTAAAACTTGAAAAAGGAAATGGTTACCTTATCATCGATGAATTTGGCCAAAAAGCGAGCAACAGCCTTTTGATAAGGATCTTGAGGCAAAAGTGGAACACCTTTCCAAACATCATCAAGGTACTCAATGATCACAAGTGACTCATTAATCGGATTTCCATTATGGACCAACACTGGCACCTTCTTATGATCAGGATTATACTTCAAAAGATCAGCACTCTTGTTTTGCAAATTTTCTTCAATGTTTTCATATTTTATACCCTTAATACTCAAAGCAATTTTCACTCGGCATGCGAATGGACTTCCTCCAACAGCATACAACTTCACTTCGTTAGCCATTTTTAGTTAAGTAATACACAATTATTTTAGTTCTGTGTTTTGGAATGGTTATGTTTTCATTGGTGATGGCTTTGTATATATAATGGAGCAGTAGGAAAGTTGTGTTGGAATTGATTAACAATAAAGTAATTTAAAATGGGCTTTTAAAATGTGGGCGTCTGGTACCAAACTAGGTGGCAACTGGCAAAGCATAGTTCCGTATGTAATTTTTTACAGTATTACTTAATTCAATGTATGTGGACTGTGGAGTACACACTTCATATAGCATTATTTTTTACTTGAATCCAAAACTAAGGCGCGACTTAGTAGCAAAATAACCGTCAACTAAAAGTCACATCAGTTTTTTCACGACTCACAAAAACTTACCATATTAACAGGTCTGCCATGCCCTTAGAGGTAAAAGCTCAACGAGCTATCGAGTCGAGCTTGAGCCCACTATTTATGTTTCGAACCGAGCCCCAGCCGCCTGTTGAGCTCAGGCTCGGCTCAGCTCGTTTGCACCCCTGCATAAATCGGAGCCATGCACCGAGTCACCTCTTTTTAGATGTGAAATGAGTCCAGTTATACGAGTTTAATTATGGACTTGGTACTAAAATAGGTACTTATTACAACATGAGCACACCTAAACGCCATCTCTTTTGTGGCTCAATTTCAAATATCAGCAACTTCAACCCAGTTATTATGACATGAAAAAAAGAAGAAGTGGAGCCTCAGCAGAGCCAAACGTTGTTTCAAACTTCCCGATATATGCTGAAGAAAATTAGTGTATAGCAATTATCGTAGCCTCAATAGAGAATCAGAACATGCGGGCTCTCAAACCTAGCCAAGTTTGTGCCCCGTTATCTCTCTTATCGAGGCTCAAGCCTTCGACAATCACGAGTGAAAGTGGAGAGATTTGTTGGACCCTTTTTTACTAATGCCGAGAATATGCTCAAGACAGAGTAACCTTCGGGTTCTGTTCTTGCGTCAAGAGCTTTAACAGGCCTTATATCCAATAAGAAACTCATGGTCAGGTTCGCTGCTACAGTTAATTGTAGAAACTTTGCAGATTTCTGCCAAAAAAAAAAACAGAATTTGAAGAATTTGATTCAAGTTCTCATCACACGTTATTGGATTGAGTATACGAGCTTATGCCCTTGTTCAGCTCTCAACAACGGCATCTTAAGGGGCTTCATATAATGATAAGTATTTCCAGAACAGACCCAAAAAGCGAAAGTTATGATATGAAGCAAAAGTCTGCCTGATATAGGCAGCTGTAATTTGCAACAGTCGTGATTGCAAATACCATTTTAGCTCTTAATTAGATATCCTTTTTTCTTAATCTGCAACAAGTAGATTAGATAGGTTGAATACTGGGTGACGATTTTCGACAGCAAGTGTCAATTCTCACATAAATCCATGTTTCAACATATTAATAAGTACAAAATCTTCATGTTACAGCATATATTATTGTTGTGAAATCCATGTTACAACACTTTTTCCAAATACTATACAGAAACACTGCATCCATTGGTCATGTCCTAGCTGTGGTTGAATATAGTCAAAGGCCCGTCTAGCTCAGTTGGTAGAGCGCAAGGCTCTTAACCTTGTGGTCGTGGGTTCGAGCCCCACGGTTGGCGCTTATAATCTTTCTTATTTATCAATTTGTGTGTTTTGTTAAACATTTCGTGATGTTTTAAAGGTTTATTTTACTGGTTTGGACCGAGATTACTCGAGATAATAATTGGCGCCGCGATGACAGAATTTTCATATCCATAGTTTGTGATATGAAAAATATTACATTCACAAAAATACGTATTTATTACTAGTACAACAACATCAACACGCCTAAACGCCATTTCTTTTGTGGCTCAGCCATGTTTTACTTTAGCTGGTTATCTGATTTTATTATCTAGTATCATATTGTCACCTTAAAAAGCTGCCTCCAAACAACCCCTAAATTGCAAAAGCTCTCTTTATTATGTTATTTCTGGGGACTATTGCAAGGAAAGTTCATTTGCCCACACCAGACATCACGAGGGAAAATAGTCTGTTATCCGACTCTCATAATGGTCAAAGCATGACCGATGATGTTGTCTCTAATTTATCAGGCTTGTCGAGTTACCTGAATCATGGATGGAACGAACAACTTATGGAGAGAACAGTGGCGAAAGAACAAACAGTAGACTACTTGCTGAAATAAGCCATTTTTAGTACCCGGTAATTGTAAAAGTAGACGATTCAGTTTTTGTTGACAGTCACCCACTTTTCTTATTAAATGAACATTGACTTAGTTATGATTACGAAAACACAATTATTATGTTAATTATCAAAGTCTTCTGTAGAACACTTTCTGGAGTTGTATGCACCGAAGATAGACCTTTGGCAGATTATAACCTGTTTGACCCGCTCAACCTATTCGCTCTGCTCCACATCTAGGTTCTTTTTCTAATCCATGTCATGTAACTAAGTTGCTGCTATTTGAAATTGTCCACTTGTTTTATTTTTGGAAGGTACCCATCATTGCATCCTTTCTTGTATAGCGAACTGAAAATCGCAACGAAGTTGCTAACAAATGGTTCATCAGAACACGTGGGATCAAACCTAGCCAAGGCTATGCACCCAAGTTTGTGCCCCGCCTGCCCCATACCCGGTAAGAATCCCCATCTCACCCAAAATCTTAACCAAAATTTCAGGGGTCTGGAACAAGTCTTATGTACATATGCTTCTCCAAATCCATCACCTTGACCTCTTCGACCCCATGACTCACGTTTCCATTGTCATTATTGTTCAATTCCTAAGCCCATGGCCGGATATTAGAAGTTGAAATTTCCACCCTTTCAGTTATTTATGAGTCAAGAACAATGCTTGCGAAAAAGTTTCTCAACACTTGCTAAATTCTTGCGTTTCTAGGTAATAAACCTCTGATAATATACTAAGGAAAGAAGATTTGATTTGGGATGTTTTGGGGGGGGGGGAGAGACGAATCTGAGCGACGCATGGCTGAATTTCTGTGGATCGTGGCAGCAAGGCCACTCTGCCACTTACAATACCTCTTGCCACCTTTAATCAAATATAACTCTGACTTTATGGTGTTATGCTTTCTTGTCACTCATAGTTGATGGCTGTCCAAGCACAATTGAGAATATTAGCTCTTACTGCAACACCGGGATGTAAGTAATCTATCAGTCGTCTTCACAAATATAATGTTGTATGTCTTATATTGTATATAATGATGTCATATGTGACTATATACAGCTGATCGCCAGACTATACAAAACGTCATTGATAACTTGCAAATATCTTCTCTTGAATATCGAAGTGAGACTGATCCTGATGTGATCTAGTATGTGAATGACAGGACGGTTGAGTTTATACAGGTACCTGCTAAACTATCAAATCTTTAAGTAGCAAGTGGTAATTTTCTTATGAATGAGCAGATTTTAGTCTTGTTTTGTTTTAAACGGGTCAAATGGGTCATATATATATGTGACTGAATACAACCATCTAAGTTTCTTATGCCAAGAGTCAGATTAATATGATAGTAATATAGCTGCTGTAATCATATATAACATGTTATTGTTTATAGTAGACTGAAAAGATTTTGGATAAACGGTGATTTAGGTCAATTCAAAGTGACCCATTTTGATTTGTACTTGGATCACGAGTTAAAAGTAAAGAACGCCATGAATCACGCAATGGAATTTTGATCTTCAACAGGATTCTCTTGAGATGAAGGAATAATTATATTAACAAGCAAAGGTAGAGAGATTCATACGCAATCCTCAAATTTTCAGTAAATAGGTGTGACAATATCTTGGGAACATGGGTTTATAGTCGTAATTAAGAGAATCATATTCATATTACAGCATACAAATTACCCAAAACCAAAGAAGATTGATTACAAAATATTATTAAAAGATAACATCTCGGCATAACGAGCTACTTATTTTTGCATCCATGGTTGCTATGTATAGAAACATCAACCTCATAAGTACTCACATATATGACCGTCACATATAATTACGCCTTACCAAACCGCTTCTTAAAATATGCCAGTAGGTTTTCTCTTGGAGGCAAGACTTCCTTGACAGCTTGAGTGTTGATGAAGTTATCAGCCCATTCATGTATTTTTGGAAACTTTTCTTTCGTGACAAACTTTATTTCTGTAGCTTCTTCGATAACTCCAAGCCAGTAAGCAATGAAGTCAGCAGCAATGTCAACGATGTTAATCTTATCACCTCCAAAGAAGTTTGTACCCTTGACTTTGAGTTCGTTTTCTAGTACCTGCAGGTTCTCCCAAGCTTCTACGATAGCTTGCTCATCTCCATTGCTACCAACAACCTTGAACAACGCAGGAAAGCACTGGACAAAGCGTATAATGCAAAGTTAATTAGTTCTGGTTATATTCCAAACCAAATTATGCTCAGTGTCTTGTGCAACTAGTGAGTTTTTATTTATGCATCTCTTACGTTTTTGTGGCTTAAAACTTGAAAAAGGAAATGGTTACCTTATCATCGATGAATTTGGCCAAAAAACGAGCAACAGCCTTTTGATAAGGATCTTGAGGCAAAAGTGGAACACCTTTCCAAACATCATCAAGGTACTCAATGATCACAAGTGACTCATTAATCGGATTTCCATTATGGACCAAAACTGGCACCTTCTTATGAACAGGATTATACTTCAAAAGATCAACACTCTTGTTTTGCAAATTTTCTTCAATGTTTTCATATTTTATACCCTTAATACTCAAAGCAATTTTCACTCGGCATGCAAATGGACTTCCTCCAGCAGCATACAACTTCACTTCGTTAGCCATTTTTAGTTAAGTAATACGCAATTATTTTAGTTCTGTGTTTTGGAATGGTTATGTTTTCTTTGGTGATGGCTTTGTATATATAATGGAGCAGTAGGAAAGTTGTGTTGGAATTGATTAACAATAAACTAATTTAAAATGGGCTTTTAAAATGTGGGCGTCTGGTACCAAACTAGGTGGCAACTGGCAAAGCATAGTTCCATTCTGGTCGGGTTGGTCGGGTTCGGGTTATTCGGGTCGGGTCTAAGTCGGGTCAAGGCTAAAAATAATTTACCCAAACCCGACCCTATTTGAACTCGGGTTAGTCTGGTTTGGATCTAGTCGGGTCAGGTCTAATCGGGTTCGGGTCAACCCGAATTCGAGTAAATTATAAAAAAAAAACATTTTTTTTTACCTTTTTAATACAATTTATATTAAATTAAAAATTTTAAAAATAAAAAAAAAGTAAAAAAAATTCGACATAAATACTATACCCGATGCCCGACCCGATTTCGAATTCAGGTTAGTCGGGTTGACCCGACTAACCCAAATTGAAATTTCAACCCAACTAACCCGACCCGAATAGGCTCGGGTCGGGTTCGTGGAACTTCCGTATGTAATTTTTTTATTACTTAAACCTTACTACTATTTAATTCAACGTATGTGGACTGTGGAGTACACTTCTAGTTCATACAGCATTATTTTTTACTTGAATCCAAAACTAAGGCGCGACTTAGTGGCAAAATAAAAATCAACCGTCAACATAAAGTCACATCAATTTTTTCACGACTCACAAAAACTTACCATATTAACAGGTCTGTGATGCCCTTAGATGTATTGGGCCGCACGCGCGATGTATTCAACGAGTATATAGCCTTGGCCAACAGGCCCGGAAAATCTTTGAAATTTCATCGTGATGGGGATAGATCATTGCAATTGTTGGTCTTAAACGAGGAATTCCTAGTAAGCGCGAGTCATCAGCTCGCGTTGACTACGTCTCCGCCCTTTGTACACACCGTCCGTCGCTCCGACCGATATGAGAGCTGTAATTATTATCTCAACATGTTAAATGTGTAAGTTAAACAAAAGAGCCAAATGGTCTAACCTAACGGGCAAAAGAGATTGAAATTCGCCCAAAGTCAACAGTTAATGGATGCAACTTTAAATCAATGTATTTGAGAATTTGTATTATTATTGTTGTAATCATAATTAACATGGTAGTTTTTTTAACCAACAAAAACTGTTTGCAGGTCAAGCCAGCAAAACATTACAACTTGACCGAGTTTCAACCCAAACTGTATTGGCAGTTTGGCATGTGGTTTAGGGTATATATCCACCTGTGCATTAGTGCATACCCTAGAACCTTCATTCTTCGTTATTGCAACGTGAGATGGAGAAACTCAAGAGCGATAAAAAAAAAACCGCAGTAAGTTAAGGACAAGGTATGGGTGGTTGATGTTTTGTGTCATACGTTTTGCTATTTTTTGGTTTCCACCTTCACTCTTCCTTAAATTTGCAATGCGGAATGAATGAATGAAGTTCTGAGATTTAGCACACTAGTTCCCTTACCGCAACTTGTGAATCATCGGATTTTGTTTTCACCATATAGGTTTGAATTTTGATATTGACAAAGTAACTGCAGCGGCTTGATTGGAACTTTGGGAGGGGGTAATTTGACAGAACTGTTATTTTTCCTAGAAATTAAGTTTTATGGTTTATAGCATTTGAATCATTCTATTTATATACATTTATGTTTTGACATTGTTAGGTTTATAATACTGGTTCGATATTTGCCAGTACTTAATGAATGCAGGCAATTTGGAGATGAGCTATCAAATCAGAACCAAGACACTACCAACCTCACAAACACACTTGATCGAGTGAGTGTGCATAACTCAAGCTTATAAAACAGGAAATCCACACGTTAAGGGCATAGCAGGAAGCTGCAAATGCGATGTGATCAAGTACTAAATAGGTACTCTTTGTGGCTTAGCCATGTTTTACTTTAGCTTTTTATCTGATTCTCTAGCCAAGTTTCTCATTCGGACATCAACCTTTGTATTTTGGCAGGGCCCAACCAAACCAAAATCAGCAAAACCATGGATTAACCAAGATTTTCTTACAATTACATTTACAGCACCTCTTGAAAATCTTTACCAAGATTCATACTAAGAGCCTAGGGTGTAGTCAAATCTGGTGTTATGGAAAAAGTGATTGCCACGTCAGCAATCCACTCCATAACAGCACAACTCTAACACCAGAATTCTGGTGGTGTAACACCAGATTTCTGGTGTTATAGAGGTCCACTAAATTTTTTTTTTAACAAATTCTTTTATAAAATTAAAATTTTCATTAATAAAAAAACATTACAAATAAATAAAAACATTACAAATAAATAAAGACAAAAAAAAAGCCGAAAAAAACAAATGCAAATTTAAAAAAAATTACTAGCCGAAATATTTTTTTCGGGTTTCTTCCTTCAATTTTTTGACTTCATCGATGTCCTTTTGAGCCCATCCCGTAGTGTCCACTCCAAGAATCTTCAAAGCCTTGTTTCTTTTTTGTAGCTCAAGAAATGCAAGTCTTTTGCTCATCTCACGATCTAATTTTTCTTGCTTTTTTTTCCCGATCCAGTTTTATAGGTAAAAAATTGAATTTTTGGGGATTTTTTTTTAAAAAAACGGCTAGTTTTGACCCTCAACGGTCAAAAAATTTGATTTTTTTTGAAAATACCCAATACTAGCCGTTAGGTTTTAAAAAAAAAATAAATATTTTTTCCGGGTATAACGCGAGTTATAACGCGAGACGGGGTACGGTCTCGCGCCATAATATCGTTTTGGGCTGATGGGTACGGCGCCAGAGGCTATGGCGCGAGCGAGGGTGTGGTCTTTGGCGCCATCGTGCTCGCGCCAAGGCTATGGCTTGAGCCATACCTTACCGTACCCAGCCTCTAAGTACGTATCGAATAATATATTCCAATAATAGAAACAAAATCAGAACATATTCATATAAAACCATTCATAACTAAAGATCGACAATCATAATCAAGCTACATTCATTAAATCTCTATCACAAAAGAATATGAAAAGACACCATCCTCATAAAACCATGATCATAATCATATTCACTCTTTTATTCCCTTATATTGCTCTCGCCATTGATACGATCACACTCACAACACCACTTACAACTAACCAAACTTTAGTATCTAAAGATCAATCTTTCGAGTTGGGGTTCAAAAATGTATACGTAGGAATATGGTACAAAAATATTCGACCAAAAACATTTGTTTGGGTACAAGCCATTAGATTCATTACCCGGGAGTCTCACTATAGGCGAATACGGAAATGTTATAATTTTAGATAAACATGAGAACACGGTGTGGTCTTCTAATCAATCTTTTGTGGGAGTTAATAGGACTGTAGCACAACTTTTGGATTCTGGTAACTGATCCGACACGAGAATGATAAGAACCCGAGTAATTATTTATGGCAAAGCTTTGAAAATCCTACTGATACTTTAATACCCGGTATGAAACTCGGGTGGAGCCGCAAAACTGGAACAAACCGCTTTTTGCAGTCATGGAAGAGCGATAGCGATCCAGGTATTCTATAAATTATTACATGTGACAATATTTTTTGCTGACTTATCTCGAAAATTATGCTAACTAGGATAGATGCCCGGGCTCTGCCGCGGGTTTTCTGTGGACGTTGGTTGGGTAAAAGCGTAGTTATGATACAAACGCAGCTATAGCATCAGAGTTCTGGAAAATAGTTTTTACCGTTGTAGCCAAACCTCAAATATAAACACATCATACAGAAATCACCAACTAACTACTTAATTATGGACAATTTAACTATGCACTGCTACTTTTACTTCAATAAATAGACCAACTTGTCAATATTCTATCAGAACTAAGATTACATATGCTGATATGAAATAACTTATGTAAACTCAAACTTTAAGAACTTCATCTAAAATTAAAAGCAATCAAGACGGAAATATTCCATTATAATTTCAAAAAATGGTTAAGCGTAGGAAGCAAATAAATTTTTGGTCTTTCAAAAATAAAATGTAAAATAAGTAGTTCCTGGCCATTGACTTGCCCATTGTCACAATTATTGATAAAATGTTTGAATACGAAACTGGAGCTGATTTGATTTTGTTTTTTTATCTTTTAACATTTGCACTATAAAGAATAATAGTAAACCAATTTCTAAGGTTGTTTGTATAAGTTTTCTAGACTTTTTCATCAATATTTACGTTGTTATTTTCACATATGCTATATGGTTTAGATGTCACCCGAAATCTGATATTTTAACCACTGCAAGCCGAAAACTTCCACACGAAATAAAGAGTTATTTGTTTCTCTTACCAAAGAGCTATTTCATGACTTGAACTTAAGACACACCAGCAAGACAAAGAAATATTATCCAATTCCCTTTAGTAATCCCATTGACCCTTTAACATACATGCCGTTTAATTGAATACACGATGATACCGCTACTACAGGAAAAAAAATATGCAGCTATAGTCGCCCAGACCAATAATATGCATAAACGAACGATGCCTAATAAACAAAATCGTATCAGTAAAATGCTACTAATTCACAGTATTGGTTTGTAGACTACACTTGCATAAAACTTAGAATGACAAAGTTTGCACAGAATAACATACTTCAGAGGATTGGCAATTTGTTGAACATTGTTGCTTTCCAAGTTATTCCGTATGGAGATTAGACCACCTGATGGTGCTGCTGATGACTTAGGTGAATCATCAAAACTCAAACTTGAACTCTGACGTGAACTAAAACCTGCAAGGAAGGTCACAAGCAATTTAATAGCATACAAACAAATCTCTTGTTTCACAATCCAATGCATTATTTAGTTGCAAAAACACGATCGTCAACAATGAAACATATAGCAGAGAATAGTTTGAATCAAATAGGCTAATACTATAGTGGATTGTAAACAGGTATAGAGGTCTTGGCATTAAACTCCAAAAACAAACTGGTGCAAAATCTAGATATTATCTAATACCTATGACAAAATAAATATGCATCGATCTTATGTTTTTTACTAAGTTCTCAATTGTATGACTGCATAGTGACATAATAATCACTCAAACCTGCAATTTAGGGGGCCACTTGATGTTGGCAACTGTATGCCAGAGTGGAGGCCCAACGCAAATATTATCAGCTTGCATCTAAGATGGAAACTTATTTACACCAGCGAGATAATCATGGGAACCTTGTACCAGGACTTCATGTGTTTGATATTCAGTCTCTTACTTTTGCAACAACTGTACCAGGAGGCTTTAGCCTGACCATCTTAGATAGGAGTTAGAAGAAACAGATAATGAATATGCCATGTGAATTTAATGTCTTCGTAGGTTTGTATTTTATACTAACCTTAAGGCCCGCCCGTTAGACGGATTGCTTTAAAAAATTTATTTTACGATATATTATATACTTGAGACATATATAATCTAATATGAAAGCCTATCAACGTTTATTTTTATTTTTTGTCAATCTTGTACGTGTTATAACTTTTGGTTACCTTTATCATAATTTGGTTTAACTAAAACTTGATGTTTGCTAAAAAAAAGAATATAAAAACTTATTTTATGTGATGTAATAAGATATCAAGCAAGAATTGTGTTGTTGGGTGAAGTTATTCTTCACAAAATGGTTTAGTTTCACGTAATATAAGTGAGAAAAATTAGGCAAAAGAATTATTGAAGGCTCGGTTCCATGAGATAATAGTAATGCACAAGCACAAGAACAATGAATAGTCATGTGGCCATATGGGTTACATCACATGTAGATACATCTTAATGCACAAGCACAAGAACATAAGTTTAGAGTTTATAAGTTTACAAAAGAATTATGCATTCTTTGTAAAAAGGCACTAATATTTGTCATAGTGTTGGTGTGTCATGCACACACCTGTATATACATATTAAGAATTATAGATACAGATTGTCATGGTCAGTTAAGAACCATTCAAACAGATTCCGAGTACACAACATATGTAATGCATTCATATGTATCACACAACATCTCATCGCCGCGCAAGTAGCATCCTTCAACCATACAATATGTTTATCATAGTCAGCACAAGTTAAATGTAGATTTAATTGTTACAACATGATTATAGAGACAACTTTTTGTTAACCACGCAATCTGTATAAAAGTGAGCTGGCTATTAGTCATCGACTATTAAGTAAGCACAAAAATTCATTACACATTAAATTTCGAATTTGAGGAAAGGTAAGATATTATAAGATGTTTCGATAAAAAAATATTCATAATTTGAAGGCTTTCAGCTGCAACCTAATTGAGAACATATATATAAAATCTCAAATTAGAGCTATAGAATTCATACTTTTGTAGTTTAGTTATAACCTTTAAAGTCTCAAATAATTCATCAAGTCTCTAGAATAAAATAGATAACACATGTGTTGTGATTTGAACATTAAAAAACATTTATTTTCAATTATATGACCACCATTGACATTAGAGATAGAATAAAATTTTTAGTGATTTGTAAGTAATGGAATTATGAGCGAGTAAGGGAATGATGATGAAGTGATGTGTTACCAGGGTGACTATTTGCAAGCACATGTAGCTTGGTTTTAGGATGATATTTTGCAACTGGTTGGCCAAGGCACATGTAGCTTGGTTTTAGGATGATATTATGTGACTGGTTGGCCAAGGCTCGTAGGAAGAGTAAGTGGATTTCCGATTGCAAATTCTAGTGTCTTAGGTCTGCTGCCATCTTGTCTTCTGGACTTGTAAAAGTCAAATGTATAATAGCATTAGCTGGCAAAAATTAGAAAAATCATGTTATTAGCGTAAATGCATAAATTGTTTATCGATGTTTGCTATTATGTTATAGGTTTTAAACTTATAGTTACTTCATTTTCCTACAACATCAGGTCAAACTTATCGATTCTAGTTTGACTCGACTTGTACATTGGTTAAATAAGGGAGCCTAGAAACAAAACCAGAATATTAAATCAGATTTAAAAATTTCCAATAAAAGCACTCAAACTTCAGACTCATCATCTACATTATGAAACACTATAATATCAAATCATATTTAAAGAAGTAATATCATACCAACTATCAACTTGTGACCATACCGTAACCCAACCTCTGGTCCGGTTCGCTTAGCTGCTAAAATAAGCAACTCAGCATACGACATTACATGTCATGTGCCTTGTTACCTGCTCTTATCAAGTGCCAAAAGGTTTTTAGTAGGATATTTTGTACAACGCATTAACACATACCATATCAGCTACAAATCGGTTAATAAGATAGAACTTAAAGTACTATAAACAAAACAAATTTGTAAAACTTGAGAAGCATGGGCTCATGACATCGTTCTATACATGGATAACAATGTCCCACTTCATTGTAACTTCAAGAATCTATAAAAAAAAGATGTAAACTACTAAAATCTACAAAGGGTCCACAACATATATATACATCATTTGCATACTGTTTTTGTACCAAAAATAATAATAAACCATTATTATATTGTATAAAATATTTTGTAGATTAATTCGAAACAAACCTGTTGATCCTGTAGAACCATGTCAAATGATCAGACATCATTATCCAAATGCTTATGCATCTAACCTCTTAATATTGTCCAACATTGGATCGATATCAGACAATAGTGTCATATTTTGTTCGATTTTTTAAACCTACACAGAAAAAAAATAACAAACTTTCAGGGATAAAAATCTATGTATAACATCAGAATACTTAATCATATAGGCTTAAATTACAGTGAAATATTTAATCATATAGGCTTAAATTACTCCTCGTTTAAAATATACTGAAGGAGTCTTTGGGCTTGGCTCTGCACTTTTCTGGAACTTCCTCTTCATGACACGTACAGGCGGGAGTTTGCTCGCCTGATTAGTCGGATGCGATTCATCCAATTTTTCTACGAAACCTGCATAAGCAGCTTTACTACTACAAAGGTGAAGCATTTGACTAAACAACAATCTGCAATTGTAGTATGTTTTCTAACTAATGCAACGGAACATGTTGTCTTCCGATTCTCGACGTCTATGTGGGCTTGGACTGACCGTGACAAAGGATACTTGTAATTAGCTAATAGAATCATAGACAAAATCAATCCTTTTCCAGATAGGATCTCCAATTCTCCATAACATGATTAACACAGTTTTCTTCTTCGGTTACAGTCACATGGTGATATCCACCTTCCTTAGCCTCCTATGTTGTTGCTCGTGTTGAAAAACCAAAGATCCAACTCCATCTCTAGCTGCGTGGTATAGGATTGTATGCCCAAGTGTATCGTTTTTCCTAACATAACTGGATAGTCACACATGATGCCACTGTGGTAATTTTAGTAAGCTTATTAAAAGGCAAAAGTATTACCATGGTAAAAATGTTGTTATTGGTTCAACCACAATTCTTAAAGGTACCATCCTAACAGGCTACTGACCAAGCATAGTTCCACCAAGGCTTAACGCATTCTCCGCACCTTACCCAAACACACCATCGACAACTAAACATTACGTAAAAAAATACTTAAGTGATACTAAAGGCCATAATGAGACGTAAACTATTGAAATAAGTTGAGCCAAACACACCCTTAGTTAAAGAATTTAAAATACCAACATTGTCCTAAAGTGAAAGGAATTATCCTTTTCTACAGGAAGTTTTTTTCTCGGGTTCAATGTTGTGTCGAGTTAAGCTTGGCATCAGTCCAAAAAGCTTTTAAATCGAGGGATCACAAATAAACAACAACAAAATTATCAAAAATTATAAACCTCAAAATTAATGAAATTATAAAGCCAATAGACACCTAATTTTTTAAAAATTAAACATGAAAAAAATAAAAAATAAAAATTTTACCAAATCAGATATCAATATCACGATCAAGCACTACGTTCAGATTTTTTGTGGGTTTTCTGAATCAATGGAACTTTTGAGATTTGAAACGGATGATTTTTGTATATTCATCACGTTACGGATTACAACAATGATTTATGGTTTTTCGTTGTTGATTCTAATCGACAGGATTTATTGAATGCTTTAAGAAGGTTAAATGTTTTGGTCACAGTTTGTGTTTTTTAGGCTGAGGGTTTTTTTGTTTAGAAAATAAATGTTGAGCCTAAAATTATGGAGAATCGTTGATTATTTTTGTGTGGACAAGTGTCATTTTTTAAGTTTTTTATTTGAAGATCCTTTCTTAAAAAGCTTATTTTATATAGTAGGTAGATTTCTGTCATCAACATACTGTACTTTTTAGTAAAATTTCAACTTTATTGAAATGGTCCAATCTGGTAATTATAGTATTTTTTTATATTTTACACCGCAATCTAGTACTCCCTCTGTCCCACTTTTATTGATCTCATTACTATTTTAGTTTGTCCCAAAATATTGTCCACTTTCTTAAATAAAAAGTCAAAATCTTTTAATTTTCCACTTTTACCCATGTCCATCAATTTTTATAAGGAAACTATATTCTCTAATTAATGCATTTAGAGGGTAAGTTTGTCTTTATAACCGTAAAACGTCCACATTCAATGAATCTATCGTAAATCTTAAAATAATTGTTGGGGGACTATTAAAATGAGACGGAGGGAGTAATCAAATTTACGAAATTTAATAAACCTCTGCTTTGTGCGCAGAACTGTTCATATCAACCAAACATGGACTTCTTCCACCCGAACATCTATTGCCAGCCCTTTCTGCTTCGGTGTTATGTCCCAACGTACCTCCAAGTTGAATGCTTTCATTTCGTAATCATAATGTAAATCTCTGAACTTCGCCACTTCTTGTTCTTTTTCTTTTAGCGTTGCTTCCAATTCTTTGCACTTGTTTAATTCGCTGGAGAGGCGTCGACGCCAAAAATCCTCCAGACTTTGTAGCATCTGAGTCATCTGCATCAACATCAAAAACTTATAAATATATATTTGCTCGTAATTTTTGAAATAACATAAATTACTGCGGTGAAACATCATGTTTGTTATTTAACAAAGAAAAAGCTTTTTGATGATACTTTTGAAACTGCACAAACAGAAACAAAATCTGACAACAATTTTTAACATATGTATTAAAAAGTAAATTTTCGGTCTTCAAATCCTCAAAAATTAACTTTGAAGACCAATATTTTTTGCTAAAATTCGGAAAGATAGACAATTCAAACGTAGGAGATAAAAGTTGCATACATGAAATCGCATGATGAATTTTGTTGCGATATCAAAGACGATAGGTATCTGCCATCGAAAGTTTGTTCTTCGTCTTGATGCAACCCTGCGCCTGTGGTTTGTGCAAGAGGTGGTTGGTCAAGGAGATGAGCCGACGTTGGAAATTGCGTAGCAATCAGGTTCGCAAACTCAATCCTTCTCCTCTTGCTCGCCTCAGCGGAACATTCAGCCACCGCTCTTGTTTTCTTGACAGCTACCTTGGCGGCAGAGATTGGGGTTATATATAGTGTCGGATTATTGAGTCACGACGTTTTCGTAAAGTTTGTGTCGATTACTTTTTATTTTTGGCGGGAGATATATGCAGACAAAGTTTGTGTCGATTATTTCTTTTGGCATCGGTCAATATTGAAATAACCGTTTTCTCTAATCTGCATTGAAATAACCGTTTTCTCTAATCTGTGAGGGGCGTTCTTTTTTTTTTTTAAATTACTTAAATTCCCATAATTTATTATAGTTATAATTGTTAAAATATTTGGACCTAATCAGATACCAATCTATAAGTAGAGGGACTTATTTTGTTGACTTTGAATGTTTCAGGGTTATTTTGGACAAGTGTTGAAGGATGCTGATGAGGTGGAGGGCTTAAGCTGGCTTATGATAAAGTTGTGGAGTTGGATGTATATTAGAGACAAACGTCTCTTTGACGCTTTGACTCATTTTTGACTCTTGGGATATAATGGGACGCTCCCATTCTTGTCATCGATCTGGGTTGTTTATGTGTGTGTTTTTGATGAAATACTCTCTCTTTAAAAATGTAACCCAGATCATGTTTATTTATCTTTGTTCTTGTAAGACTATTATCATTTAGATAATAGAGTCACACCAGTGTAGCTGTGGTGACTTGTTTAATCTTTTGATTCGAACTTGTTTTTATTAATTGAAGTGATTGATTCATTGTTCATATCTTCTATTTTTCCCTTATATAATATTTCTTCAATAATTCCCACGGTCGTTCTATCGGATCACGGTTAACCGGTAGTTCAACGAGGTTTATTAAAATCGGGGTGCGGTCATCCGACCGGTTCAACCGGCATATAAACTATGAAAGCTAGGTTAATGAAGTAGTTTTTATTTAACGTCCATAGATTCACAAAAATAATGGTTAATTTATGCTAAAAGTTTATGAATAGGTTTAAGGTTGCGTTTAATTTCAAACTAATAGAGGTTTCATGAGAACTTTTCTAAGAAAACTGAAAACATAAAAGAAAATGTGTTAAAATCTCGAAAATTATTTTATAATTTTCTAATATTTCGAACTATAGATAAATATTTTTTAGATTTTTTTGAGTAAAGTTTTCCGCATCAAAATACATATATTCCAAGAGCATGCATATAAGTAGGCTGATAACTAAAAGAAAAGAAGAATCTGAAACACCACGCTCGTTTTGCTTCACTCATTAGTTTCATAATATTTTTTTTATACAGTGTTACCCCGATAAATGGTATTAATAAATATAGAAAATGGTAGAATACCATCTTAACCCCAAGATAGCAATTGGACGACCCATCACTACAATCCGTGACATGCCACGCGATAGATTTCAGCAACAACCTACACAAATTAGGTACCACACATACGAAAATTGGAAGGCATATTCCATCTACTAAGAAAAGCTTGAACCCTAGTCGTGTTTTTGAAACGATAAATACTCAGCTTTAGGCGAAGTGTAATCATAATGATGTCACGAACTTCCCCGAAGATCTCGTCGATTGTTTAATTAAACGATCATTTCTCTCTCTCTCCATACATAATAACATGTCGCAGCAAACAACACTCGATAGTTTCATAATATGTAACCATTTATTTGGCATTTTTGCCATAGTTTCTATAAGGGGTAAATGTCAAAAATACACAATGTACTTTCTCAGATTATCCATTATGCCCATTAAACTATTTTATGTTTTATTTACACACTTGCCACGTAGGATTTGATCAAATCTTTGAATATTCCTTTTGACTTAACGGAACCGTTACTTATTTCGTTAACTTGAAATTTAATTTTGATCCCTTAGCTAACTATCATCATCTTCATCTTCATAAACAATTAATGTACCACCGTCATCATCCAAAATCATAACCTTAAACCCAGAAAATCAAAACCCAAAAAAACCAAGAAAATCAAAAACTAAACATCCAAAACAGATAAAGTAGTATTAAACTCAAACTGAAATACATACGTACGTTTATATTCTCTCTCACACACCACAAATATCCTCATCAACATCAACTTTGCTGTTTTTATGCTCAACCCTTTTTCAACTGTGTGTGTAAAACCCATCAAGAAATTTCTCCAATTTGAAAACCTAATCACCGGAATCGGTTTTCCGGTGACTTGAACAAATTGATCGGAAAATGTTTCGATTGGAGTGTTGTTGCAGCGACTCTGATGATCAATTTGGTACTTTGTTCATGGAAGAACAAAAACCCTTTTTTCTTCCTGCACCTATGCCTAAATGGCCTCAAGGTTTGGTTTTTTATTCTTTTTTTTAATAGAAATTTGGATTATGGGTTTTGATTGTCTTCCAAAAGGGTGTCTGAATATGTTGTTAGTTTTGATTTTTTGTATCAGATTGATGATGGAGTTGACTTTTGTGAATTGCTGTTTTGGTATTTGATTTTTATATAAATTGAATTATGGGTTTAAGTTTTGGTATCTGATAAGTTTTCGATTTTCTGGGTTTTTTTTGGGTTTTGATTTTCTGGGTTTAAGGTTATGATTTTGGATGATGATGGTGGTAATTAATTGTTTATGAAGATGAAGATGATGATAGTCAGCTAAGGGACCAAAATTAAATTCCAAGTTAACGAAATAAGTAACGGTTCCATTAAGTCAAAGGTATATTCAAAGGTTTGACCAAATCATACGTGGCAAGTGTGTAAATAAAACATAAAATAGTTCGATGGGCATAATGGATAATCTGAGAAAGTACGTTTGTATTTTTTTACATTTACTTAACCCTTACTATAAATAAACACAAATAAGTTTTTAGATATTTTGCATAATTTTTTAGAACGTTTTTAAATTGAATATTTATTGGGTTGGTTCCATTCACATCAAGAGGCCCCGTACGGCATGGACAAAACGCGAGACGAGACCATATATACGATGTGTAATGTCGTACTGGTGAGCCCAACTGATGAGCATAACGTGAGGGTCACGACGCGAGACATCGTACCGACTCTCGCGTTGCCCATTTTTTTTTTTTTTCTTATTAAGTAAAGCCACTATAACACTATAACATCATAAGCCACTATAACTATAACGGCAGAGATGTCTCCACGACGAGGTCGTCTAGCGACCTTCAAATATGTAACCAAATCTTGCCACAAGTCATACTACGAATGGTCAACTAAATTTCTTAATATTTAATTTACCTCTAATTTAGATTTTCTTTATAGTCTTTATCTTCATCACTTCACCTATTTCTTTCAACGTGATTCTTCAAACAAACATTCGTGTCGCCTGTGTTTTTTTTTGCTTCTTAAGTCCTTTTTTCTTAAACTGCCCAAAAAGCTTAATAAGTACAAAATCTTTATGTTACAGCATATATTATTATTGTAAAACACCATGTTACAACACTTTTTCCAAATACTATAGGGAAACACTGCATCCATTGTTCATATCTTAGTCATAGTTGAGTATAACATGAAGCCCGTCTAGCTCAGTTGGTAGAGCGCAAGGCTCTTAACCTTGTGGTCGTGGGTTCGAGCCCCACGGTGGGCGCTTATTATTTTTTTATTTATCAATGTGTGTTTTGTTAAACATTTGGTGATGTTTTAAAGGTCTATTTTACTGGTTTGGACCGAGATTACTCAAGATAGTAATTGGCGCCGCGAGGGCAGAATTTTCATACCCTTGTGATATGAAAAATATTACATTCACAAAATACGTATTTATTACTAGTACAACAACATCAACACGCCTAAACGCCATTTCTTTTGTGGCTCAGCCATGTTTTACTTTAGCCGGTTATCTGATTTTATATTATCTAGTATCATATTGTCACCTTAAAAAGCTGCCTCCAAACAGCCCCTAAATTGCAAAAGCTCTCTTTAAGGAAAGTTCATTTGCCCACATCAGACATCATGAGGGAAAATAGTCTGTTATCCGACTCTCATAATGGTCAAAGCATGACTGATGATGCTGTCTCTAATTTATCAGGCTTGTCGAGTTACCTGAATCATGGATGGAACAACTTATGGAGAGAACAGTGGCGAAAGAACAAACAGTTAATGACTTGCTCAAATAAGCCATATTTAGTACCCGGTAATAGTAAATATAGACGATTCAGTTTTTGTTGACAGTCACCACTTTTCTTATTAAATGAACATTGACTTAGTTATGATTACGAAAACGCAATTATTATGTTAATTATCAAAGTCTTCTGTAGAACACTTTCTCGAGTTGTATGCACTGAAGATAGACCTTTTGGCAGATTATAACCTGTTTGACTCGCTCAACCTGTTCGCTCTGCTCCACATCTAGGTTCTTTTTTTTATCCATCTCATGTAACTAAGTTGCTGATATTTGAAATTGTCCACTTGTTTTATTTTTGGAAGGTACCCATCATTGCATCCTTTCTTGTATAGCGAACTGAAAATCGCAACGAAGTTGCTAACAAATGGTACCCATCAGAACACGTGGGGATCACCTTACTAGTACTATTTAATTCAACGTATGTGGACTGTGGAGTACACACTTCATATGGCATTATTTTTTACATGAATCCAAAACTAAGGCGCGACCTAGTAGCAAAATAACCGTCAACTTAATGTCACATCAGTTTTTTCACGACTCACAAAAACTTACCATATTAACAGGTCTGTCATGCCCTTAGAGGTAAAAGCTCAACGAGCTATCGAGCCGAGCTTGAGCCCACTATTTATGTTTCGAACCGAGCCCCAGCCGCCTGTTGAGCTCAGGCTCGGCTCAGCTCGTTTGCACCCCTGCATAAATCTGAGCCATGCACCGAGTCACCTCTTTTTAGATGTGAAATAAGTCCAGTTATACGAGTTTAATTATGGACTTGATACTAAAATAGGTATTTATTACAACATGAGCACACCTAAACGCCATCTCTTTTGTGGCTCAATTTCAAATATCAGCAACTTCAACCCAGTTATTATGATATGAAAAAAAGAAGAAGTGGAGCCTCAGCAGAGCCAAACGTTGTTTCAAACTTCCCGATATATGCTGAAGAAAATTAGTGTATAGCAATTATCGTAGCCTCAATAGAGAATCAGAACATGCGGGCTCTCAAACCTAGCCAAGTTTGTGCCCCGTTATCTCTCTTATCAAGGCTCAAGCCTTCGACAATCACGAGTGAAAGTGGAAAGATTTGTTGGACCCTTTTTTACTAATACCGAGAATATGCTCAAGACAGAGTAACCTTCGGGTTCTGTTCTTGTAGAAACTTTAACAGGCCTTATATCCAATAAGAAACTCATGGTCAGGTTCGCTGCTACAGTTAATTGTAGAAACTTTGCAGATTTAATCAAATATAACTCTGACTTTATGGTGTTATGCTTTCTTGTCACTCATAGTTGATGGCTGTCCAAGCACAATTGAGAATATTAGCTCTTACTGCAACACCGGGATGTAAGTAATCTATCAGTCGTCTTCACAAATATAATGTTGTATGTCTTATATTGTATATAATGATGTCATGTGTGACTATATACAGCTGATCGCCAGACTATACAAAACGTCATTGATAACTTGCAAATATCTTCTCTTGAATATCGAAGTGAGACTGTTCCTGATGTGATCCAGTATGTGAATGACAGGACGGTTGAGTTTATACAGGTACCTGCTAAACTATCAAATCTGTAAGTAGCAAGTGGTAATTTTATTATGAATGAGCAGATTTTAGTCTTGTTTTGTACTATTAAACGGGTCAAATGGGTCATATATATATATGACTGAATACAACCATCTAAGTTTCTTATGCCAAAAGTCAGATTAATATGATTGTAATATAGCTGCTGTAATCATATATAACATGTTATTGTTTATAGTAGACTGAAAAGATTTCGGATTAACGGTGATATAGGTCAATTCAAAGTGACCCATTTTGATTTGTACTTGGATCGCGAGTTAAAAGTAAAGAACGCCATGAATCACGCAATGGAATTTTGATCTTCAACAGGATTCTCTTGAGATGAAGGAATAATTATATTAACAAGCAAAGGTAGAGAGATTCATACGCAATCCTCAAATTTTCAGTAAATAGGTGTGACAATATCTTGGGAACATGGGTTTATAGTCGTAATTAAGAGAATCATATTCATATCACAGCATACAAATTACCCAAAACCAAAGAAGATTGATTACAAAATATTATTAAAAATAACATCTCGGCATAACGAGCTACTTATTTTTGCATCCATGGTTGCTATGTATAGAAACATCCACCTCATAAGTACTCACATATATGACCGTCACATATAATTACGCCTTACCAAACCGCTTCTTAAAATATGCCAGTAGGTTTTCTCTTGGAGGCAAGACTTCCTTGACAGCTTGAGTGTTGATGAAGTTATCAGCCCATTCATGTATTTTTGGAAACTTTTCTTTCGTGACAAACTTTATTTCTGTTGCTTCTTCGATAACTCCAAGCCAGTAAGCAATGAAGTCAGCAGCAATGTCAACGATGTTAATCTTATCACCTCCAAAGAAGTTTGTACCCTTGACTTTGAGTTCGTTTTCTAGTACCTGCAGGTTCTCCCAAGCTTCTGCGATAGCTTGCTCATCTCCATTGCTACCAACAACCTTGAACAACGCAGGAAAGCACTGGACAAAGCGTATAATGCAAAGTTAATTAGTTCTGGTTATATTCCAAACCAAATTATGCTCAGTGTCTTGTGCAACTAGTGAGTTTTTATTTATGCATCTCTTATGTTTTTTGTGGCTTAAAACTTGAAAAAGGAAATGGTTACCTTATCATCGATGAATTTGGCCAAAAAACGAGCAACAGCCTTTTGATAAGGATCTTGAGGCAAAAGTGGAACAGCTTTCCAAACATCATCAAGGTACTCAATGATCACAAGTGACTCATTAATCGGATTTCCATTATGAACCAAAACTGGCACCTTCTTATGAACAGGATTATACTTCAAAAGATCAGCACTCTTGTTTTGCAAATTTTCTTCAATGTTTTCATATTTTATACCCTTAATACTCAAAGCAATTTTCACTCGGCATGCAAATGGACTTCCTCCAACAGCATACAACTTCACTTCGTTAGCCATTTTTAGTTAAGTAATACGCAATTATCTTAGTTCTGTGTTTTGGAATGGTTATGTTTTCTTTGGTGATGGCTTTGTATATATAATGGAGCAGTAGGAAAGTTGTGTTGGAATTGATTAACAATAAACTAATTTAAAATGGGCTTTTAAAATGTGGGCGTCTGGTACCAAACTAGGTGGCAACTGGCAAAGCATAGTTCCATTCTGGTCGGGTTGGTCGGGTTCGGGTTATTCGGGTCGGGTCGAAGTCGGGTCAAGGCTAAAAATAATTTACCCAAACCCGACCCTATTTGAACTCGGGTTAGTCTGGTTTGGATCTAGTCGGGTCGGGTCTAATCGGGTTCGGGTCAACCCGAATTCGAGTAAATTATTAAAAAAAACATTTTTTTTTTACTTTTTTAATACAATTTATATTAAATTAAAAATTTTAAAAATAAAAAAAAAGTAAAAAAAATTCGACATAAATACTATACCCGATGCCCGACCCGATTTCGAATTCAGGTTAGTCGGGTTGACCCGACTAACCCGAATTGAAATTTCAACCCAACTAACCCGACCCGAATAGGCTCGGGTCGGGTTCGTGGAACTTCCGTATGTAATTTTTTTATTACTTAAACCTTACTACTATTTAATTCAACGTATGTGGACTGTGGAGTACACACTTCTAGTTCTTACAGCATTATTTTTTACTTGAATCCAAAACTAAGGCGCGACTTAGTGGCAAAATAAAAATCAACCGTCAACATAAAGTCACATCAATTTTTTCACGACTCACAAAAACTTACCATATTAACAGGTCTGTGATGCCCTTAGATGTATTGGGCCGCACGCGCGATGTATTCAACGAGTATATAGCCTTGGCCAACAGGCCCGGAAAATCTTTGAAATTTCATCGTGATGGGGATAGATCATTGCAATTGTTGGTCTTAAACGAGGAATTCCTAGTAAGCGCGAGTCATCAGCTCGCGTTGACTACGTCTCCACCCTTTGTACACACCGTCCGTCGCTCCGACCGATATGAGAGCTGTAATTATTATCTCAACATGTTAAATGTGTAAGTTAAACAAAAGAGCCAAATGGTCTAACCTAACGGGCAAAAGAGATTGAAATTCGCCCAAAGTCAACAGTTAATGGATGCAACTTTAAATCAATGTATTTGAGAATTTGTATTATTATTGTTGTAATCATAATTAACATGGTAGTTTTTTTAAGCAACAAAAACTGTTTGCAGGTCAAGCCAGCAAAACATTACAACTTGACCGAGTTTCAACCCAAACTGTATTGGCAGTTTGGCATGTGGTTTAGGGTATATATCCACCTGTGCATTAGTGCATACCCTAGAACCTTCATTCTTCGTTATTGCAACGTGAGATGGAGAAACTCAAGAGCGATAAAAAAAAAACCGCAGTAAGTTAAGGACAAGGTATGGGTGGTTGATGTTTTGTGTCATACGTTTTGCTATTTTTTGGTTTCCACCTTCACTCTTCCTTAAATTTGCAATGCGGAATGAATGAATGAAGTTCTGAGATTTAGCACACTAGTTCCCTTACCGCAACTTGTGAATCATCGGATTTTGTTTTCACCATATAGGTTTGAATTTTGATATTGACAAAGTAACTGCAGCGGCTTGATTGGAACTTTGGGAGGGGGTAATTTGACAGAACTGTTATTTTTCCTAGAAATTAAGTTTTATGGTTTATAGCATTTGAATCATTCTATTTATATACATTTATGTTTTGACATTGTTAGGTTTATAATACTGGTTCGATATTTGCCAGTACTTAATGAATGCAGGCAAATTGGAGATGAGCTATCAAATCAGAACCAAGACACTACCAACCTCACAAACACACTTGATCGAGTGAGTGTGCATAACTCAAGCTTATAAAACAGGAAATCCACACGTTAAGGGCATAGCAGGAAGCTGCAAATGCGATGTGATCAAGTACTAAATAGGTACTCTTTGTGGCTTAGCCATGTTTTACTTTAGCTTTTTATCTGATTCTCTAGCCAAGTTTCTCATTCGGACATCAACCTTTGTATTTCGGCAGGGCCCAACCAAACCAAAATCAGCAAAACCATGGATTAACCAAGATTTTCTTACAATTACAGCACCTCTTGAAAATCTTTACCAAGATTCATACTAAGAGCCTAGGGTGTAGTCAAATCTGGTGTTATGGAAAAAGTGATTGCCACGTCAGCAATCCACTCCATAACACCACAACTCTAACACCAGAATTCTCTGCTCTCGACCAAAGTCGCACGTGATGCTAAGTAAGGATGAACCCCCCTACCACTGTGAAATAGCGCCCTCTTCTCTTACTATAGTAAGCTGGCGGGCTTCTCCCAAGAGAATGCCTTCACTCCACTCCGCCTTTAGACGCCTATGGAGAACTCAGGTACCTTTAGGAGCCGAAGGCAGGGGCTGGTGGTGTAACACCAGATTTCTGGTGTTATAGAGGTCCACTAAATTTTTTTTTAACAAATTCTTTTATAAAATTAAAATTTTCATTAATAAAAAAACATTACAAATAAATAAAAACATTACAAATAAATAAAGACAAAAAAAAAGCCGAAAAAAACAAATGCAAATTTAAAAAAAATTACTAGCCGAAATATTTTTTTCGGGTTTCTTCCTTCAATTTTTTGACTTCATCGATGTCCTTTTGAGCCCATCCCGTAGTGTCCACTCCAAGAATCTTCAAAGCCTCGTTTCTTTTTTGTAGCTCAAGAAATGCAAGTCTTTTGCTCATCTCACGATCTAATTTTTCTTGCTTTTTTTTCCCGATCCAGTTTTATAGGTAAAAAATTGAATTTTTGGGGATTTTTTTTGAAAAAACGGCTAGTTTTGACCCCCAACGGTCAAAAAATTTGAATTTTTTTGAAAATACCCAATACTAGCCGTTAGGTTTTAAAAAAAAAATAAATATTTTTTCCGGGTATAACGCGAGTTATAACGCGAGACGGGGTACGGTCTCGCGCCATAGTATCATTTTGGGCTGATGGGTACGGCGCCAGAGGCTATGGCGCGAGCGAGGGTGTGGTCTTTGGCGCCATCGTGCTCGCGCCAAGGCTATGGCTTGAGCCATACCTTACCGTACCCAGCCTCTAAGTACGTATCGAATAATATATTCCAATAATAGAAACAAAATCAGAACATATTCATATAAAACCATTCATAACTAAAGATCGACAATCATAATCAAGCTACATTCATTAAATCTCTATCACAAAAGAATATGAAAAGACACCATCCTCATAAAACCATGATCATAATCATATTCACTCTTTTATTCCCTTATATTGCTCTCGCCATTGATACGATCACACTCACAACACCACTTACAACTAACCAAACTTTAGTATCTAAAGATCAATCTTTCGAGTTGGGGTTCAAAAATGTATACGTAGGAATATGGTACAAAAATATTCGACCAAAAACATTTGTTTGGGTACAAGCCATTAGATTCATTACCCGGGAGTCTCACTATAGGCGAATACGGAAATGTTATAATTTTAGATAAACATGAGAACACGGTGTGGTCTTCTAATCAATCTTTTGTGGGAGTTAATAGGACTGTAGCACAACTTTTGGATTCTGGTAACTGATCCGACACGAGAATGATAAGAACCCGAGTAATTATTTATGGCAAAGCTTTGAAAATCCTACTGATACTTTAATACCCGGTATGAAACTCGGGTGGAGCCGCAAAACTGGAACAAACCGCTTTTTGCAGTCATGGAAGAGCGATAGCGATCCAGGTATTCTATAAATTATTACATGTGACAATATTTTTTGCTGACTTATCTCGAAAATTATGCTAACTAGGATAGATGCCCGGGCTCTGCCGCGGGTTTTCTGTGGACGTTGGTTGGGTAAAAGCGTAGTTATGATACAAACGCAGCTATAGCATCAGAGTTCTGGAAAATAGTTTTTACCGTTGTAGCCAAACCTCAAATATAAACACATCATACAGAAATCACCAACTAACTACTTAATTATGGACAATTTAACTATGCACTGCTACTTTTACTTCAATAAATAGACCAACTTGTCAATATTCTATCAGAACTAAGATTACATATGCTGATATGAAATAACTTATGTAAACTCAAACTTTAAGAACTTCATCTAAAATTAAAAACAATCAAGACGGAAATATTCCATTATAATTTCAAAAAATGGTTAAGCGTAGGAAGCAAATAAATTTTTGGTCTTTCAAAAATAAAATGTAAAATAAGTAGTTCCTGGCCATTGACTTGCCCATTGTCACAATTATTGATAAAATGTTTGAATACGAAACTGGAGCTGATTTGATTTTGTTTTTTTATCTTTTAACATTTGCACTATAAAGAATAATAGTAAACCAATTTCTAAGGTTGTTTGTATAAGTTTTCTAGACTTTTTCATCAATATTTACGTTGTTATTTTCACATATGCTATATGGTTTAGATGTCACCCGAAATCTGATATTTTAACCACTGCAAGCCGAAAACTTCCACACGAAATAAAGAGTTATTTGTTTCTCTTACCAAAGAGCTATTTCATGACTCGAACTTAAGACACACCAGCAAGACAAAGAAATATTATCCAATTCCCTTTAGTAATCCCATTGACCCTTTAACATACATGCCGTTTAATTGAATACACGATGATACCGCTACTACAGGAAAAAAAATATGCAGCTATAGTCGCCCAGACCAATAATATGCATAAACGAACGATGCCTAATAAACAAAATCGTATCAGTAAAATGCTACTAATTCACAGTATTGGTTTGTAGACTACACTTGCATAAAACTTAGAATGACAAAGTTTGCACAGAATAACATACTTCAGAGGATTGGCAATTTGTTGAACATTGTTGCTTTCCAAGTTATTCCGTATGGAGATTAGACCACCTGATGGTGCTGCTGATGACTTAGGTGAATCATCAAAACTCAAACTTGAACTCTGACGTGAACTAAAACCTGCAAGGAAGGTCACAAGCAATTTAATAGCATACAAACAAATCTCTTGTTTCACAATCCAATGCATTATTTAGTTGCAAAAACACGATCGTCAACAATGAAACATATAGCAGAGAATAGTTTGAATCAAATAGGCTAATACTATAGTGGATTGTAAACAGGTATAGAGGTCTTGGCATTAAACTCCAAAAACAAACTGGTGCAAAATCTAGATATTATCTAATACCTATGACAAAATAAATATGCATCGATCTTATGTTTTTTACTAAGTTCTCAATTGTATGACTGCATAGTGACATAATAATCACTCAAACCTGCAATTTAGGGGGCCACTTGATGTTGGCAACTGTATGCCAGAGTGGAGGCCCAACGCAAATATTATCAGCTTGCATCTAAGATGGAAACTTATTTACACCAGCGAGATAATCATGGGAACCTTGTACCAGGACTTCATGTGTTTGATATTCAGTCTCTTACTTTTGCAACAACTGTACCAGGAGGCTTTAGCCTGACCATCTTAGATAGGAGTTAGAAGAAACAGATAATGAATATGCCATGTGAATTTAATGTCTTCGTAGGTTTGTATTTTATATTTCTGTCATCAACATACTGTACTTTTTAGTAAAATTTCAACTTTATTGAAATGGTCCAATCTGGTAATTATAGTATTTTCTTATATTTTACACCGCAATCTAGTACTCCCTCTTTCCCACTTTTATTGATCTCATTACTATTTTAGTTTGTCCCAAAATATTGTCCACTTTCTTAAATAAAAAGTCAAAATCTTTTAATTTTCCACTTTTACCCATGTCCATCAATTTTTATAAGGAAACTATCTTATCTTATCTTATCTTACTATATTATAAAGCATTTGGGACTTTTGTAACAAACTTTTAGTTGGCTGAATTTTAAGACTTTTTTACTTAATATATAAAGCAAGTTGTTAGATATCTTCCTCACATTAATAACTTTTTGTAACAAACTTTTTTAACAACCTATTAAAATAATATTTTTTGTTTTAAATTGAAATTTCTTTTTATATATTTATTACTTTTGTAATTTAAATTCACCATATTTTCTAAAATTTCGTGCTCTTTAATTCAATATCCACTTCGATAAATTTTATTAACTTTTAGTTTTTTTCTATTTATAGCGGGTTTATTTTGATTTAACTTTTTTACCATTTTAAATTAATGTGAATACGAACTTGATAGGTTATTTATTTGCTTTAAAAATCGTCATTAAGTACTCGCCGCTGCTTTGCGCGGGCACCATACTAGTATTCTCTAATTAATGCATTTAGAGGGTAAGTTTGTCTTTATAACCGTAAAACGTCCACATTCAATAAATCTATCATAAATCTTAAAATAATTGTTAGGGGACTATTAAAATGAGACGGAGGGAGTAATCAAATTTACGAAATTTAATAAACCTCTCCTTTGTGCACAAAACTGTTCATATCAACCAAACATGGGCTTCTTCCACCCGAACATCTATTGCCAGCCCTTTCTGCTTCGGTGTTATGTCCCAACGTACCTCCAAGTTGAATGCTTTCATTTCGTAATCATAATGTAAATCTCTGAACTTCGCCACTTCTTGTTCTTTTTCTTTTAGCGTTGCTTCCAATTCTTTGCACTTGTTTAATTCGCTGGAGAGGCGTCGACGCCAAAAATCCTCCAGACTTTGTAGCATCTGAGTCATCTGCATCAACATCAAAAACTTATAAATATCTATTTGCTCGTAATTTTTGAAATAACATAAATTACTGCGGTGAAACATCATGTTTGTTATTTAACAAAGAAAAAGCTTTTTGATGATACTTTTGAAACTGCACAAACAGAAACAAAATCTGACAACAATTTTTAACATATGTATTAAAAAGTAAATTTTCGGTCTTCAAATCCTCAAAAATTAACTTTGAAGACCAATATTTTTTGCTAAAATTCGGAAAGATAGACAATTCAAACGTAGGAGATAAAAGTTGCATACATGAAATCGCATGATGAATTTTGTTGCGATATCAAAGACGATAGGTATCTGCCATCGACAGTTTGTTCTTCGTCTTGATGCAACCCTGCGCCTGTGGTTTGTGCAAGAGGTGGTTGGTCAAGGAGATGAGCCGACGTTGGAAATTGCGTAGCAATCAGGTTCGCAAACTCAATCCTTCTCCTCTTGCTCGCCTCAGCGGAACATTCAGCCACCGGTCTTGTTTTCTTGACAGCTACCTTGGCGGCAGAGATTGGGGTTATATATAGTGTCGGATTATTGAGTCACGACGTTTTCGTAAAGTTTGTGTCGATTACTTTTTATTTTTGGCGGGAGATATATGCAGACAAAGTTTGTGTCGATTATTTCTTTTGGCATCGGTCAATATTGAAATAACCGTTTTCTCTAATCTGCATTGAAATAACCGTTTTCTCTAATCTGTGAGGGGCGTTCTTTTTTTTTTTTAAATTACTTAAATTCCCATAATTTATTATAGTTATAATTGTTAAAATATTTGGACCTAATCAGATACCAATCTATAAGTAGAGGGACTTATTTTGTTAACTTTGAATGTTTCAGGGTTATTTTGGACAAGTGTTGAAGGATGCTGATGAGGTGGAGGGCTTAAGCTGGCTTATGATAAAGTTGTGGAGTTGGATGTATATTAGAGACAAACGTCTCTTTGACGCTTTGACTCATTTTTGACTCTTGGGATATAATGGGACGCTCCCATTCTTGTCATCGATCTGGGTTGTTTATGTGTGTGTTTTTGATGAAATACTCTCTCTTTAAAAATGTAACCCAGATCATGTTTATTTATCTTTGTTCTTGTAAGACTATTATCATTTAGATAATAGAGTCACACCAGTGTAGCTGTGGTGACTTGTTTAATCTTTTGATTCGAACTTGTTTTTATTAATTGAAGTGATTGATTCAGTGTTCATATCTTCTATTTTTCCCTTATATAATATTTCTTCAATAATTCCCATGGTCGTTCTATCGGATCACGGTTAACCGGTAGTTCAACGAGGTTTATTAAAATCGGGGTGCGGTCATCCGACCGGTTCAACCGGCATATAAACTATGAAAGCTAGGTTAATGAAGTAGTTTTTATTTAACGTCCATAGATTCACAAAAATAATGGTTAATTTATGCTAAAAGTTTATGAATAGGTTTAAGGTTGCGTTTAATTTCAAACTAATAGAGGTTTCATGAGAACTTTTCTAAGAAAACTGAAAACATAAAAGAAAATGTGTTAAAATCTCGAAAATTATTTTATAATTTTCTAATATTTAGAACTATAGATAAATATTTTTTAGATTTTTTTGAGTAAAGTTTTCCGCATCAAAATACATATATTCCAAGAGCATGCATATAAGTAGGCTGATAACTAAAAGAAAAGAAGAATCTGAAACACCACGCTCGTTTTGCTTCACTCATTAGTTTCATAATATTTTTTGTATACAGTGTTACCCCGATAAATGGTATTAATAAATATAGAAAATGGTAGAATACCATCTTAACCCCAAGATAGCAATTGGACGACCCATCACTACAATCCGTGACATGCCACGCGATAGATTTCAGCAACAACCTACACAAATTAGGTACCACACATACGAAAATTGGAAGGCATATTCCATCTACTAAGAAAAGCTTGAACCCTAGTCGTGTTTTTGAAACGATAAGTACTCAGCTTTAGGCGAAGTGTAATCATAATGATGTCACGAACTTCCCCGAAGATCTCGTCGATTGTTTAATTAAACGATCATTTCTCTCTCTCTCTCCATACATAATAACATGTCGCAGCAAACAACACTCGATAGTTTCATAATATGTAACCATTTATTTGGCATTTTTGCCATAGTTTCTATAAGGGGTAAATGTCAAAAATACACAATGTACTTTCTCAGGTTATCCATTATGCCCATTAAACTATTTTATGTTTTATTTACACACTTGCCACGTAGGATTTGATCAAATCTTTGAATATACCTTTGACTTAACGGAACCGTTACTTATTTCGTTAACTTGAAATTTAATTTTGATCCCTTAGCTAACTATCATCATCTTCATCTTCATAAACAATCAATGTACCACCGTCATCATCCAAAATCATAACCTTAAACCCAGAAAATCAAAACCCAAAAAAACCAAGAAAATCAAAAACTAAACATCAAAAACAGATAAAGTAGTATTAAACTCAAACTGAAATACATACGTACGTTTATATTCTCTCTCACACACCACAAATATCCTCATCAACATCAACTTTGCTGTTTTTATGCTCAACCCTTTTTCAACTGTGTGTGTAAAACCCATCAAGAAATTTCTCCAATTTGAAAACCTAATCACCGGAATCGGTTTTCCGGTGACTTGAACAAATTGATCGGAAAATGTTTCGATTGGAGTGTTGTTGCAGCGACTCTAATGATCAATTTGGTACTTTGTTCATGGAAGAACAAAAACCCTTTTTTCTTCCTGCACCTATGCCTAAATGGCCTCAAGGTTTGGTTTTTTATTCTTTTTTTTTAATAGAAATTTGGATTATGGGTTTTGATTGTCTTCCAAAAGGGTGTCTGAATATGTTGTTAGTTTTGATTTTTTGTATCAGATTGATGATGGAGTTGACTTTTGTGAATTGCTGTTTTGGTATTTGATTTTTATATAAATTGAATTATGGGTTTAAGTTTTGGTATCTGATAAGTTTTTGATTTTCTAGGTTTTTTTTGGGTTTTGATTTTTTGGGTTTAAGGTTATGATTTTGGATGATGATGGTGGTAATTAATTGTTTATGAAGATGAAGATGATGATAGTCAGCTAAGGGACCAAAATTAAATTCCAAGTTAACGAAATAAGTAACGGTTCCATTAAGTCAAAGGTATATTCAAAGGTTTGACCAAATCATACGTGGCAAGTGTGTAAATAAAGCATAAAATAGTTCGATGGGCATAATGGATAATCTGAGAAAGTACGTTTGTATTTTTTTACATTTACTTAACCCTTACATACATAAACACAAATAAGTTTTTAGATATTTTGCATAATTTTTTAGAACGTTTTTAAATTGAATATTTATTGGGTTGGTTCCATTCACATCAAGAGGCCCCGTACGGCATGGACAAAACGCGAGACGAGACCATATATACGATGTGTAATGTCGTACTGGTGAGCCCAACTGATGAACATAACGTGAGGGTCACGACGCGAGACATCGTACCGACTCTCGCGTTGCCCATTTTAATTTTTTTTTCTTATTAAGTAAAGCCACTATAACACTATAACATCATAAGCCACTATAACTATAACGGCAGAGATGTCTCCACGACGAGGTCGTCTAGCGACCTTCAAATATGTAACCAAATCTTGCCACAAGTCATACTACGAATGGTCAACTAAATTTCTTAATATTTAATTTACCTCTAATTTAGATTTTCTTTATAGTCTTTATCTTCATCACTTCACCTATTTCTTTCAACGTGATTCTTCAAACAAACATTCGTGTCGCCTGTGTTTTTTTTTGCTTCTTAAGTCCTTTTTTCTTAAACTGCCCAAAAAGCTTAATAAGTACAAAATCTTTATGTTACAGCATATATTATTATTGTAAAACACCATGTTACAACACTTTTTCCAAATACTATAGGGAAACACTGCATCCATTGTTCATATCTTAGTCATAGTTGAGTATAACATGAAGCCCGTCTAGCTCAGTTGGTAGAGCGCAAGGCTCTTAACCTTGTGGTCGTGGGTTCGAGCCCCACGGTGGGCGCTTATTATTTTTTTATTTATCAATGTGTGTTTTGTTAAACATTTGGTGATGTTTTAAAGGTCTATTTTACTGGTTTGGACCGAGATTACTCAAGATAGTAATTGGCGCCGCGAGGGCAGAATTTTCATACCCTTGTGATATGAAAAATATTACATTCACAAAATACGTATTTATTACTAGTACAACAACATCAACACGCCTAAACGCCATTTCTTTTGTGGCTCAGCCATGTTTTACTTTAGCCGGTTATCTGATTTTATATTATCTAGTATCATATTGTCACCTTAAAAAGCTGCCTCCAAACAGCCCCTAAATTGCAAAAGCTCTCTTTAAGGAAAGTTCATTTGCCCACATCAGACATCATGAGGGAAAATAGTCTGTTATCCGACTCTCATAATGGTCAAAGCATGACTGATGATGCTGTCTCTAATTTATCAGGCTTGTCGAGTTACCTGAATCATGGATGGAACAACTTATGGAGAGAACAGTGGCGAAAGAACAAACAGTTAATGACTTGCTCAAATAAGCCATATTTAGTACCCGGTAATAGTAAATATAGACGATTCAGTTTTTGTTGACAGTCACCACTTTTCTTATTAAATGAACATTGACTTAGTTATGATTACGAAAACGCAATTATTATGTTAATTATCAAAGTCTTCTGTAGAACACTTTCTCGAGTTGTATGCACTGAAGATAGACCTTTTGGCAGATTATAACCTGTTTGACTCGCTCAACCTGTTCGCTCTGCTCCACATCTAGGTTCTTTTTTTTATCCATCTCATGTAACTAAGTTGCTGATATTTGAAATTGTCCACTTGTTTTATTTTTGGAAGGTACCCATCATTGCATCCTTTCTTGTATAGCGAACTGAAAATCGCAACGAAGTTGCTAACAAATGGTACCCATCAGAACACGTGGGGATCACCTTACTAGTACTATTTAATTCAACGTATGTGGACTGTGGAGTACACACTTCATATGGCATTATTTTTTACATGAATCCAAAACTAAGGCGCGACCTAGTAGCAAAATAACCGTCAACTTAATGTCACATCAGTTTTTTCACGACTCACAAAAACTTACCATATTAACAGGTCTGTCATGCCCTTAGAGGTAAAAGCTCAACGAGCTATCGAGCCGAGCTTGAGCCCACTATTTATGTTTCGAACCGAGCCCCAGCCGCCTGTTGAGCTCAGGCTCGGCTCAGCTCGTTTGCACCCCTGCATAAATCTGAGCCATGCACCGAGTCACCTCTTTTTAGATGTGAAATAAGTCCAGTTATACGAGTTTAATTATGGACTTGATACTAAAATAGGTATTTATTACAACATGAGCACACCTAAACGCCATCTCTTTTGTGGCTCAATTTCAAATATCAGCAACTTCAACCCAGTTATTATGATATGAAAAAAAGAAGAAGTGGAGCCTCAGCAGAGCCAAACGTTGTTTCAAACTTCCCGATATATGCTGAAGAAAATTAGTGTATAGCAATTATCGTAGCCTCAATAGAGAATCAGAACATGCGGGCTCTCAAACCTAGCCAAGTTTGTGCCCCGTTATCTCTCTTATCAAGGCTCAAGCCTTCGACAATCACGAGTGAAAGTGGAAAGATTTGTTGGACCCTTTTTTACTAATACCGAGAATATGCTCAAGACAGAGTAACCTTCGGGTTCTGTTCTTGTAGAAACTTTAACAGGCCTTATATCCAATAAGAAACTCATGGTCAGGTTCGCTGCTACAGTTAATTGTAGAAACTTTGCAGATTTAATCAAATATAACTCTGACTTTATGGTGTTATGCTTTCTTGTCACTCATAGTTGATGGCTGTCCAAGCAAAATTGAGAATATTAGCTCTTACTGCAACACCGCGATGTGAGTAATCTATCAGTCGTCTTCACAAATATAATGTTGTATGTCTTATATTGTATATAATGATGTCATATGTGACTATATACAGCTGATCGCCAGACTATACAAAACGTCATTGATAACTTGCAAATATCTTCTCGAATATCGAAGTGAGACTGATCCTGATGTGATCCAGTATGTGAATGACAGGACGGTTGAGTTTATACAGGTACCTGCTAAACTATCAAATCTTTAAGTAGCAAGTGGTAATTTTCTTATGAATGAGCAGATTTTAGTCTTGTTTTGTATTAAACGGGTCATATGGGTCATATGCCAAAAGTCAGATTAATATGATAGTAATATAGCTGCTGTAATCATATATAACATGTTATTGTTTATAGTAGACTGAAAAGATTTTGGATAAACGGTGATTTAGGTCAATTCAAAGTGACCCATTTTGATTTGTATTTGGATCGCGAGTTAAAAGTAAAGAACGCCATGAATCACGCAATGGAATTTTGATCTTCAACAGGATTCTCTTGAGATGAAGGAATAATTATATTAACAAGCAAAGGTAGAGAGATTCATACGCAATCCTCAAATTTTCAGTAAATAGGTGTGACAATATCTTGGGAACATGGGTTTATAGTCGTAAATTCGTAATTAAGATAATCATATTCATATCACAGCATACAAATTACCCAAAACCAAAGAAGATTGATTACAAAATATTATTAAAAGATAACATCTCGGCACAACGAGCTACTTATTTTTGCATCCATGGTTGCTATGTATAGAAACATATATATGACCGTCACATATAATTACGCCTTACCAAACCGCTTCTTAAAATATGCCAGTAGGTTTTCTCTTGGAGGCAAGACTTCCTTGACAGCTTGAGTGTTGATGAAGTTATCAGCCCATTCATGTATTTTTGGAAACTTTTCTTTCGTGACAAACTTTATTTCTGTAGCTTCTTCGATAACTCCAAGCCAGTAAGCAATGAAGTCAGCAGTAATGTCAACGATGTTAATCTTATCACCTCCAAAGAACTTGGTACCCTTGACTTTGAGTTCGTTTTCTAGTACCTGCAGGTTCTCCCAAGCTTCTGCGATGGCTTGCTCATCTCCATTGCTACCAACAACCTTGAACAACGCAGGAAAGCACTGGACAAAGCGTATAATGCAAAGTTAATTAGTTCTGGTTATATTCCAAACCAAATTATGCTCAATCAATTTAGCTAATTTTCCAACAAAAAATCTGTGTCTTGTGCAACTAGTGAGTTTTTATTTATGCATCTCTTATGCTTTTTGTGGCTTAAAACTTGAAAAAGGAAGTGGTTACCTTATCATCGATGAATTGGGCCAAAAAGCGAGCAACAGCCTTTTGATAAGGATCTTGAGGCAAAAGTGGAACACCTTTCCAAACATCATCAAGGTACTCAATGATCACAAGTGACTCATTAATCGGATTTTCATTATGGACCAAAACTGGCACCTTCTTATGAACAGGATTATACTTCAAAAGATCAACACTCTTGTTTTGCAAATTTTCTTCAATATTTTCATATTTTATACCCTTAATACTCAAAGCAATTTTCACTCTGCATGCAAATGGACTTCCTCCAACAGCATACAACTTCACTTCGTTAGCCATTTTTAGTTAAGTAATACGCAATTATTTTAGTTCTGTGTTTTGGAATGGTTATGTTTTCTTTGGTGATGGCTTTGTATATATAATGGAGCAGTAGGAAAGTTGTGTTGGAATTGATTAACAATAAACTAATTTAAAATGGGCTTTTAAAATGTGGGCGTCTGGTACGAAACTAGGTGGCAATTGGCAAAGCATAGTTCCGTATGTAATTTTTTACAGTATTACTTAATTCAATGTATGTGGACTGTGGAGTACACACTTCATATAGCATTATTTTTTACTTGAATCCAAAACTAAGGCGTGACTTAGTACTAGAGGTGTCAATTTTTGACCCATGGTTAATTTTTGGGTCAACCTGATTAAATTAGAAAAAGAAAGGGGTCTAGTTGGGTTTTCTTTAAAATCTTAGATGGGTCTAGATGGGTCAAACAAGCTCCTTCTTAAAATTATAAATGGGTCTACTTGGGTCTCCTCATTTGTCACATGGGTCTAGATGGGTCTCCCTTTATATTACTAATGGGTCAAGATGGGTCACCCAATAGGTTTAGTAATATTAAAAGTGTTTTTTTTTTCCATTTTTTTCACAAGCTTGTCAAAATTTCACACACTTGTTATTTTTTTACGTCTTCACCGTATTTTTACGTTTTCATCATAAACTTACGTTTTGGTCAAAAAATTTACGTTCTCGTTAGAAATTTTACGTTTTCATAAAAATATTCTACGTTTTCGTCAGGAATTTTACGTTTTCATCAAAAATTTTACGTTTTCGTCAGTAAATTTACGTTTTTGTCAGAAATTTTACATTTTCATTAGAAATTTTACGTTTTTGTCAGAAATTTTACGTTTTCTTCAGAAATTTTACGTTTTCGTCGGTAAATTTACATTTTCGTCAGAAATTTTACGTTTTCGTCAGAAATTTTACGTTTTCTTCAGAAGTTTTACGTTCTCATCAGTAAATTTATGTTTTCGTCAGTAAATTTAGGTTTTCGTAAGAAATTTTACGTTTTCGTCAGTAAATTTACGTTTTTGTCAGAAATTTTACATTTTTATCAGAAATTTTACGATTTCGTCAGAATTTTACGTTTTCGTCAGAAATTCTACGATTTTGTCAGTAAATTATACGTTTTCGTCATAAATTTTACGTTTTCGTCAGTAAATTTAAGTTTTCGTCAGAAATTTTACGTTTTCGTCAGTAAATTTACGTTTTCGTCAGAAATTTTACGTTTTCTTCAAAAATTTACGTTTTGGTCAGTAAATTTTACGTTTTCGCCAGAAAATTTACGTTTTCGTCAGTAAATTTAAGTTTTCGTCAGTAAATTTACGTTTTCGTCAGAAATTTTACGTTTTCGTCAGTAAATTTACGTTTTCGTCAGAAATTTTACGTTTTCTTCAAAAATTTACGTTTTGTTCAGTAAATTTTACGTTTTCGCCAGAAATTTTACGTTTTCGTCAGTAAATTTACGTTTTCGTCAGTAAATTTTACGTTTTCGTCAGAAATTTTACGTTTTCGTCAGTATATTTACGTTTTCGTCAGTAAATTTACGTTTTCATCAGAAATTTTACGTTTTCGTCAGTAAATATACGTTTTTCTCAGAAATTTTACGTTTTCATCAGAAATTTTACGATTTCGTCAGAATTTTACGTTTTCGTCAGAAATTCTACGATTTCGTCAGTAAATTTACGTTTCGTCAGTAAATTTTACGTTTTCTTCAGAAATTCTACGTTTTCGTCAGAAATTCTACGATTTTGTCAGTAAATTATACGTTTTCGTCATAAATTTTACGTTTTCGTCAGTAAATTTAAGTTTTCGTCAGTAAATTTACGTTTTCGTCATAAATTTTACGTTTTCTTCAAAAAATTTACGTTTTCGTCAGTAAATTTAGGTTTTTGTCATAAATTTTACATTTTCATCAGAAATTTTACGATTTCGTCGGAATTTTACGTTTTCGTCAGAAATTCTACGATTTCGTCATTATATTTACGTTTTCGTCAATAAATTTTACGTTTTCCTCAGAAATTCTACGTTTTCGTCAGTAAATATTACGTTTTCGTCAGATATTTTACGTTAGTAAATTACGTTTACGTCAGAAAATTTACGTTTTCATCAAAAAAATTACGTTTTCCGAAATTTTACGTTTTCGTCATAAGTTCTGATTACGTAAAAATACGGATGAAAACGTAAAATTTATGGCAAAAACTTAAAATTTTGACGAAAACGTAAATTTACTGACGAAAACGTAAAATTTCCGATGAAAACGTAAAATTTCTGAAGAAAACGTAAAACTTCTGACAAAAAGTAAAAATTTTTACGAGAACGTAAAATTTCTGATGAAAACGTAAAATTCCTAACGAAATCGTAAAATTTCTGACGAAAACTTAAAATTTCTGATGAAAATGTAAAATTGTTGACAAAAACGTAAAATTTCTGATGAAAACGTAAAGTTTCTAACGAAATCGTAAAATTTCTGACGAAAACGTAAAATTCCTGATGAAAACGTAAAACTTCTGACGAACACGTAATTTTTTTTATGAAAACGTAAAATTTCTGACGAAAACGTAAAAATACGGATGAAAACTTAAAATTTTTGACGAAAACGTAAATTTATAGACTAAAACGTAAAATTTCAGACGAAAACGTAAATTTACTGACGAAAACGTAAAATTTCTGATGAAAACGTAAAATTTCTGACGAAAACGTAAAATTTATGAAGAAAACGTAAAACTTCTGACAAAAAGTAAATTTTTTGACAGAAACGTAAAATTTCTGATGAAAACGTAAAATTCCTGAAGAAATCGTAAATTTTCTGACGAAAACTTAAAATTTTTGATGAAAACGTAAAATTGCTGATGAAAACGTAAAATTTATGATGGAAACGTAAAATTTCTGACGAAAACGTAAAATTTCTGATGAAAACGTAAAACTTCTGACAAAAACGTAATTTTTTTTTTATAAAAACCTAAAATTTCTGACGAAAACGTAAAATTCCTGACGAAAACGTAAAATTACTGACGAAAACGTAAAATTTCTGACGAAATCGTAAAATTTATGATGAAAACGTAAAAATACGGAAAAAAAAGTAAAATTTCTGACGAAAACGTAAAATTCCTGACGAAAACGTAAAATTTCTGACGAAAACGTAAAGTTTCTGACTAAATCGTAAAATTTATGACGAAAATGTAAAATTCCTGATGAAAACGTAAAACTTCTGGCGAACACGTAATTTTTTTGATGAAAACGTAAAATTTCTGACGAAAACGTAAAAATACGGATGAAAATTTAAATTTTTTGATGAAGACGTAAATTTATTGACGAAAACGTGAAATTTCTGACGAAAACGTAAATTTACTGATGAAAACATAAAGTTATTAACAAAACGTCAAAAAGTAAAGGGCTAACCTCTTAAAAACCCATTTAAAACCAAAAAAAACCCAAAAACCCATTTAAACCCAAAAAAACCCAAAAAACCCAAGCTTTTCCTAAAGACCCATTTACACCCAAACCTATCTAAACCCAAACCCATCTAGACCCAACCCATCTAAACCCAACCTCTTAAAAGACCCATATAAACCCATACCCATCTAAACCCAAACCCATGTAAAACCCATGACCCAACCCAACCCAACCATTTTGCCACCTCTACTTAGTAGCAAAATAACCGTCAACTAAAAGTCACATCAGTTTTTTCACAACTCACAAAAACTTACCATATTAACAGGTCTGTCATGCCCTTAGAAGTAAAAGCTCAACGAGCTATCGAGTCGAGCTTGAGCCCACTATTTATGTTTCGAACCGAGCCCCAGCCGCCTGTTGAGCTCAGGCTCGGCTCAGCTCGTTTGCACCCCCTACATAAATCTGAGCCATGCACCAAGTCACCTCTTTTAGATGTGAAATGAGTCCAGTTATACGAGTTTAATTATGGACTTGATACTAAAATAGGTATTTATTACAACATGAGCACACCTAAACGCCATCTCTTTTGTGGCTCAATTTCAAATATCAGCAACTTCAACCCAGTTATTATGACATGAAAAAAAGAAGAAGTGGAGCCTCAGCAGAGCCGAACGTTGTTTCAAACTTCCCGATATATGCTGAAGAAAATTAGTGTATAGCAATTATCGTAGCCTCAATAGAGAATCAGAACATGCGGGCTCTCAAACCTAGCCAAGTTTGTGCCTCGTTATCTCTCTTATCAAGGCTCAAGCCTTCGACAATCACGAGTGAAAGTGGAGAGATTTGTTGGACCCTTTTTTACTAATGCCGAGAATATGCTCAAGACAGAGTAACCTTCGGGTTCTGTTCTTGCATCAAGAGCTTTAACAGGCCTTGTTTGTTTGTGGACGTATTTAAATAGTCGTGTGTTAGCATCGAACGCGAGACTATGGGATTGCACACAAACGTTTAGAGCTATTTAATTTAAATAATTATATTTTATTTATTAAAATGTAATTTATTAACGAGTGAACCGTGACTAACGACCGTTAAGTATCTAATGGAAAATGACTAACGGGCGTTATCTTCGTAAAAATGGAAAAATATTTTTTTGGTCCTGATTGTAGTCTTTTTGTACCCTTTAGGAAAAGGAGGTACAAATAGTGGTAAGCGTTAAGTGTTGGTTTAGGAAAACCGAGCACAAATGACCAAGCAAGTTCGTTTCCCAAGGAGGCTAGTGCGTTGTGTTGAGAGTTGATTTTTGTTTGAGATTATATTGATTGAAAAAGAAATTAGAAAGGAAAGAATTGACGGTTACGAAAACTATTTAAACTACGACGAAAAAGGCGTAAACGTAAAACCGTAAAAACGACGAAAATTAAAATTTTAACCTAAAAATCCCTAAAAATTCCTAAAAATCCCAAATAATATTCTAAGAGTTTACAAAAAATCCAAACTTGCCAAAACCTTTTAATTAATTAAATAATGACTTTTTAATGCTAATTAAAGCCCTAAAAATCACTTTTAATTATTAAAAAGCCCTAAACAAGATTTTATAATTTGTAAACCTCAAAAATATCCTAATTAAGCTAAAAACTATTTTTAAAAATTTTAAAACCAAATTAAACTATTTTTAAACACTTAAAAACTATTAAAATGTATTAAATCTTAAATTAATTCTAAAAATTAATTGAAAAGCCTAAAAATTATTCTACAAATGGGAAAAGTCCTAATTAATGCTATAGAATCTAGGAAAAATGAAAAAGAAATTAAAATAAAACTTTTTATTTTATTGAATAAAATAATATTAAAATATTCTAAAAAATTAAAAGTCCTAAAATAAATTCTAAAAAATTCTCAAAAATCCTAAATAATCTAACTAAGAATAAAATGTAAATTAAAGTTTCTAAAACCTCTTAATGAATTTTATATTAATTTTCAAAGTTTAATAAAAAACCTAAAATCAAATAAAATCAAAAATTAAAGTTTTTGAAAACTTTTTCACATGTAAACCTCAAAAATAAGAATAGAGACCTAAAAACTATTTTTTTGTATTTTTTTACTACTGTTCACTAATTTTTAAAGACTTTCTAAATTTAAAAACAAAAATAATCCTAGAAATTAATTAAATAAAAGGAAAAATAATGTTTTTGAACAGAAAAATCCTAAAACCTATTTAACACCTAGGAAAAATGAAAAGACACCAAAAAGCTTAATCAATAAGCTGAAATAAGCTAAATAAGTCACGGCTTATTTAACAAAGCTTAAACCAATTAGTCCCTAAATACAATTTGAAACCAAACTGATTAGTCAAAGTCCCCAGGGCGCAGTTGGTTGAGGTGTTGGTGTTGTGAACGGGTGGTCACGGGTTCGAGTCCTGGCACCCTTTTTACTTTTTGCTTTTGTTGCGCCGCAACGATTTTGCCTTGCGCCGCAACAGGTGAAACGAGAGCACCCTTGTCTGTGGCTACTTCAGTTGCGCCGCAACGATTTTGGCTTGCGGCGCAGCTTGTATCCTTTTTTTGCTTTTAAAACTTTTACAACCCAACAGTGACAACTTTTAACCAGCTTAATCCAATTCCAATACACTTTTTAGCCAAGATTATACCAAATTAATCCAACAAACGTGACAAATTCAATGATGAATTCTAGCAGATTATGCACTTGAAGGTTGTGCTTTTTGAATCACCAAGAGGACTTGGGATAATGGCTTATTTGGAGATTGTAATGGCACAATATGGGCACCCTTGAGCTAATTGAAGCTCAAGGAGTCAAGCAAAGCAAACAAGTAACACTCAATTCCACAGAATAAGCAAATCAAGCACACACAGGCTCAAACAAATTCTCTGTGACAGATTTGGAGATCAGTGGGCTATAATAGCTTACTACTTGCACTTCTAGTGAATATCCAAAGCTCAAATTAAGCATACACCTACACCACTTGGCACTCAAACAATAGCAACAACAAAACACCCTATTGTTTCACAGAAATCAAAAGATTAAGGCACAAAATCATGAAAAATCATGCAGTTTTCACTATGCAGAATTTTAGCAAACCTTTTTCACTTTTAAGCACACAAAATGGTTCCAAAACTTCACTAAAGTATATTACCAACTCAATATCACCTAACCTATCCTGATTTAAACCTTCTAACAACTTTAAACAACACAAATCAAAGACAATACCCTGCTAAAACCTATAGCCAAACACTAGTTAAACTTTTTGAAAAACGATTTAAACAACTCAAAACCTTCTAAAACTCTATCAATCTGAATCACTTATCATCACACAAGTACACAAACTCAAATGAAACAAAATCCAATCACTTAAACACACTAATATCACCAATAAAGCAGATTCACATGAACACACTTTATTTTTTTAACTTTTTAAGGTAAAAGAATTTTACCTAAGGTTCTTACATCCAAGAACCTAGAGGGTGGATAACCCTCCTCCTTCCCAACTCGGGTTGGGGCTGAAAAACTTCAACAAATCAACACTTCAATCCTGAAAAAGAAAGAAAAACAGACAAACACAAGCATATGATATATTTTTGTTTCTTTTTTAAATTTTCTTAAAAATCTTACACCAAACTCCCAACCCTTACAAACACGTTTCAATGATATCTTTTCAAGGCATTAATATAAATTAAAACTGAAAAGCTAAATCTTGACACAAGAACTTACCAAGAACTTGCTCAAAGATTCAGAAACTTAAAAATCTTTTTGAAAACTTTTTTAACACGAACTTGAATGAACAAACTTAAAAATTTAAATGCTGGAAAGTAAATGGTTCTCAGTTTTCATGTAAGTAAAAGAACTTTTTTCATTAATTTAAAGAAAAATAAAAATTACATCAAAAACTGGAACAAACTAAGAAAGGGGTACAAGCACCCCTTTTATACATGAAGATAGAACATACTAGAATCCTGAATAAAAAAATACAAATGGGAAACCCTAGCTGCATGATTCCCGAATATGCCCTTTGAAGTCTTCAAGAATTTTGGGTCAAGAGCTCACATGTGATGTGCCAGCTGTATAAATTTGATCTCATTCGTCCATTCAACCCTTAGGGAGCACGAAAATCCTTTGAGCCGTGGATTTTCTGTAAAGATGCCATTGTTGCTAAATTAGGGGTGACAGGGGACATACGGGGGACCCATAAGAGGTCACGGGAGAGAGAAGTGAGGGGTGGGTTTTGGTTTTGGTGGGGTAAAAAGTAAAACCCCCATGATTAATTTGGGTTTAATTTAAGGATTAGGGTAATTTAATCTGGCGTTTTTAGGGTTTATGAGTGGGATTAAGGATGATGGTGGTTAAACAGTGGGTGTTTCCCACGTATTTAGATTTAAAAAGTGGATTAGTGGGTGGATTGGGCTGGTCGGGTATGGGTTGGGTAAGTGGGTAGGGTCGGTTTAAACGGGTCAGTGGGTGACGTGTCAGGGTTTTAGTGGCTAGTGAGGTTTGGTTATATGGCAGTTTTCCCCCTCAAAGTTTCTTTCTCCTTTCATTTCCCATTTAAATGCAATATTCTCAATTCCCTTTGATATATCTTTGCTAACTTGTCATTTTTGGCACCAAGGTTATGTAAACTTGAAACAAGGACCATTTATGCAACTTCTTCATTTCCCAAGGACTGAATTTGCCATATCTTCAAACTTCAAGGCTTTGACTTGTTGGTTGACTTCTTGGAGGACCATATTTGACAATTTAGATTTGATGAGGGACTAAATTTGCCAATTCTTCAAAGTAAAGGGTCCTTTTTGTAATTTTGACAAACTTTAGGGACCAAACTTGTAATTATGAAGATACAAGGGTATAAAGTGTCAATTCTTCAAACTTGGAGGACCAATCTTCAATATTCTTCAAATCTTCAAGGGTTTTCTTTGGAAAATTCCTCACTAGGGCTTGGTTCATCGTGCGGCTCCGTTTCCCGTGTTCGTTTTTGCGTGATTCTTGTGATCTTTTATCATTTTCTCAATATCCGTACCTAAATTACACAAGCAACAAACACAAGCATATATTTGGGTATTTTGATGATATTTAATGCATTTTAAGTCCAAAAAGAACGATGAGACCATGTATAAAAGCCGTCTCATCACTCCCCCATACTAAACCATTGCCGTGCCCTCACGCAATGCTAGAATAAAGTATCGTAGCATCTCCAAAATTCATTTTATTCACTTTATTGAAATGATAAACTAGCCATACTACTACTATTACTACTACTTGTGTTATAGACATAATGTATGATTTTCATCGCAAAATGGGACGTTTAGGTTCATAGAATAAGAACACGTGAATGCTTCGTTAGAAATAATTTCATCGTCCTCGATTTTCACTTCAATTCCATGCTAAGCGTGCAACGAGATCATTGTCATTATAAGTTAGTAATGCTAACACTACTCATATGCCCTAATCACATACTTATCCTCCCATTATTCCTAAGTTGTATCTCTTATATTTTATGATGTCTTGAATGTTTCACGAGGATACATTGTTTGACTTATGCGATAATAGAGATTTAGGTCTAAAAATAGAGTCCTAACGGTGTAACTAAGACCATCAAATCAATAACCCCTCCTAATAGACAACGATGTTAAAAAATTAAGTTGACAAGAAGAATCGATAAACACGGTTTTATAACGGTTTTGAACATGAGACTTATTACCAAGACTTTTATATGCCCCCTAACGGAAGGGCCTTATTATCTTTGGTTTACCTCCATCTTTTATTCAACTTCGCCATGAAGCTTTTATTATGACTTCGGTCTTGCCTTGCCTTTTATTATCCGCCTCATCGGTGGTTTTATTAGCCAAAGACGTATATCCTCACGCTAAAGCGAATTTTGGATCTTTAAAGCTTCGAAGATTAAGGCTTGATTCACTTTCAATTTTGCATAGATTTTTCGGCCTTGTGGGGCTTCAAATTGTTTGCTAGATTTAGGTGAGCACTTGAAATCTTATTATTGGGTGAAGCTTTCGATTATTCGGGTTGCCAATACTTCAAAACCGTGACGCTGGCGATATCTTAATGTCTTCCCAATTTAATTACACGGAAGCTACTAGAAAAGACTAGAAACCCAACAATCCTAACTAAACCGCTAAGTCAATATTTATTAAGCAAAAAATATTTACATGCGAAGGGAGAATAAGCAAACAACGAGAACACATGAGTTTTTGAAAGAATACGAGTACTCTACGTTTAGCATAGTAACTTATAATTAACCCTATCATTTCTCGTCCTCATTTAAGAGACTTAGCCTAATGTGTAGTTAAGGAATCAAAGCTAAGTGCTCAACACGCACGGTCGAGTCAAAAATTACTCTTATTCTCGCCATCGGAAAATCTACATTCGTGTCTTCAAACACTTATAAAACATGAGAAAAAATTTTAAAATTTGGCCATTTTTAGCCTTATTTTGCAACAAAACGATAACAAAAAGATAAACTTTGGAAAGCGTGAAAGTTTGGCAAGGCAAGTATCTATTCACCCCCCCATACTAAAGTTAAACATTGTCCTCAATGTTTCGAGTCTAGGGGTGCAAACACCCCCATACTAGAGACGTAGTCGAATGCCTAATCTAGCATGGAAAGGGTGTAACCATTAAATTTAAAGCCGTTTATGAAGTGTGCTAAAAACCTAAGGTTAGAACAATAAAGGATATATCATGGATATTGAGAAATGTCTCCAAAGCAAACGATCGAGTGCTCCCATAAAACGAACACGAGAGGCTCCAATCGTGAAGATCATGATCTAAAAACCACAATGCACAAACAACCACGAAACAAAGGTTGGAAGGGCACGAATCCCCACACGTAAGCTACATTAGACTAAGAAAGCGATAATATGTACATAGGATAAGCATGGGACTCCCCCACGAGGCACCTCGTTTTTGATTACCGAGTCATGAGCTCGACTCGATCCCCTCAATACTAATTATCATTGGGGAAGGTGACTTGGTCGAGGTAGTTCAAGGATGGAACTTCCCCACCAAAGTAGTGCTTCAACCTATGTCCATTCACCTTGAAGTTAGGACCATCATCTTGAGCTAGCTCGATGGTCCCATACGGAAACACTTGAGTCACGGTGAATGGACCGGACCAACGGGATTTCAATTTACCGGAAAATATTTTCAATCTTGAATTAAAAAGTAAAACTTGATCCCCAATGTTAAAAACCCGGTTTTTAATTTTTGAATCATGCAACTTTTTAGTTTTCTCTTTGTAAATTAATGAATTTTCATAAGCAATGTCTCTCAATTCATCCAATTCATTTAATTGCATTTTCCGGTGTTTTCCCGCGGTCTCCATGTCATCATTACAATGCTTTAGGGCCCAATAAGCCTTGTGTTCTAATTCGATAGGCAAATGACAATTCTTTCCATACACAAGCTTATAGGGAGTGCACCCAATGGGCGTCTTATGAGCGGTCCTAAAGGCCCATAAAGCATCGTCTAACTTATCCGACCAAGATTGTCGGTTTTCCCCCACGGATCTCTCCAAGATCCTCTTTAATGCTCGGTTTGAAACCTCGACTTGCCCACTCGTTTGTGGGTGATAAGCCGTAGAAAGACGATGTGTAACCCCATATTTCCTTAGAACCCTTTCGAATTGGTCATTACAAAAATGGGTTCCACGATCGCTTATGATAGCACGAGGGGTTCCAAACCTAGCAAACAAACTTTTCAAGAACTTGACTACCACACGAGCATCATTGGTGGGCAAGGCCTTCGCCTCCACCCACTTAGAAAGGTAGTCAACCGCAACAAGAATATACTTATTACCACGAGATGATGGGAACGGCCCCATAAAGTCTATGCCCCAAACGTCAAAGATCTCACATACTTGAATGATATTTTGTGGCATTTCATCTTTTTGTGAGGCTTTTCCTTGTCGTTGGCATGAATCACAAGACTTCACAAGATCTTGTGCATCTCGGTAAATAGTAGGCCAAAAGAAGCCGGCATCAAACACCTTTTTAGCCGTGAGATTAGCACCGTGGTGACCACCCGTGGGTCCCTCATGGCAAGCTCTAAGGATGTTAGAAGCTTCGGTGCCAAATACACAACGACGGATGATTTGATCCGCACACGTTCGAAACAAGTAAGGGTCGTTCCAAAAATAGAACTTGACATCACGAAAGAATTTTCGTTTTTCTTGAGTTGTCATACCCTTAATGATGAAGTTACCCGCATGGTAATTTGCAAAATCCGCAAACCATGGGGTAGAAGAATCAAGTTTGAAATTCACTACACCAAGTGTTTCAAGCGGAAATGTTTCGGTGATTTCCTTAGGCTCGTAAACACTTTGGTGAGGATCTTCCAAACGAGATAGATGATCGGCCGCTAGATTCTCGGCTCCTTTTTTGTCAACGATTTTGTGATCAAATTCTTGAAGGAGGAGAATCCAACGAATTAATCTCGGCTTTGCATCTTGTTTAGCCATGAGATACTTAATAGCCGAATGGTCCGTATACACTATGCATTTCGTCAAGACGAGGTAAGGTCGGAATTTCTCAAATGCATACACCACGGCAAGGAACTCCTTTTCCGTTGTAGTGTATTTAAGTTGAGCCTCGGTCATCGTCTTGCTAGCATAGTGTATAGGCAAGAAATGCTTATCATGACGTTGCCCCAAAACGGCCCCAATAGCGTAATCACTTGCATCACACATAAGCTCAAAGGGGAGGTTCCAATTTGGAGCAACAAGAATGGGAGCTTCGGTAAGTTTCCTCTTAAGGATCTCAAAGGCTCGTACACAATCTTCGTCAAAGACAAAACGTGCTTCTTTTTCAAGAAGATGTGTAATGGGTCGAGAAATCTTCGAGAAATCCTTGATGAATCGTCGATAAAAGCCCGCGTGGCCTAGGAAACTCCTAACTCCCTTGACGGTTTTGGGATGAGGTAATTTGGCGATGACGTCTACCTTAGCTTGATCTACCTCAATCCCCGCTTTCGAGACCTTGTGCCCTAAGACGATTCCACTCTTAACCATAAAATGACACTTTTCCCAATTGAGCACAAGGTTGGTTTCCTCACAACGTTTTAACATTCTCTCAAGGTTTGACAAACACGAAGTAAAGGAATCACCAAACACGGAAAAGTCATCCATGAAGACTTCCATCGTCTTCTCGATCATATCATGAAAAATAGCCATCATGCATCGTTGAAAAGTTCCCGGTGCATTGCAAAGTCCGAATGGCATTCTACGATAAGCAAACGTTCCATATGGACACGTAAACGTAGTTTTTTCTTGATCACGAGGATCGATGGGAATTTGGAAGTAACCGGAAAAACCATCTAAAAAGCAATAGAAATCGTTTCCCGCAAGACGCTCCAACATTTGGTCCATGAAGGGCAAGGGAAAATGGTCTTTTCGAGTGGCTTCATTCAACTTACGATAGTCAATGCACACTCTCCATCCGGTCACGAGTCTTGTGGGAATTAACTCGTTGGCATCGTTTGGCACAACGGTCATCCCTCCCTTTTTAGGGACACAATGAATAGGACTCACCCAAGGGCTATCGGAAATAGGGTAAATCATTCCCGCGTCAAGGAGTTTAAGGACCTCCTTTTTGATGACGTCGTGAATTTTGGGGTTTACCCTCCTTTGACTTTGGATTGTTGGCTTGAAATCCTCCTCCATTAATATTTTGTGTGTACAAAATTTGGGATCGATTCCCTTAATGTCGGATAACTTCCACGCAATCGCCCCTTTGTGATCCTTAAGAACATCGACAAGTGCGGTTTTTTCATCATTCGAAAGTTCCTTCGCAATAATAACCGGCAACTTGTCGTCCTCCTCCAAATAGACATACTCGAGGTGAGGAGGTAAATCTTTCAACTCGAGGATAGGTGGTTCCTCAAGTGAAGATTTGGGCTCGATACTCATAACCTCCTCGGGTGGAGGAAATGGGAAATCGTTGAGAAAATCCTTGATAATCGAGAAGTCCTCATAGTTGTCGAGGTCTTCGTCACAAGTACGTGGAACATCGAATTCTTCCAACGTAAAACCACCACCTTCGAAAGGAGTGAAGGTTGGTGTCGAATTATCAAGAATAGGATCTAACATAGTGGGATTGCCACTAGTTTCTTCATCACCAAACCCTAAAACTTCTTGTGAAAATTCCTCGCAAACCACGTCGATCATGTCAACGAGGTTTATGGTAGCAACGGAATAAACATGAGAAAGTTGAGAATTTTGAGTTGCGTTTATAACAAGTTCCTCGTCGTTGAAACGTAAGGTGATCTTTCTAGCATGCACATCAATCAAAGCCATAGACGTATCTAAAAACGAACGACCTAAAATAAGAGGAACTTGAGGATCCGTGGGGATGTCAACAACAATAAAGTCTACGGGATAGTAGAACTTCCCCACTTTCACAAAAACGTCTTCCGCCAAACCACATGCAAGAATTGTGGAATGGTCGGCCAACTCAATAGACATTCGTGAAGGAGTAAGATTAGGAAGATTGAGCGACTTGTAGATTGCAAGTGGCATCAAGTTAATGCTAGCACCAAGATCGGCCAAGGCATAGCATTCTTCCATATCTTGAATTGCACAAGGGATCAAAAATTTTCCGGGATCACCGACTTTTTGAGGTATGCGATTAAGATAAACCGACGAACAACTAGATTTTTGTTGTAATTTCTCCTTGTTGTTCAACATACTCTTAAAGTTAGCGGCAAATCGAGGCATCATGACCAAGGCATCGGCGAAACTCACATTAAAGTGTAAATCACGAAACATTTTCATAAAAAGCTCAAATTGATAGTTATCGCGCTCTTGTCGTTTCTCCTTCCTAAGTCTCGATGGGTAAGGCAAGGGTGGTGTGGGTTGGGGCATAGGCATAGCCTTTGGAATCTCGGGTTCCAATATGGGTGATGGGTCAACCGTAGGTGTGGCATGAGCGGTACTTTGTGGGCTTGAAATATGCTCCTTTTCGACCACCACCTCGGGCTCTTCCTCAATTTCCTCCACCGTTGGAGTAATTGGTTGAGGAGTTGGTTCTTTAAGTGCCTTACCACTACGTGTGGTAATCACTTTCATCTCTCCCTTCGGGTTTGAAACGGTGTTACTAGGCAAACCACCCGAAGTAGAGGCTTTGTTCACCATTACACATTCTAAAATTGTATTAAGCTTAGCATCAAAATTATTAAACTTCACATCTTGGCTAGCGGCTTTTTGGTCAATTCTTTGTTCAAGCCTAGCATGACTTTGCTCTATCTTGTTGTTTTGACCTCGAATTTGGTTAGCAAAATCATTTTTCAATTCATTTCTCATGGCTAGATTTTCCTTAATGAAAGTAGCTAACTCCTTTGCATTCTTAGCCGTTTCCTTAGCTTGATTAGCCATTTGCTCTTGAATGTTTTCCATAATCTTATCATTTGAAGTAGTGTAATTCAAAAATTCCAATGGAAGTTCTTTGTTATTTTGAAGAGCTTGACTTGCATTTTGAAAATTGCGGTTTTGATTTTGATTTTGCAATTGGCTATTACTACTACTCCCTTGATTCCCATAGTTGTTATTACCCTTGTAATTGTTCCTTTGATTGCTTTGGTAACCAACTTGATTGTTTCGATAATTGTTAGCATTTTGATTTGGTGAAAAACCCGGTGGAGTCAATTGATTAGTGCGAGGAACTTGACCGTTTTGGTTATAAGTTCCCGCGGCCGCGAAGGCACTCGAAGTGTTACCACCGTTGGTAATGCACTCGGAATAATCGTGAGCTCCACCACAATACATACAAGAAACCTCAACCGCTTTAATCGTAGCGGGAGCGGGTTGTTCACCAACTTTAAACTCAACTAACAAGCCTTTCACTATATCAAAAATTTTGTTCTCCAAATTAGCCTCGACTTGGCAAGCATCAACGGTGTGTGACAAACTAGGTGAAGATGAAGACGAAGCCTTACGAACACTCGACGTGCTACGAGGATTATACACCTTAGACCTATTCTCAATAATTACCAATGCTTCCTCGACCGTCTTACACAAGAAATTACCACCCGCGGCGGCATTAAGATAATCACGCTCATGATCGTTCAAGCCATTGTAAAACGTGTCTATTTGATGCAAGTCGGAAAAACCATGATGAGGACATTCGTGCAACATTTCTTTAAATCTATTCCAAGCCGTAGAAAAACTCTCATTAAACTCTTGCGAAAACTTTGAAATCTCGTTTTTCAAGTGCGTAGTCTTAGAGGGCGGAAAAAATTGGTTCACGAATTTTGAAACGAGATCCTTCCACGTCAATATAGAATTGGGTGGCTCTTTCTCTAACCAAATTTTTGCGGGCCCCGCTAAGGAATACGGAAAAAGCATCATCTTAATCGAGTCGTTTGAGACGTCCTTAAACTTGCACGTGGCGGTGAGACGATTAAATTGGCGAATGTGGTTATGCGGGTTGTCCTTTTCGTCCCCTCGAAACTTGTTGTTTTGAATCATGGACAACAAACCCGTCTTAACCTCAAAATTCTCCGCAAGGATAGCGGGAATCACAATCGCTTCTCCATAACCCTCGGTGGGTGCTTGAAGCAACTCCATCATAGTTCGATTAGCCATGGGTGCTTCTTTCACTACAATGGGTTCGTCAATAGGAGAGTCCTCACTAGTGGGAGTGAGTGATTTGTTTCTTCGTTTACGAGCACGTCTTGCTTTAGAGCGAGTTTGCATAAACGTCACGTACAACGAGAAGGCGAGCAAAGAAGATTCTTTTTGGTATTTTTACTTTTTCAATTTTTTTTTTTGGTTTTTGATTGTTTTTAACTTTTTTTGGATTTTTTTGGAATGTATTAGGTAGACCAAAATCTACAAATCTCCTCACTAATCAAATCTCTTGATTAACGAAGCCTCAAGGAATGAAAACGAACACGTGAAGTGAACGTCTTCGATGACTTTAGAACGATGGTGGAACACCAAATCGTTCAAGAGGGTTTAATCAATGAAACCAAGAAAATATATATGATACGTAGTAATACTTTGGGCGGCAAAACCCTCGATTCACTCTCAAAATCAAATACGCACAAGCAAGCGGGGAAACGAGGCGGCGCGAAGCACTTAAGAGCCTTTTTCCTTAGGATATATTTTATAATATCCGCCTTATACCCACCTTATAGTTTGTATTTTCAAGATTAAGCTTCACGAAAGTATTTATCTATTTTTGCCTTTTTCTTTGGTTTGAGATTCGAATACAATGATTGGGTAATGACCTCCCAAGTCAAGGTTGTGATTTCTCACGTATTTGGAGTACTTGTAAATTTATTGTTCTACGTATACAATATAGTAATAATATTCACAAAAAACGAAAAACCGATAATACGTATTAATAGAGTGCTATTAATACAAATAGATATTATGGCTAATAAGAAAAACAACAATGGTTCAACCAAAACACAACACGCCTCCCCGGCAGCGGCGCCAAAATGATTGTAGTCTTTTTGTACCCTTTAGGAAAAGGAGGTACAAATAGTGGTAAGCGTTAAGTGTTGGTTTAGGAAAACCGAGCACAAATGACCAAGCAAGTTCGTTTCCCAAGGAGGCTAGTGCGTTGTGTTGAGAGTTGATTTTTGTTTGAGATTATATTGATTGAAAAAGAAATTAGAAAGGAAAGAATTGACGGTTACGAAAACTATTTAAACTACGACGAAAAAGGCGTAAACGTAAAACCGTAAAAACGACGAAAATTAAAATTTTAACCTAAAAATCCCTAAAAATTCCTAAAAATCCCAAATAATATTCTAAGAGTTTACAAAAAATCCAAACTTGCCAAAACCTTTTAATTAATTAAATAATGACTTTTTAATGCTAATTAAAGCCCTAAAAATCACTTTTAATTATTAAAAAGCCCTAAACAAGATTTTATAATTTGTAAACCTCAAAAATATCCTAATTAAGCTAAAAACTATTTTTAAAAATTTTAAAACCAAATTAAACTATTTTTAAACACTTAAAAACTATTAAAATGTATTAAATCTTAAATTAATTCTAAAAATTAATTGAAAAGCCTAAAAATTATTCTACAAATGGGAAAAGTCCTAATTAATGCTATAGAATCTAGGAAAAATGAAAAAGAAATTAAAATAAAACTTTTTATTTTATTGAATAAAATAATATTAAAATATTCTAAAAAATTAAAAGTCCTAAAATAAATTCTAAAAAATTCTCAAAAATCCTAAATAATCTAACTAAGAAGAAAATGTAAATTAAAGTTTCTAAAACCTCTTAATGAATTTTATATTAATTTTCAAAGTTTAATAAAAAACCTAAAATCAAATAAAATCAAAAATTAAAGTTTTTGAAAACTTTTTCACATGTAAACCTCAAAAATAAGAATAGAGACCTAAAAACTATTTTTTTGTATTTTTTTACTACTGTTCACTAATTTTTAAAGACTTTCTAAATTTAAAAACAAAAATAATCCTAGAAATTAATTAAATAAAAGGAAAAATAATGTTTTTGAACAGAAAAATCCTAAAACCTATTTAACACCTAGGAAAAATGAAAAGACACCAAAAAGCTTAATCAATAAGCTGAAATAAGCTAAATAAGTCACGGCTTATTTAACAAAGCTTAAACCAATTAGTCCCTAAATACACTTTGAAACCAAACTGATTAGTCAAAGTCCCCAGGGCGCAGTTGGTTGAGGTGTTGGTGTTGTGAACGGGTGGTCACGGGTTCGAGTCCTGGCACCCTTTTTACTTTTTGCTTTTGTTGCGCCGCAACGATTTTGCCTTGCGCCGCAACAGGTGAAACGAGAGCACCCTTGTCTGTGGCTACTTCAGTTGCGCCGCAACGATTTTGGCTTGCGGCGCAGCTTGTATCCTTTTTTTGCTTTTAAAACTTTTACAACCCAACAGTGACAACTTTTAACCAGCTTAATCCAATTCCAATACACTTTTTAGCCAAGATTATACCAAATTAATCCAACAAACGTGACAAATTCAATGATGAATTCTAGCAGATTATGCACTTGAAGGTTGTGCTTTTTGAATCACCAAGAGGACTTGGGATAATGGCTTATTTGGAGATTGTAATGGCACAATATGGGCACCCTTGAGCTAATTGAAGCTCAAGGAGTCAAGCAAAGCAAACAAGTAACACTCAATTCCACAGAATAAGCAAATCAAGCACACACAGGCTCAAACAAATTCTCTGTGACAGATTTGGAGATCAGTGGGCTATAATAGCTTACTACTTGCACTTCTAGTGAATATCCAAAGCTCAAATTAAGCATACACCTACACCACTTGGCACTCAAACAATAGCAACAACAAAACACCCTATTGTTTCACAGAAATCAAAAGATTAAGGCACAAAATCATGAAAAATCATGCAGTTTTCACTATGCAGAATTTTAGCAAACCTTTTTCACTTTTAAGCACACAAAATGGTTCCAAAACTTCACTAAAGTATATTACCAACTCAATATCACCTAACCTATCCTGATTTAAACCTTCTAACAACTTTAAACAACACAAATCAAAGACAATACCCTGCTAAAACCTATAGCCAAACACTAGTTAAACTTTTTGAAAAACGATTTAAACAACTCAAAACCTTCTAAAACTCTATCAATCTGAATCACTTATCATCACACAAGTACACAAACTCAAATGAAACAAAATCCAATCACTTAAACACACTAATATCACCAATAAAGCAGATTCACATGAACACACTTTATTTTTTTAACTTTTTAAGGTAAAAGAATTTTACCTAAGGTTCTTACATCCAAGAACCTAGAGGGTGGATAACCCTCCTCCTTCCCAACTCGGGTTGGGGCTGAAAAACTTCAACAAATCAACACTTCAATCCTGAAAAAGAAAGAAAAACAGACAAACACAAGCATATGATATATTTTTGTTTCTTTTTTAAATTTTCTTAAAAATCTTACACCAAACTCCCAACCCTTACAAACACGTTTCAATGATATCTTTTCAAGGCATTAATATAAATTAAAACTGAAAAGCTAAATCTTGACACAAGAACTTACCAAGAACTTGCTCAAAGATTCAGAAACTTAAAAATCTTTTTGAAAACTTTTTTAACACGAACTTGAATGAACAAACTTAAAAATTTAAATGCTGGAAAGTAAATGGTTCTCAGTTTTCATGTAAGTAAAAGAACTTTTTTCATTAATTTAAAGAAAAATAAAAATTACATCAAAAACTGGAACAAACTAAGAAAGGGGTACAAGCACCCCTTTTATACATGAAGATAGAACATACTAGAATCCTGAATAAAAAAATACAAATGGGAAACCCTAGCTGCATGATTCCCGAATATGCCCTTTGAAGTCTTCAAGAATTTTGGGTCAAGAGCTCACATGTGATGTGCCAGCTGTATAAATTTGATCTCATTCGTCCATTCAACCCTTAGGGAGCACGAAAATCCTTTGAGCCGTGGATTTTCTGTAAAGATGCCATTGTTGCTAAATTAGGGGTGACAGGGGACATACGGGGGACCCATAAGAGGTCACGGGAGAGAGAAGTGAGGGGTGGGTTTTGGTTTTGGTGGGGTAAAAAGTAAAACCCCCATGATTAATTTGGGTTTAATTTAAGGATTAGGGTAATTTAATCTGGCGTTTTTAGGGTTTATGAGTGGGATTAAGGATGATGGTGGTTAAACAGTGGGTGTTTCCCACGTATTTAGATTTAAAAAGTGGATTAGTGGGTGGATTGGGCTGGTCGGGTATGGGTTGGGTAAGTGGGTAGGGTCGGTTTAAACGGGTCAGTGGGTGACGTGTCAGGGTTTTAGTGGCTAGTGAGGTTTGGTTATATGGCAGTTTTCCCCCTCAAAGTTTCTTTCTCCTTTCATTTCCCATTTAAATGCAATATTCTCAATTCCCTTTGATATATCTTTGCTAACTTGTCATTTTTGGCACCAAGGTTATGTAAACTTGAAACAAGGACCATTTATGCAACTTCTTCATTTCCCAAGGACTGAATTTGCCATATCTTCAAACTTCAAGGCTTTGACTTGTTGGTTGACTTCTTGGAGGACCATATTTGACAATTTAGATTTGATGAGGGACTAAATTTGCCAATTCTTCAAAGTAAAGGGTCCTTTTTGTAATTTTGACAAACTTTAGGGACCAAACTTGTAATTATGAAGATACAAGGGTATAAAGTGTCAATTCTTCAAACTTGGAGGACCAATCTTCAATATTCTTCAAATCTTCAAGGGTTTTCTTTGGAAAATTCCTCACTAGGGCTTGGTTCATCGTGCGGCTCCGTTTCCCGTGTTCGTTTTTGCGTGATTCTTGTGATCTTTTATCATTTTCTCAATATCCGTACCTAAATTACACAAGCAACAAACACAAGCATATATTTGGGTATTTTGATGATATTTAATGCATTTTAAGTCCAAAAAGAACGATGAGACCATGTATAAAAGCCGTCTCATCAGGTCCCCTCTATTTTACGGGGATGTTTGGCCGACCCTTATGTGGTTTGGTGGAGGTGTGTTTGTTGATAAGTTTTGGTTAAAACAAAGTGTATATTCTCTATAAATACTTTGTCCCCTAACCCTGGCTTTTGACACAGTATAAATACAAAGGCTTTCATTTGTTTTCATTGCTCATTCATAGTGAAAGAAAATAATCTCTGAAACCTTGTCAAATACCACATTCGGCCGACTATAGCCTAGAGCATACTCGGTTCGTTTTTTTTCCATCACTACGACACGGTTCTGCTCGCGTGACCTAGCTTGTCGAATAGCTTGTTTGAGGCGTGTGTACAAGAGCATAGATTTAACCTCATCTTGGATTGGTTTGAAGTGTTCTTTTGCTAGGAAGCTTTGCAAGGTAAAATACCCTTTTAATTTTAATGTTCAATTACTTATATGCATGTTATGTTAATTGATCCTAAATCGCTTCCGCATGTGCTATGATGTTTATATGTTTTGTTCATCAAATAAATGTTATGTTAGACCTAACAAATCAACAGGCCCTATATCAAATGAGAAACTTCCAACCATCCTTGTTAATAGTTACTTTCTGAAAGAAACTTGGCTCTTCAAGTATGATTCATGGTTCGCTGCTACAGTTAACTGTAGAAACTTTGCAGATTTCTGCAATAAAATAACAGAATTTGAAGAATTTGATTCAAGTTCTTGTCACACGTTATTGGATTGAGTATACGAGCTTAAGCCCTTGTTCAGCTCTCAACAACGGCATCTTAAGGGGCTTCATATAATGATAAGTATTTCCAGAACAGACCCAAAAAGCGAAAGTTATGATATGAAGCAAAAGTCTGCCTGATATAGGCAGCTGTAATTTGCAACAGTCGTGATTGCAAATACCATTTTAGCTCTTAATTAGATATCCTTTTTTCTTAATCTGCAACAAGTAGATTAGATAGGTTGAATACTGGGTGACGATTTTCGACAGCAAGTGTCAATTCTCACATAAATCCATGTTTCAACATATTAATAAGTACAAAATCTTCATGTTACAGCATATATTATTATGTTAATTATCAAAGTCTTCTGTAGAACACTTTCTGTAGTTGTATGCACTGAAGATAGACCTTTTGGCAGATTATAACCTGTTTGACCCGCTCAACCTGTTCGCTCTGCTCCACATCTAGTTTCTTTTTTTTATCCATCTCATGTAACTAAGTTGCTGATATTTGAAATTGTCCACTTGTTTTATTTTTGGAAGGTACCCATCATTGCATCCTTTCTTGTATAGCGAACTGAAAATCGCAACGAAGTTGCTACTAAATGGTTCATCAGAACACGTGGGATCAAACCTAGCCAAGGCTATGCACCCAAGTTTGTGCCCCGCCTGCCCTAAACCCGGTAAGAATCCCCGTCTCACCCAAAATCTTAACCAAAATTTCAGGGATCTGGAACAAGTCTTATGTGCCCCGCCTGCCCTAAACCCGTTAGACCAAATCCATCACCTTGACCTCTTCGACCCCATGACTCACGTTTCCATTATCATTGATGTTCAATTCCTAAGCCCATGGCTGGATATTAGAAGTTGAAATTTCGACCCTTTCAGTTATATATGAGTCTATGAGAGCTGTAATTATTATCTCAAAAGAGCCAAATGGTCTAACGGGCAAAAGAGATTGAAATTCGCCCAAAGTCGACGCTTAATGCATGAAACCTTCTAAATCAATGTATTTGATAATTTGTATTATTATTGTAATCATAATCAACATAGTAGAGTTTTTTAAGCAACAAAAACTGTTTGCAGGTCAAGCCAGCAAAACATCACAACTTGACCCGTACTAGTACGTTGAAGTACAGTTTCAACCCAAACTCTATTGGCTGTTTGGCATGTGGTTTAGGGTATATATCCACGTGCATTAGTGCATACCTTAGAACCTTCATTCTTCGTTATTGCAACGTGAGATGGAGAAACTAAAGAGCGATATAAAAGAATCCCGCAGTGAGTTAAGGTATGGGTGGTTGATGTTTTGTGGCATACGTTTTGCTATTTTTTGGTTTCCACCTTTAATCTTCATTTGATTTGCTCTGTGGAATGAATGAATGAAGTTCAGAGATTTAACACACTAGTTCCCTTACCGCAATTTGTAAATCATCAGATTTCTTTTTCACCATATAGGTTTGATATTGACAAAGTAACTGCAGCGGCTTGATTTGAACTTTGGGAGGGTAATCATCGGATTTCTTTTTCATTTACAATACCTCTTGCCACCTTTAATCAAATATAACTCTGACTTTATGGTGTTATGCTTTCTTGTCACTCATAGTTGATGGCTGTCCAAGCACAATTGAGATTTGAGAATATTAGCTCTTACTGCAACACCGGGATGTAAGTAATCTATCAGTCGTCTTCACAAATATAATGTTGTATGTCTTATATTGTATATAATATATACAGCTGATCGCCAGACTATACAAAACGTCATTGATAACTTGCAAATATCTTCTCTTGAATATCGAAGTGAGACTGATCCTGATGTGATCCAGTATGTGAATGACAGGACGGTTGAGTTTATACAGGTACCTGGTAAACTATCAAATCTTTAAGTAGCAAGTGGTAATTTTCTTATGAATGAGCAGATTTTAGTCTTGTTTTGTATTAAACGGGTCAAATGGGTCATATATATATGTGACTGAATACAACCATCTAAGTTTCTTATGCCAAAAGTCAGATTAATATGATAATAATATAGCTGCTGTAATCATATATAACATGTTATTGTTTATAGTAGACTGAAAAGATTTTGGATAAACGGTGATTTAGGTCAATTCAAAGTGACCCATTTTGATTTTTACTTGGATCGCGAGTTAAAAGTAAAGAACGCCATGAATCACGCAATGGAATTTTGATCTTCAACAGGATTCTCTTGAGATGAAGGAATAATTATATTAACAAGCAAAGGTAGAGAGATTCATACGCAATCCTCAAATTTTCAGTAAATAGGTGTGACAATATCTTGGGAACATGGGTTTATAGTCGTAATTAAGAGAATCATATACATATTACAGCATACAAATTACCCAAAACCAAAGAAGATTGATTACAAAATATTTTTAAAAGATAACATCTCGGCATAACGAGCTACTTATTTTTGCATCCATGGTTGCTATGTATAGAAACATCAACCTCATAAGTACTCTGTACTCAGATATATGACCGTCACATATAATTACGCCTTACCAAACCGCTTCTTAAAATATGCCAGTAGGTTTTCTCTTGGAGGCAAGACTTCCTTGACAGCTTGAGTGTTGATGAAGTTATCAGCCCATTCATGTATTTTTGGAAACTTTTCTTTTGTGACAAACTTTATTTCTGTAGCTTCTTCGATAACTCCAAGCCAGTAAGCAATGAAGTCAGCAGCAATGTCAACGATGTTAATCTTATCACCTCCAAAGAACTTTGTACCCTTGACTTTGAGTTCATTTTCTAGTACCTGCAGGTTCTCCCAAGCTTCTGCGATAGCTTGCTCATCTCCATTGCTACCAACAACCTTGAACAACGCAGGAAAGCACTGGACAAAGCGTATAATGCAAAGTTAATTAGTTCTGGTTATATTCCAAACCAAATTATGCTCAATCAATTTAGCTAATTTTCCAACAAAAAATCTGTGTCTTGTGCAACTAGTGAGTTTTTATTTATGCATCTCTTATGCTTTTTGTGGCTTAAAACTTGAAAAAGGAAGTGGTTACCTTATCATCGATGAATTTGGCCAAAAAACGAGCAACAGCCTTTTGATAAGGATCTTGAGGCAAAAGTGGAACACCTTTCCAAACATCATCAAGGTACTCAATGATCACAAGTGACTCATTAATCGGATTTTCATTATGGACCAAAACTGGCACCTTCTTATGAACAGGATTATACTTCAAAAGATCAACACTCTTGTTTTGCAAATTTTCTTCAATATTTTCATATTTTATACCCTTAATACTCAAAGCAATTTTCACTCGGCATGCAAATGGACTTCCTCCAACAGCATACAACTTCACTTCGTTAGCCATTTTTAGTTAAGTAATACGCAATTATTTTAGTTCTGTGTTTTGGGATGGTTATGTTTTCTTTGGTGACGGCTTTGTATATATAATGGAGCAGTAGGAAAGTTGTGTTGGAATTGATTAACAATAAACTAATTTAAAATTCGCTTTTAAAATGTGGGCGTCTGGTACTAAACTAGGTGGCATCTGGCAAAGCATAGTTCCATATATTTCTTAAATTTTTGTCACCTTACTACTATTTAATTCAACGTATGTGCACTTCATATAGCATTATTTTTTACTTGAATCCAAAACAAAGGCGCGACTTAGTGGCAAAATAAAAATCAACCGTCAACCTTAAAGTTACATTAGTTTTTTCACGACTCACAAAAACTTACCATATTAACAGGTCTGTGATGCCCTTAGATATTCTGGGTCGTACGCGCGCTACACTAATGTATTCAACGAGAATATAGCCTTGCCCGGGAAATCTTTGAAATTTCATCGTGATGGGATAGATCATTGCAATTGTTGGTCTTAAACGAGGAATTCCTAGTAAGCGCGAGTCATTAGCTCGCGTTGACCCTGCCCTTTGTACACACCGTCCGTGGCTCCTATATGAGAGTTGTAATTAAATGTGTAAGTTAAACAAAAGAGCCAAATGGTCTAACGGGCAAAAGAGATTGAAATTCGCCCAAAGTCGACACTTAATGCATGCGACCTTCTAAATCAATGTATTTGAGAATTTGTATTATTATTGTAATCATAATTAACATAGTAGTTTTGTTAAGCAACAAAAACTTATTGCAGGTCAAGCCAGCAAAACATCACAACTACTTGACCAGTACTAGTACGTTGAAGTACAGTTCATTCTTCGTTATTGCAACGTGAGATGGAGAAACTAAAGAGCGATATTAAAAAAACCCGAAGTGAGTTAAGGTATGGGTGGTTGATGTTTTGTGGCACACGTTTTGCTATTTTTTGGTTTCCACCTTCACTCTTCCTTTTAATTTGCAATGCAGAATGAATGAATAAAGTCAGAGGTTTAACACACTAGTTCCCGCAACTTGTGAATCATCGGATTTCTTTTTCACCATATAGGTTTGATATTGGCAAAGTAACTGCAGCGGCTTGATTTGAACTTTGGGAGGGGATAATTTGACAGAACTGTTATTTTTCCTAGAAATTAAGTTTTATGGCGTTTATAGCATTTGAATCATTCTATTATACTTTCTACATGTATGTTTTCGAGTACTTAATGAATGCAGGCAAATTGGAGATGAGCTATCAAATCAGAACCAAGAAACTACCAACCTCACAAACACAGTTGATCCGGTGAGCGTGCATAACTCAAGGTTTTAAAATAGGAAACACGTTAAGGGCATAGCGGGAAGTTGCATGTTAAGTACCATGCAGCTTCATGTTACAAAATCTTCATGTTACAACACTTTTTCCAAATACTATAGGGAAACACTGCATCCATTGTTCATATCTTAGAGGGCTAGGAGTCATCACCCCAAGTGAGGGGTTTTTGGGGTGCCACGTCAGCGAAACCCACTCACTCACTCACTCAGAAAAAACAGGGGAGTCATCACTCCAAGTGAAATCCAGTTTTTCAGAATTTTACAAAACACCCCCTAAACAAACTTAAATATTTCATTAAACATAAGCAACATTACAATACTTTTAAAATAAAACGAACATAATAAAAAAGACATACGAAAATTAAAAAAACATACGAAAATTAAAAATCATACGACCCGCCGTTTAGTTTTCTTCATCTTCATATGCATCTTCATCTCCGTGGTCAATTTGATTCCACATATGATCCATAAGGTTTTGTTGAAGACTTTGATGGGTTTCTCGGTCACGTAGTTCTTTGTTTTTTCGGCGGTAAACTTCACACCGCTCAAGCCATGTTCGTTGCATATTTCTTGACGGGTTAACGTAATTTTGGTTCCAATCTAACACCTGCATACCTTGATCTTTCAAAATCATGTTATGAAGTATGATGCACGTATACATGAGTCGTCGTAAGGTGTTTACTTCATACGCGCGTGCTGGTTGACGTAGTATTCCCCAACGTCCTTGGAGAACACCAAATGCACGTTCAACATCTTTCCGTGCAGCTTCTTGACGCCTTTTGAAGTGAGCATGTTTTGCGTCAGTTGCAACCGTGAAAGACTTCACGAAACTCGCCCATTGTGGGTAAATACCATCCGCTAAGTAATACCCATTTTGATACTCAACTCCGTTAACCGTATACGGTTTTACCGGTGCTTCGTCATTCAGAAGGTCATCAAATAACGGAGAATTATCTAAAACATTAATATCGTTATTCGCACCTGCCATCCCAAAAAACGCATGCCAAATCCACAGATCTTGCGAAGCAACAGCTTCAAGCATCAAAGTAGGGTATCTTTTATAACCACCGGCGTATTGCCCATGCCACGCAACTGGACAATTTTTCCATTCCCAGTGCATACAATCAATGCTGCCAAGCATCCCCGGAAAACCATGTTTCGTAAGATGTAGATCATATATTTGATCAACATCGGCCGGAGTTGGTTTTCTTAAATACTTGGCCATATACAAGTCAATAACACACATATTAAAATACATTAGACACTCACGTCCGGTTCGATTAGCAATTTGTAAATATTCATCAAATGCATCCGGCGTGTTGCCGTATGCCAATTGACGTATAGCCATTGTGCACTTCATAATAGCACTAATACTCATTCGACCCGTAGCATCGGGTCGAGAAGTAAAATAATTAAAATGCTCGGGAAGAGGATCGGCCTGATAATTTTTTATGCCGTTAACTATTTTTAAAAATAGTCTTCGGCTCATTCGAAATCTTTCACGAAACTTAACCAAAGGATACCTGCAATTCTCAACGAAATAATCGTTCATGAGCCGTTCCTCAGCACCTTCTCGGTCACGGTTGACTGGGATCCGAGTTAGTCTTGGACGATTCTCTTCTTCAAGCAACCGTTGATAATGATTGTGTGCTATTGGCAAGAAGTAAGCATCGAATTCCTCATTGATTTCAAAAACTGACGGAACGTGATTGGGATTCATATTTGTTTGTAGAGAGTGTTTATGTTTTGGTGTGTAAGAAATGGTTGATTTTGAGGTATATTTATAGACGGATCGAAAAATATAGCCGTTATAATTCGAATTTCAAAAAACTAGCCGTTGGGGGGGGGGGTGAAATGGAAATTTTTAAAATACTAGCCGTTTGGGGGGGGGGGGGTTAAATGAAAATTTTTTAAAAATCTAGCCGTTTGGGGGGGGGGTAAAATGAAATTTTTTTTTTTTTAAAAAATCACTCACACGGCGTGAGTATACCCGCGCCGGGGTCTCACGCCGTGACTTTTGGCTCCGTTGGGAGTCATCACGCCATCGGCGCCGTGGGTTTGGCACCCCACGACGCGACGGTTCCCAGTGCTCTTAGTCATAGCTGACTATAACATGAAGCCCGTCTAGCTCAGTTGGTAGAGCGCAAGGCTCTTAACCTTGTGGTCGTGGGTTCGAGCCCCACGGTGGGCGCTTGTATTCTTTTTTATTTATTAAGTTGTTTGTTTTGTTAAACATTTGGTTATGTTCTAAAGGTCGTTTAACACCAACTAGATGTGATCCGATGTTGATCAAGACGGCGTTGTTCTTTATAGTTTTTTTTATTTTAACAAAGTTCTTTATAGTTTGATATTATGCTCTAGCTGTTTTATGATAACATTTATTTGTTAATAGTAAGTTAGTAACCACATTATTTGTGCATCATGCAAAAATTATTAACTTATTTATTTGTGATATAGTCGAGTATATAGCTTTACTAGTATAACATACAGATTGTATATGCTGACAAGATATTGTACACCGTTAACTAGTTTTAATACCCGTGCACGCACGAGACTTAAATATAAAAAATAAAATAAATAATAATTTCGTTATTACGATTTTATGTATATTTATGTTTTTTAAGAACATCTAATGTTTATACGTTTAATTATCTTCTTGTTTTACCGTGCACCGTGTAAATTATATAAACTAATCTCAATTTTTGTTTTTTGAATTTCATAATTTTTATTTTTGATATTTTTATTCTAAATAGTTATCTCTTAATAATAAATCAAGAAACTATTTACATTAACTTAACACGTACACAATTTAAAAATTCATGATTTTTCAATGCTTAATATTATTTTATAAAAAATACTAAATATTTAATATTTAAATAATTACGATTTTTATGTACCCACGAGTTTTACATTATTTTTTATTCTGTGACAATATTAGTAGATATTTTATATAAATATTTATTGCATAAAAAAATTATTATTTTTAGCTGAAATGTTAGCTATCATTTTTAGACATTGTGTGTTTAGTAACAAATAACGACCTTAAAAATATATGATGTTGTAGTAGAATCTCGTATATTTTTTTCATCTCACATGCTATTTGAGATCCTGCATTCATTTTGATACTTATATCTACGTTAATAATAATTTACGTAGATTGCATTACTTGACTTTGTTAAGTGTCATAATTGAATTAGTCAATAATTTGTGTTTTTATTTAAATATTTATAATTATGTGATTTGTTGATTTTTTTATTATAACATATATGTTATATTTTTAAAATATAAAGTCTATAAGATATAAAGTTTAAGGGGTATTTTGTTTATTTTATAAAATTACTAAAAAATATGAAAAAGTTATTAGTTTACACTTGAGTTTATCTAATTTATTAAAATTTAACCACTAAAGTTTTATTAATAACCTCCTCCTTATTTAAGTATTTATTTTCACAAATTTGACACATATATTTTTGTGTATTTTCATCAAATTCCTCCACAAAAATGTTTAATTTTGACTAAATGAATTCAATTTTGACTTTTTTCAACCAATCACGTCGCTCTATTTTGCTTATGTGTCAAAATTAAGTCATTTGATTGGTCCGATAATTTTTTTACAACCTCCACGTTTTATTAAAATTCTCAAATAATCTAATTCTTTTATTATATAAAAGATTAAGGCAATCGAATCCTTATGTTATCGTATATTTTAGCAAAAGCTATTAAACATTTGGGTTGCTGCCATGGGGGCAAAAAATTTTTTTTGGAAAAAATTCATTGTATATACTAAAATAGATACAAATATAAGGTTTTTACATTGTTTTTTAATTTTGGGGGCAATTTGAAGGTTTTTACATTATTTTATTTCTGAATTGGGGCAATTCGATTTGACAATGGGATGCACTTTAATAAAATGGTCCTAAAAAAATTTACACTAAAATTTGATCTTTTTTTACGAGCTATAGGGGGCGCCGCCCCGCGCACATTCTTAATAGTTCCGCCCCTGGTTGCTGCTATAAACAACATTTACTTTTTTTGAGTAATTGCTACATTTTATCTTAGGTGACCTTCATGTACATAACTAATGTCAACCATTGATGTACAATGTTTTCAAAAGATAAAAATGGTTAACATTTAAAAAGATTGATTTATGTCTAAACTAAACTTTATGCGTGTTGTTCGCGTTGACCCCGGCCAACAGTCTCCGGTCATGGCACTTCACTCCGACATATGGACGGAGTCATCACATTTAATGCCTGAACACGTAAAGAGAAAGCATTTAATGCCAAAGACATAGGAAATGACAAAATGTAAAGTAAGTCGACCCATTATCCGAAGTATATCGCTTTACCCAACAGGCAAAACGATACACCGCCATTTATTTGTTATATATATATATATATATATATATATATATATATATATATATATATATATATATATATATATATATATATATATATATATATATATATATTAATTCTTATAGTTAACATTTAACTATCGTTTGTCAAATCCCGTTAAGTAACTAATTAATTAACGTTTGTAATAACTTATGACTAATTAATATATTACGCATAATATATTAATTTATTATTGTTTTACGTATTAGCGTGCGCGTCTCCTTAGGCTCGGGACGACTTCTGGATATATATTATTTACGTGTATATATTCCTACAACTCCCACTTGGACATGTACAATAATATAATATAATAATATTGGTTAGCGTCTAGCAACACGCCAATGCTCCCGGAAACTCTCGAGGTGTAGTTTTCCATACAAACATCTAATTAATTAACGAGGGGCCCAGTAGCATTATTCTTCAATCCTAATTGAATGAACAAATTCTATCTTGACTACACGTGCCTCTTACATGCTTCAAGATACAAATGATTATAGTCTTTATTACTACCTTATTTAGGATAGTGTTAGAACTATAACAAAAAGTACCATCCACATATAAGACCTGCTTGCATCTCAAGTCAAAGGATTTAGTAATGTAAATCATTTACAAGTTTCACTTAAAGACGCCATCCATAAAGTGATTGACTTGTTGGCAGGAGATGTCCAATATACAACTTTTTGATATTGTATGAGTTGGTGAACCGTTCTTGCATATTCTACGAATATTACCATCTCTCATATATGTCTTAATTCAATCTTATTCCCATATAATCAATCGACATAGATAATTTAGAATAACATATTGTTCAAGGTTTTAAACATGCAAAAATAGGACCAATAAATATGAAAAAAACGAAGATATCCAATACTTCAATTCATAAAATAAATATTGTTTAACAATATACTTTATCCACATACTAAAACATACTACATGAAACTACTAGCAGGACGAAGTCCCATTCTCCTAGCATGTTGAGTAAGCTTTTTACCAGGTAAAACCTTCGTAAAAGGATATGCTAGATTATTATTTGTATGAACTTTAACTAGAACAATTGCACCTAATTTAATACATTCTCGAACATAGTGATATCTCTTTTGATAGTGTATGTCGCATCTCTGAACTCGCGATTCGTTTGCTATGAAAATTGCACATGAATTGTCACAATACATCTTTATAGGTTCTTCATTGGTAGTAACTACGCCAAGTTCACCAATAAACTTCCTCATTGGTATGGTGTGATTTTGCATATGCGTACCCAATCGTTCTCGGTATCTAATCGAATTGATCACGGTTTAGGGTGGAATTATTGGTGTTGGTAATTAAAAAGGGGGAGCTTTGGGTTATCTAATCTACTTGTAAACATAAAAGCTGAACATGTAAAATTAAACGAGAAATCTAACCTTGATTTTCTGAATAAACTGATCCTTGGAAAAATCAACAAGTTCGGAACACTCTTCTTCTTCGGATAAATCCCCTTTTTCGGATAAATGCAGTTAATTCGGAATAAACAAGGATTTTCAGAATAATTCAACTAATTCGGATTAATCAGCTTTTTCGGAATAAAGGGCCCATTTCGATAAAACATACATTTTCGGAAAAACTGCTCTTTTTCGGATAAATGAGAATCTTCGGAAAAATCTAATAATTTCGGAAAAACTCAAGTTTTCGGATAAAGCTAACCTTTTCGGAATTACATGATATTTTCGGAATAATTGGCCTTTTCGGAATACAAGGGAAATTCGGATAAATTGATATATTCAGAATATGAAGAACTTCAGAAAAAGTTATTATTTTCGGAATAAGGGAATGATTTCGGATAAACAGGTTTTTCGGTAAAACTAATTATTTTCGGATAAAACTAAAACTCGGATAAATCAAACTATCTTCGGAATAACTGATTTTCGGATAATGGGATTTTGGATAAAAGTTTTTCTTCGGAATAATTGGTGTATCTTCGGAAAATAAAACCCTTTTCCGAAGATATAAGAACAAGGACGATACAGTACAGTAAAGATCAAAATAAGCTAAAGAATAAGCAAAACCAAATAAGCAAATGACCAAACTAACACCAAATTGATTTTAATAAAACCTAAATAAGCCACAAATTAAAAACTACAAAAACACAAAATAAACAAAATATTTAAAATCAACTTTTAATTAAAAATAAGCTAAAAATATTAAGCAAGAACACAATAAGCTAAATCATACACCAATCAAAACCATAAGATCAATCTAACAAACAAATCAATCACACAATCAACTTGATTAAGAAAACTACATGATTAATTAAATCACCACAAGATTAAGAAAGGTAGAATGAGAGATAAATAAATAAAACTTGATTAGATTGAAGATTAAGATTCAAGATTACAATATTAAGATGAAAGATTAAAAAGCTTGAAAGAAAAGCTAGAGAGAGAAAAAGTAAAAACACACTAATTACCTACTAAACTAGAAAAATTAAAGACTAATTAACTAACACCCTCCTAATGAAAGATTAGGAGGGTATATATAGGAGAAAGGGAGAGTGTTGTGTCTTCTCTCTTTCTTCTTGTCTTCTCGACTTTTAAATAACTCGTCTTTCTCGACTTTGTCTCGGGATTAGTCGAATGATAATTTGAACTCGTCTTCTAATTTTCTTCTTTTAGTAGACTTGGTTCTTCGACTTCATTAAACTTCCGTCTTTAGACTTTTTCTTCGATAAATCTTCAGAATAGGCCTTTGACTTCCGTTCTTCTTGCACTTTTGATCTTTTGACTTCGTCTTTTGTCTTTTTCTTCGATAAATGCCCGTGTTTTCTTCCTTTTTCATATTTTTGTCCTAAAACACAATAAAAACACAAACCACGCATAATTCCGTCTTTTACGACATTATATACACGTTTTGGTCTTGTCATTATTAGAAATAAGTGGTAAAAGGATAAGTGTTTTCACACTTATTAAATCCCCTACACTATTGCAATGCCCTCATGCAACGCATTAATTTCAAAGCACTGTTTATATTTTTCATCATAATTAACCCACCTTGGCCTTTATTAGATTTTAGACAATAAGGAAACAAAATAAATATAAAAATAAAAAAGTACAAAATACTTGAAGGAAGAACAAGTAAAGAGATCGAAGACTTACATTAGGGCTTTGGTTGTCATGAATGTTTATCACCCTCAAGTTTCACGTTCCCGAAACCAATCTTATAAACGAGATCATTGTTATTATAAGTTAGTAAGCTAACACAAACTCATGTGGCTCAATTATTCACTTAGACTCCCTTATTCCTAGGTGTATCTCTTATATTTTATGATTGTCTTGAATGATCACGAGGATGCATTGTTTGACTTATTTCGATAGTTTATTTAGGCTGAAAATAAAGTAGGACGATTTAATTAATAGTTAGCTAAAGGACAAAATCTTTTAAAATTGCTTCTCGGGACCTCATAAAGTTCATATCTTGGCATAACTCGTTTCACTATTTGAGACCTTTCAAGGACCGATATTTGGCTGTGACTGCATACTTCGAATCTTGAGAGACGTTCTTGAAATAATGGTCTTCTCTTCATAATAGGAATTTCTTCACTTGAAATTTTTGAGAGATTCTTCATACTTGGACCACGACTTCTTCATTTTTCTCCAATCTTTATTTTGGATTTTGATATACAACGATCCGCCTCCTTTTAGGACTTGGATCTATTTATCCTCATACCTTGCTAGGGTCTTTTCGGATAGACTTCTCCATGATCTTTAGGGGAGTATTTGCTTTTCGTTGTGTGTCTCGATCCTTCATATTGATTTTTTATAAATGATTCTTCACATCACTTTGGATCTTTAGCAACAAAATGTAGCCCTCATGCCTTGTTAGGGCCTTTTCGGACTCGCCAATCTTCGCATCCCGCTTCAATAAGTTATGCCTTGGCTATGAACTCTAATTAATACCGAGCAACTTTTAAACGATCTTGTGCTAGAAGTTAAGTAACTTTTCAAATCGTACGACCTTATTTATTGCAATTAAATTTATTAGCAAGCGATGGGAGAAAAAGCTCATAATTAACTCACATAAATTCACGAAAGAATACCAAACTTATAATTGACTCTATCATCTCTCGTTCTCCACAATTTAAAATCTCAAGGAATGAGACTCGTGGATGCTTAGCCAATTAAATCAAAGTTTTGGGTTTTCAAGTCATCTATAGGATCTTGCAACTTCTTAGAATTTTTTAAGTTTTGAATTTGCATTTTAAAGTTCCCTTGATAAACGACTTTCTAGGATCAATTTTAGGAACTTGCGAAAAGTTCTTGTTCTTAACCCGTAAGAGTTAAGACTTTCGCGTTTTAAAGTTCCCTATATAAAAGCCTAGCAAAACTTGACTTAAACACGTTAAGGATACTGGCTAGAGTAAACTCGGGTTGAGTCAAAAGATTCATGACGGGCCTAATATACCAAATACATCAAAACTCATTTTATTTAACTTTATTATTATTTTTTCTTTCTTTTTTGACTTTATTTTTGAAATGAAATATATACATACGATGCAATAACAAAAAGAAAGATCATAAAAGAAGATAATTGAAAAATACTACTAGGCCAAAATAGATCAAAAATTTTGAAAAATGTCGAAAAGTTAGATTTTCCGGTTAAAATGAGGACAAATTAATGGAAAAGTCCACTTAACTTCGATAGAAGTCCCCCTTACACTTGATATAAACATTGTCCTCAATGTTTAAGCATGTGGTAGTAAACTCCCCTACACGTAGGACATTGTGCACATTGTTTAAATCTTGCTAAGGAAGAGACAACTATAGTGATTTCAATGTCAACATATAAGATATGAAATATTGAATCACGGCAGTTTAGGATAGAACCGGGAAGACGGGAACACGGGATCACGGGTCGTCAAATATCATCAAAAGTGCTCTTTGAAGCTTGTAATCCCTGCACATCATAAGAAAAAAGACAACAAACACCTATGTAGACCCCCTACACTTATTATGAAAACGGGTAAAGGATAGATCATCGGGTTGCCTCCCGAGAAGCGCTTTTTTTTGTTAACCGAGTCACGAGCCTGACTCGAACCAAAACTAATTCAATGGAAACATGGTGAGGGATGGAATCATCTCGTGAGAGATGTCCTCACCAAAGTACAACTTAACACGCTGGCCATACACTTTGAAGTTTGGCCCATTTGGTTGCAATAACTCAATGGTTCCATAAGGGAAGACTTTGGCGACGGTGAATGGACTAGACCAACGGCTCTTAAGCTTGCCCGAAAAGATTTTCAACCGAGAGTTAAAGAGTAAAACTTGATCACCTATGTGGAACGCTCGGTTCTTAATCTTAGAATCATGAATGAGCTTGGTTTTCTCCTTATAGATCAATGAATTCTCATAAGCCTCATTCCTTGGTTCATTAAGTTCATTGAGTTGGATCTTCCTTAGATCACCGGCTTTGTTGATATCAAAATTAGCCCATTTCAAGGCCCAATAAGGCTTATGCTCCAACTCAATAGGGAGATGTCATGCCTTCCCGTACATAAGACGATATGGAGTGCAACCAATAGGTGTCTTATATGCGGTACGGAAAGCCCACAAAGCATCATCTAACTTATCGGCACATGAGGCACGATGCTCTCCCACAGTACGCTCCAAGATTCTCTTAAGTCCACGGTTAGAAATCTCGGCTTGACCATTAGTTTGTGGATGATACGCGGTGGAAAGACGGTGATTGAAACCATACTTACCCATGACTCGAGCAAATTGATCATTGCAAAAATGAGTCCCGCGATCACTAATAATAGCATGAGGAACACCGAATCGAGCAAACAATTGTTTCAGAAAGGTCACAACCACCCTCGCATCGTTCGTAGGTAAAGCCTTTGCTTCAACCCATTTAGATACGTAGTCAACGGCTACGAGGATGTACTTGTTCCCTTTGGATGATGGAAATGGCCCCATAAAGTCGATGCCCCATACGTCAAAGATTTCACATTCTTGGATGAAATTTTGAGGCATCTCATCTTTATGTGTGATCTTGCCTTGTCGTTGGCAAGCATCACAATGCTTAACCATTTCGCGTGCATCACGATAAATGGTGGGCCAATAGAATCCGGAGTCGAAAACTTTCTTCGCGGTATAGTTAGGACCAAAGTGACCACCGGTTGGTCCTTTGTGGCAAGCTTCTAGGATTAATAAAGTTGTCGGCCCAAAAATAGTGCTTAATGTCCTTAAAGAACTTTTTCTTTTGTTGGGACGTTAACCCTTCCATAATAACACCACCCGCTAAATAGTTTGCAATGTCGGCAAACCATGGGGTTTCATCAAGATTGGAGTTAATAGACATCAAGGCCTCAAGGGGAAAAGATTCATTAATCTCTTGATTTGGGAGCTCCCTTTGATAAGGATCCTCGAGTCTACTAAGATGATCCGCGGCTAGGTTTTCTGCTCCCTTCTTGTCACGAATTTCAATTTTGAATTCTTGAAGGAGTAAAACCCAACGAAGAATTCTTGGTTTGGAATCTTGTTTTGTTAACAAGTACTTCAACGCGGAATGATCGGAGTACACAATGGTGGTGGAAAGAACAAGACAGGGGCGAAATTTTTCAAAAGCATATACAGTAGCTAAAAGCTCTTTTTCGGTTATAGTGTAATGCAATTGAGCCCCCGTCATTGTCTTGCTAGCATAATGGAGTGGTTGGAAGTGTTTGTTCACTCTTTGTCCCAAAACCGCTCCAATAGCAAAGTCGCTAGCATCACACATCAATTCAAAAGGTAACTCCCAATTAGGGGTAACTAAGACCCGTGCCTTAGTTAATTTATCCTTAAGAAGATTGAAAGATTCGATACACTCTTTAGAAAAGATAAAAGGAGTATCTTTTTCCAAGAGGTGGGTCATCGGGCGAGCGATCTTAGAAAAATCTTGAATGAATCGACGATAGAAGCCCGCATGACCAAGAAAACTCCTCACACCCTTCACGGTTGAAGGAGGAGGTAATTTAGCATTTACATCGACTTTAGCACGATCAACTTCAATACCGGCTTTGGAAATTTTATGTCCAAGAACAATACCTTCTTTTACCATAAAATGGCATTTTTCCCAATTAAGAACGAGACGAGTGTCTTCACACCGTTTAAGCATACCTTCTAAATTTGCAAGGCAAGATGAGAAAGAGTCACCATAGACCGAGAAATCGTCCATAAAGACTTCCATAGTTTCTTCAACCATGTCATGGAATATAGCCATCATACACCTTTGGAAAGTCCCAGAAGCATTGCATAAGCCGAAAGTCATTCTTTTGTAAGCAAATGTTCCATAAGGACAAGTGAATGTGGTTTTCTCTTGGTCTTTTGGATCGATGGGAATTTGAAAATACCCAGAGAATCCGTCTAAGAAGCAATAGTAGTCATTACCCGCTAAACGCTCGAGCATTTGATCCATGAAAGGAAGAGGAAAATGATCCTTTCGAGTGGCATCATTGAGCTTGCGATGGTCTATGTAAACTCGCCAACCCGTGACAAGTCGAGTAGGAATCAACTCGTTGTTTTCATTGGGAACAACAGTTATTCCGCCTTTCTTAGGCACACAATGGACGGGACTTACCCATGGCGAATCCGAAATAGGGTAAATATTCCGGCATCTAGAAGTTTGATAACTTCTTTCTTGATGATGTCATGAATTTTTGGATTAACCCTTCTTTGGCTTTGGATTGCGGGATTAAAGTCATCTTCCATGAGAATTTTATGAGTACAAAAGTTAGGATCAATTCCGCGGATTTCGGAAATTTTCCAAGCAATTGCTTTCTTATGATTCTTTAGCACATCGATAAGTTGAGATTTTTCATCCTCTTTCAAGTCCTTTGCAATGATGACGGGTAACTTCTTATTGGCTTCTAGGAGAACGTATTCAAGATGAGACGGTAAATCCTTAAGCTCTAAATCCGGAGGATTGTCGATGGAAGGCGTAGTCAAATTCGGATCATCGTTTATGATTTCCATAGGAGAAGGTGGAGAAATATGGTCCTCATTGAGAAGTTTCTCAATGGTACGAATGTCTTCTTCCCAGTCGGTGGGAGAATCGTCATATTGTAAGTCCACATCCCCTAAAGTTGCTTCAAATTCTTTCAAAAGGAAATCACTTTCTCCAAATGGAGTCAATGATGGAGCAATAGAGGCAACGGTCTCAACAATGGGTAGAGAAGAAAAACCACTTTTACAAGCGTCTTTGAAATGTTCTTCACAAGCCTCATCAAGTACGTCAATGAAATTAACGCTCTCATGTTCATAAGGTTGATTAGAAAGCTTACCTATGTTGAAGACGATTTTGTCGTCACCAACTCTCATGATTAATTCGCCCGCGGCTACATCAATAAGGGTGCGACCGGTCCTCAAGAATGGACGTCCCACAATTAAAGGAACACGGGGATCCATTTCATAGTCGACAACAACGATAAGCAACCGTGTGGTTAGCTAATTCCAATATCATTCGTGTGGGGACTAGATCGGGTAGAGATAATTGTTTCCAAACGCTTAATGGCATTAAGTTGATACTAGCACCTAGATCGGCTAGGGCCATACAATTCTCTACCTCAGGGAAGTTGCAAGGAATGAGAAAGCGACCCGGATCACCAAGTTTGGTTGGTAATTTCCTTAAGAGAACCGCGGAGCAATTCTCATTAAGTTGGGTTTGAGAAATATCAAGAAGCTTTTCCTTACCATTGAGAAGATCTTTAAACATTTTTGCATATTTAGGCATGTGAGCGAGAGCCTCAGAAAAGGAGATTTTGAAATTCAATTGTTTAAACATTTTAAGAAAGTTTGAAACTTGAATATCATCCTTATTTTTCAACTTCTCTTTTCTCAACCTTGAAGGGTAAGGTATATCGGGTTGAGACGAAGGCTTTGGAATGGAATTCTCACTCACATCCTTGGGTGGTGGAGGGGTAGAAGTAGAAGGTGGAGGAATCGGTGAAGGGGGCTCGTTATCCTTTGTCACAATCACCAGAGTTGGTTTAGGAATCTCGGGTTCCTTATATCCTTTTCCACTTCGGGTGGTGATTGCTTTCATCTCCCCTCTTGGATTAGAAACGGTGTTACTCGGAAGAGAACCCAAAGCAGAGGATTAATTACTTGGGAAGAAACTAGCCATCATATCCCTTAAGTCATTCGTTTGACTGCTTAACGAGTTTCGCATATCATTCCTAAGCTTGGCTCGAAGATCATTCCCTTGTTTCGCCATGTCACCTTTCAAGTTGATAATTTGACTTTGAAGATTCTTCACCTGTGCGTCATTAGTCCTCATGTACGTTTCAACCTCTTGATTGTATGTCGTGAGTTGTTTGGGATGGGTAACTTGGTAAGCGGGTGGTTGATAAGTGGGTTGTTGGTAAACTTGATTATTTCCTTGAGGTGGATATGGGTTTGTTTGGGTTTGATATTGATTAGGAGCTCGAGGTTGGTTTTGATTGTTGCGATTAAAGTTGTTTTGGTTTTGAGGAGGAAAACCGGGTGGTGAAAGGAAGTTGTTTGAACGATAACTTAGCAAATTAAGGTCACCTTGAGGACGAGCTTGATAGCCTCCAGTGGAAAAGTTTCCGTTAGCCGCATACACGTTTTCCGGATTGTCATGAGTAGAAGGACAATCGGTGTATGAATGAGAACCCCCGCAAATCTCACAAGAAGGTGTGACAACTTTAACTTGTTGAAATTGGTTCTTAGCCATGGTTAAGAAATTTTTGTTCATCTCGGCTATTTGGCGGGTAAGTTCGGTTATCTCGGGGTTTGATGAAGTAGAAGAAACATTGGCCCTCGGGTTATTTCTTGAAGATGCGGATGAATCCTAATTTTTGTGGTGAATGGTCATGTTCTCTATAAGCTCTCTACACTCCTCATGTCTTCTCTTCATGAATGTACCACCGACGGCAGCATTAATCGTATCACGATCATGAAAAGTTAAACCATTGTAGAAAGTATCAATCAAAGTGACGGGGAGCATATTATGGTTCGGACAACGATCGATCACGACATTATAACATTACCAAGCATCGAAAAGCGACTTATCAGGTTCTTGAGTGAAACCACTAATTTGATTACGAAGACTAGTGACCATGGATGGTGGAAAGTAGCGCGACAAATTTATTTGAGTCATTTCGTCCCATGTATGAATTGAGTTCTTGGGAAGTGATCAAACCATTTTTCGGCATGGTGGGATAGAGTGTGTGGAAAAAGGTGAAGGCGAAGAAAATCCATGGAGACACCGGGCAATTTCATGCTTTGAGTGACGGTTATGAATTTATCGAGGTGTTTGTTGGCATCATCATCCGGTAATCCGCGAAATGGACAAGCGTTTTAAACTTGTTGGATCATGTTATGCATCAACGAAAATTCAGGAGCCGTGATTTGCATCGGCGCAATCGGTCCTCCACGTCCGTTCATTGTCGGTTGACATAACTCCTCCATCGTGCGAAGGTCGGGTTGAGGGCCATGGTTGTTATTATTCAAATTGAGGTGAGGTGGGTTGTTATTATTATGCACACCGGCCATATCTAAGTCTTCAAGAGTCTCGGTCTCAGAATAAGACGAAGATCGAGTACGCATAGACTAAAAATGAAATAATATTTTTTTTTGATTTTTTATCTTTTTTATTTTTTTTTATTTTCGAAAAATTTATATTTTTTAGGATTTTTTGAAAATTTTTATGCTTGAAAATAACGCTCCCAAAAGAACGGATCCCAAAATCCAATTTCTCTCATTAAAAACCGTTAATCTTTACGAAAAGAGCCGGCAGCGGCGCCATTTGGTATGGTGTGATTTTGCATATGTGTACTCAGTCATTCTCGGTATCTGATCGAATTGATCATGGTTTAGGGTGGAACTATTGGTGTTGGTAATTAAAAAGGGGGAGCTTTGGGTTATCTAATCTACTTGTAAACATAAAAGCTGAGCATGTAAAATTAAACGAGAAATCTAACCTTGATTTTCTGAATAAACTGATCCTTGGAAAAATCAACAAGTTCGGAACACTCTTCTTCTTCGGATAAATCCCCTTTTTTCGGATAAATGCAGTTAATTTGGAATAAACAAGGATTTTCAGAATTATTCAACTAATTCGGATTAATCAGCTTTTTCAGAATTAAGGGCCCATTTCGGATAAAACATACATTTTCGGAAAAACTGCTCTTTTTCGGATAAATGAGAATCTTCAGAAAAATCTAATAATTTCAGAAAAACTCAAGTTTTCGGATAAAGCTAACCTTTTCGGAATTACATGATATTTTCGGAATAATTGGCCTTTTCGGAATACAAGAGAAATTCGGATAAATTGATATATTCGGAATATGAAGATCTTCGTTAAAAGTTATTATTTTTGGAATAAGGGAATGATTTCGGATAAACAGGTTTTTCGGTAAAACTAGTTATTTTCGGATAAAACTAAAACTCGGATAAATCAAACTATCTTCGGAATAACTGATTTTCGGATAATGGGATTATGGATAAAAAGTTTTTCTTCGGTATAATTGGTGTATCTTCGGAAAATAAAACCCTTTTCCGAAGATATAAGAACAGGGACAATACAGTACAATAAAGATCAAAATAAGCTAAAGAATAAGCAAAACCAAATAAGCAAATGACCAAAACTAACACCAAATTGATTTTAAGAAAACATAAATAAGCGACAAATTAAAAACTACAAAAACACAAAATAATCAAAATATTTAAAATCAACTTTTAATTAAAAATAAGCTAAAAACTATTAAGCAAGAACAAATAAGCTAAATCATACACCAATCAAAACCATAAGATCAATCGCATAAACAAATCAATCACACAATCAACTTGATTAAGAAAACTACATGATTAAATAAATCACCACAAGATTAAGAAAGGTAGAATGAGAGATAAATAAAAAAACTTGATTAGATTGAAGATTAAGATTCAAGATTACAATATTAAGATGAAAGATTAAAAAGTTTGAAAGAAAAACTAGAGAGAGAAAAAGTAAAAACACACTAATTACCTACAAAACTAGAAAAATTAAAGACTAATTAACTAACACCCTCCTAATGAAGGATTAGGAGGGTATATATAAGAGAAAGGGAGGGTGTTGTGTCTTCTCTCTTTCTTCTTGTCTTCTCGACTTTTAAATAACTTGTCTTTCTCGACTTTGTCTCGAGATTAGTCGAATGATAATTTGAACTCGTCTTCTAATTTTCTTCTTTTAGTATACTTGGTTCTTCGACTTCATTAAACTTCCGTCTTTAGACTTTTTCTTCGATAAATCTTCAGAATAGGCCTTTGACTTCCGTTCTTCTTGCAGTTTTGATCTTTTGACTTCGTCTTTTGTCTTTTTCTGATAAAAGCCCGTGTTTTCTTCCTTTTTCATATTTTTGTCCTAAAACACAACAAAAACACAAACCACGCATAATTTTGCCTTTTACGACATTAAATACACGTTTTGGTCTTGTTATTATTAGAGATAAATGGTAAAAGGATAAGTGTTTTCACACTTATTACTCATCCAAACAGCTTCCTTTGCAGCTTCAGAAGCAACGATATATTCGACTTCTGTGGCAGACTGTGCAGTAGTACTTTGTTTGGAGCTCTTCCATACTACCGCACCTCCGTTCAAAACGAAAACATACCCAGTTTGAGATTTAGTATCATCTCTATCGGTTTCAAATCCAGCATCACAATAACAATTAACTTGCAGCTCAGTAGCTTCCGGATTTCCACCTTAGTATGTCTTAAATACTTAAGAATATTTTTCACAGCAGTCCAGTGACTTTTACCTAGATTTTGCTGAAATCGGCTTGTAATATTTTGCGCAAACGCAACATCAGGTCTTGTGCACCTCACAGCATACATAATAGATCCTACAGCCGAAGCATTAGGAATATTTTGCATACGCTTCATCTCCGTAGATGTAGTAGCACACTGTGTTTTATTTAAGTCACATTGCAATTGCATAGGAATGAGACCACGCTTGGAATTATCCATTCTATACTTCTTCAAGATCTTATCAAGATATGCATTTTGACTTAGTCCAATTAACCGCTTCGATCTATCTCTATATATTTTGATTCCAAGAATAAATGCCGCTTCCCCTAAATCTTTCATAGATAACACTTCCCTATATAGGTCTTTACCTCTTGTAAACTTGGAAGATGATTTCCCATAATAATTATGTCATCAACATATAAGATTAGGAAAACAACATTACTCCCACTAGCTTTTTGATATACACATGGCTCATCTAAATTTTGATCAAAACCAAACTTTTTGATTTCTTCATTAAATCTTTTATTCCTGCTTCTTGATGCTTGCTTAAGTCCATAAATGGATCTTTGAAGCCTACATACTTTTCTGGGATGCTTAGGATCAACAAAACCTTCCGGTTGTTCCATATAGATTTCTTCTTCTAAGAAACCATTCAAGAACGCGGTTTTTACATCCATTTCCATATCTCATAGTCATAGTACGTCGCTATAGCTATGAGAATCCTAATAGCTCTCAAATCTGCAACAGGAGAAAAGGTTTCCTCATAGTCAACACCATAAGTTTGTGTAAACCCTTTTGCTACAAATCGAGCTTTATAGGTGTGTACAATGCCATCCATGTCCGTCTTCTTCTTGTAAATCTACTTACCCTTCACGACCTTCGCATTAGGTGGTAAATCTACAAGTCACTAAACTTGATTATCATACATAGATTGCATTTCCGCATTCATAGCAACAATCCACTTATCGGATTCAGAATCCAATACTGCATCTTTATAGTTAGTGGGTTAATTAAGATCCCTAAACTATGTTCCTTGACTTCCACATTTAGACATGTTCGTTCAGGTGCTTTGATTGTTCTTTTTGATTTACGAATGGGGACAACATCCTCTTCTTGAGTTACATCAGGTGCAAAACTTTCTTTCTCAATTGGATGTTCACTAGTAGTTTCAGAAGGTAAAATATATTCATCCTCTAGTTCTACAATCCTACCACTCTCTTTTTGAACTATGAGATTCTTTTCAAACAAATCTGCATACCTCTCAACAACTATTTTGTTTTCAGGTGGGTAGTAGAAATAGTATGTGACAACTTAGGTTTTTGACGAGTTAGTTGTCACCCGTTGATTTCTAGTTATGTGTTAGATTATGTGTTCTATGTTTATCTGTTTATATGTATGATTTTGGGAATGAGAATGGATGGAATGAGTTACATGATGTGTAAATCATGGTACAAGTTGGAAATGAAATGAAATAAAATGAGTTCAGAAATGAAATGCGGGAAAGTGCGGGTATCGTTTTTATAAGGTTTAATTTACGTATCTAATGTCATATGTATTTATTAAGTATATATTATATGGTTAGGATTAGTTTTAGAGTTACTTTCCATATTTAGAAACTTTTGGAAATGAAGGTTAGATTGAAAATTACGTAGAAAGTCGAAAAATTAGCGAATGGGTGCCCGGTTTTGATCCGAAAGGGTCTAGATGTTAATTAATGGTAATTATAAGTTATTAACAGTTAAATTAATAAAATAGTGAAGGGGTATTCGGAATTGTGGGCCCCATGGCTGAATATTTTGATAAAAAATAAATAAAATTAAGATAATTATCATATAGGAGTCCTAATTGGGCCTAAACTTGTTCAGGAGGTTACCAAAGCATATATAAACATCCCAAGACCCCCAAAACAACCTATAAACCTTAAACTAAACTCAAAGTCAGTCAAATAGCAATGGAGGATCAAGAAGAGTCGAATTTATGCTTATGATTTAAAGGTACGTAACTAAACTAGCTCGATTAACGTTAATTTACGTTTTTGTAACCTAGTATGATGGATTAGGCTTTAGGATTCATAATTCTTTTTATTAGGGTTTGTTAATGATCAGTAACTAGTGATGTAATTAATGGTTTATGTATCATTGTAAATCATTTTTAGGTTTTAATTAGGGTTTATGTATGATTAATTAGATTAATCATGGGAAAATCATTTTTGAAATTAGGGCAGAATTTTGGGTCACTTGTTTTGATCATAGCTAGAGTTTGGTAAACATATGGAATTCGAATTTGGTACCCACTCAAAGGTAATTGAATAAGATTTTGAATAAAAGAAACGAGAGCTAAAAAGGAGGTCGGGAAGTGGGTCAAAAGTGGGTTACAACAGTCGTAGGTCAAAATTGTTTTTGGAACAACCTGTTTACAAATAATGTTTTGGGTTGGTTAGGGTACTTAGGGATGAGATGGGACATTCATATTAGGGGTGAGTATGGTGCGGAGCGGTGTGGGTTTTGGCAAAAACCAAACCACATCTGCGATTGCGGTTTTTAGAAAAATATTAATCCGCACCTTGCGGTTTTGGTTTTGCGGTTTTTTGCGGTTTTTGTGGATTTAGCGGATTTTAACAGCACCGCACCACCACCTATGATTTATATAATTAATGTGGGTTTTTGCGATTTTTGGTTCATAATGTTGGTGTTTTTGGTTCACAATGTTGGTATTTTCGGTTATAACAATACATATATTTAATGTAAACACACACATTACATAGAATAATAATGATAATATGCACTAGAACCCTTAAAATACACGTTAAATAATCGATGTGTCGTTTTTTGATTTTAACTAATTTGCGGTGCGGTGTAAATTTTGTGGTTCGGTTTTAGGGGTAAAACCGAAACCGCACCGCATTTTGCGGTTTTCTTTTTTCTTAAAACCGATCCACCGGTTTTCGTTGTGGTGCGGTTTTTTGCGGTACGGTTTTTTTGCGTTTTTACGGTTTGCGGTGCGGTTTCTGCTCACCCCTAATTCATATGAACATGAGACCTTTTTTATATGTTAAATAAAAGATTAAGTGATTGGAATAGGTTAAGACCCTCTGGTCATAACAAACTTTTGATATGTTAAAAATCAGTAAATTCTGGATAGGTAAAAGTATATATATATATATATATATATATATATATATATATATATATATATATATATATATATATATATATATATAGATATATATATATATATATATATATATATATATATATACATATATATATATACATATATATATATATATATATATATATATATATATATATATATATATATATATATATATATATATATATATATATATATATATATATACATATATATATATATATACATATATATATATATGTATATATATATAGGTATATATATATATATATATATATGTATATATATATATATATATATATATATATATATATATATATATATATATATATATAATTATATATATATATATATATATATATATATATATATATATATATATATATATATATATATATATATATATATATATATATATATATATATATATATATATATATATATATATATATATATATATATATATATATATATATATATATATATATATATATATATATATATATATATATATATATATATATATATATATATATAGATATATATATATATATATATATATATATATATATATATATATATATATATGTATATATATATATATATATATATGTATATATATATATATATATATATATATATATATATATATATATATATATATATATATATATATATATATAATATATATATATATATATATATATATATATATATATATATATATATATATATATATATATATATATATATATATATATATATATATATATATATATATATATATATATATATATATATATATATATATATATATATATATATATATATATATATATATATATATATATATATATATATATATATATATATATATATATATATATATATATATATATATATATATATATATATATATATATATATATATAGATTTCGGTTCAAATGAGAACTTTTTAAAGTTGAAAAAATAAGAACCATCTAAAATCTCACAAATGACACTCTACTTCAAATAATTTTTGAACGAGATTAACTAAAACTAAGTTTTTTAATAATTTGATGGACTTTCTTTTAAAAATTGACGAATTCTAGGTGATACATCTTGATTTAAGGTGTGGTTTGTATCATGTCTTGGTATCGTGTATCATGTTATTTAGTGGTGGTTGTGTATCAAATGTACCATTTTATGTATATGATATTATCTTGTTGAGATTTTGATGTATGTGTATCACATTTTTAATTGTGTATCAGTAATACGTTACACACTAATTCGTCGTTTATTAGTCAATAGAATGTTAAGTTGTATAAATAATGTATATTTTGGTGTATTATTGGTAATATGATTATGTATCAATGTTTTATTAGTGTTTTAGATTAGTTCTCTTTTTTACAACTTTAAAAAAGCTCTCACATTAACCTTCCTCTATATATCTCTATATTATATATAGGTATAATTATGATTTGAAACCACAGTTTTTAATCCAGTCATATCCCAGTCACATCTTTAAACCAATAGGATTTGAGAAATTCCTAGAAAATCTCAATTTCCCACGTTTTTCGTGGTTTCAAATCACAGTTTTTGAAACTACGTCTTGACAACTGAAACCTGCGTTTTCAAAACGCAGTTTTGAAACTTACTTGTTTTTTTGTTTAAAAATGCTTAAACAAAAGAAATCTGTAAGATTCGAACTCTTGACCCTGGGGTTATTTGTTTTTATGTTTTCCAATTGAGCTATAATATTGTTTTTGTTTTAGAATATTAAACCCCTATATTTATTATGCAGTTTTAAAATTAATATGATAAGTATCCAAATTTATAAATTGTGATTAATTTCTTATTATTAATTATTAATTGTAGATATATTATTATGTTTGAAAGGAGATTCTACGTATTAATAAAACCCTAATATCGTCTGATACAGGTTTATCACATATATCCACCCTAATACCATTGATACGTTTCTTTATCAAAATTGTTTTATCTGTTCCTCGAACCCTAATTTTTTTTATTTGTTATGGATGATGATTATTTCTTTGTATCAATTGGTAAGTGAAAAAAAAGAGTTGACAGGGTTTTCAATCTTTGGGGGAGGTCTTGGCCGGATTGATATTTTAAAGGTATTCATCTTTTTAACTTTCACTATCGATACAGTTGTCAGCAAAAAATTGTTATACTTGAAATTTCATGTTTATGTAGGTGGAACACATTATAATATAGAGGAATGGAATTCTGATGTGTTCATCAGGAACATCATGGGTCCTAGAATTATTACTCGAAAATTACCTTCATTTGGAAAAGCTGAATGTAATATCCTCTTTCATACTTCGAAAGGTGAGCACCATATACTTAGTGAACTTCATAATTATGTAGGATTTCTAAACAAAATAACCACTTTTAGAAAGGTTAAACAACCCTCGATAATAGTATAAGCTAAGATCTGTTTGTTAGCAAGACTGGAAAGAATCTTGAACACCATCTCAATAAAGATAAAGTCACCTGAGTTTATCAAAACTAGAGGACACATTTTCTGTCAATAAAGTTAAGCTTCTTTACTAGGAAAAAAGATGAAAATAATGAATATTTAAATTTATAAAATTATTTCCTTCTTCAACTAATATTAGCTGTGTGTTTGGGATTGCTTATCCATATTCCATAGCTAAGCGTTTAGTAGTGAAATCTGAAATGAGTAGAGCTTTTCATGACATTAACAAAATACGTATGTGGCGGTTTAGTGGAAGTGGAACACGTAAAAAGTCTTAACATCAGTTACATGTCATCTGGTATATTCTAAGTATTTCAAGGCATCAACTTTAGTGGGAATGAATGTGCTCTTCAAGGAGGTAAAATAATAGAGAAAGCATTCATGACATGCTTGGTGTGCCGATTGGGGAAAAATAATAGGTTGTCACTTCATCTTTGTTGCAAACTGTTGGTTTACTTCAGTTTTGTATATTATAATTGTAATAAAGATTATGTGTATGTGGATTTATATTCAGATATCATGTCATAGGCGATGACGCCACAGACAAGGAAGGCAAAGATATGACAGGAGTTCCAGCCGGTGATCTACGATCTGTTGTACTTGGATTACATATGTTTGACCGCACTACTAAAATCAAAGAGATTTCAGATCAGTTAGATATTTCAAAAGTGAATTCTATTGTTTAAATGGAGTTGACCCTGGTTCCTTGTTGTCCACCTTCTCACATCTTTACAGCAGTCATGACTCTAGAGGGTCAAACTATAGCAGATCTTGGCTTGAAAGAGACAGACGAAGCTCTTTAATCCGTGAAACGATATCAAGTCATGATGATGACCGGTGGATGCCTTACTCATCCGACTTATCATGTCACATGAAGGACCGCCATGAAGACCGACACCATCGTAGTTGGCAGTATGTCCAAATCACCAATAAATCCTTATTCGTTCCACCAAACTGAGTGTTTTGTGTTTATTACCCCTTAGCATGTTAGTTGCACACATGGACTAAATTCGATCAATTTATTATATAGTATTGTTTATGTCGATATGCATTTTTGTGCTACCTGAATTACATGATCTGCTTATTGTTATGCTCAGTTTTCCATAACTTTGATGGTTCAATAATGTAATTCCAGTTGTTTGTTTAGATTTTTAGATTCTCTATATTTGTGTTTGGATGTTTTATAACCATTCTAAAGAAGTTTTTTTGGTGTTTGGAAGTTTACAGTCGATTAAAGGTGAAGATTCCTGATAGAAATGTTGTTGGTTGGCTGCAAAGTAATAGGCCAAAGATAGATGATTTCTTGAACCGTTATGCCATGAGTCGGGAGTAGAAGGCCGTGCAAATGGTAGTGGCATAGGGCAGCAGCAGCACCACTCAAGTTGAAGAAACAGTGGTGGAAACAGTTGTCTTATATGATCTCGAAAACCAAACAATTGGATGGACTGAGTACAATTATAAGTCACCCTTTCATTTGTACAAATATTAATACTTTATTATTTATTCATGTATTTTAGTGTATGGTGAGTACCTTTATATAACAAGTAATGATTTTGTAGATGCATCCGTCTCACAGAACTGCATTCATATTGAACTGATTTAAAGTTGAATTCAGTCTGGAATTTATGCTAGGGTGCAACATTATTTAATCAATTTAGTCATATAGATTTATCAATACATTTGAGTACTGGGATCACAATTAATATTAGCTGTGTGTTTGGGATTGTTTATCCTCATTCCATAGCTAAGAGTTTTGTTTTTTTGTTAGTGCAAATATGGATTGCGTGCTTCGGGTTATCGAAAAGCTTGCATCTTGCAGACCACTCAACAAAACTATCTCTTCTAACCCAACACTAGCAAAGAAGAAAAAAGAGGCCAACAACTTTTGTAAACCATCAGGGATTGTAGAAATAGATGCAAGTCTGCTTAATATGTTGGAAGATGCACAAAGGCGTCGAGGTAAATCCATAATTCCTTAATATATCATTATTTTTTGGTTTAGTTTATATGCTTGCTACGAGTTTAGTATAGGTTTCATAAACTACAATTATCCTTATAATTTTTCCTTATTGCAGTTGGCAGGTAAGAGGACACAAACGTTGCAGAGATCTATAAGTATACTGGGATGCAAATAGAAAAAATGAATGTCGGAGAACTCATTACACTCAAAAATACACAGATGTTTGGTCTTGGCACTGGATCAATGTCAGACTCTTATCGAGGCTTTCTTGGTTTTGTGTGATAAGCTTGGAACTCATTACACTAAAAAAATATGCAGATGCTTGGTCTTCAGTTGTTAACATGAATGTACGTGATCCTACGCTTCCTCTTGGAACTCAGAGGTTATTGCCTTTTATCAAGGCTTTCTTGGTTTTGTTTGATAAGCTCCAAGAAAAAATCTTGCTTTTACAAAGGTCTTAATTCGATCTTAGTTGCTTCTGTAATTTAGACTATTGTAGGTTGTAGTATGAATCCTATTGTTTTGAAATAGCAGATATCGACATGATTTAGGCAACCTCAAGATTACAAGTAGCAACCGGCTCCCTATTCACAGACTGCACCACAGTATTACAGTCAAGGCTATGGTGAACCCATGTATGACGTTACGACTTTACAATGCTCTAGGAAAAAAACTGAATGGGAGCCTGAAAGGTTGCTGAGACTGAAAATCCATCTTTTTAGATTGATCAAGTGAAGGTTTGACTAAATTTTTCTGATTCACATCTGGTTTGTTATAAAATAGGTATCCAAGGTTTGTTATAAAATAGGTATCTAACTATATTCTTCATTTTCATCTTTAATTACAGTCGAAAGTCCATACTCTCTGATAACAAAAGATTAAGGAATCTTGCGATAAAAGCCCATAACTTATAAACATCCTCAAAGTTGGTCAACAAGCCCAGAGAAGCGGTCACAACCTCAGCTATAACAAACCCGTGTTTCTCACCATCCATTGGTCTGTATTGTGTCGTGTCAGTGAGATCCATTGGCCCATGGTCTTGTGAAATCTTTACATGACTAATAATTCAGACTCCAAGAGATATTCTAATCAAATGTCATGTACCATCCCTTGACCTGGTACTCACATACCTTCATTTTAATTTTCATTGAAATCTCAAATGTGATTTTTTAATTATAATATTATGTTAGACGTTTGTAATATCATTGAAGTTATTTTATTGAATTCTACTATTGAATAACTATTAAGAATCCATGTCTTGAATAAATCGTCGTCAATAAAAATCTAAGAATAGGCTTTAGAGTTGTAATTTCATTGTATCCAGTACTCCAGTTTTATAAACCAAAAAAAGATAGTTAGGGGAGTTGGTAGACGTCTTGACGTCGACTAAACTATTATGTTTCTTTACTTGATTTACAGTTTGGGTTTGTTCTTTTCTGAAGGAGGGCCTTATCAGAACTGGGATGAAATAAATTTAGTGGCTGACCCAAAGATTAAGACTTCAGAGGCTGAGATTGCAGAAGTCTGTTTGCAAATGAGTGTTTATTAGGTGTTCACCTGTCACGACAATAGTCTTTAACGGAGGAATACAAGGTAGGTACCATAAAAATTGATGTGACCGATGAGTAGCAAGTTTTCATTTTATGGAAGCGATAAATCAGATGATCGTAAGAATGATAACCCAAAAGATAAGTGAGCAACTGTTGCTTCACTTTCATATACTACCTTTATCAACATGTTGCTTCATTTTCCAACAAATACCATCATGTGATTCTTTCTTCTTGGTAGTATTGGAATAATATAACTTTAATTCATGCTACGGACCACAGTAGCAACAAACTCAGCAAACATCACAGCCATATATAAGGTTTCTTTTCAAAAACCCCAAAAACAAATTTTCTTTTTAATCATCACAGCTTGAAACATCAATACTCATAGGGCTTTGAGAAATTAAACATTTCAATAAACCCTAAAAATTATTTGGACAACAACTTCTTTTGAGCAACATATAATAAACGAATTATCTATTCACCATAAACTATTTTTCTGCAGCAGTTTTGAAAAATTTGTAACTCGATATTAAAACCTTAAATCAAAGATCCCTCAGGTTAGATTGTACCTTGACATATGTAGAACCACCATAAAATATATCAGCACGATCCAACGGTTAATGAATGAGTTATCACCATTTTACCATAACTGCCCAAACAAATCCGAACCAAGAAACCCGAACAAGATATTACCAGAGGTAAGGGTATGGTAGATTCACTCTTCCAAGCTCCATAAGATGCTGGTACCTATTTCGCTGTCATGAGATGAAATGAGTGTGTTAGTACTTGTACCCATTTTGTTATTCTTGTTGTTCTTTAGTCAACTGAAAGCTATTTTGATGATTTTGACAGGTATATTTACCACCTGACCCTTGGAGGCTTTGCACTTACTTTTCCACTTGATGGAAAGTTTAATCATGTGTAGGATCCTAAACTAAGTGCTATGGTTGGTGACCGCATTAAGATTAATCTTAAAGAAACTGTTTATAGGTATGGTTGACCCACAAACATTTTTTCCCATTGAATTTGTGATATGTAACTAATAATTGATGTGTTAGTTCCGACTGCATAAACGATTTTGTCATCAAACCACAGTGATAAACTTAAATCTCTAAGAAAACATTCGAAGGTTTGGATGACTTTCACCCGATGACCCATTTTGATATTAACTCAATCCAAACTATTCGTTTCCAATGTATAAAATTGCCTTCTCTATCGAAAATGTGTGAAGCATAGTTTATAGCCTTGCTAACAGTTGTTTGTTTTGTTTGCAGAAAAGATGCATCACGAATTGTTAGTGGGTGCAACTGCTACACATGCCAAAACCATACAAAAGCGTACATCAATCATCTGCTTAATGTCCATGAAATGCTGGCTCCGATTCTTCTTGAAATGTAAAAACATTTTCCTACAATCATTTGTTGTTGTTTTTAGTAATAAGTAGCAAAATGGATGAGGCACGTGGTTGGATAACGGGTCAAAACTAACAAATTTTTATACGGGTCAAAACGTTTATGAATGAGCTGACCACTAAGTAATTGGGAGTAATAAACATGATTATAAATTTTACAATACAGAAGGTTCTAAATTATCTTTTCTAAGAACATAACTTAAGATGGTGTAACCATTTGACTACAATACATGTTAGAACTTTTGACTCGTCATGTATATCTTCTCATTATGTATTCTACCTGTTTGGCCTGTTATCCAATAAATACTACCTCTAATGACCGGTTTTATATGAAGGCATCCAATTATCACTTGTATCAATATATCTAAGTTTGCTTTGTTCTTGCAGACATAACACACATCATTATTTGTCGTTCTTTCGCACTTGATTAGAGAAGCAATAAAAGAAGGAAATTTTGACGAGTTCAGGCAGAAGTTCATTGAGAGCAGGCGTGATCATCTTTTGGGAGCTTCACTGAGTATCTTCAGTTTGAAGCTTTAGTAAGTTAGGTTTGTATATGATCGAGGATTAAATAAGCCCTCCACTTTTTTGTTATAAGTTCCACAATCTTGATCAAGAAAAGTTTAGCGTATAGGCAAATACGGGGTATGCTGTTTCCAATATGTGACCTTATCGGGAAGGTGCAATTTCACAAATTTTGTTTTATATGTGAAACTTTTCCATCGATATACCTTTATGACAGAGAAGAGTCGAGCTACTTCTGATTGAGTCCAATCATTCCTGACTAATGGCATGAACTGACCAAGAACATCAGACCTACAAGATGCCGCAATAAATAAATTATCTATTTATCCTTCAGGCTGGACGCAACGGTAAGGGTCGCGACCGATTTCGACCTACGTCGCTCTCTTTCGGCCCGTTGCGGCGACCGAGTCGGCTAAACCGACTTCACCAATTAGGTTGTTTCTACGATGGGTTGTGATTGATTGTGAACATGTGTTTACAAATAATCCAAAATGTTACCTTTGGATTAATTTTTTTTTCTTTTTTAAAATTTTTATCCATATAAAAACCATTTATTCAACCATTTTTCACACACATTAAACTCACAGTTCTCCAAACTACAATTTTTATACCATCTAAAATAATGAGTTCTCAAATTTCGTGTACTACCGAGGAGGCGATAGCTTTGTGCGAAGCATGGTACACGTTTTGGAGAATTCTCGTCCAGGTCGACATCATAAGTCGAAAAGGTTTTGGTCGGAGGTAGTTGAGTACTTTCATACGAAAATGGGTGATCGAAAAACAGGTTATGTTGAAGACAAAGAACCAAATGCATTTCAACCCCGTCGTAGTTCTCAATCATTTCGTGGAACCGGGCGTGCTTGAGCCATCTACCATGGGGGAGCTAATGCACAGGGAAGAAGCTTAGATAAGAGAATACATTTCACTTTTTTGGTCGAAAGCTCGACCTGCGAGAAAAAGTTTTTGGCCGAAGATAAAAAGTTGACCCACTTCATTCGCTGGTCGAATCGAATGAAAAAGTGCGATTCTTCCTAAAGTTTGTCGATTTACTTTGATTTACGGAAACGTCGTACGTTGACATCCGGTTGAGACTTCTGAAGACACTCTTTATCAAGAAGCCGCACTTGAATATTGCACTCTTCGTCATGTGGATTTTGAATAATATGAATGTTGGAAAATTTTGAAACAAAGTCCCGCATGAAGCACCATTGAAATGCCACACTTTGATAATCCGCGAGTTTAAGTGTTTAAGTTTTACTATTTATTATTATTATTATGTTTCGTAATGTTTTTTATTTTATGTAATGTCTTTTTTATGTAATATTTTTTATTTAATGTTATTTTTTTTATGAACTGTTTTTTTATGTAATATTTTTCTTATTAAATAAAATGTTTTTTATTGAATAAAAAAATTAATTAGGCCGCACTAGGTCGTTTTGTTGGGACAAATAAGTCGCACTAGGTCGTGAAAGAGAGAAAGCTGACGTGACAGAAAATCAAAGTCACATGTGGTCGTTGTTGTGTCCGGCCACAATTATTTTGTGTTGAAATATTTGGGATAAAAAGTTTCTTACTTTGTGATCGTCCCATCAACAACCAATATCACAATTCTTGCATTCCACTTCCACAGGTAAATATGAGCATCAACATATATTAATTTATCACAGAAGCATACATTATTAAGCAGGAATTAATAGTAGATTAGAAAATATACGAAGTAGAATAAAAAAAATACAAACCTTTTATATCTATATACCTATTAGCTGATTACGTAACTATGATTAACGATGTTAGATAATTGACTAAATATAGAGACAACATGGACAATAACATGGATGGATTCTACATTGCTTAACATCAAGTTTTCCATTTGTTTATAGCGGAGGTATTGTTTTTGTTTCTTTAGACATTCTGAAAACAAACAGTCTATAATAATTCAGGGTCAGACTTTTGAACCACTACTTTCAATATTCATAAATCATATTCATATTCGGATATAAAACATCTTAGAAAACAAATACAACCTAAGTAACCGAATAGTCGAACATTGTGACTCATTCTTTTTTAATGTGTGGATGTTCAGTGATCACACACAAAAACCGAAAAACCGTCACGCTGACATTAATTTGTAGCGATCCACAAAAACGGGTTATGGTTTCCAAAGTTGGAAGCGTTTGACTGACTATGATAGTTAATTTTTACATTAAGATACTTCAATATGCATTTTTATTTTATTATTATTATTATTTATTCACACATGGATAGTTATATATTATTCATTTTTTGTAATGGTTGTATTAGTTTAATCTCTTTTTCTTTAAATATTAAAACTCATAATTTATTATTCTCTGTCTTGCTGAAAAGAGAAAAAACCACGATGTGGAATTTTTGTCAACCAAATTTTCTTATCCCTTTTATGCTAAAATCATTATAAAAATATTATACCCCTCTTAAAGCATTTATTTCCTGCTCCAAAGAATATATTAACACTAAGTCTAAACATAAATTAATTATGACCATCATTTAACAACCTTAAAAATATCAAAAATTAGTTTCGTTTTAGTTTTCTTTTAACAAAAACATGCCGGACTGCGAACATATATAATTGGTACACAAAATTACTTTTAGAAAAGATTTACGAAACGACCCCGCCCGTTGGGCGGGTTACGACGCTAGTATATATATATATATATATGTATATATATATATATATATATATATATATATATATATATATATATATATATATATATATATATATATATATATATATATATATATAGAGTTAGGATCAAATAAGAAGATTTAGTAAAATGAGAAGAATGAGAAGAAACCACAGCCACACATTTCAGATGCACCTACAAAGTCAGATGCATCTCCCCTTGAAATTCTCCTTCCTTTGTGGAATTTGTGGTCAGGATTTCTTCTTACTCTTCTCATTTTAATTTTTCTTCTTACTGGATCCCTACTCTATATATATATATATATATATATATATATATATATATATATATATATATATATATATATATATATATATATATATATATATATATATATATATATATATATATATATATATATATATATATATATATATATATATATATATATATATATATATATATATATATATATATATATATATATATATATATATATATATATATATCGAGGCCTTAACAGTAGTTTTGAGGTTGAGGCAAATTGTGAGATGAAGCTAACACATGTAAGGGTATAGGGTTTATTTTACAAAAATTATGGGTTTGGTTAAGGGGGAGTTCGACCCATAGTTTAGGGTATGAAAAACGGGATTGTTTTGAGTAAAATGAGAACGGGATAGGTTATGAACTTAACACAGTTAAGAGGCTTATAGAGGGGTGTAATGGGATACTTATATCCATAAATTGAGATTATAATGTATAAGAGAGGTAGACATCCATCATATATTGATGAGCCATTATGGTTTATTAGTTCATGTCTTGATTGTATGTACTATTGTGTTAGATTTTGCTAGTGTGCGAAAATTTGGAGAAGCTCTATCAAGTGAGTTTATTGTCCCATTTTCACTAAGTTTTTAAATGTTTTTCCATTATGGGATGGAGATGACACTTGTAATGTTTTTAAATGTATTGATACTATGTTTTTCTAAAAATGTGTGGACATAGATGTGTTAATGTGTGATATGCGTGTTTATGTGTTTTTAAATGTATTAATACTATGTTTTTCTAAAAATTACTCGTGAATCTATAGATGTGAAAAATCCCTTGACTAAATCTAAATGGCATGGATATTTTCTCTGTGAAGAATGTATCTATTAACTACATCAATACAAATTAACATTAAAAACAATCAAGAAAAAAGAGAATCACTTAAGATTAAAGCGGTAATACCTCTGCTGGCAAACCGGTTACTACTCCAGGCACCCTCTGATGTCGCTCCTCACTTAGATGCGTCGACATCTCCAAGGGTCCTAACTCAAAACCTAAAATCAAAAACAAAAATTGAAATGTAAAAGTATAAAAATATAGGAATATGTAAAATCTAAATTTTAATTAAGTTGATAAGCTTTACATAACCAATTTGATTTAAATAGAACTTATTGTATGGATTTTTATTCCTTCAAATTGAAAACTGAATTTGTAAATTTTGAAAAGATTGAAAACAAAGTATTTGCTCTTTTTGGTTAGTAGATCATGCCATGGTGAAACACTTTTTTTGCGTTTGGCGGCCCTTGAAACACGTGTATATTGCAAGACGTGGTTAAATTATGATGGAGGGTAACACGTGTATATTGCAAGAAACAGACACCACAAACCACGTAAGTAAAGATATTTTATTAACAAAGTATTGTTTAAGTTAGTGTTCATAAGTTTATTATAATATTAAATTCGAGTACTATTTAAATTGTGTCTTAAAGGCATCATGCTAAATGTATATATTTTTTTAGAACGGCAAATGTTAGTGGTTAGTGGGTCGAGTCGTGCAATGACATCCAAGTGGAAGAATATCTTCTTCGAACCCTCGCCTAGTTATGTTAGACTCCTTATCCGCTTCGCCTGAAAGGCCCTTGGCAGGTCTTGAACCCAAGACTTCCAGGAATCCTCTCCCAAAGAAACCACTTAGTGGAACTTTGGTGGCCAACTGAGCTAAGCCAGTTGGTTGCTAAATGTATATATTTGTAATATTATTTATAATTACTTTTACTGAAAAAAATTATATTATAATTTTGAATAGTTTTAATGCGTATAGAATAGATGAAGTAGTATAATTTAGAGGGATTGCATATATATCCTCACAAAGATCAATAATTACGTATATATTCTACCAAAACTAATTACGTATATATTTCCTGAGAAATGAAATCATAGGCACGTAGGTTCAAGGCCAGACCGACTACTCCAAGAGCACTCATCCATAAACCAGTTACTGGTACAAATAACATAAAGAAATGTAATCAACGTTTATTGGAAAAAGCAACCTTAAACATTTATGACCAAAAGCCATTAACAGTGACCATTGAATAAGTTTCTTCTGCTTGAGTTGGGTTAAAAGCACGGAATGTACTTACACCATCACCATCTTCAAATAAAGTATTTTCTACAGTAGCACCATGAATAACGCATAGCAAAGCAGCGCCCAATACAACGCCAACTCTCATCATATGAAATGGGTTCAATGTCCAGTTATGAAATACTTGAATAAAGAGGATAAATCGAAATATAGCAACTACACCAAAACTAGGCGTAAAGAACCAACTAGGTGGATAAATCAGGAATACGGAAACAAAAACGGCAATTGGACCATAAAATGTGATTGCATTATAAGGTCGCAATTGAACGGATCGAGTAAGTTCGATTTGACGTAACATGAATCATATTAGTCCAAAAGCTCCGTGGATAGCAAAAAAAAGTCCACAAACCGCCTAATTGACACCAACGAGTAAAATCTCCTTGTACTTAAGGACCCCATAGTAATAACAAATGTTATATTTGATTTAAATGGATATATAAGAAAAATAAAAGAACAGATAAGAGTAAATACGCCCATCCACTACCGATTTAATAACCTATGCTACAAAGAAACTCATAAGACCAACTCCATTTGGAATTCCATCAATTATAATTCTATAAAAAAATGAGTTAATTTGGCCAATTTTCTCATCCCTTAATAAGAAATATTCCATATAAGGAATCTATGTAACCCTAATTATCTGACCAATACCATTTTTATTCAGCCAGAGCTACTCATGTATAAGGAGCGAGGTATTATAATGTAGCAGGGGCATCCTTCGTTTCGGCTACCATAATAGTATATTCCATCTCGCCCCTTTCCTGGAAATTAGTTACTACTTGAGCCACATAAAAGAAGCTTTTTGACCAATAGCTACATACGCATATTACATTTTTGCCTTGTTGATTTAGAATTGTATATGTTGCTACTACATTCAGGCATTCAATCACTATTAGATTGGATAGATAATTTACCTTTTATAGTTTACAGAAAAAAAGAAAAAAAAATTGCACCCCTTGTAAATAGTATAATATACTATCTCCCAACTCTTTCAGAGAGACTGTTGGAAAAGAGTACGAATCTTCAATCATATAGGAATTTTAAAAATCTGTTTATTTGATTGGTACATTAATAGTGTTCACACATAATACGTTTTTGGCCCAAGCCCCAGTAGCCGCGCTAAAGGGAGATTCAACATAGATTCTACATCATGAAACCAAGCCAGTTTTGGAGCAGCTTAATGATAATGAAACCAACCATCAAATATCATTAACGCTACAAAGACTAATGTACCAATTGCGGTACAATAGATCTGCAATTCCCTAGTTATTCCAGATGCTCTCCAAACCTGAAAAAATCAGAGGTTATTTGTATTCCTCAAAAGCCCCCGCCCACATCACCATTCAATATTTATTGGCCCACTATCGGCCAAACCACCAGGGCACTAGGTCGAATGTGAATCGGATCGAAGGAGATACATTAGTTACATTTATATATGAAAAATCCAAATCTAGTGATATAACTAAAGGTCTTCCAAAAGTGGAACGGATGTTAGAAGTGCGTTCAATTGATTGAATAAAATTTGTGTCTAACTTGATTATTATTTACTGAGGGGTTAGAAATATATCTTCGCTTAACAGAAAGAGAATAAGCATTTATTTGATCTTGATCCTTTTGGACCGAACAGGGGCCTGGACTGGATCTCTAGGGCTCCCCTAATAATATCCATAAATGGCTTATTTTTTGTAAGAGATGAATATTACCATATGTAAATTAAGGTGTATGATACACATCGTTATTCCAGTGCATTTCGTCATCTGAGTCAAAATAAATATGTTTTTGAACTTACTCTTTCAAATTCAAAGTAGATGTTCTCGCACAAATCTCAACAATGACTTGTTCTATCTCGCTGATGGCTCGGACCCCCCCCCCCCCCCCCCGGAAGGAGGCCTTTTCGCCTTCCACCTAAGCTACGCAAGAAAAGACCAAAGCCAATCTTAGGGAACAGTGAAGCTTCCTGTCCAGGTGCAGGTAGTCCGCATCTTCACATACATGTCTATTTCATGGACCTCTCTTCGAGACAGTATCCAGTTCGTTACGCCTTTTGTGTGGGTCGAAACTTACCTGACAAGGAATTTCGCTACCTTAGGACCATTATAGTTACGGTCGCCGTTCACCGGGATTTGGTCGCCTGCTCCCCTGTCATCAGGTCACCAACTTTTTTGACCTTCCGGAACTGAGCAGGCGTCAGCTCCCATACATGGTCTTATGACTTTGCGGAGACCTGTGTTTTTGGTAAATAGTCGCCTGAGCCTGGTCATTGCGACCCCTTTTGTGAGGAGGCACCCCTTCTCCTGAAGTTACAGGGCTATTTTGTTGAGTTCCTTAGAGAGAGTTGTCTCGCGCCCATGTATTCTCTACCTACCCACCTGTGTCAGTTTCGGGTACATGTGCCTTTTTGTTGAAGGTCGTTTGAGCTTTTCTTGGGAGTATGGCATTGGTTACTTCAGCACCATAGCGCTTGGTACTCGAAGGCGGTTCTCTAAAAAAGATAGCAAAAAAATTTATCCCTAGAGTCGAGACTAAGAGGAATGTATAAACCAATGCTTCCGTAGATTCGATCGTGGTTTACAATTATAGCTTCCTGATACTTGCTTTTTCAATGGGTTCTTCTATATTCTCTCGATATCCTCTCGAATTGATCTTGGTTCTAAGTGGAACGATTTGTTTTTGGTGACAAATAGTGGGTTTGGATTTTTAATCTACTAAAAGTTTAAATGCACGAAAATGTAAACTTAAATTTAAAGGCAATTATATTAATAACAGTTAATAAAGCTAGAATTAAAACTAAACTTAAAATATAAAATGAGGAAACAATAAGAAACAGTAAGTAAATACCACTTACTCTTAATTGAAATGCTCAAAAGAAAAACTGATCCGGAACTTTAGCTGTTGATCCGGAACTTTCAAAGTCTCTTGATTCGGAACTTTACTCGGAACCTTCATCCGGAACTTTCTTCGGAAGTTGATTCGGAACTTTCACACGGAACATTGTTCGGAAGTTCACTCGGAACCTTCACTCGGAACTTCACCCGGAACTTTGTTCGGAAGTTGATCCGGAACTTTGTTCGGAAGATTGATTCGGAAGTTGGTGATCCGGAAGTTGTTTCGGAACTTTTGGCTCGGAAGTTTATTCGGAAGATTTGGAAATAAAACTCATTCGGAACTTTTTAAAGGAAAACTCATTCAGAACTCTAAAAACTCATTCGGAACTTTTTAACTAAAATGCTTCATGCGGAAGTTTTGTTCATTCGGAACTTTTAGTTCATTCGGAACATTTGGTTCATCCGGAACTCTTGGTTCATCCGGAACTTTTGTGTTCATCCGGAAGTTTTGTTCATCCGGAACCTGGGAACACTCAAGAAAAGTAACTTCTACCGAAGAACAAGGAAAACGATTTTAATCCAAAATCAAGCTAAATAAGCAAAAAGGTTTTACCAAATTAACCACAAATCATCTACCAACTACAAGGATCAAATCCCAATCACAAAAACACAAATTCAACAACTTTTTAAAATCAAAACTCAATCAAATAAGAACTTAAAAACTTGAAATGAAAGATGATGATGAACAAGATGAAATGGAAAGATTAAACAAGAACTTGTATTGATGATTAATGTTGAACAAAATAAAAGACAAGATTAAACTACAAGATTTGGAAGAACAATAATCAAAATCACCAAACACCGTAGTGGTGTTGGTGATGACTACGAACAAGAAAAGAGAAAAAGAAGGGAATGAAAAAACTAAAAAAACTAGATGAAAAGTGTGAGGGGGATTCCTTTTATAGGTGTCCCCTTTGGTTGGTGAGTGGGCTTTCTCCCGTTCTTCTTGTCTTCTCGTCTTTTCAGAAAAGTTGACGTTTTCGATTCTGATTCGGGATTTGTCGTCGATTAAATTCAACTCGTCTTTTAATTTCTTCGTTTAATAGACTTGAGTTTCTTCGACTTATGTAAATCTTCCATCTTTGGTCCTTTTCTTCGATAAATCTTCGAATAGGCCCAGTGACTTCAAATCTTTTGCATCTCTTGGACAATAAACTCTGTCTTGAGTCTTTTTCTTCGATAAATCCCGTGCGATCCCATGTTTTCTTCAATATTCATCCGGTTGGCTCTGAAAACACAATAAACACAAAAACCACGCATAATTCCAAACAAATGATATTAAATACGCGTTTTGGTCTCGCTTTAGCCAGAATTAAGTGGTAAAAGGATGGGTGTTTACACACCTATATATCCCCTACACTTAACCATTGCCATGCCCTCATGCAATGCTTAGTGATAAAGCAATTTTACATTTTTCTCATAATCAATCAACCTTGGCCTTATTCAAATTCTACTAAACAAAAATTAAAGTACTAAAAGAAATTAAAACTTTAAAGGAAACAAAAGGATAGAAAACCATTTTCACTTGAAAATAGCTATATGGAAATAACTTGCAAAGAGATCAATGACTTACATTAGGGCTTCGGTGCTGCGAAGATTTATCACCCTCAAGTTTCACGTTCCCCAAACTAAGCTGAAAAACGAGATCATTGTTATTATAAGTTAGTAAATCAAACACTTACACACATGGCTTAATTAAATGCTTAAACTCCCTTATTCCTAGGTGTATCTCTTATATTTTATTTTCGTCTTAGAATGATCATGAAGATGCATTTTTGGACTTATTTCGACAGTTTATTAAGGCTGAAAGCAAAGTAGGACGATTTGATCAATAGTTAGCTAAAGGACAAAATCTCTTAAAACTGCTTCTCGGGATATCAAAAAGTTCATATCTTGGCATAACTCGGTTCACGATTTGAGACCTTTCTCGGGCAGATATTTGGCATGTACTTCATACTTCATATCTTGAGAGACGTGCTTGAGATAATGGTCTTCTCATCGTTAATAGAGTTTCTTCGCTTGGAGACTTTTGAGGTGTTCTCCAACTTTGTTGACCACGACTTCATGATTATTCTTCAATCTCTAATTGGGATTTTGAGATACAACGATCCGCCTCCTTTTCGGACTTGGATCTATTTATCCTCATACCTTGTTAGGGTCTTTTCGGATAGACTTCTCCATGATCTTTATGGGAGTTGATTGCTTTTCGTCGTGAGTCTTGATCCTTCATATTGACTTTGGGAATAATGCTTTTCACATCACTTTGGATCTTTAGCAATAAAATGGAATCCTCATGCCTTGTTAGGGCCTTTTCGGACTCGCCAATCTTCGCGCCCCGCTTCATAAGTTATGCCTTGGCTATGAACTCTTATCATTACCGAACAACTTTTAAACGATCTTGGGCTAGAAGCTAAGTAACTTTTCAAATCGTACTACCTTACTTATTGCAGATAAATTATTAGCAAGTGATGGGAGAATAGGCAAATAATTACACCAAGTGAGCTTGTGCAAGAATACCGAGTTATAATTGACTCTATCATTTCTCGTCCTCCACAATTTAAAATCTCAAGTAATGAGACTCGTGGATACTTAGCCTAATAAACCAATTAAGGTCTACATGGTTAAGGATACTAGCTAGAATAAACTTGGATAAGTCTATTCGGGTTGAGTCAAAATAAACGCAACGGGCCTAATATGTCAAAGACCTCTAAACTAGCTACACCACTTTATTAATATTTTGACTTTATTGCGGGATATATACATACGAAAGCAACGATAAAAATTTAAAAATTACGACTAAATGGCCAAAGTTAATTAAAAAATTTGAAAAATGTTGAAAAATATGATTTTCCGGTTAAATGAAGGCATTTTCATGGAAAAGTCCACTTAAAACTTCGATAGAAGTCCCCCCTACACTTAAGATAAACATTGTCCTTAATGTTTAAGCATGTGGGAAAAGTCTCCCCTACACTTATGACATTGTGCACGTTGGTTAACTCAAGTTAGGGAAGAGACAACTAACGTGATCAATTTCAAATGTGAGTATGAAGAAAATTGAATCACGATAGTTGAGAGATAGAACCGGATTTCGGATAACACGAGAGCACGGTTCTTCAAAGATTCCAAGAGTGAACTTATCCCTGTAATCACATCACCACACAAAATCAAACACCCTATAGAGGTCCCCCTACACTTAGGAAGTGAAAACATAAAAGGATAGATACTCGGGCTGCCTCCCGAGGAGCGCTTGTTTTTGATAACCGAGTCACGAGCCTGACTCGACCCAAAATTAGTTCATGGGGAACGTGGTGATTAATGGAATCACCTCCTGAGAGGTGTCCTCACCAAAGTACAACTTCACTCGTTGGCCATTCACCTTAAAATTCGGTCCATCAGGTTGAGCGAGCTCGAGAGTACCATATGGAAAAATTTGGGCAATGGTGAATGGGCCGGACCAACGAGATTTCAGCTTGCCCGAGAAGATTTTCAACCGAGAGTTAAAGAGTAAAACTTTGTCTCCAACTTGGAACTCTCGGTTTTTTATCTTGGAGTCGTGAATGAGCTTAGTCCTTTCCTTATAGATCAAAGAATTTTCATAAGCCTCATTACGGAGTTCATTGAGCTCATTGAGTTGGATCTTGCGTAGGTCACCGGCTTTGTTAATATCAAAATTAGCCCACTTCAAGGCCCAGTAAGCCTTGTGCTCCAACTCAATGAGGAGGTGGCACACTTTCCCGTACACGAGACGATATGGTGTACAACCAATCGGGGTCTTGTATGCGGTACGAAAAGCCCACAAAGCATCATCAAGTTTATCAGCCCATGAGGCACGATGTTCTCCCACGGTTCTTTCCAGAATTCGCTTTAATCCTCGGTTGGATATTTCAGCCTGGCCATTAGTTTGTGGGTGGTAGGCTGTGGAAAGACGATGATTTACACCGTACTTAGCCATGACTCTAGCAAATTGGTCATTGCAGAAATGAGTCCCACGATCACTAATAATGGCACGAGGCACACCGAATCTAGCGAATAGAGATTTCAAAAAGTTACAAACCACCCTTGCATCATTAGTAGGTAAAGCTTTGGCTTCGACCCACTTTGAAACGTAGTCAACGACTACAAGGATGTATTTGTTTCCTTTAGAGGAAGGGAATGGCCCCATAAAGTCGATACCCCAAACATCAAAGATTTCACATTCTTGTATGAAATTCTGAGGCATCTCGTCTTTATGTGTGATGTTGCCTTGTTTTTGGCAAATATCACAACGTTTAACCATATTGTGAGCGTCACGATATATGGAGGGCCAATAAAATCCCGAGTCAAACACTTTTTTGGTGGTGTAGTTGGGACCAAAGTAACCACCGGTGGGTCCTTTGTGGCAAGCGTCAAGGATTTTTAAAGCTGCCGGTCCATCAACACATCAGCGAATAATCAAGTCGGCACATTGTTTGAATAGGTAAGGGTCGTCCCAAAAGTAAGTCTTAATGTCGGTGAAGAACTTTTTCTTTTGTTGGGACGTCAACCCTTCCTTGAGAATTCCACCCGCCAAGTAGTTTGCAAAGTCCGCAAACCACGGGGTTTCATCAGAATTCGAATTTATAGACATTAAGGTCTCCAAGGGAAAAGAATCATTGATTTCTTTGTTCGGATGATCCCCTTGGTAAGGATCCTCAAGTCTGCTGAGATGATCCGCGGCTAGGTTTTCAGCTCCTTTTTTTATCGCGAATTTCGATTTTAAATTCTTGGAGTAGCAAAACCCAGCGAAGAAGTCTTGGTTTGGAATCTTGCTTTGTCAACAAGTACTTCAACGCGGAATGATCGGTGTAAACGATTGTGGTGGAAAGGACAAGATAGGGGCGAAATTTTTCAAAGGCATAGACAACAGCTAAAAGCTCTTTTTCGGTTGTCGTATAATGCAATTGTGCCCCCGTCATTGTCTTGCTAGCGTAATGGATTGGTTGGAAGTGTTTGTTCACTCTTTGTCCCAGAACCGCTCCAATAGCAAAATCACTAGCATCGCACATCAACTCAAAGAGAAGCTCCCAATTAGGGGTAACCAAGACGGGTGCCTTAGTTAGCTTATCCTTAAGCGAGTTGAAGGCTTCAAGACACTCTTTAGAAAAGATTAAAGGAGTATCTTTTTCCAAGAGGTGGGTCATCGAGCGAGCGATTTGAGAAAAACCTTTGATGAATCGACGGTAGAAGCCCGCATGACCCAGAAAACTTCTCACACCCTTCACGGTTGAAGGTGGAGGCAACTTGGCGATAACATCGACTTTAGCACGGTCTACTTCGAGACCGGCTTTGGAAATCTTGTGTCATAGCACGATGCCTTCTTTTACCATAAAATGGCATTTTTCCCAATTAAGAACAAGGCGAGTGTCTTCGCACCGCTTAAGCATACGTTCCAAATTGGCAAGGCAAGAAGAGAAGGAATTCCCGAAGACCGAGAAATCATCCATGAAGACTTCCATAGTTTGTTCAACCATGTCATGGAAGATAGCTAACATGCACCTTTGGAAAGTCCCGGGGGCATTGCATAAGCCAAAAGGCATTCTTTTGTAAGCAAATGTGCCATAGGGACAAGTGAATGTAGTCTTCTCTTGATCTTGGGGATCGATGGGTATTTGGAAATAACCCGAGAAACCATCAAGAAAGCAGTAATATTCATTACCCGCTAAACGTTCAAGCATTTGGTCCATAAAAGGTAGAGGGAAATGATCCTTTCTCGTGGCATCATTGAGTTTGCGGTAGTCTATACAAACTCTCCACCCAGTAACGAGACGAGTGGAAATCAACTCGTTGCGTTCATTGGGAACAACGGTTATTCCGCCCTTCTTGGGCACACAATGGACTGGACTAACCCATGGTGAATCCGAAATAGGGTAAATCATACCCGCATCAAGAAGTTTGATAACCTCCGTTTTGATGACTTCATGTATTTTTGGATTCACCCTTCGTTGGCTTTGAATTGTGGGCTTAAAGTCGTCCTCCATGAGAATTTTGTGTGTGCAGAAGTGAGGATCAATTCCGTGATTGTCGGAGATTTTCCAAGTGATAGCCTTCTTATGATCTTTCAACACGGCGACAAGTCGGGCTTTGTCTTCATCTTTCAAGTCCTTCGCAATGATAAATGGCGACTTCTTCTCTTCTTCAAGAAACACATACTCGAGATGGGGCGGCAACTCCTTAAGTTCTAAATCCGGAGGATTTTCGACGGGAGGCGTATTCAAAGTCGGAGTATCGATAGCAATAACCGTGGGAGATGGTGGAGAAAGGATGTCTTCGTTGAGAAGGTTATCAAAGAAATGCATGTCTTCATCCCCCTCGGTGGGAGAATCATCATTAGCTAAGTTCTCATCTCCCATGGTGGCTTCAAGATTGTTCCAAAACAAATCACTATCTCCAAATAGAGACAGTGATGAATCAATAGAGGAAACGGTTTCAACATTGGGAAGAGAGGTAGGAATATTTTTACAAGCATCATTAAAGTGTTCTTCACAAGCCTCATCCAGAACGTCAATACAATTAACACTCTCGTATGAATAAGGTTGTTTAGACAACTTGCCCATGTTGAAGACGATTTTATCGTCACCCACTCTCATGATAAGCTCACCGGCTTCAACATCGATGAGAGTGCGACCGGTCCTCAGGAATGGACGACCCACGATCAAGGGAACACGAGGGTCCATCTCGTAGTCGACGACGACGAAATCGGCAGGAAAAGTGAATTTGTCGACTCCTACAAAGACGTCTTCGGCTATCCCCACTGGATAAGCAACCGTACGGTTAGCTAATTCCAAAGTCATTTTGGTGGGGACTAGCTCAGGGAGAGATAATTGCTTCCAAACGCTTAGAGGCATGAGATTAATACTAGCACCTAGATCGGCTAGGGCCATGCAATTCTCTACTCCCGGGAAATTGCAAGGGATTAAGAAACGACCCGGATCACCAAGCTTGGTTGGCAATTTCCTTAAGCGCACTGCAGAGCAATTCTCATTAAGTTGGGTGTTGGCAATATCAAGAAGCTTTTCCTTGTCACTCAGAAGATCTTTAAACATTTTCGCGTACTTAGGCATGTGAGCGAGAGCCTCAGCGAAGGAGATATTGAAATTCAGTTGTTTAAACATTTTAAGAAAGTTTGAAACCTGAATATCGTCCTTGCTTTTGAGCTTCTCTTTCCTCAACCTAGATGGGTAAGGTATATTGGAAGAAGATGAAGGCTTTGGAAGAATAGGATCACTCACATCCTTGGGTGGAGGAGGGGTAGAAGTAAGAGGTGGAGAAATTGGGGAAGGAGAAGGATGAGGAATAGGAGCAGGTGACTCGTTCTCCTTAGTCACAACCACCGGTGGAGGTATAGGAAGCTCGGGTTCCTTGGTACCTTTGCCACTGCGAGTAGTGATTGCTTTCATCTCCCCTCTTGGATTCGCAACGGTGTTACTCGGAAGAGTACCCGAAGAAGAGGGTTGATTACCTTGGAAGAAACTAGCCATCATGTTCTTCAAGTCATTCGTTTGACTATCCAACGTGTTTCTCATGTCAGCTCTCAGATCGTTCCCTTGTTTGACCAGGTCTGCTTTCAAGTTAAGCACTTCCCGCTGAAGATTTCCCACGATCACATCATTGGTCCGCATGTAGGTTTCCACTTCTTGGTGTAAAACGGTGGGTTGGTTAGGAGGAGCATTGTATGCGGGTGGTTGATAAGCAGGTTGCTGGTAAACTTGGTTGGTTCGTTGAGGTGGTTGTTGCTGTTTATGAGGTGGGATGTATGGTGTACGAGGTTGTTGTTGTTGTTGAGGAGGGCGATTGAGGTTTTGTTGTTGGTTTGGGTTGTTTGGAGGAAAACCGGGTGGTGAGAGGTAGTTGTTGGAGCGGTAGCTAAGCAAATTACGGTCACCTTGAGGTCTAGCTTGATAAGCAGGTTGAGGATAGGTGCCATATGCTGCATTCACATTTTCAGAAGAGTAGTCTTGGGTGGCAGTACAAGTGGTGTAAGAGTTAGGACCCCCGCATATCTCGCATGGTTGGCTAACAGCATTGACTTGAGCGTTTTTAGCGTTGTTGCTGTTGGTGTTGTTAACGGTGTGGGTAACAAGCGATTCAAGAAGCGTAGTGATTTTGTCAAGTCGCTTGTCACTGTCACTAGTATTAGCACTAGCAACATTGGTCCGAACACTCTTGGTTTGCACACGAGACTTATTCTCAATGATATCCTAAGCAGCATTGGAAGTCTTAGCCAAAAGATTACCCCCCGAGGCACTGTTTAGTGAATCTTGGTCATTCATGTTTAAACCATTATAAAAAGTGTTAATTTGATGCACTTTGGTAAAACCATGTTGTGGGCATTTTCTTAAAAGATCTTTAAAACGATCCCAAGATTCACTAAACGACTCATCGTACTTTTGTTCAAAATTTATGATTTCATTCCGCAAAGCGGTAGTACGAGAGGGTGGGAAGAAGTAATTGATAAACTTGGTTTCCAAATCCGTCCACGAAAGAATACTCTGTGGCGGTTCCTTAGCAAGCCAATGCCGGGCTTGTCCCTCTAAAGAAAAGGGAAAAAGTTGTAACCGGATTACCTCTTGTGGAACACCATTGAATTTGACCGTATTGGTGAGTTGCAAGAATCTCTTGATGTGGTCATGTGGGTCATCAATGGTACGTCCCAAGAATGGTTGAGCAGAGACCATCTGGATAAAGCCGGATTTGAGCTCAAAATTGTTGGCTGCAATCGCTGGTATAACAATTGGATCAGTGTTGCCATCTACATGAGCTTGCAGCAGTTCAATCATCGGGCGATTATCCGGTAGAGGCTCATTGTTGTTGTTATTATTCATGTTGTTGAAAGGTGGGTTGTTGTTGTTATTATTGTTGTTTGGAGGTGGTATGTTATTGTTGTTTTGTACACCGGCCATGTCTAAGTTATCGAGAGGCTCGGGCTCTTGATAAGACGTTGATCGAGCGCGCATACACCTGCAAAAGAACTAACAAGGGAAAAACAAAGCAAAAATTTTTTGGGTTTTTTTTTTTATGTTTTTTACTTTTTAGGATTTTTGAAAATTTTATATTTTTTTAGTGGTTTTGAAAATTTTTATGAAAAAGTAACGTTCACGGGGAACGGATCCCAAAATCCAAGTTCTCACAAAAAACTTTTGATCTTAACGAGAAGAGCCGGCAGCGGCGCCATTTGATACTTGCTTTTTCAATGGGTTCTTATATATTCTCTCGATATCCTCTCGAATTGAACTTGGTTCTAAGTGGAATGATTTGTTTTTGGTGACAAATAGGGGGTTTGGATTTTTAATCTACTAAAAGTTTAAATGCACGAAAATGTAAACTTAAATTTAAAGGCAATTATATTAATAACAGTTAATAAAGCTAGAATTAAAATTAAACTTAAAATATAAAATGAGGAAACAATAAGAAACAGTAAGTAAATACCACTTAACTCTTAATTGAAATGCTCAAAAGAAAAACTGATCCGGAACTTTAGCTATTGATCCAGAACTTTCAAAGTCTCTTGATTCGGAACTTTACTCGGAACCTTCATCCGGAACTTTCTTCGGAAGTTGATTCGGAACTTTCACCCGGAAATTTGTTCGGAAGTTCACTCGGAACCTTCACTCAGAACTTCACCCGGAACTTTGTTCGGAAGTTGATCCGGAACTTTGTTCGGAAGATTGATTCGGAAGTTGGTGATCTGGAAGTTGGTTCGGAACTTTTGGCTCGGAAGTTTATTCGGAAGATTTGGAAATAAAACTCATTCGGAACTTTTTAAAGGAAAACTCATTCGGAACTGTAAAAACTCATTCGGAACTTTTTAACTAAAATGCTTCATGCGGAAGTTTTGTTCATTCGGAACTTTTAGTTCATTCGGAACATTTGGTTCATCCGGAACTCTTGGTTCATCCGGAACTTTTGTGTTCATCCGGAAGTTTTGTTCATCCGGAACCTGGGAACACTCAAGAACAGTAACTTCTACCGAAGAACAAGGAAAACGATTTTAATCCAAAATCAAGCTAAATAAGCAAAAAGGTTTTACCAAATTAACCACAAATCATCTACCAACTATAAGGATCAAATCCCAATCACAAAAACACAAATTCAACAACTTTTTAAAATCAAAACTCAATCAAATAAGAACTTAAAAACTTGAAATGAAAGATGATGATGAACAAGATGAAATGGAAAGATTAAACAAGAACTTGTATTGATGATTAATGTTGAACAAAATAAAAGACAAGATTAAACTACAAGATTTGGAAGAACAATAATCAAAATCACCAAACACCGTAGTGGTGTTGGTGATGACTACGAACAAGAAAAGAGAAAAAGAAGGGAATGAAAAAACTAAAAAAACTGGATGAAAAGTGTGAGGGGGATTCCTTTTATAGGTGCCCCCTTTGGTTGGTGAGTGGGCTTTCTCCCGTTCTTCTTGTCTTCTCGTCTTTTCAGAAAAGTTAACGTTTTCGATTCTGATTCGGGATTTGTCGTCGATTAAATTCAACTCGTCTTTTAATTTCTTCGTTTAATAGACTTGAGTTTCTTCGACTTATGTAAATCTTCCATCTTTGGTCCTTTTCTTCGATAAATCTTCGAATAGGCCCAGTGACTTCAAATCTTTTGCATCTCTTGGACAATAAACTCTGTCTTGAGTCTTTTTCTTCGATAAATCCCGTGCAATCCCATGTTTTCTTCAATATTCATCCGATTGGCTCTGAAAACACAATAAACACAAAAACCACGCATAATTCCAAACAAATGATATTAAATACGCGTTTTGGTCTCGCTTTAGCCAGAATTAAGTGGTAAAAGGATGGGTGTTTACACACCTATCACTTCCATACCTATTTATTTTTAGGAGGAATAAAAGGATTTTCTTTGATTTTTCACTAAACATGAGTATGTCTTTATTTCCTTATAATATATAAAAGAATTCGTTAATTACAATATATAAAAGATTTCATTAAACTTATCCAATTTACTTTTCATTGATAGATTGTTTCAGCGAGATTCAATCTAAATCACGATGTCACTTTTTTTGTTCTTATATGTGCCTCTTTAATCTTTTTAGGTTTACGCTCTACTCTGGGTAAAGATCCACCCAATTTTCATTTGGACATATATTACAAATGCTCCCATTACCACTTCTTTTTGCCTTCTTTTTTCAATTCACACATTCCGTAAAAGAGTTGACGGTTTCATGCATATTACTCGATTGATTAACATAAGAGTTTGAAATAACTTCTACTTACAAAAAAAAAGATTTCTTTAAAAATAGGAATCCTTTATGATATAAAATAGATATCTTACCAATTGGTTTAATGGAGCCTGGATACTTTAATGTAGTAGTCCAGGAATTCTTAAGAATCCAGCGAACAAAGTAAATATAATTAATATAAGTATTGGGAATAACATAGTGTTACCTGATTCATAAGGATACAAAGAAGTCTTGGTATTGCCTAAATTAGGAATCGAAAGAAAAGGTGGATCAAATTTCTTACATTGTCATCAATTTGATCGACTTTATTTGAAAAAAAGGAATGACGGTCACTCTTGTTCATTTTTAATAAAGTTACATGTTTTTGTTACTTATTTTGAACCCTCTTTACCCCATAGAGATATTGAATACAAGGGTTATTCCTTTTTCCATTGTAATTTTTAAAATGAACATTTAAATGTCCTTCAAAAGTAAGTAAACAGATTCGACACATATAGAATGCGGTTAATCCTGCGGTAGACCAAGCTATTATTGCAATAATCGGTGAATACAACCAACTATCATTAAAAATTTCATCTTTCGCCCAAAAACAGGCAAGAGGTGGAATACCACATAGAGAAAGTGTACCTAATAAAAAAGAATTTTTAGTAATTGGTACATATTTTGTTAAAATCCCCATAAGAACCATATTCTGACTTTTTTGGACAATATCCAACAACAGTTTTCATTGAATGAATAATGTATCCCGACCTTAAGAACAATAACACTTTTGAATAAGCATGAGTAATAAAATGAAATAAGGCACTTCGATAAGACCCTATTCCTAGAGCTAATATCATATAATCAAATTGAGACATTGTGGAATAGGCTAAACCCCTCTTAATTTTTTTGAGCAAGAGTTAAAGTAGCTCCTAAAAACCGTTTTTATCCCTATCAAAGAGATAAAATTCATTATGTGGGGTATGACTATGAAAAGAGGCATAAGTTGAGTTACAAGAAATATCCCGTTGCTTCCATCGTAGCAGCATGTATAAGAGCCGAAATAGGAGTCGACCCTTCATTGCATCAGGTAACCATACATGAAGTTGAAATTGTGCATATTTAGCAATAGCATCAGCAAATAACAAAACAACTTATAAAGTATCAAATACAAAATTGACCTCATTATTAGAAATCAAGTTATTAAATATTTGGAATAAATCACGAAATTCAAAACTCCCTATTATCCAATAAAACCCTAAAATGCCTAATAATAAACCAATACAACCAACACGGTTAGTTATTCCTAGAGTTAATATCATATATTCAAATTGAGACATTGTGGAATAGGCTAAACCCCTCTTAATTTTTTTTGAGCAAGAGTTAAAGTAGTTCCTAAAAACCGTTACTATCCCTATTAAAGAGATAAAATTCATTATGTAGGGTATGACTATGAAAAGAGGCATAAATCGAGTTACAAGAAATATCCCGTTGCTTCCATCGTAGCAGCATGTATAAGAGCCAAAATATGAGTCGACCCTTTATTGCATCAGGTAACCATACATGAAGGGGAAATTGTGCATATCTAGCAATAGCATCAGCAAATAACAAAACAACATATAAAGTAACAAATACAAAATTGACCACATTATTAGAAATCAAGTTATTAAATATGTGGAATAAATTACGAAATTCAGAACTCCCTGTTATCCAATAAAACCCTAAAATGCCTAATAATAAACAAATATAGCCAACACAGTTCGTTATTCCTAGAGCTAATATCATATAATCAAATTGAGACATTGTGGAATAGGCTAAACCCCTCTTAATTTTTTTGAGCAAGAGTTAAAGTAGCTCCAAGGAACCGTTATTATCCCTATCAAAGAGATAAAATTCATTATGTGGGGCATGACTATGAAAAGAGGCATAAGTTGAGTTACAAGAAATATCCCGTTGCTTTCATCGTAGCAGCATGTATAAGAGCCGAAATAGCAGTCGGCCCTTCATTGCATCAGGTAACCATACATGAAGGGGAAATTGTGCATATTTAGCAATAGCATCAGCAAATAACAAAACAACGTATAAAGTAACAAATACAAAATTGACCTCATTATTAGAAATCAAGTTATTAAATATTTGGAATAAATCACGAAATTCAAAACTCCCTGTTATCCAATAAAACCCTAAAATACCTAATAATAAACCAATATAGCCAACACGGTTAGTTACAAACGCTTTTTGACAAGCCTTTGTTGCAACAGGTCGTGTGAATCAAAATCCTATTAATAGATACGAACACATTCCAACTAATTCCCCAAAATTTATATCAAATTTGAACAAGTAATAAATCCTAACATGGAAGTACTGAAAAAAAAACTAATATATAATCAAAAACATCTCAAATACCCGTGATCACGAGACTATAAATAAGAACTAAAATTTCAATAGTAGTGATTAATATTGACATAATAGAAGTAAGTGGATCAATCAAGTATCTAAATTCTAAAGAAAAATCAATTGATAATCTAAGACCATACATGTTGATAGACATAACTGCTATTTTTTGCTGAATAGACATATTTTTGGAAAAACTCATGACTATAATTAACAATAAAACGCTCTAAAAATCTCACATATGACGAAGACTTTTTGTTGCCATCGGAAAAATAAGAAGTCCCAACCCTATTAAGATAGGATCTGGAAGTGGAAGAAAAGGTATTATCTATGCATATTGATATGTCTGTTCCATAAAAAAAATTCTTAATTAATTGTTTCCGATTCAATGGATCTTAGTTCTTTCAAAAAAGTAAATAAAAAATAATAATATGCACTACCTTATTTAATAATATATATTTATAATGGTATTTATTCTGAGTCTTTTCAAATGTTCAAATATGCAAAACAAGAAGTTACAATTTAATTACGTATATATCCTTCTAAACATTTAAATATTTCATATACTAGTTTATTGACTCGTAAAAATAGCGGAGCCTTAAGAAACTATTTACATTGTTTATATAAGAGATTCATTTAACATCTTGAAATTGATTATATATAAGTCGATACATTATCATTATTTTACTCATTGTTTAAGTGACATACTTGTCACCAATGATCACGTGTGGAATCAATAAATATAAGTTTAAAATTTGTTGATCGAGAAGGGTGTAGTTGTATGGCTTGTCATACGGCTTACTTGTGGTTCAAGTTTGCGCTTGAGGTTAATGTGTTTAGCCACATTCCGTTCTACTTAACTGTTTTTTGGGATTAATATATTTTACTGGGTTGTTTCCCCTTACAAAAAAAATGTTGATAAGAGGAGATACTTGGTTCAACATTTGTAATAATAAAGGAACATATCTTGAGGGCCAGAAATACTTTTCTAACAACATGCCACCATTCGACAAAAATCGTAATGTTACGAAGTAAAAGGCTTGCAAAATAGACAACAACATACTACCCACTTGTGTATCCTTGAAAAATAATAGATAACGACAACAACATACCACACATTTTTTTATCCTTAATGGTAGTTTCAGCCAATTCCTTGACCTTAAACATAATAGGGAGAAGAAGAATTGGACTAAGGCCGAGCCTGAGGTAAGACATCTTAAATAAACAACAAATGCATGCTTAAGTAGAGAAACCACCGATTCAACATTATTCAGGGTCACTAAAAATATAAGAGAAATGCAAATATACAAAAAAACAAAAAAATACAGGTGTAGTTGAATATTTTTTATCCATATAACCTGCAAAACTTCAATAGATTCAATAGCCACCATTTAAAAGAGTGAATATAAGTATTTGAGATGACCACAAACGAAGGATCCTCTATACATACGAACCACCCACCCATGTTGCCACCAGGCACGAGGTTAACGCAACCTTGAATAAGATGTGACATTAGTATTACCATCTAATTGGGGTTTTTTTGTGCTACTTAGACCTATCAATAAAAATATGTCACGAAAAACAAATACAGTTTTACGAATGGATTTCTATTCATTATATTCCCATTGATGATAATGTACGCTTTATAAAGCCAAACGTCAAATATTTTCCAAAAACAAAATACCAAGAACCCTTTAATCTTCAATAGCCACCATTTAAAAGAGTTAATATAAGTATTTGATTTTAACACAAACTAAGGATCCTCTGGACATACTAAACACCCACCCATGTTGCCACCAGGCGAGAGGTTAACGCAACCTTGAATATGAGATGACATTAGCATTACCTTGGGGTTTATTTATTTATTTGTGCTACTTAGACTGATCAATAAAAAGATGTCACGAAAAAATAAATACAGTTTTACGAATGGATTGTTAATCATTATATTCCGATTGATGATTATTTGCTCCTTATAAGGACAAACATCAAATATTTTCCTAAAAAAAATACCAAGCACCCTTTAATCTTTAAAAGGAAAATTTTTGGACATGTTTAACTATCTCAACTCACTGATAGCGGTAGAAGCCATTATTATTGTAGTCTCGGGTGCGAATTGAGCGTGCATTTGTATCAGATGTCTTTGCTTGATCATGTTTCAGGTTTATGCCAATATTTGTGGCCAAGTTCTCGATCACCTACCTAAAGAGAAAATTGAAAAGTATAGTAATTAGGATTTCAAAAATCCGAACCCTCCAATGCGACTTCACTATTTTTACCTTCTTTGACACCTACATAATCAAGTTCCCAAACTTAATACCATAGAAAGTGATTCAAATGGGTGAGTAGCAGAAACCTCATTCTAATTTGTATTGAATAAAGCGTTTGCATTCAAATGAAATCTAAATAAACAGGCGGATTTGTCCTTAACATTGTTAGATGTAATTGGTGATGCCCAAACACGGGTTATGGAAGATATACGCTCTAACCAGTTACTATATTTCGATGTGGATAGTCAGCTTCACGAAATCAATCAGGCCAGAGGAATTGTTTGACAACTCCAACTGCGATGATAGGCTTACTTCTTGCAGCAATGAGGTTGAGGAATTCTCATATGCAACACAAGGCTTCTTCCATTCTAACATTCTAACATTTTATTACAGATATGAAGATAACTAATTTTACATTTAGTTATAAGTGCATTAAGAAGGTTTTTGATGTGTGCTTTGAAACTAATGATGCAATTTCTATTACTAATAACATAATCGGTTGTAATAACTAATAACACAAAGTGACCTATAAGCCTCTAGTCTTAATCTGTGAACTAATCAATATTATAGTGAATTATTGAAGGTGAAACAACTGCAATAACCAATTACTACTCGTACCACATAATTTAAGAAACAACTATGATTAGAATCCTATATACTATGATTTCCTAGTCAAGTAAAATAAAAATCAAAACATAATCAAACAAAAAAGGTAGATTATCAACCTGTTTAACATAGATAATATCCGAGTCTTATCGCACAACAAAGCCAGAACCATTAAAGTAAAAACTCATTCTAGACACATGTTCCCTGTAAACACATAACAACTATAAAAATAAGAATCCATATACTTGAAACTGAACATATCAATAATTACCATTAGACGTTTGTTAGTTCTTCATAACAGTGATCACAACATGATGCATATGTATGCTAGCTTTATAAGCCATACTTAACATTCGAATCAACATGCTACCACACAATCCATCTTATGGAGAAAGAGAAAAACTAAAGCATAAAAAATTTCTTAACCATGTGAGTGATTATCTTATACCAACATTGACTTAAACCTTAGACATAAAACAATTCAGAGATTCGAACACATTCACGTATGAAAAAGGTACAAACTTATCATAACTCAATCATTAAGGTTTTAAATTTAACAAATCACGCATCACAATTAACCATAGAGTAAATAAAAACAAACTTGATAAGAAGATGGGTATGTTTTTTATATGCCTAACCAATAGGAATCCCCAAATCCCGCACATGCAAAAAATAATACCCCTTTGTATAATCATGGTTGTTAATAACCTAGCCTAAAATTCAGCCAGCTGCAAAATTACATTACATCTAAAGTTACAAAAAAACTCCTATTTTTTTTCAAAAATAAATAAAAGCATGCTAATCATTATATAAACATTTTGGATAGGTAAACTCGCATATACAAATTGATGTTTGCAAATTTTTGTAATTGGATCTTCGGTCTGTGTTTTCTGGGATTCTTTTGAAAAGAGAGGGCAGTGGTGTCGCATATAAATCATGTCAAAAAAACCTACATGATTTATCATAAAACTTGTTGTTACAAATTTTCTTGTCAATCTTCATCAATCATACCTGCAATTTTAGAGTTCTTCTGTCCTTTATTCGCCGTTGATGAACAGTAGTACCGGATAATTAAACACAAAATTAACCTTGATCATATGATCTTATCAGATTATGGATGTTTGGGTTTTGCTTGGTTGGAAAGAATTACGTGTAGAATGGGGCAGTGGTTCTGATGAGATGGAGATGTAGTGGCAGTGAGAATGAGATGATGGAGAAGAGGTAGTGACAGTGAGAATTATGTGAAGAATTGGGTGGTAGGTTTATTGTTTAGTATTAAGTTACTGTTCCTAAGCATTAAATTTATTATATAAATAGTTATTGTGGAGTTTGTGAGATGATCATGATATTTGTATATATTAGTAATATCTTTTAATTACTCTTTTGTATAATAGTAGCACGAGAAGTGTTATAGAGGATAAGGGTGAATAACTAATAGAGCCTTTGAGATGGCTACAAAATGAAGCATGTTCGCTACAAACTTTAATACAACGTGTATGGAAGTAACCTGTGTATCCTATGTAACCAACTGTTGCTCCTTTTGCAGTAGCCATGATGCCTAACAGTAGTTGTACCATACACATTTTTTATACCGCAAAAGCTTACAACCTAACTCAATAACCTCTATTGATTTCTACGTCGTAGCTTGTGACTGACTTACTACATGTCAAGCTATCAACTCATGGTAAGACTATCTTGCAAATAGATCAAAAGTTTGCATCTAAAGTTTGTCCAAGGTGAGATATTTGTATCCAAATTATAAAAGCTTACATAAGGGGTGTTTGGCTAAGTTGTCTAGTGTGTTATACATAACCTATGTGTAAAGCATATGCTTAATAGCAAATCCCCCAACCCTAAAAAAATATATACAAATAAAGCTTTATCAAAGTACCTAGAAACTTGAAAGTGAGCTTAAGAGTGTTCTGAAAATTGTAGCCAATAAATGGCTTTCTCAGAGCTGGCCTGACTATTTAATTCAGTGATTATCGATGTTTTTACGCTATAATAACTTGTTAGGAACATCTAAACTTCAAGTGCGGCATTACCCTGCTTTGCCGCTTAGGAAAAAAATCAATTTACGGCCTTGAGACTGGCTAACCAAGTTTTTCTATCTGGTTCCCCTAGGCCTAAAAAATCTTAAGGCTTATAGGAGCGCTTATGTTTACGGCCACATATGTTTTTCTGGCCCAAAAAATAGGAATCAAATTGCACTACTAACTTGAAGATTTATACTTATATCAACTGATACAACAAACAGCTTCATAATTAACCCTTTATCCAAAAAGAGAACTATTGTTCCAGCAAGCACTAAGTGTCGATCATATTTTTTCAAGAGGATTGTTCATATGAAAAGAGACAAACCCTGAAAGAAATGAACATACCTCAAGATAATGTGATAAATCAATATCATACAAACCAATTTGCATCACGCTTGTAAGAAATTAGCTAGTACCTACCGGTCAAAACTTCAACAGGATTTGAAAATATATGTGTAACAATCGCTCCGAAAAGAGACTAAGTGTCACATTTTTGGTTTCTTATCAAGATCATAATAACATAAAGGTCCAAAATGAAACTTACAAATTAAAACATAATATGTAAAACATAATTCAACAATATCAAATCCCCAAAACAACGGGGTCCAAAAATGCAAAGTATTAAAATCATAAACGTATTCAGTAATTATTAGACTCGGGTAACTCTAGACGCACACACCAAACTCTCAATGCCCAGCTTCCCGCTTAATACATGTCGCATGGAAAATAAACACGGTTGAGCGAATGCCCAGTGAACGGATATAACAAATATGGTTGAAAAGTAAAGAGTGGTAACAGACCTGCGAATATCAATAATATATGAACAAGAGAATGAATACAAGGATCAGAAAGAAAAGATGAAAGAAAGGTAACAGAATCCCCACGAGCTCATATCACATATCACATATCATATCAAATCAAACAGTCAAATAGGTATTCATGGGGCGTAACTCCCACGTACCAAAAGCGATATGGGGTATATAATACATACCATGTAAACCCGCATATAAATGCCATGGACAATACACTACGTAAACATACGAACCAATTAAAACTTTCCATTTATGTCATGTACACGTGTCACGAAGGTTAAATTCAGAAACTACGTACGTAATAATGCACGATAATAATTAAGTACGTGATAATACACGATAATTATTAAGTATAATAATTATAATCACGAACATATGATCATGAACATTTATAAACACGATAATTGTTACGTATAATAATTATAAGACGACTATTAGAACACGATATGTATACGAAGTATAAATTCACGACACTTAATGTGACAATCCGTCAATTTCAGGTCGATATTTTAATCTCGACTATTAAGTGTTATATGTTCACTTTAATGAGAATTTTAAATTATCGGCTAACTGAGAAGGTTATAGCTTGAAACTTAACGTAAGAATGTCGTTTAGATGAAAACCGACAAGGAATACATTAGGTATCGATATTTTTCTTCTCATATGAATGATTTTATTATATCTATTTTTATTTCTCGCACTTTACGTTTTAACGAATGACGAGAACTATTTGTGATAGCGATACAGAAGGATGCCCAAAAATTTCAGTTTTATTATCGATTGTTTCGATATTTAATATTTTCAACGTTTTCGATTTAATTACGTTTTAAGTCGTGTCGAAGCTATATCATTATATTTATGAAGCGTATTAACTTTTGAAAAGTATTTTTACGAAACCCGAATCCCGTAAATATTTTCAAATCTGACTAATAGTCATTTTCTACCCTTTAAATTACTTAATTACTTTTTGGTCTAAAACTATGCAAGTTTGGCAAAACTAGCCCTCCACCCATCATATATAAATTTACCACATAATTTTTTTACACATAGTAAACAAGCTAATAAATTCTTTTTTTCTCCACCCTCTCTCTTGTTCATCATTTCCGTCCACCCCTAGCAACAAATCCATCAAAATATTTTGATTTTCACTTTGATTTAGCAAAAACTAAAACAAGACCACCTCTTATAATTCAAAGGTGATCATATCTATGTAAAAAAATTCCCATATGCAACAAGTTTTTAAATTTTGTTATATACTAGTGTTGATATAATGATTTGATGATCTTGCATGTGTTTATCTAGTGATAATCATGTGTAGATTATTTAGTTTTGTTGAAGAAAATTTATTTTTGAATTTGAGGTTTTATTTATTTGATTCATACAAGTGTTAGGATAGACATATGTTGTTAATAGGGGTTTAGGATGATAGAAAAGTGGTTGAAACTGCTTGAAAAATTATTTTTGAATGAGTTTTAGATAGTTGATTTAGGGCAGTGAGTTTCAAGCAGATTTTGGGAGTCTTAATGTCAAGTTATTGTTAAACTAATAATATAGGACTATAGAGAATTTCGTTAGCTTCGATTTGATATAAAGTAGAGCTTCCATCTCCAAACGAGTGCGAAGTTACAATAGTTGGATTATTCGCGTACCTTGAGACGAGTATCGACCCAACTCGAAGTTGTTGTCGATATTTGGATCGAATATCGGGGACCATATAATGAGTTATAAAAATACTCAAGGGCTGTTGTAAGTCTCTAAACCTTAGATTGTGAGTCTATTTTTAAATCCGAGTGTCGGTTTTGTAAACGGAATTGTTTAGAGGAGTCGAAATTCTTTTACAAGTCAAAGCCGTAAAACTGTGTGGTTTTTGTAACTCAAAGATGTGTCGGGCAGAAGGTCTTACAAAAAATAATTTTTGGATGAAATTTTAACTGAGTCTTATTCAGGTTATGTGTGAGTTTGTCACCAAGTTTCGTCGAAATCGGACAAGTATAGATAGGGTAGATTGGTGTGTACATTTGGAGTGTACATGCTGATTTGTATTTTGGACATGTAGTTCAATGCTCGTGTGGCGTGAGTTTGAGTATTCACCATTGGACATGGTGATTTACTCAAGTGTTTAGTCATTATATCAATGACTTAGTTACTAGTCCGAGTGAAGTAAAATGATAATTTGACTTGCGCGTTGACTGGCGTCTTATGACAGGTCAAATAGTGTTGGATAAATGGGATAGTATGGATTCACTTGCATTGTGATTCTTTCGGTTTTGTCATGGTTTTGTAATTTCGAGTTTTGTATTATTTAAGTATGATTTATGCTTGAGTCGATTATTAACGAGCGCGCCTTATTTGGTAGGTTGTGATTTTCGTTTTTAACGGGCATCACTTATTGTCGGCAATCGTTATCTCTACTTCTAACACTCAAGGTGAGTCTATAGCCTCGCTTTTAAATTCTTTAACTGTTTTAGAAACCTGCAAGGGGGATAACATGCTTGTTTGATTAAAAATAAAGAGTACAACTATAAGTTGCGGTAAACCAATTGAATGGTGCAACTAAAAGTTGTGGAAACTCTATTTACTAGAAAAAGTAATTATTGAAAATGAAGGGTACAACAAGAGTTGCTGTAAACTCATGAATGGGTGCAACCAGAAGTTGTGGTAAACCCTATTTATTTTAAAATAGAACACAAGGGACCCAATTGTATGCTTAGATGAAAGTTATTACATAAGTTAGTTTTAGCCTTAAAAGACCCATGTAATCGAGAATTGTTAATCGAAGGAACGCTAATACTATAGATAGATCTATCGGGGTGACCCCCAGTTCGGTCAAGACTAGCTATCGTGTGGTGTTGTGACACACTAGTAATGAAACATCGGATGCATTGTATAAGAGAAATATACGCACTTAGCTAGGTGTGTTGGGCTAATATATGTTAACGTTCAATGTCACGAGGCTTATGTAATGACACGGATAATTATGTCTATACAACATAATTGTATTTTGATGAATTATCAACCATGGAAGGTTATTCAGAATACTTGTGTTCTATTTATTTAATTTAAACTCTATAGATTCACTCAAATTTTTTTTTTTTACTTTTTAGCATGTTTTATCTCAGTTCCATAAAGAAGGCACTCGAGGAAGGCGGTTTCGTGAAGCTTGCATATTTTAGATGTTTTGTCCCGCTTTTATAAATGATATCACTTAAAAGAATTTTTATCATTATTGTGTTTTGTAAACTTTAATTTATATGGGACCATGTATGAAATTTCATCTTTTACATAATACATGAATGGATGTTTTATCGAAACGACTCGTTTTGAGCCGTTTTTTATGATTATGAGCTTGAATCATGTTAGTAACACCCAATGACCCTTCCGCTATGATGCCCGAAATTGGGGGTGTTACAGATTGGTATCAGAGCTCATGTTATAGAGAACGAGAAGATTTTCCAAAAATAAATTTTTGAAATCTTTTAACTATAACAGTTGCAAGCGAAACCTCCGAGTTGCCAATGGATGAGAATAAGAGTATTTATATATATGTGGGATTATATATGTATATGTTGTTGTAATCTTTATCGATTATTTGTACTTGTGAATTACAAGGTATGTCTTCATTTAATTAATTATAAATGATAGTTTTATACTTATAAGAGATATTTATACGACGTAGATTGTCACGAAGCCACCCTAGCCATTTTAATGCTAGCGCTGAAGCTATTCCTAAAATGAATCCTATTATCCCCGAGACTAACTAAGTTGTGGATATACAGAATCTCAACGAAATGGTTAATATCCTTGATGATATTCTCTTTGTTACAAGGATTTTGATTCTTTGGTTCCTATTCTTGATCTATCGATTCGTTCTTTTCGTTTAGTAAATTTAATTTGCATTATCATTAATCTTCCACATTCTACTATTTTGCTAGAAGCAAGTTTGCCTGAGATGGTACTATTGGTTGTTAGGAATTGAGATTGATTGGTATGGTATTCATATGCCAACCAGGATTCCATATCATATCACTAATCATTTTCTATTAAATCAGTTTCTCGTTTGTTTTGATCTTGATCTTCTGCGTTGAGCTGTCGATGCTTAAAAAAGTGATTTATAATCGTCAATGAATTGGCCATTTATTTGAACAAGGAAATTATAAATTGTTGAACCACAAATTTCTAAATCTTATTTGGATGGATTTGATCAATCCATGGAAATAATGATTTATAAACACGTGGGCTTAAGCATATAGCATCCGTGCATTTAAACTCCTATTGACTCGTAATTGATTGCTTGACTCATTCTTTGATTTTGTTCCTTTAATTATTTGATCGTGGGATGGTTGTATTGGGGCTGTTCCAAAACCACCAATTGAGGAGGATATCAAGCGTCTCTGAAAGACACTGTGAAATCTTCTTCTAGTGGGACCGAGGAGCTTTCTTAGCCACGTGAATTACATAGTAACTCTTGTGGATTAGTTTGCCAATTGTAGTATCTTTTCATAAATCACTAACTAAACTGTGACATCAGTTAGTAGGACGAGTCTTTTGAGTTGTATAGCATTAGACGATGATAATCTATAATGCTTGACAATATAACCTGTACTAGTTTGTGATCAATGGAATGTCTATCTTTTGATTCCTAATTCAACATCGTTCTATTATTATCTTTCTTTGCTTTTCTCTTGTAAATTCCTATGGTATCACGCAATCATTGAATAAATACTCATTATGATTTGATTTGTATTGCACAAGAATCATGCAGTCAATGAAAGCTATGGCTGAAGCACGAATGCGCCAAGTTATTATTGAATAAGTTGCTGTATTTTTATACTGAATTCATGGCCAACATGAATGATGGATCTGGAACTAGAGCTGAAGCTACAACTGGTGGAACTGGAACCAGTGGAGCTGAGGCTGGAGTCAATAATGTTCGTGGTACTGATGGAACAAATGTGCCCCAAATTAGAGGCTATAACTACACTTCATTCATAAAGTGCAAACCGCAGACTTTTAAGGGGACTAAAGGTGATGGAGGATTGTGTCAGTTGTTGAAAAGCCGACGTCAGTATTTCGAATCAATGACGATAATCAAGATAATAAGGTGTAGTTTGAAATCGCTACTCTCCAAAGTCCTGCATTAACTTGGTGTAATGGTAGACTTGTTTCCATAGGTATTGTTACTTATGGGACACCATGGACTAAGATGAGGAAGCGGTTAACTAATGAGTTTGTCCTCGAAGTATTTCCAAGGTATGGAGCAAGTGTTGTACAACCTTAAACCGAAGGGGTTAAAATAATTCCAAACTGAAAATCGTCTCGTGCATTAGAGCTTGTAAGTATATCGAAAAAGGTGGTGAACCATTTCTAGCTCAGGTATTGGAGACGTAATCGTAAGAGAAGTGAGTAGAAATACCCTAGTCATTAGTGACTATTCTGAAGTGTTCTAGGATGATTTCCCAGGACTTCTGCTTCCAAGGCAAATAGAATTCCTAATTGATCGAATTCCTGGTGCTGCAACTGTGGTACGTCCACCATACCGATTAGCACCATCCGAGCTGAAGTAATTATTTGTGCAGTTGCAAGAACTATTTGATAAAGGTTTTATTCGACCGGGCTCGTCACTTTGGGGAGCTCATATTCTATTCGTTAAGAAGAAGGATGATTCGTTCCGTATGTGCATTGATTACCGAGAGCTGAATAAGCTAACGATCAAGAATCGTTATCCGCTCCCAAGAATTTATGATCTACCCGATCAACTTCAAGATTCTCGTGATTTCTCCAAGATTGATCTTCGTTTTGGTTGCACACTTCGCATACGCGGGGAAGATATTCATATGATGGCGTTTAGGACTCGTGATAGTCATTATGAGTTTCGGGTTATGACTTTTGGTTTGACCAATGCACCTGTTGTATTCATGGACTTAATGAATCGTATTTGTAAGTCGTATCTTGATAAATTCGTGATCGTTTTCTTTGATGATATTCAAATCTGCTCTAAGAGCGAGGAAGAGCATGTCGAACACTTATGGATTATCTTGAACCTGTTAAAGAACGAAAAGTACTACGCAAAATTCTCAAAGTGTGATTTTTGGCTTAGTTCTGTGTAATTTCTCTGACAGGTGATTGATAAAAGTGGGGTACATGTCGATCCTGCGGAAATCGGAGCCATCGAAGATTTAAATTTTCCAACTACTCCAACCGAAGTACGACAAATTCTAGGTTTGGCTGGTTATTATTAAAGGTATATTGGAGGATTCTCTTTGATATCAAAACCATTAACTAAGCTAACTAAAAAGAATGAACCGTATGTGTGGGGCGATGATGAAGAGATAGCTTTACAAACCATTAAAAGAAAACTCTGCAGCACGCCGATCTTATCGTTAGTTGAAAGAAGTAAAGATTTTGTTGTTGATCGTGATACATCTCTTAAAGGATTTAGAGCTGTCTAATTTGTGTATGCTTGTAGGAAACCTAGAAAGAATGAGGAAATTGCACAACCCATGACTTGTAAGTGGTTGCAGTGATTTTTACTCCTTGTCTATTGAGACATTAATTGTATGGCACTAAATGTACGGTATCCATCGATAGAAAGAGCCTACAATGCATTCTAGAATAAAAAGAGGTAAATAAACCTTTAAGTGATTGCGGTTGTGTTATTCGTTATCATTTGGGAAGTAGGAGCAAATTACAATGGATTCTTTGTTAAGCTCTCGAAAACTCAGTCTGGATTTAATTCAATTTCTGTCAATGTTGATTGATTGATTCTTCTCATTTTATTTCGATAAATAAATCGATCGTGCTAACTAAGAATCGTTTGTTAACTGCTGGTAGTAGACATAGAAGTTATGACGATGTGATGTGAAAACCTTTGGAATTCGAGGTAGGTGGAAAAGTTATGCCAAAGCTATCACCATGGAAAATGTGTTATATATTTTGGAAAACGTGGGAAGTTAAGTCCTCGTTATGTTTGGACTATTCGAGATGATATCAAGAGTAGGTCCGATGGCATGAAAACTTAAATTACCTCCAGAGTTACAAGGAATTCAAAATACTTTCTCATATGTCGAACCTAAAGAAATTTCTTTCCGACAAAGATCTTATTATCCCTCTTGATGAAGTATGAATCGATGGTAAGTTGCATTTCATCAAAGAACTTGTTGATACTATTGATAAGGAAGTTAGGCAACTCAAGCAAAGTCGTATCCCTATTGTCAAATCAGATGGAACTCAAGACGAGGACCAAAATTCATTTAACTCTTTGATTTCAACGAGCGATCAAGGAAGAACGCAAGTTGATCTTCGGGACGAAGATCCTAATTTGGTGGGGATGATGTGACAATCCGTCAATTTCAGATCGATATTTTAATCTCGACTATTAAGTGTTATATGTTCACTTTAATGAGAATTTTAAATTATCAGCTAACCGAGAAGGTTATAGCTTGAAACCTAACGTAAGAATGTCGTTTAGGTGAAAACCGACAAGGAATACGTTAGGTATCGATATTTTTCTTCTCATATGAATGATTTTATTATATCTATTTTTATTTCTCGCACTTTACGTTTTAACAAATGACGAGAACTATTAGTGATCGCGATACCGACGTATGCCCAAATATTTACGTCTTATTATCAGTTGTTTCGATATTTAATATTTTCGATGTTTTCGATTTAATTACGTTTTAAGTCGTGTCGAATCTATCATTATATTTATGAAGCGTTTTAACTTTTGAAAAGTATTTTTACGAAACCCGAATCCCGTAAATATTTCCAAATTTGACTAATATTCATTTTCTACCCTTTAAATTACTTAATTACTTTTTGGTCCGAAACTATGCAAGTTTGGCAAAACTAGCCCTCCACCCACCATATATAAACTTCCCACCTAATTTATTTACACATAGTAAACAAGCTAATAATTTTTTTCCACCCTCTCTCTTGTTCATCATTTCCGTCCACCCCTAGCACCAAATCCATCAAAATATTTTGATTTTCACCTTGATTTAGCAAAAACTAAAACAAGACCACCTCTTATAATTCAAAGGTGATCATATCTATGTAAAAATTTCCCACATGCAACAAGTTTTAAAATTTTGTTATGAACTAGTGTTGATATAATGATTTGATGATCTTACATATGTTTATCTAGTGATAATCACGTGTAGATTTTTTTAGTTTTGTTAAAGAAAATTTATTTTTGATTTTGGGTTTTAATTTATTTGATCATACAAGTGTTAGGATAGACATATGTTGTTAATAAGGGTTTAGGATGATAGAAAAGTGGTTGGAATTGCTTGAAAAATTGTTTTTGTATGTGTTTTAGATAGTTGATTTAGGGCAGTGAGTTTCAAGCAGATTTTGGGAGTCTTAATGTCAAGTTATTGTTAAACTATTAAGATATGGTTGTAGAGAATTTCTTTACCTTCGATTTGATATAAACTAGAGCTTCCAACTCCGAACGAGTGTGAAGTTACAATAGTTTGATTATTCGTGTACCGGGAGACGAGTATCGACACAACTCGAAGTTGTTGTCGATATTTGTATCGAATCTCGGGGTCTATAGAATGAGTTTTAAAAATAGTCGAGGGCTGTTTTGAGTCTCTAAACCTCAGATTGTGAGTCTATTTTCAAATCCTAGTGTCGGTTTTGTTGACGGAATTGTTTAGAGGAGTCAAAATGGTTTTACAAGTCAAAGACGTAAAACTGTCCGGTTTTTGTTACACAAAAATGTGTCGGGCATAAGGTATTAGAAGTAATATTTTTGGATGAAATTTTAACTGAGTCTTATTCAGGTTATGTATGAGTTTGTCACCAAGTTTTGTCGAAATCGGACAAGTCTAGATAGGGTAGATTGGTGTGTACATTTGGAGTGTACATTTGGTGTGTACATGTTGATTTGTATTTTGGACGCGTAATTAAATGCTCGTGTGGCGTGAGTTTGAGTATTCACCATTGGACATGGTGATTTACTCAAGTGTTTAGTCATTATATGAATGACTTAGTTACTAGTCCGAGTGAAGTAAAATGATAATTTGACTTGCATTGACTTGGCCTCTTATGCCGGGTCAATGTCAAGAGTGCAAGTGTTTAAACAAATAGTGTTGGATAAATGGGATAGTATGGATTCACTTGCATTGTGATTCTTTCGGGTTTGTCATGGTTTTATAATCTCGAGTTTTGTATTATTTAAGTATGATTTATACTTGAGTCGATTATTAACGAGCGCGCCTTATTTGGTAGGTTGCGGTTTTCGTGTTTAACGGGCATCACTGATCGTCGGCGATCGTTATCTCTACTTATACCACTCAAGGTGAGTCTATTGCCTCACTTTTAAATTCTTTAATTATTTTATAAACCTGCGAGAGGGATAACATGCTTGTTTTATTAAAAATAAAGAGTACAACTATAAGTTGCGGTAAACCAATTGAATGGTGCAACTAAAAGGTGTGGAAACTCTATTTACTAGAAAAGTAATTATTGAAAATGAAGGGTACAACAAGAGTTGCTGTAAACTCATGAATGGGTTCAACCAGAAGTTGTGGTAAACCCTATTTATTTTAAAATAGAACACAAGGGACCCGATTGTATGCTTAGATGAAAGTTATTACATAAGTTAGTTTTAGCCGTAAAAGACCCATGTAATCGTGAATTGTTAATCGAAGGAACGCTAATACTATGAATAGATCTATCGGGGTGACCCCTAGTCCAGTCGCTACTAGCTATCGCGTGGTGTTGTGACACACTAGTAATGAAACATCAGATGCATTGTATAAGAGAAATATACGCACTTGGCTAGGTGTGTTGGGCTGAAATAATATATGTTAACGTTTAATGTCACGAGGCTTATGTAATGACTCTGATAATTATGTGTGTATAACATAATTGTCTTTCGAGGAATTATTAACCATGGAAGGTTATTCAGAATAATTGTGTTCTCTTTATTTAATTTAAACTTTATAGATTCACTCAGCAAATTTTGTTGACTTTTTAGCATGTTTTATCTCAGGTACATAAAGAAGGCACTCGAGGAAGGCGGTTTCATGAAGCTTGCATATTTGAAATGGTTTGGCCCGATTTTATAAATAATATCTATTCAAAGAATTTTTATCATTATTGTTTTTTGTAAACTTTAATTTATATGGGACCGTGTACGAAATTCTATCTTTTATATAATACTTGAATGGATGTTTTATCAAAACGACTCGTTTTGAGTCGTTTTCTATGATTATGAGCTTGAATCATGTTAGTAACACCCAATGAACCTTCCGCTATTATGACCGAAATTGGGGGTGTTACAGATTGGTATCAGAGCTCATGTTATAAAGAACGAAAAGATTTTCCAAAAATAAAATTTTGAAATCTTTTAACTATAACAGTTGCAAGCAAAACCTCTGAGTTGCCAATGGATGAGAATAAGAGTATTTATATATATGTGGGATTATATATGTATATGTGGTTGTAATGTTTATCGATTATTTGTACTTATGAATTACAAGGTATGTCTTCATTTAATTAATTATAAATGATAGTTTTATACTTATACGAGATATTTATACGACTTAGATTGTCACGAAGCCACCCTAGCCATTTTAATGCTAGCGCTGAAGCTATTCCTGAAATGAATCCATTATCCCCGAGACTAACTAAGTTGTGAATATACATAATCCCAACGAAATGGTTAATATCCTTGATGATATTCTCTTGGTTACAAGGATTTTGATTCCTTGGTTCCTATTCTTGATCTACCGATTCGTTCTTTCGTTTAGTAAATTTAATCTGCATTTTCATTAATCTTTGACATTCTACTGTTTTGCTAGAAGCAAGTTTGCCTGAGATGGTACTATTGGTTGTTAGGAATTGAGATTGATTGGTATGGTATCCATATGCCAACCAGGATTCCATATCATATCACTAATCATTTTCTGTTAAATCAGTTCTCGTTTGTTTTGATCTTGATCTTCTGCGTTGAGCTGTCGATGCTTAAATAAGGTGATTTATAATCGTCTTGTTGAAATGAATTGGCCATTTATTTGAACAAGGAAATTATAAATTGTTGAACCATAAATTTCTAAATCTCATTTGGATTGATTTGATCAATCCATGGAAATAATGATTTATAAACGTGTGGGCTTAGGCATATAGCATCCGCGCATCTAAACTCCTATTGACTCGTAATTTGATTGCTTGACTCATTCTTTGGTTTTTTTTCCTTTAATTATTTGATCGTTGGATGGTTGTATTGGGGCTGTTCCAAAACCACCAATTGAGGAGGATATCAAGCGTCTCTGAAAGACACTATAGAAATCTTCTTCTAGTGGGATCGAGGAGCTTTCTTAGCCACCTGAATTACCTAGTAACTCTTGTGGATTAATTTGCCAATTGTAGTATCTTTTCATAAATCACTAACTAAAATGTGACATCAGTTAGTAGGACTAGTCTTTTGAGTTATATAACATTAGACGATGATAATCTATAATGCTTGACAATACAACATGTACTAGTTTGTGATCAATGGAATGTCTATCTTTTGATTCCTAATTCTACATCGTTCTATTATTATCTTTCTTTGCTTTTCTCTTGTAATTTCCTACGGTATAACGTAGTCATTGAATAATACTCATTGTGATTTGATTTGTATTGCACAAGAATCATGCAGTCAATGAAAGCTATGGATGAAGCACGAATGCGCCAAGCTATTAGTGAATAAGTTGCTGTATTTTTAAACTGAATTCATGGCCAACATGAATGATGGATCTGGAACTGGAGCTGAAGCTACAATTGGTGGAACTGGAACCGGTGGAGCTGAAGCTGGAGCCAATAATGTTCGTGGTACTGATGGAACAAATGTGCCCCAAATTAGAGGCTATAACTACACTTCCTTCATAAAGTGCAAACCACCGACTTTTAAGGGGACTAAAGGTGATGGAGGATTGTGTCAGTTGTTGAAAAGCCGGCGTCAATATTTCGAATCAGTGACGATAATCAAGAGAATAAGGTGCAGTTTGAAATCGCTACTCTCCAAAGTCGTGCATTAACTTGGTGTAATGGTAGACTTGTTTCCATAGGTATTGTTACTTATGGGACACCATGGACTAAGGTGAGGAAGCGGTTAACTGATGAGTTTGTCCTCGAAGTATTTCCAAGGTATGGAGCAAGTGTTGTACAACCTGAAACTGAAGGGGTTAAAATAATTCCAAACTGAAAATCATCTCGTGCATTAGAGCTCGTAAGTATATCGAAAAAGGTGGTGAACCATTTATAGCTCAGGTATTGGAGATGTAATCGTAAGAGAAGTGAGTAGAAATATCCTAGTCATTAGTGACTATTCTGAAGTGTTCTAGGATGATTTCCCAGGACTTCTGCTTCCAAGGCAAATAGAATTCCTAATTGATCGAATTCCTGGTGCTGCAACTGTGGTACGTGCGCCATACCGATTAGCACCATCCGAGCTAAAGTAATTACTTGTGCAGTTGCAAGAACTATTTGATAAAGGTTTTATTCGACCGGGCTCGTCACTTTAGGGAGCACATATTCTATTCGTTAAGAAGAAGGATGATTCGTTTCGTATGTGCATTGATTACCGAGAGCTGAATAAGCTAACGATCAAGAATCGTTATCCGCTCCTAAGAATTTATTATCTACCCGATCAACTTCAAGATTCTCGTGATTTCTCCAAGATTGATCTTCGTTTTGGTTGCAATCAACTTCGCATACGCGGGGAAGATATTCCTATTACGGCGTTTAGAACTCGTAATGGTCATTATGAGTTTCGGGTTATGCCTTTTGGTTTGACCGATGCACCTGTTGTTTTCATGGACTCAATGAATCGCATTTGTAAGTCGTATCTTGATAAATTCGTGATCGTTTTCTTTGATGATATTCTAATCTGCTCTAAGAGCGAGGAAGAGAATGCCGGACACTTAAGATTATCTTGAACCTGTTAAAGAACGAAAAGTTGTACGTGATATTCTCAAAGTGGGATCTTTGGCTTAGTTCTGTGCAATTTCTCTGACAGGTGATTGAAAAAAGTGGGGTACATGTCGATCCTACAAAAATCGAAGCCATCAAAAATTTGAATTTTCCAACTACTCCAACTGAAGTACGACAAATTATAGGTTTGGCTGGTTATTACAAAAGGTTTATTGGAGTATTCTCTTTGATATCAAAACCATTAACTAAGCTAACTAAAAAGAATGAACCGTATGTGTGGGGCGATGATGAAGAGATAGCTTTTCAAACCATTAAAAGAAAACTCTGCAGCACGCCGATCTTATTGTTACCTGAAAGAAGTAAAGATTTTGTTGTTGATCGTGATACATCTCTTAAAGGATTTAGAGTTGTCTAATTTGTGTATGCTTGTAGAAAACCTAGGAAGAACGAGGAAACTGCGCAACCCATGACTTGTAAGTGGTTGCGGTAATATTTACTCCTTGTCTATTGAGACATTAATTGTATGGCAATAAATGTTCGGTATCCATCGATAGAAAGAGCCTATAATGCATTCTAGAATAAAAAGAGGTAAATAAACCTTTAAGTTATTGCGATTGTGTTATTCGTTATCATTGGGAAGTAGGAGCAAATTACAATGGATTCATTGTTAAGCTCTCGAAAACTCAGTCTGGATTTAATTCAATTTCTGTCAATGTTGATTGATTGATTCTGCTCATTTTATTTTGATAAATAAATCGATCGCGCTAACTAAGAATTGTTTGTTAACTGCTCGTAGTAGACATAGAAGTTATGACGATGTGAAGTGAAAACCTTTGGAATTCGAGGTAGGTGAAAAAGTTATGCCAAAGCTATCACCATGGAAAAGGTGTTATATAATTTGGAAAACATGGGAAGTTAAGTCCTGTTATGTTTGGACTATTCGAGATGATATCGAGAGTAGGTCCGATGGCATGTAAACTTAAATTACCTCGAGAGTTACAAGGAATTCACAATACTTTTTCATATGTCGAACCTAAAGAAATTTCATTTTGACAAAGATCTTATTATCCCTCTTGATGAAGTATGAATCGACGGTAAGTCGCATTTCATCAAAGAACTTGTTGATACTGTCGATAAGGAAGTTAGGCACTCAAGCAAAGTCGTATTCCTATTGTCAAATCTGATGGAACTCAAGACGAGGACCAAAACTCATTTAACTCTTTGATTTCAACGAGCGATCGAGGAAGAACGCAAGTTGATCTTCGCGACGAAGATCCAAACTTGGTGGGGATGATGCGACAATCCGTCAATTTCAGGTCGATATTTTAATCTCGACTATTAAGTGTTATATGTTCACTTAATGAGAATTTTAAATTATCAGCTAACCGAGAAGGTTATAGCTTGAAACTTAACGTAAGAATGTCGTTTAGATGAAAACCGATAAGGAATACGTTAGGTATCGATATTTTCATCTCATATGAATGATTTTATTGTATCTATTTTTATATCTCGCACTTTACGTTTATCGAATGACGAGAACTATTAGTGATCGCGATACCGACGGATGCCCAAAAATTTACCTGTTTATTATCGATTGTTTCGATATTTAATATTTTCGACGTTTTCGATTTAATTACGTTTTAAGTCGTGTCGAAGCTATATCATTATATTTATGAAGCGTTTTAACTTTTGAAAAGTATTTATACGAAACCCGAATCCCGTAAATATTTTCAAATTTGACTAATAGTCATTTTCAACCTTTTAAATTACTTAATTACTTTTTGGTCCAAAACTATGCAAGTTTGGCAAAACTAGCCCTCCACCCACCATATATAAACTTCCCACCTAATTTTTTTACACATAGTTAACAAGCTAATAAAAAATAATTTCTCCACCCTCTCTCTTGTTCATCATTTCCATCCACCCCAAACACCAAGACCATCAAAATATTTTGATTTTCACTTTAATTTAGCAAAAACTAAAACAAGACCACCTCTTATAATTCAAAGGTGATCATATCTATATAATATTTTCCACATGCAACAAGTTTTTAAATTTTGTTATGAACTAGTGTTGATATAATGATTTGATGATCTTGCATGTGTTTATCTAGTGATAATCATGTGTAGATTATTTAGTTTTGTTGAAGAAAAGTTATTTTTGATTTTGGGTTTTTTATTTATTTGATTCATACAAGTGTTAGGATAGACATATGTTGTTAATAGGGGTTTA